>CM031236.1:540027253-542507253 GCA_018340775.1 Taxus wallichiana var. yunnanensis
CGACTAGTTTTTATAATCTTGTATTGAGACACCAAAAGTAAAAAAATAGTTGCGAATGGAAAAATATCTATGTGACACAACATAAAAAACGTAAATAAGCATCAAGTGAGTGAAACATCAAATTATAAATCAATCAAGTGATGTAGAATTAAAAAGGACTTGCACAACTAAGATTTAGTTTCATTGTGCATATTCTAGTGTCTAGATTAGACCCCCCTTTATGCTAGTGAATAAAATTTACTATTTTAAAGGAGAAAAAGAGTGTACCTAATAGTGTTGAATCATATGAGGCTATTACACATGCCAATAAAGTAACTTAAGTGTACAAAAATGTGAGCCTCTAGTGTGACCTAGAGGAGGTAGGGAGTAGCATGTTATAAGCATCAAAGTGTGTAATAGAAGTAAAATGAATATTTGGCTCGATACCATAAAAGGAATGATAACGAGATCGTGCCAAGCCAAGAACACAAATGCTAATCAAACATCACGATCAATAAGATGAAAGCAATTCGCCAGAATAACTTTACATAAATCTTTGCAAACAAATGAGTAGTAATATCATATATTATTATGGAACTCAATGCAATACATTGAGAATGGGCCTTGCTTAAATAGGCAAGGAATAAAAATCTATGGTCTTCACTAGTTCTTTGATGACTAGTGCAAAGGTCACTGTATACACATCCAAAAATAGTATTTTTTACCGAAGAGGCAGTTGGATGTGACTTTCTCGAAAACACGCAACACACCCTAGAATAGTAAGTTGTGCAAACACCCATTAAAATCATTAGTCCTTGGTCATATGGTATAGTTGTTAGGTATAGTTCTTTCCTTGATCTATGGTATTGACTAGATCCTCGATGTCTAGTTCTCTCCTAAATTTATGGTCTTGACTAGTTCTTTGATGACTAGTTATTTCCTTGATTTATGGCTTGATCTACTACATTGATCGTTCTTAGATTGTTATTCCTTGCCTATTTAAGCAAGGCCCATTATCAATGTATTGCATTGAGTTCCATAATAATATATGATATTGCTGCTCATTTGTTTACAAAGGTTTTATGTAAAGCTATTCCTGCGAATTGCTTTCATCTTATTGATCGTGGTGTTTGATTAACATCTCATGTTCTTGGCTCAACATTATCTAATGAGATAATGTTAAAGTAGGTATTTACCTTAGCTCATGTTCACCTAGGTACTTTATGTACCTTTATTGTATTTATCCTTGCCCACTTATGTGTGTGAATATTTCTTTTATCTTATTTAGATATTAGGAGATATTATCTAGTTGTTAGGTATAGTTCTTTCCTTGATCTATGGTATTGACTAGTTATTTCCTTGATATATGGTATTGACTAGATCCTTGATGTCTAGTTCTCTCCTAAATCTATGGTCTTGACTAGTTCTTTGATGACTAGTTATTTCCTTGATTTATGGCTTGATCTACGACCTTGACTGGTTCTTAGATTGTTATTCCTTTCCTATTTAAGTAAGGCTCATTCTCAATGTATTGCATTGAGTTCCATAATAATATATGATATTGCTACTCATTTGTTTGCAAAGGTTTTATGTAAAGCTATTCTGGCAAATTGCTTTCATCTTATTGATCATGGTGTTTGATTAGCATCTATGTTCTTGGCTTGGTCTGATCTAGTTATTGTTCCTTTCACATGCCAATAAAGTAATTTAACTGTTAAAATGTGAGCCTCCGGTGTGACCTAGAGGAGGTAGGGAGTAGCATGTTATAAGCAACGAAGGGTGTAATAGAAGTAAAATGAATATTTGGAGAAGTAGAGATTTGACTTGGTGTTCTTTGAGATATGGGGGTGATCAATCCCTAATTGTGTTTTATAATTAAGTGGGAATTTGGTGTCTTGAAACCAAGGGAAGAATGTCACAATGCATCCTAGTTGGCCCAAAATAACACTTGCCATATTGTAGGACCACAACATTGCAAATGGATCTATGTCCCATTTAAAAAAAAAAAAAAATTCTTGTGTAATCATCACTATGTATTGTATGGGTGTACTATAGTAACCTTTGTAAATTTTATAGGTGTTTTTTCCACATAATGTTTTTTAAATGTAGTGGAATGTTCACTTCTTAGTATTCTATGCATTTATGCATCCAAAGTTGAATGTTTGGTCCTTAAGTTTTCATATTGATTTGTACATGAGATCATAGCCATCTATAGAAACCCCATATGGTTGACCAAATTTCAACAAAAGGGTGATATAAAATAAAATTTCTTCATAAGAAAGTAATTGTTGATATAAATTTGTACTTGTGTTTGCAAAGTTGGATAGAGTGTTGAGAATAAGATTTAATGTTAATAGAAATTAGAGTGAAATCATGTTTCTTATGAGCACTAATAATAGTAGTGACCAAGGAGTGAGTGCATTGGTATAAAGTGTAAATTATATATCATAATTGTGGAAGAGATATAATATATGATAAAGTAGTATTGAGCTTGTAGAAGGTACAAAATAAAGACTATGTTCTAATATAGGAGTATTGGATTTGTAGAAATTGTGCAAGAGAGACTAGGTCTAATAAAATATAATAGAATGTTATTGATCTTATGAAAAATAATGACTTAGAAAAAGTTGTAGTAAGAATATAGTCATATAGTGTGTAAATAGAATTATGGAAAATAGAACGTGGAGCAAAATAGAGTTATAAAAGAGTGTCATCATGTGTGAGTACATAAATAGGGGAAATAAAAATCCTAATGCCATAAATGATGTAAAAATGAGACAAATATGGACCAATATATGGAGTGGAGAAATTCGGGTATTAAGTAGAGATTAGATTTTGGCTAGGATATGCAACTTTAGCCCCAAGGAAACCAATTACTATAAATATTAGGGTAGAAAATTTAAATAGTAATTTCATTGTTACTATGATTGATAGTGAATTTTTCTCTAAGTGATATAAGATTTCATGTAACAAATACACCTTGCCTTTGAAATTTTATCAAGTGGTGGACGTTATTCAGCATGGCAGGTTAATGAATTAGTAAGTATTGAAAAGTTGTGATTTTATTGGAAAATAGTAGTGATTTTCAATATTTTGTGAAGATGTCAATTTTGATAAATTTGAGATTGTGAGTGCATATAAGACCGAATGGTCTAATTTTTGATTTTAGGGTTGGAACCATACAATTTTGTATGATTTCCACCTAGAGTTATATGGTCCGACCTAATGTTGGAAAAATTGAATGAAACATGTGTAGAGTTGTGTATTAACATGCTATGTGATATTTACAAATGTTTTCTTGTTGATAAATGTTTTAATCCATATTTTGATTGATTTTTATTATAGAGACATACATCCCGATTTTTTCACGGTGGTTTCTATATGGATACCCTTCTCGGTTTGGTTGTAGATGAGGATGGTTGGGATGTATTGGATATACAAATTGTATGATATGTATCTATATTGGGAGAAGTGACCTAAAATGTGTACAAGATCATTGCATAATGTGAGTAGTGGAGACCATATACTTACACATTTTAGAGCCATGAAATGCAAGATGAACATGACATTAGAGGATTTATATCATATTCTAAGGATTCCAATAGTGGGAGAGAGGGTGAATTTATTACTCACAAAATTTTTGTATCATATGCACAGTGTATGTAGATTTTGGTTGGGTACAAGTGGCCTTATAGAGTTGACTATTTGATTAAGAGAAATGTGGATAATATGTGCCTAATCTGATTATTATTGTAGCAATAAATAAATGACAATTAAATGCAGCAAATGACCCAATCAAATTAAGCTATAAAATGTAAAACCCTAATTACAAAAAGGGAAAAGAAAGCCTTAGTTGATTCACAATGAAATATGTACTATGTCTTTGAAGAGATAACCCGATGAATAGGAGTTATAAGCATCACATAGAGACCCGGAAAATACAGATCTAGAGGAATTAATTGAATAGGGGCACCCAAAAAGGGGCAGGGATGCTCGCGGGTGCCCTAGACCTGTTATAGGCACCAATGACTACCAAAAATCTCATAAAACCATCTTTGAATGGTCACGAGGTGTTTTTTTCTTCTCCTTTAGTCACTATGATGTCACACAATCATCCTTGAGCTCTCTAGAAACATGCAATGAAGTATTGACCTATAAAACCCTCAAATAGACATCAAATCCTAAAAATAAAGATGGAAAATGAGGGTTCGAAATGTCCCTAGTTATCAAAATGGTGATCTTACTAATAAATTCTTCACTACATCTCAGACCCAATGTAGTTTTGTGTGTGTGCATATGGAATCATGCCCTAAGTGGCTCTTGTGTGTGTTGTACTTGATAACGATAAAAGAAGCTAGATGTTAATAAATGTAATAGATGTGTTCATGGACTAGAATAGACTCCTCTCTTATGAAGTGTATGTAGAATAATACATTATCTTTCTCTTGAATGGATGCCATAATTAATGCTTTGATACTCTTGAATAGCCTTTGGATGCAACCTTATGTGGAGATAAATAATGCTTAGTTCTTGGTCCTTATTATGATCACATAACTTTATATTTATGTGATTCCCTTGCTTGAATTTCATAATTAACCCTGAAAAGGCCAACTACTAAAAAGATAAGATGCCCAAACAACTAGAAGTGATCTAAAAGATGTGAGTAAAGTACAAAGAGGTTAGGGGCACCCAAAGGGACAGGGCACCGGTGTTCAAACTCATAGAAACTAAAGGGTCGAGGTTAGACTGAGAAAGAAGGTGTGAAAGACCAAAAGTGGCAATAGAAAGAAAGCAAAGATGGCCAAAGACATGGGTTAATTAGTACTTTTCTTACTTAAGAATCATATGAATAGTAGTATGCAATCAGGACTAGATAATTACCTAAAGTGCATGATTTTGTGTCTACATTTTCCCCACTTTATGTTTTTGAGTGAAATATTGATAACATAAATTAGATAGAGATGTGTACCTGATAACCATGTAGATCGATGGTGAGAAGCGTGTTGAGAGACAAGGAAAAGCGTGGAGTGATAAAAAGGTGGAGCGTGGAGACTAAAGATGAGAAGTGTAAAAATGATGAAATGTCAACCCTAGGGTGGAAACACATGTGTTAGATGTTGTCAATGTACCTATTGTTGGCATTGATGTTTGTGTGTTTGATGTTGTTGATGTTGTTGAATGATGTTAACTAGTGCTTCCCAAATGGATGGACTCGTAAAAGAGAAGAATGAAAAAATAGTCAAGTACGCATATATATGTGTAAGAAGTGTGTAATGAAGTATGTAAAGTGAATAATGTGAAAAATGAACATTTTCACCTGATCCGTGATGAGGAAAGATTGTAGAATGGATCATGTAGATTTTGTTGACAACTAAGTTTTTCGGATGATCTCACGCTAGTTATGTTGGTTGCAAGTTTTTGGGTGATCTCATGCCAACGATATGGAAGAAGTGTAAAGAGGAAAGTACTGTGTCATCCTCCATACTTTAACTTGCTTCCCAAAATTTATAAAATCATTGTAGATAGTGTTTAAAAATCCTATCCAGTCCGACCATTTCCAATCCAACGTTGTGGATGGGAAAAGAAGTTGTAATGTGTGTATGTTGAGCTAAACGACTATCTGCCCTATCAATAGTTGTTGTGTGGAGTGTTGTAGATTGTGTTGCACTGAATAATTATATGTAACTTACCCCTAGTCACAAGAGTCCAGGAAGGGTCAGGGGTACCTAGGCACTACTCTCCGGTCCGGGAGCTGATGTCTGTGATGTAGTAAGGACCCAAGTCAAATTATGAGCCCTTTCTAATGTTGATAATGGTGTTGTACCAAGATCTTGTGTTGTGTTGAACTATGTTTGTAGATTGTTCTATGGGGTGAATAATTTACCCAAATGATGCCCCCCTTGTTTGGGTTGCATGTAACAATGTTGAGGAGAATGTGACCAAAAGGAGGTCGACACTATGTTGAAACTGATGGCCTACAGGGAGGGAGTGTGTTTGGTAGAAACCAAGGCACACAAAACCAAGTGGTTAGGAGACAAGTGTTAGGAGAAGAAAACATGCATGTAAAATGTAATCTAGTAGACAATGTTTAAGCTAAGACACAAGTAAACAATATGTAAAAATACGATGTAGACCACAAAAAGTGGGTTTCAAACATGGGACATCACTCATGATGTTGCAAGAAAATCAAGGCCGTAGTTGCCACAAGAAAACAAGTGTGCACACAAGACAAATGGAAAAGCCCAAAACAATGAAAATAATGATAAGTAAGAACATACAAAGTGTAATAGACAACCATGGTGGAAAATAGGCCTACAAGATTAAAAAAATACATGAAGCACCCATTAGCATGTTAGAAAGATAAAAAAATGTCAAGGCATCTATAATTTGATAAAATAATGTGTTATGAAACAAAAATAAACAATATCACTTGTAGTGTAGATGAAATTGGATGCCCCCATGAGCCATTGTGGGACTCAAGTTAGAGGTACTCCGCAAAACATTTGTGCTCCATGTATGGATTCGTAGAATCTATAATCATAACTAGAAAGCAAGTTAACGCACATGTGTGTATGATAGATATAATGACATAAAATATATCTATCTATCATGTGTAATAATATGTGCATGCAACAAATAAGTGTAAGCAAGACTAAATGTGACCAAGATATGTTGCATGTTATGGATGAGACATAATAGATTGCAGAGTGAATAATAGGAGCAATGTACCCATCAATTGGATGTGTATGAGTGAATTTTGGTTCATTTACATATGCCCCCTCAACAATCAAGAATGAACCGTAAATGAGAGTGCATCATCGGGAAATGGTTTGAATTATGTGTATTGGAAACATGTGATCGATAAATCGTATAGTGTAGATGAGTGAGTGGGTTAGTAAGTGATTGATTGAATGCGTGGTGATTTCCATTTGAGATGTAAACCCTTAATAGTCAATTAAGGACCGTGGAACTAGAGTGTGTCATAGGGAAATGAACGCAACGTGTAGAAGTAGATGTTAGTAAGATATGTCGTGAATGTGTAGAGTAGTTCTTGCAAGAAAGAGATGAGCACGTGACGTGTGAAGTATGTAGTGTGTAGTGTGTGAGTTTCATGTGTATAGGATGCCCTCAATAGTCAAGTGTGAACCATAGCATGATAGTGCTTCATAGGGTAGTGTGTTGTGTTGCATGTGTTGGAGGGATATATTGAATGCGTAGTGTATCTTGTCAATTGTTTGTGAAACAAATTGATTATAGACACATTGTGTGTGTGATGTAGATTGTCGAGATGTGGAAGTTTTGGATGTGTAATGTGTTCTAGATGTGTAGATTGTGTAAGATGTTTTTTTGTGCACAAGAGAGATGTATCATGTAATATGAAAGAGATATGTGATGTAGAGGAGATATGTCATGAAAATCACTATGTGTGTTGTAGGTGGTGAGTGTACCAAGCTTGTGGTGTGGTAATTTGACTGCGCGTAAGAGAAATGTGTTATGTGATGTAGGAGATGTATGTTGTCTAATGTAGGAGAGATATGTTGTGAAAACTTTGAATGCATCGAGTGTGTTGTGTGTTGTGTTGAAGATGCACAAAGAGTAGGTGTTGTTATTGTGTTGAGTTGGTATTATGTTATGTCGAATGTGTGTATTAGGAAGAGTGTATCACAGGTGTGTGGATTATATAGTAATGCATATGCATGAGAAATAGAATGAGGTTTAATGTAGTATTTAGTGAGTTTTATGTGTATAGGATTCCCTTAACATAAAAAGTGTGAACCGTAACACGAAAGTGCGTCATTGGGAAATGATGATACAAGCGTGTATGAAGATGTATATGTTGTATGTAAAATTTTAGTTGTAAAGTGATGAGAAAATGATACGCTTATTAACATAGGAGGTAAAATGGGATGCCCCCAAGTATGTGATGATAAGAATGATCAAGTAATGTCATCTAAAAGGTCGTCATTGTCATGATCAAAGCCGAATTATGAAGCATCCGTAAGTGGTAAGTGATAGTATCAGGTTGGTTGAGTAAATAACCATTTAGGCTTAAGTTGTAGACACCCGTAACATATTACTCATAATTAAATGGAGGTAGTGGAAAACCATGTGCATACGAATGAGTATGATTCGGTGAATAACCCAAAATGAGTCATTACAAATATAAACACAACCAAACAATATGGGAAATTATATATCAATATGATCAAGATCTAACATTCCCCCATATAATCAAGCCAAGACTCGACAAGCGTAAGTGGAGAAGTGCGAGGAGCATGCGTAAGAAATCCAATGAGATAAAAGAATCGAATACCATAAGCGGTGATAATGAAAATCAATCCACGGTATAGATGATGATCATGAGGTGGAGGAAAGAGGTCATCAACTCGTAAATTCTAGCCAAGCCAACCCATCATGTGTACATATGGTATCTAAGAAAGTAGGATCAGATGGAATGCATTCCTAGTAAGATTCATTCACGAATAATGTGCATGTAAATAGAGGACGTGCTAATGGATTTTTTCATGAGAAGGTGAAGTAGATGGAGTGATGTAAAATGTTTGAACATGCCCTGATAGAGAATCATAGCAATAGTAGATGAAGGAGGACGTAGTGTTGTAGAGACGAGACAATATATAACATGAAAATAACACCTTCAAGTGGTGGTAAATGAGCCGGAGTATCCCTATGTTGTGGTTTATCAATGATAGCAGATGTTTGAGTAGGAAGTGTAGTGTTTGGATCATGTTCGCAATATTTGAATGGTTTACGATCACTAGAACCGTATATTCTATGCTCTCATGTAATAATTTGACAAAACGATGTACTGTAGAGAAGGAACTCCTTGCATGGTATGAAGTCGTGTCCTACCAAGTTGAAATTTATGCCGAACTAGGAATTCAATGACAAATAAAACGGTGTTAAGAATATTTGGCCCAACGGTGATAGGAAAAGTATTATGACCTATGCATAGATGAACATAGCCATAATATGCGCAAAGAGAAAGAGGTGAAGGGATAACATTAGAAGAAAAAAGACCCATATTTAAGGAATGACATAATGCAAAGATTAAGCTCAGAGCCATTATCAACGATGGTGCATTTAACACCCACATTATAAATGCAGAGCATGATGTATAAAGGTGGATCATTATCAAAAATAGTAAGATCAACATTAGGATTAGATGGAAAATCAATGTGCTGAGAAAATGCATCTGCGAATGTGTTATATACTAAATATGGGTGAGTATCAACATTAATATGAGTAGTAGATAAGAGAGTTATGATTTTATCTCTTAATTCAGGATTAATGAGCAAGAAGTCATTAATAGAGATACTCATGATGACAAGATCCTATGAAGATAAAAGCAATAGAAGTATGAGGACCCTAAGAGTGTTCAGATCAATTTGGGTTCACCAAAATGATTAAGTGAAATGTGGATAATATGAGCCTAATTGGATTGCTATTGTAGTGGTAAATAAATGAAAATTAAATTCAGCGAATGACCCAAACAAATTAAGTTATAAAATGTAAAATCCTAATTGCAAAGAGGGTAAAGAAAGCCTTAGATGATTCACAAGGTGAAATCTGATTGTGTTAAAGAGCTGACCAGATGAACAAGGAGGTATAATTGTCACACAAAGACCTAAGAAAATGCAGATCTGGAGGAATAGGCTAGACAGGGGCACCCAGAAAGGGGTAGGGCGCTTGCAAGCACCCTAGACCTATTGTAGGCGCCTATGATCACCGAAAAGATCAAAACCATATTTGATTGGTCACAAGGTGTTTTTTTACTTCTCCTTTAGTTTCTATGAGGTTGTACAATGATTTCTAAGCTTATTGGAAACTGGAATGAAGTATTGACTGTAAAACCCTCAAATAGACATCATATCCTAAAAATAAATATGTAAAATGAGGGGTCGAACTGTCCTTAGTCAGTAAAAATAGTCATATTACGATCGAGAGTTGAACTATACATCTCAGACATAATGTAGTTATATGTGTGTGTGTGTGTGTGTGGAATTATGCCCTAGGTGGCTCTTGTGCGTGTCGCACTTAATAGCAAGAAAAGTAAATATATGTAAATAAATGTAATAGATGTTTTCATGGAATAGAATAAATTCCCCTCTTATGAAGTGTATGCAAAATAATGTTGTCCCTTGCCCTAGAATGGATGGTTTGATGCTCTTAAATAGCCTTTAGATGAAACCTTAGGTGGAGATAGCTAATACTTAGTGCTTGGTCCCTCATTACGATCACATAACTTTATATTTATATGATATTCTTTCTTGAATTTTGTAATTAACCCAAAAAAGGCCTACTACCAAAAATATAATATGCTCAAACAGAAAGTAACCCAAAATATGTGAGTAATGTAAGAAGAGGTCGGGGGTGTCCAAATGGGATAGGGCGCTGACGCTAGCGTCCTAGCCAGGGCACTAGTGTCATGACTTAGAGAAACGAAGGTTCGGATGTCGACCGAGCAACAAGATGTGTAAGACCAAAAGTGGAAATATATATAAAGGAAAGATGGCCAAATACATGGGTTAGCTAGTATTTTTCTTACTTAGGAATCATATGAATAGTAGTATGGAATCATGACTAGATAATTACCCAAAGTGCATGATTTTGTGTCTCCACTATTTTTCCGAGTTCTATTGTGAGAGTCATTGCGGTTCCACAACTATGTAAAGTTCTTGCAATATTATTATCATATTGGATTCACTTTATATAGTATGGGGTATTGATCTTGTATAGTATGTAGTAGATATGTTAGTCGATAGAGGACATTCATCTCGAGACATGCTTGGGGTTGGTGTATGTTAGCCCAAGTATAAAGGAATTTGTATAGGTTTACTTTGGAGATTCATGGAGGTGGAGTAGAAAAAGTGACTTTATTACATATATGAGAATATGAGAATATTATTTTAATGTGGACAATTAGATGTCCAAACATTGATTGGACCTATCTAGAGATATTCATAGGATGGTCAATGATACTTAGGAGGTAAGGCATAAAATTGCATCATATAAAACTATATTAGATAGGTTGATCCTTGATGAGATCATATATATACCTTATTAGGGCATGGGTAGATTATGTCGTAGAGTTTGCAGACCGAGTGCTAGGATGATTTGGTTAGAGGATTGATATCCCAAGTAGGGGATATTTATCAATGTGTGTGTGTGTGATGTGCCAATTTATCTTAGTACACGATGTTCCTCCATCACCATAGATGATATCAAAACATGCACCATTGATAGATGAGATTCATTTGAAACTTACACTAGGTGCTAAATGACCCCACCAACATATGAGGTGGATATAGTAGTGATTGTGGGTGTTATAGATATTTCACAATATACCACAACTTATACTCGGTGGACATAGTGTCAATGGATTTTATTATTTCCTATTATCATAGGCGACCCAAGAGTTGGAGCACTTTCTCAAGGATGATATGTAGTGGAGACACCCCCACCCATAGAGAGGTTTTGGAGGTGATGTAGATTCCATTATAGAGGATTTTGTGGCCTTGACCATTTCCCAATGTAATTATTGTGTGATTTTTATTTAGTATCTAGTAATGAATTGTTGTGATATATTTATAAAGTATTAATTGATGTGTGGCTAATATATAGATGTGTTTTTTTTTGTGTGCAAGTGATGTCTATTAGACAACAATCATCAATGCATATATGAGGAAAACAAATAACATTCCTAAGGATGTTGTATTTAATGGGATTTTATACTAGGTTGATAATGTTGCACGAGGGTTCACATATTTTTGACCCTATGGTTGTGGATTTGTATCACCAACATTATACTAAAAATATATTAGGATGATATCTAATAAGAGTTAGCACGAAGGCCCCAACCTCCACCTTGGAATATTTTTCTCAACACATGGTGTCTAAGTTGATGAGTGTGTAAGAATATTATAAAGATGATAGGTAACATATAAATAAATTACAAGAGTGGTTGTTGCACTATAGATCATGATCACATTCACGTGGTCATCGAGATGTAGGGGAGGACTCGACTTATCAAACTTCCACTAAGGTTTTGAGAGATGATTGTGATGATAATGATGATGTATAGACATTTTTCAGAAGGGCATGACCATCATTGTATTTTTAATAGAAAATGTATATAGCCTTTTGTGTTGAATACATGTGTTATATTTGTGTAATCGTCTTATGATTAATTTTAAATGTTCCACGTATTATTTTAGTGTGCTTGAGTAATGTATAATTTAATGTGATGAGTGTGTTAACTATGATAGTTACTTTGAGTAAAAATGGTTTATTTAATAATGTGGAAGTGATTAGGGTGAGTGATTATATAAATGTGTACTCACATTTGTAGCATAGGTAAAATTAGTATAGGTGGGACAAAAATGATTGTGAGGAAACCAATTCTTAATAAAGAAGGTAGGTTAATACTTAGATGCCCCTAGTCATTAAAGAAGAGACACCATGTTTAGGAAATAATATAAAGAGTCGTGATGGGTTGTGAGTTGAGAATTCATAATATTTTTACCAAATATAGGATGCACACTCACTCTATATCACCAAGATGCACTATCGTGGATTACATGTGATCTATTATTTAGTTGAATATATGGGTGTCTTATCATTATCAAAGAATATATATATATATATATATAAGTGTTTATCTTGTATATATAATAATTTTTCCTTTATAATCCTTTTGAATTTAGCTTTCTATATTTGTTGATTATTAAGATCTTCATTTGGAGGAACTACTTTTATAAGAGGTTACAAAAATAGTGTTGTTTGAAATGGTTTTCTTTTACTTATTATGTTGAAGAAAGGAAATAGTTTATTATTCCTTATTGAAAAGAAAGTATATTGGGAAATATGGAAGTTTTTGTTACATTTCTTGCTATATTGAAGGAAAGAATAGAGAATGAGTTGATGTTATGTAATTTGAGTATGAAACTAGAAATGTTATCAATCTAGCAACCAATGAATGGAATACACCTTAGTTAAATTTATTATTTCTTTAAAAACCAACTTAAGTTGAAAACTGTAAAAAAATGCATTGTTTGAAGGTTCTATTTTGGGGAACAAAACCATTGCCCTATGCAGAGTGGCGGTTTCAGAATCGCCACCCAACATAAAGTGGTGGTCAATGAACCACCCCTAGACAGGAGCCGGTCACAGGATCACCGGCCTACGTAGGGAGATGGTTTCATCACTTTTGATGGAAAAATAAATTTTGTCTGTGAAAAAAAAACAAGATTCAAAATTAAATGAAATCTAAGCCTAAAACCATTAAAAGGTAATTTCCAACAACTAGAAATGAATTGAAATTAAGTGTTTAAGCTCTCCAATATTTTTATGGCACCCAAATGTGTAAAAATTCTTAGATTAAAGGAAATGGGGTTTTTCCCAATGGTTGAACTCAAAACAAGAATTTTTTTCATTAAATAACAAAACAAATCCATTGTAGGATCTCTACATTAAAAAAATGGGCAATAATACAATAGTATAATCTTTACAACTAAAACCATGAAATTTTTTCCATGGTTTCTCTTCTTTCTCTCATGGCTCCTCCTCCTTCTCCTCTTCCAAAACTTGCAAATAAAAAATGAGCAAATAAGCCAAAGGAAAAGAATAAGAACACTCCATAGAGATGATTAGGGTTAGTGTGAAATCCCTAAGATCTAAGGGCCCTCATTGAATCCATCTAAGGGTTGTGATTCAACCCTACAAAAGTTAGGTGAGGTTTAAGTGGGATTACTTTTTAATTAAAAAGTATGTGTAACTTGTGAATGGGGCCTCTCAAGGGGGTGTTAGGAGGTAAGTTAATTTGTGACCTTAATGTTTAGTTGGTGACTTTTAAAATTAAAAGGCCTTTGACTCTTGTATTTAATTAAATCAAATTTACTCAATGGTAATTAGACAACATTTTTATATATTAGGGATTAAATTTATTTGTGATTAATTTAATGGGAGGGTAAGTTTAGACTTATCCCTAGAATATTAAATAAATAATGCAATAAGGGTACTTTAGCCAATGGCTTGTAAGGGTTAATTAACAAAATTTGACGAGAACCCTGGAAGGGGATTTAAGCCCGTAATGTTGGATGAAAATAATATTAATTGTTTGTTAATTAAAATGAAGGAATTATTGACCATGAATTAAATTAAATCTAGTTGAAGGTATTCCCGTTATAACCTTGTTTAAACAAAAAAATTATTCGTAATTTTTCCTAACTAATCTTTGGGTTTTTGCGGGAAATTTGTGGGCGTAACACAATTCCTCCATTGTAGAAACTTTGATGACACATTTTCTCACTTCCAAAGGTCGAGGCCAAAACAAAGCATGTCAAGTTTTAGTTTGTCATAAAAGGTTGAATTTCATGGGGAATCGGGTTTCAAATTAAAATATAGTTACAGTTAAATGGGATGTGATAATTTTATAGACAATTTTGTAGGACTTTGTAACCATTGAGCTTAACCAAAGACACACAAATTTTTCAACTACCTACAATGTGGTTAAATGGGATGTGATAATTTTATATACGATTTTGAGGATGTCGTAACCATTGAACTTAACCAACACACAAAAAAAGTTCAACTACCTTCCCATGGTCCACAACTTTTGATTGGAAAATTAAATGTTGTCCCTATTGGGATTCGACCCCTACACCTTATCCTTCCGACTACACCACTTTCACTAATCTGCCTACACGTACACACAACATAAATGACTACAATTTTATTTAATTTGTTACTTCTCAAATTATTATAAAATTATTATATTCTCTTACCTTTACAAATTGCTTTCCTTTTTGTGGAACTCAAATTTTATTATATTGTGTGATAAAGGTATATCTATTTTAGTATGTACCATAAAAAAATAATATGGCCAATATTTTAGTTATTTAGAATGGCAAGAAGTATATGTTCCTAGTCTCTTGGATGTTAAGGTGATTTTCACATTGGTAAACTTGTTATGGGTGTACTCCTCCAACAATGGTAGCCAAGTGTTGGTGGTAGGGAATCGTATTATCTATATGTTATTAATAACTACCACTTATACTAAAATTGCTTAGTAGATATTTTCCATTTATATGATGGAAGTTACACAAAGGCTTAAAATTTTCACATTCCAACCAATGGGGAGGATGATGTGTCATGTGGAGGGTATCTGAATCTATCATTTATCAAGTAGAATTAATAAAATATCATGTCTACATTCGATAGACTTGTCAAAGCATTTTTTTAATTTAGGAAGTGGAGGATGCTTTCTGTACTATATAGGTTTGGGTGTAACATGATAGGAAGTATTTCCATGGTGCAACACCTTCAATGTATCAAAAATAGAATTTAGATCACACATATTGGTATATTTGGGTTGTGTAGATGAAGGGACGAGAGGGGTCGAGATCACGGCAGTGTTAGAGTGATGATAATGTTTTCGATAAGTTGAGGCAATAGAAACTAGGGTTCTTAGGGTATTTTAGTGAAAGTATGCTTTGAAGGTTGACATTGAATCTTTTCAGGTGAAGGGACAACATTAATCTTTTGTGGGCTTAGGATATGGCTTGAACATAGATTTAACTTGAAACCTATTAGAAGAGGATGAAGGAGTATCATGATATATGTTAGAGTGATGATAATGTTTTCGATAAGTTGAGGCAATAGGAACTAGGGTTCTTAGGGTATTTTAGTGAAATTATGCTTTGAAGGTTGACATTGAATCTTTTCAGGTGAAGGGACAACATTAAAAGTTGCCTTTTCTTTTGTGGGCTTAGGATATGGCTTGAACATAGATTTAACTTGAAACCTATTAGAAGAGGATGAAGGAGTATCATGATATTTTAGTTTTCCCATAGATAGAATTTTGACTTCACGCATTTTGAGCGTATGGCATAATTGATCAAATGAAGGAGAGGTCTCAAAGATAACACTCTCCTGAAGTGGTGGTAAGAGGCTTTGAACAAAATATCTTGTAATTCAATCAACGAGGATAATGATCATCTTAGCTAGGTCATTCTTGTAACACAAAACATATTCAATTAGATGTTCATTATTTCTTTGTTTAATTTAAGAAAGTTGTGTGTAAGATATATTGGTGATGATGTTGATGGAAAAGTGAGAAAGAAAAGCATCAAATATATGCGTAAAATAAGTTACTACATTAATAGGTAGATCATAAAACCAACACATGGTGTAATCTTGAATACTTCAATTAAATAGCTTAGCCAACAAAGTACGATCATCCACATAGTCCGGACATGCCACATGGAAAGATCTGATATGATCTTGAAGGTCACCATGGCCATTGAAGGAGGGAAGCTAAGGGTGACAAACCTAGGTGGGATTGGATAAGTAGAAATGGTGGGTGTGAAAGGGATATGAAGGAGTAATGAGGAATCAAGATATGGGGAGGAGCATGAAGTAGTTTTTGTAACTAAAAATTTGAACTTGTGGGTCATGATATAAGGAAGCTAGGTCTTGAGTGTCGGAAGAGGAGACTTGATGTGTGTGAGAAATAAGAGGTGGAATGAAATGGTTAGTAGGAGTAAGAATGTAAATGATAACAATAGAGGTAGTGGGAAGGGTAGAAGAGGGAGGTTTTGTTGCAATAGGAATAGAAGAAGCATTGGAGGCAGGAGGGTTGCACTCACTAGATTGGCGCTTTCCTCATGAGAAACGAATAAAAAAATCTAAGTCTTGTGGATGTTCAATAATACGAGCTTGGATATCATGAAGGTATTCATCAATAAAGGGTTCATCGGTTTCATCCATATTAAAAATATGACAACATGCCTAGAAGAAATGTTGGGTTTGAGCGATGAATTCACCAAATGATTTAATTTAATTTGAATTAAATATATATTGTAGAGTAACTAATATGATAAATGATGTAAAAATTATAAAGTATATTAATGACACAAGAAAAATATCATGAAAAGAATAAAACCCTAAGCAAGAGAGGGAAATAGAATATCTTAGCTTATTTCTCGATCGAATAGGAAGTGATCCGGGTAGGTACAACTGATGAACAAACTGCAAATAAAGTCCTCACTAGTCATTGGAAATTCTAGAACCGAGAATAATGTCGGACAAGGGAGCCCAATGCAAGACAGGGGCACTGGGTGTTGGTGATTGTCCTCGAGCTCAAAAATGGTTTTGATGTGTCGTCCGGGGTTTCACAGCTTGGTCTTGGTTAATCGCTTTGATGTTTGCACTATGATCGTTGATGATACTTATAACCTATAAAAGATAAGTTCACTTGCACAAGCCCACAAACCACATCAAACCTAAAAAGGAAAATGTAGAATGGGGATTTGGATCGACTTCGGCGGTCACCCCAAAATGAACTTACAATCTGAGAATTGCACTACATATTAGAATCCATGTAGTTTTGGTGTGTTTGTGTAGACACTCTGCCCTAAGATGCCCTTGTGCAAGTTGCACTTGATAGCGGGATGTAGTTTAGAATGTAGAAATGTATAGGATGTGTGAATGGAATAGAATATAATTCTCCTTCATATGTCGCAGATATGTAAAATTGATGCATCCCTTATCCCTTGAGTGGATGCTATATGTATTCCTTTAGAGTACTTTTTGCCTTTGCAATGTAAGCTTAGGTGATGATAACAATGCTTAGTGCTTGGTCCTTGTGTTTGAACACATAACTATGTATTTATATAATTCCCTTGTTTGAATTTCATAATTGCCAACCTGGAAGGTGACCCATAAGTGAAAAATATTCCCAAAAGATAAAAGAAACCCAAAAAGAGTGATTAAGGTGAAAAAGCGTCGGGGCACCTAAGAGGGACAAGAGTGCCTAGCGATGTTGTCCTGGCTGGGCACCGTGTGTTCAAGTCATGAAAGATAAATAGGTATATTTTTGACTGGGTTGTTGGGTGTGTAAGACCAAACAAAAATCAAAATACAAAGAAAAGAGGCCAAAGATAGTTTTCAACCACTAGTTTCTTGCTTAGGAATCATATAAATGCTAGTTTGCTTTTAGGACCTAGAAATGTACCCAAGTGCGTGATTTTGTTTCTACATGGAGAAAGCATGTTGATTTTATTTTTGGCCTTACAATATTTGACATTTATTTTATCATCATATATTAATTTTAACTTTAAATTTAGCATCCATTTGAAATTCACATTAAAAAAATCATAGAAATACAATAATATAATTAAATTGATGGCATTTGTTTGTGAAAATTCCCACATAAGCCAAATTACCATGTCTTTGTTTATTGAGGTGTTTAAGATATGTATGGCGCTTATGTTTTTTATTTGAAATATATTTGGTTCTTAACAATGATGTCATTATTCACATATCATTTAGCATTCAACTTATCATTTAGCATGACTTGCATGTACATTTGAAAACTACATTTTTATGCACCATCCTAACCTACCTATCATTAGGGAAACCACCACCACCCCAAAAAAATCACCAAAAACCCCGATCCACTAAAAAAATCAGTCAAAAACCTTGATACATCCTCATCCATTAGATGTACCTACCAACTACTTCTTTATATATGTTATCCCTTTCCTATTTTTTTCAAGACCATACCCCTTCTTTTGACATCACCTTGAACCTTAGTAAGGATGGGAAGATATCCCTACTTTGATGATAAGCACTTACAAATAAGGGGCATGGACTAAGGAAGAAGATGAAAAGGTCCTTTCTCACATTCGAACCCAAGACAAAGGATGAAAAATATGGCATGAACACGAACTTGAGAACTGAATGAAGTGTTGATAACCTGTAATATTGAGTAGTGAATTGAGAATAACTAAATCCACATCTCTAAACAATTGGAGTTGCTAGTATGAGCGGAGGTTTAATGAGAAGATGTTATATGTGTTAATTATAATTGAACCTCACCTTGAACTATATTGGTTGAGGTTATTAGTGATGTTCCTTTTCCTTGGAACTTGTAAGTTGTAATGTTGTTAACACTTTATATGTTGGATGAATGGTATAACCTTTGTAGAATAACTAAATCATAAATATCATTATGCAAGTCTTGATATGGATTTAGCTAGGAGAATAAATTAAAAGATTATCATAACTAAATTATTATTTCAATAAAACAAAAATATAATATCTAGTGCTTATGTATGTGGATTGTACATTGACGAGATAGTGGGTAGTTAATGATGCATTTACATCAAGCCCCATAACAAGGGTACAAGGTGGAATTAACTGCATTTGAATGGATAATTATCACTCATCTTCGAGGTAGGGATTAAATTAAATTAAAAAAATTTGTATTTTCCAGAACTAGAGGACGTGTCACTACAAACCTACTTATGCAAGGCACATTTTTCATGTCATTTATAGTATTGGGATCTCTATTAAAGAATTAGATGATATTGTCTCCAAAAATATAGATGATATGAGTGGTTGTATTCTCTTTGAGATTTACATTTCCACTTTATTGTTTACGAGATGATATAGTTTTGCTTTCACACTCATTTTCATGTCTTTAAAATCAGCTTAAGATGATGAGTAATTTTATGACGAAATAGCCTTCAAGTAAATATTGTAAATACAAAAGTCATGTCATTCAATGTAACCAATAAAGTAGTATCTATAACCAATTTGACATACAAATACATGGGTCGATGTGGTGCAATTTTATTTCTACTTGGTGTGGTTTTTTCTAAACCCATTTTAAACTTTGTAACTATAAGAGAAGTATGAACTAGAAAAGGACATACAACCGACATCTTTGTAAAGACAATATTTTTAGATATAATTTCAAGATATCTAGTAAAATATTCCTCTTTTCCATATGTTAGGTACTACAACACTTTTGTATGCATTAGGTTTTGGGCCCACGCTTGAGATAAAAGGATTTCAAATGTATAGAAAGTGTTTTCATCTATGTGCTCTCAAAACATATTTGATCCAAAATATGGTTTCTCATTTAATTATTTTACTAGATTTTGGATTTTCTCTATCTTTTTTTTCACATCATTAATATGTTTCATAAATAGGATCTATTATATTTAATATTTTACTTTGGTCATAATGGGTATTTATATTTGGAACTTCAATTTTCTATGCATCTTGTTAAAGAAGAATACGAATCTTGTTGTTATGCTAGAGTTGTGGCTTTCCTCTAGAAGCTAGGCATTGATATAAATTAAGAATCCTTCATATTAATGTTTTATTAATGCTTTTAAACTGGTGAAACAAGAAATAGACTCATATATTCATGAAGAAAGTAATAAGTCTTATTTAAAATTTACATATGTTAATCCAAAAGAGTGTTTAAGACCAAAACTTCTTCATTATTTCTCATTTTATTTATGTTTCCATGAGAATCAAATTCAATTTCTTGAGTGCATAAAAATATGCTTTCAATCTTAGTTTGGGGTCTACTCCCATCACTCTACAACCGAATTAGACAATGGCGTTCCAAAAGGTAGGCATAAAAGTAAATTGAGTTTTTAGAGTGTGAAAATGAACATTTTATTTTTAGGTGAATATGTGTGATGAGATTCATGGAAGATGTCATGTCATTTTAAAGGTTGTGAATCTTTGAGGGCATTTGACATGAAGTACGAGTACAAAAAGTGTTTAGTTTTGTTTATTTATGAGGCACTTCATGTTTAAGAGAAAAATTGAAAATTAAGTCTTCATATCCCAATCATTTCAAGACCATACGTTCGTACTTCTAGACATGTTATTGGAACTATAAGAGAGTATATACTCAAATAACAAGGTCTAGATCTGCAAGGCAATATATATTTTATTTGTTCCATGATATATTTACTCCAAATGCAAGAATAGTTGATTCTTATTGAAATTTTCTTATATATATTTTTCTTTCTTTCTTCTTTGTCTTTTGGAGACGCTTTTAATTCTACTTTTATGTACTAAAATCATGCATTATCCTCTTCAATTCTATTGGTATTTAGCCTTCAATGAATATTAGTATCTAAATTTACAATAAATTAACAAGATGATAAATGTTTTTAGTTATCTCAAATATTTACATTAATATGCATTGTACAATAACAATAAAAGGTGAAATGAAATGGAATACATTTGTTGACCCCTTTTTTTTTTAACTTTAAATTTGATGTTTATTTTATCTTCGCATATTAATTTGTCACTTAGTGACAAATGCCATCAATTTAATTATATTATTGTGTTTCTATGATTTTTTAAAGTGACTTTCAAATCCCACATAAGCCAAACTCACATGTTTGTGCTTATTGAAGTCTTTAAGATATGTATGGTAGTTATGATCTTGATTTGAAATATGTTTGGTTGTTAACAATGATGTCATTATTCACATATCATTTAGCATGACTCATCATCTAGCATGACTCACATGCACATTTGAAAACTACGTTTTTATGCACCGTCGTAACCTACCTCTCATTAGGGCACCCACCAGTCACCCAAAAAAATAAGTCAAAAACGCTGATCCACCAAAAAAATCAGTCAAAAACCTTGATCCATCCTCATCCATTAGACGATGTACCCACCAACTGCTTCTTTATATATCCCGTTTTCTTCAAGACCATACCCCTTCTTCTGACATTGCACTGAACCTTATCAAGAATGGGAAGATCTCCCTGCTGTGAGAAAGCACATACAAATAAGGGAGCCTGGACTAAGGAAGAAGACGAGAAGCTCGTTGCCCACATTCGAGCCCACGGGGAAGGCTGCTGGAGATCCCTCCCAAAGGCCGCAGGTTTTCTTTTCATGAATTCCAATTCATTTCATATATATATTCCGCTCAACATAAACATTACATATGTTTGCAAAGACTAGTATCATGAGAATATGATTTCATTCGTTCCAATTCGTTTCCTATTTATATCTTTTCTCTATGAGAATATAATTCTGTGTTTGGATTTTCTCAGGCCTGCTGAGATGTGGGAAGAGCTGCAGACTGCGTTGGGTTAATTATTTGCGTCCCGATCTCAGGCGGGGAAATTTCTCCGAAGAAGAAGACGAACTCGTCATAAAAATGCACGCCCTCCTGGGAAACAAGTAGGCACATACCATCAAACACAATTAATCTATTTCTACAGAAATTTCTGCAATTGAATGAATTGTTAATGATTTCTGGTGATTATGTGGAAATGGCGGCACCACCATTAAATCTAATTCTATACAGAATTCTGCAATTGAACAATTGTTAATACTTTCTGTGGTAATGGCGGCGCAGGTGGTCTCTGATTGCAGGGAGATTGCCAGGGCGAACGGACAACGAAATAAAGAATTACTGGAACACCCACATCAAGAGAAAATTACAGAGCCGAGGAACCGATCCCCAATCTCGTCACCCTATCCAACCCATTAATAATAATAGCAGAAACGGCACAGGCGACAGTCGCTCTCCCAAGCATGAAATTCTCATGGCGGATTTTCTCGGATGCGACCGGTCGGAGGTCACAACCTCTTTTGAACAGGCGGCTTCGGATCAGAATAGCAGCGTAAGGTTATCAGAGCGGGAAGACATAAATCTGGATTTGTCAATCAGTTTGCCTCTTCAAAATAATACAGAAAGAACTCTGGATTCGCAGGAGGTATGTTTGAGTTCTAATGACGAAATGGAGTTGCAAATGAAGTGTTGGGAGAGGAGGTACGGTGAAAAAAATGGAAGTTTGCGGGGGTCTCATGAATTTCATTAGGGTTTTTGTTAATTGTTTCAGAGGTTGATTATGGGATCTTGTGTTATAGTCTCCTTCTTCTTAAACTTGTGTTATAGTCTCTTTTTAAATTAGGGTTATTGGGTATTTGTAAAAAATTATTATTAAAAAAGAAAAAAATGATGTTGACAGCATTTTTCTTTCTATTATTTTTAATTAATTTTTACATTATTATTATTATTATTACTATTATTATTTAATTTTAGATTTAAGAGTTTCAGAGCAATAGAGTTCTATCAAAAGACTAGTTTCCTTGTAATCTATTCATAGAATTGAATACCTAAAATGATGACCCAGACTAACTAAACCAACCAAATAGCTTTGGTACTATTATTATTGTTGTTGTGGTGGTGACGGTAGTTAGTGCACTTTTTTGAGTTAATAGATGAAATAATGGAAAATATAATAAAATTTTATTAAAAATGGTCGAAGAATATTTATTATTATCATTTAATCCTTAATGAACATTAAATTAAAGAAAATATACTTAACATCTTTATTATTTTAAAAACAATTGAGAGGTTTTTCCAAGGAGAAGGAAAGTTTGAAAACTTTCTTAAAAGATAAAGAAGAGTTTATGACTTTCCAAAAATAAAAAAATCTAAAAATATATTTTATAATATATATATATATATATATATATATATATATATATATGGAATGTGTTTAAAATTTATAAATAAAATCTTCTATATAAAAACATCTTATTTGAATTTGGGTATAACTTAATCGTAATTAGCTATTTTTGAAGTTATTTTGTTTTAAAAGAGAAGTGTTGATAGGGCCATGTGTCATCACCATGATTGTTTTTGTTAAATTATCTTATTCATTGACTTTTACTTGAAGGTGTAAATAATTTATCTCAATCAACTCCTTTAACCTAAAGTCGTTTCATTTTAAAAGGGGTGAATGTCAATATGACAAGTCATTGATTATGACAATGTATGACAACGGACCTTTTAGATATAATGTGCATTATTATGGTGGTCCATTTTTTCCTTACTAAGTGAGTAATAGACCATATAGTACACAAATGGAGAAGGTTTTTTAAAAGGTGAAGCCAACAAAATCATCAAATCAAAGTAACATTTGACTATTTACTACATAGATGATTTTACATAGATAGAGAAGGTTTTTAAAAGGTCAAGTCAACAAAATCATCAAATCAAAATATAAAGTTAATTGTATTAGAAATATGTAATAATAGATATTTTATATTAGGTAGATGATGGAGATGGAGGACATTTGTGTTAGGCATACACAAATTTTTTTGCTTTTTTCTATCACTCCATCCATATGTTATTGTTTCTCTTTTCAATGATCCCTACATAAGATTGTAAATAGATATGAAAATTTCTTCCAATGCTTAGAAAAAGTAGATTCAATTTTTTAGACCACACTCCAAAAGTTTATTTGAGCATGGGAGTCTAAAATGTAATTCATTCGAATTAATTTTGGAAAGTGTATAAATTTTAATGATTTCTTTTCAAACTAAAGACTAATAGTTGAAATCAAGTTAAATACAAAGATTAAATATAGCGATTTTAACTTTGGCAGAATGCAAAGGGATGTGAAGGGACCTTAAAATGTGTACAACCAATAAATGAGATAAAATCCATCCAAACACACATAAAAATGCATATTTTGGTATTTACACTCAATTGTCAAACAATAGAGATGAGAAAGGTAGAAGATAATATAATTATTCTAGAAAAAGGGTATAAATTGGCAAAGGTTTGAATAAATATGCATATTTTGGTAAGTGCAATTCAGGTGCATCTCACATTTCTTGTTTTTCTATTAATCGGTATAATTTCCAACTTTCTAATGCACCCAAGCCCAAGTTCCAAAAGAATTAAATGTTATGACATGTAATGTTGAACATCAAATTCTATCTCTCCAAAGCTAAAAGAATTGCAAAAGTTCATGTCAAAAAATCCATCAAACTTTAAAGCAATGACTTACACACTTTGATACTCTTTAAAACCAATATGCTAAAAAAGACATTAAATGGCATGACCATGTACACTTTTAAAAATGTGACTACTTAAAAATTTAGTCATCCACAAAAATATAACATTCTCATGCAATGCATACTTACTTTAAAAATTGGAAAACATGAGGTTGTCAGGTTTCACAAAACTTGAAGTCACTCTTACCAACAAGTTGCCTAGATTTACACTCTTTGATACTCCTTAAAGCCAATTTTCTTGAAAAGACATTAAATGGCATGATCACACTTTTTAAAAAGTGAATGATTAAAATTTTGATTCATCCACAACAATATTTCCTTCTCATCCAATGCACACTTAACTTTAAAATTCGAAAAGATGAGGTTTTCATCATTAAGAAGCAAAATTATGATTACAAAACTAAATCACTCACACCAAAAATCCTCTATAACAAAATTAGTTGATGGATGCTATAAAAATACCTTTAGAAAAACAATTATATAAATGAATAGGTAGATGGGTGTTGCCGAAATACATTAAAAAAATGCAATATACATGTAACTTAAATGAAATTGAAGATAAATTTCATAGATGAACAAGTAGATGGACACTACCAAAAATACATGGAAAAAATGAAAAACATGTAATTTAAATGAAACTAGAGATGAGGTTCATTTCCTCTTGAAATGCATGTTACATAATGATATATAAAATTACAACTTGGTTCATAAATCCCTAAATCAAGAAAAATAAATAAAGATTGGAGTTTCTATTGTGAATATAAATATCTATCGAATCCATTATTTCAACAAGTAAAAATAGGTTTTAAAATTCTCCCCTCTTTATATAGGCATTAAATTTGTTTATTTTATTTCATTCTAGGTTGTCTTATTTTATGGGAACAAGTGCACGAGAACATAGCCTCCTAACATGTTTAAATGTTAAGGAATTAAATGTTCTTTACTTGTAGGTATTGACCATATGTTTCACAATTTAAACTCTAGGTATATATTCCCATTCCATCATGGTACTGTACACCTGAAAATCAACACGTGATTTCAGATGCACTCAACTTCTCAAGGTCATGCCAAGACAACCTTAATGTGATAGATGGGTTGGGTATGGGATGAATAAATACAATATAAATGGGAGTGGTGGGAATAATGGTAATACGAGGATCAATCATCAAGGAAAACAAAGATTTTTAACTTGCAAATTGGGAATTTTCTCATCAAGGGAAACAAATGCCCGTCTAACCTATATGAGAGTGATACTGCGGTTGAGAATGATTATTGTTCACGAGATCTTGGTTTATGTCGGTGAAACCAAGTTTGGTTAAATCCCTAGTTGATGGATTCAAGATAATTGTCCTTTTGTAGACACAAAATCTATGCACTTGGGTACATTTCTAGGTCCTAAAGCATACTAATGTATACATAATCGTAAGCAAGAAAAGTAGAAGTTGAAAACTCCTTTTAGCCTTTTGGTTTCTTATCTCTTGCACTTTACTAGCTTTACACATCTTACACTCTTTCGACGCTTGATTGATTTACCTTTTAATGGCCTCGGAGACTAGCACCCAGGTGATCATATCCCTCTCTTTCTTCTTCTTACTCTTTTGGGTCCTTTTCACTTTTTGGTCACCTTTAAACACTTTAGGTTGGCCTTTTAGTTGTCAATTATAAAATTCAAACAAGGTAATCATATATATACTTAGTTACTTCTTCTAAATAAGGGGCCAAGTATTATAAGCATTATCTATCACCACCTAAGCTTACACAAAGGCACAAGAGCACTACAAAGTACATATCCAACACATTCACACAAGGGACAAGAGATGCATTGGTATGCATACACTACACAGGAGGGGAGTTTAGTCTATTCCATCATACACATTTTGCATATTTGGGACAATCTATATCCAACCCATTATCATCTTTAAACTTGCACAAGGGAAACCTAGGGCACAAAACATGGATACACACACGCAGAGAACTACATGGAGTTTGAAATGTAGTGCATCACTCAATTGTAATTTCACTCTTCGAATGACCACTAGGGTCATTGTGACTCTACATTTTACATTTTTTTTTTTAATTTGATGTGGTTTGTGGGTATGTCCAGGTAGTCATTTGTTTTGTAGGTTACATGTGCGAATGACAACCTAACAATGAAACCAGAGTGATAAATAGAGAGTAAAAATGAATATATTCGATGCGAAAAATACCGGGTCGAAGCATCCGAGAAGATACATGAATCCAAATCAATCATTAGTGCTTGGGCACTCCTTCACTCTTATGGGATCTTATGTCTGTACATTTCTAGGATCATTACCAACCCTCATCAAGCCTTTTCAGTGTTGTTTCTATCCTGTTACGAAAGATACAAATTCACAATCACTCTCAAGTTGCACATAATTAGCTAAGTCATAATCCCTCTCTCTTTTTCTTAGGGTTTTAAATCCTTGAAATATTAGTGATTACATATTTTTGTACACTCAATCATCTAAACATCATTTATTACAAGAATTTACTCGAAATAATATTTAATTCAAGTTATGTTAAATCATTTGGTGAACCCTAACTCATGATTGACCACTCAAATCTTTATTTTTCCTATTCTATCAAATTTTTATTTCCATAACCCCAAATTACATCGAGGATCATATTTCCATCTATTTTCTTTATCATACATATGATCTAGCATAGTTCTTCCTAGGGTTTCATCCTTGGTCCTATCCTCTGGGTCACTTTCTAGGGCTCTTATTTCACAAATTACCTTTTCTTTCATATAATGGCTTCTAAAATTCCTTAAGTCTCCTTGTATCAATTACTTCAAAAGTACCCAGTTTTGCAAAGATGCTCTAAAAATCCATACACATAATGTACCTCCCTCGTGATACGCCACCTTCACAAGTAAGTGAAATTTTCAATCGTATCTTCAACCCCCTATTAGTCCTGATAACACAACCAATCAATCCATCTTTGAGTCAATTCAAGATTTACACCTTTTTTCAAGATAAATTTCAAACTATGGAAACCATGATTACATCCCTCACAATTGAAATCCAACATCTCAAGGATGTTTCTCATGCCCATGTTATTTCTTCTTCTACACCTCCTCCTGATCCCATGTCTACTACATGTGCTCATGTAGATGACGTCAAGGTCTTACCATAACAAGCACCTCTCAAGTTTGATCAAAATGTTAGGCAACATGATATTCTCTCTGAGCTCCTCAATCACTAGTTAATCACCTTGCCACCTACTCATTACTACCCTCCTTATTAGATTACCAAATACAAAGGTCACTCATTTTGTAATTATCATAAAATTAATGGACATCGTGACAATGATTGTTATTCTTTAGAACGAAGAATCGGGAAACTTGAGCATCAAGGCTTTATTTCATTTGCTACACAACATTATCCTACACACTCATCTCTAATTACCAAACCCCAATGGGTTCCCAAATCTGATCCTTCTATGTATAGAAAACATCATGTAATATTCACTCATATTCCTTCTCCAATAATGTAAGAGTCACTACATGTCATATCTAATGTCAAACCATCAAAGGAAGAACAACCAAATCCCTTACCACAAGCTGAGATGCCTCAACAACCTCATAAAATTAAACTTATAATTCCTCATTTTGATCCAAATAATGTCTATGTCAATGACTAAAACACATTTCAACATCCGCCACCATGGCATGGTCTCTCTACCATCATTGGATAGATCTCCATCACTTGCACACTTGGGGTATCTAACTTTCCACCCCATAGTCACATGTTCTAATCAACAATTTTCTATCCATACTACTCACATACACACCTATACCTTACTTTTTCTTTGAAATTCAATTCAATCTTTCTAGCAAAATTTTCTCTTATCTACACTATGAACACACCTTACTACATCTATATATGCTTATGTCTTTACTTTCCACTCATATGACACTCCATACATGCTTATTTCCTCATGATTATTTATGGATACTTCTATTCATGATACACATACTACTTTATATATATGGTATACATCCTTTCATTCACTATACATACTCTGGATATTCTTGTTCACAATGATAACATCTATTTTCCAAAGAGTAGCTCTAGATAAACACACTTGGGGGCATCGACTTCCTGATTAACTAAAATTAACTAATATGTAGTATGTGGGGATAGTTAATCTAAGATATGAACAACTATAAATAAATTAAATAAATGCAATGAAGAAGTATGTAAATGTGCTAAACAACTATGTAAAATTAAATGCTAACCCTAATGTGCAAGAAAGAAGAGGAAATAACTCAACTAAATAGCAGATGCTCACGGGACTGTGTCGCAAAGGTAACTAGAAAATATGGAGGTGGCAATAACTGTACAAAAGCTCCGAAATTGATGGATCGAGACCGATTCCTATACTGGAGCACCTAGGAAGGGATTGGGGCGCTGCGAAAGCTCTGTATGTAAACTAGGCACCCTAGTCTACGTAAAAGCTCAAACTAATCTTCACAGAGATGGAGGGTGGTCCGAAACCCTCGTTGTGTGTCACATTAGATTCATTTCCATGTCTTGGATGTCATTGATATTCCAATATGATGTGAAGATATGTAAAAGACATAAAGAAGTATCAAAAACCTAGAACAATAAAGATGAAAACGAATGATTTGGGTGACCTCGACCTCAGCTAGGATAATAGTGGACTTACTAACTGAGTGTTGCACTAAATTTCAGACCCAAATGTAGTTTTGGTGAGTGTGTGCATGATATGCCCTAGGTGCTCTTGTGTCAGTCACACTTTGTGAAGTAGCGAGCAATAACTAAATGTAGATAAAGTAATAACACGTGTACATGGAATAGAATAGAATCCCCCTATGAATTGTGTGATACAAATGTCATAGCCTTGTGCCTTGATGATAAAGCTATGTGGATGCAAGTGATTTCCAACGCAATATATGGATACAACTCTAGATGAGTGATAGTAGTGAATGATGTTAGGTCCCTCATTATGGTCTCATAACTTTATATTTATAGGGTTCTCTTGATCTAATTTCGTAATTAACCCCGAAATGGTCGACCACAAAAAAGATAAGAAGCTAAAATGACTAAAAAGAGCCCAAAATATGGTGAAAAAGTACAAAAGGACCTGGGCATCCTAGTGGGACCAAGGCACCCATGGGTGCCCTCAGTACTAATCTAGTCACCCCATTCGAGGCTAAAATAACATGGAATGACGAAGCTTACTTTGGACATATGGGTGCAATAGGTCGGTAATGATGAAATAAAATAAAACAATATGGCCAAAAGACTCAAGTTAACTAGTACTTTCTTAACTCAAGAAACTTATAAATAGGAGTATGAGACAGAGACTAAATAATGTCTAAAGTGCATAATGTTGTGTCTACATATGCCCCCACTTTATCTTGGTGAGTAGAACACTCGGTAACATAAAGTAGATAGAGATGTGCAACCGATGTCCATAAAGAGTGTAGTATAAATGTACCAAGGACTAGAAAAAGCGTGAAATGAAAAAAAGATAGAGGAGCATGAAAACTAAAGATGAAAAACGTAAAAGAGAGAGTGATGAGAGTGAACCTAGGGCCAAAATGCGTGTGTAGTTTGTGATGTGGATGCACTGCATGGATAGTATAGTGTGCACTATCGCAAAGTGTTGTTGTTGACATTTTTTTACCCCCATTTGACTTCTTTTTTCTCTTACGACCGGACCTGCAAGGAGAAAATGATCAAGTATTCAAATATTTATGTTGGTATGTGTAAAAATTCAATGTAAAAGATGCATGTAAATGTAATATATGTAAATGTAAATGAAACATATGCACCTGATCCATGTCAAGAAAATGAGTGTAGAAGGATATCCTGTACTATGAGTTTTTGGGTGATCTCATGCCACCCTAGCTAAAGAAGTGTAGGGAGGAAATTCTCTATGTCCTCCAAGCTCTAACTACTTCCCTGAATGTGTGTGAAGATATCTCTGTATCATCCTAGTTTTTTGGGCAATCCAACACCACTTGGACAAAGTAGTGTAGGGAGGCACACCCACTATAACCTCCAAGCCTATAATTGCTTCCCAAAATGCTAAGGACACCATGTCCTATAAAATACACTATGTATGGGGTTTGTATACTGGTCTGAACCCACTCGTTGTATGTAACTAAACCAAACCGATGTAGAATCTTTGTGTTAGTATAGAAAAAACCCCAAATGATGGCCCCCTCTTTGGGGATGCATGTGACATCGCTAATAAGATAAATATGGCCCCAAAAGAAGATGAACCACATGTACATTGTAACCCTGAAAGTGCTTGGTAAAAACCAAGGCATGTACAAATAAGAATACTAGCCAAAGACAAGTGTGAACAAATATGCATATAGAAAACAATGTATAGTCTACACAAACAATGTGTAAGCTACCAAGAAAAGTAATGTAAACACGCAAGAAGACAAAGTAAGCCACAAAAAGTGGGATGTAAACATGGGACATCACTCACGATGTCACAAGACATGTAAGGCCATCATGGCCACAAACAAGAAACAAATGTGCACACCAAACAAATGGCAAGGCCTTCAAATAATAAAAAAACAATAACATACAATAGGAAAAATAAGTATGGAAGAAAATATCCCTGCATAACAATTGTTGCACATGAAGTACCCGTTAGCATGTTAGAAAGATACTAGTATGTCAAAAGTGTGTATAACCAAGTGCTATAAAGTCTTAAGTACAAAATGGAACAATAACACGTATGAGAGACAAATATGGATGCCCCTAATGACCAGTGTAGGAAGGGTAGAAGGTGATCATCCATGTTGTGTACAAGAGACATGTATCTGCAATCACAACTAAACAAAGGTGTGAATGTGCATGTGTGTATGATATAGATAAATGACATACCAATAAGCTAACTAGCATGTGTAATAAAGTTTCCATGAACAAAAAAAGTAAGAAAGAGTAAAAGCAACCATAATATGCGATCCTATAGATGGATGGAATGGAATGCAAAATGGAGTGATAGGAGCCATGTGCCCCCTGAGTGAATGGAAGTGTATGCAGTGAGGTTCATTTAGTTTTCCCCCTCAACAGTCAAGAATGAATTGTAAACGAGATTGCGTCATCGGGAAATGGTTGAATAGTGTGTGTTGTGTCTAGTGCGCTGTGATGAATATGTATGTGTAGTGATGATGATATGTGACATATAGAAGATATGTATGTGTCAACCCTATAGCCGAAGCATATACGATGACAAGAGGAATGTATGAGTGATGATTTATCCATAAGCATATGTCACTAAACCATAAAAAAGGGAGTGGTGATGTAGCCTAAAGTGTATACCACTACAAAATGATAGAATAGGTGACAATTTAGCCTAAAGTGTATGTCACTAAGTTGGAAATGTCGCATGATGAAAGGTCGAATAGTAAGTGTGTGAGGAGTGTAAGGTCCATTTGATTTGTAAACACTCAACGATGAGTATGGACCGAGGAACTAAAGTGCATCATAGGGTGGTGAGTGCAGCATGTAGAAGACAATGCCATATAGGTGATGATAATGGACGATCATATGATGGGGAGAATGTGTAAATATGCTATCTCAGTAGAATGCAAATTCAATATGTGTAGAAAATGCAAAATGCAAGGTGAATAGAACGTGTGAATACACAATATGTAGAATGTAAATGTAAGAGGTGTAGAATGTGTAAAATGGCATGTATGTAGATGGACTAGTACCGTAGTATGTAAGATGATTCTATGCTATAATCATATAGGACAAAGACTAATATAGTATGTAGAATATGTTTGAAAGTGCACGGTGTAAAATGAATGGTATCTAAGGTATGTAGATAAACGAATAATCTAGTATATAAGATAAGTAGTGTATGATGTAAGATGCATAGAAAATGGTGTAGATATAATGGTGACTAGTACGATTTATGATGTATAAATATCAAAATGTTGTAGAATAAATGTAGAATGTATGGTGTATAACACATAATGTGTGATGAAACGTAATATGTAATGGCTATAGTGTAGTGTGTGGGGTTCATGTGTAGTAAGCCCTCAACGGTCAATTGTGAACTGAAGCACAAGAGTGTGTCATCATATAACGACGATGCTAATATGTGTGATGATTTTACTTAAGCGAGGATATGAGTGTATGGTAATGCAAAAAGAGAAATGCACATATGCTAATATGAGGGTGGGGGTGTGTTAGATGATATGCCCCCAAAGTGTGTATAAGAAGAGCGTGTAAAGTCATCGATAAGGTCGTCACCTACCAAAGACCAAGTTTGTGTTTAGCGGTGGAAGCATGTGGAGTATATGAACTGAAATGTATATCAAGTGTAGCATGTGTGGACTGTTGTGAAGTATTAGCATGATGTGGTGGAGTTTGTAATGTGTCTTGACTACTAGTAGGAGTGTTAGCTGTTGGGATGAAAGTTATTGTTTGAAGCTTATACTTTAGAGGAGGCCAAGTTACATTGAGTCTCAAAGGAGACTGCTTTGGCTAACTTGGTAATGTAATAGATGACTTAGTACGAGGGGTTTTTGAACTAATTCCAATAGGTGGTTTAACTTTTTGACTTGGGGATACCGTAGGTGATTGCTTAGGTGGATCATGGCTAACCGAAGAAGGAGGAGCCTTACGAGCCTATGTGGATGTAACCTTTGTAATAGGATGTTGTGAATTAAATGAAATAAGACCTTGATGCTTAATACTTTTGATTATGTGATGTAAAGTATGGCAATCATTGTCATTATGTCCATTGATTCGATGATAATTACAATATGGATGACCTTGATATTTTGCTAATTGATAAGGAGAATAATGTTGCATATGTGGTAGAGTGATCAACTGATGATTAAGGAGGTGAGGAAAAATGTCATGTGGCATAGTATTGTGCTCAAACATGAGAGGCTCAGAAATGGCGTATCTTGAGGTTCAATCATATGACATGTATTAGACATAGATTGCATATAAGATGGAGAAGGAGCACAAACATGTGATTGAGAAACATCCTTAAGCTGTTGAATTTCAGATCTAAGAGATGTGATTGTGGATTCCATGGCTACAAATTTATCTTAAAATAATGTATGTAAGGCTTGAATCGAGTCCAATAGGGGTTGAGTAGATGGAGACTCACTAGGGTCATTAAAGAGACAATAAAACATAGGACTTAGTTTTTGTTGTGGCATATTGTCATTATAATACTTGGTGTCTAAGGATTTGTGCAAAACAACATGATAATTAGGGTATCTCCTAAGTAAATCAGATAAAGAAACTTGACCCATGATGGAGGAAAATGAGGATCCTAAGCGTGAAAGACGTTGGGTTCACCAAAATGATTAACTAAAATTAACTAGTATGTAGTATGTGGGGATAGTTAATCTAAGCTATGAAAAACTATAAATAAAGTAAATAAATGCAATAAAGAAGTATGTAAATGAGATAAAAATCTATGCAAAAGGAAATTCTAACCCTAATGTGCAAGAGAGAAGAGGAAATAACTGATCTTTATCATAGATGCTTGTAGGATTGTGTCACGAGTTGACTAGAAAAAATCTAGAGGTGGCAAAAATTGTGTAGAAAATATGAAAAGGATGGATTTGGGTGATTCCTTGGACTAGAGCACCTTGGAAAGGACTGGGCACTGTGGGTGATTTGGTTTGTAAAATAGGCACCCTAGTTTGAGTCAAAGATTTGAAACCGATCTTCATAGCCTTGGGAGGTGGTTTGAAACCCTCATTATGTGTCGCATCAAATTCACTACCCTGTATTGGATGTCGTTGATATTCCAAGATGATGTAAAGACCTACAAAATACCAAAAGAAGTATCAAAACCCTGAAAAAAAAATATGCAAATGAATGGTTTGGGCGAACCTCACTGGCCACAACAATGGGCTTACTAACTAGCGTTGCACTACATTTTGGACCCAAATGTAGTTCTAGTGAGTGTGTGCATGACGTGCCCTAGGTGCTCTTATGTTAATCAAACTTTGTGAATTAGCGAACAATAACTAAATGTAGAAAATGTAATAACATGTGTGCATAGATTAAAATAGAATCCCTCCCCTATGAAGTGTGTGATGCAAATGTCCTAGTCTTGTGCCTTGATGGTGGAGTTATGTGGATATAAGTGATGTCAAATGCAATAGATGGATGCAACTCTAGATGAGTGATAATAATGAATGATGTTAGGTCCCTCACTATGGTCTTATAACTTTATATTTATAGGGTTATCTTGATGTAATTTCATAATTAACCCCGAAACAAGGTTCATTTTAAGATTACCCCTTTGAAAAAATAGTTTAGAAATTGTGATGGATCTCAAAATTGACTTTCAAATCGTTGGCGAATTTATGAAAAAAATATTTCGTGGCAAAGACAATTTTGTAGAGAGAAATTTTCCCTAGTTTTGCAAAGTAGGTTGGGCAAGTTAGAATGTAGGTTGGGCGGGAAGGTTTTATAGGTGGGTAGGTTAGGTGGGTTGGACAGTTTAGGGGTTGGGACGACTAAGGGTTCGATGGGTGGGTTGGATGACTAAGGGTTAGATGGGTGGGTTGGACGGTTAAGGGGTTGGAGGGTGGGTTGGATGGTTAATGGGTTGGATAGTTAATGGGTTGGATGGGTGGGTTGACAACAAAGGGTTGGATGGGTAAGGGGTTAGACGTGTGGGTTGGATGCTTGAGGGGGTTGGACGACTAAGGGTTGGACGGGTGGGTTGGATGGCTAAGAGTTGGATGGGTGGGTTAGATGGTTAAGGGGTTTGATGGCTAAGGGTTGGATGGTGGGTTAGTCGGTTGAGGGGTTGGACGGTTAAGGTTTGGATGGGTGGGTTGGACAAATTGAGGGATTAGATGGCTAAGTGTTGGATGGGTTGATTAATTATGGGTTATGTGGCTTCCATGGATAGCCAATATTTTTCCACCACATTTCCTTTCACCCATTCAGACCCTATAAATACCCCTACAAGGTTCATTTATTCACTTTTCTACGAAAATTTCTAGTGCTCTGAGCTCTCCAATTTTCAAAGTTCTCCCAAATTTCAACAATGGCAAGCACCACATCTACTCCTACACCCAAATTCCAATACAAAAACCTCATGTGCCCACAAATTGTAGCCCTACTGAAATCAAAAGATGCACAAAAGGATTGGCTTAAAAATCAAAATTTACCGGGCTTGTGGACATGCCCCAATTCGATCATCGATACTTGAGTGCTTGATTACCTTATCACCTTTTACAACGAGAATGATGGAAAATTTTCCTTTCTCCTCGTGCATCCAAGACGTCGTTAAATTTCATTCACAATTGATCCCACAGACGTACATCGGTTGACTGGGTTACCATTCGAAAATAAGCCGCTTGTTACTACAAAGGTTGTCCTCACAGACGAAGACAAAAAGTTTTTTGAGTCTCATTACAAGTGTGTAGGTTGATGGTAAGTTTATTATTTTCAAATTATTTTTCTCTTAACATTTTTCCACCACCCAAGCCTCTAGTATTTTTCTCATTATTGTAGCTCCTCTTAATTGTTCATCACGAGGCCTTCTTCTACAAGGTATTACAAACCAATTATTTCTTGCAATTGCATCACTTTTCTAGGCCGGATTGTATTACGGGGTAGATCTACTGAGACATTCCATATTGGGAAGTAAGCTAAAATTCCAATTGCAATTAATGATAAAATGATTGGTCTCGGTCTCTAAGAACATGTAACAATTACTTTTACGCTTTTCTTATTATAACGATTTCAAATTCAATATTTTTCAATAAAATAATAATTGTAAGATTTTCTTTTGCGAGAGAAGAATTATAATTGTGACATCTCATAAGGAGGTAATTACTCAAGGTAAAGCTCCTACAGAGGTCTCTACCGATTCGACATGCATTGATAGAATCAACACCAGTAAGAGCTCCTCATCAAAAATGACCTAGGGGTCACTATGTGCATCACGTCTACCATCACATTTAACTACATGTATGAAGTTTTATTTTTATATAATTAACTAATTCAAACAACTAATATAGATTATGTAGGTAGTATTGTATTTTAATATTTCTACTGTTCTTTTCTACATTTATTGTATTTAGAAACTACTAAAACTGGTGATGATGATCAAACTCATTCTGATGGTCAAGATCAAAATGTTACGTTTGTGTCTCCGAACGTGCAAGGTAAATTGTAATATTTAATATTTAGCATGTTTTATTTCGTTACTATTTTTTAGAATTTACAAGGCCTAACCGTATAATGGCTTCTAACAATTTTTTGTTTGCTTCTTGCAGGTAATATGGCTTCTGAGCACATTCCACTTGTAAAGAGGCCACCAATACTACCAACACATATAGTCTAGAAAAAAATAAGATCTTCAGGAAAGAATATAAGGCTTCCTACGAATCGGTTGAATAATTCATCCTATAACCACAAAATTCCCTCGACTCTCACTAGGTGGTTTTTTAAGTGTAACGACCTCACAACTTTTCAACAACATCACCCTTGGTAAGGAGTATTTGGGCTTTGATATTGACGATGCTGATAAGGGTAACTATTTTGACACCCATGATATGATTCAATCTACTCCACCTCAACCACAACCACAACAAAATGTGCATGAAGTACAAGACAATGACTCTCATCCTCCTCCAAGAAATGCTCCATAAATAGATGATGAAAAGACACATTTTATATTAGAAAATATGATATTAGATAGTATGGGGGAAACAATTCAAGAGGTTGTAATGTCTGATGTGGATTTGGTGTGGTCTTGGGAGAGGAGAGATAAAATTTCGATAAAAGAAATAAATACAAGATACCATAATCATGCTTAAAGGCATTCATTGTTCACTTCCGTAGAGATATAACCAGCAAGGCATGACATTTTGCTAAACAAATCTTAGTCAGGGACAATTTCATATACTAATAATTACAATGATGAAATTATAGACATAATGTTAAATATGTTGGAGACTCTAAATGCTGAAGCACATGCTTACTACAAAAATGGGCTACGAGAGAAGAAAAATGTTTTAATAGCAAATGCTAAAAAAGAAAAAGCTGTTGTGAGTGGGATTTAAGTTTTACATGCAAAATCCTAATATTATAAGCACTACGATATATTTTTTTAACTTATCTAATAGACTAAAAAATTTATATTTCTATTTTGTAGGAAAAATATGAAAATTTAAAGAAAGAAGACGCTAGTATTTGAAGCACATTTAAAGAATGCCCTAAAATCCTGAATTCATTTGTACAGTTGAAGGAAAAACTCATAGTAATAAATAAACAAAATAATACATTGAGAAGGATAATCAAGGAGCATAAGATGGATCTAGAAGTCTTACTGAAGGAAAATACATACGCAAATGCAACACTTTTTTCAGCAGGAGATGTAGTGAGGGAGGAGCAGAATATTCTTGAAAATATCAATACTGTAACATGAGATTTGTAGGCATCAGGAGTTATAGAAGATAGCTCTTTACAGACATAGTAGATTCCTCCACCTCTAACACAAGAAAAGATCAAGCTTCTCCTGCTACATAAAAATTCAATATGTTAGTGAAGTTCACCATGTGACAGGTGTGTTGTCACAATTCTGACACTTGGTGTAGGAATTAAAAGATAGTGGTCATCCTCTTTTTTTTAATTTCATGTGGGATACGTAAGGACAACTATGATTCAGAATCATAGGTAGAAAATAGGATGACCTTGTAATGTGTCCTTATATGACATAACTTGTTTGGAAGCTTTGAAATGTATTGACAACCCCTTTTTGGAATTGTATTGGCCGACAATGCTTTATGAATTTGTACTTTTCTTCATAAAGTAATCTGCCACATGAGAGAATGATTTCAAGAGTACTTTGGAAATTGGAATTGTAACTATATATTGTTATTCAATTTCTACATAATACAAATGATGTTTTTGTTTCTTTGTTTACGTAAATGTTGCTTAAATTTACTTGATTTTGTTTGTTTAAAATATTTATGTTTCTGATTTCTTGCAGATGTAAAATAAATCAATTAACAAATATAAAAGACAGATATTTCCTTATTTCAGTTTAAAAACCAAATATAAAAAACAAATGGGAGAATTGAAAATGATAGTGACATTGTTCCAATGGCAATGGATCAAATAAAGACAAATATAATATTGCATTTATTGAAAGTTGTAATCTCTGTATGAAATACATCAATAGTTATAATTTATTACATCAAATTATTGTAATGAAATCTATGTGAATTGGAACAATCTTGGATCAACACTTTCATTCGTGTCTTGGAAATCAACTGTAGCATGATCTATGGATGTGTCTCCATCCCTTGGGTCAGGCAGAATATTACTAACTCCTCTTCTTTCTACTAGTGAATTCCATAATGCAAGTTTATATCATAAGAAAAAGACTCCACTGAGTAACATGATACATAGAACCTCATAAAAATTTCTAGATTCATATCCAATCTATTTCAAACTTTTGAATTTAAAAGGATAGTGCATTGAAAACCCTCTCATCTTCCACAGAACCCAGAATCATAGTTTGACAGAGTTCATATAACTTAATATACTTGCTCAAATCTTCACTTAGAATACTATTGGAACAAATATCCTTCCAAATCCTTTTGATGACACCATAATCCTATGGGTTTTGTAGAATCTGAACTTGTCGTATCATAGTATTAGAAAAATCCATTGATTGGGAACTAAGTATTTTCTTTATAAAATACCTTCTACAAAAACTTCGTTTATCTCTTCAATCTTAGAGAAATGGTTAGTTAGATCACTCATGTTTTTGACAAATAAAGGATTGATAGATGTATAAGGTTTTCTACCAGAAAAATTCCAAAACTATGGATTTACAACTCCCATTTTTCAAGTATTTTATCATTTTTTAATCTTTCCTGAACCTCTTTAGCTAACGATTCAAAGATATTTCTCAACTTATTCCTAGTTTCTATTAATACTACATCATATAAATTCCATGTCACTCTTACTTCTTCTATTTATGAGACAGCCATATCAACTCTTTTTTGGAACGTATGAAGTGGAACATATTTTCCATGTGAGTGTTATATACAAATGACCATGTATAATTTATTTTAAGAAGCACCCGGGATTTTTCAAATCTATCAATGCATTCCAGTTTTCAAAAGTAGCACCCTAAAAAATCCCATCAGAAATATATAAACTTTCGAGACTCCAAGCACACACATCTTCTGAGTCTTATGAAGTCTGTTATGTAGAAAGAACGATCTTGTGCATGCTTTGTTAAGATATTAAGCTCCCTCAACATGGGAAAAATACCGCAGAGTGTGAGTAAAGTTTCTATGTCTGTTAGATGACACAATATATCTTTAGCTTTATCTACATCCTTGCGGTATTTATACATAAATCCTATCAATGAAGGATATTCATCAAATATTCTATAGGTAGGTTCATACATAGATATCCATCTGGTATCTACATCTTTGAGAAGCTTTTTTCCCTCTGTCAGTCCAATTACAAATTTCTGAAATTCCAAAAATCTCTTTGCACTGCTAGAATAATAAACATGCAAATTACGTATCAATTCCTCCACTCTAGCTACATTTTCAAATGTGCTCACAATTTTGTAAGTCAGAGTCATTATGTGAGCCATACAATGGAAAACAACCATATACAGAGCAACAATTTTCTAAAGTCTAACACAGATACCATTTTGGCTCCTTGCATTACAACTACACCATCGGTTCCGACACAAACTAATTTTTTTACAATGACAAATTCATCCATTTCGGAAATATCATTCAGATTTGAGACCACCAATTTATAAATATTTTCAGAATTGCAATTCTTAGTCATTTTATGAATTGTTAAGAGGTGTGGAGTTCTTATTTCATTAGCAAATGTGTAAACATGAATACAAATCCATGAAGTATTATCCACTACAGTAACCTCATCTATTGAAAGGGAAATATACTTTGCATTTTGAACACATAGTTTCAGATCCTCCTTTTCTACCAGAGATAGACATTTTGCAATTTCCCAACCGCTAGTATCTGACCAATGAGATTGAGGAATGTTCTGTAGACCAATAACCTGATACAAAATTTTATTTTCTCCAAAATCTGACATCGGTCTTCCCCTTTTCAATATATGGAATACGGTAGCAAATTAAATACTTTTTGCATGCATTTCTACCTCCATAGCTTTGCTCAATCTTGCTACTATGGTCCCACCTTTTTCATTCACATATTTCATATGTTTTTGTTCCTTTTCATATTCTTCTATGTATTTGACATGTAGACACTCTTTTGCATCTTTCCATTTATGTGTTCTAACTATGTTGCCATCCTTTTGCTTTTGGGAAATGTATATTTTCCCATAATGCTTTTCAATTGTGTCCAGTTTGAGCTGCATCGTGTGATCCTTCCCCTATTTCCAACCACATATTTTGCATCGACATTGTGTTGGAACATCATTACCATTTTCAGTGTACATAGGTTCAATAAACAGATATTTTGCAGCCCATTCGAACTGGAATTTCCTTCCAATTGTCCATTTTTTCCTCTTTCTTGACATATTTTATTTTATTTTCTTGGGGTTCAACTTCTGCATCTGGGCTCTCAGTAGGAATATCTTGATTCTCATGTCTCCTTTTTCTAGAAATAGACCTTGGAGTAGAAGCTTCCTCTGGCTTTGGTGTATCATGAGAATTTGATGAATTTTCTTATACTTATATGTCATCAAGGGACATAATGTTTTCCTCAACATATAATGGATCATCGATATCTTTAAATTGATTATTTTGTGAAGGAATTTTTGAAACATCTACATATAATTCTATAAAATTGTTACATATATAGTATTAATTTTATCTATAGTTAAATTTTTACACAAAGTACAAAGAGTTCCAAGAACAATATGAAAAACATAATTATAGTAAGTGTGTGAGGAGTGTAAGGTCCATTTGATTTGTAAACCCTCGATAGTCGAGTATGGACCGAGGAACTAAAGTGTGTCATAGGGTGGTGAGTGCAGCATGTAGAAGACAATGCCATATAGGTGATGATAATGGACGACCATATGATGAGGAGAATGTGTAAATATGCTATGTGTAGAATGCAAATGCAAGATGTGTAGAACATGTAAAATGCAAGGTGAATAGAACGTGTGAATACATGATATGTAGAATGTGAATTTCAGAGGTGTAGAATGTGTAAAATGGCATGTATGTAGATGGACTAGTAATGTAGTATGTAAGATGATGTTATGCTAGACTCATATAGGACGAAGACTAGTATAGTATGTAGAATATGTGTGAAAGTGCACGGTGTAAAATGAATGGTATGTAAGGTATGTAGATAAACGAATAATGTAGTATGTAAGATAAGTAGTGTAGGATGTAAGATGCATAGAAAATGGTGTAGATATAATGGTGACTAGTATGATGTATGATGTATAAATGTCAAAATGTTGTAGAATAAATGTAGAATGTATGGTGTATGACACATAATGTGTGATGAAACGTAATGTGTAATGCCTATAGTGCAGTGTGTGGGGTTCATGTGTAGTAAGCCCTCAACAGTCAAGTGTGAACTGAAGCACAAGAGTGTGTCATTGATAACGACGATGCTAATAGGTGTGATGATTTTACTTAAGTGAGGATATGAGTGTATGGTAATGCAAAAATGAGAAATGCACATATGCTAATATGAGGTTGGGGGTGTGTTAGATGATATGCCCCCAAAGTGTGTATAAGAAGAGCGTGTAAAGTCATCGATAAGGTCGTCACCTACCAAAGACCAAGTTTGTGTTTAGCGGTGGAAGCATGTGGAGCATATGAACTAGAATGCATATCAAGTGTAGCATGTGTGGACTGTTGTGAAGTATTAGCATGATGTGGTGGAGTTTGTAATGTGTCTTGACTACTAGTAGGAGGGTTAGTTGCTGGGATGAAAGTGACTATTTGAAGCTTATACTTAAGAGGAGGCCAAGTTACATTGAGTCTCAAAGGAGACTGCTTTGGCTAACTTGGTAATGTAATAGATACTTAGTACGAGGGTTTTTGAACTAATTCCAATAGGTGGTTGATTTTTTTGACTTGGGGATACCGTAGGTGATTGCTTAGGTGGATCGTGACTAACCGAAGAAGGAGTAGCCTTAGGAGCCCATGTGGATGTAACCTTTGTAATAGGATGTTGTGCATTAAATGAAATAAGACCTTGATGCTTAATACTTTTGATTATGTGATGCAAAGTATGGCAATCATTGTCATTATGTCCATTGATTCAATGATAATTACAATATGGATGACCTTGATATTTTGCTAACTGATAAGGAGAATAATGTTGCATATGTGGTAGAGTGATCAACTGATGATTAAGGAGGTGAGGAAAAATGTCATGTGGCATAGTATTGTGCTCAAACATGAGAGGCTTAGGAAATGGCATATATTGAGGTTCAATCATATGACATGTATTAGACATAGATTGCATATAAGATGGAGAAGGAGCACAAACATGTGATTGAGAAACATCCTTAAGTTGTTGAATTTCAGATCTAAGAGATGTGATTGTGGATTCCATGGCTGCAAATTATATTGAAATAATGTATGTAAGGCTTGAATCGATTCCAATAGGGGTTGAGTAGATGGAGACTCACTAGGGTCATTAAAGAGACAAGAAAACATAGGACGTAGTTTGTGTTGTGGCATATTGTCAATATAATACTTGGTGTCTAAGGATTTGTGCAAAAAAACATGACAATTAGGGTATATGCATATCGCAAAGCACACCTCTTATATGCACATCTTGCATATCGCAGCACACCATCAAATTCACATGGCATCTACCTATCCATGTTTTATTTAATCTTGTTAGCTTATAATAATATGTTGCACTTTATTTCCTATGCTATCTAGATTATTAGTATTTCATTATCTTTTGATATACATGCATACATGTTCACATATCATCTTGAGGTTAATATAAGACTTTTACTGATTCTTACATGATGCACAATGCTCAAAACTACTCTACCAGTCTCGTCAAGGATCTTGGGGATCTACCTTTGCTACTCTCATACTCTACACTCACAGGTATTATTGTTACAATTTTTACTACTTCTTATCGCTTTCTTTTTTGTTCTCTATATAGGCTTTAATATAATATTTATCTTTGTAACATGCTAATGGTTGCTTCAGGTGTAGCATTTTCCTTTCAAGATTCTATAGAACCATGGTTATCTCTTATTACTTGACTATTTTTTTCTATTGTTTGTGGGTTATGCCCTATACCATGCTTGATCATTATTTTCTTATGACCGCTTTGGCCTTGATTGTCTTCTGACATTGTGAGCGATGTCCGATGTATACAACACATTGTTTGCAGTCCCTCTTGCCTTCATAGTTACTTGTTACATTGTAATCTATGGCATCTTATATCTTTCACACTAACACTTGATTACTAGTCTCTCTTGTTTGCATGTGCCTTGGTTTATACCATGCACATACCCTACCCCATGTAGGTATACAATCCAAAATATTCATATCAATTTCAAGTCCTTTAATATTTGTTTCTTCCTCCTACATTCATCACGTGCAGCCCAAATGATGGGGGAAACTATTGGGTGAAAAAATCACCCTTCCAGTAACATAAATATCTAGAAAAAAACATCACAATAAAGAATTAGAAAATGCACACATTCGTAAAGTGGTCCAAAATCAGACATGGATCACAAACACAAAGCAGACACTAAATCCTAGTAGAAAATAGGAATAATGGGTGCTTGTGTCCCACCTGGGAGCTTGTGTCCTGGGAAAAAATAGATGGTTTCTCGATTCAATATAGTTTCCAAAGATGTTACAATATGGATCTACAGTATCAGACACTTACCTTTGGAGTTATAGAATTCATTTAATCAGCTACAATTTGGTAGCCGATTTGTAACCGATTTCTAAATAACAGATCCAATCACTATAAGCATTATCTATCAGCACCTAAGCTTTCACAAAGGCACAAGAGCACTATAAAGTACATATCTAGCTCATTCACACAAGGGAAAAATAAAACATTGGTCTCGTAGACACTTTGCATAGGAGGATATTTTATTCTATTCCATCACACTCATTTTGTATATTTGGGACAATCTAGATCTATATCGTTATCATCATGCAGCTTGCACAACAACAACCTAGGGCATGAACCATAGATAGACACATACATAAAGAACTACATGGATTCTCGAGATGTAGTGAAACGCTTAGTTGCAATTTCACTATACGGGTGACCACCGGGTCGGTAAGACTCCACATTATGCATCTTTTTTAATTATATTTGATGTCGCTTATGGGCATGTGTAGGTAGTCATTTGTTTTGTAGGTTATAAGTGCGACTGATGACCTAGCTGTGAAACTAGAGAGTTGACAAAGAGAGAGTAACAATGAATATATTCCAACCTAAAAATACCAAGTTTTGAGAATCGACTAGAAACATGAATCTAGATCAGTCATTAGTGCATGGGGTGCTTCTACCCTCTTGTGGGAGCTTCGTGTTGTACATTCCCGTGGTTTTAAACCCCATAAATCCTTTTCGATGTTGTTTCCAAACTATTACAGCAGATACATAGTCACAATCACTCTCGAGTTGCACGAATCGCTTAAGTCATCATCCCTCTCTCCGCTTCTTAGGGCTTTACATCCTTGAATGCTTGGTACTTTCATATTGTTATACTCAATCATTTGAACATCATTTATTACAATAATTTACTCCAAATTAATATTTAATTCAAATTAGATTAAATCACCTTCGCCTCTAAATGTACCTCACCAAAGAGGTTTGTGTAAGAATAAGAGGGGATGTGTGGAGGAAAAACTAAGGGGTTTGTGGTATAACCCTATTTGTATATTTATACTTCATCTTTAAGGTCGTTGAGTTGGTCGATGATCTCTAGTGATATGGTGGTCGACCTAAAGACTAATGCCCGTAAACCTAGATCTATGTCTCCCTGATATTGGTTTATGTTGGGTGGGTTTATGATTGGATTAAATAGCCTTCTACAAGGTTAAAGTGGTCTTGGGATGGTCATACGGGCACTAACTTGTGATAAAGGTTGGTAGAAATAGACAAAATAGGGCTAAGTATGGGTAGCCTAGGCCACTTTGAGTAGATGGGGGTTTGTGTTTATTCCAACTTCTAATCTAATTTTAATTCCTAACTTTAAATAAACAAAGAAAGTGAATCTAAATTAAATAAAAGAATGATTAATTCACCCTTTAATATAATTAAATTACATTTTCCAATATTTAAATAAAGTAAAAATAACAAATTAACTAATTCTTTTTGTGTTTTTAGAAAATATTTTAAAATAAATGAATAGAAAAACAAATTAAACTCCTCAACTTTGTTTTTGTATTTTCTGGATTTGAAAAATTAAATAAAATAAATCTTACAGACATAGACAGAGAAACTAATCTAAAATGAAACAAGCTACTTATAAATTAAAATAAACTAAAACAAAGAATAGTCTAGATGTGGTCATTTCTTTGTTCTATGATTGTGAAAAATATCTACTATAAATAGAAGATGTACTCTAAAGTTATTATTCGGAAAGTGAGACTTCTTCTAACTAATTTTGCCTCAAGTTCATGGGAAAGAAATGAAAAGATTCTCAAAAGCAATTTCTTCTTTACCCTAAGCTTTACCCAACAAAGTGGAAATAAATTACTACGATTAATAATAAAGAAGAAATGAATGATTACATACACATAATATTCCTCCAAATTTATACCCTTGTAGATCCACGGGGATAAGCAAGGAATAAGATATCAATGGAGACTTATACGATAAAGTGCATAGAAAATGCTTTGGAAATGAAGAAGTATTTAATTCTATAAATTTTAAAAAAATTATTTCTATAAATTTTAAAAAAAGTATTTCTTCTACTTTAATGACTATAATTAATCAAAATATTTGAATAATTCAAAACATCCACAACCTATAACTATTGATTTGAGATAGCATTCCAAGTGTGGTGTTTTGTTTGTGTCTCCTCAATGTTCTTTTCTCTTCCAAAGATGATTTCGATCGACCCAAGGTGTGTAATTTGTTGGCTTGTAACAAGGAAAATCAAGAAAGTGGTTGTAGTTGGTTGATTGCAAGAAACCGGTTAACAATGCAATATAGGGAGAGAAAAGAGAAATGAATAGGTTGTGTATGTGATTCCTAGAAAATTTTGGCATCATAACTTTTCATATCAAATATGAAAACTACAACCCATCATTCGGGTAAAATATGGAATTTTATAAAATTATTAGAAGAAGAAGTCCAACTACACATGCCCGATAAGAATTGACAACACATTCACATAAGGGGCGATCAACCTTCTTTACATAAAAACTAGGAAGATAATTCCAATGCAAATCTAATGATCCCAAGATTAGGCAACATGGTCAAGAAACAAGTGAGAAAATCACTCCCTAGCTGAAGACATGAGTTGCAAAACACAATTTTTTGATTAAAAAGATATTATATTATATTCAATAAAACATAATACAAGATATTTTCAACAAAAAGTGGGCGGTATGATAGCATGCCCCAAATCCACAAAAAAACTACGCCTATCCTAGGAAAACATCAAGAAAACAGAGAGCCGAGCTTAAGCCGCAACAAAAAAAGAGAGGAGGATTGTGATCATCTTACCATCACGATCGGTAATTCATTTCTAGGGTCCAACAGCTCCCAACCAGATCCCTAGGGGCTTCTTCTTCATTCTCAGTAGCATTCCATGTGGGATAGATGGCCATGGACACTCGGGGTAACTTATCAAATAGTGGCGAGAGGTGGGGGCTACAGGCCCCACCTATAAAGGGTGTGAGGCTTATAAACAATAGGTAAGCCCCACCCAAGTTGGTGAGTGGCGGGGGAGCCCTAAGCGATCTATTGATCGGCGGTGGAGATCCCCAACCATCTTTCCAAGCTATAGGAAAGGCTTCTTTGTGGTTGATTGCATGGTCATCGGTGATCCCGACTAAAAGAAAGTCATTATGAATGGCTCCGACGACCTCCTCTCGGACTACCACAATGGGGTGGAGAGCACCTTGAGGAAAAAGGTGGATTACGAGAAACATTTCATGGGGCATCACCCCAATGCCGCAAAAGGGTCTAGAGGTGCTCCACCTTGAGAGCCACTTTGTTTTGGCTTAGGCTTGAATTTGTAGTAGCACATTGGAGATAACCATATATTTATTATACAAGGAGAAATGTTGATCAACCTCAGTATTAGAAAAAAATTCCTTTCTTTCCATAACCAAAATAGAATTTCCCCTCTAAAAACATGCCAAATCTAGGAAAACATGTGGGGCAATCTAGGATTATCTCCTAAAAGAATATGTTTCCAGGTGAAACATTCTGGTCGGAGAGGAAAAAAGAAAGAATGAATCCAATTCCAGGCCCATTGGGCTTTGGGAAAGAACCAGAACAAATGTAATATAGTTTCCAAATGCCCACAAAAGGGACATTTGGGAGTAGGAACACCAATATGAACCAGTCGAACCCCAATTGGGAGACCTTGATGTAAAATACACCACAGAAATGTGTGATTTTAGGTTTGACACAAGTAGACCAGACTGTGTTGAATCTCCTTCTCCAACAAGACAGAGAGGAATTAATCCCCCACTGAGTGTTAAGCTTACCAACCATGGGCAGATGAGGTGAAATCCAATGGTACCCTTTGCTAGCCACATAATTCCAGAATGGGGTGTCCATGAACCACTTCCATTCCATCCACCAAGGACGAGAAGGAAGCATAGAGATCTTATGAAGCATATGATCGGAACAACGGATATAATTTTCGTGATAGAAATTTGATCGGGCATAACAAGATTGAATCATTTTTAGATCATTCCAAGGACACCAGGATTAAAGGTGTTTACTTCAGTAAAGGTTAGAACCTCATTTGTAAAGGTTGGACCCTCATGTAATACTAGTACATCCTCTTATAACTGCTACATGTGTATTTTGAGTTGTAAACCTCGTATTGTTATCTTTGCAGTGGTTTTATGCCTTCTTCATTCATTGTAATGGATTGTGCATCTATTTGCAATAATAAAATTCAGGTTTTGTGGCTATTTTCTTCTCTAGCTTGTGTTTATTGCATTATCTTACCTCTCTATTGCATTTTCAGGTATATTGTGCATGTTTTATTCTTTTGTACAGGATTTTTTTCTATTCTAATCCATGGAAATGGTGGTTTGAATGTTTATTTTTACCATGGCTCTAAAATATGCCTTCTCCTTCATTTTCTCCCATTTTCACTCATCTGAGAGTGTATTTCCCCCTTTTCTTGGTGCTATCACCTCTCTTTAGCTTAGGATTTCCACTTTTATGCATCTCCCTCTCTCCTTGGTCCATGTGGATGTTAGATTAGGATTAGATAGTTGCATTTCCTTCCTTAAGAGTAGTTTTAGCATTAGGAATAAGTAGAGGAACCAACTTTCTCTAGATTTTTTTCTCAAGTAGCAAGTCGACAACTTGGAGACAATCCCATGCTACCCAAAAGATTGATTTCTCATTCATTTATTCATGAAAAATTAGAGGATGTTGTTTTTAGAGATAACAATTTCCAAATGAAAAGACAAGATTGCTTATCATATCTATGGGGATGAGAAATACACCTAATCCATACATGTCAACCTTACATACACTCACTCAAAAAAATATTAGAAAACCAAATATGAGTTATATATATATAGAAATTATTTATTCAAACCCAATTAGATAAATTTGGAGTTGTGGATTTCTAGTGACCGTTTTGTTCGTGAGTGTAGTCAAAATGAAGAGAATTTAGTAGTGATGGCAAAGGTGAACCTAGAAGCAGCAACAAAGGGTCATGAACAAGTAAGTTACAACCAATTATTTGTTTTTTTCCTGAAATTTCATTTTCATTTGAAACTATCTATAGGAGGGAAGATTTTAAATGAATTTGTAGTCAACAATTTCATAGGGGAACCTTGTAGGTTTCACAACTTATTTGGACCATTTTGTTTGTTTTTAACATTTTTGAATTTGAGGGCACGAATCTGTTTTAGGCTAACATGACTACCGCGGAAGTTGCACAAATGCCATGAGAGTTACAAAATTGCCACTCTGTGGAGAGCGGCAGTTACACAACCGCCACTCTGTTAAGAGTGGTGATTTCATAACCATTGCATAGTTTTGTAGCTTAATAGCTAAGTATGAAATTTTAATTGGCTTTTTATATTTATATTATTATTGTGAGCCTATTATGCATTTATTAAGTTTGGATATGCTCTTTTTCCTTATTTTTGGATGCGGGGGCTTGTGTTAGATGGAGTAGATCCCGAGAGTAGGATTGGTTATTTAGGGTTCTATAGTTATTGACATCGACCGAGAGAGGCCTATTAGAGAGAGAAGATATATGGTGGTTAGCACATACATAGCTAGTTATCCCAATGAGTTACATTCTCTGCGACTTCTTAACTTGGATGAATATCATAACACATTCGATTTCTTGGATTTTGGGGAGAGAGGACCATCACATTAGAGGATGTTTACCAGATACTTAGGGTTCTGTCATAGGAAAGAAGTTGGCGCCGAAGAGCGCCGGTTCATCGAGATGAGGCCCGTAGATGGGTGACCTATCTGGGAGATGCACAGTGCACCCGACATGGGTGTCAAATAAGGTGTTAGGCGATGATTATTTAGGGTGTCCCTATTCCCACTCTTCATAACCTGGATAACATTGGTATCTTGGCCTTGCATTTGATTGGGGATAAGGGTGGGGATATGTTCTTATTTTTTGGGAGCCTATTATGGAGAGCACTAATCTCTATGGGAGATTATATGTATGGGTGGACATACTTGGCACCACCTACCATGACCTATACAAGATTGTTAGATGTGGGGCTACATCTCTCAACCACCCCACACTATTTATGTCATGGGTCTATGAGTGAGTTATCCCCTACTAAAGGTGTATTGGGATAAAAAATCCTAATGAGATCAACGTTGTTAGATGGGTTGAAATGGTTCTTCTCATGGCCACACTACAACTATGAGTGACATTGACTACAATAGATATGGTGGCCCAACCATATCAGGATATGTTAAGGTGGTGCAATGAAAAGATAGTTACTTTGACTCTATGCAACACTACTTCTCGGTTGGTTGATTGTAGTAGTCAATTTGAGACTCATCCAGTGATTTAGGTACCCAAACAATTTGGGTTACCTTTCTCATATGCCTTTCAGGTGGTTTATATTATGTATAGAGGCATCCCTAAGGCAAGAACTGTCCATAGAGATTAATTTCAGTGAACAATTATAGTGTTCAATGTTTTGATTGGGATATTAAGATATGCATTAGACCCATCTGTTTATGTTGCGGTTGAGACACAATATATTTTGCATATTGGTAGTGCCCGACATGGAGTGAGGAGGAGGAGGCCAAAATAGACTTTAGTTTGGAGTAGGGATCAAATTCTTATTGGTGGGGTACGAGAGAGGCATTAATGACTTCTAGAGCCGAGGATGAGGCTGAGGAGAAGTCCTTCTATCCAAATGTGATGGGGGAGGAGGAGGTCATGGAGGCTTCTTCAAGAGGAATAGTGGTAGTTGTAGACCTGATCTAGGTTACCGAGAGACTGAGTAAGTAATTATACTCCTCTCTTTCCTTCTACTTCCTATATTAGACATCGGTGAAATCTCTTCATTTTTTTGTATTTTTACATTTACTAACTTGCCATTATACATTTGCATTTTGCAGCCACACTAATGGACAAAAAGATCTTATCAAGCATACAAACTTGGATTTATTCATGATTGTTAATTGTATTTCCCGAGAGACCCTAATGATGGACCCAAGAGTCCTGACACAAGCCAACCGGCACACAAACATTTTTACACTTTGATTAGTTAAAGACCTAGATTTCGGTACTACGGTAAAGAGAGGTGACAAGGATCCTCACATAGTGGGGCTCTGTCACCAAAAACTCTCATAGATAGTCTCACCATTCAATGCATAAATCCTCCCAAGCTACACCTAACTAGTCTCATCATATAAGTTGTAGCACGATTCCTCACTCTTTACTTCAAAGGGATCTCAAAGAGAGGGATAGGCCAGGGGTTTTAATAGGTTTGGGATCATTTTTGTGTATATATCAATATTTTTGTATTTTTATCTCATGATTGAGCATTTAACCACAATTTTCCTTAGGTGTGATGGATTTCTACTTGAGACATTTGTGAACGTATATATATATATATATATATATATATATATATATATATATATATATATATATATATATATATATAGACACTATATTTTTACTTGACATTCCTTTACAAAATTTGATTTCATTATGATTCATCTCATTTGTGTACTCTTAGATGGTTAGGAATTTCCGATATTTTTGTGATTTTGAATGTATGCTATGGATGATAGTGTAATGTGATAAAAAAATGATGTATATGGCTACACACATGATAACAAACTATACTTAGGAAAATTTATTTCTCAAACAATGTTTAAAATTTCTATTCAATTGGAAAAATATGTTGAATACAATATGATGACAGGATGATCTCACTCCATTCTTAACCCCACACAACTAGTAATATGTGAGGGCTCATCACCAAGAGCCAAGAAGGATGCGATATGTATGATTGAAGAATGTGTGAGAAAATGATGATCAAGAGACAAGAATTTTGAAAAATATTTATTCGAAATACGCAACACAACCCCAATCAGGATTAACTAGCCAAATTCAAAATGATTTCTACTTACAAGTTCTGAATAGACTTAGATCTGTGAATGGCCAAGCGATTGATAAGAATTGGTTAAGGAATAATGGCCTCTTCTAACATGCACATCTAAACCATTTTCTTGGTAATTTTCAAACTTTCAAGAACTTTAATTTCTTTGTTTATTTACTGTTTTTATTTTTTATATGACCCCCTACATTTTGTGACATGCTACCAGTAAGAATCATGGGCTCATCAAAATGAAAAAAAATAGGTGAGTAAGGGTACCTTCCTCTTTTCCCAACCTCATTCTACCAATAAGAAGATTCTAGAGAAAACTATAGGAAAGAAACACCTGAATTAGAAGAAACCCCAAAAAGGATCAAGCATGCAAGTCCTTATAATACTAATTTTTCAAAAATTATCTCATGGATGGAAATGATGAAGAGATATAAATAATTTAAGAGTGTGAAGAAAGTATAGAAGAGTTGTGATTGATATATTTGAATTTTTTTGAAAGTTTAAGAACCACTTGAAGAATAAGTTTCGTAATAAAATTTTAACAAAGTGACAATGCAAATGACAAAGATGATGAGAATGTAAAAGGATAGTGTGGAAATGTAATGACTATATGTAAAAACATTTGAGGTGAAGCTAGTTAACAAATTCTCTAAACTCCTCACCTTCTAGAGTACATAAGAAATACGTATTTTTGTTAAAATCTTATGTTACTTGGTAGGGGCCTAACCATTTTGGCTTGAATTTCCTACCTTAGTTAAAAAATTGTTTATTCAGCTATCAAGTCTCGAAATAAGGTCTTGTTGATGGTGAATCATAGCACCCCTGAATGTCTGCAGCATGATGGGTTAAGACTCTCAGTATGATTGCATAACATGGAGCTTTTCCCAAGTGTGGGACCTTGCAAAATCGGAAAAGCTCTCCGGATGAAGGCCGGTTCATATTCCTCTGTTTAGATGCACAAATAAAATGTAGAGGTTTGCTCAAAAACTAACCTAACTTTCCAAGGAGACAGGGTAGAAGATTCATAAAAATAAAACCTAAACTACAAAGGTGATGCACCGAGGAATGAAGAACACCTGTCTTGCCAATAAACACAAACCATAAAAATGCAATGCAAGATCATGCACGAGATAACTTGATTCACGGTGAAAGATCGGGAGGATGCAAATGAACACGAGAGAGGGTTGAAAATAATCCACGAGACATGCATTAATTTTCTCCAAAGATTGATACAACACACTGCTGAAAATGCCAAGAGGTAAAGTTGCATTACGATTTTCAAATGGGAGGTTTGAACTCCACAAGTTCACTGCCAAAGAGAAGAAGGGGAGGGCAAAAAAAATGTCCAACCTTTAGAAAGAAGCCCCTCCTTACAATTTATAGGAGGAAAAGAGAGGAGAAGAGAGAGGAATTCAAATCTGCCCCAACCACCTCCAGACCACCTAACTCATCTCATTATGGCGGTAGGTGAGATCCCCAACAAACTCAAAATATGGCGAACTATATTTTGCATTTTTAAGAAATTGTTCTCACCCAATTAAATATATCCAGTTGTAGTTTGGTAGAGGACCTTGTAAGCTTTCCAAAAATTCCAACCTTGCGTGAATCTGAGCTCCCTATGAAAAGTTATGGCGATCTGAATATTTCCCGCGTCAGGGTCTTCTACCTGTCGGGTTCGGGGTTCTCCTCTGCATTTGCATTGGGTTTGGAGGATGCCTCGACATGTGTTTTATGCTTATTTTTCCTAAAACCTACTTCCGCCAGTATTTCCAAGATTTCCTTTGTTTCGGGGTCGAAAAATGGACTGCATGTGCATCGGGTTTGGAAGGTGGCTCAACATGTTTCCGCCCCATGCTTTCCCGACATGTTTTCCCGACTCCAAGACCCGATTTTCCTAGGAAGTGTTTTGGGTTTGCGGAACTCTCAAGCATCGGGACATCCCTTGCAATCTGCATGCTTCATGTCTCATGTTTCCCGAAACCCGAAACCCAAAATTCCTTTGTGTCGGGTTTTTGACCTCTCCGACATATTTTCCTTTGTGTCGGGTTTTTGACCTCTCCGACATATTTTCCTTGTGTCGGGTTTTTGACCTCTCCAACATATTTTCCTTTGTGTCGGGTTTTTGACCTCTCCAACATATTTTACTTTTTTCGTTTTATATTCTTCTATATTTACCTCTATATTTACAGGGGTAGATATATACAACAATTTGGCCACTCAACGGGATTACCTGCCTGCTAGGTAGAAGATCAGTGGCCTTTTAGCAATCCATTGGGCATGGAGTCATAAGAATGCTGAAAACTGATATGAACTTTGAAAACTTCCCTCTGAGCCACTTGAATCCATTGAACTTAGAGTTGTTCTCACCAAAATGCCACTTAAAATGAACTGTGCAAGAGCAAAACCAGCAGCACCAAAACTATGTACAAAACTAAAAATCATACATGCTTCAAATGAAACATGTAGAGTGTGCACAAGCACTTCTTTTACTGAAAGCAAACCTACCTACTCTACTCTAATTGGAAGGAAAGGTGAGCTAAACAAACCTATGACTAGTTGTGCAAAATAGCTTCCTTTCTTCAAAATTGGCAACCATGCAAATAATTTGGCATTGAACATGGCTGATTGGATGAGTGGAAAATCAACAAGAAGTTGGTCTTCCACCCAAATCATCAAGGTATCGGTGAAGGCAAATTCAATACCTCTTTTAGTTGTTCTGCATTTGGATTTGAGAGGTATGACAGCTGATCCTTGGTTCTTTGTGGCTCATCCTCATGCTTAGGAGCAAGCATGACTGGTTGTGACTTCTCCTTTGACTCAATAAGTAAAATACCTTATTGGGCAAGGTATGATCCATTTGATATTCCCATAGCTCGATTTTCAACTCCAAAAATGGAGTCTTGTTGTAGATCTTCTTGGGTGGGTGATGTGGAAGCAATGGTAGGACTTTTCTGCCCTTTCTCTTCCTCCAACGAAGGACATGAAAGATTAAAATCTTCCAATCTTGGTTCCAAAGAGCTGCTATAAGATGCAGGCTGCTGCAAATGAATGTTCTCCTTCATGACAGCAGGCTCAAGTATTTGGAACGTGGATGATGAAAGAGAGAATGGTGGAAACTCAACCGGTTCTTCTTCATCAAAACAGTCCTCCAAATCTGACAGATACACTACCTCATTGTTGTCCTGCTGCAAATTCTCAACTTCCTCCATGGTGTCCTCTTGATCTGTAACTTGATCATCATGGTTTCTTTCATCCTCCAACATTGAGTTTGAGAGATCAAACTCTTCTTCAGCACTAGAACTCGAGAGAGATGAAGTAGAAAGAAGAACTGAAGGTTCTCTTGTAGCCTGCTTTGTGCTCAAACCCTTGGATCTGCACTTTTCTCCTCCACAACTAGAATGTGCTCCTCTTCTTTTGGATTTGGAGCAGCTTCTCCCTCTTCTACTACTTGAAGACAATCCTGCTCTTGATAGAACTCTTCCTCTAGCACAAAGTTCGTTAAGTCAAACTCTTCGATCTGCTGCTCTAGAGGACAAGTTGGGACTGTAAGATCTTCTTCAGAGCTTTCTTCCTCTATGGCTGATTGTGTAACTTGAATTGAATCAGCATTCCCTTCAAATAGAGTGCCAACATGGACACTACTTTCTGAGCAAACTGATCGCTGATCTGCTTCTTCTTTTTGCTCTTCTTCTGCTGTCACAAAATCAGTCCTAACCACTACTTGTTCTCCAACTCCAACCTCTTCTGAAGGCTTAACCATCAAGGGGATCTTTGTCATCCCAAATTTAAGAGCCCAACTCTTCAGACTTTGAATTTCTTTATCTTTGTTTGGCTCTTCTTTTTGTTGTTGTTTTCCTTGACTGGCATTCTGATTTTTATCCTCCCAACATGGATTTGGGAATGCAAGAGGAGAAGTGGATTGTAACTCAATTGATTTGGAAATTTTTCATGGTGGTGGAGGAGGTAGAAACTCTTGTTTCTTTGGAGGAGGGGTATTTCTGTTAGCTCTTGTGGAGGGGATGACTGTTTGGAAGGAAAGGGGAAAGAAGAATTGAGGTGTGGTGGGAGACTAGGGAATGGAGAAATGGAATTAACTCCTGGGGCAGCATTGACTGGATTTAGAATTTGAAATTCCAAATGAGATGATGCTACTTGAGTAATGGGAAGAGAAAAACCAGATGATGGTGTAGAACTTACCCATTGACAAGGTTGTTCAACACCAAGTGTATAGGCCTCTATTTCTCTTGTGTCCATTGTGCAAGTTGGGGCAGTATCTCCATCATGAAGTCTAGCTTCTCCTGAGGGCTGAAGTGTCTTGGAAAAGGGCCTCCCCATGGACAAGGAGTCCTGCAACCAATTATGAAAGCTTTCATTTGAGCTGTTGCTCTTGATTGCACCATCTTTGCCTCCATCTTTTGGATTTTTTCCACAAAATATGCATCTTCCATTTGATTGTCTTCATTGCATGCGTACCCTTGCTCTTGATGTGCTTCACAACCAAGCTAAATTTGGCACTGCTGCTCATACGGGTAGATATGCTGATTTTGAATTTGATCAAACTGTTGATTTGGAGGATTTGTAAAACATGTTGGAGGTGTGACATATTGTTGTTGTTGAAAATGTGAATTCCATGATGGAAATGAAGTCATGATTGCACAACTTCATGGAATGGAAAAGAATGAAAGAGATGGAAAGAAATATGGATGGAAATGGATGGAAAAGGGTCTGCAACTCAGAGAATGAGTTATTTACCAGATGGAGTCGCCAGATGTGCTTTTGAATATGCCTCTAAAAGGCTGGATTTTGCCAAGTTACACACCAAACCTGGCAATATTAAAAATAGAATTTAAAACTTTGAAGGACCCAGAGGATGTAGTCTTCAATTCAGAATTTGGGTCTTGTTGTGCAGCTGCGAATCCCTGAAAGGTACAGGCGGAACTCAGGTCATGCAATGCAACTTACAAAACCCGAATTGCCATGTGTCGAACTTGGGACATGCTCGACACCCCAGAAAACCTGAAATGACTGTTGTCGGGAATAGGACCATGCAATGCATCCCCAAAAACCTGAAATGACTGTTGGGTCTTATTTGATGTTCTCGGACCTCGAAAACCTGAAACACTAAAAAGCATGAAATTTTGAAAGTCAAAATCTCAAAAAACTAAAGATACCCTTTTGAAGATTACCCCCAGATCTACCAACTGGTGAAATTTTTACTTGTTTTGAGCAAGATAAGCCCTTGAAAATTGATTTCGGAGTTCAGCCTGGAAGGTGCAAAATCCAAAATTGTAAAACTACAATTTTTTAGTCCGAATTTCATGAAAACTCCTTCAAATCTTGTGGAATGACCTCTTGGTGTCCCACCGGGCATACCAAAACTGTTGATGATGAATCGCAGCACCCCTGAATGTCTGCAACATGATGGGTTAAGACTCTCAGTACGATTGCATAACATGGAGCTTTTCCCAAGTGTGGGACCTTGCGAAATCGGAAAAGCACTCGGATGAAGGCCGGTTCCTATTCCTCTGTTCAGATGCACAAATAAAATGAAAATGGTTTTCTCAAAACTAACCTAACTTGCCAAGGAGACAGGGTAGAAGATGCATAAAATAAAACCTAAACTACAAAGGTGATGCACCGAGGAATGAAGAACACCTGTCTTGCCAATAAACACAAACCATAAAAAACGCAATGCAAGATCATGCACAGATAACCAGATTCACAGTGAAAGATCAGGAGGATGTAAATGAACACAGAGAGGGTTGAGAATCATCCACAGACATGCATTAATTTTCTCCAAAGATTGATACAACACACTACAAAATGCCAAGAGGCAAAGTTGCATTACAGTTTCAAATGGGAGGTTTGAACTCCACAAGTTCACCTGCCAAAGAGAAGAAGGGAGGGGCAAAACAAAAATGTCCAACCTTTAGAAAGAATCCCCTCCTTACAATTTATAGGAGGAAAAAGAGAGGGAGAAGAGAGGAATTCGAAATCTGCCCCAACCACCTCCAGACTGCACCTAACTCATCTCATTATGGCGGTAGGTGAGATCCCCAACAAACTCAAAATATGGCGAACTGTATTTTGCATTTTTAAGAAATTGTTCTCACCCAATTAAATATATCCAGTCGTAGTTGGGTAGAGGACCTTGTAAGCTTTCCAAAAAGTCCAACCTTGCGTGAATCCGAGCTCCCTGTGAAAAGTTATGGCGATCTGAATATTTCCCACGTCGTCGTGTCTTACTCGCCCGTCTGTCGGGTTCGAGGTTCTCTCTCTACATTTGCATCGGGTTTTGACCTCTCCGACATATTTTCCTTTTGTGTCGGGTTTTTGACCTCTCCGACATATTTTCCTTTTGTTGGTTTTTTTTTACCTCTCCGACATATTTTTCTTTTGTCGTTGTCTATATTTACAGGGGGTAGTAGATATATACAATGTGTCTCCTACATGAATTTCATGTTCATAGATATTTTTATTATATTAATGACACATTCTGTCTATGTAACCTGATGATTTGTTCATCTCTAAGCCTTCTCTCATCCAATATTTCTCATTCGGCTAAACATGCATTTTGATACTCATCCTCATCTAGAATTCCTTGTAGGGACACACAAAGACTAGGTAATTATACCTCCAATAGAAATACATCTTTAGCACTTGAGGACTAAAGAAAAGGGGGTTTCCCCCATTGTTCAAAATAAATTCCTATAGGCCCATAATGAAGGGAATAACTTTAGATGCCAATCTCTTTTATTTTCCTTAACCCTCTTAAGCATAATGGATTTCAAGGTTATGTTGCTTTCCTCGGCCTATCCATTGGCCTGAGGATAGTATAAAGAGGTTGTATGATGAGATATTTTGAACTGAGCACATAACTCATGCACCTCATCATTATTGAAAGGAGTGCCATTATCTAAAATAATGACTTGTGGAACACCATACATGCAAATAATTTGATTTAAGATAAACTTGGCTATGACGGATCCAAGTACTATTGTTAAAGGCATGGCCTCAACCCATTTTATAAAATACTTTATAGCCGTGATTATGAAATTTTGGTTGTCTATTGATGTGGGAGAGAATTTCCCTATTAAATCTAAACCCCAAGTGGAGAATGGCTAGGGTGTCACTATAGGTTGTAAATCCTAAGCTAGAATGTGTATAACATGTGAGAATTCTTAGAATTTTTAGAATTTCACACATATTCCACTGTGTCATGCTCTAACTTGGGCTAGAAGTAACCCATCCCATCAATCTTATGATAAGTTGAATGCCCCATGAATTGACCACCATTGAATCCACTGTGGGATTCATATATAATTTTCTCCACTTCTTCTTCATCAACACATCTAAGAAACATGCAATCAAAATCTCTCGATATAGAACTTGTTCTATTATCATGTATTTGGAAGCTATGACGTGAAGTCATCACCTTTGCTATGAGTTATCCCCTTCGGGATAGGTTTGATCTAAAATATGGTTTATTATATCTAGGAACCGGAGACATGAAATGGCAAGATTTTCTATGTAACGATGCATTCATCATGGAAAATCAAATCAAGTATCTCACTAGAGTCTATAGGGTTTTCAACAAACCAATCAACAATGATTTTTCTATTAACTGAATTCTTGTTGATGAAGGTGAGCTCAAATTCACCCATTAACGTTATGAATCTACCAACATTTTTAGATAAGGTTTCTGAGTTAGGAATGTCTACAATGATCGATTTTATAATCACTCTAGTTTCTTAGCTAAGCATGTAATGCCTCAACCTATTAGTTGTGAATAAAATAGCAAAACATTCCTTTTCCACTTATGAGTACCAAGTTTCATATTATAGGATTCTATGGCTAATGAAATAGATGGCATGCTCATGACCATCATCATCCTCATGTGCTAACATGCACACGATTGATATGTCATCGTAGCTCTAGAGTATAAAATTAGTGGATGATCATCCTTAGGTGGCATGATCATTGGAGGAGACTAAAGGAAACACTTGAATGATTAAAAATCACTATGACATTCCTATTTCCATATCTTACAATAGGTATTCTTTGACAAGAAATTAATGGGATGGATGGTGTATATTAGATTGGAAAAAAAACTTGTGGATTTCCCCAAGATTACCTAAGAAATATATGATACTAGACTCATCTATTCGTGGATTCATTTCAACGATTTCCCAAATATTTGTAAGGTATGCATCAATCCCTTGAGAGGGAATGATGTAACCTAAGAGCTTACGTCATGTAATGTAAAGACACTTTTCTGGGTTCAAGATCACACCATACTCGATCAAATGTGAAAGGATGTTTCAAATAACCTTAGGATGGCCACCACTCTTCTTGGCCTTTGCTAAGAGATCATCCACATATATTTCCACAATATTATGAATAATGTCATGGAATATTTAGGTCATCGCTCATTGATACATGTATCTCAAATGTTCTTCAAGATAAAAGGCATGAACACATAACAAAAGGTGCCCCATGGAGTGGTAAAGGTGGTTTTGGTTTGATCTTCATCAGAGATTCTTATCTGGTTATATCTAGAAAATATTTCCATGAGGGATAACAACTCGTAACCATTCATTGCATCAATGATGATATCAATGGATGGTAGAAGGAAATCATCCTTAGGTCGGGCTTTCTTTATATCCTTAAATTCAATGCATATCATTATCTTCCTATTCTTCTCAAGGACCAGGACAATATTAGACAACCACATGGATTAGTCTACTAGCTTTATGAACCATACTTGTATAAGCTTCATTACTTATTCTTTAACCATTAAAGAAACTTTGGCCTTCATAGGCCTTATCTTTATTTCACAAGTTTAGCATCTGGTTTGGTAACTAGATTATGGACTTATACGTCAGGAGAAACTTATGTCATGTATTTATAACCAAACAAAAAAGCTTGAGAATGCTCCTTAAGAACTTTAGTTTTTCTTCTATCTCTTCCACTTGATAATGAAGAACCAAGATTCAAAATCTTGGGCTATTCCTCTATTCCGATATTAATATCAATTGTCCTTTCAATTAAGGAATCATTTCCTTCTTCAAATTCAGGAGGATCTTGAGGCAGTTCAAGAGATTCTTCCTTAACCTCGTAGATCTCTAAATCTTGTGGTGAGGAAAGATACATTGTTTTTTCCCCAAAGTATGAAGAAGGGCGAGGAATAAGAGATGAACCTTTCTTATGATACACATGTGAATATCGGTGTACACAAAAAGAAATCCTAGGATTGCCTCATCATTCTCATTCTCCACATATGTCAATATCATGTTGTTAAGGATCCTTCAAATTAAGGATTCAACCCAGATAGAGACTGTGAATTTCATTTCCTTCAAAAATTCATTAGGAAGAAACAAGAAGAAGAAGATTCCATAAAATCAACAAGCTTATTTTTCTCACTAGGGATCACTTCAATAGATATAAAGTCAAAAACTTTAGACATTTCATGCATAGTAGATTTATAGAGCTAGAGATGCTCCACTCTATTTTCACATACCTCGATACTTGGTTTTCTATAAGTTTCAAGTTTCCTAGGACTCTAACATTCTTTACTCCCATTCTCTTAGCTAGAATGAGACCGACAAGTAAGGCCTCATAATTTGATCCATTCAAAGTTTAGCTTGAAGGTGAAGGGCATGATTCCACCTTTCGGAGAATTCAAAATCACTCCAGCCCCTGCACCATACCAACATTTGGATCCATCATAATGGATCATCTAATAGTCAACGAGAAAGGTTGATTCTTCATTATCTTTAGGAATATCTTCCTAGACTTGAGATACCTCAACCACACATATCTTTTCTAAAGCCATCTCTGGAAGAGAAGCTAGTCCAAGAGCATTCCCAATACCTTGACATTCAAATGGGAGAGTGATTGGAAAGTAATTTTCCAATAGATTTACTATTTATTTTGTTGTCTTGGTAGATACAGCTTTCTACACTAGCGGTCTTACCTTCACTCTTGTTAAATCCTTCAATTGCTTTATTTTTGTCTTCTTCATTTGTTGGAACTAGCTTTGTAGTGGAGACCATTTCTTTGGAAGGATGTAGTTTATTCATTTGGTTGGTTGGGAGTTCAAACTTAGAATAAATTTTGGGTTTCTTCTTGAGATTTTCTAGGTGAATGTAAAAAGGCCTAGGGTCACCATGAGCTAAAATGACCTTTCCTAAATGAATGAATATTACTTCTTGAAACAACATGGACGGAATGGCATTCATTCTATGGATACATGGTCTACTAAGAATCATATTGTAGTTGGTTTCCCTATCTATAATATAAAACTTGGTAGCCTTTGTCCCAAGGGTAACCAAGATAGCTATACTTCCAATAGACATTCCTTTTAAGTTGTCATAACCTCTCGGTGTATTCCTAGTAGAGGAGCATATTTTTTTCCCTTACCCTAGTTTTTGTAGGAAGGAGAAAGGAAAAATGTTCACAGCAGCTCCATTGTCGATCATTACCCTCTTGACGTATTTATTATAAACCCCAATTGCAAGTATAATGTGGGATCACCTCTTTGTTCCAACTCATCATCTAAAGGCATATTTATCATATCAAACGTGAATCCTGTGCCTCTTTCATTTTGTGCCGAGGATAAAAATTAAAAATATATGTGGTTGATCTGAGCCTTCCGAGGAGGCATGAAATGAAATAAATGGCCAAGACCCAATTCTTTCAACAAAGTGGAACAATGAGCTGGTGAATTCCTCAACAGATCCAAAAAGGAAATATGAGAAAAGTTCTTGTTAAGATTTGTTATTAAATCATAAGCTCCTACGGGTTTAGGAACTATTGACAAGTCATCCTGTAATAGATGATAAATGAGAAGAGGGTGCAATGTGTACTCTCGAGTACGTGTAGACAAAAAATCATGCACTTTAGACATTATGTAGTCCCGGTCTCATACTATTATTCATATGGTTTTTAAGTGAAGAAAGTACTAATCAACCCATGTACTTTGGCCATTTTAATTTTCTTTTTTCATCACTACCAACCTCTCGCATCTACTCGCCTAGTCAATTCTGCCATTTGGCGTCATTTTATCTTTGACTAGGGCACCTGGCCTTGTATTGGGGAACCTCGGGCACCCTAGTCCTAGTTGGGGTGCCCTGATCCTTCTTACACTTTCCCACCACTTTTTGAGCACTTTCATTCGTTTAAGCTGTATTTTGTTTTTAATTTTTGGCGTTAATTATGGATTTAGAACAAGAGAACCATATAAATATAAATTTATGAGACCATAATGAGGGACCAAGCACTAAGCACTACTATCATCACCTAAGGCTACATCCATCAAAGGCTCCATTTTCATCCATCTAGCTCCATCACAAGGCACAAGGCTAGTTCATTTGCATCACACTGCATATGAGGGAAGTTTATTTTATTCCATCCATCATTTTATTACATTTTCTACACATAGTTATTTCTCACTAATTTCACAAATCAGTGGTAGCACAAGAGCACCTAGGGCATGATTACACACACTAACACATAGAACTACATCGGGTCTAAGATGTATTGTAGCTCTCGATTAGTAATTCAACCATTGTGGCCTCGAGGACAAATCTAACCTCTTCATATGCATCTTTCTTTTTTAGGGGTTTAATGTTTGTCTTGGGTTTTACAGGTCTCATCTTCATTTTTGATTTACAACAACATACTGGAAATTCCAGCAAAGATAGTGCAATAGGAAGTGAAGGCATGAAAATTCAAACATCCTGAAATACCTTAGAGGAGGTTTGTAGAGATTTTTCACAAATTAGGGCACCCATATCTCATACTAGGGCGCCCACAGGCACCCCTATACCTCTCTTGGTGCCTCGGTCTAGCTAGAGAGCTCGGATATGTACTTTCTTAGGCTTTTGTGTGATCGTTTACTCCTCTTTTTATTTGGTCACACTTTCACACATTCCAAGACCTTCCTCAAATCATCTCAGCTCAATCTAACCCTCTTTATACTTTAGGGTTTCATATTTCTACTTACTTAGTTGCTTGGGTCATTTTCTTTATGCATTTATTTGTTATTTACTATTGTTATTAATATTAGATTAACTATATAATTAGAATAAATTCCCCATTTTAGTTAATCATTTTGATGAACCCCACATTCAACACTACCTTCCACTTATGGCCCTTTTTCTCTTTCTCTATTATGGCTCAATCATCTTATCATTCTTTCATACCTACTAAAGTTTCTGGTATAACCACCACTACTACTGATTTCATGTGTGTGTCTGTGTACTCAACATCCTCTTCGTTTTGTTATTCCTAGGGATGACCCATCTATCAATATAGTCACTACTTGTTACACTTGTCCTAATCCTCCTAAGGCTCCACCTGCTACTATTCCTCCACCCATTAATTCAATTAGGTAGCCCCCTATAACTTCTAAGGGCTATGACATTATTGAACAACTTAAAAATATACCCACTAAGATTTATCTTTATGACTTATTGCATAATGTGTCTAACTTCCACCAAACACTCAAAATAATCCTTCGTCCCATTCACATAGAAAGTGACAACTTGGCGGTAGCCTTTGCACACCTCATACAATCTCTTCACAATTTTCCACATGCCATATCTTTCACTTGACAAAGATATGTCACCTTTTGCTAAAAGTAATCCGTGTGCACCTTTACTCATTATTATTGTTGTTAGCACCACTTGTATTAAACGAGTTCTTATTGATAATGGATCAGCCATCAACTTGTGTGCTTATTCCCTTTTAAAGCAACTAGGTATTAGTGATAATATCATTTCTAATAATTCTACTATCATCCGAGGCTATGACTCTACCACTCGTACATGTTTAGGGACTATTTCATTACACATCCAGTTGGGCCTAAAACTATTCTCACCAACTTTTATGTTATAGATTCCTCATTTCAATTCAATCTCTTGTTAGGTAGACCTTGGATTCACACAATGCAAGCAATTCCATCTACTATTCACCAATGTGTCAAATTTTTACATGATGGCTATGAACATACTATAACCGCATATCCAGAGCCATTCAAATACTGTCACATAGAACCTATTACTGTTATGCCCATACCACCTTCACAACGTATTCCATACAGTATCCTTGACACATATGACATTGGTCAGTCTAGCACTTCACAACCTTCTTCTACCACTACAAATACTCCAACTATTTCCACTCACACTATGACCATTATATCACCTATTGTCTCAACACCTATCAGTGTTGCTTCTCCACCTATTTCAACACCTTTCATTCCTCCGCCTAGTGCACCACCTACCAACATACTCGATAACTCCACACAACATAATGATGCTAACATCGATGATTCTAAGGATTCTGATGATGAATTAGATGTTATCGAACTTATTGACGAAGCATTATTAGGCCAACTAAATTTGACCCCTCTCGGCGTAGATGACTCTTATTTCGAAGAAACCTTTGTGGTCAACGGCCCAAGTGAATATAGATTCAAAACCCCTCCTTCTACCAATTTTATGATACTTTATCAGGGATCTATTAATTCCCTAGACACTATTTCATATGTTGCATTTTCTGCATTAACACCTCCTCCTTTCACATGCACGTTGTTCATTAACAACTCCTTTTGCAATCACATCCCAGTTGACCACACTTGTTAAGATAATATTTTCACACATGAGGGCTTGGTTAGGCTTGGCATGAAACTTAATGACATCTTACCTCCTCTTCATTCACCACATCTTTATCATGGCTATTTTCACATTATGGCCGCCTATGGCTTAGGTGTTTTTCATTTGACGATATTTTTACTGCCATTTCCTTCGTGACTCTCCACTCACACTTGGGAAATCTTGGCTTAACTATATTGGCAGTACTCTAGACACAAACCATACTTCACTTACATTTCCTATGCCATTTGGAAATATTTCTATTACTAATGACTCATTTCCTACTTACACTCTGAATATTTCTCATTGGCATGCACATGGTTGTCCACCAATACCATTCATTGATGAAGAATATGCAATGAGTGTATACACATTACACTACAATGGATTCTTTTATGGCCCACCTCACTTTATTGCTTACTAGGTTTTTGATGCTGCTCCATAAGGTTTTGAACATGACAACAATGATCTCCTCGATAGTTGTACATAGTCACACTCCCCACTACACATTTGGGGGGCATACCATCAAACACACATTCCCCCAAATCTTAGCTTGGACATATCTATCACCTTTAAAATATCATACATCACTCTCATAACATATGCATACTCATCTACACATTAGCATCAACCATTACCCGATGACACACTCTTGTGCTTTGGTTCACACTTGACTATTGAGTGATTACTACACATGAACCCCACAAACTACATAATAGATACTACACATTACGATTCTTCATACATCTCACATCATATGTCTTACATCTTACATCATACACTCTACATTTAGTCTATATCATTTCAACATTTGTGCATCTACACATCATACATCATATTAGTCATCATCATACATGTATCACACTCTTATGGTCTATGAGTCTAGCATTACATACTCCTCATCTTACATACTACATAGTGTGCACCTTACACTTTTATTCTACATACACATCTTGCATTGCATCTTATACATCATACATTACACATTCTACACATCACACACATCTCTTATTGTATCGCACATACTACATCATAATATACATGTTGCACTCACTACCCTCTCGACGCACTCTTGATCATCATTCCATACTCAACTGCTAAGGTTTTACCAATCAAATTAACCTTATCATACACACACGTTCATCACTTGACCTTCTATCATGTGACATTACTAGGTTAGTGACATACACTATAGGCTAAATGGTCACATATTCCTTCATCTTGTAGTGGTACATGCTTTAGGCTACATCACCACTCCCTCTATTCATCTCACCATGATATACACTTTAGGCTACATCATCACGTGTTCATCTCTAGGTCACATATCATCACACACATACACACTCATCACATCATGTTAGACACAACACACATTTTGACCATATCTCGATGATGCACTCTTGTTTTTGGTTCATTCTTGATTATAGAGGGGGCATACAAAAAGAACCTCACTAAATATACTTCCATTCACTGGGGGCATGTGGATCCTACCATCCATATTGCATTCCATTCCATCCATCCACAACATGTTTCATATCTTGGTTGCTTTTACTCTTTCTTACATTTACTTGTTCATGTTTGTTTGGTACACATGCTAGCTAGATCTCTTATATGTCATTATCTTTACCATACACACATGCACGTTCACACCATTTTCTAGTTGTGATCATAGATACAAGTCTCCTACATGCAACATGGATGCTTTCCTCCTACCACTCCTACAACGGTTGCGAGGGGTATCGCCATTTGTCTCTTATAGGTGTTATTGTTTCATTTTGTACTTAGCACTTTCCATTACTTGTTTATACATGATTTTGACATATGGGTTATCTTTCCAACATGCTAACGGGTGCTTCATGTGAAACATTTTTTTGTAGGACTATTTGCTTCCATGGTTATCTATTTGTGTGTGCGTTATTTTTGTCTCTTTTTTTCTATTGTATGCGGGCCTTTCCCTTTGTTTGATGTGCACACTCATTTGCGCATGATGCATCCATTACGACGTTAAGTATCTTGCAAAATTCTAAGTGATGTCACATGTTTGCAACCTACTTTGGTGGTCTATGGTTGTCTTCTTGTGTGTTTTCTTACATTCAAGATTATAAATTGGTCATGTAGCATATACTATTTTACATGCATGTTTGTACTAACACTTGTTTGCATTTTCCTTGGTTTATACCAAGTGAAATCCCTTCCCCTTGAAGGGAAACATTTATGTGATTGGTCCTCTTTTGGGGCCGCATTCTCCTATAGTGATGTCACATGCACTCCCAAAGAGGGGGCATAATTTGGGGTTTTACACACTATTAAGCACTTTCTACTAGTACAATTCAGTTCATTTTTCATCCTTGACATTCTGGGTTATACACCAAGTGGTTTCAGACTAGTCTACGAACCCCTACATAGTGGATTTTATAGGACAGGTTGTCCTTAGAATTTTGGGGAGTAGTTACAGGTTAGAGGATACAGTGGATTTCCTCCCTACATTAATTTGGTCAACGGCGTCAAATTGCTGAAAAAACTAGGAAGTGTAGAGATCTCTTCATACATCTTTGGAGAAGAAGCTACATGTTGGAGAATAATGCATCTATCTCCCTACACTTATTTGGCTAGGGAGGCATGAGATTGCCCAAAAAAATCGTAGTACAAGATATTCTCTCTACACTTTCTCTCTCATCACGGATCAGGTGTACTTGTTCCTTTTACTTTTTCATACTTCCATTTACAGTCTTTTTACTACATACATGTGATTTCTACATATACATACATATTTGACTACTTGATCATCTTCTCCTTGCAGGTCCGACCTTATGAGAAGAAAGCGATTGAAAATAACAAGAAACTACAACAAAGGTGTCAACAAAAACAACATTCTCAAGGTAACACATACCTCATACTAACATGCAGGTACATCACACATATCGACATCTACACATGTTTTTCTGCCCTAAGTTCACTCTCACCACTTTTTACATCTTTAGTTTCCACGCTTCACTATTTTATCATTCCATTCTTTGTCTAGTCCATCGGCATGCTTTCTACATCACTCTACATGGACATCAAGTACCGGGGATAATTTTAGTGGCGAATATTCATAATATGGCGAATATTCCATTTTTGAAAAATTTGAAAAGGTGAATTTTCTAGTGCGGGTCAGTGACCTGTTCGCCTAAAAATTACGCTTTAATTTTTTTTAGGGGTCGGCTTCGCCTACCCTTGAAAAATATCCCCTATATAATCCTAGATTATTCGCCAGGTAGAACACTTCTACTTCACATTTGTCAACAATATGATATATCCTGTATTGTAGATGCACGACAATGGGGTTATTTGTTGACGCATGACACTGACGGATAGTTGACATGTGATAAGGAGGTACTGCAGATATTGACACATAGTAGACGCATGACAAAGAGTTTGTTGATGAGCGACACAAAGATTTTTTCGATGTGCAAGTAGAGGGCGGAGGCTGCAGGTGCGCGACAAGAGATTTGCTATCACACGTCAACAAATAACCCTCATTGACATGCGTCAATAGACCTCATTGACATGCGTCAATGAGGGTTATTTGTTGACGCGCGTCAATAGACCTCATTGACGCGCGTCAACATGGTTGTTGACGCGCATGTTAATGAGGTCTGTTGACGCGACGTCAACAAGGTTGTTGACGCGCGCATCACGGACCGCACTCATTGAAGCACGTCAATAACCTTGTTGACGTGTGTCACTAAGGTCTATTGATGCACGTCAATGAGGTTTATTTGTTGACGCGCGACACACTAATCGATAGATAGTTGACGCGTGTGACACGAGATTTTTTTGATGAGAAAGCGAGGGCGGAGGGTTTAGATGCGCGCATGGAAGATTTTGTTTATTGCAAGATCAAAAAAATGCATTGATGCGTGTCAATGCATTTTTTTTTACGCGCGACAGAAAAATCTTCTCGTCGTGCGTCTGCGCAGCCTCTCTCTGTCTCACCACTTGACAATCAGGCGAAATTTTTTCATACAACCCCCAAAAAATTTGCCTTCCCGCTGAAAAACCGTTCCGGATATTCGCCATGTATTTTCCACCTTCGATTTCCAAGAGGTATCTTAAAATGAACCCTATCAAGTACACATCTTTATCTACTTTACATTACCAAGAATTCTTGCTCACCAACATAAAGTGGGGGAAAATGTAGACACAAAATTATGCAATTTAGACATTATTTAGTCATGGTCTCATACTACTATTCATATGGTTTTTTGATTGAATAAAGTACCAATTAACCCATGTCCTTTGGCCATTTTACTTTTCTTTCTGTCATCACTGTCGATCTCCCGCATCTACTCACCCAATCAGTTCTTCCATTTGACATTGTTTTATCTTCGACTAAGGTGATCGGCCCCATACTAGGATGCCCCAAGTGCCTGGGTCCTAGGTGGGTGCCTTCACTTTCATACACTTTCTTGACACTTTTTGGGCACTTTCAAACCATTTTAAATTTATATATTTTAGTGGTCTGCCTTTTCAGGGTTAATTACGAAATTAAATTAGAAGAAGATAACTATAAAAATATAAAGTTATGATACCATGATGAGGGACCAAGAACTAAGCATAATCCTTAATCCTCTTATTTTGACTTTGTTGTGGGTGGTAGCTCTAATTTTTATTTTAGAAATGGTTTTTATAACCATAGTTCATAGCCCCTTAGCCATGGTTTTGGTATTGGTTTTTGCCTTGGGTTTGAACTTCCGAGGAGGAGGACAACTGAACACCAATAATTATTTGGTTTTTCATATTCTAATTGTTATTGTTTGCATTATTGGTGTTCATAACATTAGGATTTTTAGGATGATCTCTCGTGTCGCCTATCGTGACACCATAGTTCTTATTTAGGACCTTGGGTCCTTGGTTATTGCTTGAGTTATTTTGATAATTTGAATTATTTTTATTAGAAGTGACCAACCTCCCATTGGGACCATACATATTATGTTCAATGTCAATATCTTCTTGGTCAATGCGGAGTGCATCCTCTAACACTTCCTCGTAGCTACAAAGGAGAAACTTATTTACTTCCTCCTTGGTTTCTCAATTGAGTGAGTGGAGGAAGAGGTCACGAGTTTTGTTCGATACATTTTTGGAGCACTTGCAGAGATGAGTAAATGACTTGTCACCATCTTTGAATGAAGTGGGAAATAGACTCATTTTTTTCTTACTTGATATACAAGAACTCTCTCGATTCTTGTTCGCATAGATTTGTCATATCGAAGGCCTTAATAAAATAGGACACAAGTTATTTGAAGGAATGTATGCATGCTTTAGGAATTTTATAGTACCAATCTAGATAAATTCCTTCAAGGGTTTTAGGAAATATATTGGAAATAATTGCATCTCATAGAAGTAATTCTCTGATTATCGTAATGTATGCCTTGATGTAGGCATTAGGGTATCCCTCTCCTTTGAATTTAGGGAGGTCTTGAAATAGTCATGGAAGTATAACACATTGTATCATAAAATAGAAGGGTTCCTTCAAATATTTGGAATAATTTCCTACTACATATGAATCAACCATTGAGGTCCCTTGATGAAGAGAAGGAGGTGAAATATGAACTTGATATGGTGTAGAATAGATATTTATTGTGGCATAAGAAACCCTTTATACTGCATGTAAGGACCAGAAAAGTATACATGTGAATTTGGGGATATTTTGAATACATATGGACATAGGGAGGGATAGAGAAAGAATATGAGTTAGTGGGTGTAAGTAACACTAGCGAATGTTGCATTATTTGGAGGAACAAAATTTGAGAACGCACTTCTAGCTAGCCCTTGTGTGGGATATGAATAGGAAGGATGAGGAGTCATTCCTAGTGTTCCTGACCCCGTAAGGAGATCACCAAGACTAAGAAACCTCAAATAAACCTATTGTGGTTTTTGCACCAGATGAACATTAGTAGAAGGAGTATACTCATGGTTCTAGACATGATAGGGAATGTTACCTTGCCCTATAAATTGTATAGGCTATGAATCTTGGGTGATCTATAACTCTTTAATCCTTCCCACTAATGTTGAAATAACATCATTGGGTGAAGGATGTGGACCTTTCTTAAGTGTGTTCTACACATTGTTTGGTTGTGAGGGTGTATGATACCCCGCTATGAACATGTCATTGGTTTCTACCCTTTTGAGGTGTGCTTTCTAGCTTGGGCAGGTTTAGGGATGAATTATTTTGTAAGATTGTATTTATGTATGTCTGCGTCCTATCCAAGGATCTATCTAATATATTAAGGCATTCACCACTTTAGGTGAACTACGCTAAGAGTTCATCATTTGGTTTCAAATAGGATGGAAAGGATTCATATTACATACTATTTTGGGGTCTTGATAAAACCCATGGATAGAAGCCCTATTCTCCCATGAAAGTCATATTGTTAGAGCTTGAAAAATTTAGTTACAGGTTGTGATTTGGCTAGTCTATCTCCTCGATTATTACACTTGAATTCATGTTCAACCCTTGGATAGGGATGTGTGCGGAGATAATAAGTTTTGGAAATAATTATCATCCCACCTAGACAATGAGGGTGACTTTTAAGTACTCACTTGATTATAATAAGCTTAAAAACATATAACAGACATGTTATAATCCTAACCTGGACATATTTGAGGGTGTATAAATACCCAAAAAAATGGGAGAGGAGGAAGGTGAATGAAAGAAAGAAACTAGGAAATGGATACGAAAAATAACTAGTACTTCACGTCGGGTCCACCAAAATTTGTACACCTAAAAATCAACACGTGATTTCAGATGCACTTGACTTCTCGAGGTCATGCCAAGACAACTGAAATTTGATAGATGGGTTGGTTATGGGATGAATAACTATAGTATAAATGGGATTATGGGAATAATGGTACTACCAGGACTAATGATCAAGACAAACAAAGATGATCAACTTAAAAATTGGGAATTTTTTCATCAAGGGAAAAAAATTCCCATCTAACCTGTATGGGAGTGATAATGCAGTCAAGAATGATTACTCTCTACAGGTCTCGGTCTATGTCATTGAAACCGAGTGTGGTTCATCCCGGTTGACGGATTCAAGGGAATTGTCCTTTTACCTCTAAATGTACCTCACCAAAGAGGGTCATGTGAGAATAAGAGGGTATGTGTAGAAGAAAAACTAAGGGTCTTGTGCTCTAATATTGTTCTATTATTTATACATTTTTGTTAAGTGTGTTGAGTTGGCCAATGATCTCTAGTGATATGGGAGTCGACCTAAATACTAATGCCCACAAACCTAGATCTATATCTCTCGATATCGATCGATTTTGGGTGGGTTTATGATTGGATCAAAAACCTTCTATGATGTTTGGTGGTCTTGGGATGTTCATACAAGCACTAAATCATGATAAATGTGGGTATAAACATACAAAAGAGGGCTAAGGCATAAGTACGGGTAGCATAGGCCACCGAGTAAATGGGGTTTTTTTGTCTATTCCAACTTCTAATCTAATTTTAATTATAAACTTTAAATAAACAAAGAAAGTGAATGTAAATTAAATAAAAGAATGATTAATTCACCATTTAGTCTAATTTAATTACATTTTCCAATATTTAAATAAAATAAAACAATAAAAAATTAGCTAATTATTTTTATGTTTTCGTATAAGCTTTTAAAATAAATGATTGAACAAAACGAATTAAATTCCTAAGATTTCTTTTTGTATTTTCTAGATTTGAAGAATTAAATAAACTAAATACTTGTAGGCACATACAAATAAACTAATCTAAAATGAAACAAGGTACTTATACATTAAAATAAACTAAAACAAAGAATATCTCGGATGTGGCTATTCCTCTGTTGCAGGATTTTGAAACAATATCTACTCTAAACAAAAGATGTACTCTAAAGTTATTATTTTGGAAAGTGAAACTTCTTCTAACTACTTCTGCCTCAAGTTCATGGGAAAGAAAAGAAAAGCTTCTCAGAAGAAATTTCTTCTTTACCTAGAAGCTTTCCTGAAAAGTGGAAATAAATTATTACGGATAACAATAAAGAAGAAATGAATGATTATAGACACAAAATCTTCCTCCAACTTCTTTCCCTTGCAAATCCACATGGATAATCGGGAAGAAGATATCAATGCAAACACTTGTATGCAACACGAGATAATGTTGGAAATGAAAAAGTACTTCACTCTACTAGTTTAAAGAAAATTATTTATTCTACTTTAATGACTATAATTAATCAAAAAATTTAAATAATTCAAAACATCCCCAACCTGTAACTATTGATCTGAGATAACATTCCAGGTGTGGTGTTGTGTTTGTGTCTCCTAATCTTTTTTAATCTTCTAGATATGATTTCCAATTGACCCAAGGTGTGCATAATGTTGGCTTGTAGCGAGGAAAACAAAGAAAATGGATGTAGTTAAATAATTGTAAGAAACTAGTTGAAAATGCAATGCAAGGAAATAATAAAGCAATGAACAAGTTGTATGTGTGATTCTTAGCAATATTTTAACGTCATAATTTTGTAAATGAAATATGAAAACTCCAACCCATCATTCGGGTAAAATCTATGCTTTTATAAAATTATGGGAATAAGAAGTTCAATTACACATGTTTAACAATAAGTGATAACACATTCACATAAGGGGAAGTCAACCTTATAAACATAGCACACTAGGAAGATAATTCCAATACAAATATAACAAGCCAAAAATTAGGCAAAATAGTCAAGAAACAAGTGAGAAAATAAATTCCAAACTAAATACACACATTTCAAAACATGTTTTTTTAACTCGGGATTTATTTATAGAACCTACGGTCACCGTGAATACTAGAGGTTGTGTAACCGCTACGGCGGTTACGTAACTAAACCAAAAACAAGGCACAATGTGGTGAAAGATGACTCATAAATATCCAACAAACTTCTTAACATGAAAAACATGGACAAACATGTCATAACAAGCATGCAAAGGTGAAGGAAGATGACATGGATCTCATCGTTACTCTAGAAAATAATTCTTTCATCATTGGAGACTTACTATGTCCTTCAATGTAGCACCGTGTAATTTTTGGGTGTGTACAATAACTTCTTCAATCATAATATCAAACCCGCAATACCACCAAATTAAATACCAATTCTCTAGGAACATGTCCATAAACCATAACCTCCTAACATGTTTAAATGTTGTGGAATTAAATTTTCCTTACTTACGGTATTGACCATATGTTTCAAAAGTTTAAAATCTATGTTTATATTCGCATTCCAATATGGTACCTTCTTCAATAACAATCTCAAACCTACAATACCATCAAATTAAATACCAATTCTCTTGAAACATGTCCACAAAACATAACATCCTAACATATTTAAATGTTATGGAATTAAATGTTCCTTACTTGTAGGTATTGACCATATTCTTCACAAGTTTAAAATCTAGGTGTATATTCCCATTCCAACATAGTACCTTCTTCAATAACAATCTCAAACCCACAATACCATTAAATTAAAAACTAGTTCTCTTAAAAATAAAACATATAAACTCTTTTTAAATCATTCAGAAAAATGACAATCAAAGTAGGAGAAATGTGGCTTCAACAAGCCCTAATAGCCTCTTCCGCAATGGTCTCCATGAACAAATTCCTAAAACTACTTCTCGATAGTATTCCTCCTTCACCCATATGTTGTTACTAGTCAAGCCACTCTTTTCATGTGGCTCGATCTCTTCATTCCATGACAATATACTGCCTTCACTTAGTGGTAGAACCAAAAGATTCAATCCTTGCATTCAATATGAAAATTCAAAATCATTTATGCAATAAAAAGTAAATACTTAAATAGAGGATGAGGAAAATAATTACTTCACATCAAACCTACTTTTAGACACGTGGTAAAATAGTTACATTCATAAATTAGACATGTTGTAAAAATAAATACATTCATAAATTAAAATTCACTATGGAAAAACAAAAGTACACAAGAAGGGTAAAAGTAGATGAGATTATTTACGAATCTTGAGGGTTCAAAGTACATAATCGTGTCCCATTTTTTTCACTTTTGTAACTTTAAACATATGAATTTATACATCGGTGAAATTACATAGGTGATTTCCAAAAACTTGCTAGATCAAATAGATATATAGGCTTAGGTTTTTCTTCCTAGAAATACTCTTACCAATCATTAGTGTTTATTGTACAAAATTCTTAAAATGACATGAATTAATGAAATTTTTGTTTTGAGTATAGAATATATGTAAATTTTTATTTTTAAAAATGTTAATTTTTTTGTATATTTCTTAATTTTGTTCAAAGGTTTTTTTCTTATTTTATAGTAGAGTTAGGGAAAATTTTAAGGAAACCCCTGAAAAACTTATAGAAATTGTGGCGAATGTCCTTATAACCAGTTTCATAGTTTTGGCGAAAATGGTAAAATATAAAAAAATAGTTACAGATCGAATGGAGAATCTCCTAAAACTAGTTTTGTGAATACCCTCTGTCAAATTTTTCTCTAGTCAATAATGGAAGTTAGACTTGGAGCTTTCTTATTGGCTCATACTTCACAATAACTAATAGGACCCACCAAACAACTAACATTGGGAAAATGGTATAAGTGTGGAGCTTTCTTATTGGTTTTCACTTCGGGGTGACTAACAGAGGATATGTAGAGTTTGACACGCAATATCAATACGAAATCCATACATACATGGTGTTTTTTTATTGGTTCACACTTCGCAGTGAAGCATACATGAAAGAAATATCATTTAATAGAAAATGGTATGTTAAAACCATACATACATGGATCCTTCTTACTAGCTCGCCTTTCACACTTTGACATGGTTCTTACAAAGAAAACAACATGTGAAGCTATCAAAGCTCGCCATGTGGAATTAACCAGACTAAGAGGTGAAAAGACAGAAAAATCGATGGAAATCTTTAATCAATGCAAAACGTATAAATTATTAAATGGTGGACTAGACTTCAATGCTACAATTTTATACCACCATTTTAGCATGAATTAGCAAGATTTACATGACTCTTGAAAGGAATTCATTCTCAAGCACTTGGTATTTGAGCTATATCCTATAACCGAGCTTTCAAAGTCTAAATTCAAGTGATCACAAGGAAAAATAGAGTATTAGTGTTTTCTGAGATTGAGAGCTTTGCATGCCTATAGTTTCTCAAGTATTTTAAATTTTATTATCAATGGAGGCTTACCTACACACTTTCTACTCAAACCAGCTCTTTGGAGACACTGTTTTTGACAAACAAGTCATCGGTTTCGAGCATTATACAACCTTGAAAATGAAGGTAGAAGGAGCTAGTTTGATAGATGATGATGACGATGTAGACCAAGATGAAGCACAATTCATGGCTGATCTAGTGGCCATTAGACAGAGTGGGATGCATATTTTAGGTGGAAAACTAGAGGTAATGCATTGTATCAACTTTCTTTGGGGTATTTTTGCTAATGATGTAAGTTGTTTTGAAGGAATTATAAAATCCAAAGGAGGAAATGTAATTGCTAATATAACTAAAGAGGATATTTCTACTTACTACCATATCCCTAGATCTAATATTTAGTTCAATCAAGAAACAATGGAAAATTGGGAAAGAGCAATAACCTTAATATTGTGCTTACAGATTGGGTAAAGGACCCGACTAATTTCAAGTCCAAAGTATCAATAGAGAAGATGAATATAAGATCTTTCATACATGGAGTGAGAGTGAGAATTTCCCTAATGAATAGACTATTTGGAGTACAAGATATTGTGTATGTCAATCATACATGGGTTCCCATAACCATGATCATCAATGATGAAAAGATACCTTATCCTGGTCAAGTTCTAGCTTTTAACTCCGATTAACTAAAATTAACTAAATATGGGAAAGTATAATAATAGTTAATCTAATCTAGGAGGACATAAATGCTATAAATAAATGCACTAAAGTAATATAGAGTAATTAAATAATTAAACTAATGGAAATAAAACCCTAAAGTGCAAGGATAAAGTGAGGAAAGAACTCACTGGTTATAGACGGCTCTCGTAGAGTGTTACAGTCTAACTAGAAATTATAGAAGTAGGAATGGCTACACAGAGGTCCCAAAAAAATATGGACCTATAAGTTCGAGTAGACTAGAGCACCCATGAGGGTACTGGGGTGCCCTGTATGTAGAAATAGGTGCCCTAGTCTCTGTAAAATATCGTAACTTGATTCTTTTAAGGTTGGAAGATATCATGTAACCTTTGTTGTTTGTCACACTAGATTCCCTGGACTACACCAAATGTTTAAAATATTCCAAGAGAAAGAATGACCTGCAAAAGACCCAAAAGGAAGTATCAAACCCTAAAAATAAAAGATGCAAATGAATGGGTTAGAATGACCTCAGCTGCCACAACAGTGGGCTTACTAAACTTAGTGTTGCACTACATTTTAGACCCAAATGTAGTTCTGGTGTGTGTGCATGTTGTTCCCTAAGTGCTCTTGTTTCAATCACACTATGTGAAGTAGTGAGAAATAACTAAATGTATAAAATGTAATAGTATATGTGCATGGAATAGAATAGAATCCCTCCCCCTATGAAGTGTGTGTTGATGCAGATCTCCTAGCCTTGATGCATGGAACTATGTGGATGCAAGTAATGAAACTCTAGATAGAGTGATAATAGTAGATGATGTTATGACCCTCATTATGGTCTCATAACTTTATTTATATTGTTCTTTTGATCTAATTTCATAATTAATCCCGACATGGCCAACTAGGAAAAATATAAGGATGAAAAATGGCTAGAAGAGGCCCAAAAAGAGGTGGGAAAGTAGAAAAAGGATCGGGGCACCCCAGGTGGGACCAGGTACCCCAAGATAGGCACTGGAGCCCCAATTTAGGCTAAAATGATGGGAAAGTGCCAAAACAAACTGGGAATGTATATAAAAATGTGTGGGAATGACGAAATAAAAGTAAAACAAGATGGCCAAAAAGATGGGATTAATTAGTACTTTCTTCACTCAAGAACCTTCTAAATAGTAGTATGAGACCGGGCTAAATAATGTCTAAAGTGCATGATTTTGTGACTACATTTTTCCCCCACTTTATGTTGGTGAGTTAAAATCTCGGTAACATAAAGTAGATAGAGATGCGTACCTGATGTCCATGTAGAGTGTAGTAGAAAATGCACCAAAGACTAGACAAAAGTGTGGAATAATAAAAGGTGGAGGAGCGTGGAAACTATAGATGAAAAATGCACATTGAAAAAGTGATGAGAGTGAACCTAGGGTGGAATGCATGTGTAGTTGATGCGGTGTGTAATGTACCTGCATGGTTAGTAAGGTGTGTGTCATCATGGAATGTTATAATTTTTGTTGTTGTTATTGCCCCCAATTTTATCGCTTGTTTCTCATACTGTTGGACATGTAATGAGAAAATGATCAAGTATTCAAATATGTATTAATGTAAAATTGATTTGTAAAATACACATGTGTAAAATATGCAAAATGAAAAGTGTAAATGGAACATGTGCACCTGATCCATGTCGAGAGAAAGGGTATAGAAGGATATCATGTACTACTGCAAGTTTTTTTAGGTGATCTCACGCCACCCTAGCTGAAGAAGTGTAGGGAGAAATGATATGTGTCCTCCAAACTTTAACCACTTCTACTTTGAAATGTGTGTGAAGAGATCTCTGTATTGTCCTAGTTTTTTGGGCGATCCAATGCCACTAGCCGAAGTAGTGTAGGGAGGAACACCCACTATAACCTCCATCATATAACTACTTTCCATAAATGCTAACGACACCATGTCCCATAAAATTTTTTTTGTATGGGGTTCATAGCCTAGTCTGAACCCACTCGTTGTATGTAAACCCAAAATATCAAGGTTGGAAAGTGCACTATACTGAACCAAAGTGTAGCTGCGTTGTGTTAGTATGTAAACCCTCAAATGATGTTCCCAATCTTTCTGGGGTGCATGAAACATTGTTGATAGGAGAATGCACCCCCAAAAGAGGACCTACCACACTCTGAAATGTGTACCATGAAAAACTTCTTGGTAGAAACCAAGGTACGCAAATACAAGAAGGCTAGTTAAAGACAAGTGTAAACAATGCATGTATATAGAAAACATGTGTAAGCTACACAGACAGTGTAGTAAATGTAAACATGCAATAAAACAATAAATTTGCACAAAACAGGTTGCAAACATAGGACATCACTCATGATGTCGCAAGACACACAAGGACGTCATGGACGCAAATAAAAAATAAGTGTGCACACAAACATAGGGCAAAGCCCACATATAATGACAAAAATAGCATGCAAGTACATACAAACAAACAAGTAGTCATAGAAACATGTAATCCTGCAAAACAAGTGTTACACATGGAACACCCATTAGCATGTTAGAGAAATAACAAATATTTCAAAACGTGTATGATGAATTAATATAAGATGTTAAGTAAAAAATGAAACAATAACACCTAGATGAGATGAATGTGGATGCCCCCAGAAAACAATATAGTAAGGGTAAAAGGTGAGCATCCATGACATGTGTAGGAGTCCTCCATCTACGATCACACAAAAACAAAGGCATGAATGCGCATGTGTGGATGGTATAGATAATGATATATAAGAAATCAATCTAACATGTGTAATAAAGTGATCATGCAAAACAATAGTAAACAAGAGTAAATACACCAAGACAATGTAATATGTTGTGGATGGATGGAATGGAATGCAAAATGGAATGATAGGATCTGCGTGCCCCCTCAAGTGGATGGAAGTGTATGTGATGAGGTTCATTTTTTTCCCCTCAACAGTCAAGAATGAACCATAAACAAAAGTGTGTCATCGAGAAATGGTCAAATACTATTTGTTTTGTCTAGCATGTTGTGATGAATGTGTATGTAGTGGTGATGAAATGTGACATAAAGAAAGGATGAGCATGAAACTTATAGACGAATCATATATCACGACTTGCTGAATGGATGAGTGATAATTTTTCCTAAGCGTATATCACTATATGATGAAAGGATGAATGATGATGTAACCTAAGGTGTATACCACTACATGATGAAATAATGGAGGTGTGTATTTAGCCTAAAGCATCTACTACTACTAGAGGAAATGATGGAGATGGGTAACAATTTATCTAAAAGTGTATTTCACTACTAGAGGAAATGAGGGAGATGGGTGATGATTTAGCCTAAGTCATATGTGAATACTAGGGGAAATGACGGAGATGGGTGATGATTTATCCTAAAGCGTATGTCACTATCCTAAGAATGTCGCATGATGAAATTTCACATGGTGAATGTAAGGTCCATTTGATTTGTAAACCCTTGGTAGTCGAGTATGGACCGAGGAACTAAAGTGCATCATAGGGTAGTGATTGCAATGCGTAGAAGACAATGTAACATGTATGATGAAACTAGATGACCATGTGATGAGTAGGGTTTGTAAATGCATGGTATGTATAATGGAATGTAGGATATGTGAGGTGTGTAGGATGTGTAATATGTAATGTGTATAGTATGCTATGTAATGTGTGATATTGTAGAATGTATGGATGAAGTGTAAATCTAAGCTCATTTGTAATGTAGAATAGTTTAGTATGTCAAAAATATATGATGTATAAATGTGCCATGTGAAATAGCCTAATGCCATATCTAATACGTAGAATGACTAGTATGTGCATGATGAGAATGTAGTATAATGTCGAATATAGACTAAGTGTAGAATGGACAAGTGTATGATGCACGATGTGTGTGATAAAATATAAATTTTTAGTGCCTATAGTGCAGTGTGTGGGGTTCAATGTAATGGTAATCCCTCAACAGTCAAGTGTGAATCAAGCACAAGAGTGTGTCATCGGGTAATGATGGTGCTATGACGTGTGATATGGTATGCCTATAAGAAAGCATAATAAATGATAAATACGAAAGGTGTGATATAAGACTATCTAAATATGCTACGTCATGAGGAGGGGTGTGTGATACACTATGCCCCCTCAAGTAGGTAAACTAACTCGATGATAGTGAAAGGTGAAGGTCCTTCACCTGATTTCTATGAGGATGAAGGAAAATGACCATAATCTAAAGGTAGTGGCATGGTAAATAAACGTGGTGTTGGTGAATGAAATCTATATGCATTTGAAGGATGAATGTAGGATGAGGATTGTGGTGTAACAACATGCGGTGGTGATGAGATTAGTGGGATTCATCGGGGTGATACGATTAATGATTTATTAGGAAGGAATAATGAGCTAAATTTGGTAGAGGATCAACATGACGATGTCGTAGAAGGGTGATGAAGAAGAGTTGATGAATGCTTTGTAAAAGAACATTGCTTAGGAGGTGGTTGAGAAAATATAGCCACATATGCATGAGATATACGAGCCTAATGGGATTTATTGTGATCATTAGAAGGTCGTGACAAATGAAATAAGTCCCGTATGTTCAATATCTTTAATTATTTGTGACAAATCACGGCAAGAATTATCATGATGTCCATGAATTCAATGATAGTAGAAATAAGGACGACCATAGTATTGTGTTAACCAAGAAGGAGGATAGAAATGAATAGGTGGTAGAGTGATCAAATGATGCTTAAGAAGTTGAATAAGAATGTCATGGGGTGTAGTATTATGTTCAAATATGAGAGGCTCAGAAATGGTATGTCTTGAGGTTCGGTTAAATGGAAGGTATCAGACATAGAGTGCATATGAGATGTAAAATTAGCACAAATATGTGATTACGAAACATCTTTAAGTTGTTGAATTTCAGTGGTAAGAGAGGAAATTATGGATTCCATAGCCTAAAATTACTCTTGAAATAAGGTATGCAAAACAAGAATGGAGTTTGATAGAGATGTATTAGTTGGGTGATCATGAGGGCTACACCATTTTCATCATATCTTGAGTGTTTTTTTTGATTTACACCTGCGTTTATGGCATTATCTTTAGAATTCTTCTTTTCACAATATTAAACATGTTTTCCACATATTACCATTATTCGACATTGTCTACCACTCACTATATACACGTTTTAGTGATTCTAATAAATTCTATCTATTTCGAGCTTACTTTCAGCTTAGCATTCGTTCTTTTCATCACTTCCCCTTTCACTAAAAGGGGGAATATTATTGGGGTCATCCTATAATTTCCCTTACCACGCATTCAAACATTACAAATTTTTCACTCACAAACATTTACTAATGCACCATGCAACGTTTCACCACCAATCCCCCTAATGACCTAACTTGGGGGCAATAAGTAATTAAAACTCTTTTCACATGTCATCTAGATAATTTCTATCAACTTCCCCCTAATCACCTAACCTAGGGGAAACTTGTGTAAAATATCTCCACAAGTAAACAATCAAATAATTGATCAATCAATCAAATCAGTTAACATGTTCAAAATTTCTAACAAATCGACATCATTCAATCAATACGAGTTCAACACAATTGGCCTCCCTAATGACCTAACTTGGGAGTTACATGTGACCTCTCAGATGAACTAACTTGGGAGATTACATTCATCTCTTTTCCCAGATGACCTAACTTGGGAAATTATTCTACATTTTGTGTTTGCTTCCAGATGACCTAACTTGGAAGCCTTCTCACTTTTTACGCTTTCTTCAAGATGACCTAACTTGAAGCCATCATTAATTTCATGTTTGATTCCGATGACCTAACTTGGAAGCCATCGTATTTCGTGACACTCGTGGAGTGGGGGCAATATTTTCTTCCCTATATAACTCCTATATGGGTCAACTATTTGATCAAAATCATTTGGATCCAAAAACCACAAAATTCGATCTCATTCCATTTGCAACAACTAGATCTTGAGGATGTAGTTATAGATGGGAGAATAAAAAAATTTCTCCCTACAATCTTCCTCTAATGGCGGGATGCCCAAATCCTCCTTATTCATTTGTATACAAGCATTCAGGTTAGGAATTAATCACTCCTTACCCACCTATTCATCATTATACCACGTTTGAAATCATCATACATCCTAATCATCACTTTCATTTAGTATACATCATCTCTACATTCTCTACGTTACATGGATCAACCTATTGATCCATGGTTTGCCACTCTTTTATGGCTCTATTGACACACTTCTACTACACATCAAAACGTTCTACTACAACATGGGCTTCTCCAATTTTTCTCAGGTACACATCTCTATCTACTTTATGTTATTACGAATTCTGCTCACCAACATAAAGTGGGGGAAAATGTAGTCACAAAATCACGCACTTACTATTACATTTATACCTCCAAGTATGTTACTTCATATATGAATCTCACGTAATAAAAGTATTCAAGAATGACCTATATTGTAGTCATGTCATCCGCTTAGTCACTCATCATTGTTATTTTTATAGTAGAGAGTCGTCGCTGTCTATATATTTTTGGGGTCTCTCAAGTAAGTTTAAAGTGTCTTTATTTTTTTGTCATCTCCATTCTAAAACTAGGGAACCTAGGGTAGCATTAGGGTGCCCCGAGGCACCCTAGTCTATGATTTTAGGTGCCCTAGTTTCGTAACTCTTGGTTCTATTTTTTTCTTTGAGGTCAGTCTTTGTTATTTCCCTGTTCATTCCCCCGAGTAGTAGTCAGCGTTTTAGATCATTAGTGTTAAAATTTGAGAAATATATCCCTATATAAACAAAGCATACTCACTATCTTATGGGCGGACTATCATCTATCAAGGTAAACTATCTGCTAAGGCAAGGGACTACATTTGGGCATCTTCTACATCTACATCACATGGGGGAAAGGGTTGTATTCATTCTATTTCATCCACCATTTACATTTTTACATCTAGTTATTTCCTCCTACTTTTGTTTCATTGGCCTTAGGGAATCATAGGAAAACAATTGCACACACAAGCACACATAACTACATTGGGTCTGGAATGTAGTGCAATGATTAGTCATAAGTCCACCATTGTGGTGGCTAAAGTCAGTCTAACCTCTTCATTTGCATATTTATTTTTAGGAATTTATGCTTTGTATGGGGTTTTGTAGGTAGGTCTTCATATCAAATTATTGGAAACATAAGTGAAGATATTACGAAAACTGTGACAGGACGAAAACCTTGTAAAGACCTAGAAACACTATCGAACCAAACCTTGAGCTTTTTTATAGACCAGATCACCTGAATATAGACCAAGGTGCCCTTAGGTGCTGCGCCCTCCCGGTGCACCCTTACCAAAAATCTCCAACTTCTACAATTTCAATAACAACATCTCCACATCCATTCCAAAGAGACAATGTAATTTATACTCGTAAGTACCTCATCCCTTCTATTTTATTTATTTCACTTCATTTAATATAAGATACAAAGTATTTGACAATAATATTTCAATTTATATTTATCTATTCCATTACTATTTCTATTTAGATTAACTTAGAAAAGAAATACAAATTTTAGTTAATCATTTTTCAAGATGATTAACTAAAATTAACTAAATATGGGAAAGTATAATGATAGTTAATCTAATCTAGGAGGACATAAATGTTGTAAATAAATGCACTAAAGTAATATAGAGTAATTAAATAATTAAACTAATGGAAATAAAACCCTAAAGTACAAGGATATAGTGAGGAAATAAATCAGCCAAGGTTATACACGACTATTGCAGAGTGTCAGCAGGTCCACTTATTATTCCGTAAGCAAGAATGAATGCACAGGGGTCCCAAAAAGGGTGGATATGGAAGTTCTTAGAAGACTAGAGCACTCGGTAGGGGTGATCTGGGAACCCAAGGGTGCCATGGTATGTAGAAATAGGTGCTCTGGTCTCTAAAAAGGTTGTAACTTGATTCTTTTAAGGTCAGAAGATATCTTATAACCTTCATTGTCATTGTTGACTGGATTCCCCTGGACTACACCAAAATGTGTGAAATATTCCAAGAGACAAAATGACTTGTAAAATACCCAAAAGGAATTATCAAAACCCTAAAAAATAAAAGATGCAAATGAATGGTTTAGACCGACCTCAACTACCATAACAAAGTGGGCTTATTAAAATGAGCACCACAATACATTTCAAACCCAAATGTAGTTATGGTGTGTGTGTGTGCATGTCATACCCTAGGTGCTCTTGTGTCACCACACTATGTGAAGTAGCGAGTAATAACTAAATGTATAAAATATAATAGTATGTGTCCATGGAATAAAATAGAATCCCTTCCCCGTGAAGTGTATGTTGATGCAGATCTCATAGCCTTTATGCATAGAACTATGTGTATACAAGTGATGCAATGGATGTAACTCTAGATGGATTGATACTATTAGATGACATTAGGTCCCTCATTATGGTACCATAGCTTTATATTTATAGGGTTTTCTTGATCTAATTTTATAATTAATCCCGACATGGTCCGACTAGTAAAAAGATGAGGATGAAAAGCTACTAGAAGAGTCCCAAAAAGAGGCGAAAGTATAAAAAGGATTGGGCACCCCAAGTTGGAATAAGGTGCCCTAGGGCGCCCTAAGTACATGCTTGGGTGCCTCGGTTTAGGATAAAATGATGGGAAAGTGTCGAAACAGACTGGGCATATATATAAAAATGTGCGGGAATGAAGAAATAAAATTAAAACAAGATGTCCAAAAAGAGGGATTAATTATTACTTTCTTCACTCAAGAACCTTATAAATAGTAGTATGAGACCATGCTAGATAATGTCCAAGTGCATGACTTTGTGACTAAATAATCTTATGAGTTCCAATAATCTAAAGAAGCGGGAAAATTTTTATATGATGTCTTACTTGTTTGATGTCATGTGTTTTGGGTTTTAAAATTGAACTTTAACAAACCACATTCAAGGGACAACAAGTCCCTCCTCATTATGGGAGAGGTTCCCTTATTGAAAGAAAGCAAGAAATATTATATACAAATGTACAAATTTAAAAGTGTGGATTCCTAATACTTTGAAATGTTTTAAGCCCGAAAGATTATTAATACAAAAAAATAGAAGAACCAAGGAGATGAGAGAGGAAGAACATAACAATACTTTTAGGAAATATAGATAGCAGAGTATAACCTTATACGTATTGATCAAGGGAGATGTAGAATAGAATCATTCACTTTCACAATAGATATAATTCCATGGACACAAAGTTCTAGAAATCATATAAACAAGAACACAAAGTTTCTTATCATAAAATATTAATGATCCGCGGGTTCCAGACAAGGAAAGAAGGAATAACAGATGGAAATGAAGTGGAAATTCTTCTGTATTGATTAATTTCAAATCTATAACATTTCAAGAATGCCAGGATCCAACCCTATAACAATGGCATAAAGAACCCACTAAATAGCTTCCAAAAATGGTTACATTCAATTACAACTTCTTTTAATCAAAAGATTAAGAACTAATTAGGAATTAAAAGAAGTGTTTCAAGATCTCGAAGAAGAAATGCTCGACTGAAGTTCAGAGGTGCCAACTGGCTCAAGAATCTGACATTTTAAATTCTTCAATGCCTCTGTTATTTCCATGCCTGGTGGCAAAACCAGACACATTGAATCACAGATTGTTAACCCGCTTTTACAACTTTAAAAATGGGTCGTCCACATGGAAGATATTTGTTGAAGTAGGCCTGGGGGTGCCTTTTGCATTTTATGATTTTTATAGAGATTGTGCATTTTAGAAATTTTGGTCTACCCATCCACTTCTGATATAGGCCTGACACGTGGCTTTACTTGAGTGGCGACGGAGTCACGGCTCACTTTTACAATTTTAACTCTTTTCAACAAAAAGCTCAAAAACTCAAAGTGCTCCGCCGACCCGCCTTCCTGCTTTGACTTTTCAACGATAGGGTTGCAACTCATTTTTTTATACTTTATTACCCTTTTGGAAACAAAACCAAAATTCCAAAAGTGCCCCGATGGTCCGCTTCCTCACTTTGACTTTCGATGCGGGCTCAATATTTGACTTTATCCCTTGGCATGAGTGGGGCCACGGGTCACTTTATAACTTTAAGCCCTTTATGGAACAAAATAAAAAATTCCTAGAGTGCTCCGATGGTCCACCTCCCCACTTTTGAATTTTCAACGTAGGCATCAAAACACAAAAAGGGCCCGCCTTTCCGCCACCTCTTGTTTCAGCTTATCAGGATCCTTCGGGCCACGGGGCCAATTTGACACTTTTGTAAAAAATAACAAAAGTGACAAGTTTAAAAGATAAACCCACCACGTCATATCTAATCATAGATTTCCACGTATCCATGGATGTCGAGACAGATTGACAGGAAGATAAGCCCGTAAAAGATAAAATGAAGGGGAAAAACTCCACCATTCATGCCAATATTACAAATTGCTTTTCACAGGAATAAAACTGCAAATGACACAAGGCTCAACATGATCCTCAGCCAAAGAGAAGGATTGACAACAACATTCAAATGAAGGAAACAATTTTTAAGCATCCAGACGGGAAGACAGAAAGTTTATTAAACCATGAGTATTGGAGAATTTTAAATGAAAGGGGCGAGATTAAAAACCAAGCACCAACAACTTCAAAGAATGAATTTTTCTATCTCTCCGGACTTCTCACTTTACTCGGAAATCTCTTGAAGGCACAAACTCAAAATTTTTAGAACTTAACTTGGAAAGTGAGGGGGATTTTGAGGGGAAAAATAGCTGGCTCTTTCTGGGGATGGCTTGGCTTGGAAGAAAGAAACAAGGAAAGATCAAGAACCATAGAAAAACTATGGGAAAGCATACCAGTGCCTTTTCCATTGGGAAAATAGAGTCAAAGGCAAAACCAATATAGAAGACAACACACACGCAACGGGAAAAGAAACAAACCAAAAAAGAAAGACCAAAAATAAAACACAAAAGAATGGCCAAAACCAAAACATTATACACAATATACAGAAGGACTGCCTAATCACCTAGGACTTGAAAAACTTCAAATATTTCCCACTATAAGGAAGTGGGAGAGAATATCCATCCATATAATCTAAGTAGAAAGAATTTTCTCCAGCGAAGTGTCTAATTTTGAAAGGACCAAGCCAAAGAGAATCAAACTTACCATGGCTTCCTCGAGGTTCATGCCTTTTTCCAACAGCAGAACAATGTCTCCCACTTGAAAATATCTGGGTCTAGATTTCTTTTCAAACAAATCTTTCACCTTCAGTTGATGAGTTGAGATTTTATCAAAAACTTGCAACCTATCTTCATCCAGCTTCTGGAGATACATGATCCTCTTGTCCAAGGAACTGGTGAAACTTTTTTCTTCAATAACCTTCATTAAGTGCAAGGCTGGCAATTCCACTATTACTGGAATTTGAGCTTTAACACCATACACCACTTGGAATGGAGACATCCCAATTGCTCTTTTAGGTGTAATTCTATCTTCCTAGAGAGCATCATAGAGCTTCTTGTGCCAATTCCTTTGAGATTCATTGACAAGATTCCAAACAATGGTTACCAAATTCTTATTTGTTGATTCTACTTGTCCATTCCCTTGAGGATAATAATCTGAAGAATGAGCAAGGAAAATTCCATAGCCATAGCAGAAATCCATCATCTTAGAAGAAGAAAAATTCAAAGCATTATTAGTCATAATCTTGTTTGGTACCCCAAACCTTATCAAGATGTTCTCTTTGATGAAATTATACACCACCTCAGAAGTAGTGCTTTTGACCGAGAATAGCCTCTACCCACTTTGTGAATTAATATATAGCAGCTTAGCACGTGAGTATTCCCAACATTGGAGGGTGGATTAATATTTCCAATGAAATCCAATCCCATTGTTCAAAAGGCTCATCAATCACTATTGGTTTTAGTGGTAAAGCAGCCAACTTAGGTCTCCTAACAAAAGTCTGACAGGCTTCACACTTACCTACCCATTTTGATGCATCTTTGAACAATGTAGGCTAATAATACCCTACACAAAGGATCTTATGGGCAGTGACAGCATAAGATAAATTCCCTCCATAAGCTTGATCATGAAAAGCTGAAAACAACTTCTTATGTTGCTCTTTGTCCACACATTTAAGGAATCTTCCATCTATTCCTCGCTTGAATAAATCATTTTCCCATAATACATACTATGTAAACCTTAGCTTAATAGATATATTTTCCTTGGCACTCAAGTGGGATGGACACTCTCCATAAGTAAGAAAATGTGCAATACCAACATACCATTCATCTGTTGAACTGAGGAAGAGGACAACAAGAACATCAACTACTTCTTTGGACAATTCTGCATCAGCTCCTTCAGCAATAAGCTCACATAAGCCTTTACCCCAGACTATCTTAGTTGGCTTGAAATAAAGGTCATATTCTTGGACTTTTGCTACCCAATTTCCTCTCTTAGTTCCAAACTCCTGTTGTGTAAGAATAAAATTGATGGTTATATCAGGTACAAGCACAACAGAGTGAGAATTAAGAATATAAAAATGAAACTACTTGACATCTTTGACATCTGTAAAAGAATGTTTCTCCATCATAGTATATTTCAATTCATGAGCTTTGAGAACATAGCTCATGAATTCAATTATAAGTTCATGATCCTCATAAATTCTCTCGAGTTAGCACAAGAGCCAAGGTACTCTCCGTAGCATAGCAATAGATGATAAAATCCTTACTGAAATCGGGACATGCTAAGATGGGATTCTTAGAAATGGTTTTCTTGATACCTTAAAATTCTTATTTACCTTTGGAATTCCAACCAAATTTTTTCTTTCCTTTCATCATGTGAGAAATGCTCATATTCAGCCTCAGAAAATCATGAATGAATCTCCTCAAGAAGTTTATCTTACCAAAGAAAGAGTGAACACCCTTTTTGCTTGTGAGAAGAGGAATCTTCTAGATTTCTTGAAATCCTTCCAGATCTATCTTGATTCCTTCTTTGGAGAAAATATGCCCCAACAAATTTCCTTCAGTAACACAAAAGATAGAATTATTAGGATTGAAATAAACTCCATGTTCTCTACATTTCTGGAGGACTGCTTCAAGATGCTAAAAGTGATTTTCCCTTGTTTTTGAGAAAATAGTCAAATCATCAAGGTACACAACAATACACTTTCCCTTAAGACTACCAAAATCCAAGTCCATTTCCCTCTGAAAGGTGGCACCAACATTGATAAGACAAAAAGACATTCTCTTGTAGGTAAAGGTGCCCTAAGGAGTAGAAAAAGTAGTTTTGTGTTGATCTGGGGTACTGAATTCCACTTGATTGTATCCAGAGAATCCATCAAGCATAGACAACATCTTAGAGCCTGTGATAGCTTGCAAAACTTGATCCATCATGGGGAGAGGATAGTTTTCTTTTAGAGAGGCTTGATTCAAATTCCTAAAATCCACACAGATGTGAATCTCACCATTCTTCTTCTTGACAGGCACAATGTTGGCAATCCATGTTGAATGATGTATAGGGAAAATAATATTTTCCTTTAGTAACTTTTGGATCTCTTGAAAAATAGTTCCAACAACCTTGGGATTGTATTTCCTTTGTTTCTGCTTGAACGGTTTGATCCTAGGTTTCAAAGGGATAAAGTGTTGCATCTCCTTTGGTTGAAAAGCCTTGAGATCATCATATGAATAGGAAAGAACATCAACATACTTTTTAATAGGTTTATTACTTTCTTCTTCTCTTCTTGAGTGCAAAATTTTCCAATATTCACCATCTTGGGTTCCTCATGACTTCTAATATTAACCTTTTCACACTCAGTAGATTTTCGAGCACCTTGAGGAGCTTTAGATTTGATATACCTATCATGCTTATTGAATAGATCTTCTAGAATCACCAGCCCTTTGGGAATCTTGTTACCTTTCAACTTTATACAGCCATCCTGATCCATCTCTTCCTCGATGTCATCTTCATTAGAGGGCACATACTCTCTAGGTAGAGCTTCACTTCCTTCAAAATACAATTGATCAAAATTACCCTTAAGCTCTAAGAAAGAGAGAAAATGTTGATCATCATTGAAAACCTTCCAATTGTTTACATTATCTGGTACACTGGGCCTATGAATCATTTCAATGGTAAATTTCTCTGAGAGAAATATGGGTGAGGAATCAATAGAGATCCTGAGACAACTAGAGAATCAACTCTAGTATTCTTCTCTCTTGGCACAACTTCAATGAAGAAAGCATCAAGAAACTCAATGGAATCCTAGACAAGATTTTTATAATGCTTCAATCTCTTGTTCTTCACTTGAAAAAGATCCCTGACTTGTTTCACAATCAGATTTGCATCTCCATGAGCACAAATATTCTTCACTCGCATTTATTTTTCCATGTTCAATCCAATTATGAGTGCCTCATATTTATCTGTATTGTTTGTATTTTCAAAACAAAGCTTGAATGAAAAAGGATGAATCTTCCCTTCTGGAGAGGTTAGCACCACACCAGCCCTAGAACCAACTGAAGAGCAACTTCCATAAAATTCCAAAGCCTAAATGCCATTAGGATCATGAATCAATTCCTTAGGAGGTTTTGCCTCATCTTGTGACATGATCATGTAGTTACCATGCCCTATATCTTCATAGAGTATATGTGCTTTTGGATCATCAGTCTTTTGCACAATGTATTTAGTCTGTTTCTCAGGTAGTAGCTTCTTCATTTTTCCATTGACCGGGATCAAAGTGTGTGACCAATCCATCTAAATTTCACCTCCTACATCCTTACAGAAATTCCTACTCAACAACATACCATATGAGGGAGGAATATTAGCAACCAAAATAGTGGCTTTAACCCTTTTCTATGGAAAAGTAACAAAGGCTACTTGTGCATCTTTAATCCTCCCAACCAAAGGCACTTCTCTACTCTCCATGGAATAACAGGAACCAAATTTATGTGTTAGAGTCAAGCCCAAAACATGAGCTACTTTTGTAGGCATTACATTGTCTTATGCTCTTGAGTCTATAACACAATTACTGAGTTTATGGCCAGTTATGAGGAGAGTCACATCGAATGGTTTAATTTTCTCATTAGGGGAATTGACTAGCCACAAGGCTTGGTTGAGGTGAGGAAGAGGGAGTGGGAAAAATACCTTTAGAAGTATTGGATGAGGCTTTGGATTTGGAATTGAAATTTTTACCATTTTAGCAAAAGATTTTGGATGAGTTTGGTAAAATTCTACCTCTGAGATTTGGATTTTGGTATTTTTGAGGTGATCAATGATATCAAAAGATCCAGAGGTGGATGGGAATCATTTCTAGGAACTTGAGAGACTTTTGGTTTATCATTTTTAGGATTTGAAGGAAAAGAATTTTTGGAAACATAAGTAGAAGAAGGAGGATTATCATTACTCACCTTTTGTGTGGAGGCAGTGGGAATATGAGCTCCTCTTCTTGCAACTACTAGAATAGTTATAGGATACTCTTTGGATTTCTTAGTAGGCTACACCACTTTTTATTTTCTGTTCATTTTCTCCCGAGTCATAACAACATATGAATCACTAATCATCTCTGCCACTCTTTCATCATATTCATCTTCATCATCCATACCTTCAATGGTAAGGAAATGAACTTGAGATCCACCAAGCTCCTCCAGTTCTTCGTCAACCTCTTCTTCTGGTTCTTCATAGAGTTCATTAAACTCCTCATCATTAGGTTCTTGAACTTCACAAGTTACATTGAGTGGAACCTTGATGGGTGGGCCTTCAATAGCCAATCTGGTCTGAGAAGGAGGTAATTGGTTCCTAGGCTGAAAATTCTTCCTTGGGGAGTCTACTACAACAAGGGTTTCTCCAATTTTCTCAGTGTGCACATCTCTATCTACTTTATGTTACTTGAGCATTCTACTTACCAAAATAAAGTGGGGAAAATGGTAGTCACAAAATCACACACTTACTTTTACATTTATACTTTGCCAAGTATGTTACTTCATATATGTATCTCACATGATAAAAGTATTTAATAATGACCTATCCCATAGTCATGTCATCGCTTAGTCGATCGTCATTGTTTTTTTTAGTAGAGTTGTCAGCTTGTCTATATAGTTTTGGGGGTCTCTCGAAGTGTCAAGTGTCATTATTTTATTTTTTTCATCTCCATTCTATAACTAGGGAACCTAGGGTAGACTCAGGGTGCCTCGAGGCACCCCAGTCACATTTTAGGCTTCCTAGTTTCTATAACTCTTGGTTCTAATTTTTTTCTTCAAGGTCGGTCTTTTTTGTTTCCTATTCATTCCCCCGAGTAGTGGTCAGCGTTTCGTATCATTAGTGTTGAAATTTTAGAAATATATCCCTATATAAACATAGCCTACTCAATATCTTATGGGAAGACTATCATCTTTCAAGAGAAACTATCTACTAAGGCAAGGGACTACATGTGGGCATCTTCTACAATCGCATCATCACACAGCATAGGAGGAAATGGTTGTATTCATTCTATTTCATTCACCATTTACATTTTTACATCTATGTATTTCCTCCTACTACATGTCATTGGCGTTAAGGAATCATAGGAAAACATTTACACATATAAGCACACATAACTACATTAGGTCTGGAATGTAGTGCAATGCTTAGTCGTAAGTCCACCATTGTGGTGGCTAAGGTCAGTCTAACCTCTTCATTTGCATCTTTATTTTTTAGGAATTTACACTTTGTATGGGGTTTTGTAGGTAGGTCTTCATATCAAATTATTGGCAACATAAGTGAAGATATTGTGACAACTATGCAACAGGGACAATGACCTTGCAAAGACCTAGTGACACCGCTTCGTAACCATAACCCGAGCTTTTATACGCACCAAATCACCTGCATACGTGACTAGGGTGCCCTTAGGTGCCGCAGCTTCCTCCTGTGCACCCCCGTGCTCACCAAATCTCCAATTTTTGCAATTTATATAACAACATCTCCACATCCAGTCTAGCCCACATATCAACCTATCCAGGTCTAACACACAACAAGGTAAGTTATACTCAGGTAAGTACCTTATCCCTTCTACTTCATTTATTTCACTTCATTTAATATAAGATACAAATTATTTGACAATAGCATTTCAATTCATACTATCTATTCCATTACTATTTCTATTTAGATTAACTTAGAATAGGATAAAAATCCAAATTTTAGTTAATCATTTTTCAAGATGATTAACTAAAATTAACTAAATATGGGAAATTATAATAATAGTTAATTTAATCTAGAAGGAAATAAATGTTGTAAATAAATGCACTAAAGTAATATAGAGTAATCAAATAATTAAACTAATGGAAATAAAACCCTAAAGTGCAAGGATAAAGTGAGGAAAGAACTCAGCTGGTTATAGATGACTATTGCAGAGTGTCGCAGGTATGACTTAAAGTTCCGTACAAGAATGACTACACATGGGTCCTGGAAAGGGTGGATATAGAAGTTCATAGAAGACTAGAGCACTCAACAGTCTATCGGGCAACCTGTGGTGCCCCGGTATGCAAAAATAGGTGCTCTAGTATCTAAAAAAGGTTGTAACTTGATTCTTTCATGGTCGGAAGATATCTTGTAACCTTCATTGTCCTGTCCACTAGATTCCCTAGAATACGCCAAAATGTGTGAAATATTCCAAGAGAAATAATGACTTGTAAAATACCCAAAAGGAATTATCAAAACCCTAAAAAAATAAAAGATGCAAATGAATGGGTTAGACTGACCTCACTGTGTCATAACAAAGGGGCTTACTAAAATCAGCACTACACTACATTTCAAACCCAATGTAGTTATGGTATGTGTGTGCATGTTGTACCCTAGGTGCTCTTGTGTCACCACACTATGTGAAGTAGCGAGTAATAACTAAATGTAGAAAATATAATAGTATGTGTTCACTAAATAAAATAGAATCCCTCCCCCTATGAAGTGTATGTTGATGCAGATCTCCTAGCCTTGATGCACGAAACTATGTGTATGCAAGTGATGCAATGGATGTAACTCTAGATGGAGTGATGCTAGTAGATGATGTTACATCCATCATTATGGTTTCATAACTTTATATTTATAGGGTTATCTTGATCTAATTTTATAAGTAATCCCGACATGGCTAACTACGAAAAAGATATGGATGAAAAACTACTAGAAGAGGCCCAAAAAGAGGAAGAAAATTATAAAAAGGATCGGGCACCCTGTCGTCGACCAAGGCCCACCGAGACACACTAGTACATGCTTGGGTGCCCGATTTAGGATAAAATTATGGGAAAGTGTCGAAACAGATCATGCATATATATATATATATATATATATATATAAATGTGTGGAAATGAAGAAATAAAATTAAAACAAGATGTCCAAAAAGTGGGATTAATTATTACTTTCTTCACTCAAGAACCTTATAAATAGTAGTATGATACCAGTCGATAATTTCTAAAGTGCATGATTTTAAGACTAAATAACCTCTTCAATAATCTTATGAGTGCTAATAATCTAGAGAAGTGGGAAAGTTTTTATATGATGTCTTACTTGTTTGATGTCATGTGTTGTTGGGTTTTTAAATTGAACTTTAACAAACCACAGTCAAGGGACAACAAGTCCCTCCTCTTTATGGGAGATGTTCCCTTATTGAAAGCAAGAAGCAAAGCTTATATAAAAATGTACAACTTTCAAAGTGTTGATTCCTGATACTTTGAAATGTTTTAAGCCCAAAATATTATTAATACAAAAACATAGAAGAACCAAGGAGATGAGAGAGGAAGAAAATAACAATACTTTCAGGAAATATAGATAGAAGATTATAACCTTATACGTATTGATCAAGGGAGATGTAGAATAGAATCATTCACTTTCACAATAGATATAATTCCATGGACACAAAGTTCCATAAATCATATAAACAAGAACACAGTTTCTTATCATAAAATATTAATGATCCGTGGGTTCCAGACAAGGAAAGAAGAAATAATAGATGGAAATGAAGTGGAAATTCTTCTGTATTGATTAATTTTGAATCTATAACATTTCAAGAATGTCAGGATCCAACCCTAGAACAATGGGCATAGAGAACCCACTAAATAGCTTCCAAAAATGGTTACATTCAGTTACAACTTCTTTTAATCAAAATATTAAGAACTAATTAGGAATTAAAAGAAGTGTTTCAAGATCTCAAAGAAGAAACGCTCGACTGAAGTTCAGAGGTGCCAACTATCTCAAAAATACAATGTTTTAAATTCTTCAATGCATCTTCTATTTCCATGTCATGCGGAAAAACTAGACGCATTGAATCACAGGCATTAACCTGCTTTTACAACTTTAAAAATGGGCCGTCCACACGAAAGAGATTTGTTGAAGTGGACCTTGGGGCACCTTTTGCATTTTATGATTCTTATAGAGATTGTGTAGTTTAGATATTTGGTCCATCCATATTCTTTTGACATAGGCCCGACACTAGGCTTTACTTGAGGGGCAATGGAGTCGCAGCTCACTTTTACAATTTTAACTCTTTTCAACAAAAAGCTCAAAAACTCAAAGTGCTCCGCTGACCTGCATTCCCACTTTTTATTTTCAACGATGGGTTGTGGCTCATTTTTATACTTTATTACCCTTTTGGAAAGAAAACCAAAATTCCAAAAGTGCCTTGACGGTCCGCCTCCCCGCTTTGACTTTCGATGCGGGCTCAATATTTGACTTTATCCATTGGCATGAGTGGGACCGCGGGTCACTTTATAACTTTAACCCTTTATGGAAACAAAGCCAAAATTTCTAAAGTTCTCTCGATGATCCGTCTCCCGCTTTTGAATTTTCAATGCAAGCATCAAAACACAAAAAGGGCGCGCCTTTCCGCCACCGCTTGTTTCACCAATCAGATCCTTCGGGCCACGAGGCCATTTGACACTTTTGCAAAAATAACAAAAGTGAAAATTTTAAAAGATAAACCCACCACACCACATCTAATCGAGATGTCCACGTATCTACGGACATCGAGACAGAATCAAAAGGAAGATACACCCGTAAAAGATAAAATGAAGGGGAAAAACTCCACCATTCATGCCTAGATTATAGATTGCTTTTCACATGAAGAAAATTGCAATGACACAAGGATCAACGTGATCCTAAGCCAAAGAGAAGGATTGAAAACAAAATTTGAATGAAGGAAATAATTTTTTAAGCATCCAGATGGGAAGACATAAAGTTAATTAAACCACGCAGATCGAGAATTTTAAATGAAAGGGGCGATATTAAAAACCGAGCACCAACAACTTCAAAGCATGAATTTTTCTATCTCTCTAGACTTCTCACTTTTCTTAGAAGTCTCTCGAAGGAACCAACTCAAATTTTTCAGAACTTAACTTTGAAAGTGAGGAGGATTTTGAGGGCGAAAATATGTGTGTAGTCCAACAATTTTAGGGAGTCCCTAATTGGTCACCAAAATACATTCATATAGTCCCCATGGTCTTTAGTAATATGCACATGCATAACTATAGGAAGAACATGGAGGTGATTTGTAATAACTACTACCATATGATCTACAATGCCATATATGACACCCTTATGCCTAGGGTAAGTCAAAGAATCATCAATTCATTGATGGCATGGGGATCTTTCTAGTGTTACCTAGACTTTACAATGCTAAGAGTAGAGGGATTCTCACTATCCCTTTTATACTACCCAAATATGTTTCAGAAAAGTTAGTTGAGAATGAGATTGTATATCACTTTTTCCATGGAATCAGTCATGTGGAAAAGGAATAGAAGAAGAAAAAGTCTACTTATCTTCCTTTTCCTTTCTTAGTAGGTTCAACAGTCTTAATAGATTGGAAAAAGGACAAGATAATAACAACCCATAAGACATAATTCCACTTAAACTATCATCGTTTAAGGATTTTTGACTCGACAAGAAGAGTTGGAAATTTTTGCAAAGACACTCCTGGCATGGCCACTTAAATCTACAAACATCAGCCCCACAAGAATTACTAGTATTATAAGTATGAGGTTAACAATCAAGCGGTGTCCATAAATAAGAGAAAGTTCAAAGTTACTTATGCACTTAATAGGAAGTAGACCAAAGTTGGTGGGTTGGAAGTTAGGCCAGGAGAAATAGAAGTACAAAGGGAAGATAAGGAATAAGATTCAGATGATGAAGGTACTGATTAAGAACAACTTCAAAAGCTTCTTTATTTTTTCCTCCTTTATTAAAAGGAAAATTTGTCCTCATTCTGCTCCTTCTACAAGCATACAAATGATAAACACCGCAAGGTTTATTGGGAGACACAAGTCCACACAGTCCACAAGGAATAATTCCTCTGGTGAGTACTTGATTGCATTTTACCTCCTATGTCAGCCTCCTTTGCTTTGTACTTATTTAGTTTTGACTTCTATAGGGATGGTTTCTTCTTCTTCTTATATTCCAATTCCATCTTCCCTAGGAACTTTCACTAGTAGTATTCTCATTTCTACTAGTTCTTCTTTTGAAGATGAAGTAAAAGGAGATCATGGGATATTGGATCCTACTAGTTATCAAACTAATTTCTATTCCCTTGTTTTCACTACTTAGATTGTTTCTCCTTCTCTCCTTTCTTCTATTTTGGCACAAGTTTCTATTTCTATTCCTTCTTCTTCTTCACCTATTTCTTCTCCTTATTTTTAATCACCAAAGGATCAGTATCATTGTCTCCCAAGTTATTACATTCACTTCTTCCCAGCCTGTTGTAGTTACTACAAAATATCATAATCAATGAGTGTATCTCCTACAACCATTTCTTATACTTATTTAATTTCTTCTTCCACTCCTCTTACTATTGTATCTTCTTCATCTCCAACATCATCTAGAAGTCTTATCAAAAGACCTTATAAGGCTAAGTTGAAGGAACCAATGTAGCCTTCTCCTTCTTTCCTTGACCTTCCTTCAATTTCTCCCCAATCTGGTTGGTCTCTTCATCCACCTTTTCTTCTTGCTATCACACCATATGTTTCCCAAAATTTCTTATCATGAATGCATGTGCCACTCCTTCCAATTCCCTCTTTCAATATCGTCTCTTCTTTTTTAGGTTCCTATGGTCACTCAGAATTTTATGAGCCATGTCTCTTGGCCCCTTTGGGACATGTTCAAGATAAACCAACTTTTCCTTGGACACCACACACCTTACCATAAGTGGTAAGGCCTTCTTTACCTTTCCTTCCATAATAACAATTACATATACTACTTTAGAAGGAATGTGGACTCCTCTTGTTGGGAAAAAGAAATGGCTTCTACAATGACACAAATTGAAGACCCAAAGGTGCAACTCAAGTATGATACTCCCACAAGAACCCTCAAGAGGGTCACAAAGAGTAAAGGTGCAATTCAACTATGAAACTCCCATAGTTTCCCTCAAGAGGGTAGCAAAGAGGAATTTTTTCCAACAAGATACTCCTATCTACATGGAAATAGAGGAGGACATTTTGACGATTTCTAAGAAAGCACACAAAGGGGAAGAGTTCGTAGATACAAACCCAATATTCAGATTATTAATTCCACTTATTAGATTATAATTGATTTGGTTAAGATAATGCAGATCATCTTGATGCTCTACATGTTAAGAAGAAATTCAATGTGCTAAAGAACACTTTTCCCAATGTGTAAATTTCCTTGAGATATTTTACAACCTATTAGTTTTTATATGAAGTCATAAAGATGTAGCAGAGCAAGGTTTACAATAGGTACAAGGCCAACACAAACATATGACCAAGATAAATTCCATGATGGAAAAGCTACTAGCTATCATAAACATGGGTATTTGTCTCAATGTATTATGAATCAAAAGTCCAAGAATTGAATACAAAAAGATCTACATGGCTAAAATTTTGAAAGAATTGGGTGATTAGATGGCCACAGTGGAAGGATTTCGATAGAGATATGGGTATAGTAGAGAAGATATCTAAATTACTAGCTAAAGATCGATTACCTCTATGTATCAGCCTCAAGGTATGTTAATTCACAAGTCTATCTTTGAGCAAAATTGCGAGCATTCAAATTACTACTCTAAGTGCAAGATTTTCCTAATATATGGTTGGGAAGACATAAAATATTATGGCATTGATGATAGCTTCAATTATGAGTGAAAATGATAAACTAATCTATAATAGAATTCCAATACTCATACAAGAAGGGCCTAATTTGATGCGGCCATCTATTATGGACTGGGTTATAGTGAGAATGAGTTCAAAACAAGCGTGATCGAACTTCAATGTAGTCAAACACAGTCTATAAAAGAAACTTCTAGTGGTCCATTAGAACCTAAGTAGAGATTTAAAAATTCAAGAGCAATAGCTTTCATTTTATTAGGATTTAATATTTTACATCTTTAATATTAAAAATAGGAAGTATCAACTTTCTTGCATGGAATCTATAGTTTTTATCCTTTAATTATCCACTCATAAAACATTTTGATTATTTGAGCTATTTTTAACTATGACAACCTATTTTTAAGCCCCATGGTGGTGGTAATTTTGTGTAACAATGTAACTATACTAGTGGTTTACCCTCTAAGGAGGAATATTGTTTATAAAGAAAGAGCTTGTCAGCTTGATAGTCCAAGGATTTTTAGTGAGTGTTTTTCAATTTCTATGTATTACCTTCTCGATTTCATTGTAAAGTTTTTAGTTTTTTTGATTGATTAATCACTTGTATAAAAAAATTTCATGAAATTTTTAGATATGCATAAGCTATTTGCATAGTCATAAATTTGATTAGTTTACTGTTTTACTACTTATAGAGACCTACTGGACACTATCAAGGTTATAATGTGAATAAACTTGAATACTTAGCACTATAATACATTGTATACTTAACACTATAATACATTGTTAAGACTTAGTGATGCAATATTATCTACACCATGTCAAAAATCATTTGAAACATATTAAAAAATATCCCAAGCATTTGATTTGAGAATAGCTATGTTTTGATCTACTTTAATTTCATTTTTTGCATTTGTATTTTCATTTTATCTTCCTATGGTATGCCTTATCAAAATATTTTACCTAATAACCTATAGAAGGCTATATAAGAGAGTCAATAATAAATATCACTTTATAACAAGTGAAGCACAGTCACACAAGAAGTTTCAGATCCATATTGTCAAAGGTTAAGGTTTGAAGGATTGAAGTCAAGACTATAGAAATTAGTTCATGACCATATAGTAGTTATAACTTATATAGTATTGTCCCTTAGCAGTTCCAAGATTGGTAGTGGTACCAAATAATTTGTAGTCTTTGATCTACATGTTTATCTATGTTGCACATTTGGATCATTCCTTCTCTTTCCTCTATAGTTATGTTTCTCTCTACTCTTGTGTATTTTCAAGAAATTACTTCATGTTTATCAAATGTTACAAGTTTGAACACATAATTATAATTATGAATGGTTAATTTGGAAGGTAATTGATCAAAATTAAATATGTTTTCAAAGGAAACAAGCATTTTTAGTCTGTGACAGTTTTTGAGAATGTCATCACATTGTTAGCTAACCCATCAATTTTATTCAATTATTAAACTACGTGGAGCTTTTTAAGATTCGTTCTCTATTTACAAATTGACATGACAAGTAATTCATGAATTTGATAAACCATGTCTTATGCGAAGAAAATAAACTATGTGGAATCTATTCATTCGTGTGCTATTACATCTTCATAACACTTACTAAAGTCTAAAAATATTATAAGCATGAAGATTTATTGTTGGTTTGTGCTTATGAGTGACTAATAGACAATATGTAGAGTTTGATACTATGAAATTCATACGTATGTGCTGTTTTTTTATTAGTTCACACTTCACATTGAAACATACATGTCACTATTAAGATCATTTATTAGAAATCAGTCCATTAAAATCATACATCATTGATCAAGTATAAATAAGGAAAATATATTATCGAACAATGTAATAAATATTATTTGAATATATTAGAAAAACTTTTTTTCTTTGTTAAAGCATTGATAACATTTTTATTAAGTTTTCATACAACAATAAATGAAAGCTCCACTATCACTCTTAGTTATGAATTGCTAACAAAGTTACATGTTAGTCACTCTGATTTACAACAAATTGTAATTCCAATAGATGAAGAGTGGAACATGTTATAGTCTTACAGAGGATGAGATAATTAAGAGTAATTTAATTTTGAAAATTATTCCAACCATCAAACTATTCCAACCATCAAATTATTCCAACCACCAAATATTGACAAGAAAAAGAGTAGTTTTAGTTTTTTTAAATTGAGAATGCTTCTATTAATAATAAAATGTTATGACAGTCATAAAACTAAATAGTAACAACAAGAAAGGCCCCAATAGATACTGATCTATGAACTAAGTTATTGTTTTAGTGTTTCACATGTTATTGTTTTTTTGCATAATAGAAGAGGGATCTATTGGGGCCCTCACCCTTTAAAGTTATATATATATATATATATATATTTATATATATATATAGTAAAAATTAAATCCATATAACTATACTACCTGAAGTTACAAAAAGATATCTTGTAGGAGGAAACAAAAATATTGACATAAAAAAATTAGAAATCGACAAAATGTGACTATATAATACTATTCTTTCTCATAGTTCCATACGAGAAAGATAACTTGAGACTAGTGCAGAGCCAGAGTAGTCTCTCCTTCCTCTCATTAAATTCCTTGTAATCATCCATGGCTCGAAATACGTACAAATTTTGACTGATGTAGGATGCAGACATCCCATTTTCAATCAAACTCCTCTCGGGATGGAGGGCTAGTTAAAAAATTTAGAATCTCATCCTTCCCTTCAAGCATGGCCAACCAGTCTTGCATCATTTTTTCACCATAGGGTAAGGTTTTCTTCCCTTCCCTCGAACAATCGTGACTCGATTTCTCCTTTGAGAACCGTATCAATCTCACAATTATCTGTTTGAATACCTTACACACCTTTTGCTCCAATCTTCCTACTTTCTTCACAACTTAAAAACATCTTTTATTAGAGAATCTACATCAGGGCATGCACCTCCTACCCCCATAACCTTTGAGTAATTTGTTCAAGATAAGCTTTAGGAAAAGATCATCCTCGGAAGTAAAAGATGAATAGCCTTTAGGAAAATGCTTCAAAATGAGGAATTGATACATTTGAAAGATAGGGGTAATACTAGCTATCCTATCAATAAAACAAAAAGACATGTGTTCAACAAAAAGAAAAATCCTCTATTAACTCCATGGGATTAGTAAAGGTTAAGACATGATTCGAAATTCTAATTGAACATCACCGACATAAAATATTTTGCGTAATAATATCCTTAGAATGTAAGCCATAGTGGGTCACTAGTGATTGGGTAAATAGAAATAAAAAAATTTTAATGGGAAACTTTAAAGCTTAAGCAACACATGATTAGAAAAGAGAGAGATCTCAAATTGGCATGCTTATACAAAGAGAGAATTATACCGAGAGATAACTTGTCCTTATATACAATTCACCATGACTAAAGATAAAAACAATAATGTATTTAATTCAAATTTGTACAAACTATGAAAAAATAGAAAAGTGTATTCGACATTGAATCATGTGAGATGTAAAAAATTTAAAAGTGTAATGATAAAACATTTATATTTGAGCCAATATTAATTATATTTGTGGGAAGATACATTAATGACAAATATGTGATACATGTGCCCCTTTATTTAAAGTATTTTCATATCTAATTCTTGTTAATTCATATTTTTCTTTCCCCTTTTTCCAAACTAACATCATTAATTTTTTAATATGATGATGCAAAATTAAATATCTCAAGGAGACCTCTCTAACGAGACCAATTTTGCAAGAATTAAAGTAACAGATTGAAATTTATGGTCATTTGAAATTTTACATATCGAGAGGAACATGAGAATGACACGTGGTAGATTTTGATTGATCATTGAGATTCCTTTTTCCACGTGTGCCCCGATTACCACTCTACCTCACCTCACCTCACCACGCATGAGACAAAACTTTATTGAATTGGTTCATTATGTGGGATTAGAGTCCGCATTTAATGCCTTTTCCTTGAGGAGGCTCGGAATCCTACCACATGTTTGTCTGATATTCAATTCCAGGCGTCAGGGCTTCTTTTGCATACCTTTACACTCTAGTTCCCGAAATGGGTGACACTTGGCTTCTCCTTATCTCTTTGTGTCTTAGTTAAAGGTTTAGTGGAGTATTTTAGTGACTTCCAAATATGGCTTTGTCCCACGGGCTTTTAAACAATTCCCACCTAAGTCCATTATAAATAAGTTATCCATATTCCAAATTAATTTGAGGGTTAGTTAAAAATTTGGGATAACAGTGTCCTTGACTCTTTAGCAACGTCAGAATGCTTCCACGTGTGACATTACCACATATAGATACTAAGATACGTATGGATACATGATGTGAAGTATGATTTTATTAAATTATTTTAAATATTTTGCATCATTCGATATATTAAGATCAATGATGTAGAATCTATTTTGGGGTGGAGGACTAACACACTCACATTTCAAATGGAAGTTCCTGGAATAGGCCTAGTGAAGTGACAATTGTCATCCACTTAATGGAATTTGAAAAGAGACTAAATTTGACGTCTATAATGAAATATGTAATCAATCATTTATAATGATGTGCTACTACTTTTCGAGGTGATATTTAACGTCCATTGCATTCTATTTTTGGAATGCATACTACAACTGAAGGCATAATAGATTCATAGAAGTTACAGATCATGTAAGACTCAAAATATTCATTTTTATAGTGTCATCCTATATTTGATTATTTAAATATTATATTTTTATAAGTAGCATTGTATAAGCCTTCGCTTTGAAATATTTCAATATAAGGTTTTACAAATTAGGTTTGAGGGTTTCTAGAATCAAAAATTCCAAACATGTGTACTTCTATAGAGCCCAAAATAAAATCCCAATCACATATGTCAAACTACTTAAAACTCTGGTTTCAATGATGGATATCATGATATTTATGATCCTATAATTGGCATAATAATCTTACATATTAGATACATGTCTGAGAATAAGGAAATTGCAAATAAGCATTTGAACCCATCAGGTTGGATAACATGGGGGTTGGATTGGGATGCATGATGTTCCATGAGGTTTTACCCTACCCTAAATTTTTCATTCTTTGTGCCCAAAATTAGATGGGGAAAAAAAAATCAATTGTTACAAATGGAACCAGAGAGAAGAAATGTTTTCCATTATGGAGGTAAATCTTGGCCATGCATTGGGGTTTGAAAGTAAATAATTAGGAACCATCAACATAAACCTAGAAACAATTGCTAATGATTATCATGCCACCACTAAAAATGCAAGAGATGATTTTTTTAAGAATATACCAAAAGGGAAGCCTCTCAGTATACATTTTGATGTTTACACCATGGGTTAGGCATACCATTTCTATGTTAGCATTTTTCCTTGGATTTGATAGCGATGAGAAAGTGGATGTAACCCTCATTGAAATGATATACAATATCCATTTCATTTCTCCACCTTGTGCATACATATTTGTTGATCACATTGTATAACCTATGCATAAATAATTCTTAACAATCAAAGAAGGCTCCAACACTAAGACCTTTAGGTTCACTACCTACTTGTGTTATTTATTTCTATGGTGGTTTGTTAAATGGTTTACGAGAAACAAGCTTGTAATTCAGCCTATAATGATGTTAAGGGCCAACCAAAAGTGTTTCTTCCATTAAATGAGTACATCCCTAAGATAAGGATGTTTGATAATTGAAGGGATTACAATCAATTTTGGACTACTTTTGGACTCCAATTTATCAAACACTTTCAAAAATTACAATTCCTAGATTGCCTATGACCTGTAGAGATTACATTCAATTGGGATAAAAATATAGTTAGTTGATTGGTACTTTATGGAGGAATATATTGTGCCAAGGTTTTATGGATTAGGAGTACAACCTTACAAATTTCCAATACATATGACAGAGAGGGTTTTTACCTTGGAATATATATGACAAATGGAAAGCAAAAATAAACTTTAGTTTGTTACTCGATAAAAAAGGATCATATTTCCTTCCTTTCCTTTTTCATGTGGGGGTTCACATTTGAGAGAAAACCATTTAATGTGGCACATGAAATTTTACAAAATTTTAAGTTTGATTTTTACTCTCACTGGTTGTATGACCCATGTGAGGTGATTAAAGCAAGGGTAGGGGTGAATAATAACTCGCCACTAAAATTCAACATTAAAGTAAACCCTTGCTAGAAAATTAAAAACAAGAACTATTGGGATGATGTAAAAAAATTAATGGATGAAATTGTTATTAAGAAAGGATTTAGTTTTCAACACAAATTTTGGGATTGCATCCATAAAAAGAGGTTAAGGAATTTCAATATGGCAATTTTTATCTAAAAGATTATAAAAATTCCTCCTTTAAAAACATGCCAAATCATCTAGATCTTGTTTTACGAGATAAAAATTAGACAAGGTAAAAAATAATTGCCTTTTGTTCTATAAGGCAGGACTTAGGAGATCTAAAATATATTTTAGAGTATGATTCTATTCTAGAAGATGTATTTTTATCAGATTGTGGTATGAAGTGCATCCCCGAGGCAGGCAAGTAGTGATGATCGGAGTGACTTTGAGGATGAATTACACACTCCCCATGATGGGGGATAACTCATATAAACCAAGTATGAAAAAAAACATACATATTGTACAAGGGAAGTTATAGCTGAAAAGATAAGTTTTAGTGGTGGTGGTTTGAGTTCAACATGACAAGGAATTTGGCTTCCACTAGAGGTACATCCTAGAATAGGTTCGATGATAGGCTATGCCTTAAATATTCACCTTCGAGATATGAAAATTACATATAATAACAAGTGGTAATCCAATGTATTTTTCTCTGGAGTTAAATCCTCAAAGAAATGTTTCACCACATAGGTTGAAAATTCAAGAGGAGAAGTTGGCAATGAATCTTTTAGTGTTGCTATTGTTAGTGGTTCTAGTGATGGTGGTAGTAGTGGTCAGAAAGTACCACAAAAATAAATTATTCTAAATATTTCAATAGATACGGTTGAAGTTCCTATTGTCACACAATGACCTAAGAAGAGGCAAAATACACAAAGATAGATAAAGTTCCTCTTGTGCGATTAGAATTGCCTCAAGGAAACTAATTACAGAAGGTGGTGCCACACCTCAAAAAATTTATAATCCACATGGAAATACTCCCCAAACTTCAATTAATCCTCTCCATTCAATAAGTTCATTTCTCCAAACACCTCAGGTTTTGATTATCGAGATGAGTTTTCCCACAAATAAAAAAGAGATAAAAAAAAGAAGAAGAAAATGCTACATGCTATCGTAACATCATATCCTACCACAATGATGTTATTTCCTAGATATAACCCGACATATATACCATAGAATACATGTATGACATGCCCAAAGTTGTAAAATAATAGAATCAAATGGTTTCTAGTGACAACGATGTAACCACCCTTCAAATGGATTTTACCGGAATGAAACTTTTTGAAAAAATAAATGTATCAAAAAGGAACAATGATGTGGTATAGATAGAATTTATAAAGGAAGATAGAGAGAATAATAATTTGAATAGTAAAATTCAAAAGTTAGAGGTAGACTTGGAAAATGAGAAACAATACGAAAAGTGATAGTTAATAAGACCAATGAGTTGAGAAGAGGATAAAATAATCGCCTCTATGATTACACTTGTATGCAAATGAACATGACAAGTGGAATTGAAGAAGTGATTTTTTATACAAGAAACGGTGAGTAATAATAATATATTAGAAAAAACACTGAGGAATTACAAGAGGTTCTGAAGGTAGAGAAAAAAAGGCCAAAAAGTAGAAACATAGCCTAGAGGACGATAGAAAAGTCAAGGAAAATTGCAAAAGAAGAGAGAAAACAAAATGAAACATTGTAATAAGAGCTAGAAAAATAACAAAAGGAAATAAAGTCTTCCAACACCAAACTATCTAAATTTTATAAAAAGGTAGTGATTAATATGATGGATAATGTTTGGGGGAAATAAACAAAAAAATTATGATTTGATTAGATTGTTTGAATTCATGATTGATTTATAGGGAATCTCTAGTGAATAAGCTCTCTACAAATTTAGTGACACTAAACATGAATCTAGAGGAATTCAAAACCAGTTTGATGCCTCAATAAAGGTATCATCTATCATTCGGAAGTGTGTGATGTTAGGCGAAGCACAAGATTTGTTGAATAAGTGTCAAATAATGTTACAGGAGCTGCATGGAAAGGTATAGGATTTCACAAAGCTTATTTTTCTAATGATTTTTGATAAAACAAACCAATTCATTAATAAGGATGCATTCCGGAAGAACATAAAATAAAAAAATTAAGCAATAGAATAACTGAATTCCTGAGAAGGTAAATGAGAGAGTTTTTTATCTTCATTAAACTATTGATAACCTTTTTATTAAATTTGCATACAACAATGAAGGAAAGATCCACTCTTAGTTATTAATTGCTAACAAAGTTACATGTCATTCACTCTTATTTACAAAAAAATGTAATTCCAATAGATGAAAAGTGGAACATGTTACAAAAGATGACATAATTAAGATTAATTTATTTTTAAAAATTGTTCCATTTGTTGAAATTTTCATTTTTTTCATACAAGGCATGTCTCAAGCAATTTGAATGAGGAATAGTGTTATTTTTCATTTCAATACATAGTGGTTCAAAAAACTGACAAACCTTTTATGTTAATGCTTTGTAGGTGTATGAGAAACATAAGTGTTTTTGAATATATTATATGAACATCTATATCATGTGATATCCATCTCATATTTTTTTCTTAAACAATTTATTTCTATTTTGAAATATTAAGACTACAAATCAATGCAATGTATTTCAAGTTTCATTCCAAAGACTACAAATCGACACTTGTTTTTTAAAACTACAAATAAGGAAAAAGATATTATCATAACCATGTACTTAATATTTGAATATATTAATTATTATATGAACATATATATCATGTGATATCCATCTCATAAGTGTTTTTTAAACAATGTATTTCTATTCTAAAGACTACAAATCAATGTAATGTATTTCAAGTTTCATTCCAAAGACTACAAATTGACACTATGTTTTTTAAAAAATACAAATAAGGAAAAATATATTATCATAACAATGTACTGAATATTTGAATATATTAATTATTATATGAACATATATATCATGTGATATCCACAAATGGAAGCTTCCAATTTGATGGTGGATCATCTCTATCATTTTCTTGACCAGATCTCTGACTCTCACTTCGTTGATAATAAACTACTGCAATAGGGTATCTGTTGTATTTGTGGCATTGTTTTCATACCCTCTCCTTTCATTAATCAACTTCCATATTGCTAGAGCCTTGTCATAGGGAAATTTATCCACTTCATACCGTGATGTGTAAATTCTCAAACTATTTTCCAAAAAAAAAATTCAAGCTTATTTAGCAATTTTGAATTTATAAAGGTCAAGGAACTAAAAATCTCTCATCTTCAAATGAACCCAAAATCATTGTTTGACATAGCTCAGATTATGAGAAAAACTTGGGCATGGTTTGCTACAAAATAGTACTTAACCCAATTTTTTTCCATAGCCAGGTTATTACTCCACACTCTAAGGATTATCCAAACATTTGAATTACTCAATCATTGTAGAGGTGAATTCATGGGATTGATCAATCAAAATGTACTTGCTTAAAATACTTGGAATATCCATTGCATTGATATTAATAGGCTTACAAAAATTTCAATCAATGTAGTCAACCTCTTGTGGTAGTCTTCCTGAAAAAATATTTCATTTTGGACACGATTCCAATAGGTGGGATTTACTAGATCCATTTCGTCAAGTAAATCATCCCTATTAAAACGTTCCCTTATTATTGTAGTAGGGAAACTATAATTTCTCTTAACCTTACCCTTTTTGATGATACAATGTTATCAAACAATGTCCCTATGATATTTACCTTCTCAACCTTACCAACTACTACTTGAAACATGTGCATTAGTATCTCATATCCATGTACAGAAGCACATACTTCCCCAAAATAAGTTAAACTTCATAAATCTAATTACATTTCCAATATTTATCAAATCATTCCAACCATCAAAATTTGGACCTGAAAAAGTAGTTTCATTGACAAACAAATATTATACTACCAGAAAAACCCGTTTCCTCAAACTATAAAAATTACCAATATAGATAGTTCTTTCTTGGGCTTGTTTAATTAAATGATTCATTTCATCCAACATGGGAAGGAGATCACGTAACATCAGTAATTTATCTATATAGATCAAACGATGTATCAAATTATGAACCTTGTCCACTTCCATGCAATTCTTCCACATTACTCCTAATAAGGATTGATACTCATCATACACCCTACGAACTAGTTAATACAATGAGATCCACCTAGTATCAAAATATTTTAAGAATTTTATGCCCATTTTTAGTCCTTCTACAAAATTTTGGAATTCCATGAACCTTTTAGAACTACATCAGAAATAAGCATGGACATCTCAAACAATTTCTTTAAATTTTACCACAGGTTTAAAGTTGCCAACTATTTTGTATACTAGATTCATTATGCAATCCATACAATGGATGGAAATAAGATACGGGAAATGAGATGTTTGTAGTCTTACACAGGCCATTATGATGACCTTGCATTATATATACCTCATCTTCCCTAACAAATACCAACTTTGATGCAATTGTAGCATCATTGATGCGACTGATCTCCTTCAAACTTCTTACCACCAATTCACAAAGGTTTTCAACATTGGATTTTTCTCTCATCTTGTGAATGGAAAGTAATTGAGGTTGTCTCACATGATTTTCAACATTATAAACATGCATATAGACCCAAGCAATATTATATATTGTTGTAACCTCATCAATAGACAAATACATGTATCATGTAGACTTCAGTTTCTCTTTCAAGTCTTCTTTCTCAACCATATCTATGCATTTTTCCCAATCATAACCACTACTTTTAGACTAGTGAGGAAAGTGTGGGACACAAAGAAAATAAAACATCTTCTTTTATTCAGGAAAATATTTTATAGGAAGACCTCTTCTCAAAATATGAAAAATAGTAGCTAGCTTAATTCTTTTACCTAAAAGACTATTTTGAATGACTTTGTTGAATTGAGATGTAATCATCCCTCCATTTTTTTGTAACCATTATTTAATTTCTCTTGTGCTCTTAAAATTATTTTTCATACCTAATATATAAACAATCATCCAAAGTTTTCCATTTGGCAACATTCTTCACAACGCCATTTACAATTTTCTTTTCATGTATCTTTCCTACATGTTTATCAATAGTATCTAACTTAAGTTGCATTGTCTTGTCCCTGCCTAATTTCCAGCTACGGATGGTATTCTTTAGGAGGTTCAAATTTATTCTCATTTTCAACAGCTCAATAAATGGATACTTAGAAATCCACTCTAACTTGAAAATCCTTCCCAAGTCCCATTTTATTTCCTTTCTCTTTATTCTATAAATAGGTGTCCCCTTAGTATTTTCCATGGTAGAATTTCAATTTCATGTACCGTCATAAGTTTCACCTCCAAAATTCAATTGGGCTGGTGATGCATTACCAACTTCATTCAATGGAGCAGGTGATGCAGTGTTAACTTCATTTAATGGAATGTCTTCAAGGGGAAGAATTTCATTTTCATCATCATTGACAACATCATTCATCAAATAAAAATGAATTCATTCTAAGTTTCATTTTGAATGCAATCATTATCCCTTGATTGTTATGGTCCTGCTAGAGAAGGATGGGTTTCTTTATATTGTTTCTCAAAATAAGATGTTATTTTTTGAATGTCAGTACCACTACTAGGAGGGGTTGGAATTTCTTTTTTCCCGAGCTTACCTTTTTAGTTTCCATTTTCCTAAATCCTGTAAGGATAATTTTTGAGTTGACAGAGCTATGGGATGAAAATAGACTAAGGCATTATAGTGTCATGACATTTTTGATATCATAAAATCAAAAATGACATAAATAACTTACAAAAGTAGATAAAGCAATGTGACATGAAAGAAAACATGTTTTAAATAGACTTACCTGCGTAAGTGCTTGTAGGATGTAAACCGTAGTGTAGTTTCCCGTAAGACTTTGATTTATTTGAATTTGGCAAGCAAATTGCAATATGTTGATTTTTTGAATCCTTTTCTACTACGTTGCAAATTTACAAATTGGAAAATCGGAAAGATTAAAAAGTCTTTGAAATTTTCTCAATGCTTGGTGATTATACAATCTACACACACACACACACACACACACACACACACACACACACACACACACACACACACACACACACACATATGATGAATTTAATCAAATTCCTATAAACAATCCCATACATGTTGGCAAATGAGCCCAAAAGACCAATAAGATTCCATATATTTCTTGGTGATTCAATAATGTTTAAAAATCCCGACCCGTTGATCACATGGTGATTGAATAAAAAATATTCATTGGGATTGGATATTCATTGGCTATTCACATAGGATAGATTATTGTTTGTGGAATTTTTGGCAAAATCTGGGCACTACCATGGCCATAAAGATTGCCAAAATCAAACTCTAGAATTCCTACTATCCACCAAATTATGAATATTCGCGCTAAAATTTTCCATGAGTAGATCAATATTTATCCAACATCCCATAAAGTATTCAAAAATTAAGATTTACAACATTGTTGGCAAAGGTACTACTTCTACATCTATTCAAAACTCTATAACTAGTATAAAGGGAATGTCTAACTTGTTTGAAGAAATCACCTTTAAACATATCTATAGAGAGGAAAATAGTATTGCTGATTATTTTTCCAATAAGGGGGTTAATTTTCATGGAATGAAATTAATCAATAATGAGGAATCTATAGATACTAAGGTGTGAGCACACCTCTAAAAGAACAACATGGACATGTCACCACTAGGTAATAATGACAGGTCATGGTATTACAGGGAAATGATGTATAAGAGATGTAAGACTCATGTGAATTTAAGTTGGGGTTATGTGAAGCTTTGGGACTAGGTCCACTCGTGCTACCTCTGAGTCATTATTTCCTTCCGTGATTGTAACATTGACATTGTTGGGATTGTTCATTTCAATCTGGTTAACCTAAATTTGGGAATTTCTATGAACTGGTGCTCATATTATCGATGGGGGTGATCTTGTGAGAACTAAACCGTATGACTTGGATGGAGTTAATCCTAAAGCCATGGAAGTGTTCGAGAGAATGGGTTTCTCTCCTTTTCTCAAAATATTTGAAGGTCATTATGAAAATTTGAGTAAGGAATTTTCTAGAGCTTGGAAGTCGACCAAAAAAGGGGGAGTTGTGGACCTGAAAGGTGTGCACATTGAGATTACTATGGAGTCTGTTGCTAAAATCATGGGTTTACCAGTTATTGGAAGGGAGGTTTACAAGCCAAAAAGGAAGCTATGGATGAATTGAAGTTGTTCTTGCAAGGTAATGAAAAACTTACCACTCATTTTGTTGGTTTTCTTCGCTCAACTTTACCCCGACCTTTTGATGAAGTGGCCTTAACCCTTATTCAGTTTCTTACCCTAGAAGGTTGTCACAAGTTTATCTACACCTACCATTTTCCTATGCTAAATTATCTTCGAAATGGCCATATTTTTAGCTTCTCATATTTTTATTTCACTCTCTGAGTGCTTGATTCTTATCGTACGTACCCAAAATTATAAGGTACTATACTACCAGAACAACGTGACAAGTGTCCCAATGATGATACAGGTCTCCTCGCAAGGTGTTCGGGATCCAGAAAATATCTCCAAGTGTGTGTTAACATCCTCAATGCCCCGCTTAGTCCCCGCGTGCTTTGTTTTCCCCTTTTCCCCTCTTTTCTTGGCCTTTTTCTCTTGATGTGAAACTACCGCCCGCTGGCGGCGGTCTCGTGACCGCCGCCCTCTGCCGAGCGCGTGGTCCTTCGCGTTTTCCGAAAGCTCTTTTAACACAACTCACATAATTTCAACGTTTTACCAGCTATCTTTCACCACCATAAGCTCGCATTTATGATTCCGGTTCCCGGAATAGTGTTTTGCCATTGTTTATAGTTTAAGAGTTCTATTTGGCTTTTACCTTGGGTAAATGCAAATGCTATAAATAGATGGCTTGTGCTCAAGCAAATCACCCCTCGGAATTTTCCTCTGATTTCTCTTTGCAGAGATTTAGCTTTCATTTTGCTTAGAATGCTTATTTTCTTTCATTGCATGCTTAGTTAGCATTGTTTTACTGTTAGTAAGCCACATATCCATCTTGTGCAAGTGCTGTTGTTATTTTCTCCAATCCATTGGAATAGGATAGCCTGTTTATCAATAGGAAGCCATTAAAGTTGCAAGTTTTGTTCTTCAAACAGGATAGTTTCAGATTCTGGATGTTTCATGTTGCATGACTCGAAATAAATCCCGCTAGGAATTGCATAAGCCAAGCTCTGTACTCTTTCGCTATCCCTCTCCTACTCGCATTGTATTCATCCCGTACCTTGAGATACCTTTGTCCCAATATCTACTTCATTGATGCTAGCATTACACACTTTTCGGATCCACGTGAACACGAAGGAACGAGGAGATCACACACACCATCGGATTCGCCATTGTTCGCAGAATCCGTGTTCTAACTTTCAAAGTTCTATTTAGAAACATATCAAATAAAGTAGCCAATCATTTCATTTCAGTTAATTCTACTCTCAATATTGCCAGGGAAGCTGTGGGGATTGATAGTTTCTGAGAAACTATGATTCACTCCTCACTTCTGAGGTAGGATCGAGAGTCTTGCAAATAGATTAGATAAGTTATTTCATTGTTTAGAATAGATCTACAAATTGCACAGACAAATAGCTATACTCGGTTATTTTGTTTGTTTTAAGTTGTTATTTTAGTTGTCAATTCTAGATATTTTAAATAGCTACTTTCTTAATTTCATACAGTTCATAGAGAAATCATATATGCTATAGATATAATCAACCTAGTTAAATTTCACTTTGTCGTAGTTAATTTACATTGTTGCTTTTGCATGACAATTACGGGACCTAGAGAGCCCAGGGAGTATGTATTCGAGCCAATAGTGCCCCATCCCAATCTCATCACAACAATAACTGATATAGATCAGAATCTTAGGATCTAAGTCTTCCAAACAACAACAGACTTACAACAAATCAATTCCCAGTTAAGCGGGTTAAACATAGAAGACGACCAAACACACATATTTTGGTCAAATCAACCAAACTACAGATTACCCTAGGCAATATTCATATGACTGTAGAAGGGATTGAAAGAGAACAAACCTTTGGTTGCAATCCTTTAGTCCCACAGCCAGACGCAAGAGACATTCTCACAGACATAGATACTAGCCTAAGAATTCAGGTTGCAAGAACGCCCGTGAGGCACTCTGAGAAGATTGCACAGCTACTAGTTTTGAATATAGAGGCTGAGAAAGCATACAATTACTGGGTGTTAGGGATTAGGAACTAATTCTACGCATGACCATAGTAGGACCGCAACAAACAAGAGTCTACGGTTACGATCCACAAATCCCACAACCCAACGAATCCGTAAGTCAATCAGACATAGACATTGGCCTACGCACACTAGTATTCAGATCCACTCCACTTCCACCTATCATCATCGAACAGTTATCCTTACTAGATACAAGCTAACAAAGCTAAAGAGTTCTGGACTAGGCCAGAGAATCGTCCATAGAATCAAATATATTTACCATCCACCATATGACCTTATCTGGAGACATACACGAAACTATCCCAGGTCATTTTCCATGTATCACACAACCCATAGATCGAATCACGCCGTAGCTCGATATTTATTGGAGCGTTCGAGCAGTCATCCTTTCTGATCGATCTATCACACCAGTTCAGGTTAGAAGGGCCTTCTTTGCCTTAGATTTGCAAATTCCGCTAGTGCGTATTGAAGACATTAGATTTCCTAACTAGTTTTTCCACATCATATTCCATCCCCACCGGCTATCTCGGCATGACCTCGAGAGGTTAGGTGCGAGGAAGAGTTGCTTGTAGATTCCCACGCTCGCTTGTCACTTTTCCATCGTACAAAATTGGTGAACCCGACGTGAAACAAACAACTTTTTCACCTTCTCCATCTCATTAGTCATTTTCTACCTCATTAACCATCACCTTCGCTCCTTCCCATTATTCTGCGGGTATTCATATACCCCCCGAATATGTCAGGATTCGATGCATATGGCAGGCCCCTCTTGGGCCTTGAGGCTTACTACGCCCAACAAAATAGACAATCATCACCCTCACTCTCAGTATGGGGTGACAACTACTCAACTAACCAGTTGTCAACACAAACTCCAAGAATCAGATATAACTCATCGTTTCAAACTGAGGAGTTAGATCAGCTCACTCAAATGCAACAAACAGAGCCTTCGGGCTCGAATAACATGACGTTCACTGGAGAATCTGGTTCATCTCCTCAGATGCTGCTTAGACCACAAATTAGTAGACAATCAGACTCATACCAAGGTTTAGACGATGAATATTCGGTACGTTATGCCAGGAATGACCAACATTCTCGAAGTATGTATCCACCTATAGGAGGTTTACAAACACAACCCGAGGTCTCTTTTCAAGAAAATACTTCCATCCCACTACATATAGGAAATGCCCTTGGGGAAACTTGGCAGGGCAGTGATCAGTTCATAGCGGGATATCACATGCCTATACAACACCATGGTATACAACAAACACCACTACGGAAAAACACCGTGACTTCACCAAATGAAGTCATTTCAACTCTAGTAGAAAAGGTTAGAGGGTTAGAACTTTCCCAAGCAAGCCAAAATGTGCAATTTATGCAGGCAGGAAGTTCCAATCCTCCACATCATCCTAGCCAAGTAGACCTTCTCACAGGAATAGGCACGTTAGGCATGACTCCTCAGTATTCACAACAAATGCCAACTAGACCCACCATCTCTAACACTGTTCCTCCCGGTCTAGTACAAAATAATCCATTCCTGGACACTACCCCATCATACTTAAACATGTACTCCAAATCACCACAAGGGGATATGTTCTCCTCTCCTGGCATGTTTGCTCAAACACAGGTGTTCCCTTATGCCCCTACCAACGCATACGCAACGCCATATCAACAACCCATTCCACCACCGCTCCCTCAGCAGGCACCATCAATGGTCGAAACCTATGCGATAGGGACATATTCAGAATACTTGAAAGAGCCCTTAGATTTCACCATACGAAGCATCATGCTTCCAAGACCTCTTCCCAATTTTCCCAAATACAAAGGTGAGGGAGATCTAAACACACATATCAAAGCTTACGCTACGGCCATTCGAGAACTACTCCCATGGGATGGGGTTGTTGCTAAGATATTCCCAAAAACCTTGGAAGGCATTGCTCTCGATTGGTATTATAGAATACCTGAGGCTTCCATCCACTCGTTCAAACAACTCGTTTCAGAGTTCATTAAGGCCTTTGACATGAATAAACTATTAAGGATAGGAATCAGGGAGTTCTTACACATCAAACAAGAACACAATGAATCTATCACCCATTTCATCCAAAGGTGGCGTACAGTTCTTTATTCTTCAAAGCAAGTGCTCCAAACATGGATCAAATGGAACTATGTGATTTATTCCTTCATTCTCTTAGCAGAGAAGTGAAGGAAGAAGTCCAGAAGTTCCCATTAAGAACTTACGATGAAGTACTTGAGAGTGCTCTTCGAATAGATCAAGCGGCAATTGATAGTGGTCGCAAAACATATGGAGAAAATGGGAGGTTAGTCACCTCCAACTAGAACACTACAACTTATCCTACTACCACGAACGTCAATCAAGGACCTAAAATCCTTAATAAAAATTGGGGTGTAACAACAGACGGAGTAACTGACCAGCCTAAGAAGGTAAATGTTGTCAATACTCCATCACAAATAAACAACCAACGAAACAACAACTTTACCCCGACAATCAATACAGTGGATTTTAACCATCCACAACAACAACAACAACGGCAAAACCCCACACAGGGTCCGAGCCAAAATTCAACTAGATACCAAAACCAGAATTCAAACCAAAGACAACAAACGCAAAATTTTAATCCTAGTAGACAACGGTTTGATCAAAATTTTGGACCACAATACGCACCAAACCAACAAACTAGGAATTACAATCCTAATTCGTATTGTGGTTTCCACAAAATTTGGGGCCATGACACTAGAACGTGTCGTGACTACAACAAATTCATGCAACACTTGCCAGATGAACAAAGACAACTTTTCATGGATATGTTCTTGGCAGATCCTACATCACCGGCATCAAATACCTTCGCAGGGCGGTTTCCCTCAGAACGCACCCCTCAAGATCTTTAATGATCCGCTCCCAAATCACGATAACAACAGGCTAAATCTAACTGGGACAAACAAGGGTGTAATGACAAGAAACAATGATCATGAAGCCTCGACTTCACTAAATCCATCGGTTGCGCCACAACTGGGAAGTCAGCCACAACCTAAGGTAGTCGGTTTAGTGGAGTTAGATGCCGAACTACCCATCGAAGCTGTAACAAGGACATGAGAGTATTTCTCTCAGCCAAGTCCAAGCCACCTGCCGGAGGTGGATAACATCCAACAAATAGTAGCAAAACCTGTGGGTGCCTATGATTTAATTAATGACCTAACAAAAACCTTCTCGCACATTTCATTTTTAAACTTACTAAAAACTCTCCCGCCTTGCAGTTTGCTCTTTTAGAAGCATTAGGTTTAGGTCATTTAATTAACATCACTCCACCTCCTGAAACACAAATCATGTGGACTTTGATGTTCATCCCCTGCAAGGTGCAAATAGGGATGTTGAATTCATATTCGAGATAAACAAAATGCCCACAGATGCTGAGATCGCACGCCGAGGTGATCCATCCTTACACTTACAAGTATGGGTTTATAATAACTACATGAAATGAGCAATGGTTGACGATGGGGCAGCAGTTAACATATTCCCCTTCTCTTTCCTTCAAAAGCTAGGGTATGGAGAAACCAATTGTTCCACAACTCAAAACACACTAAGGGGCTATGATAGCCTTAAAGCCACCTTGTTGGAACTATAATATTACCGGTCACCTTAGGACCCAAAACCATCTTGACTAATTTTTATATTATAGATCGGGAAACTAACTATAATATGATCCTCGGCCGACCATGGATACACCGTATGAAGGCAATCCCTTCTACGCTATTTCAAGAAGTAAGGTTTTTACACTTAGGAAAGATATTTGTAGCCAAAGGTGATCCAAAACCATTCGATGTACACCTAGCTGACTTAAAGAAAAGACCAAGCGTGCACTCGGAGTTTGAACTCCCAACAAACCAACTTAATAAACCTACTGACGCAAAACCAAAAGAAAATTTCATACCTACGATAGATCTTGAAGCTGTAAGCCCACCAGGAAACCCCAACCCCAAAGATGAGGCTAACACCGTAGAAATGGTATCATTAGGAACTACTGCAAAAATCATTGAATTGCTAGAACAAGATCTACCAATGTTCTTACCATTTGACTCTGCAGGCATGGGATGTTCCCTAGGTATTGGCTCTCTTCCAACAGAGGATCTCTGTATGGTGGAAGTAGAATGCGCAAACACAATAGATATCCCAGCATCCATATTCCTAGCTAAATATTGGACACTCCATTTTGATGGAGCTAGATGCCGTTATGGAGCGGGGCAGGTGTAATCTTTACTTCCCCTGAAGGAAAAGTCTTACCTTTCGCCTTCAAACTAAATTTTGAATGTACAAACAACGGCGCTAAGTACGAAGCCCTCCTCCTTGGCCTCATTTTAGCCAAAAGGATTAGTGTTAATAACATCAGGGTGTTAGGAGACTCACAATTGGTAGCAAATCAAGTCTCTGAGATATATGAAACCAAAGCCGAGCATTTACAGCTTTACAAAACAATCTGTATTAGATTTAAGCAAGGAGTTTGACTTCATATCAATTGAAGCAATCCCGCGAGAACACAATCTTCTTGCCGATTCTATAGCAACCTCGGCATCACGCTTTACTCCAAACAATAAGTTAGAGGATACCTGTTTCATGGTATCCCTTCGTGATGAACCATTGATAAAAACAATGACAAATTCTCTTTTAAACGGAAATGAATCTACTATCCTAGACCACACTGATAGTGATATGGCCACTCTGAATTACTTAAACGCCTATGCGGCACTACATCTCTCCTATCATATGATAGATTTGTCCTTAATCCCACATTTGTCTTCCTACTTCGAAAATCCTATGATGGAACTTCCCTCACAAACAGAACCTAGCGTATACACAGTAGAAAATGGGGATGATTTTGATTTACCTCCAGCCCCACCTGAGTTTGAAGAAGGTAACGCCTCTTTGATCGAAGAAATAATTGATATTAACATCGAACGGAAGATGAACCAAGGATATTGAAATTAGGATCCTCATTAACCCCAGAAGAAGTAGAAATACACACTCGGATCCTCAAAGAACATCAAAAATCTTTCACATTTAGTTATAAGGAAATGACAGGAGTTGCACCCCACATTGTGGTACACAACCTCGTCACTAAATCTGATGCAAAGCCAGTTAAACAAAAATCAAGACCCATGAAACCCAAGGTAGCTCTCATGGTAAAAGAGGAGGTAATAAAACTCCTCCAAGTAGGATTTATCAAACCAGTTGATTACTCTCAATGGGTATCTAATATCGTTCCCGTTCTCAAAAAGAATGGGAAGATATGCATCTGCATAGATTTCAGAGACATTAACAAGGCATGTCCTAAGGACGACTTCCCATTACCATCTATAGATGTCATTGTTGATGCAACAGCTAGATTTGAGCTTTTGTCTCTCATGGATGGATTCTCGGGATACAATCAAATCAGAATATCTGAAGAAGATCAAGCTAAAACCACATTTATAACTCCTTGGGAACTTATTGCTATCTTTGTTATGCCATTTGGTCTCAAGAATGCTGGTGCTACATACCAGCGAGCTATGACATATATATTTCATGATCTAATTCATAAGATCATGGAATCCTACGTAGATGACTTGTTGGCTAAGGCCAAGAAGCGTTGTGACCATCCGGAAGTACTTCGCATCATTCTTTCACGTCTGATAGAATACGGAGTCATGCTAAATCTAGAAAAATGCATCTTTGGTGTAACAGGAGGGAAGCTCCTAGGTTACATCATATCGTCACGAGGAATAGATGTTGACCCAACCAAAATTCGGGTTGTCCTCGAAATGGTCCCACCTTCGGATGAATCTGGAATCAGGTCATTTCTCAAAAAACTTGGTGCAATCCGAGAGATTCATCCCGGACTTAAGTTTCACCATTCATCCAATCAACAATTTACTCAAGAAGGATTATAGCATTGATTGGATTAAGATTGCAATGAAGCTTTTAACCCAGGTCAAGCATTTCTTGTTGTCACCACCTACGCTAATGCCACCTAAGCTAGATCGCCTGTTAATTTTATACTCACGGGCTACCAATGTCTCGCTAGCTTGTATGCTGGCTCAAGAAGACGATGACAAGAGAGAGCGCGTGATTTATTTCATTAGCCAAATGTTGCTCGACTATGAAACACGTTATACACAAGCAGAATGAGAATGCCTCGCCATAGTCTTTGCAACCAAATGCCTAAGACACTATATGTTGAATCAAGAAACAAGGGTCATGGTAAAAAAACCATTTACGAACTTTCCTCACATAAGGATCCTTGTCTAAGAAGGCCGGATGTTTTATAACCTTAATGGGGAATTTAAATTAACATTTTTAAATCAGAAGTCTATTAAGGGACAAATCATCATGAATTGGTTAGCTGATAACATATTAGACGGAGGTGATCTAGTAGATCTAGACTTTCTAGACGAATGCGTATACTACATTGAAACGAGACCTCCTATCTCTGAGTGTCCCTGGTACACTAATATCATTAATTATATCATGGACCACACATATCCAGAAGGAGCTACACTGCAACAAAGAAGGCGGTTACGTATTATCGTAGCTAAATACGTCATTATAGAGTAAGTTCTCTATCGAAAAGCGTTTGACAAAATGCTTCTAAGATGTGTCGACACAGAAGAATCCAAGAAGATTCTCCATGAATCTCACAGTGGAATGTGTGGAGGCCACTTCGGTGGCCATGCCACCACTCGTAAGATACATTGAATGGGCTATTTCTGGCCCACTCTAGAACACGATGTAGTAGAATTTGTACGCAAGTGTCATAAGTGCCAAGAGTTCTCCCATGAGATCCACATGTCGGCACAAGCTCTATAACCGATTGCTACTCCATGGCCCTTTTCCACGTGGGGCCTAGATTTGATAGGAAAATTATCTCCCTCATCTACAAGATGGCCATAATTTTATAATCACAGCCACCGAATATTTCATGAAGTGGGTAGAGGCTATGCCTCTTACTACTGTACCAGGTTCTGTAATCGCCAAATTCATTTTGAACCAAATCATTTATAGGTACGGTGTCCCGCAAGTCATTATCTTAGATAATGGGACTTCTTTTAAGAATGATGAAGTTCGTGAATTGTGCAATAAATTTAAAATAAGCCATCATACGACCTCCTTGTATTAGCCTCAAGCCAATGGACAGGCTGAAGTGACAAATAAAACACTAAAGGCCATTCTCCTTAAAATGGTGAAAGAAAACAAATGATATTGGCACTTGAAGTTATATCCGGCCTTATGGGCCCACCGAACCTCAATAAGAACACCAACAGGAGCAACTCCTTTCTCACTAGTATTCGGGGTAGAAGCAGTTCTCCCGCTTGAGGTTGAAATACCCAGTCTCCGCATTTCATTACAAGGGATTCTGGATGAAGACACTTACAGAGAAGCACGTCTTTCCCAACTAGAAATCCTAGATGAAGCTAGGTTAGATGCTAAACAATGGCATAGAGCCTATGCTGACCGGATGTGCCGGAAATACAACAAGAAAGTCTATGAACGTGACATATATGAAGGTGATCTAGTTCTAAGGTTAGACAACCGGATCGACAAGAAGACCGGCGAAGGAAGGAAATTCCGGCCTAAATGGTTGGGCCCATACCGAGTCATGAAGGACTATGGAAATGGTGCATACCTCTTATGTACACTGGAAGGTGAGGAATTTGGCGAAATAGTCAATTCCCTACACCTCAAGCGGTTCTACGCGTAAGCAACTAGCACTATTTATAATCATATTTACATTGCATCTTCATATAGATTAAGATCATTTTGTCCGCTTGTTTCGTACACAAATTGTGATCAAGGAATTTTGTTCTCAAAGAAATTCATTACAAACTCATGATGTTGTTGGCATAAACTTTCTAATCATACCTCTCCATTTTCATGATATCATCAAATTATCTTGGAATCATGTCATCAAATAAAGCTAGATATGACAAAGTCTTAAATGGTAACCATACCAAGATCTGCGGGCTTGTTCTCACTTTTGGTTTCTTCTTAGGATAGGTGTCTTGCCTATGGTCTGTTCTAGAAGCTTCATGGTGTCACATCTATCCCATATGTATATCTCTTTGGAAATAAGCACATACTGACATTTTACTCAAGAAAACAAGTCAAATATTATTCAAAACAGAAAATTTTAATTTTACACATTTCCTTGCCCCACCAACCTTCGGTGATGAGCTTGCGTCTCTTACTAGTGACGTAGGGTTGGGAAAGGATGGAAATGCCCTTACTCGCCTATGCTTTTCCCACGGTGATAAACCCATGCTTCTTACTAGTAGCATGGGGCAAAGTGTAGGGGGTCCTCTTGACAAACAAATGCAAAAGGTCATACACAAACAATTCAAACCTTGAATCTTTGAGTAAAAAACAAATGAATCAGATGTTCAAAATTCCAAGAGAGTTAAAATCCTAAAAACCCAAATTTTGTCTACCATGTGGCCATCTAAGGATCTAAGTCTGGATAAACCGCAAAGTAAGTAGCATTCTAAACTATGAAGTCACTCGAGTGGAGTGGACTTGTGGTATCCTAATTTGGTTCTCGCCAAAGCTTTGTCTGTCTTTCATCAATATCATTTCAACACATCTCATAACTTGTGCCCTTTCCAACTCTCGGTGATGAGCCCTCACGTCTTACTAGTTGCGTGGAGTTGGGGGTAGGGGCAGGTTTATCTGCTCATCATGTTAGTTTATTTTCATCACTTTGCCAAAACAAATATGAAGTATCCAAAAATTGCTTACAGAAGCTAAAATTCAAAATCACATTATATCTACATCATCATATATCAGCATCATGAAATACAAAAAGAAAGTCAAACACTTGCATCATTTGTTCTCCATTACATACATTCTAAAAGAGCATGCATACATACATCGTAATCTACATAAGGAAACTGGAAAGGGAAAGTAAGCCATGAATGCCAAGGGTTTGATCCAGAACAAATATATATATATATATATATATATATATATATATATATATATATAATAATAATCTGTACAATGCCATCATGCTCTAAGCATGGTCAAAACGCTCAAAGAGCCTGGGGTATACAAAAGAATGTATCATACAAAAATCTACGAGAGCCAAGTGGCTTCTCAATCCCTACGAGACCCCTCTGAAGGTGCATGCCCATGCCTAGGATTCTCGCTATGTCGGTCTATGAGTGCACGAGGGCTCAGGATCCCGAGGGGAAGTTGCAGTCTCACCATGAGAATGGCTCCTCATCAGGCGTTTGGCCATCCTATACCTAGCTAACTCTGTGTGAAGAGTCGATACCATCCTGGCCACATGCCGATCGGGCAAAGATGTCGGTATGTCTACCCGGGCTGCCGAAGGCTCCCGGCGTCACGGACACTCTGCGTGGGTCCTCTCCATGGGGATCATCAGGGTATCAGTGCATACCCTGCGAATCAAATCTCACCACTCATCGGCAGTCTCTATAAACAAGGTAGAAAACAAATTAAAAACCAAACAAGAAATTAGAAATACAAGATAACAACTAAGGAGATCCTAACTAACAAAAACATTAGAAGGAGAGAGGGTAACTTACTCGGATCACCAGGCCTCTAGGATGGATCTATAGGATCAGCACCTGCCACGGATGCCGCCGCTGACTGAGGGGCTGCTCCTGTGACTGGAGCAATGTAGCGCCCCGCAATGGACTCATCCTCCCCATGGCCCTGGGAGAGTGGCTCCTCTGAAACCAGAGTCACCCTCTCTGCACTCTGCTCGCCCTCTCTGCTGCATGATATCCTGGGTGTCATGCCACTCAAGATCACTGTCCTCGGTCTCCTCCTCTGTCTCTCCCCCTGTAAACTCCTCAGACTTGGAGTCTACCTCAATGGGGTCATTGCTGCTATGGGTAGGACCCGCGGCAATCTGAAGCAAGGGTGCCTGAGGTGCACCGGCTCTCCCTCTGGCACGTACTATCCTCCTGGCTGCAATAGGAATGCCAGGAGTAACCACTGTCCAACCTCGGCCTCTAGGCCCCCTCTAGCCTCTCGGACTGATCTGTATACTGGCACTACTGGGGGAAGCATACCCATGTATGGTAGGCCAAAATGCTGAGAAACTCGGCCAAAGGGGTGCATCTCCACTCACCCTACTCTATCGATAAGCTGCCCTGTGGTGGAACATGAGATCAAAGTAAGAGCCTCCTCGCCCCATATACCTGCCATAGTTTGGTATGGTGTGGCCTCCATGTCGGCAGTAGTCAAAGAAGCAACTGGCTGATGAGGTGCTTGGAGCACCGACATATCTGTCCATCTGGCTGCCCTCACAGCTCCGGGATCTACCACCTCCACACCTCTGCCATAGGGGATGAAGTGCTCATAGACCCAACTCATGACTAGGGTCGGGTGGCTCAAGGACTGCCCCTGTAAATGGACTACCCTGTATAAGTCATGGTAGGTGGTCCCAAGAATGTCTGCTCCCCAGGCATATATCTAACCGTGTCCCTCTATCTGTGTAATAATGGGGGACCAGCAGTATAATAATGTATCTCCTCCCTTGTCCCCTAATCAGTCTCGAGGCAAGGATCCCCATGATGTCCTGGTAAAGTAAGGGGATGGGCAAGCTAGGAATGGATCGAACTCTAACCCCCTTCTTTGACCCCGTGGAGACAACTGCATCTCCCATGTATGTAGCCCACTGTGTAATCTGGGCCCGTGAACCTGCTGTCTCTAGGGTGAGTCATCTCCCAATAATCGGGACCCCCAGAATGTGATAGACATCCTCCAATGTAATAGTCCACTCACCACGGACCCCTGGCAATCGGAAGGTGTTCCGATCTGCATCCCAGTATGAGAACAAGTCACAAAGGATGTGACTAGATGGTGTAACATGGGGCATGCGTGAAATGCATAGTATCTAGCCCGCCGAAGAGTGTCCTCCTCATCCCGTCGAGGGCATCTAGTACCCCTGGGAGCCAATCACACTCCCTCTCTCTACTCCACCTGATATACTCCTCCCTTTCCTGCATACACCTAAAAACACATAAAATAGAGCAAGTTAGCATCCAAGCAATACTAGAAAAATCATGAAAACACGTAGAAATGCTAGAAAATCAAAAACAATTTCAAACACATGATCCTTTTGCATTTTGTGCAAAACCACCGCCCGAGCAGAGGCGGTTTTGTAACTGCACGCCTTAAGGGCGGCGGTCGTGTAACCACCACCTTGGGCAGGGCAGCGGTCGTGGTCCGAAAACCCACGCGGGTTTTAAACTTAAAAAGCCTAAAAAATGAAAAAGAACCATTTTACCTAAAAACAAAGCCTACCCAATAGGCGCCCCCCCTAGATGGACCTTTTAACACTAACATTTTCAAAAATTACCCCCCCATGACAAAGTTTTTAGCATTTCAAAATTAAGGGGGTAAAAAGGATAAATTGAAGAAAACTAACCTGTGATCTCGCGGGTTGATGTTCCGCTCGCAGAGGCATGATCACTATCCCGTCATGGATGTTTTGACTCTACTCACGCAAGAAACCATCACCGTGGGTTCCAGAGCTCAAAACCAATCAAATCAACTCAGCGCAAATGAATAGGAAAATGGGCCCACTTTCATATATATAGCGCCCTGATTCATTTTAAATGCCTTTTTCACAGGTTTGGAGCACCGACGGAGGTAAGTTCTTATCCCCGCACAAATGGTACATTCTCATTTCCTATTATTTTAGCGTTTATTTTCCAAACTATTGTGTCTATCTGCACTTGAGTTCTCTTTTCATTTTGCAGGTAGTGGGAATTTTGGACGGCGTCATTTCAACACACGGATGTATCAGGTATAACTTCTAACTTCCCATTTCAGGGACCACCATACTCGGACCCACCGTTTTACGCCTCTTCATGGCTAAAACGCTTCTCCGAGGGGGCAATATGTACATACCCAAAATTGTAAGGTATTGATCGCCAAAACAACGTGACAAGTGCCCCAATTATAATACAGTCTCCTCGCATGAGTGTTCGGGATCCGAAAAGATCTCCAAGTGTGCATTAACATCCCAAATGCTTTGTTTTCCCCTTTTCCCTTCTTTTCTTGGCCTTTTTCTCTTCAGTGACGAAACCGCCGCACTACTTGGGCGGCGGTCTCGTGACCGCTGCCCTACTCAGGGCGGTGGTCCTTTACACGTTTTCTAGAAAGTTCTTTTAACATGACTCACATAATTTCAATGTTTTACCAGCTTTCTTTCACCGCCATAAGCTTGCATTTATGATTCTGGTTCCCTGGAATAGTGTTTTGCCATTGTTTATAGTTTAAGAGTTCTATTTGGCTTTTACCTTGGGTAAATGCAAATGCTATAAATAGATGGCTTGTGCTCAAGCAAATCACCCCTCAGAATTTTCCTCTGATTTCTCTTTGCAATAGATTTAGTTTTCATTTTGCTTAGAATGCTTAGTTTCTTTCATTGCATGCTTAGTTAGCATTGTTTTACTGTTAGTAAGCCACATATCCATCTTGTGCAAGTGCTGCTGTTATTTTATCCAATCCATTGGAATAAGATAGTCTGTTTACCAATAGGAAGCCATTAAAGTTGCAGGTTTTGTTCTTCAAACAGGATAGTTTCAGGTTCTGGACGTTTCATGTTGCATGACTCGAAATAAATCCCGCTAGGAATTGCATAAGCCAAGCTCTGTACTCTTGCGCTATCCCTCTCCTACTCGCATTATATTCAGTCTGTACCTTGAGATACCTTTGTCCCAATATCTACTGCTATTGATGCTAGCATTACATGCTTTTCGGATCCACATGAACACGAAGGAACGAGGAGATCACATTGAGGGGACAAGATCACACACACCATCGGATTCGCCATTGTTCTGCGAATCCGTGTTCTAACTTTCAAAGTTCTATTTAGAAACATATCAAATAAAGTAGCCAATCATTTCATTTCAGCTTAATTCTACTCTAAATATTTCCGGGCAAGCTATGGGGATTGATAGTTTCGAGAAACTATGATTCACTCCTCACTTCGAGGTAGGATCGAGAGTCTTGCAAATAGATTAGATAAGTTATTTCATTGTTTAGAATAGATCTACAAATTACACGACATAAATAGCTATACTCGGTTATTTTGTTTATTTTAAGTTGTTATTTTAGTTGTCAATTCTAGATATTTTAAATAGCTACTTTCTTAATTTCATACAAATTTCATAGAGAAATCATATATGCTATAGATATAATCAAACTAGTTAAATTTCACTTTGTCGTAGTTAATTTACATTGTTGCTTTTGCATGACAAATTACAGGACCTAAAGATCCCGGGAGTATGTATTCAAGCCAATAGTGCCTCACCCAATCTCATCACAAAGAATAACTCGATATAGATCGAATCTTAGGATCCAAGTCTTCCAAACAACAACAGACTTACAATGATCGCCTTCCCGCTTAAGCGGGTTAAACATAGAAGATGACCAAGCACACATATTTTGGTCAAATCAGCCAAACTACATATTACCCTAGTAAATATTCATATGACCTGTAGAAGGGGCTTGAAAGAGAACAAACCTTTGGTTGTGATCCTTTAGTCCCACACCTGACGCAAGAGACATTCTCACGAGACATAGATACTAGCCTAAGAATTCAGGTTGCAAGAATGCTCATGAGGCACTCTGAGAAGATCGTCATGCCTACTAGTTTTGAACATAGTAGGACCACAACAAACAAGAATCTACGGTTGCGATCCACAAATCCCGTAACCCAACGAATCATGTTAGTCAATCGAGACATTGACATTGGCCTATGCACACTAGTATTCGATCCACTCCACTTCCACCTATCATCATTGAACAATTATCCTTACTAGATACAACGAGCTAACAAAGCTAGAGAGTTCTGACTAGGCCAGAGAATCATCCATAGAATTGACTATATTTACCATCCACCATATGACCTTATCTGGAGACATACACGAAACTATCCCAGGTCATTTTCCACGTATTCCACAACCCATAGATCGAATCATGCCAGAGCTCAATATTGATTGGAGCCTTCGAGCAGTCATCCTTTCCGATCGATCTATCACACCAGTTTAGGTTAGAAGGGCCTTCTTTGCCTTAGATTCAAAAATTCCACTAGTGCGTATTGAAGACATTAGATTGCCTAACTAGTTTGTCCGCATCATATTCCATCCCCATCGGTTGTCTTGGCACAACCTTGGGAATTCGGGTGCGAGGAAGAGTTGCTTGTAGATTCCCACGCTTGCTTGTTACTTTTCCATCGTATAGTTACCCAGGTTTAAAAATAGTAGAGTCAATGTTCCCTTCACCAAGGTTTTATTCTTTCCCTAGTTAAAAGAGCTTCTCTCAACATTGATAAAATTGGCTCCCTTACTAAAGATCTTAAGGTTTATTCCGAGGAAAAGAATTCAAACTTGGAGGAGGAGGATTCTAGTGAAGAATTGGAGTCTTAGGAAGGTGATGATTCGGGGGATGAAAAGGATGTAGTGGAAATTGATGCCACTTAGAATCTTAAAGAGCTTAAGTCGAAGAATGTTCCTAGTTTATCTGTCAAAACCAAAGGGGAGTCAAGCATGCAAGGGAATCAAGTTTATGTGAATGCCCAATTAGAGCAACATATTGAAGCATTGGGTCAAGTGGGACCCATGAAAGGGGATAATCATCTTGCCAAGATGGCGATGGATATTAAAGAACTGAAAGGAGACATGAGGCTAATGAAGAGTTATGTTCAGTTCCTCTTTAACGACTGGCACAAAATGAAAATGCAGGTTGAAGATGTGGCGAAAATAACTAGTGGGGGTGGTCTTGAAATCATGAAAGCCAACTATAACAACCTCTCCAATGAGGTGGATCACATTAGAGCTATTTTACACAGCTATATGGAATGGAGTGTTGTTACTATGTGAAATCCACTCTACAACATCTTCAAACCCTCGGTCAGTTGGAAAATGCTTACAGGAAAGTGGATGAGCATGGAAATCTGAAGAAAAGGAAAGGGAAGTTATTGAATGTGACCTGGCCTCGTTGGGTGTTAATATTGAGTCTTTGTCAAAGGAATGGGAAAAAGTTTTAGATGGTCTGAAAAGGCCAAAAAGTGATGTTTGTTTGGGTGGTTTTTTTATACTTTACTTGTTATTTTACTTTGCTGTTAGTTAGACTTTGGTCTAGTAGTTACTGTTATTACTCTTTTTGTTGTGTTTTAAACTGTTTATATGCTCATGAAGGAGCTCGATGTAATAGTCATTCTATATGTATCTTTTTGTATGCTTTGTAATGTCTTATCTACTCATTTTGGAGCTCTAACTTGTAAGGGGTAGGGCCCCCTCAACCTTATTTTACCTATAATAAAAAAACTTAAGATTTACCATGAAATTTTAGATATATTTTCTAGACTCAAATATCAAGTGCTTGGGTTTTTTTAATTGTATATTTTTAATTAATTTTTTTAGTGAATATATTTTTTATTTAGGGATGTAGAAATGTTTATGGCAATATATCTTGATATTTATCTCTAAATTGTTATTTTTCTTGAGTGCAAAAAGTGATTTCATTTTTTTAATATAATTTATTCCTTTTTTAAGATTTTATATTGTTTCTAATTAACATATATAAAAAGGATTAATTATGCAATAGGTGAATATTCTGATTTAATTAACTTCTAACATTAATTACACAAATTAGAATAATATTTTTCAAAGTGACTATTGATATAGAAACTATCAAAACACAAAGTTTTTTGTACTTCGTTGATTTTGTGTGGATCTAAGAGAGTCTAAGTGATTTGAGTGCAGAGTAGGCTGATCTAAGATTGAAAAATCTTTGTTAAAAATCTAGCACTTGAAACTAAACCTAGTCAAAATTGTACAACTAGGTCAAAATCGTCTCTGCAAGGTTTAATTTTGTATGGTCTTGGACTTACTTGGAATTTGGTTTACAACTACTTGAGTTCTTCACCTTCTTGTAACATCGTGTGTTGGTATTCCTCACTCACCTTCATAATGGCTCTGTAAAATTTTCTCAAACCCTAGAACCTTTGTGGTGCAAGAAGGATCTCCTACAAAACAAATTTAGGTTTATTGTGGGGAACCCATGTACATCTTTGATATCACCACTACTCCAAAGAGGGATCAAACCACATGTCATTCTCTTATAATGTGATATCTACTATAACATAATCATAAATTGACAACCGTGCTTTAGCAAGGCTCTTTTGAGTTTCATACTTGCTCAAATACTTGGGAAGGGTCACTTTTCTTACTTGTAGAAATAATATGGAGAATCCTAGACCTAGAAGGAGACTTCATACCTGTAGAGGGTGCTTCCTAAAGGATTTTCATAATTATTTCATATTTTAGGGATATTGGATTTCCTTTTGTGCTTGTTTTTACATTAAGAGTCCTTAAAGTGCCAAGTTTTTAAATGAGGTATGATTTACTAGTTTATATATTCTTCTGAAGGTTGTTATGTCATGAAATTGTAACCAAGGGTGTGCATTTTCTCATAATAATGTGATAGAATTTAAATAACTAGCCCAAATCATGTCGGTCCAAAACCGTATAGTAAGGTCAACTTATAGATTTGTACAAACCGACCAAAAATGGCATTTTTGACCAAGAGGAAAAAGCATGTTTTGATTTTATGGGTTAGATAATGGATGTTTCTAGATGTATTTTATGTTGTTAAACTTTAGAAACGTAAATACAAAGGTATGTAAAAATAAGAAATTAATTGAGGAGCTATTAAGGTGTGTTAAGCAAGAGTGAGGAGAGTGAATTTGTACATACAAGTGTGCAATGTCAAGATCAACAATGTCAAAGGATATATTTCCAAATTTGAGTGTCTACATTTTCCCCCTTTAAGTATGAAATGAAATTACATGCTTAAAGGAAAATATACATAAGTATGTAGACACACTTTTTATTTTCTCACAATAACTTTGTTTTGCGATCTATTATGTTGGTGTTGACACACTCCAAAATGAAACCCACATTTAACAAAGTATAATAAATTCCCAAGATATGAAACTAAAATTTAACTCAATATGTAATGAAAGTACTATCAATAAATGTGCAAAAAAATGCCAAAATAAATGCAAAACATGGAAGGAATACATGTTTTCTTTACGGAGGGAATGTGCTCCCATTCTTGTGCTTTGGAGAATCTATATTTTCTGAACTTTGATGAATAATTGGGGATGATTATTCCCCATTGCTCCAAGGATAGTTCGATGTGAACTATGTGTACTAACCTAACACGTGAATGTAAAATAGAGTAACCAAAAAGAGGAGCAGAATCACCCCACCAAGGAAGAAGTTTGTGCATCAAATCCATTTAGAAACTCGATATTTTCCCTTAAGTGCAAACAGGATAGGAAAGTTCTTCCTATTAATAACTTATCCACTTCATGCACTTCCGTAACCCCACGTACCATATTGCTGCAGATGGATATAATCCCAATTTTGTAAATTAGAACACACAATAGAAAAAAGAATTAAGTGTCCCCATACTCTTCCCATGTGTTGCAAAAACTGAGTAGAAATGATTAAATTCTGAAATTTGAGTGGAGAAAGGAGACACATGCCCCCAATGTGCCCAAAATTGAAGATGAAATTGAGTACCATGGAGAAAGAGATAGTGAAATACTTCATGCCCCTAAATATTTTCCAAAATGAGTCAAACTGAGTATGAAATCATTTGAAAATGTTTAAATAGTGATAAAAAACATGATAATATTGACGTATTTATTGAAAATGCCCCCTGGTAAAACCATATGATAGGGTCGTAACCATCCGTATGGTCTTGAAAAGGATATATGTTCTTGACCCATATGGATTTTGTTAAATTCAAGTGCCTAATTATGATTTTGAAACATTTTTATGACCATATATATGTCTCGTGCTCAAAAAATGCATGTATCTACTAGAAATGTAGAATAAAACCTTGAATGTTTTCCCCTCTTTAAAGACATGTTCGTTGAAGAATTTGAGCGTGAAAATCAAAAGAAAATATGTACACTCATAGATGAGTATCTAAAAATTTGTATATAACCTCTAAAATGATTGATGTGGTGGCCACCAAGAAGAAATTGTACTTGTAAGGGGGATGTGCATGGTAGAAACCATGGTGCAAAACAAGAGAAACAAGAAATAGAAGAGTGTCAATGTAACAAAACAAAAATAAAAATAATAGAAAATGATGTTTTGGTAGAAATATTGTGCATACAATGTAGAAAAAGTGCAAATATGTCAAAAATGTCACACAAAAGGAAAAAATGTCTTGCAAACATGGGACACCCACAATGTCACAAGATAATCAAATCACATAAGCCTACAAACACGAGATGCATAACCACACATAAGGTATTATTCCACAAACATGGGACACTGTATGTACCCAAAATTGTAGGGTATTGTGCCACCAGAACGATGTTACACATGCCCCAATGATGATACAGGTCGCCTCGCAAGGTGTTCGGATCCAGAGAAGCTCACGAAGTATATGTTAGCATCCCAAATGCTTTATCCATGTTCCTTGTGCTTTGTTTTATTCCTCTTCCTTTCTTTTCTTAGTGTTCTACCCTTTAGTGATGAAACCGCTGCCCTAATCGGGGTGGTGGTCTTGTAACCACCGCCTTGCTCGGGGTGACGGTCCTATAACCGCCGCCCGCTCAGTGGCGGTCCTTCCTTCACGACTTGCATGATTTTCAACTTTTACCAGCTTTTCTCCACCACCTTGGCTCATATTAATGTTTTGTGTCCCCTGGAATAGTGTTTCTCCATTGTTTAATGGTAAAAGAGTTCCATTCCAAGTTACCCTTTGGTGAATGGGAATTCTATAAATAGCTGGTTTGTTTTCAAACAAATGGCCCCTCAACTTCTCATTTTTCATTGTTTAAGTCTATCAATTTCTTGTTTAGAAGCTCATTTTGTTTTCATATTTGCATCCATGCTAGTTTTCCTTTCTTTGTTGGAAGCCATTCGATCTTCTTGCTTCAGTCTTGTTCATTGTTGTCCATACAAATTAGTCTAGAGCATAGTAGTGTCAGTTTTAGATTGAATTCATTAGAGTTGCAGGTTGTGTTCTTCACAAAAGGTAGATTCTATAATCTCTCAATACCCTTGTGTTGTATTCCCACAATAAATCCCACTAGGAATTGCATACGCCAAGCTCTGTCACTTGCACTATCCCTCTCCTACTCACATTGTATTCGGTCTATATCCAAAGCTGCCATTGTTCAAATACCTTCTTCTGTTGATGCTAGCATATACACGCTCTTCTAGATTCACGTGAACATGAAAGAATGAGGAGATCATTCTGAGGGGACAAAGTCATACACTATTGGATTCACCACTATTCTGCAAATTCTAGGTTTTATCTGTCAAAGTTCTAGTTAAAACATATCAAATAGAGTAGTGAAATATTTCATTTCAGTTAAATTTCATTCTCGATATTGCCAGGGAAGCTATGGGGATTGATAGTTTCTGAGAAACTATGATTCATTCCTCACTTCTGAGGTAGGATCGAGAATCTTTCAATTAAGTTAATTACCTATCTAGTTATTTAGGATAAAATTCACAATCGCCACAAGCAAGTAGCTACACCGGGCTACCTTGTTTGTTTTAATTTTGTTATTAGATTAGTTGTCATTTTCTAAATATATTATATTAGTTGCTCTTTCATTTCCATTCAAAATCTTATCAAAAATACAAAAATAGAGGAATATATTTATGTTCTATATCTCACGTAGTTAGTTTATTTCGTTTTAGTTAGGTTTATATTGACCTTGTATGATAATCACGGAGCTAGGGCCCAGGGAATATGTTTTTGAGCCAATCGTGCCTCAACCAAAACATCCAGAGAATCGTCCATAAGGCACCAAAAGGATCCACTACATATTTAGCCTTCCCATTTTCATGACCTTGTCAGGAGACATATACTGGCACCCACAGGTTATCTTCCATGTATTCCACAACCCATAGATCAGATCATGGCGGAGCTTGATATTGATTGGAGCCTTTGAGCAGCTATCCTCGCCGAATGATCTATCACACCGATTCAAGTTAGGAGGGCCTTCTTTTCCTTAGATTTACAGATCCCGCCATTGCATGTTGAAGACATAAGATTACCTAACTTATCTACATCCCGTGTGTTTCTATCCCCATTGGCTGTCTCGACACGACCTCGGGAGGTCGGGTGCGAGGAAGATTCACTTGTAGATTCCCATGCTCACATGTCACTTTTCCATCGTACAAATTTGGTGAACCCGATGTGAAACAAACTAGTTTTCCTCTTTCTATTCTATAATCCACCTTCGCTCTTTCCCATTATTCTACGGGTATTCATATACCCCCCAAATATGTTGCGATACGATGCATATGGTAGACCTCTCCTAGGTCTTGAAGCATACTACGATCAACTAAATAGACAACCATCACCCTCGCTCTCAGCATGGGGTGACAACTATTAAACTACCGATTTTCAACACAAACTCCACCTCAAAGGACTAGATATAGTTCTTCTTTCCAAATAGAGGAGTTAGATCAGCTCACTCAAAAACAAATAGATTCTTCAAGCTCAAACAATATGATGCTCACTAGAGAAGTAGGTTCATCTCCTCAGGTGTTGCTTAGACCACAAATTAGTAGATAGTCAGATCCATATCTATTGTTAGATGATGAATACTTAGCATGTTATGCTAGGAGTGAACAACGCTCTCAAAATATGTACCCATCTATAGGAGGTTTACAAACACAACCCGAGGTCTCATTCCAAGAAAACACCCCCATCCCTCCACCTATAGGAAATGCCCTCGGTGAAACTTGGCAGGGCACCGATCAATTCATAGTTGGGTACCATATGCCTATACAACCTCAAGGTATACAACAAACACCACTAAGGAAAAATACCGTGTCTTCACCAAACGAGGTCATCTCAGCCTTAGTTGAGAAAGTTAGAGGGTTGGAACTTGCTCAAGCAAGTCAAAATTCACAATTCATGCAGGAAAGAACTTCCAATCCTCCACATCATCCTAGCCAAGTAGACCTCCTCACAGGAACAAGCATGTTGGGCATGCCTCCTCAGTATTCACAAAAACACCAACTAGAACCGTGTTTTCTAATGCCGCTCTAGTGGAAAATATGATACCTCCCAGTTTAGTACAAAACAATCCATTTCTGAGCAATGCTCCTCCATACTTAAACATGTATTCCAAATCACCACAGGGAGATATGTTCTCTTCTCCTGGAATATTCACTCAACCACAGGGATTCCCTTATGCCCCTGTAAATACATTAGCTACGCCATATCAACAACCCATTCCACCTCCACCCCCTCAGCAAACACCATCAATGGTCGAAACCTATGCAATAGGAACTTATTCAAAATCTTTGAAATAACCTTTGGACTTCACTACACAAAGTGTCATGCTTCCAAGACCTCTCCCCAATCTACCCAAGTACAAAGGAGAGGGAGACCCAAATGCACATATTAAAGCCTATGCCATGCAGCCATTCGAGAACTCCCTCCTTGGGATGGAGTTGTTGCTAAAATATTCCCCAAAACTTTAGAGGGTATCACCCTCGATTAGTATTACAGAATACCTGAAGCCTCAATAGATTAATTTAAACAACTCATTTCAGAGTTCATCAAGGAATTTGACATGAACAAATTGTTGAGAATAGGAATCAGGGAATTCTTGCATATTAAACAAGAACACAATGAATTTGTTGCTCATTTCATCCAAAGATGGCGTACAATCCTCTATTCTTCAAGAAGCATTCCAAACACGGATCAGATGGAACTATGTGATTTATTCCTTCATTCTCTCAACAGAGAGATAAAGGAAGAAGTCCAAAAGTTCCCACTAATAACTTATGATGAAGTACTCGAGAGTGCTCTCCGAATAGATCAAGCTACAATAGATAGCGGTCGCAAGACATATGGAACAAATGGGAAGTTAATCATCCCCAACCTAAACACTACGACTTATCTTACTACCATAAACGCCAATCAAGGACCTAAAATCCTTAACAAAAACTATGGAGTGACAACGGATGGAGTGACCGACCAAACTAAAAATAAAACATTGTAAATGTTCCACCACCACCAGCTTAACAATCAACGAAACAACAATTTCACCCCAACAATCAACGCTGTGGATGTTAATCGTCCCCAATGACAACAACAACAACAACAACAATGGCAGATCCAAACACAGGGTCCAAGTCAAAACTCAACTGGATATCAAAACCAAAGACAACAAACACAAAACTTTAATCCTAATAGTCAATAGTTCAATCAGAATTTTGGACCACAACACGTGCCAAACCAACAACCTAGGAGTTATAATCCCAACTCGTATTGTGGTTTCCACAAAATTCAAGGCCATGACACTAGGACTTTCCACGATTACAATAAGTTCATTCAATGTTTTCTAGAAGAACAAAGACAACTCTTCATAGATATGTTCTTAATAGATTTTGTGACACCGATGCCAAATACTTTGACAGTGGTTCCCCTCAAAACGCACCTCTTAAGATATTCAATGATCCACTTCCAAATCACAATAGAAATAATAAATTAAATCCAAATGGGACGAACAAAGGTGTAATGACAGGAAATAACGATCATGAAGCCTCAACTTCACTAAATTCACCCGTCACACCACAATTAGGAAATCAGCCATGAACCAAGATAGTTGGTCTAGTGGAGTTAGATACTGAGCTGCATGTAGAAGCCATAACAAGAACATGAGAATATTCTTCTCAACCAAATCCAATCTATCCACTAGAACCAGATAACATTCAACAAACATTGGTAAAACCCGTGGGTGCTTATGATTTAATTAATGACTTAACAAAGACCTTCTCTCACATCTCCTTTTTGGAATTATTGAAAAATTCTCCTGCCCATGTGGGCTACTCTTTTAAGCACTATGTCTGGGTCATTTAATTAACATCACTCCACCTCTTGAAACACAAGTAAACCATATAGACTTCGATATCCACCCTCCAGGGACAGCCAGATAGGGATACCGAGTTTATATTTGACATAAACAAAATGCCAACAGATGCTGAAATTGCACGTAGAGGTGATCCGGCCTTGCATTTACAAGTGTGGGTTTACAATAATTATGTTAAACACGTAATGGTGGATGATGGAGCAGAAGTTAACATTGTCCCCTTCTCTTTCCCTTAAAAGCTATGAAATGGAGAACTAAACTGTTCCACAACAAGAAATACGTTAAGAGGTTATGATAGCCTTAAAGCTACTTTAATTGGGACTATAATATTACCATTCACCTTAGGACCCAAAACAATCCTCACCGAGTTTTATATCACGAGATCGGAAACCAACTATAATATGATCCTCGGTCAACCATGGATACATTGATGAAAGCAATCCCCTCTATGTTATTCTAGGAAATAAGATTCTTACACCTAGGAAAGATATTCGTAGCAAAAGGTGACCCAAAACCATTCGACATACACCTAGCAGACCTAAAGAAAAGACCAGGTGTTCACTCTGAGTTTGAACTCCCAACAAACCAACTTAACAAACCAATTGACTCAAAACCAAAAGAAAAATTAATACCTACAACAAAACTAGAAATTACAAACCTAGTCAAGGGCATCCTAGCCCTCAAGGATGAAGCTAACGTTGTAGAAACAAGTGTCATTAGGAACTACTACAAAAATTTTCGAGTTACTAGAACAAGATCTACCAATTTTCCTACCATTTGATTCCGCAGGTATGGGACGTACCCTAGGAGTTGGTTCTCTTCCAGCAGAGGAAATTTGCATGGTAGAAGTAATCGAGACAGAAGAAACAGATGCGAAGAATGTGCTAACACCCATCTTTCCTAGTAAATATTGGACTCTCCATTTTGATGGAGCTAGATGTCGCTATGGAGCTAGGGTAGGTGTGATCTTTACTTCTCTTGAGCTAAAGATCCTACCTTTTGCTTTTAAGTTAAACTTTGAATGTACAAACAATGGCGCTGAATACAAAGCCCTCCTCCTTGGCCTCATCATAGCTAAAAGGATCGGTGTCAATAACATCAGAGTATTAGGAGACTTGCGCTTAGCTACAAACCAAGTCTCACAAGTATATGAGACTAAATCGAGCACTTACTGACTCTATAAAATAGCGGTATTAGATCTAAGCAAAGGATTCAACTTCATATCCATTGAGGAAATCCCACGAGACCATAACCTTCTTGCAGATTCAATAGCAACCTCGGCTTCACGTTTTACCCCAAGTAATGAGTTAGAAGATAAAAGTTTCAAGGTATCACTTCATACTAAACCATTGGTGAAGAAAAAATCAACGAACCCTCTTCTAGCATATACACACACCCAAATCCTCGCTAACTCCTAAGAAATAGAAACACACACCCAAATCCTTAAATAACATCGAAAGGATTTTGCATTTAATTATAAAGACATGACAAGTATCGCACCACAAGTGGTGGTACATAATCTTGTCACTAAACCATATGCAAAGCCAATTAAAATTAAATGAAGTCAAGACCAATGAAGCCAAAAGTGGCTCTCATGGTAAAAGAGGAAGTAATAAAACTTCTCCAAGTAGGATTCATCAAATCAATCAATTATTCACAATGGGTATCTAATATCATCCCCTGCTCTAAAAAAGAATGGGAAGATACACATTTGCATAGTTTTTCAAGGATATTAACAAAGCTTGTCCCAAGGATGATTTCCCATTAACATCCATTGACGTCATCGTTGAAGCAATAGCTGGATTTGAGATTTTGTCTATCATGGATGGGTTCTTGGGATATAATCAAATCAAAATATCCGACAAGACCAAGCCAAAACCATGTTTATAACTCCCTGGGAACTTATTGTTATGTTGTCATGCCATTTGGCCTTAAGAACGCCAAATGCTACATATCAACAGAGCAATGACCTACACATTCCATGATCTTATCCATAAAATTGTGGAATCATATGTGGATGACTTGTTGGCCAAGGCCAAGAAGTGTTGTGATCACCCGGAGGTGCTCCATATCATCCTGTCATGATTAATTGAGTATGGTGTCACATTAAACCCAGAGAAGTACAATTTCGGTGTAACAGGAGGAAAACTTCTAGGATACATTATATCTTCATGAGGGATTGATGTCGATTTTGCCAAAATATGGGTTTTTCTCGAAATGATCCCACCTTCAGAAGAGTCTGAATCAAGTAATTTCTTGGGAAACTCGGTGCAATCCAAAGGTTCATCCCAAATTTAAGCTTTACCATTCATCCAATCAACAATCTACTCAAGAAAGATTATAGTATCGATTGGACTAAATAATGAAATGAGGCTTTCAAAGTAGTTAAGCGCTTCTTGTTGTCACCACCCACGCTAATGCCTCCCAAGCCAAACCACCCTTTGATCCTATACTCACGAGCCACTCATGTCTCGTTGGCCTACATGCTGGCTCAAGAAGATGATGATAAACAAGAACACGTGATCTATTTCATTAGCCAAACATTACTCGATTATGAAAACGTTATACACAAGCATAAAGAGAATGCCTTGCCATAATCTTCACCACAAAATGTTTAAGACATTACATGTTAAATCAAGAAATAAAGGTCATTGTGAAGACATACCATTTACGGACATTCCTCACGCAAGGGTCCTTGTCTAAGAAGGTTGGATGTTTCATAACCCTAATGGGAGAATTTGAGTTAACATTCGTAAACCAAAAATCCGTCAAAGGACAAATCATTGCAGACTGGTTAGCTGACAATCCACTAGATGGAGGTGAACTGGTAGATCTAGACTTTCCCGATGAATGTGTATTCTTTGTCGAAACCAGACCCCCCATCTCTACATGTCCCTGGTATACTGATATCATCAATTTTATCATGGACCATACATACCCGGAAAGTGCCACGTCACAAAAAAGAAGGCGGTTATGCATTATTGCTGCTAAATATGTTGTTTTAGACCAAGTGCTCTATCGTAGAGCCTTCAACGACATGCTTCTAAGATGCGTCGACATAGAAGAATCCAAGAGGATCCTTCATGAATCCCACAATGGGATATGCGGGGCCACTTCGGTGGTCACACCACCACTCAAATACATCGGATGGGCTATTTTTGGCCCATTCTTGAACATGATGCAGTGGAATTTTTACGTAAGTACCACAAATGTCAAGAATTTTCTCATGATATTCACATGACCCTACGATAGCGACTTTGTGGCCTTTCTCCACTTGGGGTCTGGACTTAATAGGGAAATTCTCTCCCTCATCAACCAATGGCCATAATTTTATAATCACAGCCACATAATATTTTACCAAATGGGTGGAGGCCATGCCTCTCACCACCGTACCAGGTTCGGTGATTGCCAAATTCATTTTGAACCAAATTATCTGCAGGTATGGTGTCCCACAAATCATTATCTTAGATAATGGCACATCCTTTAAGAATGACGAAGTTCATGAGCTATGTAGCAAGTTCAAAATAAACCATCACATGGCCTCTCTTTACTACCCTCAAGCCAATGGGTAGGCTGAAGCGACAAACAAAACGTTGAAAGCTATTCTCCTCAAAATAGTAAAAGAAAACAAACGAGATTGGCACTTAAAATTATATTTGGCCTTGTGGGCCCACCGAACCTCAATAAGAACACTAACAGGAGCAACTCCTTTCTCACTAGTATTCGGGCAGAAGTAGTTCTCCCACTTGAGGTTGAAATACCTAGTCTCCGCATCTCACTACAAGGGATTCTAGATGAAGAAGCTTATAGGGAGGCACACCTCTCCCAACTAGAAAGCCTAGACGAGGCCAAGTTAAACGTAGAACAATGACATAGAGCCTATGCTAACCGGATGTCTTTGGTAGTATAACAAAAAGGTCTATGAGCGAGAAATATATGAAGGAGATCTAGTTTTAAGACTAGACAGCGATCGATAAGAAAACCGGTGAAGGAATAAATTTCCAACCTAAATGGTTGGGCCCATATCGAGTCATGAAGGACTATGGTAATGGTGCGTATCTCTTGTGCACACTAGAGGGTGAGGAATTCAGTGAATCACTCAATTCCTTACATATTAAATGGTTTTATGCATGAAGCATCAACACTATTTGTATAATTATATCTACATTACATACTCGTTTAGATAGGTTCATTTTGTTCATTCGTTTCATAAAATTTGGTGATCAAGGACTTATTCTTAAAGCAATTCATTACAAACTTCGATAGTATTGGTAGGAGCTTTCAAATCATACTTCTTCATTTTCATAACATCATCAATCAAGTTTCAAAATCATTTCATCAATTAAAGCTAGATATGACAAAGTCTTAATGGTAGCCATACCAAGGTCTACATGCTTGTTCTCACTTTTGGTTTCTTCCTAGGGTAGGTGTCTTGCCTATGGTCTGTTCAGAAGATTCATGCTGTCGCATCTATCCCACATATATATCTCTTTAGAAATAAGAACATACTAAAATTTTGCTCAAGTAAGTAAGTCAAATATAGATCAAACATAAAATTTTACTTTTACACATTTCCTTGCCCTACCAACCTTCGGTGATGAGCTTACATCTCTTACTAGTGATGTAGGGTTGGGAAAGGATGGGAATGCCTTTACTTGCATGTGCCTTATCCATGGTGATAAGCCCATGCTTCCTACTAGTAGCATGGGGCAAGGTGTAGGGGGTCCGCTTGACAGAAAACGTTAAAATTCATAAGCAAATAGTTCAAACAAACTTTTGAAATCTTGAGTCAAAACAAATGAATCAGATGTCCAAAATTCCAAGAGAGTTCAAAACCCTGAAAACCAGATTTTGTCAACCAAGTGGCTATATACGGATCTAAGTCTGGATAAACTGCAAAGCAAGTTGCATTCTAAACTATGGAGTCACTTGAGTAAGATAGGTTTGTAGCATCCTAATTTGGTTCCACCAACTCTTTGTCTATCTCCCATCATTACCATTTCAACACACCTCATAGCTTGTGCCCTTTCTAGCTCTCGGTGGTGAGCCCTCACATCTTACTAGGTTGCGTGGAGTTAGGAGTGGGGCAAGTTCATCTGCTCATCATCACTTTTTGTCAAAACAATATGAAGTACCAAAATTTCTTATAGAAACTAAAGTTCAAGATAACATAGTGTCCACATCATCATACATCAGCATCACGATATACAAAAAGAAAACATTTGTGATATTTGTTCTCCATTTCATACATTCTGAAAAGCATATAAAAACAAAATTTTTACAAACATCTAATATACATGTGAAAATGAATCACAAAATTCTAGGTACAAAGAAATCTAGATCCAAACAGAGATGTATATATATATATACTTAGGTTTTATGTACAATGCCATCATGCACTAGGCATGGAAAAAATGCTCAATGAGCCCGGAAAATATAGAATGGTTGTATAAATAGTCTAGCAAGAGTCACTACAAAAAGAGCCAAGTGGCCTCTCAATCCCTATGGGATCCCTCAAAAGGCACATGATCACGTCTAGGACTCCAGCTACTCCGGTGCTCTAAGTGCACTGAGGGCTCACGATCCTGAACAGTAGCTATAGCCTCGCTATGAGAGCGGCTCCTCCTCATCAAGCACTCTGCAGCCCTATACCCAACTACCTTAGCATGAAGGGAAGTCACCATCTTGGCCACATGCCAGATGGGGGAAAAAACATTGGTATGCCTACCAGCATCAAGGCTCCCCTACATCCGTGGATAGCTCGGCATGAGTCTTCTCCATGGGGAGCATCAGGGTATCAGTACATACCCGGTGAATCAAGTCTCACCACTCATCAACAATCTTTGTAAGAAAAGGAGAAAAATAAAATAGAAAATTATCAAAAGGTAAAACCAAGAATGAACAAAAAGAGAGGTAGCAACTAAGGTAATTCTAGCTAAAATAAATATCAAAAGAAGAGTGACAACTCACTCGGATCTCCGGGCCTCCAAGAAGGATCTCTGGGATCCGCCTACCATGGATGCCACTGCTGACTGATGTCCTCCTCCCACATCTGGGACAACATGGCATCCTACCATGGACTCATCCTCTCTGCCTAAGTCCTGAGAAAGTAACTCCTCTGAGACTAGAGTCACCCTCTCCGCACTCTACTCTGCCCTCTTGGCCTATAAAATCTCCTGAGTGTCATGCCACTCGGAATCACTATCCTCTCCCCTTTGACTCACAGGACCTCCATGTCCTCGGTCTCCTCCTCCATCTCTCCCCCTATGAACTCCTCAGACTCAGAGTCTATATCAATGGGGTCATCACTACTATGGGCAGGACCGAAGGCAATCCGAAGTAAAGGTGCCTGAGGAGCACCGACTCTCACTTGGGCACGTACCACCCCTCGGCTGACAATAGGGATGTCGAAGTAACAACTATTTAACCCCGGCCTCTAGGACCTCCCCTAGCCTCCTGAACTGATCTGAACACTGGCACCATTGGGGAAGCATGTCAATATAAGCAAGGCTGAATTGCTGAGGCACTCGATCAAAGGGGTGTGTCTCTACCTTCCCCATCCTATCCACAAGCTACCTTGTAGTAGAGCAGAAATCAAAGTGAAGGTCTCCTCACCCCATAACCCCGCCATGGCCTAATAAGGTGTGGCCTCCATATCCTCAGTAGTCAGGGAAGAAACTAGCTGGTGGGGTGCTCTAAGCACCGTCATCTCTATCCATCTAGCTGCCCTCATGGCTCCGAGATCCACCACCTCTATGCCTCTCCCATAAGGGATGATGCACTCATAGACCCAACTCATAACTAAGGTCGATGGCTCAGTGACTATCCCTGTAATCAAACCACCATGTATAAGTTGTGATAGGTGGTCCCAAGTATATTGGCTCCCCAAGCATAAATCTGACCATGTGCCTCAATCTGTGCGATGATGGGGGCCTAATAGTAGAGTAAAGTATCCCCTCCCTTATCTCCGATCAATCTTGAAGCAAGGATGCCCATAATGGCCTGACAGATCAGAGGGATGGGCAAGCCAGGAATAGAACGGACCTTCACCGCCTTCTTCGAGCCAAAGTGGAGATAATCGCCTCTCCCATATAGGTGGCCCACTAAGTCACATGAGCTCTAGACACTTTCTGTATCAAATTAAAGTCTCCTCCTAATAATTAGGACTCGAAAATGTGGTAGACATCCTCTAGGGTGATAGTCCACTCACCCCTAACACCTAGAAATCGGAAGGTGTTCCGATCTGCATCCCAGTAAGAGAATAAGTCACATAGTATGTGACTGGCAGGTGTAACGTGGGGAACCCGTGCGATCCTCAGTATACCTTCCTCTGAAGTGTATCCTGCTCATCCTGAGAAAGTGCATCTAGCACTACTGGAAGCCAATCACTCTCTCTCTCTCTAGCTCCATCTAATGTACTCTTCCTTCTTCTAAAACACACAAAAACACATAAAAAGGAGAAAGTTAGTATCAAGATTGCATTAAAAAATCATTAAAGCAAATGAGAATACTAAAAATGCAAAAATAAACTCAAATCAATGTTGTTTTAACATTCTGAAGAGAACCGCCGCCCTGAAGCGGGGGTGGCGGTTCCGCAACCGCCGCCTTAAAAGGCAAAGAATCTCAGTAACCGCCACCCTGCTCAGGGTGGTGGTCCTGTCCCACATTTCAAAATGGGTCACGTGCCCTAAAATGCTTAAAAATACAAAAATTCAACTGTTTTAGCTAATAAAAAGCCTACCCATTAGGCACCACCCTAAGAGACACATTTAAAACTGACATTTCTAAAAATGACCCCCCAAGACAAAGATTTCGACATTTTAACATTTTTAGTGCAAAAATGTTAAAACAAGAAGAACTAACCTGAGATCTCATAGGTCGATGTTCCGCTTGACGAAGGCATGATCGCTATCTCACTATGAACGTTTCGACTATACTCTCATCGAGGCCGTCACCGTGGGACCCAGAGCTCAAAAACTATCAAATCGACATGCACAAATGAATAGGAAAATGGTCCCATTATATATATATATATATATATATATAGTGTTTTGACTCATTTTGAATGCCCCTCTCGCAGGTTTAGAGTGCCAACGGAGGTAAGTTCTCATCCTGCGTAAATGGTAAGTCCTCATTTCATACTAATCTAGTATTTATTTTTTGATTTGTTTTGTCTATTTGCACTTGAGTCTTCTTTCCATTTTACAGGTAGTAGGAACTTGGATGGTGACATTTCGACACACAGGCGTGTCAGGTATAATTTCTAACTTCCCATTTTGGGACCGCCATAACTCGGACCCATCGTTTTATGCCTCTTCATGGTTAAAATGCTTCTCCGAGGGGGCAATATGTACGTACCCAAAATTGTAGGGTATTGTGCTGCTGGAACGATGTTACACATGCCCCAATGATGATACAAGTCACCTCACAAGGTGTTCGAGATCCAGAGAAGCTCACGAAGTATATGTTAGCATCCCAAATTCTTTATCCATGTTCCTTGTGCTTTGTTTTATTCCTCTGCCTTTCTTTTCTTAGTGTTCTGTCCTTTAGTGATGAAACCACCGCCCTATCAGGTGTCGGTCATGTAACCGCCACCTTGATCAAGGTGGTGGTCCTATAACCACCGGCCTGCTCGGGGTGGCGGTCCTATAGTAGGCGGTGGTCCTATAACTACGCCCGCTCGGGCGGTGGTCCTGTAACCACCACCCTACTCAGGGCGGCGGTCCTTCACGCATTTTCCAGCACATTCTTTTGATCACGACTTGCGTGATTTTCAACTTTTACCATCTTTTCTCCACCGCCTTGGCTCGTATTAATGTTTTGTGTCCCCTAGAATAGTGTTTCTCCATTGTTTAATGGTAAAAGAGTTCCATTCCAAGTTACCCTTTGGTGAATGGGAATTCTATAAATAGCTGGTTTGTTTTTAAACAAAAGGCCCCTCAACTTCTCATTTTTCATTGTTTAATTCTGTCAATTTCTTGTTTAGAAGCTCATATTGTTTTCATATTTACATCCATACTAGTTTTGTTTTTCTCGTTGGAAGCCATTCGATCTTCTTGCTTCAGTCTTGTTCATTGTTGTCCATACAAATTAGTCTAGAGCAGAGTAGTGTCAGTTTTAGATTGAATTCATTAGAGTTGCAGGTTGTGTTCTTCACAAAAGGTAGATTCTAGAATCTCTCGGTACCCTTGTGTTGTATTCCCGCAATAAATCCCGCTAGGAATTACATACGCCAAGCTCTGTCTCTTGCGCTATCCCTCTCCTACTCGCATTGTATTCGGTCTATATCCAAAGCTACCATTGTTCAAATACCTTCTTCTATTGATGCTAGCATATACACACACTTTTGGATCCACATGAACACGAAAGAATGAGGAGATCATTCTGAGGGGAAAAATTCATAAACTATTGGAGTCGCCACTGTTCTACAAATTCCAGGTTTTATCTATCAAAGTTCTAGTTAAAACATATCAAATAGAGTAGTGAAATATTTAATTTCAGTTAAATTTCATTCTTGATATTGCCAGGAAGTTATGGGGATTGATAGTTTCGAGAAACTATGATTCATTCCTCACTTCTGAGGTAGGATCAAGAATATTTCAATTAAGTTAATCAACTATCTAGTTTTTAGGATAGAACTCACAACCATATAGGCAAGTAACTACACTAGGCTACCTTGTTTGTTTTAATTTTGTTATTAGATTAGTTATCATTTTATAAATATATTAGATTATTTTCTCTTTCATTTCCATTCAAAATCTTATCAAAAATACAGAATATATATATATATATATATATATATGTTGTAGATATATCTCGCATAGTTAGTTTATTTCATTTCAGCTTAGGTTTATATCGACCTTGTATGACAATCATGGGAGCTAGGGAGCCTAGGGAATACATTTTTGAGCCAATCGTGCCTCAACCAAAACATCCAGAGAATTGTCCATAAGGGACCAAAAGAATCCACTACATATTTAGCCTTCCCATTTTCATGACCTTATCGGGAGACATATACGAAGCACCCACAGGTTATCTTCCACGTATTCCACAACCCATAGATCGGATCATGGTAGAGCTCAATATTGATTGGAGCCTTCGAGAAGCTATCCTCGCCGAACGATCTATCACACCGGTTCAGGTTAGGAGGGCCTTCTTTGCCTTAGATTCACAGATCCCACCATTGCGTGTTGAAGACATAAGATTACCTAACTTATCTGCATCCCGCGTGTTTTCCATCCCCACCAGCTGTCTTGGCACGACCTCGGGAGGTCGGGTGTGAGGAAGAGTCACTTGTAGATTCTCATGCTCACATGTCACTTTTCCATCATATAGACACCCATAGTATCACAAGACAAGCAAGTCCCTTAGTACATAATAAGAGTAGAAAAACACGCATAACTAATAAGCATGTATGAAAATTAATTGTATCCAAATGCGAATATTGAAGAGCATATGATATAAAAAGAGCTAACAACAATTGTAAGCATTACACAAAGCATATGTGTTGGTCATGCAAGTTTGAAAGACAATAAATACACAATATATAGATGTAGCCATGTGTAATGAGGAAATAAAGTAACTATAATGGAAATATAGCACCTAGATGTAGTATGTAAAAGTAGATGCCCCCATAGGTTAGAATTCTAGGAAAAGGGAAGGCTAACACCTATCATCATGTATCACTCTGTGGTTTTATTCCGTTGTGCTCAATATACCATGTGAATGTGTGTGTGTAAATATGAATTGTTATCTAACAAACCAAATGAATAAACAACATGTATAATGTAAAGCATAAATAATGTATGCTACAAAATAGGTCCTGATTTTGTATTTTGTAAATATTTGAATGTTTTTGTTTTTTAGGCCCTCATAGGGCATAAATGAAAACCTATTTTCATAGGAGAAGGAAGGGTGATCCAATAAATACCCCATGGAGGGGAAGGATAGATATTATGCAACTAAATAATGGGAAGCAAGGTTTCTCCTAGTGTGTGTATGCAAATTGTGGTTTGTATGTGGCACTGCTCCTCAAAATTCAAATGAAAAGAGTGAATCATTAGGAAATAGTGGAAAGATCATGAGATATATCCCAATAGAAAATTACAAGGAGGTAAATTAACTTCCAAAGATGATGGAGGGTCAAGCCTTGAATGTGCAATAAAATGTGACTCAAGTGCAAGAAAACTCATAGTGGTGATATGTGTTGAGAAAGGCCTATGAGAAGAATGAGAAATAACAAAGCACTAAGTGGAATATGATGTGTTATACCTATGTTATGGAATAGAATAATGAGAGCTCCTAGATGACCTATGATATATTATGGAGTGAGCTAGAAAGCTAGAAGATCTACATAAAGTTTGCTTTGAGAGTGTTTGCCACTAGCGGTAATGTGCATACAATAAGGCCAAGGCGGGGACATAGAGGCCCTAGAACTATGTGGTGTAATATGATAAACTAAAGACCAATCAGAGACCTAGAATTATGTGAATTTGTATGTGCAACCAAAGGCCTATTATGAGACCTAGGAGGACTAGTGTTATGTGAAGTGGTATGTGAAATAATAGACATGTCCATAGATGCACTAGAATTGTAGAAGGATGAAGCATGCTATGAGAGAAATCCTAAAAAGGAATACCTTAAATAGTGACAACTTGTTGATGACTAATAAACTTGATACACTAATGAACAATGGATGGAACAACCTAAGAGCATGTATCTAAGGAAATATAGATGTAATACTCCAGTAGCTATAGATTTAGCAACCAAGAATGAATTTTTATACCGATAGATCCGATTTGTGACTCGGAAGGGTAATGTGTTGAAAATGTGGATCAGAATCAAGTGCAAGACTCTCAAAAGGAATTCCAAGAGACTAAAGTAATGGCCATAAAAAACATTATCTTTGTAATGTGGGGTAACAAAGACACCCTAAATTATAATATGATCAAAAGAAATGGAATAGATAATGTGTCATAAATAAGTGAATTGTCTATATCGAATCATCTAAAGAAATTATTGGTGTAGAATATGGCGTGAAAGTAATGGTATGAATTGTAGAATCAATTAGATAATCATAATAATGTGGTGGTGGCACCACACAATGAGTGTTATGAAGTGTATTATTGAATATTTTTAACTTAGAATTAGTATTTGTAGGCTTAGAAGATTCTATGGGCTCATCCCATTCAATTGCATTAGAGTCAATAAGATCCTAAATAATGTGTTGTAACTTAATACATTGATCTAGATAGAGTGACACATACATATATGATAATCACAAGAAGAATTAGCATCAAAGCTCTTACTTTGAGGCTTGCTCGTATCAACCTCAAATGGTGGAGGGAGAGACACGATATTACACTCAAGTAATTGCTTTAAGATCATGTGTGGAGGAAAAGGTAACCATGTAAATTTTCATCTTGTAGGTTGTAATTGGATATTAGTAGGTTGAAAAATAGCATTGACATTTTCTTTAGAAGTAACCTTAGGTTCATTAGATTTTCCTTTGAAATTACATTTTCTTTGAAACTTGAATTTATATGGATTAGTGTAGCTAACAACATACTTAATTTTGTTCATGTGTGATAGCTTATCTTCACGTTCTTTAAGTGTATGACATTTCAGGTCAAAGGATTGAAACTTATAAAAAATGATCGATTCTTGTAATGTAGGAAGAAAAATGTGAACAAAAATTTCTTACAATTCACTGTCGCTTAAGATATTATTCATCTTAGTAAGCATTGTTCGATAACATAAGACATAATTATTGATATGCTCATAAAATCCTTGTTTGATTTTGGAAATTTGTGCATAAGATATATTATCCCCAATGTTGATTGAAAATTATGCCAAAAATTGATTTTCCAATGTAGTAAAAGAGCGCATAAAATGTGTGGGGATATCATAAAACCATTGCAAAGCAAATTCCTTAAGGCTCCTAGGGAATAAATTAGTAAGAAATATATCATTAGATGCATATTCAAAGAAAGAAACATGGAATGATCTAATATGCTCTTGGGGATCATCCTTTCCATCATAGATAGGAAAAGGATATAAAACAACTTTAGGTGCAAGTGGATTATACAATAATTTAGAAGAATCCATGGAAGTAGAATTATGATAGACCCCTTGTTCCAATTATAAAATTTACGCTCGTAAATAATGAACAAAGGACTTAAGATCATGTGTGTTAGATGAATGTATATGCAATCCTATATGATGATAGATAGGATATGTAGTATTAATAGTGTTTTTATGAATAGGAATAGAAACATTGTGCATATGATTTCTAGGTGCCCCTAAGGAAGTAGGCATAATGGATGTGGGTATAGTAAATGTGTCGACATAGGCATGCTTGAGTTGATCTCTTGCAACATAAAGAATACGATCAATATGATCAAGATTTTCATGAAATAAATTTTGTAATTTTTTCTCCACATCCTTAGGAAGGTCTTGGGTGCGATTTTCATAATCATTATTAGTGATCTGAGACAATAACCCGTGGCAATTCTAGTGGGGCAACTTCCGGGAGTCATAACTTTTGCACCATAGCTCCAATTGACTCCATTCAAAATGTGTTGGAAATCTTGGAATGTGTATAATATGGTGAAATTATGCATAACTATTTTAATAAAATTTTGGTCCCCAAAATCCACTTCTAAATTCCTCAAATTGTAATTTATTAGTGTTGTCTAAAAATAGTAATTTCACAAAAAAATTGCATATGTAATTCACGGAAGGTGAATCACCTTGTCTCCTCGAGATTGGTGACCTTAAAAATTCTTATAGATGTCTCTTCATATTTATAAAATTATTATATAAGTATATGTAACCCACAAGGGAAAGACACACATCTCCTTGCAGATACAACTATTGTAATCCTAATTTTCTCGAGAAATATTGGAACAATTGTTATTTTGTCCTTTAATCCCAAAACCCTTGAGTTTTGGATCAATGGTAGCAGAATGAAGTTTTCTTGAGAGTGTATGATTTCTAGGATGAGATCGGGATATAAGAATCTTAGGTGGTCCACACAAGACTCTTTAGAATATTTGACTACTCATCAAAGGAGACATCAAATGGAAAAGAACACCAAGAAAAACTATCCTCTCAAGAAAATGATGAATGAAGCTCTCATGGAGAAAAAGGATCAAATGTTACAAAAATTCACCTAGACCCTTAGATAGCTACACACAGGAAATCCAACATCCTCCTCTGTGATCCATCCCTTTAGTGCCTTAACACCCTTTAAGGTTCAAGTAAATTTTGATATTCCTATTTTGAGGGTAAAATAAATTATGATGTAGTAGAAAATTGGTTGGACCAATTATCCTCCTATTTTTATGTCAATAAATTCACTGATAAAGAGAAGATAACATTTTCTCTCTTGAAATCATCACTTTCTTTAAAAACTAGTGGGAATATACAAAAATGGACTCAATAAGAATGAACTAGGAATTGTAAAGGAGCCCACATGGGATGATTTTGTGGATGCCATAAAGGAAGAATAACACCTGTTGGATCCTATGATGATATGTACATATAGTGGCAACAACTCGCCAGGTAAGGACCGATCTCTGTATGCAAGATTGGGGATTCAAGACACGTAACATCAAAAGATCCTCAAATATTGTAGTTTCCTACAATTTTATATATGAGAGGACATGGACATATTTTAATTTCATACCCTCGGTGAGGTGTACAAGTTTGTGATCAATATTAAAAAAATCATAGAAAGAGAAATACAAAACCATCCTCTGAGGGGGAGAAATGGTAAGGAAAGACCCAAGGTTAGGGCTGGAAATAGAAGGAGTCAAAAGGAAATAAAACACGAAGGAGAAGATAACAAAGTGGTGCGACCTCCACAATAATAAGTGTTATATCAAGGAAGAATGTTGATCCATCAAGTCCTTACTCACCGAGTCATCATCTTCAACACCCACTGCTCCACCGGTGACACACCCCGAGGTCAAAGATGAAGAAGATGAAATTATAGATGTTGAACTAGATGTGATCATTTCCACCTCACAAGTCAAGAAGATGGATGAGAAGGAAAGGATATTTCACTCCAAGATTTGGGTAAAGGGTAAGCCTCTACATTTTATTCTTGATAGTGGAAGTCAAAAGAATTTAATTTCTGCTGATGTTGTGAAAATTCTTAACCTTCCTGTAAAGTCACATCCCTAGCCATATAATATCAAGTGGTTGAACCTAGGAAGAAATCTCTATGTCACACACCAATTTCATCTCCCGTATTTAATCAAACCCTTCAATGATGAATTTCTATGTGATATTGTTCCATCGATGTTTGTGATGTGCTCATGGGCTAGCCATTCATGTGGGATATACATGGAATTCATGATTCATGACCTCAAAGGGTAACTATTACCATTGGGAGTCACCACTATTAGATACCTAAGGTCTCTCCCTCCAACCATGTTTCATCATTAGCACCAAGCAATGTAACAAGTTGTTGGAGAAAACAAATCAGTTTTTCATCCTGATGATTAGGCCAAAAACTACCAAAAAGTTGTTGTGGCCACCTTGAACACACATTCAATGCAAAAAAAGAAGTAGATGGACCAAATCATATATGAGTATGATGATCTATTCTAATCGCCCACAGGAGTGCCACTTCAGTTTGAGGTAAAATATGTTATTGATTTTTTCCTAGGATATCCTTTATCCAACAACCCTTTGTATCATAGGTCGGTTCTTGAAAATGAAAAGATCAAGATGCAACTCTAAGATCTGATTTAAAACCACTGATTTCTTCACCCTTTAGAAGTCTAATTATGTTGGCACCAAAGAAAGATGGGATATGGAGACTCTGCATTAACTATCGGGCCTTCAAAAAATTACTATGAAGAATCGCTACCCCCTTTTGAGGATTGATGATCTGTTAGACCAACTTCATGGTAAAAATTCTTCACAAAAATTAGTCTCAAGTCTTTCTATCATCATATTCTCATCGAGTCCACCAATGTCCGAAATACCGCATTTAAGTATTGGTAAGGTCTATTTGAATGGTTAGTAATTCCCTACGTACTAACTAATGCTCCTGCAACATTCATGACGATGATGGATTACATCTTGTGGCCTTACACCAATTCCTTCTTGGTTTTCTACTTAGATGATATATTCATATATAGTCGACGTGAGTGAAACATCTAAAGCATGTTTAAGAAGTAATCCAAATCCTTCAAAAAAACAAATTGTATGCAAATCTAAACAAATGCACATTTGGGATGAGGAAGGTTCAGTACCTAGGGTACATTGTGGATGAAGGAGTCCATGTTGACCCAGAGAAAATCTAGGTTATTAAAAATGGCTTACTCCAAAGACTCTTATAGAACTTTGTAGCTTCTTAGGTCTTGCCAATTTCTATCATCGGTTTGTCTTGGGGTTTTCACATATTTCTTGGCCACTGAACCAAGTGACTAAAGGAGGGAATAGGGATACATTCTAATGGGGGGAGGAACAAAAGATATCATTTGAAGGTTTGAAAGAAATATTATGATTAGCCTATGTCCTCTCCTTACCTGACCTACATCAACCTTTCGAATTGATGACAGATGCATCAGAGTATGCCTTGGGAGTTTTTATCATGCAACATGGTCACCCTATTGCATATAATAGTGAAATGTTCAATGACACAATCATGAAGTAACCAACATATGATAAGGATATTTATGTCATCGTCTAATCCTACAAGTAATGGAAACACTATATTTTGGGGAAGGAGAAAGTCATCCACATAGACCATAGATCATTGGAATTCCTTTATACGCATAGCAAAAAAAAGAATGAAAGAAACCAAAATTGGGCCACATACGTGCAATAGTTCCACTTGATAATAAAACATAAGAATGGAAGTTCCAATTTAGCAATGATTTTCTTAGCCACGCTCCAATTGATACCTTACGACTATCCTTGACCTTTGCAGACATAAGACTTCAAGTTGGTGCACTTTTTATGAGACAGATCCTTATTTTTATGATACTTATTAGGCCCTCCAAGGAGAAAATAATTTTCCCGATTTCTGTCTACATGATGTAAAAATCCAAAGAAAACTTGCACACACACACACACACTCAATATTTTTCTTTTAACGATTTTTGATTAAATTTCAACATTGTGATCTTTTTGTATTTTTCATAAATAATAAAAATTGCAAGTCTGTGTAAAAATAAATAAATGATAGAGAATACCACCATAAAATTGACACGATACATGATAAAGGATTTTGGTGCTTAAGGCCTACATCTTTGGGTCCACTTGAACTAGACTCGATTTATTAAAATATTGCAAATAAACCTTTACAATAGTTACTATAAGAATTTTACCTTCTCACAAAGAATCTCATACCAAAAATAATGCTAGTCCCTTTTACAACTCCGAATTCTCTCTCGTAGCTCAAGATATAAGCTTCACAAAATATAACACAATTACTAAACAATGCCACTTCAAATATTACAGATCTCTTTTTATAATATTTCGAGCTCCACAAAAACACTAGTTGGGCACCTTACCTTTTAGTCTGGAGATGATGGTTTGATTCTTATCCTTACGCAATTGTAATTCCATTTAAGGGACTTAGTCCCATATTCTTTTCTTAAAGGGTGAAGGGGATGTTTATATATGTGGCAAAGTGTGGGTGTTTGGTTGGCTATAGAGCCATTTTATTGGGTCATGTTTTTTTATCCCGGTTGGAAGTCTAAGTTTAGGTGCTTTGTATTGAGGAATTTGCATGTAAACTATGTGGCAATGGAGAGATAAGGGGATAAACAATGTGTGACAAGTAAGTATAATGTGTGGCGCTTAGGATAATGTGTCGGTGGCAAATTTGAATGAAATGCATGGGAGTTAAAACAATAGTTAGCCAATGTGGAGAGATAAGGATCTGATCGGTGGATAGGTCGACTTGGTCGATCAAGTCGGGCTATCCACCAAACCCTTTACAAATAAATACCAATAAAATCCCACATTGAAAAAGAAATTATGGTATGAGGCACATATATACAAAATATCTGCAATATCAATATAAGGAGGCCAATGCACCCTCCATAATTAAGTGTGTCAAACCTAGCCAAGGGCACCCAACCAAAAATAGCAAGGCCCGCCCCGTCCTTCATCGAGTGTCTAAGACCGACTTTGAAAAAATAATTTACCCTTCATTCATATTGTCCATGTGTTGCATTTTTCATTGGTCCACTTGGCAAGCATACATGCGTTCAACTTGCATGTAGTCCCGAATTTTCTAGTTGCCCAAAAATTTTAGTGAGCCATAACGTTTGCATACATTATCCGATTTTTGTAAACATCATCATAGTTAGAAATATTTTTTACCAATTCATTACGATGTTTCGATCACAATCCTCAAAATCCTTTTGTGATCTTTCTCTTTGGATTTGATCACCATGAGTAAAAATTCTTGCTTGAGTTGACAAGCCTTTTCATCCGACCGCACTAACCAAGGATAGAACTTTTTTTGCATGATGAGATCTAACAATATACTCAATTCCATACTTTACAAGAAAGTATTTATTTTCTTCCCTATAGAATATTGATTTACGATCATATAAATAAGGAATCCCCAAAAATACACCACAAATATCCAAAGGAACAACATCCAATTCAACCTCATCAATAATATTGTCTATAATGCTAAACCTCAATCTACAAGTTTTAGTTACCTACAACTTTACATCATCACAAACCCAACCCAAAGGATAAGGCTTAGGATGTGGATTAGTTTTGAGTCCTAATTTCTTAACAACCTCCTCTAAAATCAAATTAGCTTGAGATCCACTATAAAAAAGAGTATCAATTTTTGTATGTTTTGAAATAACTCTAAGGTGGAAAAGATCATTCTGTTTCTTTTCATCATGTATAGATTGTTGATTAGAAGAAGATGCAACATTTGAAGTAATAGTGTTGGAAGAAGAGAAAGAATGATTACCTTGAAAAATCATGGCCATGATCTTGGTTTCATCCTCGAATCAAACCTAAGATCATGAACCACAATATTCATTTTCTTCTCTTTTCCTTTCTTAAGAATCCATTTAGGCTAGGTTTCTGGATGTAATTTCCAATACCTAGTCTCATCATGGTTCTTTTAAAATGATTACAAAATGTTTTTTCATCTTCCTTCTTAACAAGAGAAATTTTTTTGCTTACACTTTCCTTTTTCTTGTTCTTTCAAACCTTTTTCTTATCCTTCATATTTCTTGTTCTTTAGTTTAAAAATAAGAAGAGGAGGACTCCTTATTCATTTTCCCCATGCTTCCAAACGTGTAGCTTGAACAAACACCGCATCAAGATTATTAGGCCCTATAACAAGAATTATTTTCCTTAGGTAACTATGCAATCCACTAATATATTTAAGAAACGTTTCTTGTCTGTTTAGGGAAATTCCAAGAATTAGAGCCCTTTTCCTAAATTCTTGTGTGTAATCTTAAACATTTTTTCCCTTAGTTTGTCTTAATTTTATCCAATCCATCATAGCTTGTTGCTTGTATCCAAGAGGATAAAATTGTTGTCTAATATTTGAAACAAAATTAGACCAAGAAGTGATTTCTTTATCTTTGTTTTAATCTACTTCCTGAAGCTTACTCTCCCACCATATGAGTGTTGTGTCACCCATCCGAAGTGTTGCCAAATGAATCTTTGCTTCATCATCCATAATTCTCTAAACCCTGCAATATAACTTTGTCTGCTTGATCCATTTATCCAACTTTTATGCATTAAACTCTCCATTATACATTGGTAATTCAAACTTGATATCTAATTTTAATGAAGGAAAATCATATTTTTGAGTTTCACCTTTAGGAATATCAGAACTAGAGCTTTCTTCTTTTTTACCTTCTCTACTTTCTTCTTTTTTACCTTCTCTAGTTTCTTTTTCCCTTTTTTTGTCTTGGTACAATTCTTCCACCATTTCCTTCATCCGTAGGAATGATTGAAAAATTATTCTTCCCCTCAATCCACCATTGAAGAACTTAAAGATCGTCTTGTATCATATTTGGGATCCTCTTCTACTAACTTTCCTTCACCTTTCTTAGACTGGGACCTTGTTAACATTCCACACAACAACAATTTAAAGTCCAAAAACCGTTAATCAGAACCAAAGCCAACTTTGCTACCAATGACCTAAAAATCCAAAGAAAATTTACACACACACACACTCAATATTTTTCTTTAACAATTTTTTATTAAATTTTGACATTATGATCTTTTTGTATTTTTAATAAATAATTAAAATATGCAAGTACTGTGTAAAAATAGAGAAATAAAAAATAATATCACTAGAAAATTGACATGGTACGTGATAACAAAGTTTGGCACTTGAGGCCTATGTCTCCAGCCCAGCTTAAATTAGACCGATCTATTAAAATATTGTAAATAAAAATTTACAATTGTTTCTATAATAATTTGACCTTCTCACAGTAATCTCCTACCAAAAATAATGCATGTCCCTTTTTACAACTTCTCCTAATTCTCTCTCTCGCCCAATATATAAGCTTTAGAAAATATAACACAATCATCGAACAATGCCACTTCAAATATTATAAAGCTCCTTTTATAATGTTTCAAGCTCCATGAGCACACCAAATGTGCACTTTACCTTTTAGCCTAGAGATCATGGTTCGATTCCCCTCCTTACGCACTTGTATTTCCATTTAAGGGACTTAGTCCCATATTATTTTCTTAAAAGGTGAAGGGGTTTTTTATATATGCGGTGGTGTTGGTGTTTGGTTAGTTTTAGAGTCATTTTGTTGGGCCATGTTTGTTTAGCCCGGTTGGAAGGCTAAGTTTGCGTGCTTTGTATTAAGGTGGTTGCATGTAAACTATGTGGCAATAGAGAGATAAGGGGATAAAAAATGCATGGAAAGTAGATATAATGCCCGTAGTTAGGATAATGTGTGGGTGGTAGTTTGAAATAAATACATGGGATTTAAAACAATAGCCATCCAATGTGGAGAGATAAGGAGGTGGCTCGGTGGATAGGTCAACTCGATTAGCCGAGTCGGCTATCCACCGAGCCCTTTACAAAGCAATACCAATAACATCCCACATTGAACAAGAAATTATGGTATGAGGCACATAAATACAAAATCTCTGCAATATCAATATGAGAAGGAGGCCAATGCACCCCTCCATAATCAAGTGTGTCGATCCTAGCTGAGGGCCCCCAACCAAAAAAGAGCGGGCCCACTTGTCTATCACCAAGTGTCTAAGATCGACGTTAAAACAAAACAATTACCCTTCATTCATATTTTCCATGTGTTCAATTTTTTGTTGGTCCACTTGGAAAGCGTATGTGTTCAACTCTGTGCAGATCCCCGAATTCTCCAGCTTGCCCAAAAATGTTAAGCAAGACATAATTTTTGCATACATTCTCTTATTTCTACAAACAATATATCACCTAAATTTTGAATTTTTCTCCACGCAATGAAATTTATCAGAATCGATTCTCGAGAATATTTTAGATTGGTGTTTCTCGGAAGGATCTTCATTACGATGTTTCATATCACAATCCAAAAATCCTTTTTGTAATCTTTCTCTTTGGCTTTGATCACCATGAGTAAAAATCCTTGCTTGAGTTGATGCCTTTTCATCCGACCTATAATAACCAAGGATAGAATTGTTTTTCCATGATGATATCTAACAATATACTCAATTCCATCCTTTACAAGAAAGTATTTATTTTCTTCCCTATAGAATATTGCTTTACGATCATATAAATAAGGACTCCCAAAACTACACCAAAAATGTCCAAAGGAACAACATCCAATTCAACCTCATCAATGAACTTGTATGTAATACCAAACTTGAATCTATAAGTTTTAGTTACCTATAGCTTTGCATCATCGAAACCCAGCCCAAAGGATAAGGATTAGGATGCGGATTAGTTTTGAGTCCTAATTTCTTAACAACCTCCTCTAAAATCAAATTAGCTTGAGATCCACTATAAAAAGAGTATCAATTTTTGTATGTTTTGAAATAACTCTAAGGTGGAAAATCTCATTCTATTTCTTTTCATCATGTATAGATTGTTGATTAGAAGAAGATGCAACATTTGAAGTACTAGTGTTGGAAGAAGAGAAAGAATGATTACCTTGAAAACTCATGGCCATGATCTTGGTTTCATCCTCGGATTAGACCCAAGATCATGAACCACAATATTTGTTTTCTTCTCTTTTCCTTTCTTAACCATCCATTTAGGCTTAGTTTCTGGATGTAATTTCCAACACCTAGACTCATCATGGTTCTTTTTACAATGATTACAAAATGGTTTTTCATCTTCCTTCTTAATAGTAGAAATTTTTTTCTTACCCTTTCCTTTTCCTTGTTCTTTCAAACCTTTTCCTTGTCCTTCGGATTGCTTGTTCTTTTTTTAAAATAAGAAGAGGACTCCTTAGTCATTTTCCCTCATGCTTCCAAATGGGTAGCTTGAACACACACTACATCAAGATTAGTAGGACCTAAAACAAGAATCATATGCCTTAGGTAACTATGCAATCCACCAATATATTTAAGCAATGTTTCTTATGTGTTTAGGGAAATTCCAAGAATTAGAGCCCTTTTCCTAAATTCTTGTGTGTAGTCTTGAACACTTTTTCCCTTAGTTTTTCTTAATTTTTTCCAATCCATCATAGCTTGTTGCTTGTAACCAAGAGGATAAAATTGTTGTCTAATATTTGAAACAAAATCAGACCAAGAAGTGATTTCTTTACCTTTTGTTTCATCTACTTCCTGAAGCTTACTCTCCCACCATATGAGAGTTTTTCCACCCATCCAAAGAGTTTCCAAATAAATATGTGATTCATCATTTGCAACTATTTGAACCTTACAATATACCTCTATCTGCTTGATCCATTTATCCAAATTTTATGCATTAAGCTCTCCATTATACATTGAAATTCAAACTTGATATCTAATTTTAATGAAGGAAAATCAGATTTTTGAGTTTCACCTTTAGGAATATCAAAACTAGAGATTTCTTCTTTTTTACCTTCTCTAGTTGATTTTTCCCTTTGTCTATCTTGGTACAATTCTTCCACCATTTCCTTCATCTGTAGGAATGATTGACAAAATTCTTCTTCCTCTCGATCCGTCATTAAGGACTTCAAGATTGTCTTGTACCAATTTTGGGATCCTCTTCTACTAACTATCCTTCACCCTTCTTAGACCGGGACCTTGTTAACATTCAACACAACAACTTGCAATCCAAAACCGTTAATCAACCACAGATAGCTCTGATACCAGTGCTCTAAAAATCCAAAGAAAATTTACACACACACTCAATATTTTGCTTTTAACGATTTTTGATTAAATTTCGACATTACGATCTTTTTGTATTTTTAATAAATAATTAAAAACTACAAGTACTATGTAAAAATAGAGAAATAACAAATAAAATCACAAGAAAATTGACACGATATGTGATAAAAAGTTTGGCGCTTGAGGCCTACATCTCTGGGTCCACTTGAATTGGACCGATCTATTAAAATCTTACAAATAAACCTTTACAATAGTTTCTATAAGGACTTGACCTTCTCACAATAATCTCCTGCTAAAAATAATGTCATCCCCTTTTTAAAAATTCTCCTAATTCTCTCTCTAGCTCAAGATATAAGCTTAACAAAATATAACACAATCTCCAAACAATGCCACTTAAAATATTACGAGATCGCTTTTATAATGTTTCAAGATCCATGAGTGTACCAAATCAAGCGCTTTACCTTTTAGCTTGAGATCATGATTCGATTCCCCTCTTTACACACTTTTATTTCCATTTAAGGGACTTAGTCACTTATACTTTGTTTAAAAGGTGACGTGGTGGTTTATTTATGCATCGGTGTGAGTGTTTGGTTGGATGAAGATCCAATTTTATTGGGTTGTGTTTGTTTAGCCGGGTTGATGGCTAAGTTTAGGTGCTTTGTATTGGGGTGGCTATATGTAAACTATGTGGAAATGGAGAGATAAGGGGATAATCAATGCATGGAAAGTAGATATAATGCATGGAAGTTAGGATAATGCGCAGTGGAAGTTTGAATGAAATGTGTGGGAGTTAAAACAATAGTCACTCAACTGGAGAGATAAGGAGGTTTCTTAGTGGATAGGTCGAATCGGTGGCCGAGTCTAGTTATCCACCAAGCCCTTTACAAATACAATACCAATAAAATCCCACATTAAACAAGAAATTACGTTGTGAGGCACATATATACAAAAGCTCGCAATATCAATATGAGAAGGAGGCCAATGCACCCTCCATAATCAAGTGTTTTGAATTTGGTTGAGGGCCCCTAACCAAAGCAAAGATCAAGGCACACTTGTCCGTCACCAAGTGCCCAAGACCCGCATTAAAACAAAACTTTTACCCTTCACTCAAATTGTTTGTGTGTCACATTTTTTGTCATCCACTTGGAAATCGTGCACGCATTTAACTTGTGCGCAGATCTTGATTTGCCAATTGCCCAAAAATTTCACCAAGCCATAACTTTTGCATATGTTCTTTGATTTATACAAACAAGATATATTCTAAAGCTTTAATTTTTCTCCAAGTAATGAAACTTCTTGAATCGATTCTGAGAATATTTTAGATCGGAATTTGTAAACAATTATCCTTTAGATCACTACAAGATAACCTCCTCTACCACATGGGACACATATGTGTTCCAGTTGGTGAACAACAGAAGATGATATGGGAGGCACACCATAGCAGGATAATAGAACACTTTAACATGGAAAAAACACTAGCAGTACTTCAAAAGCACTTCTACTTTCCCAACATAAGGAATGATGTGGTTAATTACATTAAATATTACACCCCTTATGTAATTTCCAAACCATCTAATAAAAACCAAGGATTATATATGCCATTACAGAACCAACCAAGCCTTAGGCCTCCATCTCAATGGACTTCCTCTTAGGTTTTCCAACTTCAAAACATGGAAATGATTGTGTTTTTTTGTAGTTGATCAATTTTATAAAATGGCTATAATGATTACTTGTAAGAAAAATATTTCTGTTGAAGAAACTACTAAACTCTATTTTAGTCATATATGGATCACTTTTGGGATTCCCAAGTCTATCATTTCGATAAGGACAACAGATTCTTGATCATCTTATAGTCTAGCCTATGGGAAATGATGGACACTAAGTTGATGAATTACACATCCTTCCACCCACATATTGATGGACAGACAGAGGTGGTGAACCACCTGATTTTCCACATGCTTTGTATGTATCACTCCAAACACCCACGTACATGGGATGATGTCCGGCCCTACATATAACATGGATACAATTGGGCCCTACATATCTCCACAAAGAACAATCCATTCCATGTTTGTTACAATTCAAGCCTATAACACCCATTGATGTATGCATTCCGTGCATATAATGGAATACATGTCTCATGGAAAAATTGAAGTAGAAAAGGAAACAAGGTTTGTTGAATAGATTTAGTACACTCGGCAACAGGTCCATGATATTTTATAGAAGATGAATGAAAAGTATAAACAATGCCATGATCAACATAGGGTTTCAAATCATTTCAAGGTTGGTGATAAAGTCTGGTTATGGATTCGTAAAGAAAGGCTTCGCAAGCCCACGTAGGAAAATTTGACCTCTATGATATGGTTCTAACACTATCACCAAACAAGTGGGAAAGAATGATTTCGAGTTGAATATTCTACCCTACCTTAGTTTACACCATATCTTCAATGTGGACATCCTCAAACCATATCACCCACCTCTTTTAGACATCTTGGTTACAACAGAAAATTTAGACATATCTAAAGTCAACTCATAAATATTTTCTCCAAGTGAAGAAGATCATATTATGGACACTTGAACAAAGACCACTGGAAGACGTCTTATTCATCTCTATCGGGTGATCAAGAAAGGAAAAATAAGTCCTCAAGGTGAGTGCCTCACTTAAACAATTTCCAAACTTGATGGGAACCCTTGGTGTGATGGGTACCGTTGCTTCGAAGGAAGGAGGAATGATCCAGACAACAACCTAGGTGGCAATTCTAGTTGAGAAACTTCTAGGATTCATAAATTTTGCATCATAGCTTCGATTAAATCCATTAAAAATGCATTAGAAATCTTGGGATGTGTATAATATGGTGAAAGGGCGCTGAAATTTTGAGAGAAAAATTTGACCCCAAATCCACTTCTAAAGGCCTTAAATTATTATTTTTGTAGTGTTGTCTTAAAATAGTAAATTCTAAATATAGTAATTTCATGACATTTTTTCATATGTAATTCACAGAAGGTGAATCACCTTAAGTCCCTCAATATTGGTGACCTTCCATGTTATTCTATATATTTCTTCATATTTCAAAAAGTGTTATATAATTAGATGTAACTCGCAATGGGAAGACTCACATCTCCTTGCAGAGCTAGCTATTGTAATCACATTTTTCTGAGCAATATACATCTCTTTTTAGAGATAGTTTTTATGTTTACATTTGGCACAATTTTCCTTTAATCCCAAAACCCCGAGTTTTGGATCAATTAGATACATGACCTTGATAGTATCAAGGTGAGGATTACAAATAAAATTAGAAAATAGATCAACAATAGAACATTATGGCTCATAAACATCATCCTCATATGTGTCCTCATGTCCAAATTGAGAAACCATAGAAAAATCATATAAATCATCATATAAGTTTGGGATAAAGCAATGTTTAGAGTGCTTAGGGATGTATATGTAAAAGGAACAACCTGATAAGCCATAAATGCCAATAAATCGAATCGAATGTCAAATGAAAACCCTAAAACCACTAGGGTTAGGGCTATGATGTTCAATTAGAAAATTCGGTTCACTAAATTATTTCCTTTTTGTGAATCTAATTTATTCATTTTTAAGATTTTAGAGTGTTTCTAATTAACATACATAAAAAGGATGAAATAATGCAACATGTGGATATTATAATTTAATTAAATTCTAACATTAATTACACAAATCAGAATAACATTTTTTAAAGTGACTTGATATAACAACTATCAAAACAAAGAGAAGATATTGAACTTAGGTGATTTTTCTAGATCTAGGAGATTATGAGTGATTTGTGTGTAAGAATAGGCGATCCGAGACCGAAAATTCTCCTTTAGGGAAAATGGCAATGAAATTAAACCTTTTCAAAACCATACAACTAGGTCAAAAGTATATGTACTCTCCTAACCCTTATGTACAGTCTTGGACCTATTTGGAATCTAGGTCTAAAACTTCATGAGTGTTTTTCGTACATGGAACCGATTTTCATCAGGGCGCCTTCTTCACTTTAGTTCGAATGGATTTGTAAAATTTTCTCAACCCCTAGAGCCTTTATAGTGTAAGAACAAGTTACCGCAAAACAAAATTAGGTGGGTCAGGACACCCCTTTGCACCATTGACGCCACCACTACTTTGAAGATGGCTTAAATTGCACATCGTTCTCCTAAGCATGTGATATCTATCATAGTGCAATCATAACTTGACAATCGTGCTTTGAAAATGCTTTGCTTGAGTTTCACACTTGCTCAAATACTTAGGAAATCAATTTTATTTCTTGTAAAAATAAGATGGAGACTCATAAAACTGGAAAGAGACTTTAGACCTATATATGTTGCTTCAGTAATGGATGTGCGTGATTTATTTCACAATTTAGGGATATTGGAGTGCATTTTTGTTTGATTTTATAATAGTTCATAAAGTATTAAGTTTTTAAATGAGGTATGATTTACATACTTATAAATGCATTTGAAGGTTGTTATGTCATGAAAGGAAAACCAAGTGGATGTATTTTCTCATAAGAATGTGATATAATCGAAAGAATTAGCCAAAATCATGTTAGTCCAAACCGTATAGTAGGGTCGATTATAGATTTGTACGTGCCACCCAAAAATGGCAGTTTTGACTAGGAGGGAAAAAGCATGTTTAGATTTTATGGGTAAGAGGATGGATGTTTCTAGATGTATTTTATGTTGTTAAACTTTAAAACTCGATGATAGATAGGTGTGCACAAATAAGCAAGTAATCGACAAGCTATCAAGGCTAAGCAAGAGTGGGTAGAATGCATTTTTACATGCAAGTGTGCAATGTCAAGCTCATTGGTTTCAAAGGATAGATTGCCAAATTTGAGTTTCTACATAAAGACATTAAAAATAGTTTTAAAAATTCAATTTTTTGGAAATGTTTTACTATTTTTCATTGTGTTTTGAATGGACAATACTAAATTTCTTAAAATACCATACTTTAGCAATAATAATAATAAATAGTAAAACTTTTTTCAAAAAACAAAAATTATATTTTTGGAAAGCTTATAAAAACTAAATTTAAGTATAAATTTTCATAATTTTATTTACCAATTAGACCTAAATATGTGGCATCTTTAGGCCTATGATTTCCCTCCAAATGGATTATGGGGAAATTTATGCCACATAGGTGTCATCTCACTCCACATAAGGAGGTTCGCATGGAGGGATTCGGGTGAACACCCATTAATTTGCATGCCACATCGCCTTTGCTACCCAAACACCACCAAATACTATTTTTTGTTAAGTAAAGTTATTTGGGTATAATTTTTAATATTTAGTTTAATATTAAGAATTGCTTTATTATTAGATATTTTTATTTATTAAACTAATAATTTAAGTATTTATTTTTAATATATTGTATAAAATATAATAATTTTCTAAATTTAAATACACTACTAACAAGGAAGTAAAATACCAATAATCATACCTCCTCCTTCGCTCCAAGCAAAAACCTCGTAATGGGCTAGAAACTTGGATCGAGCCCCGATTATGTGATATGTAGGTGCTTTTCTTCAAGACGGAGCAAGACCTTCCTGCAACAACGATCCTCTTACTTTGCACTAGATGGGAAAAAGGATTATGAGGCTATTTTGGCATTAGATTTAGGTAAAAAGGATGTTCTTTGCTCAAAGGATGCAAGAACTTAGATATGGCATGAAAGCTTATTCTCCGTGTGTTTAGAGGGGAGGGGTAAGGTTGTATTTATAGCCTGGGGGAGTGATTAACTTAGATTAATTTAAGTAATCATGGTTTGAAAATGTGGGCAAGATTAAGTGAGTGGTTTGAAAATGTGGGCAAGATTAAGTGAGTGGTTTGAAAATGTGGGCAAGATTAGGTGAGTGGTTTGAAAATGTGGGCAAGATTAGGTGAGTGGGGGCCACGAAGAATGGGTGAGGATTTGAATTATATTTTTAATTCATAAGTGGAGGATTTTAGGTGAGTGGGGACCACGAAGGGTGGGTGAGGATTTGAATTTGAATTTTTAATTCAATAGTGGAAAAACATGGAGAATAATGACATGTGGTGAGGATTGGGTTATTTTTTAGATTTTGAAATGGATAATTAATCAAATTATATTTGATTAATTCGAAGTGTATTTTTGTGGGAAATGAGGAAGGGGAATTAATTGATTTAGGATAGATGTGAAATTGGGGTGTCTACATTTTCCCCTCTTTGGAAGGGTACTATGAAAGTAGTGTCCTTTCAAAGAAAGTAGATGGTATGGGGGAAGAATTCAATCTACTTTTTAAAAGGTAGAGCGAATGTTTGTTGGGGAGAATAGAAAGTGGTGAGTGACGGATGTCATAGTATCCTCCAAGACAAAAATGTCATGAGAAGATGTGATTATGGATAGATGTGGTGATGCCCCCTCGAGAGGACTGACGAGAATGGAATATACGACAGAACTCTCGAAAAGAAGGGAAATGGATTCGGTGGAGAAGAGGATGATAATGGAGTGGAAGAGACTGGAATGACCGCACGACGCAAATGGAGAAAGGATTCAATCGACCTTGAATGCTAGGTGTGAGGGTGTGTGGGAAAGAGAAAAGGGAATGGATAGGATTGGGGGTTGATTATGAGAAGAGTAAGGGAGATAGGGAGGGGAAAAAAGGAATGAAAGAGGTAGAAATAAGAGAGAGGGATGATAGGGGAAGAAGGGAATGATGAAGGACAAACAAGGCAAAAATAGGAAAATGACAGAGTAGAGGGTGAAGGGATGAAATAGAGAGATGTGCAAAATGAAGGAAGCAACAGAGATAGTAAAGAGGGATGCGTGGAAGTGAAATAAATGATAGAGCTGAGAAAAGCAGGAAACGGGAAAGGATAAATAAGAAGGAGAAAACGAGGTGGGAGTAGGGGGTGAAATGGAGGAAAATGGAAAGAGGACGAAAGAAGAAGTAGAACGGAGAAAAAAAAAAAACTATGAGGGGCGAGGAAAGTGTGAAAAAGAGGAGAGAAAGGAAGAGAAACAGATACAAAATGAATGAAAAGGTAGGGGTGGTAGAGAAAAGGAGAAGTGGTCAGAAGAAACGTGAAAATTAGGGGAGAGGAAAGGAAGATAGAATGAATACAAGGAGAAGATTGAAGGAATCGTGTCATTGCGAGGAAGACCAAGGCAAAGAATATGGAATAGACCGTATGGAGATGCATGTGGAGGGTGGTATGATAAAAAAGACAGGACAACGCTGAACAACCAGGTTATCGATGGGGAAGTAAGGAGGAAACGTGATGGAAAAAGGGGAAGAAGATGATACAGGGGAAGGGAAATAAGACGAGGGGTGGGAGAGAGAAGAGGATAACAAAGAAAATGATGTAGAAGGAAGGGAATACAGAAAGGGGGTAATAAGTGGAAAGGGAACAATATAAGGAATGTTCAAAGAAGAAAGAGGGGAGGAATGACATCGATTGGAAAAGATGTGGAGATGCATGAAATGAGGATACTAGGATGACGAGAAAATAGAAAAAGGATGTATGATGAAGACAATAAAGATATTAAGAGGGCAAAGAGGAGATGGAGAGATGGGTAAGAAGCGACAAGAAAGGGTGGGAGTGAGGGAAAAGAATAGGAGAGAAAAGAGAATGGGGGATAGAAGAGGCAATGCCAATGAAAGGATGTTAGGGAAATCCCTTTTACAATGAGTGGTGGGGAAGGGTGAGAGAAAAATGAAGAAAAGGAGAAAGCTAATGAGGATTGGAAAGGGTAACGCCAACAAAGGGACGTTAGGGAAAACCCTTTGACAATGAGTGGTGGGCTTAGAGGAGGGAAGGAATGAAGGGAAACTCTAGAAGGTCCAAGGGAGTGAATGAGGTCATGCAGAATGAGGATTGATAATTTTTAGGGAAAACCCGTTGACAATTATTAGCGCGGGAAGAGAAGATGATGATGAAAGAATGATATAGGAGTGTTAACAATAATGGCGAATGTGTGTGTGGGTAGAAATGTGGGGGAATTTGAGAAGATGAAGTGGAAAGAGTGAAGAAGATGAGGGATGAGTTGGGACTAAGTGAAAGCGAGGAGAGGATGCGGGTGATGAGGATGAACGAGGTGAGGATGAAGAACCAAGACATGAAAATAATGGGAAGAAACGGTATGAAGGATGATGGATCAAGAAGGGGAAAATGGGGGAAAAGAATGTGATTATAGGTGGAAGAGATGAGTTGTATGTTGTAAGAGGATATGTGGAGAAAGGATAATAGTAGGAGGAAAAAGTGGGTAATAGGAGATACCAGGTGGAAGAAGCGATCAACAAAGTGAACGAAGAATGAGGCGGGGAGAAGTTCACGATGACAAGTTAAGTGTAGGGAGGACCTTGACATAAGATTGTCATGTGACGGAAGTGGTTAAGTAAGATTGCCATGTGAGAAAAACTGGAGATGACAAATGGTCAAGCGAGAAGTGGTGTTTGTGAGAATCGAAAAGGAGGTGAAAGGATGTGATAATGGGGAATGCCGAGAAAAAGTGAAGGGTGAAGGGTGTGTAGTGATGGGGAAAGGCAAGGAGATAGATCATCCTTAAGAGGGACTCTTAAGTGAGATCGCCATGCCGGGTGAGTGGTTAAGTAAGATTGCCAAGCAGAGGAGGGTGATAGTGGTGGTAAAAAGATGTGATGATGGGGAATGAAGAGGAAATATGGATGGTGAGATTGTAGAGTGATGGGCGAGTGTAAGATGACATGTCATGCTTAAGAGAATCTCTTAAGTAAGATCGTCATACTGCTGGAGAGGTTTCGTAGGATCACCCAACCGACAGGGATGATATGCAAAGAGAAAGACAAGATGATATTGGGGATAGGGGTGGAATGGTAGGGTGAAGAAGATGATCGTGATGAGAGGTGGGAGAAATAAGATGGGGGAAATATGATGGGATGGGGGAAGGCCATAGGCAGATCAACCTTAAGTGGAAGTCTTAAGTAAGATTGCCATGCGGCTGGAATGGTTAAGTAAGATCGCCAAGCTGAGGAAGAAGAAGGATGATGTTAGAGTTGGTGGGAATAGGGTATGACAAAATGGACTGAAGGGGAACCCTCAAGTGAATTTTCCATACTACGAGAGCGTGTAAGTAGGATGACCAGGCATAAGGTGGATTTGGGGAAGGATGAGAAAAGAGTGAGTGAGGTATGCCTAAGTGGTATATGATATGAGATGAGGTGATAATAAGAAAGAAAGGAAACAAAGGAGTGTAACATGAATGGATGAAGGAATATATGTAGTGGAGGGCAGAGAGTGTGAGGGGAATCCTTAATTGGGATGCCCGTGGTGAGAGTAATGATGCGAGAATGAGAAGTAGAAGAGGTGGAGTGGGAAGATGTGTTTGGTGGTGATGGTTGTTTGATGAGAGGGCAGGTGGTGAAGAAGCTTCTACAGCGGGAAGATCTTAGGGAGAGGGTAAACCTCCACTGAGGATTCCATATAGAAGGGGTTATTAAGTAAGATTGTCAAGCGGGAAGCAAAAGGGTGAAAGGAAAGAATACCAATGGGTGAGAGGGGACAGAATGGTGAGAAGGGTAATATGGGTATAAGCGGCGGAGGAGTAAAAATGAGGAGTGAGAATGAATGGATCAAATACATGGTGATCATGGTGGGGGAGAAGGAGTCATGGATAGTGAATGCTACTTGAGAAAGATCGTCAAGTAGGATTCGCAAACTGCAACGGTGATCAAGTAGGATTCCCAAACTGGAGAATGCATTAGTATGGGTGAATGGATGGGGTGCAAAGTAAGATGTTGATCATGCAGGAAGATACTCACGTGATGAAAAGCATCTTAATTTTAATATAGCACATAACAGGATGCATCGTGATATAAAAGATCAGGATGACTAGACTGTAATATGCGTGATAAAGATGATAGGGGCCATCAAAAAAGGTTTGATGCCCCAAGACGATATGCAAATGGAAGAGAGCATGACAAAGGCCATCAAGAAAGTATGATGCCCCAAGATTTACATGCAATCAGATAACATAAGAATATTAGAGAGAACACCAGGATACATAAAATCAAGATGCCCCCTGTAATATATCAAGATACAAGAAAGTAATTAATAATTTATAACTAATAATGCAACACAAGAACCAATAAACATGTCCCTAACGTGTTCCACAGTGAGGATTGATTGGATGTGCCCCCAAGCAGGGGTACGAGGACATAGTAAAGCATTGGGTCATTGTCCTCAAACAAGGAAACAATGAGAGCCGGATTTGCCCCAAGCGAGGATTCACGCGAGGAGAAGTGGTTTGAATTTGGTAGTCATAAGGTGATTGGATCATTCGTTGGGGATAATAGTTCAAAGGTTAAATTGTGTTGGTTATTTTAGAGTTTTTTTTTTTTTTTTGTGGATGTTTTTGGTCTTTTTTTTTTTATTTTTTATATTTTATATTTTATATTTTTTAATGTTTTTTGATTTTTTTATTTTCTAAATGTTTTTGATTTTTGACGATTTTCAAATGTTTTTAGATTTTTTTTTTGTAATTTTTTTTTTGAGATTTTTAATGTTTTTTTTTTTTTTGGATTTTTGACGATTTTTTTTGACGATTTTTTTTTTGGATTTTTGACGATTTTCAAATGTTTTTGGATTTTGAGATTTTTAATGTTTTGTTTTTTTCAAAGATTTTTTTTTTTGACGATTTTCAAATGTTTTTAGATTTTTGAAATGTTTTTAGATTTTTAGATTTTTAATGTTTTTGATTTTGACGATTTTCAAATGTTTTTTTTTGATTTTTGATTTTTACGATTTTCAAATTTTGATTTTTGATTTTTACATTGTTTTTGATTTTTGATGATTTTCAAATGTTTTTGATTTTTACAAATGTGATTTTTACATCATGGGCAATTTATGGACCAGAGTGCAAACTTATTTTTTTTGAGAGGCGATAAACATGGATATTATCCATATGTACCATGTTCCGTGTTGTAACTTATGCTCAGAATAACACAAATTCTCTTTCCATTGGTAGGATATGGTGGTGATGATATGATGAAAAGAATTCCAGCTCCATTCTTGACTCCACACAACTAGTAAGATGTGTGGGCTCATCACCGAGAATCAAGAAGGACGCAAGAGGTAGATAATGAATATAGAGACAAATGCTAACAACAATCCCTTTGGGAAATTGTGACTCCATTCTTCATAATGGTACTCGAACCAGCCAAAAATGGCTTTCACTTTATGAGTCACATGCTAGACTTAGACATATTATGTGGCTTCCGATTGATTGATAAGATATGAGGTTAAGGGATAGTTCTCTCTCACTTAGGCATCTAAATTACGTGTTTGGGGATTCTATAATTTGTAAGCACTATAAGATTTTGTATTTTTGAAATGACTCCCTATGCCTTGCCCCATGCTACTAGTGAGAAGCAAGGGCTCATCACCAAAGGCAAAATATAGGCGAGTGAATTTCTTTTTTGTCTTTTTTTTTGTTTTTTTTTTTTTTTTTTTTTTGAATATTTTGCAATGTTTTTATGCTTGTATGAGAATGACCTCTACGCTTTGCCCCATGCCACTTGAAGAGGCAAGGGTTTATCACCAAAGACAAGACGTAGATGAGTAAGGGCACCTTCCTCCATTCCCGCCTCACACTACCAAGAAGAAGTGGGCTCAACACCAAAGACTATGAAGGACGAAAGATGTGACAATGAATTATTCATAAGTTATCGAATTGATGGATTTTTTTACAATAGTGCTTTGTATTTGGGAAGAAACGTCTGCCCCCAATCTCAGCCCCACACGACTAGTAGGACGCGAGGGTTCAACACCGAAGACTGAGATGGACGACCAAACGAACTGGGTAACGAAGTTTAGAGCTTTGTTATGAAAGAGAGAATGTATTTGAAGGGAATATATTACCATCAGTAAGCTTCTAGGTATGACCATAGAGGAAAGCGACTGAAAATGGAAGAAGTATGACGCTCACAAACTTAATAGGATTTATATTAGCACTTGTCTCATGATGATAAATATGAAGATGTGATTTTGATAAAGAAAATATCTGCCAATGGAAATGAATAAATTTAAATTATTCGAGATAAGCAAGACAAAAGGAACAATGTACACGTTGTTGTTTCCCGAATAGAGAGTGCTTTCAAGAATAGAATTTCTTTGAATGGAATGCATTCATGGGTTTTTCAAGGACTTGGCCTATGTCAATGGCCAATTTATAAGCTCCAAACCCAAAATTATCTATGATTTCGTTGGGCTCAAATTTGTCTTGTTTGTCTCGTTCTTTGGGTGTGTTCTTTTGATTTTCTTTGAGAATGAAATCATTGACCTTAAATTTTCTAGGTTTGAATTTTTTATGGTAGCTATGCCATAGCCGATTTTGATAGAATGGAAGATGATCTAGGGCATTAAGTTGTTTTTCATCAAGAAGCTCGAGTTCATTAAGGCGTGAGTGTCGATAATAATCTTTATTGATTACATCTTTGAAGGATATTATGAAGGATGAAAATTCAACCTTGACATGTAAAATAGCTTCCCAACCATAAATAAAGGAGAAGGGAGTGGCTCCAATAGGTGTGTGATAAGATGTGTGGTAAGCCCAAAGAGTGGGATAGATTTGGTTAAGCCAATAGCTTCCATGTGTGTTGATAATGATGGTTTGTGTTATTTGGTTTTTTGCTTCTATTTGTCCATTAATTGATTGTTTTGAGGATAGATTCACAATTAAAGATGGAAAAGGTTGTGTAAAGATATTCCTGGGTATAAGTACCTCGTAGAATGGATGCACGTAGAAGTCTTGACAGGTGAGACTAATTAGTGATGAGATGCCTGCAAGATCGATAGTTGAAAGCATGATGGACACGACAGGTTGCATTGTCGCAAGTGTCCAAACTCGATGTGGTTGTGTTTCGACAAAAAGGCTAGAGATGTTAGGCATAAGAGCCAATATTGGAAGAATAGAATCAAACTTAATGGTACCTATTGATGGAACCTCGTCTGTAGTGTCTACAGTAATATCAAGGTTTGAAAGGGAGTCTTGAAACGAGATCAAGGTCTCGTTAGATGTTGGAAGAATGTTGTCCCAAAACAGGTTCAATATATGTTTGGGTTGAAAGAGAGTCTTGAAATAAGTTCAAGTGCTCAGTAGATGTGGGAAGAATGTTGTTGTCCAAAACAAGTTCAATGTATGTTTGGGTTGAAAGAGTGTCTTGAAATAAGTTCAAGTGCTCAAGATGTCAAAATGTTGTTGTCCAAAATAGGTTCAATGTATGTTTGGGTTGAAAGAGAGTCTTGAAATAAGTTCAAGTGCTCAGTAGATGTTGGAAGAATGTTGTTGTCCAAAACAGTTCAATGTATGTTTGGGTTGAAAGAGAGTCTCGAAATAAGTTCAAGTGCTCAGTAGATGTTGGAAGAATGTTGTTGTCCAAAACATGTTCAATGTATGTTTGGGTTGAAAGAGAGTCTCGAAATAAGTTCAAGTGCTCAGTAGATGTTGGAAGAATGTTGTTGTCCAAAACAGGTTCAATGTATGTTTGAACTAATGGAAGGAAATTTGAAGAAGATATGGATTTGTTTGGAATTAGAGAGTCTTGACTGTTGTCATCATGATCTCGTGGAATTTTAGTATATATAGGAGTTTCGACAGTAGTCAGCTCTTCATGGAAAGTTGTGGTATTGGATGTGTCATTGGTTGCAAGAGCATTGTCATCAAGTTCTACAGAGATGACATCGTCATCAATTAAGTCTTGGACGTAATTCTTAAATCGCACACATTTATCTGTGTGATGACCATCAATGCGATGAAAGTCACAATATGTGTTAGGTTTGTACCAACATGGCTTAGATTCCCTTCGACAAAGGGTTTTGTAATTGGATATCTTATCAGTTTAGCCTCTTTTAGTTGATGAAAAACACTAGAGAGACTTTCTCCAAGGGGGTAAACTGACGTTGGACTTTACGTGAACTGATTTCTTCGTGAGGTTGTATGATCAACTTTTTGGGTGATCGCTCACTGATTTGGGTAGCCATATGAGAGAGTTGTGTTTTCATCTTATTAATTTGTTCTAATAGCTCATTGTGTGATGTTTTTCGTGAATTCATCATGTTTGAAAGAGAGGGAGAATGAAGAAAGGTGCAATGAAGAAATCAACCTATTGATTGTGATCTTTGTTTTGGCTCAATCAAGTTTTAACAAGTAAGGCTATAAGGAGAAAGCTTAAAAAAGCTACTCGATAAAGTGGGATATAACTTAAATAAGCTATGATGAAAATGTTGATTTGGTTTGGATTAAACAAGCTTAGCAGATTGAAAAATGTAAGGAGTACACTCAAACAAGGTACTCAATACAAGTGGATATAACTCAAACAAGCTATGATGAATTTGTTGATTGGTTTGAACAAGCTGGATTTTGATAGAAGAGTAACTCAAACAAGTGACTCAACACAACTTGTGAACTCAAAATGAGATTTGAAGGGATTTGTGTCGATGGGATTTTGTTAAACTCGACATGGTGGATGAAATAATGAGTGAACTCAAACAAGTCACCCAATATTCATTTTGATATAGCTTTGAAACAAGTTATAAAGATGTTCTGACAATTGATGAGATAAGGAGTGAATGCAAGTCACTCAATATCTATTGGATATAGCTGAAGACAAGCTATGACAGATGTATTATTGGCTAAAGTGAGCTAATGAAATTGGTGTGATGTTTTGGTCTGTGTTGTTGGATTGTTTGGATGTTTTCGCTTGGTATTGAATTGGTCGAGAACTGATTTTTTTGTGGAACACAACTAGGGTCTGAACTTTTACAATGAACACATTGATATCAGCCAAGTTTTATGATAAAACAATGCTAAACTATTTTGTTTTCAAACAACAAGCAATCATGTGGATTCAATTGTTTTGGCTTATGAGGTAACTTCTTCAGGAATGATCATTGTTTCATGCAATCATACAAGTATGTGTGAAATGGTGGATGCAGGCTCTTATTACTCCAAGAAGATGCGTCCTCCGATATACCCTAGTCCTGATATACCTAATTCTGTACGGGGACAGAATTGGTACGGGGAACCCTTAGAGCACTGGAGGAGACTCACCAATTCTTACTTGCCTGTTTCGAGTGAATCACCACGTCCAGAACAGGTTTTGTGAAAAGGTGGAAGGTGATGGAGGGATGAATGTGTATGGTGTCCTTATAACTCCCCGAAGATTTACAGGGACGATGCCCAGGCTTCATTGTTACAGCTATTTAGGCGTGACTCGCATGCGCTGCACGACAACATTACCTGTAAGTGAAGAGCAACGGCGAGGTAAATACCGAACGCTGTGATGAGACTAGGTCTCAAAGTGCAATGCAGATGCAAATGTTGTTGGTGCGTGGTAGTCAAGTCCACGTCACCGGTGTAGCTTTGGTGGTGATGAAATCCACCTCGTCTACGTGTAAAAACAATATGATAAAGTGATTAAACGCAGGGTTCTTTCCAACTTGAAATAAATCACTAACAAAAAATAATTACGTACCTGAGCGTACTTTTTTTTTTTTTTGTTTCAGCAATTGTCTTTGAATGGTGGTATTTTTGCAGGATTTTTGTTGTTTTTGTTTTTTTTTTTGTTTTTGACAATATTCCAAAGAACGCGGTTCTACGTAAAAACAAATTAGTAGTTATCCCGCAAATGAAATGTTAGAAAGTGATCGTGGTTGCTTTTTGATTTTCCAGATCGCTCAAAGGCGCAGAAAAGAGCATACACAACCAACGACCAAACAAATATTAATAATATGACAAAGGAAAATAATTATTGAAATGACAATTGGAAAACAAAGCTAGAGGATCCTGCAATGTTAGAACAAGAAACTAAAAAATTGTGACCGTTTTTGATTTTCCAGATCGCTCGAAGGCGCAAGAAAAGAGCATACGCGGATACAATTGGAATAGTTTTTTTTTTAAATGTTAATAATTATTGCAATTAATCATGATTGCAAATAGCGATAATGATTATTTTCACAAAAAAAAAAAATGATGAAAGAAGAGGGTGAAAACGTTACTTAGAAGTGTTGTCGTGGAAAATTGAAATGTAAGGCAAAAAATTAAAAAAAAAAATAAAAAAATTGTTGTGCAGAGCCCGAGTGGCCTCACGTTTCTGATTTCCAAGATCACTTTTGAAGTGCGAGGAAAGAGCATACGTGTGAGGTTGTTACGTGAAATAAAATAAAAATAATAATTTAAAAAAAAAAACTATAATTTTGTTGTTTTTTGTTAAAAAGACAGGTGTTAGAAGAAATGAAACCAAAATTTTTCTATAAGTCTAAATCTAAAAATTATTTTTTCATTGCATATATCTTTTCAATACCTTTCCGTTAAAAAAATGAAGTCATTCCGAGTTCGGGAGCAAAAGTTATGGCTTCCGGAAGATGGGCTACTGTGAGACTCAATGAAAATTTTAAACGTGAGAAAACGTCCCTGAGCTGGTTTTTTTATTTTCTGACTTCTGTACTTTACCTGAGAAGCTAAAATTTTGACAGCAAGGTTAAAAAAGAACAATAAATAGAAAGAAAGAGTTAGATCACAAAATGATTGACTAAAATAAAAGAAAAAAAATGATTAACTTCCTACAAAGCAGTTATTTTAGCAAAAGTAAATAAATAAATGCATTTTCCGGATTGGTTGTCCCATGACAGTAAGATGATAAACTAATGGCTAGTTCATGTGTTTCTACAGATGACGAGTAAATAGAAAATCAAAACTGGGAACTAAACACCAAGCACCGAGGAGATCAAAGACAGGATGAGCTTCATAGTTTCATTGTTGCTATAACCTGCAGATACACCACAAGACACCACACAACAAAAACACTACCCAAAGCGTGAAGGTTAACCAAAGAAGACCATAAGGAAAAAAAAAGGAAATAATAATGAACAATAATAAACAAAGAATAGATAAAACCACTAATTGGGAAATTAATGGTAACAGATCGAAAGTAACCGGGCGTGCCAGAATGTAAGCTAGAAAAATACACTACTAACAAGGAAGTAAAATACCAATAATCATACCTCCTCCTTCGTTCTCCAGAAAACCTCGGAATGGGCTAGGAAACTTGGATTGAGCCCTGATTTTGTGATATGTAGGTGCTTTTCTTCAAGACGGAGCAAGACCTTCCTGCAACAACGATCCTCTTACTTTGCACTAGATGGGAAAAAGGATTATGAGGCTATTTTGGCATTAGGATGAGGCAAAAGGATGTTCTTTGCTCAAAGGATGCAAGAACTTAGATATGGCATGAAAGCTTATTCTCCGTGTGTTTAGAGGGGAGGGGTAAGGTTGTATTTATAGCCTGGGGAGTGATTAACTTAGATTAATTTAAGTAATCATGGTTTGAAAATGTGGGCAAGATTAAGTGAGTGGTTTGAAAATGTGGGCAAGATTAGGTGAGTGGTTTGAAAATGTGGGCAAGATTAGGTGAGTGGTTTGAAAATGTGGGCAAGATTAGATGAGTGGGGGCCACGAAGAATGGGTGAGGATTTGAATTATATTTTTAATTCATAAGTGGAGGATTTTAGGTGAGTGGGGACCACGAAGGGTGGGTGAGGATTTGAATTTGAATTTTTAATTCAATAGTGGAAAAACATGGAGAATAATGACATGTGGTGAGGATTGGGTTATTTTTTAGATTTTGAAATGGATAATTAATCAAATTATATTTGATTAATTCGAAGTGTATTTTTGTGGGAAATGAGGAAGGGGAATTAATTGATTTAGGATAGATGTGAAAAATTGAGGTTCATTATGGAAGTACATATCTAATCTGGTAGTTTTAATTTAATCTTTCTCTAACAATAAGTGCCAAACTCAAAAGTGAAACCATGAATAATGTGACATGCATATAAAACAAAATTGCCTACAATGTCTTATATATTTCATCATAAATCTACAACTAAATTCCATACTCGATATGAAGAAGAAACTCAAATGAATGAAAGAAACATTCCCAATGTCATGAAATACAACAAAACTATCATCCACTTCTATATAAAAAAGTGAGAATCTTAATTGTAAACTTATTTCCTCATAAATCATTAAGACCAACATTAATTAAATGTATTCAATATATATTTGTCCAAAATATTTTCTTAGAAAATGAGTTTTCCATTTATTATATTTATATAATTCAATTAAGTATTTTGCAACAACTACTACTACTGGTGTGCTAAGGATATGGTTCATGAGAAACTCAAGTATTGATGGGATTACAACAATTTTGACAAATGATGACAGAAATTTGGGGAAGGCATACGTTGGATACTATGAAATAAAATTTATTGTTTTTCTTTAGGAATATACCCAATATTATGAGCATTTAATTATGTCGATTATGTAGGTTTGTTGTGGTAACTTGTTTTTTTAAATGACATTATTAAAGGATGAAGAACATTATTAATATTATCATTCAAGTATGAAGAACAATGTTTTTTAAAGAAACACCATTCTCATCACGTAAAGTAGAATTCATATAACTAAAACAACACTTTACACATGTTTGATAATGTATCATCATTTTTAATCTTGATTTAGATTTGACAATAAGATTTCAATAACTAAATAGTTCTTGATTAAGCCTTGAAATATTGCTAAATCCAACCATGTACTTACATAGATAATTTAATTACCATAAAATGACAAGTAGACATGAAACTTGTATAACATATACTTGCACATTATGTTTTTGTTCTTATCTCAAGATTTTTTTAAATATGTATCTTGGAGATTATAAAGAGACATTTAGATCATCAGAGGAGCTAGTATTTAGTCATAATATAATGATCCTTAGAAAAATAAATAAAAATTAGCTTTGTACAAAATTATGATCCATATAAATATAACCCTAAGATGTGTACAAGATGGCCTAGTAAACATGTAAAAATAAATATATTTTAATATTAATTAACTTCTTTAATATAATGAACCCTAAAATAATGTAGGATATATATATATATATATATATATATATATATTTGTTGTCATCAAAAAGGACTTCAAGAAGAGCAATAGTCAGTGGGGACAAGAAGTCCCTCCTCTTTAATGGGAGAGGTTCCTGGACGTACCCAAAATCAGTAAGGTCTTGTACTACGAACAATGTAACAAGTGCCCCAATGATGATACAGGTCTCCTCGCAAGGTGTTCGGGATCCGGAAAAGCTCTCCGAGTGTGCGTTAACATCCCGCATGCCCCGCTTAGCCCCCGCGTCCTTTGTTTTTCCTTTTTCCCCTCTTTTCTTGGCCTTTTTCTCTTCAGTGACGAAACCGCCGCCTGCGCACTGGGCGGCAGTCCTCGTGACCGCCACCCTGATCAGGGCAGCGGTCCTGTAACCGCCGCCCTGCTCAGAGCGGCGGTCCTTTACATGTTTTCTAGAAAGCGTTTTAACGTGACTCACGTAAAAATCAACGTTTCACCAGCTTTCCTTGCCGACTTGGGCTTGCATTTATGTTTTTGGTCCCCTGGAATAGTGTTTGGCCATTGTTTATAGTTTTAGAGTTCAGTTTGGTTTTGATCTTTGGGTGAATGAAAAGCTATAAATAAATGGCTTGTGCTCAAACAAATGGTCTGCCCCTCATTCACTTTCATGCTCTCATTTTCATAGTTCAGTCTTTTATTCTGTTTAGAAGCCATAGTTTTAATTCTTTGCATGCTTAGTTAGCATTGTTCAGCTGTTGGTAAGCCACATATCCAACTTGTGCAAACAGTGTTGTTGTTTTATCCAATCCATTGGAGTAGAATAGCTTAGGAAGCCATTAAAGTTGCAGGTTTTGCTCCTCAAGCAGGATAGTTTCAGGTTCTGGACGCTTTATGTTGCATGACTCGCAATAAATCCCGCTAGGAATTGCATAAGCCAAGCTCTGTACTCTTGCGCTATCCCTCTCCTACTCGCATTATATTCAGTCTGCATTCTGAGCTGCCTTTGTCCCAATATCTACTTCTATTGATGCTAGCATTACACGCTTTTCTGGATCCATGTGAAAATGAAAGAATGAGGAGATCACACTTTGAGGGGACAAGATCACACACACCATCGGATTCACCACCGCTAAGAGAATCCGTGTTTTAACTTTCAAAGTTCTAGTTAGAATCATATCAAATAAAGTAGTTAATTGCTTCATTTTAGTAAATTCTATTCTCGATATTGCCAGGGAAGCTGTGGGGATTGATAGTTTCTGAGAAACTATGATTCACTCCTCACTTCTGAGGTAGGATCGAGAATCTTGCAGATAGATTAGATGAGCTATTTCATTGTTTAGAATAGATCTACAAATTGCACAGACAAATAACTACACTCGGTTATTTTGTTTGTTTTAAGTTTTATCTTAGCTATCAAATTCTAGATACGTTTAAATAGCTGCTTTTCTTAAATTCTTAGAAAGTTTCTCAGAAAAATAGAAGTCATATACGTTTTAGATTTATTCTACATAGTTAGAATTTGCTTTGTTACAGTTAGATTTACATTTTGTTTTGTATGACAATCACGGGACCCCGAGAGCCCAGGGAATACGTATTTGAGCCAATCGTGCCTCAACCTAACCTTGTCATAGCAATAGTTGACATAGACCAGAACCTTAGAATACAAGTCTTCCAAACAACAACAAATTTACAACTGATCAGCTCTTAGTTGAGAGGGTTAAATATAGAAGACGACCAAGCACACACGTTTTGGTCAAATCAACCGAACTACAGATTACCCTAGGCAAACATTCACATGACTGTAGAAGGGTTCGAGAGAGAACAAACCTTTGGTTGTGATCCTTTGGTCCCACAACCAGATGCAGGAGACATTCTCACAGACATAGATACTAGTTTAAGAATCCAGGTTGCACGAACGCCTGTGAGGTATTCCGAGAAAATCACGTAGTTATTGAGTTTAAACATAGAAGCTGAGAAAGCGTACGATTACTGGATACTAGGGATTAGGACTTGATTTCGTACATGACCATAGCAGGACCGCAACAACCAAGAGTCTACGGTTGTGATCCACAAATCCCACAGCCTAACGAATCCATAAGTCAATCAGATATAGACACTGGCCTACGCACGTTAGTATTCCAATCCACTCCACTTCCACCCATCATCATCGAACAATTTTCCTTACTAGATATAGCGGCTAACAAAGCTAGAGAATTCTGGACTAGGCCAGAGAATCATCCGTAGAGTCAATTGTATTCACCATCCACCATATGACCTTATCTGGGAGACGTACACGAAACTATCCCAGGTCATTTTCCACGTATTCCACAACCCATAGATCGAATCACGCCAGAGCTCGATATTGATTGGAGCCTTCTGCCAGCGGTCATCCTTGTTGATCGATCTATCACACCGCCAAAGTTAGAAGGGCCTTCTTTGCCTTAGATTCACAAATTCCATTAGTGCGTGTCGAAGACATTAGATTTCCTAACTAGTTTGACTGCATCCCACACATATTCCATCCCCACCATTGTCTTGGCATGACCTCGGGAGGTCGGGTACGCGGAAGAGTTACTCCGTAGATTCCCACGCTTGCTTGCTTTTCTTTTCGGCGTACGCTTTCCTTATTTCAAACGAACCTATTTACACATATACAAAGCATGATTTTCTTGTGGAACTTGGATATTATGAAAGTGTTTTCTATAAGGATCATCAATCACAAAAGGACTGAGGAATGAAAATGTGAGAACAAGCAGAAAGGAACCATTCAGAATTATAGATGACAGAGTAATTCCTTATGCATGCGAGGGTACAATGAATTGGAATAAGATCATTTGTATCACATTAATAAGATGAAATTTGAAAAGACACAAAGTTCTGTAAATAACATCTGCAAGAATACAAAGCTTCTCAGCATAACACAGACAAATGATCTAACAAGATTAAATGAATAGCTTAGGAATAAAGGAAACCAGATAGACAAAGAATGAAAAATCCTTTTGTATTGATTTCTTTATGATTTATTTACACTTTCAGAAATAAGCCAAGTTCTTCCTCCTTCAAAATGGCGAGGAGAGGCCATTATATAGTTTACAAATTAGTTACTCTCGGTAACTACTTCTTTTAACTAATGATTAGTTAAAGGGTTACAAATCGCAATACCCCAACTAAATACAATAAATTCATGATGAAGAAGAGAAGAAGGAGAAGAATCAGGAGAAGAAGACAAGCGTTCAAGATTGGGAGGGACCCACTAATTTAAGGATCCGTTGTCTAAATCTCTTCAACACCTTGGCTATGTCTCTGCCATGTGGGACTGATGTGTTGGAGGTAGACTGAGTCCAAAATTTGAGGCACTTCTCCATTTCCTTATCGAACTCGACATGAGTATGATAATATTTATTGGCTTCTTCTATGTCAGATTGAAGAGAACAGATCTCCTTCATTTTTTCCTTATAAATGGAGCTTTCCTTGAATAGATCCCCTTTGACAAAAGCTCTTAATTGAGCTTTGATTTCTTGTAAGGAGAGAGGCACACCAGAAGTCTCATCATGAAGATGGAAATGTATATCTTTGAAGGCAGATATAACTAGTGTTTTGAAGGCCTCACCCCTTACACCTGCCTATTCTTAATTCTCCCAAAGCCTCTTCCAGGACCTTGATCTTCCATTCCACGCTGTAGACCCAGGACTTTGGCAAATTATCCTTTATATCTTCAAAGACCTTGTTTGCCAATAAAATGTTTTCATCTGTTTGTCCCATGAGGCGGAGGTCTACTATGCAACTGCTCCAAATTTTAAGTTCTTTATCAATGCTCCCAATAGTGGAGGAGAGCTTCTGTTGCAAGTTGTTCACCTTCCCGTGGAGTTTGAAAGCTTCATCAATGAAGTTCAATCCTGCAACAAGCATATCATCCACCATGGCCTCCATACCTCGCCATAGGCACGCAATATTTGTGCATATCTTTGATACTCGTACTTCATCTTGGCTCAAAATTACAGTGGTGGAAGAGTAGTCAATGGGGTAGGGTCCCAAACTTTGTCCTTGGACAAAAGAGACTTGATGAAACTCGTAAGAATCGGGGCTTGTTCTTCCAACTATTCAATGGTTTGCTGCCCTCTCTCTACCCTCCCAATGACTCGGTGATCAAGCTTCAAGATTGTGGATCTCACCTTCGGGGTGGAATCTCCCATGGAAATTCTTGAGAGTTCAAGGTTAGATGCCTACAAATCCTTCTCGTGCTTTCTCTACCTTCAACTTGGCTATCTCCGAAATTGCTGGCTGAGAGCATCGACACACTATCCTCGGAGGTAGTTCCGGATTTTTCACGTGAGAAGGAGGAGTAGTGCCTAACAAGGCTGCCACAACATCAAAATTTTTCCCTGAGATACGGGAAGAAGACTTTCTCTTCCTCTTCCTCTTTTGCATGGGTGTAGCCTCTTGTCAACAATAGGAAGAGAAATTCTTCCTCCTGGATCTCAGGACCAAATTTTGATGCTGTGGTAGCCTTGTTAGGCACTACTCCTCCTCGCGTCAAAAATCTAGAACTACCTCCAGGATAGTGTCTCGATGCTTAGGGCCAGCAATTCTTGGAGATAGCCAAGCCGAAGGTAGACAAACCTAAGCAGGATTTGCAGCATCTCGATCTTGAACTCTCAAGAATTTCCATGGGAGAGTCCACCCCCGAAGGTGAGATCCACAATCTTTAGGAAATAGTCACCGAGTCATTGGGAGGGTAGAGAGAGGGGCGTAAAACCATCAAGCAGCTGGAAGAACAAGCCCGCATTCTTACGAGTTTCATCAAGTCTCTTTTGTCCAAGGACAAAGTTTTGGACCCTACCCCATTGACTACTCTTCCACCACCTGTAATTTTGAGCCAAGATGAAGTGCAGAGTATCAAAGATATGCACAAGTATTCCATCTATGGCAGAGCTATGGAGGCCATGGTGGATGATATGCTTGTTGCAGGATTGAACTTCATTGATGAAGCTTTCAAACTCCACGGGAAGGTGAACAACTTGCAACAAAAGCTCTCCTCCACTATTGGGAGCATTGATAAAGAACTTAAACTTTGGAGCAGTTGCATAGTAGACCTCCGCCTCATGGGAAAAATAGATGAAAACATTTTATTGGCAAGCAAGGTCTTTGAAGATACAAAGGATAATTTGTCAAAGTCCTGGGTCTACAACGTGGAATGGAAGATCAAGGTCCTGGAGGAGGCTTTGGGAGAATTAAGGAATAGCTGGCAGAAGGGTGAGGCCTTCAAAACACTAGTTATATCTGCCTTCAAAGATATACATTGCCATCTTCATGATGAGACTTCCGGTGTGCCTCTCTCCTTACAAGAAATCAAAGCTCAATTCAGAGCTTTTGTCAAAGGGGATCTATTCAAGGAAAGCTCCATTTCCAAGGAAAAGATGTAGGAGATCTGCTCTCTTCAATCTGCCATAGAAGAAGCCAATAAATATTATCATACTCATGTCGAGTTCGATAAGGAAATGGAGAAGTGCCTCAGATTTTGGACTCAGTCTACCACCAACACATCAGTCCCACATGGCAGAGACATAGCCGAGGCGTTGAAGAGATTCAGACAATGGATCCTTAAATCAGTGGGTCCCTCCCAATCTTGAACACTTGTATTCTTCTCCCGATTATTCTTCTTCTTCTCTTCTTCATCATGAATTTATTGTATTTAGTCAGGGGTATTGCGATTCGCAACCCTTTAACTAATCATTAGTTAAAAGAAGTAGTTACGGAGTAACTAATTTGTACACTATATAATGGCCTCTCCTTGCCATTTTGAAGGAGGAAGAACTTGGCTTATTTTTGAAAGTGTAAATAAATCATAAAGAAATCAATATAGAAGGATTTTTCATTCTTTGTCTATCTGGTTTCCTTTATTCCTAAGCTATTCATTTAATCTTGTTAGATCATTTTTCTGTGTTATGCTAAGAAGTTTTGTATTCTTGCAAATGTTATTTACAGAACTTTGTGTCTTTTCAAATTTCATCTTATTAATGTGTTACAAATGATCTTATTCCAATTCGTTGTACCCTCGCATGCATAAGGAATTACTCTGTCATCTATAATTTTGAATGGTGCCTTTCTGCTCGTTCTCGCATTTTCATTCCTCAGTCCTTTTGTGATTGATGATCCTTATAGAAAACACTTTCATAATATCCAAGTTCCACAAGAAAATCATGCTTTGTATATGTGTAAATAGGTTCGTTTCTGAATAAGGGAACCTCTCCCATTAAAGAGGAGGGACTTCTTGTCCCCTGACTATTGCTCTTCTTGAAGTCCTTTTTGACGACCAACAGTTTTTGGTGACTCCACTGGGGAATCATATTCCAGTTCTATAATCATTTATTGATCATCTTTTGATCTGGCGACTCCACGTTTTACTCAAGGGAGAAGGGCCCTTGGTATTGAAGATTCTCAGTTTCAACTTTTGGAACAACAGGGTTTTCCTCTCCCTTCAACAAGGAGAAATAGAAAGGCTCATTCAACAAGCACTCCACCTGTCCAAGATAGAATCCCTACGGGTGGTATTCCTTCAGAGCAAATCAGTCCTAATCTTCGAGCTTTGATTCTTGCTGGTGTTTCAGTTCCTCTTCAAGCCATTTTTCCAAGAATGGCGGTACCATTGCCTTGGGCCATCGTGTTGGGCCTCTTGCCCTTCCTCAGCCTTTGCATGAGTTACCCAGAGGTAACCGGAAGAACTTTCCTAAATTCAAGGGCGATGGTAAAGTACATCCTGATGAACATATCGCAGCCTTCATAGTTGCATGCGGAGTTCTGGGAGTTGAACATGAAGACGTCTCCGTAAGACTTTTTGTTGAGACTTTACAAGATAATGTTGCTGATTGGTTCTATCACCTTCCGGCCGGAGCTATCACTAGCTGGAACACAATGAGAACTAGGTTTGAAAACCGTTTCAAACCAACTGGAAGACGTGCATGCTTTGCTAGCCCAAATTTCTCAAATAAAGAAGGAATCACAAGAGCCCATGAGAGAATTTGTGGCTTGATTCAACAGGTTGATTAACAAAATTCCACCAAATACTCAACCTGTAGATCAAATTCAAAAATGCTTCTTCTTAAACACCCAATTGCCTGAAGTTAGTTATGCACTGAGAAGGGCTAATCTCACAACATTGGCCGAGGATCAAACTCTTACTGTTAGTGTTGAAGATGATTTAATCATGTCAGGGAAGTTGAGGAGAGACCCTTCTAAATCTAAGTTTGCTTCTTCCTCCTCTTCCACTCCTAGACCTAATACTGATCCATTGGTACAAAAACTTGCAAATGATCTCATCGCCATTAAGAAATAATTGGCTCAGCATACTCCCTATGCAGACGTTCCAAGGAGGAATTTTCAGCCCAGAAATCATTTTCCTGCTTCTCAAACAAGGCTAGCACTTGAAGGACCTCCTATTAAAGTTCCTGTCAATGCAACCTGTGAAGTTGAGGAACCAGAGGATGAGGAGGTTAATGAAGATTGTGAGGAATTTGTTGAAGAGGTTGATGATGAAACAGATGAACTTGAGGGATCTCGAGTTAATTTCTTCACCACTGAAGGAATTGATGAAGGGGATGATTACGACGAAGTAGTAGTAGACATGAATAGCGAATCATACGCTGTCATGACTCGAGAGCAGACAAATCAGAGGGAGAAAGTGATGCAGCCCACCAAGAAATCTAAGGAGCAGCCGACAACTATCCCTGTAATTGCAAAAAGAGGATCTCCTATCCCCATTTCATCTACACCAAAGGTGAGTCCTGTCAATCCTACTACTAAAGTTACTTCTTTTTCCCCTAAAATTGATAAAACTAGGATCTCAAGTGATGATAACCCGTCCACTTCTGGGTCTTTCGATATTATTGATCACCTAAAAAAGACTAAGGTTCAAATCTCAGAGGCTGAATATTATCAAACCCATCCCAAGGCTTTTGCTAAAATGATTCACTTTGTCAATTCCCATTCTAAAACTACCTCTAAAGGCCTTTTACCCACTCCTTCTTCTACACCACAGCCTAATCTGGTAGCTTCCACACCTCACCCAATGACAAAATCAAACCATTCTATGTAACACTCCTTATAGCTGGCCATAGGCTCAGTAATTGCATCATAGACTCAGGAGCATCAGACAATGTAATGCCTGCCAAAGTAGCTCACGCCTTAGGCTTGACTCTCACACGCACTTACGGATCTTGTTATTCCATGGAGAGTAAGGAAGTGCCCTTGGTCGGAAGAATTAAGGATGCACAAGTGGCTTTTACTACTTTGCCTGAGAAGAAAGTTTTGGCTACTATCTTAGTAGTAGATATTCCTCCTTCATACGGGATGTTGCTAAGCAGGAACTTCTGTAAGGATGTGGGTGGAGAAATTCAAATGGATTGGTCACATGCCCTCATACCTATTAATGGGCAAATGAAGAAATTGCTGCGCCTGAGAAGCAGTCTGAGTATATTGTACAAAAAACTGATGATCCCAAAGCACAAATACTCTATGAGGATATGGGGCATGGCAACTACATGATTATGTCTCCAGAAGAAATCCAACTCCCCAAAGTCTCACCTAAAGATCCTAATGATGTTTGGATATTAGAGTTTGATGGAAGTTGTTCTTCAGCTAGTTCTGGAGCTGGTGTCATATTGGTGTCGCCTGAAGGAAGCATTCATCCTTTCTCATTCAAGTTGCAATTTGAAAATACCAATAATACAACAGAGTATGAAGCTCTCATTCTTGGACTCCAGGTGGCAAAAGAACAGGGTGTGAAGAATCTTCTAGCTCGTGGGGATGCGGAATTGATTGTCAAGCAAGTTAGAAACCTCTTCCAGGTAAAGAATGGAAGGTTGAAACATTACAGGAATCAGGTTTGGGACTCCATTGAATTTCTTGACGCCTTCTCCATCGAAGCAGTGCCTAGGGAGAAGAATACCAGGGCTGATTCTCTAGCAGTCTCAGGGTCATTGCTTATTCCTCATCCTGACTTTTCTCAAGATAAGTTCACCATTGAAATGATTCATAGACCCAGTGTACCTGATAATACAAGTAACTGGCAAGTTTTCAATAACGATCAACACTTGCTTTCTTTCTTAGAACTCAAGGATAATTTTGAACAGTTGTACTTTGAAGGAAGTGATAATTTTCCTCGTGAAAGTGTGCCCTTTAATGAAGAAGCCACCCAAGAAGAAGAAGCGGATCAGGATGGATGTATCAAACTCAAAGGAAACAAGAGAAAAACTGTTTGAAAAACACGACAGTATGTAAAGTTTAGAGCTTCTACTGGACCCCAACAATCAGCCGAATATGACAAAATCAATATTGGGAGTTCTACTGATCCTAAACTCATGAACATTGGAAAATGTTGCACCCCAGAAGAAAAGAAGAAGGTAATTAGTCTTTTGAAAAAGTATAAAGATGTTCTTGCTTATTCCTATGAAGACTTAAAAGCTTTTCAACCAAAGGAGATGCAACATTTTATCCCTCTCAAACCTGGGATTAAGCCTTTTAAATAGAAGTAGAGGCAATACAATCCTAAGATAGCTGACACAATTTTTCAAGAAATACAGAAGTTATTGAAAGCCAAAATCATTTTTCCTATCCATCATTCAACATGGATTGCCAATATTGTGCCCGTTAGAAAGAAAAATGGTGAGATTCGTATCTGTGTTGACTTCAGGAATCTAAATCAAGCTTCCTTGAAAGATAATTATCCCTTACCTATGATGGATCAGGTCTTGCAAGCAGTAACGGGATCCGAAATGTTGTCTATGCTTGATGGATTCTCAGGATATAACCAGGTAGAAGTTAATACCACATCCAACACAAAATGGCTTTCAATACCCCTTAGGTACCTTTTCTTACAAAAGGATGCCTTTTGGGCTCATCAATGCCGTGCCACTTTTCGAGGGCTATGGATTTGGCCTTTGGAATTTTGAAAGGAAAGTGTATCGTTGTATACCTTGATGACTTGACCGTATTTTCTAAAATAAGGGCGGATCATTTCCAAGATCTAGAGACAATTCTTCTGAGATGTAGAGAACATGGGATCTCTTTGAATCCTAAGAAATCTATTTTTTGTGTCACGAGGGGAAATTATTGGGGCATGTTGTCTCCAAATATGGTATAAAAATCAATCCTGAGCGAGTTCAAGCTATTCAGCAAATTCCTCTTCCAACTAGCAAAAAGGGAGTGCACTCTTTCTTTGGTAAGATCAACTTTTTGAGAAGGTTCATCCCTGATTTTGCAGAGCTAACTTTGAATATCTCCCAAATGATGAAAGGAAAACAAACGTTTGGTTGGTCTCCTAAAGGGAAAGAAGCCTTTGAAGGTATTAAAAGGGCCATTGCTAAAACTCCTGTTTTAGCATGTCCAGATTTCAGCAAAGATTTCATTATCTATTGCTACGCCACGGATAACACCTTGGCTCTGTTTGACTCAGAAGATTCTAATGAGCATGAACTCCCAATTGCATTTATGAGCTATATTCTAAAAAATCATGAGTTAAAATACACCATAATGGAAAAACATGCTTTTGCAGTGGTTAAAGTTGTCAAGCAGTTTCATTTTTACATTCTTAACTCTCACTCCACGGTGTTGGTACCAGATACAACTATCAAGTCAATTCTCACACAGCAAGAATTTGGATCCAAGAGAGGGAACTGGGTGGCCAAGGTTCAAGAATATGATATTGACATCAAACCAACCAAGCTCGTCCGTGGAAAAGGCCTGTGTGAACTCATCGCTGAAGGAGCTAGACATGAGTTACTGGAGGATAAAGTTGGTCTTCCTACCGTTCTGTTTCTTAGCTCAGTTGATGAATGGTATGCTGATATCGCTCACTTTCTCACCTATGGAGAATGCTCCTCTCATTTGACTACCAAAGAGAAGAGAGCCGTTAAACTGAGATCAACCCAATATGTGTTGTGGGAAAACGCCTTGTTTAAACGTGGGTTAGATGGAAGGTTTTTGAAATGTGTGGACAAGGAACAACGAAAAGCTACTCTCAGCTTTTCATGATCAGGCATGTGGAGGGCATTACTCATCAACTGTCACTACTCATAAAATACTTCGTGGAGGATATTACTAGCCTACCTTGTTCAAGGATGCATCAAAATGGGTTGATAAATGTGAGGCTTGTCAGACTTTCGTGGGTAGACCCAAGTTGGCCTCCTTGCCCCTGAAACCAGTTGTGATCGAAGAACCTTTTCAGCAATGGGGTTTAGATTTCATTGGAACACTTAATCCCTCTTCTAGTGCTGGTCATACCCACGTATTAACTGCCACAGATTATTTCACCAAATGGGTAGAAGCCATTCCAGTAAAGAGTACTACTTCAGAAGTAGTATGCAGTTTTATCAAAGAAAACATCTTGATAAGGTATGGTGTGCCAAACAAGATTGTGACAGATAATGCTTCAAATTTTTCTTCAACTGAGATGATGGATTTTTGCTATGGATATGGCATCTCCTTGGCTCACTCCTCAGATTACTATCCTCAGGGAAATGGACAGTAGAATCAACAAATAAAAATCTGGTGGCCATAATAAGGAAATTAGTCAATGAATCCCAATGGAACTGGCACAAGAAACTCTATGATGCTCTTTGGGTAGATAGGATCACACCTAAGAGAGCCATTGGGATGTCTCCTTTTCAGGTAGTATATGGAGTGGAGGCCCAATTTCCAGTTACAGTGGAGCTTCCAGCTCTGCATTTAATGAAGGCCATCGAAGATACCAGTTTCAATGATTCTTTGGATAAGAGAATCATGTATCTTCACAAATTGAATGAGGACAGATTGGAAGTTCATTGATAGGATATCTGCTCACCAACAGAAAGTAAAGTCTTATTTGATAAGAAATCTAGGTTCAGGGATTTCAAAGTTGGAGACACTGTTTTGTTGTGGGATAAAAGGCATGAACCTCGTGGCAGCCATGGCAAGTTTGATTCCCTTTGGCTCGACCTTTCAAGATCAGGCACTTCGCTAGTAAGAATTCTTTTTACCTTGATTATATGGATGGTTCTTCTCTCCCACTTCCTTATAGTGGGCAGTACCTGAAACTGTTTAAGTCGTAGGTGATTAGGAGTCCTGTGTATATTCTGTATAGTGTGTGTCCTCCTTTCCTTCCCTTGTTTTTGTGTGTTGTTTGCGGTGTTGTCTTCTGTATTGGTTTGCTTTTTGTTTCCGTGGCCCAATGGATAAGGTACTGGTCTACTTCCCCGAGTTTGTCTAAATTCTTGCCTTGTCTCATTCTTTGAATCTATGCCAAGTCATCCCCAGAAGGAGCCAGCTGTTGTCCACTCAAAATTCCCCTGCTTTTAAGAAGTTGAAAATTAAAATTTTGAGGTTAAGTGTCTTTTCTGTTGTCCTGGTGATGTGAAAAGTCAAGAAATTGGGAAAATCTACGTTTTTGGGTCATTTTGTGTGTTTTTCGGGCCTGTCGGACATTTTTATCCCGAGTGTCCCAGGTTCATTCAGGCTCTCTGTTCCCCGATCGGCCGGTTTACCCAAAGTCCGTTCTTTTCGGGCCCGTCGAAACTTTTTGTCCCAAATGTCCCAAGTTCACCCGACCCGTTGTTCCCTTTTTGCCCGAATCGGCCGAATCACGTATTCCATGTACTTTCATCCCGCATGTCCCAAAAGCATTTGTGTGTCTTTTCCCCGCATCGCCCGAATCGGCCGAACCGCGTACTTCGCGCTTTCACGTCCCTCGTGTCCCAAATGAACCAAGTGCCATTCGTGCTAATTTTTCCCGCTCTACCCGAATATCTTGCTTTTCAATTTGGTAGATATGTATTTAATGTGCATTTATTACCTTTCTCTCTCCTAAACGGCTATATAATGAACTACCCCTATGCGTTTTTACACACTGCTTTCATGCTATCTATTGCTCGAACCCTTGCAACCAAAATTTTTGCGCACGTATCCATTTCCCTTGCGATTCCATCCCAAGTCTAGCTTGCAGCTTTGCTCTCTCGAGTTACTATCAACATGAAGATCAAATTCCAGGGGCAGGAACAAGTTTCACCACTCGAGTCTGCCGTTCCCGATATCGGGACAGTGAAGTTCGCCACCTTGATTTTGGGGATTTTTGGGCAAGGATGACAGATGCAAACCCTTCAGCTATGGCACAGATGATTCATGACAGTGGCTTGGCATTCACCGGTGGCTTCCCAATTTCAGTACAATGTGCAGACACAGTACTCGCTTGCGGAGCTCATTTCAGTCCCGACTCAAGTGAACTAATGAACGTGCATGGAGAACTCATTGCCAAGTTAGATGCCACCGCCATTAGCACTACCCTAAGGATTCCAGAAATGGACAATGCTATAGTTATCTCCCAGAATCAAGCACAGGCCCTTTTCGATCAAGACAGTGATAACTATAAGGCGCGGGTGGCGAAGTCCTGGCTAAAAAACCCTAAGAAGGGGGCATCTCGTCTATCCAAGACTCTTTTCCATGTGGATTTCAATGAAGAATTGTCGATTTTATAATCCTACTAGCTCGGGTCATGGGTTTACCCTCTACAAATGAGTTCCATTTCTGGATGTGCCCACTTATCAATATGGTGTGCGAGGGAACTCAGAATATCAACTGGTCAGAGATCATTAGTATGAATCTAGCAGAGCAACTATCAAATGTGCAACAAACTAAGAAATTTTATATGACTTCATACCTGATGTATACTCTGGCAGCATCGAGGCAATGGTTTGGTTTCTCATACATCGATGCTCACAAGGATGACCCCGTGTATGCCTACTGCCCGTAGTTCACCCTGGAAACCAGCAATCGCAATTTCCGAAGGGTGAATGATGCTTTCACCATGTACATGGTCAGGCTACTAGAGAGTGACACCGCAAGGAGATTTTCTGATGAAGCTATGAATCTGATATCACACTACGGTGCCTACTTTATTCAATTCAGAAAATTTTCCTATATCAGGCTTGCTGGCTATGAAAGCACTCCCCTCAAGCTTCCTATGTTCTGCAATGACAAAATGGCCTTGATAGAAGTATGCAGGCAATTGGACAAATTGCATAGAACCTGTAGGGATAAGAAAATTACTGGCTTGCATTTCCCCATCTCTTTGGGAAACTACACCTGCAAAACAGCCCTGGATGCACAAAATATAGAAAGAGCCCTAGCTCCCATCACTGTCCATTTCTTCAAGCCAAGAACTTGTTTTGACTTGAAGAATTTTATTGAGCAGAACATCAAGATCACCTATCATCATAGGGTAGACACAGAGGACTATTGGGCTGACTGTGCTGATGATTTTGAAGCCAGAAGGAGGCATTATGGCAGGTTTTCCCTCCAATTAATCCAAGAGCTTAACCTGTACCAAGTTCCTGAAGGGCTCCAGGATGACAACTCTGACCTGTACTCATATGAGTATGACAATGTGGTCAAACACACTCCCTTGGAGGACTTGGATTGGTTCAAGAAGGAGAAGGATGATTTGGCTGAAATCCTGGCTCCAGTCTTAGTCAGGACCAAGATCTGGTTTGATAGAAAAGTCCGTGAGCTTAGGAGGCACTCAGGGGAATCCTCCTCCAAGTATGATTCAACACCAAGGAGGGAAGCATCGAAACCCGGATCGAAGCACTGCTGCAAACCCCTCCTACCTCACAACTATAGGACTGCAGCTCTACTCCTTCCTCATCCACCCAGTGTATCAAGAAATTCAAAGAAGTTAAAAAGGAGCCTGTGGAAAAATACCCTCTAAAGAAGCATGCAAACTTGCCTTCAAACTAGAGAACATTATTGTTCTCAAAGTGAAAGTGAAGAGAGTGAAGTGCCAACTCCCCGCAAGCGCCCCGAAGTTCCAATGGATAAGGATAAAGAAATCCAGAGCACTGAACTTCCAAGCACTATTGACTCCTCTGCACCAGGAGCCCCAAGTGCTCCACTCATATCTCAACTCAAGGCAACAGCAGTACAAACCTTGGGTGCCATGAGTTCTCTATCTCTTGGTCCTCTTGCCCCACCTGCTTCTTCCTCCTCCTCTTTTGCATGGGTGCAGCCTCTTGTCGACAGTAGGAAGAGAAAGTCTTCCTCCGGATCTCAGGACCAAATTTTGATGTTGTGGTAGCCTTGTTAGGCACTACTCCTCCTTCTCACGCCAAAAATCCAGAAATACCTCCAGGATAGTGTCTGATGCTTAGGGCCAGCAATTCCTGGAGATAGCCAAGCCTAAGGTAGACAAACCTGAGCAGGATTTGCAGGCATCCGACCTTGAACTCTCAAGAATTTCCATGGGAGAGTCCACCCCTGAAGGTGAGATCCACAATCTTCAGGAAATAGTCACCAGAGTCATTGGGAGGGTAGAGAGAGGGCAGAAACCATTGAATAGTTGGAAGAACAAGCCCAGATTCTTACGAGTTTCATCAAGTCTCTTTTGTCCAAGGACAAAGTTTTGGACCCTACCCCATTGACTACTCTTCCACCACCTGTAATTTTGAGCCAAGATGAAGTACAAAGTATCAAAGATATGCACAAGTATTCCATCTATGGCAGAGCTATGGAGGCCATGGTGGATGATATGCTTGTTGCAGGATTGAACTTCATTGATGAAGCTTTCAAACTCCACGGGAAGGTGAAAAACTTGCAATAGAAGCTCTCCTCCACTATTGGGAGCATTGATAAAGAACTTAAACTTTGGAGCAGTTGCATAGTAGACCTCCACCTCATGGGACAAACAGATGAAAACATTTTATTGGCAAGCAAGGTCTTTGAAGATACAAAGGATAATTTGTCAAAGTCCTGGGTCTACAGCGTGGAATGGAAGATCAAGGTCCTGGAGGAGGCTTTGGGAGAATTAAGGAATAGCTGGCAGAAGGGTGAGGCCTTCAAAACACTAGTTATATCTACCTTCAAAGATATACATTTCCATCTTCATGATGAGACTTCCGGTGTGCCTCTCTCCTTACAAGAAATCAAAGCTCAATTCAGAGCTTTTGTCAAAGGGGATCTATTCAAGGAAAGCTCCATTTCTAAGGAAAAAATGAAGGAGATCTGTTCTCTTCAATCTGCCATAGAAGAAGCCAATAAATATTATCATACTCATGTCGAGTTCGATAAGGAAATGGAGAAGTGCCTCGATTTTGGACTCAGTCTACCGCCAACACATCAGTCCCACGTGGCAGAGACATAGCCGAGGCGTTGAAGAGATTCAGACAACGGATCCTTAAATCAGTGGGTCCCTCCCAATCTTGAACGCTTGTCTTCTTCTCCTGATTCTTCTCCTTCTTCTCTTCTTCATCATGAATTTATTGTATTTAGTTGGGGTATTGCGATTTGCAACCCTTTAACTAATCATTAGTTAAAAGAAGTAGTTACCGGGAGTAACTAATTTGTAAACTATATAATGGCCTCTCCTCGCCATTTTGAAGGAGGAAGAACTTGGCTTATTTCTGAAAGTGTAAATAAATCATAAAGAAATCAATACAGAAGGATTTTTCATTCTTTGTCTATCTGGTTTCCTTTATTCCTAAGCTATTCATTTAATCTTGTTAGATCATTTGTCTGTATTATGCTGAGAAGCTTTGTATTCTTGCAGATGTTATTTACAGAACTTTGTGTCTTTTCAAATTTCATCTTATTAATGTGATACAAATGATCTTATTCCAATTCATTGTACCCTCGCATGCATAAGGAATTAATCTGTCATCTATAATTCTGAATGGTGCCTTTCTGCTCGTTCTCGCATTTTCATTCCTCAGTCCTTTTGTGATTGATGATCCTTATAGAAAACACTTTCATAATATCCAAGTTCCACAAGAAAATCATGCTTTGTATATGTGTAAATAGGTTCGTTTCTGAATAAGGGAACCTCTCCCATTAAAGAGGAGGGACTTCTTGTCCCCTGACTGTTGCTCTTCCTGAAGTCCTTTTTGACGACCAACAATATCAAATTCTAGGAAGAATGTAGAATCATATACTAAACTTGTGTACAAATACAAAATCAATCTTAATTAATTGTTTTGACAACTAGAATAGAGAATAGTTCATGAATGGTGTAGTGGTGTATTTTAAAAACATTTGTCTCTAAGCTTTGAAATTTTACCTTGTTTTTACCCTCTTGCCTATGACATCACAATAAACCATGATGAGGTGGAAAATATTTGAAACACATACCAAAAAATTACATGTTAGTTTATATGTGCTTTACCAGGTTTAATTATATTTTTAGAAAATAAATTGAAATATTTCATACACATTTCTTTGGTTTCATGGACATGGGTGATGCGAAATGAAAGCCCCCTCTCCTAAATCATATGTGGATTTCATAACATAAATTATGAAATTACTTCCTAAATAATTTTGAAACACTTGGTGAGGATGGATTTCAATAAATTAAAAGAATGTGTCCAATAGGAACCAATGTCAAGAAAGAAAATGATTAAAGTTGTTGAGAGAATTTATATAGTTAATTCGTTAGTTCAAATACAATTGTTAGATTTATTTTGTTGGTTTCATTATTGAATCATGTTAATATAAAGGACACATTATAAATTTTGGGTGTCGATTTTGAACGGTGAAATTTAAAACAACTTGAATAGTATTTTTTTGTCAATTTGTTTCCAAATGAAAAAGTTCAGTGGGTACAAAAACTAGGTCTATTGAGAAGAGTGTTTCCCACATAGCGATATTAACTTTAGTTGCAAGTGAAGATACAAAAAATAATAGACATATTAGCGCTACTTCTCGGATTTGCGTATTTCTAGAGAGATTATCGTAGATATAACTAGAGGAGAAAGACCTGGGATGAATCTATTGTGGAAGGAAATTGGGAACTAATGTGTAGGAATCCTCATTCTGATAAAATTGATAAAAGTATTGTGAAGGTAAATTTAATTTTTGAGTGAGAAGACTTGTGCTTCTCTAAATACAAGGGATTTTGGAAATGCAGGATTGGTCATAATGAGTATGAATAACATCCAAAGCATTGGCTTGAAATAACTCAACATGAGATGTATGATAGGTTTAAAGAAGAACATCCACATGTTAAGAGTGGGCAAATTTTTTTGAGATTTTGAATCCTTTGCATGTGAGGGAAGATAAATTCCTTGAAACCTATTATTGTTGTTATCATGTAGAGTTTGATTATCACTATCAAGTAAAATAATAATATATAGATTAAAGTGTGATTTCATTTCTAGCTCTTTTAATATCACATGTGTAATTTGACATGATTTAATATGTAATCAAGATCTATATTTTTAGGTTTATAGAAAGTTAAGAGAAGCATATGATGGACCCAAAAATGCCCCTATAGATGTGTGAGTGTATTCATATCTTCCATTCTTTACACTACATATGATTATAATGTTGGTGTTCCAATGGTTTGCATCAAAGGCATTTGTGACACATGTGGGCCCTTGAAAATATTTCCAATTTTTTTGAAGACTCGAACATGGTTCGAATGGTGTTTTGTAAGAGGTGATCATTTCAAATAATTATTTTTTAAATTTTAAGTCATATTACATTATTTTTTACTTAGATAAATTATGTATATTTTGGTCATTATATGGGAACAATGTGCAAATATTAGGTTAATTTAAGGAAATATTTAGAGGAAGTTAATACAACCTAAAATTATATAATGGATTCAACATGTTACTTATTGGCTAATATGAACATGTATCACATGCAATACCATAGTTTTCCCTCATTGATAACTTAATTTGATTGTTATTTCCATATATAATTTTTTTTTTTGTAAACATACATGTTTATTTATTGATTCCAACATGGTTTTCTCAAATTAATTTTAATTAACATTTACACTTATAATATAATTTTTTTTTTTTGTTTGTTTATCCTAGAAAAATATAAAGCTAGTATTAGAAATTATTTAATAAAATCAATAATTTGAAATATTAGTATGTTTATAATATCAAGTTAAGTATAGGGAAATGTGTTGGTTCCTAGTATTATACTTGTGTAATTTTTTTAGAAACTCAACTCTTGTAGAAGAAATTATTTTTTTCCTTTCTTTGATAACAAATCTCTAAGAAGAGGAGGAATCACTAACTAAATAAGAAATGAACTTCTTAGTGGCAATGGGATAAGAGACTTTACATCGAAACGTGAGACACTCAAATCAACTATAGGTACAATAGTGTTTTACAAACTTGTAACTCTTATCATGTGAATTAACTTGAGGCCTTCAAATGTCCTTTTCAAATATTTCTCAAACTTTGTGAATACTTCCATTTCTTGGAAAATGGATATATGTATAATATTTTTAGCATGCCTTAAGTCTTTAATTTCATTAGCATTACAAGAATATTAAATAACATAAAATAAATGTCCATATGTCTACAATTACATATTTACTTCAATTTATTAAATTTGGGTGCTAATTTTTATAATGTTACACAAAGAGATAATTTAAACATATATACACAAAATACATGTAAATTTATCAATGTTTGAACACAAAATAACAATTTAAATTTATACATAATCAATTTCTATATACAAATAATGTCCTAAAATTATATATACATGTCCAAGTCATGTGTCCAAATACATACATGTGTACATACGAATAAAGTATCTCATGTAAAAACTATATGCATACAAGAAAACAACATGCATCTATAATTGGAACCATGTAGAGTGACTATCTCGATCCCGACTATACTCCACACCTTGCATTTATAAAAAAATTAATGTATAAAATAGATACATATTTAATAATATATTAAAATATGATAAATATATGGATAAATGCCATGAATATCTACACGAAATTGATTGTCTCAAGATCTATTTATGGGGGATTTTCATTAAGATATACACTATGTACATATGGGTAAGTGCAGGAAGTTGGGGGGACCAAAAAGTGGACATGAAAATGCGAAATTCACGTACCACGATCATGGTTTGTAAACCACGATTGTAGGTTATTTTCTTCAGATTGGGAATTCCCAAACATAAAACCATGATTGCGGTTTATAAACCGCGATCAGTGGTCCTCTAAGACAAAAATAAAAGAACCATGACCCCCATTTTCCCTCGCAATCCACGATTTCTCCCCAATGTTAGAACTCATGCTTTGAATACCTCCTGCAAATTTCTCTTTGACTTCTAGATCATGAAATTTTCAATGATGTCACCAAGATGAAGAGGTAAGCCCTCAATTTTGATCAAATTTCTTACATTTTAGGTTTTTTTGTGATTTTCATGTTTTTTTCAAAAAAATTATGTATACAATTTCTTTGTTTTGTTAGTTGATCGACAAGTTGGCAATCCTCAAAAACATCTAAATATTCCTCCAAACTATCCAAATATTCCTCAAAACCCTCCAAACATTCCTCAAAACCCTCCTTCAAACATTCATCTCGCTCTTATGGCTCCTACATCCCCACAAAACCAACAGGAACACAAGGTGATATCGTTGGAAGAATCCAACAAAATAAAATTTCCATTGAAAACCTTATTAAGACAATAAGAAAAAATCATGCCACAAATCCATCCCACATGACTTTAGCCAACACACTGCAAACATTGATTGGTAAAGTCAACTCTATAACCAACCAAATAGACATATGGAATACCTTTAGAGCTGATTGTAGGCATTGGTATGCAGATAAATTATCCCATGTGGCCATAAAAGACAATTCTTTTTACAAAAGACCACATTTGTGTATTATTTATTGACCCAAGAACCAATGCCCCCACCCCCCGCGACTACTTGTAAACGGTTCCCAATCCATTGGTGCCATGACGACCAATCCGAACAATTTTTGGTAGCGATGGTGGATGGTTTTGATTATCCACCATGAAACAAACATGAAGTTCCTCTCTATTTTTGAAGAAATTGTATTACACGAAGTTTTTGCTTAATGAGGTCCCAAATTATTTTGATTTTTTTGAGTTTTACGGGCAAGGAGGTGGCTCTGCACATAGTAGACCAGGTGCATGTTTTGGTCAACTTGGGATCCCCCATGCCCCAAAACCCCACTAACTTCAATCATCCCTCCTACAAAGTGAAGGAGGTTGTGGAGATTAACACACTACATGAACTGAGGGAGCTCACTGACACTCTGGCCCAACATAGTAGCGATATTACATCTGGTGATGTTGGTGGATGCACTGATTCTAGTGCACCACACCACTATGGATCATGTGGTGTCGTATGCACCTTGTGGGCAAGACATCATTTGTTGGATCACAATCTCTATTTTCTAGATGAGATGATGGCAGATGTTTTTGGAACTAGTGCAAATGATCCTAGTATTTCACAAGTAAATGTCAAATAAATAATATATATAAAAAAGTTTATTTCATTTGAGATTTTAATATATATGTATTTGATTACATCATACATACATGTAAAAACTAATATTTATTTTATTTTAAATAGCAAGAGCCGATGAAGGACACATTCGGCATTGACATGCTAAATACATCAGTAGTTAGGCGTGTTACAAACGTAAGTTTCAAGTTACTTACATTTCAAAGTTCATTTGAATACATGTATGTTTCACATATTATTAAATATATTATTAAATACACATTAATGTTCATGTATAGTGTGTCACGTGTACATGTACACATTAATATAATTGTATTTTATACATAGGAGCCCTGGAAGGTCATCATATTCTCAAGGAATTAAGGCTACTGACATGCCTCATGTGAATTTGACGCATTTTAGTTTCTCTTTATATGTTGTTTCTAATTATGTAATTATCTAGTAGTTTGCAATCGCATAACTCTAGCTAGTACAATTTGATCATAACATTAAGCTCTTATGATGCAAGGGTTAAGTAAACACTCTCCTAGATATACAAACTCTCCTTTTATCATGATCATGGAAACTTACCTCTATGCTACATGTTTCTAGAGAACTCCATCTCTAATGATTTCTCCATCATCCCTTTCCTCTAAGGATCTCTTTTAGCTTCTTAGGATGTATGCATAACTGACATTTCCAACATTATTAGTTCTATGCATTCTTTATTAACCCTCTTCTCTCTAAACAACAAAGAGATGAAAATATGGGATAAGTTACCTACACTTATAAATATATCATGGGTCCCTTGGTTCATGTTTATCACCAATACTGCTTATGCAATTCTATACACAAAATCTCATATTATATTTGTTATTCATCAAGTTTCTCTATATTTGCATTCTCATGTATAATGGATATAGCTTGGTGAGGCCTAGAACCAAGTTCTACATACCAAATACATTCCACATATTTAATGAATTACTTCTTGAATATGCTTAAGACACCTTCTCTACTTTATCATAAGGTGTTTAGACTCTTGGTTCAGTCATACACTTGCAATCTTACATAACTCTCTGTTTTAGGCCTTATTGCTACTAGTCCTCTTCTCATGCTAATACTCATGTATCTCATATTTTTCGGCCTGAGCAGAGGAACATACATACAATCCATTCAAAAATAATAATTTAAACAAAATTCACACAAAAATTTTTCTGCAACATAAACACATGTCTTCCTCTTTCATTAATTGGCTCTATTACATCTTGATCCTCCATATATCATCATCAAATCCCTCGAATAGCTCCCTCTTTTTCTTACTAGCCTCCCTAGAAACCTTATTCTTAGCTCCTTAGAGAGCTCAACAACATCTAAATTTGGAGGATAAAATTACATCCCTACATGCTCTCCACATGTTCTAAATCCTATTTCTTGCCTCTTAGTACAACAATATTTCCTTAGGCATAAACAACTATCTCACTTATACACCTAGTTGTTACATTGACAAACATAACCTCTTTTACAAACATATCCTTTATCTTTACACCCACATTTTCATTTGAATAATGGATTCCTCTTGCCATCTTGCGTTCATATCCAAAACTCTACCAAATCAATATGATTTACATCATTGTCACCTATTGAAGGATATAAGTTTCTAAGGAAGAAATTTTCTCATACCTTAAACACCATTCTCTTGGACAGTTTTCAATTAATGTTGATCTACATGTTTTTGTACAACTTATGATCTGCCACATAGAATCCTCCCTATATGTAGACTATGGAGGTTGTTGTAGATGTTGCCATAGCGTCTACAAATCCACTAACTCAGGTACAATTTTTCAAATTTGTTAAATTTTGACGGATGTTTTTTTACTACTTATCTACAATATCAAATTGTACATGAAATATTTAATTTGAACTATTTATTTGTATGCAGCCTACCCCTTATGAGTCTATTGTTGTCCATGTAATGTGTCAACAAAAATTGATAGGGATTATGAGATTGTGGTAAGATTTCACATGCATTAAAATTTCTAAGTTTTATATGATTTAAAAATAGATCAAACAACCATTAGAGTATTTACATGGTAGTGTGTTTACCTTGTTGCAATCTCATTAATGTGAGCCGAATAGTGAGAAGTCATGATAATATCACAAATTGGATCTCATTCATCCAAACTAAGAACCATCTGATACAAAACTTGAGTGAAGGAGGCCTATAATTGCACCCAATAATTCAGGGTTGTGGCTTTCCTTGAACCTTCGTGGCATAATTGTTTGCAAATTATCTTTTCTAGGCAGTCCTAGGAAATGAACATGGCCGAGTAATGAGAATTCATGCCTTGGGACATCATGGTACCAAACCTATTATGAAAATACATCTAGGTGGTCGAGATAAATTCTAGGGAGGCTTCGGTTTGGCACAAGATTATGTCATTGCTTCTGTGCTCTTCGTTCGTGTGTAGTCCCTTAAGAGCTCTGAGACCAAAAAATTATATAACTTCGACAGGTGATTCCTCGGTCTCCATGGAACCTAGAGATGTATCATTGGATCTTAAAACTCCATGTAAGGACACTCTACAAAATCCTATCTCAATTTTTTCCATCTCCAATCGGTGCTCTTTTTGTCCTATTGTTTGTAAATGTGCCAAATAGTGTAGTTTGAGCCATTCTAAGGTCACAAATGCTATATTTTACAAATGGTGGGTCATGACACCAATATTACTACACCAACACGTGTTGGTGGCTAGGGAAATTCTAGGGGAGGTCTCGGTTTATTGTGGGACTATGTCGTTGCTTTCGGGTTACTTCGTTTGGCGTAGTCCTTTAAGATCCCTGAGACCAAAAACCATATAAATTTGACAGTGATTACTCGCCTCTATGGCACCTAGAGACATATCGTTGGATCCCAAACCTCTACGTAGGGACCCTCTATGATATCGTATCTCATTTTTTTCCATCTCCAATCGGTGCTCTCATTGCCCTATTGTTTACAAATGTGCCAAATAGTGTAGTTTGAGCCAGTGTAAGGTTGTCAAATGCTATATTTTGGAAACAATGGATCATGGAACCAAACCAACTGTTCCAACACGTCTAAGTGGAAAATTAAACACTAAGTTAGGTGTTGTTTTGTTGCAGAGGACAATTTCGTTTTCGGCTACTTCATTCGGCGTAGTCCCTTAAGAGCCCTAAGACAAAAAAACCGTATAACTTTGACAGTGATTACTTGGTCTCCATGGCACCTATAGACATCTCATTAGATCCTAAACCTTAGTGTAGGGACCCTCTACAATATCTTATATCATGTTTTTCCATCTCTAATCAGGCTCTCGCTGCCCTATTGTTTTCAAACAAGCCAAATAGTGCGATTTAAGCCCGTGTAAGATTATCAAATGCTATATTTTTCAAACGGTGGGTAGTGGCACCAACACATATATTTGGCTAGGTAAACACTATAGGAGGCATCCTTTCAAAGGTGTGCAACAATGTTTTTGCTTCTAGGCTACTTCATTCGGGCATAGTCCCTAAAGATCCATGAGACCAAAAATGTATAACTTCAACAGGTGATTACTCGGTCTCCATGGCACCTAGAGGCCTCACGTCGATCATACACCTCCACGTAGGGACCCTATACAATAGTGTATCCTTGTGTTTTCCATCTCCAATTAGTGCTCTCACTTCCCTATTGTTTGCAAACACACCAAATAGTACAGATTTGAGCCAGTGTAATGTTGTCAATTGCTATATTTTGCAAACAACCACAGGTCGTAGCACCAAACCGAATGTGCCAACACATACACGTGGCTAGGTAAACTCTATGGGATTATTTTTTTAGTGAAGTACTATGTAATTTATTTTGGGATAATTTTTTTGGTGGGCTACTTCGCTTCGAACACAGTCCTTTAGAGCCTTGAGACCAAAAACCTTATAACTTCGACGGGTGATTACTCAGTCTCTGTGGTACCTAGAGATGTCTCATCGATCCTACACCTCAATGTAGGGACTCTATAAAATATTATTCCTCAATTTTTCCATCTCCAATTAGTTCTCTCGATGCCCTATTGTTTGTAAACATGCCAAATAATGCAATTTGAGCTAGTGTAAGGTTGTCAAACACTATATTTTACTTAACGCTGGTCATGACACCAAAACAACTATGCCAACATGTCTGGTGGTTAGTTAAACTCTATGGGAGGTTTCATTTTGGTGTGGGACAATGTTGTTGTTTTTGGGCTACTTCATTCAGGCGTAGTCCCTTAAGATCCCCGAAACATAAATACCCTATAACTTCGACGAGTGATTACTCCATCTCCGTTGCACCTAGATACATCTCATTATATCCTAAACCTCCGCATATGGACCCTATAAAATATCCTATCTTGGTTTTTTCCATCTCTAATTGGTGCTCTCATTTCCTATTGTTTGTAAACACACCAAATATTGTAGTTTGAGTTAGTGTAAGGTTGCACAATACATTATTTTTCAAACCGACACTCATGGAACTAAATGGACCATGCCAACTCATTTGTATGGCCTGGTAAACATTAGTAGAGGCTTCATTTCATTCTGGGACGGTCTCGTTGTATCCGGGCTACTTCATCCAGGCGTAGTTCCTTAAGAGTCATAAGACCAAAAAACTTTATAACTTCAACGGGTGATTACTCGGTCTCCATGGAACCTAGAGACATTTTATTAGATCATATACCTCCACGTAAGGACCCTCTACAATATCCTATCTCAGTTTTTTCATCTCCAATTGGTGCTCTCATTTCCCTATTGTTTGCAAACGCACCAAATAGTGCAGTTTGAGTCAGTGTAAGGTTGTCAAATGCTATATTTTGCAAATGGAAGCTCATGGGACCAAACTGATCATGTGCACACATCGATGGCCTAGTATATTTAATGGGAGGCATAATTTTGGTTCTACTACACTCCCAAGCTTCGGGCTACCTTCTCTGGAGCCAAGAACCCCCTCCACATGTACACAAACCATTGTTAGTTACTTCTATTTGCTTGGAAAACAATGAAATCTTATCTTAGCTTCAAGAATATAAAATTCTCTTCTAATGCTAAGCTAACCACATGAAGGTGGAATATTTTATGGCACCACTAACTTGGATAAAAGTGTTAGTCAAATAAATTTAATTTGAATCAAAACCATACTAGATATATACAAAATACACAAATTTAATAAAATAGATGAAGTTGAATCTAATTGAAAAATTTAAACACTTCAAATAAATTATATATACCAAAATAGCGTGTAAATTCATTCCAATGAACCATCAAGACGTGAGGGTGGAAGATTTTCTCGCACCACTAACTGCATAGAAGTGTTAGTCAAAGAAATTTAAGTTGAATCAAAACCATACTAGATATATACAAAATAGAAAAATTTAATAAAATATATGAACTTGAATCTAGTTGACAAATTTAAACACTTCCAAGAAATTATATATACCAGATGAGCATGTATATTTATTCTAATGAACCATCGGGATCATATCTACTCGAATAACGGACATGATTACTTCATGATTTAACTCTCGAACCTTCCAAACAATCTTGTTATCAAGCCTTCCTCGATATCTATACATCTGAATATTTATCACTAAAACTAGATGCAAATATAAGAGTATTTTCATGTGTGTCTCAAAGTCTTCAAACACCCAAATAGAGAAATTTTTAATGGATACTGCCAAAGCCAAATTCCAAGAACTACCACTTGACCACCTGTAGGGTACTTAATATCTTCACCATCTATAATAGGAGAAGAAAACTTCTTTCTTTCCTCGATGCAACGACATAAGAAATAGTTTGTTCCTTCTTCATTGTCTTTTGTCGCAATAACTGCAAACACATGTCCTATAAAAAAAAGGTTTCAACTCAAATTTAAATTACATATTGATTTTAATGGACATAACTCAATAAAAAATTGTAAACAATCATTTACCTTATTGCACCAAAATCGAAATGTCATTAAAGTCCTTGTATGTTGCAACTTCGTCATGATAAACAATTCGAAATGCCTATAGAGATTGATAACTGGGAAGCAAATTTTAAGGCCTAAAAATCTAACCATCCACCCATTCTTGTGAATCACACTCAATAGTGAAAAATTCGATACAAGATGCACAAAAACACACCAAATTTCTTGTCCACATGGCCCATGAAGTAGCTTCTGAGCTACAAAATGAGTGCAAATCACAAGACCATGTGAGTGTCATACAATCCTCATAGTTATCAATTTTTTGTTCCTCTATCAACCAAAAATATCTATGAACTATGGAATTTTCTTAAGAACCACGGGCCATGTTGTCAATACACCATTCCACTATGCTCTTTTCATCTTTCAATTTAGCAACATATTTGTACTTCAACTCTTCTCTTATAGGAGCTCCCCTACACCGTCGTATTCTCCTTTTCCATGTCTAGCCTCAGTGAAAATCCAAATATGTTGCACACCCATCTTGACATGCATCCTACTCATCCTATAAAAAAATTATGCATTCTTAAAATGAGACGTGCAATTATCTAACCATATATAATGTTGATTGAAGTGGATGTCCCTATCAAAAATGTTTTCATAAAATAACTGGAAACACCCTTTCAAAAATTTAGTAGAATGAGTACGATCATCATCCGATACAAAATTGGTTGTCTCTTATAAAAATTGATCATTCTTTGTAATGTCAGGACAATGTATAAATGTTATATGCACAAAAATGGAAACCTGTCTGAGTTGTAATATTGCAACTGAACCTCCATTTGTGGTTGCAACATGTAATTCTCTACAAAATTGACCACCAAACAATTATACCAATAGGAAATGTGTCCTTGCATATCTTGAAATGTTTCAACCATCGATTTACGTGTGTATATGCCTAAGATACCCATAAACAATTTCATCCTTCAACTTTTTCATAAATTGAAAAACAGGTATATGTTCTATAACTACCTCACACTTGTTTAGACTCCTTTACATCTTTCAATTAGTATGGTACTGATTTATATTTATCAAAATCAACTAAATTATTTCCTATTGCACCTCCAATTTTCTCATGGATACAACTTTCCAATTTAGGTAATCCGCCACACGTACCACAACTTCCATCTAAACAATCCTAACTATAAAAAAATTGTCCAACTTCTCTTTCACAAAATATTGTAGGAATGAAATCCTTAGAAGATATTGGTGGAACTTGAACACCACATTCTCAGTAACATAGTTTTAGAATGAAAATCAGAACGAATAAGTAAAAAATTAACATAAAGCATTGCAAATTCAATATGTTGCCTACAACAACAAGTGGTGCGAGAATGGTTGATTTTAATATAGAATGGTTTCAACATTTCAAAAAATGTTGACTAATTTTAATTTTTGGATGTTCCTATTCAAACTTACGAAAAATTTAGTTTGATTCATATCTAAGAAATGCTTTGGATGTGGTTCACGATAACTAGAACCAACTCTCTATTTTACAACATCACTTGTATTAGGTGAAACTCTAGTGTTACCATGCCAAATTTGAATAAAAACTTCTCTTATAACATCATATATATCTTTTGTATTTACGTGGTGCTCTAGAAAAAAATGCCCAAAAATCATTGTTATTGAGTGATTGAAGGATATTAAGCCTTTCAATTGCTTTCATTAGAGTTTTTCCATTAAATTTCAACATTCGACTTGTTTTCCTAATCAAATGTTTTTTTTTGATTCACTTACAACACTAGTAGCAAGTAACATTCAACTTGTTTTCCTAATCAAACATTATTTTTTTGTTCATTCATTTACAACACTTGGTAGCAAGTACACGACGCACAACATTACTATCCCGTATGCTCTCTCGACACCAACCGTGTGATATGTACCATGAAGGTTTTCAACATTCGCAGAGGTTTGAGCACGTATATTAGATGTTGTCAATCCTAAGGTGTTTAATATATGTCTTATTTTATTCAATTTCATCAAACTAACCAACAATTGACATCTTTGGGAATAATTTAAAATTTCAAAATGATTATCCTAAATTTCAGTGGATTTTCTTATGATTTTCCATTCATAAAGTTTGTCAAACATTGGTTTTAAAATATTTTCATCAATTTCAATAAAATAATTAGGTCTCTTTTGTAAAATCCTAGGAGGTGTTTTTGTCAAATTTTTCTTGCCTATGGCTTCAACCTAAATTTCCTAATTCACATTTTCATTATCTCCTTCAATTTCAACATCAACTTTATCACAAGTATTTAATTCATCTTCAACATTGACAAAAAATATCTTCATCATGAGTTTTAATTGACAAGTAAAAACATTACACATTTCCTAATTTCTTACAATAGTAGGGGTTGAAGATGAACCTCTTTTTGATTCACAAAGTTTTTGCATTCACTCCAAATCTTGAAATATTTTTGCCTCTAATTCCTCTGGTGTTTTTTTACTTAATGAAATCCTTTTTTAACTTCATTTCTTTTCTCCCGTGATGTTTCAATCGATGTAGGAAAACTCCAAATGATGCAATACACCTTAAAAATAGTAAACACATAGCTTCTGATGACAAGAAAAACATGCAAAAAATAGTAGCATTTTGCAGTTGTTCGTACAATAAGATCAGACAATAAAAATCACATGGTAAATCAAACATTGGGATTCATGTAAATATGATTTAAGAACCTGTGATCATGGTTTATGAAGCACGACCATGGTTTTATTATTAAAACCAAGATCGCGGTTTATAAATCGTGATTTTTGTTCTTACTATATCATCAAATCTGACCCTCAAGGCTTGAGAAATCTTTGTTTTTCCCAAACCAGAGCTTTGGGAGGTCATTATGGCACTGAAAGGCCAAAAACTTCAAATTTTCTCTTTTGTGAACTTGAACCATGCCAAAAAATCAAAAACATGTCACAAAAATGGTACTATTAAGCGTAGGGGATATTGTTATCTTCATAGAAATATTCATTTTAAAGTGAATAGAATAAGATAAATATCATTTTATAATTTTTTACTAACAATAGGTATTTAAGACACTTTTTCCCATGAATGTTCATGTCTACATTTAAGACTAATATTTTTTCACTTTTCAGAATGTGATAAAACCTATACCATCCCAAGCATGGCAAAATTCTATACATGTTCAAAAAAGTATTTGATTTCGATATGTTTTGATGTAGTTATGGTGGGCAAATGGAAAGTGCTCCGTTTTCTTAAAAAATTAAGACCACTTTCACGTAAACAATTATTAAAAAAATATTTCTTGAAAAATACAAAATAAAATCCATCACAAGATAGAAAAGGACATCTAACTTTTCACCAAAGGAGAAAAAAAAACAAGTTTTGGTCATCCAAATTGCAGAAAAGCAGACTTCTGATCTTATAGGTTTTTTAAAAAAAAACCAAGTCATAGAATTTGGAATGTTTAATATAGCTAAACTTATCTATTTTTAAAATAATATCAATTTAGAAAACTAGATTATAGATGTTACGATTCATATTTATATAACTTTTTCTAATTTTGAGTGCGAGTATTGCTAGTAATCCCTACAAGTTGATATTTTGTTGTTTTTTGCAATATGATGTCCACTTATGACCCCTTTTTGGTCCCCCAAATTGTTGTACTTACCCATATCTTTGTCGAGTAGATCCTGTCAAACAAAAATACAATTCAAATATAAGAAGATGATAAAAATATTTTGAATAAAACATTAATTACATTGAAATTTATGTTTGTATTTGTTATCTATAAAATTGACAAGGGCAATTTTGTAGGTAACCATACCAAAATTCCATTTTGGTCCCCTAAAGAAGTCTGACAACGTTCAAAATGGCCTAAAACTCCCTTTCGAAAATCAAGTTTTTTAGAACTTAGCCATTTTTAGCTTCTTTAGAGTCGGCACAGTTTTTGGGGTGTCAACATTCCAAAAATTCTTTTTGAACTAGGCACAAGAAATGTTGTGTCGACATCGAAAAATATGCACCCCTTTGAAAACCCTTGGTGTAGTAAATGACATGCCGACATCAATAAGGTTGCGCCCCTAAGGCGCTAAAATTTACATGTCAACATCAGTAAACATGCGCCTAGAATGTGCGCTAAGGCGCGAAGTGGCATGTCAACACACAAAAATGTGCACAAAGCAAATTCCCATAGGCGCTAGAGAAATCATGTTGACATCAGGAAATATGTGCTTAAGGTGCTAAAAAATTTATGTCGACACCAATTAAATTGCGCCAAGGCACATTTGCACCCGTGTCAACACTCTAGAAATTACGCCAAAGAAAGTTGGTGGAATAATAAATGCCAAATTTTCTATAAATAGGCACTCAACACCTGTCATTTTCACGAATTGAAAATTGTGAAAAGTATTTTTTTGTGCCTATCAACTGTCCTTGTCACCCCCGCGTGCCATTTTTCAAGCTTGTGGACCCCAACGTCGTCCTTCGTCCTTTATAAAATCGGGTAAGTGGCTTCTATCGTCCTTGTTGTTATGGCTTTTGTTTCTTGGTTATTGTTAGGTTTTAGGGTTGTTATAAACCAAAAAAGTTAAATCTAAAAATGAATAACTTACCAATCCATAACCATCTGGAAGCCCCTTTTCCTCTCCTTCTAGATCTCAAATCTATAAGGCCCCTTCCTATGAAAAAACCTAAGGCCTTTTCCCTGCTTATTATCTTGTTGCAAAACCTCTCTTTACCATTTGAAAAAACCAAAAAGAGAGAAGAAATATAGGAAATTGCAAAGAAATCACTAAAAATTTGGCGCACTGTTTTTACATGTTGCAACCCCCACAGTCGCACCTTAGCGCACTGTCCCCACTTGTAACATATCTCTAACTTGCGCCCAGTATAATAACACTAGCAAATTTTTGTAAGGGCGTAGGCACATCCTGGACAACATCAACATTGGATGTTGTGTCCTTCAAAACCACACCAAGTGCTTTCCCCTTTGGCACATTGATTTCCTTTGCAACATATTCCAAAATTACACCTTGGGTGCACTTAAAAGCCATGCAACACCATCCTTTTCTGCGCCCAGCTAAAGCAAATTTCCTAAGGTGCAGGTGCATATTCCTTAACATCAACATGCCATGTTATGTGTTGCAAAACCGCGCCCCACGCCTTTCTCCTTGTGCCATTTGAAACCTTTTGCGCTACACTCTCTAAAAGTGTGCCCTTTATAACCCTTTGTGCAGCTTTTCTCCTGTCAACACTGGCACACCTTTTTCCATGTTAACATCCTCAAAAGTGTGCCCACCTTTTTAAGCCTCTACAACATGCTATGAACCTACGCCTTGCACCCTAAGCCTTATAATTGCTCATTCTTCTTTTTGCAAGATTTCATTATGAATAATATGATGGTTGACATGGCTCTTCTATGTTGGACCTCCTTGATTCTCCTTCGTAACAACAATAGCCATCCTCGAGCTCACACATGTCTTCGTCAAGCAAAAATCCAACCAAGTCTAAAGGAAAAGAAAAGTTGATAGAACAAGAGATGAAGTACAAATATCAGAAAGTCAGGATGCCTGACTCATATGCAAAGAGTGATCTCAATATCAGAGACTTCGAGCTTGGGCATATTGATATGGAAGACTTTTGGGTGAGAACCAACCAGAAACTAGTGGCCCCTGGATGAACAAACTAGTGGGCAGTGGATTGCGCCAGCATCTAGGCTGCCAGTAAGTGCTTGTGAATAATGAATTTATCATGTTGGTTGCTGTTGCTATAACAAGGACACAAGATGTGTCAAAGATAAGGAAGGAAATATGATCATCGACCTAACAACTCATCATTTTGAAATAACCCTGGCATTCCTCATCATAGGCAATATGTCGCCATAAGCCTAGAAGACTGCAAGAAGGCATGGGATGAAAATGAGGACAAATGCATGCAAATGATGAATGAGCTCTATCTCAAGAACAAAAATTTGGTGAGCAGATGGCCATAGACCATCCACCGTAGTGACTTTAATGAGGAACTGAGTGATACAATCACCTTCCTGAACAGAGTATTTGGGCTTCCTGATGCCCATTATTTCCATAAATGGATGCTAAGGTACTTAGAGACCATGAGCAAGAATGTGCCTGATCAATGTTTTGGCTGGGGTGAAATCATCAACGACACCATCTCCCAAAGAACTCCAACAGGTCCTCACAACTAGGAAGTTCTATATGAATTCCTATATTGTATACGCTGCAAAGATTAGCAAGAGATTTTGCAGGCCTGGCTCAAAATGGGGTATGGCCCCAGGTCAAAATATATGAATACTACCCAGAGCTAAAGCTCGAGAACAACATCCCCCAGTTCTCTAAAGTTAATGACACCTTCTTCTATGAGGTGATCTGTTTGCTAAGACCAAACATGAGACATGGTCGAACTAGCTCGAGTGTGATCACTGTCACAAAGAAGTGGGGAGCATTATTCACGCAGTTTCCCACATTCACATATCTCAGGGCGGTGAATTTCAAAGGTGAACCAAAAAAGCTACCAAGGTATGTAGGGCCCAAGTTGATTCTCTTGGAGTTGTCAAGGCAACTAATCACATACCACGAGAGGTGCATGAAGAGAAAGAAAGGAGGAACTCCATTCCCCCTTACAGTTGGTCGATACACCTGCACCACACTTGCCAAAGCTCGGGAAATGTATGTTGAGCTTGAATTGCTAAATTTGAAGCACAACTTCCTAGCAAGGCCTACCTTCAACTACTGGAGTTTCCTCCCAAGGGCCAAAATTGATCCCATTCATGTTCTGGATCAAAGACATCTACATCGACCTAACACACGAAATAGATATCGGAAAATGGATCACTCCCGGTTGGCTCTGAGGAAATCATTCATTATGGCATCACCATCATTCCAAAAGGATTCCAAGAGCCTGATCAAGAAATTGATCAAGTTTACCTTGACACGGATGGGGATGATTGGTCGTTCGTAGAGATCGATAGAGCCAAGGCACCAAAGACCATCCAGGAAAGGGTCAAACCCACGTTGCAACACACCAAACATTGGTGCAAATAGAATGGTCTCACCTACCTCGGGTAGATTTCACTACTTCTCCTTCAAGAAGAGTGCCTCCAAGGCCGGCCCAGGCATCGAAAGGAAAAGGAAAAGATAAGGAGAGAGGATCAAGCGAACAATAAAAATCTCCTGAAAGCCCTCCTACTACTTCTAAGAAGCAAGTGGTTGACTGGTGTCTCTAGGTAAAGAAGAAGAGACCACCAAAGTTTCAATAGATACATCCACTTAGGATGTGGTCACAACTACAACTACTGAGGTACCCACCATTCCTTCTTCCACTCCTTCTCCTCCCCCTGTCATTCAAGCATCTATTCCTATGGATGTGTCTTCTCCCTTCCTTCTTCACTTTAATTTCCCACCTCTTCTATTTTCTCCTCTCTCATGGATCTATCACCCAATGTTCCTTCCATCCCATTATAGATCCCTTCCACCTCCATGACCTTTTCTTCTCCTGTCGTAACTCCAGGACCTATAAGTAGCAGCGTGTTGGACTCCTTATCAATGCCACCACCAAGTGTCTCAACGTTCTTCCCTGCGGCCTCTTCAGTTGCTTCCCCTTTCACCCCGTTTCTTCTTCTATTCCCTCTACTCCCTCTCCCATAAGTCCTAGCTAGATCTCTGACCATCTGGGTCAACACAAGAGAAAGGTTCCCATAGCACCCATGGACTTCTCTGTCATTCCGAAGAAGGGACCCAAGAAGCAGAAAGCTATAACTCACTTCTCTAAGAGTGTTTTGGGTGAGAGGGTCATGGAGATTGCATATCCTGATCCCACCAAAGAGAAGAAAGATCTATCTCCTATAAAATTTACAAGTGACTCAAGTCATAATGGGAACCTCATCTGAGAGCCTACAAGGAGAGGCCTTGTCTACAGTAGATGCCCTCTGCAAGAAACTTCAAGAAGCAAAGGAGGAGAAGAGGATACTAAAGGAACAAAACAAACATCTCCTCCAAGCATTGCAGAGAATGGGCAATGCACCTCCTATGACTGCCGCTGAGCCTACTGAAGTTCTCAGTCAGGACAAGATAAATGAATATGCCAAGATTGGTGAACAAGGTGTGGTAGTATCCTCCTAGATAGAGTGAATCCTTAGAGATAGTGAGGAAATGATCAAGAAATTCACAGTGCTCTACCAGGACATAGGTCAGACCAATAAGAAGTTACAAGCAGTAGTAGGATCCCTCTCTCGAGGAGTTGGATAATGCCAGATTACAACACGAAAATTTCCAAGAAATGGATAACTGTTCAACCGATGACCTATTAAAGGTCGGTGTCATCGATCACCCGTGAGCACACCATAAAGCTCTCATTGCATTTGATTACCGGGTCGATCAGATGGAGTATATCCTAGAGAGGATAGATAAAATAAAGGATTAAGCCCTGGATGCACAATACAATATGGAGAAAATAGTTACAAAAATTTCTCTAGAGATGCTCAGTGAAATGTTCACCTTGAGGGAAGTAGATGAAAGGCTATAGTCACTCAAGGATTGGCACCAGAGGTCACTTTCAATCGAGATTCAATCAATAACCTCTTGGCTTCTTTGCTGACTTCATCGCCTTCCCGATTAATGCATGTGAAGAGTACATCGGGCTACCTAAAAAGCTCAAGACTAAAAAAGAAACTTGTGAAGTTATTGGTGACCATTTCAAGGGTCCAGATCATAATCAACTTCAGATGATGATCAGCAAGTTTATGGAATACCGAGCTCAGTGTCACATCACCTCTCCCGATCAAAAGCAAGACACTCCGTTCAAGCAAAGAGATGATGAGGATTATTTTCTCCTCTTGTGTATGCTTTGATCTTTTTGTAAAAATATTTAAAAATTATGTTGGCATTTACGATGACATCATCCATGTTGCATCATGGGATGTTGCCATCCAAAACTTGCCCAAAGTCAACTTTTGACTTTTTAGATATTTTGTAAATATCTTGTAAGATATTTTGTAAATAGTGGTTGGTTGTTTTTGTCTTCTTTCTCCTTCTCCTTCTATAAATACTGGAATACTTGTTGTATTCCGGTGGACATTTTGTGAAAAAATAAGGAGAGAAATACTCATGCCTTCTTGTAACATAAGAGATATTAATATATATGTTCAGACTTTGTGCTCAATATATGTGTTATTTGCATCAGATCTTTCTTAAGTTAGATCTATGTTTCTATTTTGTTGGATTCATTCTTATTATCATCATATGTTCATCAGTATTGCTTTGTTTGTTTATGCAAGTAAGTTTGGCTCTGTTTACTACCAGCCCAAAGCATAAACCTTCTGACCTTTCCGTCTTGGAATTCATTTCTTTTCTCCCTTCAGATCTATCCTTCCTCCATTCCTTCCTCCCTAAATTTTTGTTCGCAGTTGGAAATACCTCTACTGGGATGAGATCCCAAACCCCCGAAGTTAGAATAGTGTAGATTTGCACAGATTCCTGCTTGATAGAATAGCAATAAACTAGTTTTGCTTTGTTGTCTCAAAGAGGGGCTATGCCCTGCACACTATTGGCATGTTTCCCCATGACCTATCTAACCGACATATTTTCAAACCAATAGTTTTTTGACTCTGCTGGGGATCAAACTAAGGAAATAATTAAAAACTTTAAAAATCACTACTAGTTTACAAATTTTAACCCTTTGTTAAAAATTAAAATTTTCCAGAAGTGATCAAAACTAATCATTTCCTTACACAAATCCATAGATCTGACTAGATAAGAGATTTTAGTTCGCTGAGTTTTTACAAAAACTTGTATATTTCCATAGATCTGAGATTCTGACATTTCATGATATTTTCAAAACCTTGCAAAATTCGGTCAAAGATCCGAAAATCAGCTTTCTAAATTAACCCACTTTTATCCTTGTTAATCTTTATCAGAAAACCGTAATCGGTTGTCATTTTAAAAAGGGTAAAATTAAAAATTGAAAAGTACATGCTGCTGATTTTTGCCAAAAATCAGAAAATCAGCAAGTACAAACAAAAAGATTGTTGTAAATCTACTCTTAATTGTTGCAGATCTGAATGGCTACTGCTGGCGGGTGAACAATTTACTCATGGTAGAAGAGCTCATGGAGAATTTGATCCAATCTTTGATCTACTTCAAAGGCACAATTTTAGTATCACTCCAGCATGATTCGCATCACTAAGTTTAGTAGATCGATCAGCAGAAGTGCCTCACCTCCACGAAGGAGCCAGATTTCACAAGGTGCCTCGACATCCATTTACAGTGCTCTTTTGCTAAGTGGAACCACACTCCCTGCTCATGTTCTTTTTCCTACTTTTCAAATGGCAATAAATCTACCTGTACCATGGGGAAATGCCATGGGTCCTCTAGCACTGCCGCATCCAGTCAACCCCCTCCCTCACGGAAATCGCAAAAATTTCCTGAAATTTGATGGGAGCAGAAATCAAAGCACAAACAGGCATATCACTATATTTATTATGTCATGTAATATTTTGGATGTGACTCATGAAGACGTATATTTCTTGAGACCTTGCAAGGGCCTGCATTAGAATGATTCCAGCATTTACCAGCGGATCCATCACCAGTTGGGCCACATTACAAACTACATTTGAAGATAGATATAAGCCTTCAAAAGACGCATTCGCGTTATTGTCGTGAATCACTCACATGAAGAAGGAAGCCAATGAAACCATGCACGAATTTATCACCCGTTTAAATTCACTGATCAACCGTGTGTCGCCTGCCATGTTGCCAACATTAGAAAATCAAAAGTGTTTCTTTGTGAACGCAATGAGTTCAAAAGTAAGTTTCTTACTTTTACAGGAACAGATACCCACCTTGGTCCTTTCTCAGGATATGGCCATTCGGATCGAAGATAACTCCGCTTATATCTAGTGAGTTAAGATGAGAGCCATCAAAATCAAAGGCTTCAAATTCTTCTCAGGATACCTCATCAGATCCAGCATTCCAAAAGATGGCCAATGACTTTCTCTCATTAAATAAGCAATTGGCTCAAACATCGTCTACTACTCCATACCGGATATCCCACGGAGGAACTTCACTCCCAACAACACCCCTCAAAGGCCACGTTTTCCTGCTACTTCTCCAAGGTTAGCAATTGAAGTCCCTCCGATCAATGCTCGTTGAAATCAAGAAGATGATACAAATTACAAGGAACCTTTGTTGCAAGATGAAGATGATAAAATTTTGGTGAACCGACTGGTGACTCTACTATCGGGTATATGGAATTTGAAGATGAGGAATCTGATGAAGAAGAGGGTACCCAAGGGTATGCGCGTAACACCCTTAACTGTTGTTATTTTCCTCCTTTGCATTCAAGTGTTGATATGTGATTTTCCTTATATGGATATGTTCTTTTGAATATGGGAAATCATGCTTGATATGGTTAAAGTCTTTTTGCTCTTAAAGAACTTAGATAGAACTGGAATGTTTCCTGGATTCATTTTTTTTTATCTCTCATAGATGAGTGCAATCTGATTTCAGAAAAATTGTAACTTATCTATTTTTATGACTCATCCTTGGATCAATTACAGTGATCCAAGGAATGTTTTAAATCTATTCACGATGAACAATCGATAAATTGGCATTCCATGAATTATTAAGTTTTGGAATGAACTTAGAAGATATAAGTTCTTTAATTCTCCTCAATGAAAATATTTCCATTATGTGGAAAGTTTCGTTGGATTTCTAGGAATCAACCCCGGCAGGTCATTACAATCGTAGTCATGTTTTCAACCATTTATGGCATTGGAGAGAACCGGGACCCTAAGCCAGGTAAGATATATAGATATTCTTATCTAAGCTATGGTATTTGATACAATTTCTGATTTCTCTGAACCTAACCTAGCTCGGTGCAAACAAAATCTGGAAAGGTTGCTAGATAATAATCTAACCTAGTTCCTAAACTATGTATTTTTTATATACACCTAAGGGTTTATCTAACCTAATTGCTAAGGACATATACTAAGGTTAGTGGTTAGTGTTATATCCTAAGGTATAAATTTTAAATTACCTAAGATCTAACCTAAGCCATTAATCTACCCTAAGTTAGTGGTTATGAATTGGAACCTAAAGGGGGTCGCATACATATTGGCGATGGTTTCTATGGCATTAATGTTAAGTGATAAGGTTGTAAGGCATACGGACTGCCAGCTTTGGGGGATTGGTTGGTTGGCGGAAGCCTAGGTGGCAGCATCACTAAAGTTTGAAATGTTTGTTAAATTTGATTTGGCACTCGCCAAATTTGGTGGTTGGTGGCAAGGAGGACTGAGCGGGAAACTTGGAGTTAATGGAATTAAATGCATTTGAGTTTGAGCCAAAACCACCTTGGTAGGCATGCCAATGGATTTTGGATGAGTTGTTTCATTTTGCATGTGCTCTGTTTTTCACTCTTCATGCGATCTGGTTTTTCGAACCAGCAGTTCAAGCTTCATTGCATGGCTATTTTTGAGGTTTCGGATCTATTTTCATTTTTTGGAATGTATATAAAACACTGGGAAGAAGTTTTTGGTTTTTGACCTTTCGTGGAGAAGAGGAGAAGAAAGGATCTTGATTAGAGGTCTTCTTCGATTTCACAGTGGCACTATCAGGCATGATAGGCTCTAACTGTTAAAATATCTTGCATCCTCTAAATGTTTTCATTAAAACAACTTGCTCTATTGTGTTTGTGCATTTCATGCTTATTTGGTTATTTAATTTGTTGGGTTTTGTAAAATATTGTATTCTGGGTTCGAAACCATGAAGTAAGTAATTATTTGGAGGCTTTTGCGTATTTTCTTTTGTTAAAAATAACTTGGCAAGCTCGAGCAAGTTTGTAAATCTATTAATTTTTTTGGTTGATGGAATCTATAGTTTGGTTTTGACCACTCGATGGCCATGATTTATCGCTGAGTTTTAAGAATAACGTTGAGTTCTATCTATATGGTTGAGATTATTGTTTTGAAAACTCACCGCATTTGGTGATTTCGAACTAGTAAGGAACTTAGTCATATAATCTTACATGCAAATCGAGCCTTCTATTGGAAATTTGCTTTAGTGAATAGATAGATTTTCTTAGTACTTTGGTGATAGTGTTTTATTTAATGAATAATGGGTTGTGAATAAAACCCGTATAGGGCTAGAACTTTGTATTCTCCATGCAAAAACGTGACTATCTTCTTGGTACCTGCATGCATTTGGAACTTATGTTTTATATGTTAGATAAACAGGACTATTGTTTTATGTCCGCTTAAGGCATGATGTTCATGAACTATTATCTTTTTGAATATTTAATTATTATATTAGATTGATATGAACTCGGCCTTCATGCTTGTTGCTGACGGGTTTTAGTTTCTCGTTGAGATTCTTTAATAAGTATGAAATGAAGGTGTTCACTAAAAATGGAAAAGAAAGTCATTTCTTATTCTGAACCATTGGCAAGTATTTCCTTTTGTTCTCTCTATTATCATTACAATGCTTGTATTATTACGAGAAAACAAGTTTGTTACTTGGTTTTCAATTATAATGGTAACTGGAATGTTGTGTTGGTTCATATATTATCTTATATTGATTATTCTATAACTATGAAGGGATAATTTGCTACCCTAACTTGGTTTTAAACTATGAATAATTCATCCTTTTGAGGGAGTTATGTTCATTTCATTGTTCTCGGTTTAAAATATGAGTCTTGCATAGAATGAAATTATTTATATATTATCGTTGATCTTGTCGATTATTGGGAAACCCAGTTTATAGTTCTTGAAGTGATGTATTGATATAGGATTGAGATAGATCTGCCATGCCTAGACTAACAGAAGTCTTCAGGGTTGATATCAATTTAGACTTCTTAACTCATGTTGGGTTCAATAAATGAATGTTAGGTCTTGAAAAAAAAAATAAATTGTGGTTTTAAAATTGATTGCGGATTGTGTTTTAACATCACTGTTTTATTATCAAGATTAAAAAGGAAAGGTGTATGGTAAGGTAGATGGGACTTTATTGTTGCTAGAAAAAGAGTTCAAATAAAAATGTTGCATGTTTTCTACTTTCTGAAGATTGTTTGGGACAATGAAAGAATGATAAGTTTTGAAGGATATATTGTAAATCCTTACTTTGCGGGTTGTGTATGAGTTTCATTGATATAATGTTTTAAATGGAAAGTGGAAATCATGTATTATATTGGAAAAGAAAGAAAAGATGTTAGCAGTTAGTTATCTCTTTTCGGATTTAGTTCTTGTCCTCTTTTCTTGGAACTCCTGCTTAAACATGAACTGTATGTTTAAAAGGAGGTAAAACTGTTTAACTAAAGTTGTAAGATTTGATTATAAATTGGGATCATATTATGATAGGTATCCTTTTCTAATGTGGTTGGATAAGTTCATTGGTTGGAACTTCCTGATTTTATTCTGATTGGAAAAGAGATTCAGTACTTAGCTTAGTCTTTTTACACTTTTTAAATTGACTGAAATTAAACAGAAAAGTTGGTTGAATGGTCAAGCTAAAAGAAGTTGTAAACTTATAATTGACTGATAATCTATCATGTTTTCTAGGATTACCTTTATATGAATCTGTTGATGAATACTTTAAAATGTTGAATTTTAAAGTAGTAAACCCTTAAGAGGAATAGTTAAATTATGATATGCATCTGTTTCTGCCCTTTTGGATGTTAAGTGCTTAGGCATATCGGAGATGTTTTCTCCTCTACTTTACTTGACAAATTGGATGAAACATCTTAATGTGAATATGCTGAAAACATTTCCTGTATCTTTTAGAAAGGATAAGTGTTGTAATATAATCTGGCAAGATTAGAAATAATGATATGTTATGATTGTTGTTTTATAAAGATAATTGATAAGGTCAATTATACTTTGATTTGAAGGACTGAATTTATGGAGTATATTTTGTTCTTCTATTTTGTTAAATCTTCCTTAGTATTACTCTTCTTTTATTAATATTACATATGCTTATGGGCATGAAATACTAGTGGTTCATTTAAGCAAGGTTGTCTTATTGGGACATTTAGTGGATTGTACTTCATTTTAAGACATAGTGCTTATCATGATAAGTTCATTGAACTGACTCGTGCTAGCATTTTTGTAGATGGACCTCTTAAGTGATTAAAGAAGGAAAAAACTTATATGATGCATTGGCTAATATAAGTTGATTCTTGTGAATGAAATCTGATTTGTTCTCAAAGTTATATTGTGAAAAGAAAAGTGTATCTCTTTATGAATATAGGTTGATGTCACACAAAGATGCCTACAATGCATAAGTTGTAAATGTATAAGTTTGAAAATGAATTGAAAGATGGAAATTTACTTGCATAGATTGTGTAAATTATCTATTTTTGAGGATAATCTTCTTGTTATCTATATGATTGGATGTGTATTCTTATTGGTTTTATAAAAAGGAATTTAGATGAATTTCCTAAGTAAGCTAAAACTAAATAAGTGGTTGAATAAAACATTCCTATGTAAGTATTTCATTAAATCATGTGATTGGAAGTAAAACTATAATAAAAATCATTGTAATTATGAAGGACATTACAGGGTGTGTTTAACCCTAGAATGTAACTAAGAAGAGGATGACCCTTCCTCTCTAGTAATGAACTAATAAAAGAGGAAGGTATGATGGTTAATCATTAAGACTTAAGAATAATAAGTCTGATATGTTTCAGCCTAGTAGGTTGTTACACTTCCTTAATTGGTTAAGTTATTTAAAATAATGGAACATAAGTTGTTGCTGATCCTATTTTTGAATAATGGGTTGTTAGGATAAAACTAACAAATCTAGAAGCAATCTTGAGTTAATTAAAGTTCTTAGGATTAATTGAATCTGAAATATGAAAAGAACTTAAAGAGTGTTGAACTTAGGGTTTGTTGGGCTGCCGAAATATGTCATCTCATAACCCAAATTTAACTTAACGTATGTAAACTCTTGGAGGTATGTACATCTTTACGAGGTTGTTCCATAGGATGTTGACACACGTCAACTACAAGGTTGTACCTTTGAGAAGATTAGGATCTTCTCGAGGATACAACAGTGTAGTTAACATGTGGAAACACCCTTCTGCATTGATCGTCAAGATCTACACACCTTTGAACTTGATCAAGATTTCCCTCTAGGACTGGTTAGTATCATAACTAGGATATGAAGTAGCCCTCTAGGACTCAGGGTACCTTGGCACTCGGGGTTAACTTAGGTTGACCTAGAATGCCAAATTACCCTAAGTCTTTACTGAGCCTCTTCATATCATGACCTATGATTGTTAACCTGAACTAGAGTTAAACCTTGGGCAAGGGGACTGAAAAAAGTTAGTATAAGACATTCTAGATAACAATGGAGTGGGGTGAAGGATGTATTCCAGATTGACGAGTATGCCGTCAAGGAATAAGTAATACGAACAGTATGTTAGAAATCTTTGGCCAAAGTATCGCAAGCTGTTGATTGCGTTGTCCTATGTCACCTAGTCTAAGGATCGTGATGCCGATGAATATTGGTAACAAATATTCAGTTAGGTTCCTTGGATAGATCACTCAGAACCCAAAATAGGGTAAGAGAACCAAGAATAAGAAGTATTCAGAGAATACTCAAAATGTAATGTTACACATGAATGGATCGGTAGTTCACCGAGTCATGGAATGAATAGATCGGTTACTCACCGAGTCATTACAACTGCATATGGTTATCTGTTATAAGAATGATTGTTATGAAATGTGTGTTCTAAATTATGTATTTAGAATAGAGAACATTAATCATGTAAAAAAATTCCTTGTTTCTAAAGTCTTAAAATGGGAATGTTACATCTTGGTATCAAAGTTGAAGGTTGCAGCTCTTGGACCTATTGTGTCCATAATGATAAAAACTTGAATTTTCTTGTAATAGAAAATGGTTAGAACAAGGGGAACATTTTGAATAATGCTCCACCTAATGAAGGAGTAAAACAACCCAAAAACTTGATGAGATCCTTGCTGCCCTGTTAGACACAAGAGATCATTTGGTTGTACTTGAACAACAAGTGATGGAAAATGAGGAGGAAGAAGTAGTGTAATAATAATTAGCCACCTCCCGAGGACAACCTTGATTTGAGTGTTGATAATAGCAATGTTAATGTACCTATCCAACCAGAAAACAAAAAGGCAAGGTTGGCAAACTTGAACTCACTAATGATATAAAAAGGATAAGTCCACCTAAGTTTGATGGCACCACATTAGGAGATGGAGCTAAGAATTGGCTCAAGAAATGGAGAAGTACTTTGTAATAAGAAACTTCTCAGAGGAAACCAAAGCCATTTGGGAGCATATCAGCTTTCCCATGAAGCATCTTCATGGTGGGAAAAATTGTAAGGCTGAGTTAAATATAGATGAAACTAACATCACTTGGGATCAATTTAAAAGTTATTTAAGGCAACGTTGGCTACCACAACTTTACTATGATCAAAAAATGAAATTTCAGAACTTAGCACAAGGAAAGCTAATTGTAATTGAGTATTGGGAGTGGTTTACGAAACTCCTCAAGTATGTACCTCAGTATCAAATTGATGAGAAGTTTAGGATATGAAAATTTATCATGGGATTGAATCCCATTATTGGGGGAGAGGTTGATGTTCACAACCCAACCACTATGGAAGGGGTTGTTGAGAAAGCCATAAGGTAGGAATAGAAATTAAAAGCTATTTCTACTCATAAAGAGGAAGTGCAGAAGAAAATTCCAAACTCTTGTTCAGCTTCTCTTGCACCCAAGAAGGGACCATGGAAAAATTTTGGTTCTAAAAGTAAGTTTCAACTGAAAATAATTTTAAAAAATCAATGAATAAGCTCCTCTTGAAATGTAAGGAATAATTTTTCCAAGAATAAGAATAACGGACAGAAGTCCTATGGAGGTCAACATGACAAATTTAAGGATGGAAATAATTCTAAGTCTAAAAAGGGACCTGTAGGAGGTTGTTATAATTGTGGCAAAGATCATTACGCAAATCAATCCTTTGAAGAAGGATGATCGTAATCAGTAGCACAAGATACATGCTGCAGTAGTTGACAAGCAAGCTGAAAAGCAAGCTACACCCATTGAAGTTCCGTAAGTTATTTGGTATACTCAGTAATCGTTTTTTTACATGAGATATTGAATGTTTTATTTCTAGTAAAATTGCTTCAAACTTAAAAGAAAACTGGAAAAATGGATAGATCATGGACTATACATTATGGTATAATTCTGTTCATACAGCTTAGTATGTGTCTTTTTGGGGCATTCCTTGACTTACCCAGATTTTCCATCAAGTTGAATCTCTATGTTGCACCTTTGGGATCTTATGATGTTTTCATTGGCATTAATTGGTTAGCTGAACATAAAGCAAAAGTGGACTATTTTGAAAAACATATTAGTTGTTTGGATGATTTACAAAAACAACAGAGATCCAAGTGTAAATGAGAAATTTCAATTAGGAAATTGTTGGCTATGCACTTAAAAAGGCCAAAAATAAAATTTGTACCTTGTACATAGTAAAAATATCAGAATCTGCAGAAGAAAACAATGATTTCATGGAACGTTACCCGTTGTTACATGATTTCAAAGCGTATTTTCAAAAGAATTGTCGGGTTTGCCACCCAAAAGGGACTTTGACTTCACCATTGAAATCAAACCAGGTAATGAACCTATTTCTAAAGCACCTTATCGAATGACTACCACAGAATTAGTTGAGCTTAAGGCTCAGTTGTAAGAACTTTTGTCTAAGGGTTTTATTAGACCAAGTGTTTCACCTTAGGGAGCACCAATGATATTTGTGAAAAAGAAAGATGGAACACTTAGATTGTGTATTGATTACAAAATGTTAAACAAAGCAACAATCAAAAATAGATATCCACTTCCTAGAATTGATGATCTATTTGATTAGATGCATGGAGCATTGGTATATTCCAAGATAGATCTTCGATCTAGATATCATCAATTAAGAATTAAGGATGAAGATATTCATAAAACAACTTTTAGGACAAGGTATGGACATTATGAATTCATGGTTTTACCATTTGGATTAACTAATGCACTGCAACTTTTATGAACTTAATGAATAATATATTTCAAGAATACTTGGACAATTTTGTGCTTGTATTCTTGGACGACATTCTCATATATTCTAAAAGTGTTGAGGAGCATCAAGAACACTTGAAAATAGTGTTGGAAATTTTGAGAAAGAGACGGTTATATGGTAAGTTGTCCAAATTTTCTTTCTTTGACACCAAAGTTCACTATTTAGGTCATGTTATAAGTAAGAATGGGATTGTTTTATATCCTTCTAAAATAGTAGCTATAACTGAGTGGCCTACACCAAAGAATGTACATGATGTAAGAAGCTTCATGGGCCTTGCTAGTTATTATAGAAAATTTATTAAGGATTTTTCTAAGGTGGCTGCACCAATAACTTCATTGCAGAAAAAGGATAAGAAATTCATTTGGAGTGATAAATGTGAATCTACTTTTAAAGTTTTGAAAATTCAATTGACTTTAGCACCTATTTTAGCTGTACTTGATCCTAATGGAGATTTTATTGTTGTAACGGATGCATCTGGGGAAGGCCTTGGAGGTATTTTGTTACAAAATGATCATGTCATAGCTTACGAAAGTAGAAAACTTAAGTTACATGAGTTGAATTATGATCCACATGATTTAGAGCTTGCTGCCATAGTTCATGCACTTCAAGTTTGGAGGCATTATTTTCTTGGAAAACCATTTGAGTTGAAAACTGATCATCTTGGGCTGAAGTACATATTCACTCACCAAATCTGAATGCAAGATAGTGAAGGTGGTTAGAGTTTTTGTCTCAATATGATTTTGATATAAGTTACATTAAAGGAAAAGAGAATAGAGTAGTTGATGCTCTAAGTCGTAGGAAGCACATTTATGCTCTTATAACATTAAGAACTCAATTCAAAGATGAAGTAAAAAGTGCTATGGAATCTGATTCATACTTTTAGCAAGTAAAAGCAAAGCGCTTGCATGCATCCAAAAGATGAAAGGTATAAAGGTTTTCACTTTGATAATGAAGGAATCTTACGTTATGAAAACAAAGTATACATACCTTTACTTAATGATTTGAGAAAGAAATTGTTAGCGAATTTCACAATTCACCCTTTTCTGGACACCTAGGTATTACAAAAATGCTTGCTGATATAAAACAACAATATTTCTGGAAAGGAATGAAAAAGGATGTTGTTAATTTTGTGACTCATTGTCTTGAATGTCAGCGGGTGAAAGTGGAACATATGCACCCGACTGGTTTATTATATCCCCATAGCATACCACAGTATACAAATGGCAAGTAATAAGCATGGATTTTGTGCAAGGGCTGCCTATGTCAAGAAATAAACATGATGTTATTTTGGTAGTTGTTGATAAACTAACAAAAGTAGCTCATTTTATTGTTGGAAATCTAAAGGATGATTCTCCTGTTTTAGCTAAAATATTTGTACATGAAATTTTCAGATTACATGGAGTACCTGAATTGATTATATCTGATAGAGACCCAAGAATGACGTCAAGGTTTTGGCAAACACTTAATGCAGCTCTTGGAACTAAACTAAACTTCAGTTCTACGTATCATTCTAGAAACAGATGGACAGACTGAAAGAGTAAATCAAGTTTTAGAAGATATGTTACGAATGTATTGTATGGATCAGTAGTATAAGTGGGAGGAGTATCTCCCATTAGTTGAGTTTTCATACAATAATACATATCACGCTTCTCTTAAGATGGAACCTTTTGAGGCACTTTATGGGAGAAAATGCAGAACCCCTATTAGTTGGGATATCATTGAGGATAGAGAATTAATTGGACCTGAAATCCTTATGGAAATGGAACAACAAGTTAAAATGATTCGTGAATACTTGAAAGAAGCAGCAGATAGGCAAAAGCGTTATGCTGATTTAAAGCGAGTTGACAAGAAATTTGAACTTGGTGAGAAGGTTTTTCTTCATGTTAAACCAAAAAAGAGTTCTATAATTTTTGGAAACACTTCATAGCGCCAAGTTATCACCTCATTATGTGGAACCGTTTGAAATAGTTGAAGTAATCAACCCTATAGCTTATCGATTAGCACTACCACCTTCTTTGTCACGAATGCATGATGTTTTCCATATTTATTTTCTTAAGAAATATGTCTCAGATTTATCACATGTGTTAAATTGGAATTCCTTGCAGGTCCAAGACCCAAGAATAATCGTGGTTAAACCCACTCAAGTGCTAGAAACTCACCAGTTGCATTTAAGAAATCGTGAAATAAGACAATGTAAGGTCCAGTGGGACTAGTTTAATGAAGAAAGTGCAACTTGGGAAAATCTATTCACGATGAACAATCGATAAATTGGCATTCCATGAATTATTAAGTTTTGGATTGAACTTAGAAGATATAAGTTCTTTAATTCTCCTCAATGAAAATATTTCCATTATGTGGAAAGTTTCATTGGATTTCTGGGAATCGACCCAGGTCATTACAGTCGTAATTGGGTTTTCAGCCATTTATGGCATTGGAGAGAACTGGGACCCTAAGCCAGGTAAGATATATAGGTATTCCTATCTAAGCTATGGTACTTGATACAATTTCTGAACCTAACCTAGCTCGGTGCAAACAAAATCTAGAAAGGTTGCTAGATAATAATCTAACCTAGAACCTAATACTACAAGGTTATGGGTGATCTAACCTAGTTCCTAAACTATGTATTTTTGATATACACCTAAGGGTTTATCTAACCTAATTGCTAAGGACATATACTAAGGTTAGTGGTTAGTGTTATATCCTAAGGTATAAATTTTAAATTACCTAAGATCTAACCTAAGCCATTAATCTACCCTAAGTTAGTGGTTATGAATTGGAACCTAAAGGGGGTCGCATACATATTGGCGATGGTTTCTATGGCATTAATGTTAAGTGATAAGGTTGTAAGGCATACAGACTTCCATCCTTGGTAGGGATTGGTTGGTTGCATAGAAGCCTAGGTGGCAACATCACTAAAGTTTGAAATGTTTGTTAAATTTGATTTGGCACTCGCCAAATTTGGTGGTCGGTGGTAAGGAGGACTGAGTGGGAAACTTGGAGTTAATGGAATTAAATGCATTTGGTTTTCGATCCCAAACCACCTTGGTAGGCATGCCAGCGGATTTTGGATGAGTTGTTTCATTTTGGATGTGCTCTATTTTTCACTCTTCATGCGATCTAGTTTTTCGACCTAGCAGTTCAAGCTTCATTGCATGGCTATATTTGAGGTTTCAGATCTATTTTCATTTTTTGGAATGTATATAAAACACTAGGGAAGAAGTTTTTGGTTTTTTAAACTTTCATGGAGAAGAGGAGAAGAAAGGAGCTCGATCAGAGGTCTTCTTTGATTTCAGAGCGAGCACACTATCGTGGCATGATAGGCTCTAACTGTTAAAATCTCTTGCATCCTCTAAATGTTTTCATTAAAACAACTTGTTCTATTATGTTTATGCATTTCATGCTTATCTAGTTATTTAATTTGTTGGGTTTTGTAAAATCTTGTATTCTGGGTTTGAAACCATGAAGTAAGTAATTTTGTTGGAAGCTTTTGTGTATTGTCTTTTGTTAAAAATAACTTGGCAAGCTCGAGCAAGCTGGTAACTCTGTTAATTTGTTTTGGTTGATGGAATCTATAGTTTGGTTTTGACCACTCTGTTGGCCATGATTTATTAGTTGAGTTTTAAGAATAACGTTGAGTTCTATCTGTATGGTTGAGATTATTGTTTTGAAATCTCACTGTGTTTGGTGATATCGAACTAGTAAGGAACTTAATCATATAATCTTGCATGCAATTCGAGCATTATGTTGGAAATTTGCTTTGGTGAATAGATAGAGTTTATCAGTACTTTGGTGACAGTGTTTTATTTAATGAATAATGGGTTGTGAATAAAACCTGTATAGGACTATACCTTTTGTATTCTCCATGCAAAAAGTGACTATATTCTTGGTACCTACATGCATTTGGAACTGTGTTTTATATGTTAGATAAAACATCTTGTTGTTTTATGTTTGCTTAAGGCGTAATGTTTATGGACTATTGTATTTTTCAATATTTATTTGTTGTATTATATTGATATGAACTCGCCTTCATGCTTGTTTCAAAATCGTGTTTAGTTTCGTTGAGAATCTTCAATAAGTATGAAACGAAGGTGTTCACTAAAAATGGAAAAGAAAGTCATTTCTTATTCTGAACCATTTGCAAGTATTTCCTTTTGTTCTATCTATTATCATTACGATGCTTGAGTATTTGTGCATTCGTGGTTTGAATTTGAGATACAATACTGAGAAAACAAGTTTGTTACTTGGTGTTCAATTACAATGGTAACTGAACGTTGTGTTGGTTCAGATATTATCTTATATTGATTATTTTATAACTACGAAGGGATAAGTTGCTACCCTAACTTGGTTTTAAACTATGAATAATTCAGTCTTTTGAGGGAGTTATGTTCATTTCATTGTGCTCGGGTTTGGAATCTGAGTCTTGCAAAAATGAAATTATTTATATATTATTGTTGATCTTGTCGGTTGTTGGGAAACCCAATTTATAGTTCTTGAAGTGATGTATTGATATAGGATTGAGATAGATCTGCCATGCCTGGACTAACGGGAAGTCTTCAGGGTTGATATCAATTTAGACTTCTTAACTCATGTTGGGTTCAATAAATGAATGTTAGGTCGAAAAAAAAAAGATATTGTGGTTTTAAAATTAATTGCGGACTATGTTTTAACATCACTGTTTTACTATCAAGATTAAAAGGAAAGGTGTATGGTAAGGTAGATGGGACTTTCTTGTTGCTAGAAAAAGATTCAAATAAAAATGTTGCATGTTTTCTACTTTCTGAAGGTTGTTTGGGATAGTGAAAGAATGATAAGTTTTGAAGGATATATTGTAAATCCTTCTTTGCGGGTTGTGTATGAGTTTCATTGATATATTGTTTTGAATGGAAAGTGGAAATCATGTATTATATTGGAAAAGAAAGAAAATATGTTAGCGATTAGTTATCTATTTTTGGATTTAGTTCTTGTCCTCTTTTCTTGGAACTCCTCGCTGAAACATGAACTCCATGTTTAAAAGGAGGTAAAACTATTTAACTAAAGTTGTAAGATTTGATTATAAATCGGGATCATATTATGAAATGTATCCTTTTATAATGTGGTTGGATAAGTTCATTGGTTAGAACTTCCTGATTTTATTCTGATTGGAAAAGAGATTCAATACTTAGCTTAGTCTTTTTACACTTTTTAAATTGACTGAAATTAAATAGGAAAAGTTGGTTGAATGGTTGGCTAAGAGAAGTTGTAAACTTATAATTGACTGATAATCTATCATGTTTTCTAGGATTACCTTTATATGAATCTGTTTGATGAATACTTTAAAAATGTTGGATTTTAAAGTAGTAAACCTTTAAGAGGAATAGTTAAATTATGATATGCATATGTTTCTACCTTTTTGGATGTTAAGTGCTTGGCATAACGGAGATGTTTTCTCTTCTGCTTTACTTGACAAATTGGATGAAACATCTTAATGTGAATATGTTGAAAACATCTCCGTATATTTTAGTAAGGATAAGTGTTGTGATATAATCTGCAAGATTAGAAATAATGATATGTTATGTTTGTTGTTTTATAAAGATAATTGATGAGGTCAATTATACTTTGATTTGAAGGCCAGAATTTATGGAGTATATTATGTTCTTCTATTTTGTTAAATCTACCTTAGTATTACTCTTCTTTTATTAATTTTACATATGCTTATGGGCATGAAATTCTAGTGGTTCATTTAAGTAGGGTTGTCTTATTGGGACATTTAGTGGATTACACTTCATTTTAAGACTTAGTGCTTATCATGCTCGCCATTCATTCGACCCATGCTAGAAATTTTTACGAGATGGACCTCATAAGTGATAAAAGAAGGAAAAATCTTATATGATGCATTGGCTTATATAAGTTGATTCTTGTGAATAAAATCCTGATTTCTTCTCAAAGTTATATTGTGAAAAGAAAAGTTTATCTCTTTTTTGAATATAGGTTGTTGTCACACAAGATGCCTACAATGCATAAGTTGTAAATGTATAAGTTTGAAAATGAATTGAAAGATGGAAATTTACTTGCATAGATTGTGTAAATTATCTTGTTTTGAGGATAATCTTCTTGTTATCTACATGATTGGATGTGTATTCTTGTTGGTTTTATAAAAGGAATTTAGATAAATTTCCTAAGTAAGCTACACTAAATAAGTGGCTGAATACAACATTTCTATGTAAGTATTTCATTATATCATGTGATGTGAAGTAAAACTATAATAAAAATCATTGTAATTATGAAGGACATTACAGGTGTGTTTAACCTAGAAAGTAACTAAGAAGAGGATGACCCTTCCTCTCTAGTAATGAACTAATAAAAGAGGAAGGTATGATGGTTAATGATTAAGACTTAAGAAAAATAAGTCTTATATGTTTTGACCTAAAGTAACACTTCATTAATTGGTTAAGTTATTTAAAATAATGGAACATAAGTTGTTGTTGTAACATCCTCATTTTAGACAATAGAACAAGTCAAATTTTTTTTTGATAATTGCATCTGACTACATAATTTAGAACTCACAATTCAAATAACCATTTATATAACCATGACCATATGCATCTGTGTAATGACTCGGAAAACCTCCGATCTATTCATTCCATGACTCTAATCCACCGATCTATTCATGAGTAAAAAGAGTTAGTGTTTTTATTTAACACAACACTCTTGCGGTTCTCTTCCCTAACTGGGATTCGTAATGCTCTGTCCCAAGGAATCTAACCAATAATCATTACCATTATTCATCGGCATCTCATCCCTTAGACTAGGTGAATTAGGACAACGCAATCAGCAGCCATGATACTTTGGCCAAAGATTTGAAACATACTCGTTCATGTCTCGCATTCCTTAACGCATACTCGCCAACTGAATACGCCCTTCACCCCATTCATATGTTATATAGAATGTCTTATACCGACCACCGTCACCTTCCTTTCACAATCAATCACTGAGGCAGATTAACAAGGTGATAATGTTATATGGATGCCACGAGGATTAGGGATATGATGACATACTTGGTTCAACCTTGCAGCTTCAACCAAAGGTCATGATACCCCAAATCTCCGAGGCGCCTTATAACATGACCACGTTCTTAATCGGTCCTGTGGTAACTCGTGCGAAATCAAGTGTAAATCTTAGCGATCAATGCAAAGGGTGTCCATAAGTCACCCGCATTGTTGTAACTTCGAGAAGATCCTAATCTTCTCGAGAGTACAGCCTCAAATGACTTTATGTCGTCAACCTTTAAATCCGCCTCGAGAAGATCTACCCAATAACAAGCGTTACGCACTTGAGTTTAAATTACTTTTAAAGACTTTTCCCTAAGGTTAGCCTTTCCAAATCCCTGGATTCTTTGTCTTAAGACGACCCTCCTCTAAAAGACTCATTACTCGGTAGAGGTATTACGGTCACGCTCTCATCAAGGAGTCATTAGAATACACCTGATTCTAAAGCAACAATGAATGGACAATATCTCATAACCTATGCTTGAGATTGCCATCCGAACTCCATTGATTGCCTATCGCTTCTTAACTGAATTTATATCATACTTTTTAGTTTAAAGATATAAATGATTTAGAATCCAATTTACTATTGTCCTGTTATACTTAGGACTAGGGATTAGTAATTCAATCCAACTTGTTTAGCGTTCTCTTTTAGGCTCAATTTTAACCTATCTTCTAGAGAGACAATAATTAAATTACAATATTGCTTTTGCTAGAACAAATTAGAACTACTAAATACTCATAAGAATTTAGTCTAATTACTTACAAGCTTTCATCATCAATCACAAAAGCATCCATATTATACAAAGATAACTATGCCCCTTCGTTACATAAACCGAAGAAGTTCATCTTTCAGAATAGAATACAACACATAAGTATCAACACTTATTTTCATTCCTTTCGAAACTCATACAATTACATTTTATGCAACAGCATGCTTGATAAAATGCTAACGGAAAAGAAACATCTTTTCACATATAGTACATCTATAAAATCAAGCTGTAATTCTTTATAAATCAAATAAACTATCTGATCAGCCTGTCAGATCTGCATTGCTTTTACCTCTTACGGCAACCATCTGCAAAAATAGTCAACATGAGTCACTTCAATGAACCGAGCATGATAAGCACTAACTTTTAAAACAATTGCAATCCATCAATTGTTTTCATTAAACACCCCGTTTAAATGAGATCGATATTCACATAAGTAAACATAATCGTACTAAGCCCTTGTAATACAAAATGATTACAAATATGTAACTCTATAAATGTTACAGAATAGTCTTAATCACTTTCTAATATTTCATCAAATATTAAGAAACAAGGAACGAATGTACACAACAATCATTAAATCCAAAATCACAACATTGGTCAGATTGTTTCATTCTCCAAAAAGGAAATATCATAACAATTCGGAATTCCACCAATATGTTACAAACAATTTCCCACAACTAGTCAATTATCAATAATATTAAATAAAGGAAGAGAAAGAACCAACCATTCATCCTTCCTTTCACATAAGTTCATCACTGTACCGTCTTCACATATGAAAACATTCAACCAGTATATAAAAATGAACAAGTTAGACAAGCCGCAAGCAAGATCACTGTTCTAAATCACGAAAATAGAAACACAGCAAAACTCCTGTACAGCAACTAACACATCAACAATTCATGTAACAACCTTAAGCCCAATGCTAGTTCCTTTTACACAGTAAGGCTTGACATAAGTTGAAAACAAGAACTACAAGCGTATCGCTGAAAACAACAACCTTATTGCATCAAACAATCTAAGGTTTCCTAATGGACTATGCTATGTTGCCCACACGGTATTTCCAAATCATGCACAGTCAAATCGGACAGATTAATTGGAAAAGAACATAGCATACATATTCTTGCTCAGTCAAAATCGGACTGAAGTAAAAGAAAGGAATTCAACCAAACGATCCTTACCTTGCCGCATGCAAGTCTTGGTGTGATATTCGTGACTTACCCAAACAAGGTCAGAACACGAAACGGTCATCCATGCTCAAGGACCTCAAAAAGTGACAAAGACAGTGTCCAAGGTCAAGCTCAGAAAGAGACAGAAGTACTAGTTACCTTTCCAGAATTCCAATGATTCAAACGGAGGTAACAATTCAAGCAAATGAATATGAATTCATACTGATATTCATCAACGAAGCATAACAAGAATCAGACAACAAATTACTCTCTGCCAATCATTTTACACTAATTTGCACAGGTCGAAGACGTACATGCCCACCTAAGAATCTGTACCTCAAAATCCCAAAAACACGAAGGAATTCCAATCGCAATAACAAGATTGAAATACATGTTATTCCATTAAGTCGCCGGCACTTAAAATACCACAACTTAACTTTATTCAGCTCAAAAATAAAAAATGAATCATTCAATCGACTCCTCAGAGTCGTCCAATTCACAATAGTATAAATCTATATATTCACACTGTAACTGTTAAAGGTTTGCACTCATAACCACTGAACCCTACAGCAACGTTCTATGAAATTGGTTGATAAGTCCATATATGCCATTCATGGCTAACAATCAAACTGAAACAAGTGAAGCAAATCGAATACCCATTTCAAGCAAGGAAATCTATTGGGTCAGCTTACTGAAACTTCCGAATGCTTTCACTTAGAAATGAAAATGCATACACAGGAAGTCTTTATCCCTTAATTATTTCAAATAACAGTAGCCAAAAGCCCTGTTTCGTCTTACCAGGCTTTCACAAAAATCCATTCACAAAACTTATGGATGAATCTACATTCCCAGCAATAGATAGCAATATACGATTCAATCATCGACTCCACTGAGTCGATACAACAAAGTACAGGTGTATCTATATTATACACAGTCCACAAGTAATCCCGCTAACCTAATAACAAGGAAAACAACTCCCGCTAGGTCGAAAAGACTACGGTAACACTACAGTTGCCTGTTCCAAGCCAAAAATTGAATACAAATGAAACCCGAAAGTATCATTAGTCGCTGTCAACAAATCCCACGACAGAGTACCCAAAGAAGCGATAATACTAATCAATCTTACTGTATTCATCCAAATCATTCCATACGGTTTCTATAACAAGAAACAGCGACCACGAATTAAAACATACAGTGGTCTTATACTGCACACAGGTATATTCTAAGGGCTCACGCCAAACAGGCCGAACACTCGAATCTTGTAAATAAATACCTCACATGCATAAGCCAGAATAAATACTCAAACAAATAGAGTCGAAGTTCGATTTCAACAAACACCCATCAAGCGGAAATTGAAAAATCGAACCAGAAGAGATACAGTGCCAAAAATCAAACTAGATCTCATAGAAAATTCATCTAATCTTCTCAAAACATTTGAACAGAGTTGTTTTAATGAAAGCACTTGAAAGACAGCAAGATATTTAAAGGTTAGGGCCTAGCATGCCTGTATTTTTGATCAAATTTCCGAAGCAGACCACAGGAAGAGCTCAAACTTCCTTTTCTTTTCCACGATAAAGCGACCAACAAAATTTCGCTGTCTCCATCACATATATATCCTCCATGACAGAGAAAAGAGCCAGAGAAATTCATTCTTGCCATGCAACTCAAAGAGAACTGGTGCAAAAGAACCAAGAACTAAAGAGAGCAAAACCGAAAATCGCGATAAGCCAAACAAACCCACAAACTTCCCGTCTGCATGCCTTCTCGCGAGTTCCGTGCTCGCTTTCCGAGAAAATTAAATGTCATTAAACCAATTTTCCCGCTTAAACTCTACTCCCACCGACCGCCAGAATTGGCGACAGTCCATTTAGAAACTCAAGTTCATTTCCAAACTTAGCAATTGCCAAATCTGCACAGATTAGCCGCCGCTTAAGCCTCCGCCATGACCTGTCCCTTATCCTTATCCCTTACATTAATTGCCATGGAAAACACCGCCGATGGTTCGCCACCCTTCATAGGCCCCTTCATAATCTCCTCCAAGGTTAGGTTAGTATCTTAGGTTAGAGCTTAGGGTAATACCCACACTAACAAATTTACACAAAGATACTAACTTAAGATATTAACAAATAGCCTAGGTCTAGGTTAGACTAACAATAATCTAACCCCTAGGTTAGGTTTTAGTTTTAGGTTACTAACCCTTAATAATTCAGTTTGGTCCTTGTCCTGAAAACTCGGAAAGACCTGTATCATACCTTCTAGAACAGAGTTAACTCCTGTTCTTATTGCAGAATTGTATGTCAACGAATTATTACCTGGTCTACAATCGAGACCTTCCAGATATACTTTGATATCGGGAACCGTTTCATTTCTCAAGATCAGCCTGAGTCGTAATCCTGACTAGCTTAATAAATACTTCCATACCTTGCAACCTGTTCAAGGTCTGTGATATAATTTATCACATACAGATTTAAAGCATTACTTGGATCAATTCCACTGATCCAAGTCTAGATATTATAGAAGAATATCTCTATAATTCATTCCGTGATCAGATTAATATTCAGACACAAAATGAAATAAATAAAAGAGTCTATTCATATTTTGACTCAGTCAAGATCTGCAATCTGCAAGAAATCCAATACATATCAAGCATGATTTCTGAATCGAGGAACACATCCTTTTACAAGAAATCACATATCAACACTTGAATGCTTAGGAGAAAGTAACAACAGTTCAGGGTGTTACATGCTTCCCTCCTAAAAAGATTCATCGTCCCGATGAATTACATATTAAATTTAACCTTCCGGTCAATCAATTTATTAGTACACAAACAATGTGACTACTTCCATATTAAATAGTTTCAGAAATCAACGTCACAACACTTTTATTCAACCTGAATAAAGTCTGCCTTCATCTGGCTTTCATAAATACTTAAAAACAATAAGTTCATAACAGTATTTTATCAACAGATTTCATTCTGTTGCAAAAAGAGAAGGAAAAGCAATTTTCATCTCTTCCAGGTTTTCCCAAGTTGCACTTTCTTCGCTAAACTGGTCCCACTGGACCTTACATTGCTGAATATCACGATTTCTCAAATGCAATTGGCGAGTTTCCAGTACTCTTGTGGGTTTAACCACGATTATTCCTGGGTCTTGGACCTGCAAGGAATTCCAATTTAAAACATGTGACAGATCTGAAACGTATTTCTTAAGCAAAGAAATATGGAAAACATCATGCATACGAGATAAAGCAGGTGGCAATGCTAAACGATAAGCTACAGGATTGATTATTTCGACAATTTCGAAAGGTCCCACATATCGTGGTGACAACTTGGCAGCCTTGCCAAAAGTTATAGAACTCTTTCTGGGTTTAACACGCAGAAAAACCTTATCACCAAGCTCAAACTTTCTATCAACCCGCTTAAGGTCAGCATAGCTCTTCTGTCTATCCGCTGCTTCCTTTAATCGTTCACGAATCAGCTTAACTTGCTGTTCCATCTCTGTGAGAATCTCTGGTCCAATTACCACTCTATCCTCTACACTGTCCCAACTTACAGGGGTTCTGCACTTTCTTCCATAAAGTGCTTCAAAAGGTGCCATCTTAAGAGATGAGTGATAAGTGTTGTTGTATGCGAACTCAACTAATGGGAGATACTCTTCCCATTTATACTGTTGATCCATGCAATACATTCGCAACATGTCCTCCAACACTTGATTTACCCTCTCAGTTTGCCCATCCGTTTCTGGATGATATGCGTAATCAAGTTTAGTTTTGTTCCTAGGGCTGCGTTAAGCGTTTGCCAAAACCTTGACGCATTCTAGGATCCCCGTCTCGATATAATCAGCCTCGTACACCATGCAATCTGAAAATTTCGTACGAACCTCTTGGCCAAAGACCGGTGAATCATCCTTTAGATTTCCAGCGATGAAATGAGCTACCTTAGTCAGTTTATCTACAACTACCAGGATAACATCATGTTTATTCCTGGACATAGGTAGTCCTTGTACAAAATCCATGGTTATTACTTGCCATTTGTACTGCGGTATGCTATGAGGATATAATACCAAATGCAGGTGCATATGCTCGCCTTCACCCGCTGACATTCCAGGCAATGAGTCACAAAATTTATCACATCCTTTTTCATACCTTTCCAGAAGTATTGCTGTTTCAAATCAGCTAGCATTTTTGTGATACCTGGGTGCCCAGAGAAAGGTGAATTATGAAATTCAACTAACAACTTCTTTCTCAAATCATTCAGCACAGGTACATATACCCTATTTTCATAACGCAAGATTCCTTCATTATCAAGATGAAAACCTTCATACCTTTTATCTTTAGGTTCTCGCAAAGTTAGCGCTTTTTTACTTGCTTGAAAATATGCATCTGATTCTGAGGCACTTTTTACCTCGTCTTTAAACTGAGTTCTCAACGTTATAAGAGCAGAAATGTGCCTCCTACGACTTAGAGCATCAGCTACTCTATTCTCCTTCCCTTTGATATAGCTAATATCAAAGTCATATTGTGATAAAAATTCTAACCACCTTCTTTGTCCTCATTCGATTGGGCCGAGTAAAAATATATTTCAGTCCCAAGTGATCGGGCCAACTCAAAAGGTTTCCCTAGTAAGTAGTGTCTCCAAACTTGAAGCGCATGAACAATGGCAGCAAGTTCCAAATCATGAGGGGCATAATTCAGCTCATGAATCTTAAGTTTTCTACTTTCATAAGCTATGACTTGATCATTTTGTAGCAAAACACCTCCAAGGCCTTCCCGTAAGCACTGCCATAACAAGAAAAAAATTCCCATTAGGTCCTGGTACAGCCAATATAGGTGCAGAAGTCAACTGGTCTTTCATACTTTTGAAAGCCGCTTCGCACTTGTCATTCCACATGAATTTCTTATCCTTCTTCTGCAATGAAGTTATTGGTGCAAATACCTTAGAAAAATCCTTTACAAATTTCCTATAGTAACTAAAGAAGACCCATGAAGCTTCTTACTTCATGCACATTCTTTGGTGCAGCCACTCGCTTATTATCGCCACTATTTTTGAAGGATCTACAACGATTCCTTCCTTACTTATGACATGACCCAAATAGTGTACTTCTGAATCATAGAAAGAACATTTGGATAACTTACCATACAACTTTCTCTTTCTCAAAATTCCCAAAACTATCTTCAAATGCTCATTGTGCTCCTCAACGCTCTTAGAATAAATGAGAATATCGTCCAAGAATACAAGCACAAACTTGTCCAGGTATTCTTGAAAAATATTGTTCATTAAATTCATAAAGGCTGCAGGTGCATTAGTTAACCCAAAGGCTAGAACTGTAAATTCATAATGTCCGTACCTTGTTCGGAAAGCTGTTTTATGAATATCTTCCTCTTTAATTCTTAGCTGATGATAACCAGATCGAAGATCTATCTTAGAATAAACCGCTGCTCCACGCATCTGATCAAACAGATCATCGATCCTAGGAAGTGGATATCGGTTCTTGATTGTTGCTTTGTTCAACATCCGATAATCAATACACAGCCTCAGTGTTCCATCCTTCTTTTTCACAAATATCACAGGTGCTCCCCAAGGTGAAACACTTGGTCTAATCAATCCTTTAGACAAAAGCTCTTGTAATTGTGCCTTAAGCTCGACTAACTCAGTAGTAGTCATCCGATAAGGCGCCTTGGAAATAGGTTCAGTTCCAGGCTTGATTTCAATGGTAAAATCAAATTCTCTCTTGGGTGGTAACCCTGGTAATTCCTCAGGAAAAACATCCCTGAAACTTTGTAACAGTGGAATTTGCTTCATGTAATCACTATCTTCTTCTGAAGGTTCAGATATCTTTACTGCATAAAGGGTACATCCTTTATTCTTAGCCTTTTTAAGCTGCATAGCTGACAGTTTTCTAACTGAAATTTCTCGCTTCACACCTTGAATCTCTGCTGATTCCAGCTGATCATCTAAACATTTTATGTTCTTCTCATAGCAATCTACCTTTGCTTTATGGTCAGATAACCAATTGACACCAATAATAATGTCATACGATCCCAAAGGTGTAACATAGAGATCAACTTCCGTGGAGAAATTAGGTAAATCAAGGACTGCTCCAAAGAGACACATACTCACTGTATGAACAGAATTATTACCATACTCTACATACCCAAGATTTATCCATTTTCCCACTTTTTCTTTTAAGTTTAGAAGCAAGTTTATTAGAAATAAAACATTCAAAAGAGCTCTGTATCAAAAAGAATAGTGACAGTATGCCGAATAACTTACCCTAACTTCTATAGGTGTTGCTTGCTTTTCACTTGCTTGTCTCTATCGCAAAGATGTATCTTATGTCATGATTACGATCATCCTTCTTTAAAGGACATTGATTTGCGTAATGATCTTTACCACAAGTGTAGCAGCCTCCTACAGTCCTTTCTTAGGCTCAAGCATTACCTCCACCTTTGTAATTGTCACACGCTGTCCCCATAGGACTTCTGTCCCATTATTATAATTTTTAACAAAATTATCCCTTATATTTCAAAGCAGTTTATTTATCGCTGCTTTCTTATTGTTATCTCCGGAAACTTACTCTTGTTTCCAAACTTTTTCCATGGTCCTTTTCTCGGTGCAAGAGAGGTCAAGAAGGGTTTGCAGCCTTCTTCCGCACTTCCTCCTTATGAGCAGAAATAGCCTTCAATTTCTGTTCTTGCCTTATGGCCTTTTCAACAACTCCTTCCATAGTGGTTGGGCTGTGAACATCGACCTCACCCCCTATCACAGGATTCAATCCCATGATGAATTTCCGTATCCTGAACTTTTCGCCGCTTTGATATCATGCGTACATACTTGAGGAGTTTTGTAAACCGCTCCTGTAATCTGCCATCGTTAACTTCCCTTGAGTCAAGTTCTGAAATTCTGTCATTTTCTGATCATAGAAAAGTTGTGGCAGCCAACGTTGCCTAAAATAGCCTTTAAATTGATCCCAAGTGATATTGGTCTCATCAATGTTTAGCTCAGCTTTTCGGCTATCCCACCACGAAGATGCTTCGTGAGAAAGCTGATAGGCTCCCCATATAGCCTTAGTTTCTTCTGAGAAGTTCCTTATCGCAAAGTACTTCTCCATTTCGCTGAGCCAGTTCTCAGCTCCATCTCCTAATGTGGTGCCATCATACTTAGGTGGACTTATCCTTTTTATATCATTAGTGAGTTCTCACGCTAACTGCCTTTTTGTTTTCTCGTCAGCAGTGCATTCACAAAGATTAACATCAACACCCGTGTCGGGATTGCCCTCAGGAGGTTGCTGATTATTATTATCAGCTTCTTCATCCTCCTCATTTCCCGTCACCTGCTGTTCAAGTACAGCCAAGCGATCTCTTGTGTCCAACAGGGCAGCAAGGATCTCATCCAGTTTCTGGGTTGTCGCCGCTCCTCCTTCAGGTGGAGCATTACTCGCAACGTTTCCCCTTGTTCTAACCATTTTCTGTTACAAGAAAATTCAGGTTTTTATCAGATTATGGACTCAATAGGTCCAAGAGCTGCAACCTTCAGCTCTGATACCAAGATGTAACATCCTCATTTTAGACAATAGAACAAGTCAATTTTTTTTTTTTTGATAATTGCATACTGGTTCTAAATACATAATTTAGAACTCACAATTCAAATAACCATTTATATAATGCATAACCATATGCAGTCATGTAATGACTCGGAAAACCTCCGATCTATTCATTCCATGACTCGGTAATCCACCGATCTATTCATGAGTAAAAAGAGTTAGTGTTTTTATTTAACACAACACTCTTGCATGTTCTCTTCCTAACTGGGATTCGTAATGCTCATGTCCCAAGGAATCTAACTCAATAATCAAGTACATTATTCATCGGCATCTCATCCCTTAGACTAGGTGAATTAGGACAACGCAATCAGCAGCTATGCATGATACTTTGGCCAAAGATTTGAAACATATCTGTTTCATGTCTCGCATTCCTTAACGGCATACTCGCCAACTGAATACGCCCTTCACCCCATTCATATGTTATATAGAATGTCTTATACCGACCACCGCAACCCTTCCTTTCACAACTGAATCACTCGGAGGCAGATTAACAAGGTGATAATGTTATATGGATGCCCACGAGGATTAGGGATATGATGACATACTGGTTCAACCTTGCAGTTCAACCAGTGTGTCATGATACCCCAAATCTCCGAGGCAGTCTTATAACATGACCACGTTCTTAATCGGTCCCAGGGTAACTCGTGCGAAATCAAGTGTAAATCTTAGCGATCAATGCAAAGGGTGTCGCCATAAGTCACCTGCATTGTTGTAACTTCGAGAAGATCCTAATCTTCTCGGAGGTACAGCCCTGCAGTCGACTTTATGTCGTCAACCTTTAAATCCGCCTCGAGAAGATCTACCCAATAACAAGCGTTACGCACTTGAGTTTAAATTACTTTTAAAGACTTTTCCCTAAGGTTAGCCTTTCCAAATCCCTGGATTCTTTGTCTTAAGACGACCCTCCTCTAAAAGACTCATTACTTGGTAGAGGTATTACGGTCACGCTCTCATCAAGGAGTCATTAGAATACACCTGATTCTAAAGCAACAGAATGGGACAATATCTCATAACCTATGCTTGAGATTGCCATCTGAACTCCATTGATTGCCTATCAGTTCTCTTAACTGAATTTATATCATACTTTTTAGTTTAAAGATATAAATGATTTAGAATCCAATTTACTATTGTCCTGTTATACTTAGGACTAGGGATTAGTAATTCAATCCAACTTGTTTAGCGTTCTCTTTTAGGCTCAATTTTAACCTATCTTCTAGAGAGACAATAATTAAATTACAATATTGCTTTTGCTAGAACAAATTAGAACTACTAAATACTCATAAGAATTTAGTCTAATTACTTACAAGCTTTCATTGTCAATCACAAAAGCATCCATATTATACAAAGATAACTATGCCCCTTCGTTACATAAACCGAAGAAGTTCATCTTTCAGAATAGAATACAACACATAAGTATCAAACACTTATTTTCATTCCTTTCGAAACTCATACAATTACATTTTATGCAACAGCATGCTTGATAAAATGCTAACGGAAAAGAAACATCTTTTCACATATAGTACATCTATAAAATCAAGCTGTAATTCTTTATAAATCAAATAAACTATCTGATCAGCCTGTCAGATCTGCATTGCTTTTACCTCTTACGGCAACCATCTGCAAAAATAGTCAACATGAGTCAGCTCAATGAACTGAGCATGATAAGCACTAACTTTTAAAACAATTGCAATCCATCAATTGTTTTCATTAAACACCCTGTTTAAATGAGATCAGATATTCACATAAGTAAACATAATCAGACTAAGCCCTTGTAATACAAAATGATTACAAATATGTAACTCTATAAATGTTACAGAATAGTCTTAATCACTTTCTAATATTTCATCAAATATTAAGAAACAAGGAACGAATGTACACAACAATCATTAAATCCAAAATCACAACATTGGTCAGATTGTTTCATTCTCCAAAAAGGAAATATCATAACAATTCGGAATTCCACCAATATGTTACAAACAATTTCCCACAGCTAGTCAATTATCAATAATATTAAATAAAGGAAGAGAAATAACCAAACCATTCATACTTCCTTTCACATAAGTTCATCACTGTACTGCCTTCACATATGAAAACATTCAACCAGTATAAAAATGAACAAGTTAGACAAGCCGCAAGCAAGATCACTGTTCTAAATCGCGAAAATAGAAACTCAGCAAAACTCCTGTACAGCAACTAACACATCAACAATTCATGTAACAACCTTAAGCCCAATGCTAGTTCCTTTTACACAGTAAGGCATTGACACAAGTTGAAAACAAGAACTACAAGCGTATCGCTGAAAACAACAACCTTATTGCATCAACAATCTAAGGTTTCCCAAAGGACTATGCTATGTTGCCCACACGGTATTTCCAAATCATGCACAGTCAAATCGGACAGATTAATTGGAAAAGAACATAGCATACATATTCTTGCTCAGCAAAAATCGGACTGAAGTAAAAGAAAGGAATTCAACCAAACGATCCTTACCTTGCCGCATGCAAGTCTTGGTGTGATATTCGCGACTTACCCAAACAAGGTCAGAACACGAAACGGTCATCCATGCTCAAGGACCTCAAAAGTGACAAAGACAGTGTCCAAGGTCAAGCTCAGAAAGAGACAGAAGTACTAGTTACCTTTCCAGAATTCCAATGATTCAAACGGAGGTAACAATTCAAGCAAATGAATATGAATTCATACTGATATTCATCAACGAAGCATAACAAGAATCAGACAACAAATTACTCTCTGCCAATCATTTTACACTAATTTGCACAGGTCGAAGACGTACATGTCCACCTAAGAATCTGTACCTCAAAATCCCAAAAACACGAAGGAATTCCAATCGCAATAACAAGATCGAAATACATGTTATTCCATTAAGTCGCCGGCACTTAAAATACCACAACTTAACTTTATTCGGCTCAAAAATAAAATGAATCATTCAATCGACTCCTCAGAGTCGTCCAATTCACAATAGTATAAATCTATATATTCACACTGTAACTGTTAAAGGTTTTGCACTCATAACCACTGAACCCTACAGCAACGTACTATGAAATTGGTTGATAAATCCATATATGCCATTCATGGCTAACAATCAGAATGAAACAAGTGAAGCAAATCGAATACCCATTTCAAGCAAGGAAATCTATTGGGCTGCTACGAAACTTTCGAACAGCTTTCACATAGAAATGAAAATGCATACACAGGAAGTCTTTATCCTTTAATTATTTCAAATAACAGTAGCCAAAAGCCCTGTTTCGTCTTACCAGGCTTTCACAAAAATCCATTCACAAAACTTATGGATGAATCTACATTCCCAGCAATAGATAGCAATATACGATTCAATCATCGACTCCACTGAGTCGATACAACAAAGTACAGGTGTATCTATATTATACACAGTCCACAAGTAATCCCGCTAACCTAATAACAAGGAAAACAACTCCCGCTAGGTCGAAAAGACTACGGTAACACTACAGTTGCCTGTTCCAAGCCAAAAATTGAATACAAATGAAACCCGAAAGTATCATTAGTCGTCACAACAAATCCCACGACAGAGTACCCAAAGAAGCGATAATACTAAATAAATCTTACCGTATTCTTCCCAATCATTCCATACGGTTTCTATAATAAGAAACAAATACCACGAATTAAAACATACAAAGGGTCTTATACCGCACACAGTATATTCTAAGGGCTCACGCCAAACAGCCGAACACTCGAATCTTGTAAATAAATACCTCACATGCATAAGCCGAATAAATACTCAAACAAATAGAGTCGAAGTTCGATTTCAACAAACACCCATCAAGCGGAAATTGAAAATCGAACAGAAGAGATACAATGACAAAAATCAAACTAGATCTCATAGAAAATTCATCTAATCTTCTCAAAACATTTGAACAGAGTTGTTTTAATGAAAGCACTTGAAAGACAAAGAAGATATTTAAAGGTTAGGGCCTAAAGATGCCTCGTATTTTTGATCAAATTTCCGAAGCAGACCACATGAAGAGCTCAAACTTCCTTTTCTTTTCCACGATAAAGCGACCAACAAAATTTCGCTGTCTCCATCACATATATATCCTCCATGACAGAGAAAAGAGCCAGAGAAATTCATTCTTGCCATGCAACTCAAAGAGAACTGGTGCGAAGAACCAGTAACCAGCAGAGCAAAAACCGAAAATCGCGATAAGCCAAACAAACCCACAACTTCCCGTCTGCATGCCTTCTCGCGAGTTCCGTGCTCGCTTTCCGAGAAAATTAAATGTCATTAAACCAATTTTCCCGCTTAAACTCTACTCCCACCGACCGCCAGAATTGGCGACAGTCCATTTAGAAACTCAAGTTCATTTCCAAACTTAGCAATTGCCAAATCTCGCATGCATTAGCCGCCGCTAAGCCTCCGCCATGACCTGTCCCTTATCCTTATCCCTTACATTAATTGCCATGGAAAACACCGCCGATGGTTCGCCACCCTTCATAGGCCCCTTCATAATCTCCTCCAAGGTTAGGTTAGTATCTTAGGTTAGAGCTTAGGGTAATACCCACACTAACAAATTTACACAAAGATACTAACTTAAGATATTAACAAATAGCCTAGGTCTAGGTTAGACTAACAATAATCTAACCCCTAGGTTAGGTTTTAGTTTTAGGTTACTAACCCTTAATAATTCAGTTTGGTCCTTGTCCTAAAACTCGGAAAGACTCAGATCATACCTTCTGAATGCAGAGTTAACTCCCGTTCTTATTGCAGAATTGTATGTCAACGAATTATTACCTGGTCTACAATCGAGACCTTCCAGATATACTTTGATATCGGGAACCGTTTCATTTCTCAAGATCAGCCTGAGTCGTAATCCTGACTAGCTTAATAAATACTTCCATACCTTGCAACCTGTTCAAGGTCTGTGATATAATTTATCACATACAGATTTAAAGCATTACTTGGATCAATTCCACTGATCCAAGTCTAGATATTATAGAAGAATATCTCTATAATTCATTCCGTGATCAGATTAATATTCAGACACAAAATGAAATAAATAAAAGAGTCTATTCATATTTTGACTACCAAGATCTCGCAATCTGCAAGAAATCCAATACATATCAAGCATGATTTCTCAATCGAGGAACACATCCTTTTACAAGAAATCACACATATCAACACTTGAATGCTTAGGAGAAAGTAATGAACTTAAAGAGTGTTGAACTCGAGGTTTGTTGGGCTACCGAAATATGTCATCTAATAACTCAAATTTAACTTAACTTATGTAAACTCTTGGAGGTATGTACATATTTACGAGGTTCTTCCATAGGATGTTGACACACATCAATGGCAAGGTTGTACCTTCGAGAAGATTAGGATCTTCTCGAGGATACAACAGTGTAGTTAACATGTGGAAACACCCTTCTGCATTATTCATCAAGATCTACACACCTTTGAACTTGATCAAGATTTCCCTCCAGGACTGGTTAGTATCACAACTAAGATATGAAGTAGCCCTCTAGGACTCAGGGTACCTTGGCACCCGGGGTTAACTTAGGTTGACCCAGAATGCCAAATTACCCTAAGTCTTTACGAGCCTCTTCATATCATGACCTATGATTGTTAACTGGACTAGAGTTAAACCTCAAGGCAAGGGGACCGATGAAATCAAGATAAGACATTCTAGATAAAAATTGAGTGGGGTGAAGGACGTATTCCAGATTGATGAGTATGCCGTCAAGGAATAATAATACAAAAAGTATGTTAGAAATATTTGGCCAAAGTATCGCAAGCTACTGATTGCATTGTCCTATGTCACCTAGTCTAAGGATCATGATGCTTTGATGAATATTGGTAACAAGTATTCAGTAGGTTCCTTGGACACATCACTCATAACCCGTAAAAGGGTAAGAGAACTAAGAATAAGAAGTATTTAGTAGAATACTCAAAACTCAATGTTACACATGAATGGATTGGTAGTTCATCGAGTCATGGAATGAATAGATCGGTTGCTCACCGAGTCATTATAGCTGCATATGGTTATCTCTTATAAGAATGATTGTTATGAAATGTGTGTTCTAAATTATGTATTTAGAAAAAGAACATTAATCATGCAAAAAAAAAATTCCTTGTTTCTAAAATCTTAAAATGGGAATGTTACAATGCGGCAGACAATCATACGCAGTTTTCACTCACTCGCAAGGAAAAGACGCAAAGGTTGCTACTGAAAAATAAAAGGAAAAGGCTATGGTAACTCCACCACCAATGATCACTAAAAGAGGTAATCCCCTTCCTGCTCAACCTCCTATTAAACATGTTGTAAAGAAATATTTTCCTCCTATTTCTCCTCTAATTTAGCCTTCTTCCAATTCCATAAAGACCAGTAATCCTCCTCCACAAACGTGAAATGAAGGACTCATTCCTTCATTAGCACAACCCTTGGTCGCATTTGATATAATTGATCATGCCAAAAAGACCAAGATCCAAATGTCTGAGGTTGAATACCTTCAGTCTAACCCAGAGTAGCTCGTAAGATTAACTAAGTATATCCAAGACCAAAGCCGGCCTTCCTCCCATTTCCCCAAAAGGAATTCTTCCCACGCCTCCTACGTCTCACGTAAATGTTGCCTCAACTTCGTGTCAAGAAAAATTGAACCTTTTTTCCTATCTCTCTTGATCAATGGTCATAAACTAAGTAACTATATAATTGATTCTAGAGCTTCTGATAATGTTATGCTAGTAAAGGTCGCCCATGCTTTGGGCCTCACACTTACTAAACCTTTTGGCAGATGCTACTCCATGGAAACCAAATAGGTACCATTGATTGGTCAGATCAAGGATGCACAGTTTGCATTCATGGCATTTCTTGAGAAAAGGGTAAAAATGACTATTCTCATAGCTGATATTCCAAACATATGAGATATTGCGAGGAGATTATATAAAGAAGTTGGTGGGGAAATTCATATGGATTGGTCTAAAGCAAGGATCCCTATCAAAGGGGTGATGTAGACGTTGGAACCAGAATCACAAAACAAATATCTAGTCACTAATTCTGATGACCCAAAATCTCATATTCTTTTCGAATCATCAGGGATGGGAAATTACTTCCTGTCCACTGACTCAAATAAAATGGATGTTCTCATCCAAAAAGAAGATCTCAACAAATTATGGACATTGTAGTTTGATGGCAGTTGTGCAACAAGTGGATGCGGTGTTGGGGCTATTCTAATATCTGCACGAGGAGGATATTTTCCTTTTTCCTTCAAGTTTCGCTTCTTCAATATGAATAATACTGCTGAGTATGAATCCTTATTGCTTGGCATGCAAGCTGCAAAAGAGAAAGGAATCAAGAATCTAAAAGTACAAGGTGATGTTGAGCTAATTGTCAATTAGGTAAAAGGGATATACCAAGTAAAGAATGACTGACTCAGACACTACCGCAATGCGGTATGGGATAACATCGAGGAATTTGACACTTCCTCAATCAAAGCAATTCCATGAGCTCAAAATGACATGGCTGATTCGTTTGCCATCTCAGATCTCTCATTCTCTCCCACCCAGGGTTGAAAACAGATACATATACCATTGAGGTGGTTTTTTGCCCAAGTGTGCCAGATAATTCACAGCACTGGCAAGTGTTCAATGATGACAACCAACTTATCACTTTTCTGGAAAAAGCTGACAATTTCAAGGAGCTTCATTTTGATGGATCAACTTCTGCATGTTGTGAGTGGCTCATTGGTCAAGCACATGAGTCTCAAAATAAACAGTGATTTAGCTTAAAGGAAACAAGATTCCGAAAGGTTTGGTTTCCTTAGAACAATTATTTGATAATCATGATTGTTTTGTAAAGAAAAAGTGACAGGATGATCCTTCCTCTTCTCCGGAAACTGAATCTGTCAATCTGGGTACTGCAGAACATCCTCGTTCCGTGAACATTGGGAAGTGTTGTATGCCTGAAGAAAATGAAAATTCGTCAAGCTATTGAAAAAGTACATGGATGTATTAGCATGGTCTTATGTTGATCTGAAGTCTTTCAAGCCAAAGGAAATTCGACACAACATCCTGCTCAAGGACGATGTCAAGCCTTTCCGCCAAAAGCAAAGGCATTACAACCCCAAAATCCTAGGTACCATCCAGGCTGAAATTCAGAAGATGTTGGATGCAAGAATTATTTTTCCAATTCATCACGATGCACTGGTTACAAATATTGTACACTGCACTGTGGAAGAAGAATGGCGAGATACGCATATGCGTGGACTTTCACAACTTGAACCAGTCATCCTTAAAGGATAATTACCCACTGCTGATAATGGATAAAGTGCTACAGGAAGTAACTGGTTCAAAAATGTTGTCTCAAATTCAAGTTACGCCTGATGATCAGTTCAAGACAACATTCACCACCCCTTAGGGTACCTTTGCCTACAACAGGATGTCGTTCGGTTTAATCAATGCCGGTGCCACCTTCCAATGAGTAATGGAATTTGCATTCAAAGGTATGATGGGAAATGTCATCATAGTTTACCTAGATGACCTAATCATGTTCTCGAAGAAATGAAGTGATCACTGCGATCATTTAAAACAAGTCTTGATCAGATGTCAAGAGCACAGGATTTCACTAAATCCTAAGAAGTTAGTTTTTGGGGTCACCGAAGGAAAGCTGCTAGGACATGTCATCAGTAGAGAGGGAACTAAGATAGATGTTGAAAGAGTCAAGGCTATTCAGAGCCTCACTTTTCCTACAAGCAAGACTGGTGTTCACTCTTTCTTCAGAAAGGTAAATTTTCTTAGGTGATTTGTTCCTGATTTTGCTGAGAAGACTTGTCATATATCTAATATGATGAAAGGATCCCAAACATTCCAATGGAGTGAGGAAGGCAAGGCATCATTCAAAGACATAAAGACCTCCGTCGCTCATGCTCTCGATTCTAGTATGCCCTGACTTCAACAAAGACTTCATCATGTATACATTATGCATCTACGCATACTTGTATCAGCTATCTTGATGCAAAAGAACTCCGAGGATATTGAATCCCCGATTGCTTTCATGAGTTCTCCTCTTAAGCCTCATGAACTAAAGATGTCACAATTGGAAAAACATGCCTTTTCCGTGGTAAAAGCAGTCAAAAATTTCCGCTACTACATTCTGAATTCTCATACAGTAGTACTGGTTCCAGACACGGTTGTTAAGTCTATCCTAACTCAATAGGAGTTAGGGAGCTTACGAGGAATTAGATCACAAAGGTCCAAGAATACGATCTAGACATCAAACCGACCAAGTTGGTAAGGGGTAAGGGCCTGTGTCAGCTAATGGCTGAAAATAAAGACTCAGAGGTACCTGAGGAGCAAATTGCTCACGTTGATGAAGAACAAAGTGAACTAGAGAAAGCAGATTCTTTACCCATGGTTTTGTTTGTCACAACCAATGATGAATGGTATTCTGACATCGCATTATTTCTCACCTATGGAGAGTGCCCAACTCACCTAACCACTAAGGAAAAGTGAGCGGTAAAGCTCAGAGCCACAAGATATGTCATATGGGATGATGGATTGTACAAACACGGAATTGACGGTGTTTTTCTATGATGTGTTGATAAGCCGCAGCAGATAAAATTATTGGAGAGTTTTCATGACTCTTTGTGGTGGTCACTTCTCCTCATCCATGATGACACATAAGATCATTCGGGCTAGGTACTATTGGCCAACATTATTTCAGGATGCAACTACTTGGGTAGCGAAATGTGAACTTTTCCAACAATTCGTTGGCAAACCAAAGCTAGCTACATTTCCCCTCAGGCCCGTCATTATTGACGAACCATTCGGCGTGGGGGAATTGATTTCATTAGAGCACTCAATCCTCAATCAAGTGTTGGGCATAGTTACATCCTAACAACAATGGATTACTTCACGAAATGGGTGGAGGCCATACCTGTCAAGCATGCCACTTCTGAAGTTGTTTGCAACTTCATCAAGGAAAATATTATTGTGAGATTTGGCATTCCACACAAAATCATTGCTGACAACACTTCCAACTTCTCTTCATGAGAATTAATTGGTTTTTGTTATGGATATGGAATAACCTTGGCTCATGCTTCTGATTACTATCCTCAAGGAAATGGTCAGGCAAAATCTAGCAACAAGAACCTGGTAACTATCATACGGAAGCTAGTTGATGAAAACCAGTGGTCCTGCACAAATCATTGTATGATGCTTTGTGGGTAGATCGTATCACTCCAAAGAGATCTCTCGGCATGTCACCTTTCCAAGTGTTGTATGGGACCGATGCTGAAATCCCTATCTCCGTAGAACTTCCTGCTCTGCACTTGGCTTGAGCAATCGAAGATGAAACTTTTTAGAGTTCTCTTGAAAAGAGGATTATGTACCTGACAAAACTTGAAGAAAAGTGAGTGAAAGTGGTCGACAAGATCACTGAACATCAGAATCAAGTCAAGAGGCTATTCGACAAGAAAGCTAGGTAGAGAGATTTCCAAGTAGGGGATCTTGTCCTTCTGTGGGACAAATGAAGAGAACCAAAAGGTATGCATGGAAAGTTTGAATCTCTTTAGAGAGGGCCATACAAGATCAAGCAACTCAATGGAGAGAATAGTTTCTATCTCTCATATCTAGACGGAATCGAGCTCCTGCTTCCCTACAATGGGTAGCACCTAAAGATCTTTAGGAAGTAGAGCTTGCTCTCTTCTTTGTACAGATTTGCTTTCATTGTGTGTTTGCTTTTATCATGTGTTTGTTTCCTATTTTTTGTGTGTTCCCTTCCTTCCTTTTTGGTCGCCCTTGTTTTTGACTCTTTGTAACCCAATGGATAGGCACATGAAAATTTGGGATTCTCTACCCTTAAGTTTCACTTAAGGATAGTCCCCAGAAAGAGCCAACTGTTATCCTGTAAAATTGACAAGGAAATTTTGCAGATAACCATACCAAAATTTTGTTTGGTCCCCTAAAGAAGTATGACAACATTCAAAATGGCCTAAAACTCCCTTTCAAAATCAATTTTTTAGAACTTAGCCTTTTTTAGCTTCTTTAGAGTTGGCGCAGTTTTTGGGGTGTCAACATTCCAAAAATTGCACCTTTTTGAACTGGGTGCAAGAAATGTTGTGTCGACATCAAAAATATGTGCCCTTTGAAAAACCTTTGGTGCAATAAATGACATGCCAACATCAATAAGGTTGCGCCCCTAAGGTGCTAAAAGTTACATGTCAACATTAGTAAACATGTGCCTAAAATGTGCGCTAAGGCGCGAGAAGTGGTATGTCAACATACCAAAATGTGTGCAAAGAAAATTCCCATAGGTGCTAGAGAAATCATGTTGACATCAGGAAATATGCACTTAAGGTGCTAAAAACTTTATGTCAATGCCAATTAAATTGCGCCAAGGCGCATTTGCACCCATGTCGACACTCTAGAAAGTGCACCAAAGAAAGTTGGTGGAATAATAAATGCCAAATTTTCTATAAATAGGTGCTCAACACCTGTCATTTTCACGAATTGAAAATTGTGAAAAGTATTTCTCTACGCCTGTCAGCTGTCCTTATCACCCCCATGTGCCATTTTTTGAGCTTGTGGACCCCAACGTCGTCCTTCATCCTTTATAAAACCGGGTAAGTGGCTTCTATCATCCTTGTTGTTGTTATGGCTTTTGTTTCTTGGTTATTGTTAGGTTTTAGGGTTGTTATAAACCAAAAGGTTAAATCTAAAAATGAATAACTTACCAATCCATAACCATCTAGAAGCCCCTTTTCCTCTCCTTCCAGATCTACAAATCTGGAAGGCCCTACCTCTGAAAAAACCTAAGGCCTTTTCCCTGCTTATTATCTTGTTACAAAACCTCTCTTTACCATTTGAAAAAACCAAAAAGAGAGAAGAAATCTAGTAAATTACAAAGAAATCACTAAAACTTTGGCACACTATTTTTACATGTTACAACCCCCACAGTCACGCCTTAATGCACTATCTTCGCTTGTAACATATCTCTAACCTGCGCCCAGTATAATAACACTAGCAAAATTTTGTAAGGGCACAGGCGCATCCTAGACAACATCAACATTGGATGTTGTGTCCTTCAAAACTACGCCAAGCACTTTCCCCTTTGGAACATTGATTTCCTTTGTAGCATATTCCAAAATTACGCCTTGGGCGCACTTAAAAGCCATGCAACACCATCCATTTCCTGCGCCCACTAAAGCAAACTTCCTAAGGCACAGGCGCATATTCCTTAACATCAACATGCCATGTTGCGTGTTGTAAAACCATGCCCCACACCTTTCTCCTTAGTGCTAAAACCTTTTGCACAACACTCTCCAAAAGTGCACCCTTTATAACCCTTTGGTGTAGCTTTTCTCCTGTCAACACTGGCGCACCTTTTTCCATGTTAACATCCTCAAAAGTGCGCCCAACATTTTTAAGCCTCTGCAGCATGCTATGAACCTGCGCCTTGCGCCCTAAGCCTTATAATTTCTCATTCTTCTTTCTGTAAGATTTCATTATGAATAATATGACGGTTGACATGGATCTTCTGTGTTGGACCTCCTTGATTCTCCTTGCAGAACAACAACAGCCATCCTTGAGCTCACACATGTCTTTGTCAAGCAAAAAGCCAACCAAGTCTAAAGGAAAAGCAAAGTTGATAGAACAAGAGATGAAGTACAAATATCAAAAAGTCAGGATGTCTGACTCATATGTAGAGAGTGATCTTGATATCAGAGACTTTGAGCTTGGGCATATTGATATGGAAGACTTCTAGGTGAGAACCAACCAGGCAACTAGTGGCCCCTGGATGAACAAACTAGTGGGCAGTGGATTACACTTTGCAGCTGGGCTGTCAGTAAGTGTTGTGAACAATGAATTTATCATGTTGGTTGCCCATTGCTACAACAAAGACACTAGATGTGTCAAAGATAAGGAAGGAAAGATGATCTTCGACCTAACAGCTCGTCATTTTGAAATAACCCTAGGCATTCCTCAAGAGGCGTGATGTCGCCATAAGCCTAGAAGACCGCTGAAGGCATGGGACAACAATGAGGAAAATGCATGCAAATGATGAACGAGCTCTATCTCAAGAACAAAAAGCCGGTGAGTAGATGGCCATAGACCATCCACTGCAGTGACTTCAATGAGGAACTGAGTGATACAATCACCTTCCTGAATAGAGTATTTGGGCTTCCTGATGCCCATTATTTCCATAAATGGATGCTGAGGTACTTAGAGACCATGAGAAAGAATGTGCCTGATCAACATTTTGGCTGGGGTGAAATCATCAGTGACACCATCTCCCAACAGAACTCCAACAGGTCCTCACAATTGGGAAGTTCTATATGAATTCCTACGTTGTATATGTTGCAACATCAGTGAGAGATTTCACAGGCCTGGCTCAAAATGGGGTATGGCCCCAGGTCAAAATATATGAATACTACCTAGAGCTAAAGCTCAAGAATAACATCCCCCAGTTCTCTAAAGTCAATGATGCCTTCTTCTATGAGGTGATCTGTTTGCTAAGACCAAACATGAGACATGGTCGAACTAGCCCGAGTGTGATCACTGTCACAAAGAAGTGGGGAGCATTGTTCACGTAGTTTCCCACATTCACATATCTCAGGGTGGTGAATTTTGAAGGTGAACCAACAAAGCTACCAAGGTATGCAGGGCCCAAGCTGATTCTCTTGGAGTTTTCAAGGAAACTAATCACATACCACGAGAAGTGCATGAAGAGAAAGAAAGGAGGAACTCCATTCGCCTTACTGATTTGTCGATACACCTGCACCACACTTGCCAAAGCTCGGGAAATGTATGTTGAGCTTGAATTACTAAATTTGAAGCACAACTTCCCAAAGTAAGGCCTACCTTTGATTGCCGAATTGCCTCCCAAGGGCCGAAATTGATCCCATTCATGTTCCCGAGATCAAATAAATCTACATCGACTGACACACGAAATAAATATTAGGGAAAAGGTTCACTCTGGTGGCTCTAGAGGAAATCATTCGTTATGGCATCACCATCGTTCCAAAAGGATTAGAAGATTCGATCAAGAAATTGATCAAGTTTACCTTGACATGGATGGGGATGATTGGCCGTTCGCAGAGATCGATAGAGCCAAGGCACCAAAGACCATTTAGGAAAGGGTCAAGCCCACGTTGCAGCGCACCAAACATTGGTGCAAATAGAATGGTCTCACCTACCTTGGGGTAGATTTCACTACTTCTCCTTAGGAAGATCACCTCCAAGGACATCCTGCAATGAAAGGAAAAGGAAAAGATAAGGAGGGAGGATCAAGAAAATACGAAGAAGCTCCTAAAATCCCTCCTACTACTTCTCGTATGCGGTCGACACGGTGTCTACAAAGAATCACAAAGAATCAAAGAATCACCAATCCCTCACTCAAAAGGATATCAACTCCTTCTTCTTGTATTAATGCTTGACCATAAATTGTACATAGCAAGAATAAAAGAATGCAAGAGTGAAAATTGAAGAATTTTCTATCTCTTTGTTTCTTCACAAGGATCTCTCTCTCATGAATTCACAAAAATCAGCTAAGAAGTATAGAAATTTAGAAGCTCAAATGAGGAGCTCATTACAATTTATAGAAGAGGAGTAACTCTTCATCTTCTCAGTGACCTTTCATATGTCCTATTTTTGACTTTAGACTATTCACATTCCTATCAAATATTAAGTCCCTTTTATAAAAACAAGGCAACTTAATTTTTACATCATGTTTCTAAAGTCACTTTTAATTGACTTAAAGACATATTAAAAAGTACAAACCCCAACACAAAATTAGAATGTTGAAGAGAGAGAAAGTTGGGGAGGAAGAACAAAGAGAGAGAGAAGGAAGAAAAAGAATAGAAAGAATCATGCAAAAGAATGAGTTTCTCCAGTGGACTGTTTTCGCTTCTTGACCCCTCCATCTTGTGTTGCTAAGAAGATATCCATTTCTCTAAATTCCTTGCTAAAACAAGTCGCTTCAGTGTTCCATTATGTCGAGTTTGGGGAATGTGCACACAAATTAGAGTCTTCATCCACCCGTCATAACACCATTGATATCTTTGCACTTTCCAAACCATGATGGATGCTTTTTTGCAATGAGTGCAATGGTGGCACAAATTTCTGAGAGGAACTCCAAGGTATCCTTATTGAAGGATAATGGATTACCTACCTTTTTTGACATATTAATCAAATGGTCTAATCAACACATCGGATTTTTGTCTTATCCCATTGCAGAACTCCAAGTTTATGAATTTGGTGATTAATACTATCTTATAACTTGTACATTTGTTCCTCTTTTTCATCCAACTCGGTGATGGCTCGGTTGATTGCTTCAAATCTAATTTCTAAGGCCCTTTCCCATACACACAAAATGTATTCATAAGGGGTGTCAAAACCTTCTTATTAGTCAACTCCTTAGAGTGACTATTTCTCATTTCACTCATCAATGGACCCAAAGGACTCCGATGATCCCTTTCTTTCTCCAAATATTCTCTCGAGTGCTTGAGTCCTATTTGCAGTTACACACATGTAGGTGAAGATTTTGACTACCTCTTAAAGTATTGACTTTCCCTTTTTGGAAATTGTGTCGATCCATTCATTATTAACACACCCCTATATCATGATCTCTTCAAATTTTTATGGATTTTGGGTTGAAGTAGTTGATGGGTACAACTCCTTGATAGGAATTACTTGAGGCATTTGGATCAACCAGTGTTAAACATAGGATGAAAGAGTTTACACCTACTCTTCCATCTCATCAATATTTTTCTTGTATTATTTGTTCCTCACTAAAAATTGACTGAATACTACGATACATATGAAAATCCCCTTCATGAGTAGCCAACCCCGGTTGGTTTTTTCTCATTCCATAATCAGCAAAGTCATTTCATCCATTGGCTTGATCACCTTAGGTCAAGCTACCTCAATATATTGGTTACATGTTTCTCCACTATAGAACCGTGAGGCCGTGTGTGTGAGATTTTTATTCCTTCCTTGACCAATGATTTAATTCCCGATAAATCGGGGATAGTCACTTGTTGAAAAATGCGTGTATCAGGTGTTATTGTCTCTTGCATCCATGGGAACATTTCATCGACTCAGCTCCATGAGGGGCATATCAACCATTTCTTTCTCAAGTGGAGGAGGGACATCTTGAATGGTAGAGGCATTAGTGTCGACAAGAGATAAGACCTCCTATGGTGGTTCAAAGATTGGGTCTTGAATCGTGTTCTCTTCTTCCACTTGTGTTTCGCAACTAGGTCTTCCTCTCTGCTTATCTCTCTTTGGTGACTTTTCATGAGAATAAGTCTCCAATACTCATTGCTTTTCACTTTGAAATTTCTCCAGAGTTTCTTGAACTTGAAGTAACTTCCACCACTTTCAATGATGACTATTGTGAAGATTGTTTTTAGCTTTAGGAGTTACCTCGTGATCGAATAGTCATGGCTCTCTTTCTCTGGAACCAATCCTCATTATTCGAACACTTTCTTAGTTTGTTCATGTATGTCTCCTAACTTGCGAACATGCCAATTGACTTGAGGCAATGGGGAAACCTTGATTGCCGCATATTCAGGATCATACATTTTTATTCTCATCTTGCAAAATATCCTCATACCAAGAAAATTGGAATTTCCTTATCTCATCAATTTTCATCCTCATGTGATCCTTCTCTCATACTTCGAATTCATCGACATAGTTAGCCCAATAGTCTTCAATTTTGGATCATGGTGCAAGTTTGTGATCTGAAAATATTCATGATCATCTCGAATGTAAAAATTAGGTTTGACAAAGTGTAGAAATGCAAAGTCAAATGTGTGAAGGAAGTCATGATGATGGAAAAGTGACAAGCGAGCGTGGAAATTTACAAGTAACTCTTCCTCACACCCGACCTCCCAAGGTCGTGCCGAGACAAATGGTGGGGATGGAATAAGCGTGGGAAGCAGACAAACTATTTAGGTAATCTTATGTCTTCAATACGCACTAGTGGAATCTATGAATCTAAGGCAAAGAAGGCCCTCCTAACTCTGAAATGGCGTGATATATTGATCGATGAGAATGACTGCTTGAAGGCTCCAATCAATATCTTTTGATCTATGGGTTATGGGATATGAGTAAAATGACTTGGGATTGTTTCGTATATATCTCCAGACAGGGTCATAAGATGGATGATGGATATATAGAGGATTCTATGGGCGATTATCTGGTCTAGTCCAGAAACCTTTAGCTTTGTTCGCTGCTATGTCTAACATGGATAACTGTGAGATAATGGTTGGCAAAAGTGGAGTGGATCTTAATACTAATGAGTGTAAACCTGCATCTATGTCTGATTGACCTGTGGACTCATTTGGTTGTGGGACTTTGTGAATCACAACCGTAGATTTTTGGTTATTGTGGACCTCATAAGGTCATGTGCAGAATCAATGCCTAATTCCTAATGTCCAGTAGTCATATGCCTTTTTGGCCTCTATATTGAGAACTAACAGTTGTGCAATCTTCTCGAGTACCTTACAGGTGTTCTAGCAACCTAAATTCGTAAGCTAGTGTCTATGTCAGTGAGAATGTCTCCGCGTCTGCTTTGTGGGACCAAAGGATCACAACCGAATGTTTGCTCTCTTTCAGGCCCTTTTACAGTCATGTGGATAGTTATCTAGGGTAATCTATAGTTTGGCTGGTTTGACCAAAACATATGTGCTTTGTCGTCTTCTATGTTTAGTCCTCTTAGTTGTGCACTAATTTCTTGTAGGTCTATTGTTACTTGGAAGACCTGAATCCTAAGATTCTGGTCTATATCAGTTATTGTTGCAACAAGATTGGGTTGAGGCACTATTGGCTTGAACACGTATTCTCTGGGCTCCCTAGGTCTCGTGATTGTCATACAAAAGAAACAATGTAAATCTAACTGAAGCAAAGTGAAACTAACTATATAAAGTATATCTACAGCATATATAACTTCTCTTTTTTGTGTTTTTGACGAACTTATTGAATGAAATTGAAAGAGAAACTATTTAATATATCTAGAAATTGACAACTAAACTAATAAAAAAATTAAAACAAACAAAGCAAATTTGAGTATGGCTACTTGCTGCATAATTGCAATTGTGAATCTATTCTAAATAACTAGATAACCGATCTAATCTATTTGAAAGACCCCGATCCTACCTCAAGTGAGGAATGAATCATTGTTTCTCGAAAACTATCTATCCCCACAGCTTCCCCGGTAATACCGAAAGTGAGATTAACTCAAATGAAATGATTGACTACTCTATTTGATATATTTTAACTAGAACTTTGATAGCTTGAACCTAGATTTTGTATAACAAAGGTGGCGATCCGATGGTGTGTGTGTCTTGTCCCCTCAAAGTGTGATCTCCTCATTCTTTTGTGCTCACGTGGATCCGTAAAAGCATGTAATACTAGCATCAATAAAGTAGATATTGGGACAATGGCGCTTAGGATGCGATCTGAATACAATGTGAGTAGGAGAGGGATAACGCAAGAGAACAGAGCTTGGCTTATGTAATTCCTAGCGGGATTTATTGTGAGTCATGAAACATAAAACATCTAGAACCTAAAACTATCTTATTTGATGAGCAGAACCTGTAACTTTAATGGCCTCATACTGAAAATCAAACTATCCTACTCTAATTGATTGGATGAAATAATAATAGCACTTGCACAAGGAGAATATGTGGCTTTCTAACAGCTAAACAACACTAACCATGCATATAACAAATGAAACTATGAATGCTAAGAAAAATTGAAAGGCTAAACTATTGAAATGAGAAATTCAGAGGAAAATTTGAGGGGCCATTTGCTTGAGCACAAGCTAGCTATTTATAGAATCCCATTTACCCAAATGTGAAAATGAAATTGATCTCTTAAACCATAAATAGTACCAAAACACTATTCCATGGAACTAGAATCATAAATACAAGCAAAGGTGGTGAAAAAAGATGGTAAACGTTGAAAATTTACATGAGTCGCATTAAAAAGAGCATTTTGGAAAACACGTGAAGGACCACCGCCACCGAGCAAGGTGACATTATAGGACCGCCACCCCGATTGGGTGACGGTCATGAGACCGCCACCCGAGGAAGGGTGGTGGTTTCATCGCTGAAGACCAAAACACAAAGAAAAGGAGGGGAGAAGAGAAAACAAAGCACGCAGGGGCTAAATGGGGTATGTGGGATGTTAACACATGCTTGGAGAGCTTTTTTAGATTTCAAACACCTTGCGAGGAGACCTGTATCATCATTGGGGCACGTGTAACATTTTGGGTACGTGGTGCCATGAAGAGGTGTAAAATAGTGAGTCCGTATGTGTGGGAAGTTAATGATGCCATCTAAAATTCCTACCACCTACAAAAATGAAAAGGGGACTCAAGTGCAGATAGACAAAATAGATCAGAAAATAAATACTAATAAAATATGAAATGAGGACGTACCATTTATGCAGGGATAAGAACTTACCTCCGTCGGTGCTCCAAACCTGCGAAAAGGGGCATTCAAAACAAGTCAAGTTGCTATATATGTAAAAGTGGGCCCATTTTCCTATTCATTTGTGCGTGTTGATTTGGTTGATTTTGAGCTCTAGGACCCATGGTGATGGTTTCTCACGAGAGTATAGTCAAAATGTTCGGGGTGAGATCGTGATCATGCCTCCGTGAGTGGAACACTGACCCGCGAGATCACAGGTTAGTTTTTCTTGATTTACCATTTTTGTCTTCAAAATGTTAAAATGGTGAAATCTTTGTCACGGGGGTTATTTTTGAAAATGTCAGTTTTAATAGGGTCAACTAGGGGGCCTACTGGGTAGGCTTTGTTTGAATCAAAATGGTCTTTATTTTGCATTTGTAGTTGTTTTTAGGGCATATGACCCACGTGGGTTTTCGGGACACGACCGCCACCCTGAGCAGGGTGGCGGTTACGAGACCACCACCCTGATCAGGGCAGCGATTACAAGACCACCGCCTTTAAGGCGGTGATTACGGAACCACCACCTTGCTCAGGGTGGTGGTCCTACACAGAATGTACAAATAATACTTATTTGAATTTGTTTTTGCATTTTTAGCATCCTTACCTGCTTTCATGATTTTTCTAATGTCACTTGGATACTAACTTACTCTGTTTTGTGTGTTTTTGGGTGTATGCAGGTGAAGGAGGAGTATATCCGATGGAGCCGGGAGAGGGAGTGTGATTGGCTTCTAGTAGTATTGGATGCCCTTTCTCAAGATGAGTAGGACACTCTTCAGAGGGCGATATACTACGCATATCACGGGTCCCGCATGTTGCACCATCTAGTCACATACTTTGTGACTTATTTTCATATTGGGATGCTGATCGGAACACTTTCTGATTACCAGGGTCCGAGGTGAGTGGACCATTACTTTGGAGGACGTTTACCATATCTTGGGGGTCCCAATTATTGGGAGATGGACTCACTCTTGAGATAGCAGGATCACGGGCTCAGATAGCATAGTGGGCCTCATATATGGGAGATGCAGTTATCTCCACTGGTTCGAAGAAGGGGGTGAGGGTCCTATCTATTCCTACCCTGCCTATCCCTATGATTCATCGGCCATTATGGGGATCATTACCTCGAGATTAATCGGGGAAAAGGGAGGAGACACTTTACTGTATTGTTGGTCCCCCATCATTGCACAAATTGAGGGGCATGGCTAGATTTACACCTAGGGAGCCGACATTCTTGGGACCACCTATCATGATTTGTACTGGGTGGTCCATTTACGGGGGTTTCATTGAGCCATCGAACCCTAGTCATGAGCTAGGTCTATGAGCATTTCATCCCCTATGGGAGAGGTGTAGAGGTGGTAGATCCTGTGAGCCGTGAGAGGCATCGGATGGACAGACATGTCGGTGCTCAGAGCACCTCATCATCTAGTCGCCTCCTTGACCACTGATGACATGGAGGCCACACCTTATCAGGCCATGGCAGGTTTATGGGGTGAGGAGGCTCTTACTTTGATTTCTTGCTCCACCACAGGCAACTTGTTGACAGGATGGGGAGGGTGGAGATACATCCTTTTGGTCGAGTGCCTCAGCAGTTTGGCCTTGCCTTACGTGGGTATGCTTCCCCCAGTGGTACCGGTATATAGATTAGTTTGAGAGGCTAGGGGAGGTCCTAGAGGCTGGGGTTGGATAGTTGTTACTCCTGGTGTCCCCATTGCAGCTAGGCGGGTAGTATGAGCTCGAGGGAGAGCCGGTGCTCCTCAGGCACCCTTGCTTCAGATTGCCGCCGGTCCCGCCCATAGCAGCGACGACCCCATTGACATAGACTCTGAGTCCGAGGAGTTCACAGGGGGAGATGGAGGAGGAGACCGAGGCTGAGGTCAGTGAGTTAGGTGGAGAGGAGGACAATGATCCTGAGTGGCATGACACTCAGGATATCTTATAGGCAGAGAGGGTGGAGCAGAGTGCGGAGAGGGTGACTCTGGTTTCAGAGGAGCCACTCTCTCAGGGCTTGGGCAGAGAGGATGAGTCCATAGTAGGACGTTATGTGGCCCCAGGCACAGGAGGAGTGCACCAGTCAGTGGCGGCATCTATGGTAGGTGCCGACCCTAGAGATCCATCTTGGAGGCCCGAGAGATCCGAGTGAGTTATCATCCTTCCTTTTAATGTTTGTTTCTAGTTAGGATTGCCTTAGTTACTATCTCTCCTTTTGTTTATATTTGTTTCTATCTCTTGATTATTTCTAATTGGGTTTTCTCCTTTGCTTGCAGAGATTGTTGATGAGTGGCAAGACCTGATTCGCTAGGTATGCACTGATACCCTGATGATCCCTATGGAGAAGACCCGTGCGGAGCTGTCTGTGGATGCAGGGGAGCCTTCAGCAGCTGGTAGGCATACCAACATTTTTTCCCCTATCTGGCATGTGGCCAGGATGGTGACTTCCCTCTATACCGAGCTGGCAGGGTACAGGACAACAGAGCACTTGATGAGGAGTCACTCTCATGGCGAGGCCGCAGCTGCTCCTCGGGACCGTGAGCCCTCCGTGCACTCAGAGTGCCGGCATAGCCGAGTCCTAGATGTGGCCGTGCACCCTCAGAGGGATATCATAGGGGTTGAGAGGCCGTTTGGCTCTCTTGGACCATTTGTATGATGTATTTGTATTTCTTGGGATCTTTGAGCATTTTGACCATGCTTAGCGCATGATGGCATTGTACAAGAAATTTGACTATATATATATATATATATATATATTCTTTTTGGATTAGACTTTTGGCATCAATGTTCTTGTGATTTGATTTTTATGTAAATTATAATGTTATTTTTTTATATGCCTTTCAGAATGTATGCAATGGAGAACAAATGATACAAATGCTTTCTTTCTTTTTGTATTTCATGATGCTGATGTATGATAATGTAGACACAATGTGATTTTGAACTTTAGTTTCTATAAGCAATTTTTGGTACTTCATTTTTCTTTTGACAAAATGAGATGATAAACCGGTATGATGAGTAGATGAACTTGCCCCATTCCTATCTCCACGCAACTAGTAAGATGAGAGGGCTCATCACCGAGAGTTAGAAAGGGCACAAGTTGTGAAATTTGTTGAATGGTAGTGATGAGAGATAGAAAAGATTTTGTGGAACCAAATTAGGATGCTACAAACCTACTCTACTCAAGTGACTCCATAGTTTAGAATGCTACTTGCTTTGTGGTTTATCTAGACTTAGATCCGTAGATGGCCACATGGTTGACAAAATCTAGTTTTTCGGGTTTGGAACTCTCTTGGAATTTTGGACATCTGATTCATTCATTTTTGACTCAAGATTTCAAAGGTTCATTTGAATTGTTTGCTGACTACCTTCAACGTTTATTGTCAAGAGGACCCCCCATACCCTACCCCATGCTACTAGTCAGAAGCATGGGCTTATCACCATGGACAAGGTATAGGTGAGTAAGGGCATTCCCATCCTTTCCCAACCCTACGTCACTAGTAAGAGACACAAGCTCATCACCAAAGGTTGGTAGGGCAAGGAAATGTGTAAAAATAAAATTTTTGTTTGATCTATATTTGACTTGTTTATTTGAGAAAAATGTCAGTATGTTCTTACTTCCAAAGAGATATGCATACGGGATAGATGTGACATGATGAAGCTTCTAGAATAGACCATAGGCAAGATACCTATCCTAGGAAGAAACCAAAGTGAGAACAAGCTGCAGATCTTGGTATGGTTACCATTAAGACTTTGTCATATCTAGCTTTATCTGATGAAATTATTCAGAGATGGGTGATGTGACTATGAAAGTGAAGAAGTATGAATTGAAAGCTAATGTCAATACCATCAGAAGTTTGTAATGAATTACTTTGGGAATAAGTTCCTTGATCACAAGATTTGTACGAAACAAGCGAGATGAAATGAACCTAACTACATGAAGATGCAATGTAGATATAATTATATAGATAGTGCTGGTCACTTATGCATAGAATCGTTTAAGGTGTAGGGAATTGACAGTTTCACCAAATTCCTCACCTTCCAGTGTGCATAAGAGATATGCACCATTTCCATAGTCCTTCATGACTCGGTATGGGCCCAACCATTTGGGCCAGAATTTCCTCCCTTCGCCGGTCTTTTTATCGATCCGGCTGTCTAGTCTTAGAACTAGATCACCTTCATATATGTCTTGTTCATAGACCTTCTTGTTATACTACCGGCACATCCGGTTAGCATAGACTTTGTGCTTGCTATTCAAAGATCTAACTTGGCTTCATCTAGGATTTCTAGTTGGGAGAGACGTGCTTCTCTATAAGCATCTTCATCTAGAATCCCTTGTAATGAGATGCGGAGACTGGGTATTTCAACCTCAAGTGGGAGAACTGCTTCTGCTCCGAATACCAATGAGAAAGAAGTTGCTCCTGTTGGTGTTCTTATTGAGGTTCGGTGGGCCCACAAGGCCGGGTATAACTTTAAATGCCAATCTCATTTGTTTTCTTTCACCATTTTAAGGAGAATAGCTTTCAATGTTTTGTTTGTTGCTTCAGCCTGTCTATTGGCTTGAGGGTAATACAGGGAGGCTGTATGATGGTTTATCTTAAATTTACTACATAGTTCACGAACCTCTTCATTCGTAAAAGAAGTCCCATTGTCTAAGATAATGATTTGTGGGATACCGTACTGTAAAATGATCTGGTTCAAAATGAACTTGGTGATTACGGAACTTCTGCAGTACGGTGGTAAGAGGCATAGCCTCTACCCATTTGGTAAAATACTCGGTGGTCGTGATTATGAAGTTATGGCCATCTGTAGATGAGGGAGAGAATTTCCCTATCAAATCTAGCCCCCATGTAGAAAAGGGCCATGGAGTAGTGATTGGTTGTAGAGATTGTGCCGGCATGTGAATCTCGTGGGAAAATTCTTGGCATTTATGACACTTGCGTACAAACTCTACTGCGTCATGTTCTAGAGTGGGCTAGAAATAGCCCATCCGATGTATTTTTGCAGTGGCGGTGGCATGACCACCGAAGTGGCCTCCACATATTCCACTGTGAGATTCATGGAGAATCTTCTTGGATTCTTCTATGTCAACACACCTTAGAAGCATTCCATCAAAAGCCTTACGATAGAGCACTTGTTCTATAATAATGTATTTAGCTACGATAATGTGTAACCACCTTCTTTGTTGTGGCATAGCACCTTCTGGATATGTATGGTTCATGATATAATTAATAATATTAGTATACCAAGGACATTCAGAGATGGGAGGTCTAGTTTCGACGTAATATATGCATTCATCGGGAAAGTCTAAATTGAACTAGATCACCTCCATCTAATTGGTTATCAACTAACTAATCTGCTATGATTTATCCCTTAACGGAATTTTGATTTACAAAAGTTAATTCAAATTCACCCATTAAGGTTATAAAGCGTCCAGCCTTCTTAGACAAGGACCCTTGTGTGAGGAAGGTTCGTAAATGGTCTATTTTTACAATGACCCTCGTTTCTTGATTTAGCATGTAATGTCTTAAGTGTTTGGTTGCGAAGACTATGGAAAGGCACTCTCGTTCTACTTGTGTATAGCGTGTTTCATAATCGAGTAACGTGCGGCTTATAAAATAGATCATGTGTTCTCTCTTGTCATCATCTTCTTTTGAGCCAGCATACAAGCTAGTGATACATTGGTAGCTCATGAATATAAGATTAAAGGGCGGTCTAGTTTAGGTGGCATTAGCGTGGGTGGTGACAACAGGAAACACTTAACTACTTTGAAAGTATCGTTGCAGTCATTAGTCCAATCGATACTATAATCTTTCTTGAGTAGATTGTTGATTGGATGAATGGCGAATCTTAAATCTGGGATGAATCTTCAGATTACACCGAGTTTCCCAAGAAACAACCTGATTCCTAATTCATCCGATGGTGGGATCATTTCAAGAACAGCCCGGATTTTGGCTGGGTCTACATCGATCCCTCATGACGATATAATGTAACCGAGGAGCTTCCCTCTTGTCACACCAAAAATACATTTTTCCAAGTTTATGTAACTCCATATTCTATTAGACGTGAAAGAATGATTTAGAGTACTTCCGGGTGATCGCAACACTTCCTGGCCTTGGCCAACAAGTCATCTACATAGGATTCCACAATCTTGTGAATAAGATCATGAAATATGTATGTCATTACCCGCTGGTATGTAGCGCCAGCGTTCTTGAGACCGAATGGCATAACAACGTAGCAATAGGTTCCCCAAGGAGTTATAAACGTGGTTTTGGCTTGGTCTTGTTCAAATATTCTAATTTGATTGTATCTTGAGAATCCATCCATGAGAGACAAAAGCTCAAAGCTGATGACGATGACGTCAATGGATGGTAATGGGAAGTCATCCTTGGGGAAATTTTTGTTAATGTCTCAGAAGTCTATGCAGATGCATATCTTCCCATTATTTTTGAGAATGAGAATGATATTAGATACCCACTGAGAGTAATCGACCGGCTTGATGAATCCTACTTGGAGGAGTTTCATTACTTCTTCCTTCACCATGAGAGCCACCTTGGGTTTCATTGGTCTCGATTTTTGTTTAACTGGATTTGCATCTAATTTGGTGACGAGGTTATGTACCGCGATGTGTGGTGCAACCCTGTCATTTCTTTATAATTAAATGTGAAAGCCTTTTGATGTTTTGAGGATTCTAGTGTGTATTTCTATCTCTTCCGGAGTTAATGAGGATCCTAATTTAAAGATCTTTGGGTCTTCCTCCATTCCAATGTTAATATCAATTATTTCTTCATTAAAGAAGTGTTACCTTCTTCAAACTCAGGCGGGGCTGGAGGTAATTCCAGATTTTCTCCATTCTCTACTGTGTATATGCTGAGTTCTTTTTGTGGAGGAAGCTCTATCATGGGATTTCTGAAGTAGGAAGATGAATGTGGGATTAAGGACAAATCTACCATGTGATGGGTGAGATGTAACGCTACATAGGCATTTAAGTAATCCAGAGTGGCTCTATCACTATCAACGTGGTCTAGGATAGTAGAGTTGTTCTCAACTATGTTCGTTAAAAGAGGGTTTGACATTGTTTTCACTAATGGTTCAGTACGAAGGGATACCATGAAACGGGTATCTTCTAACTCACTGTTTGGGGTGAAGCGTGACGCTGAGGTTGCTATAGAATCTACAAGAAGATTTTGTTCTCGCGGGATTGCTTCAATGGATATGAAGTCAAATTCTTTGCTCAAAGTTAATACTCGCTGTTTTGTAGAGCTGTAAGTGTTCAGCTCTAGTTTCATACACCTCAGAGACTTGGTTTGCTACTAATTGAGAGTCTCCTAACACCCTGATGTCATTAACACCAAGCCTTTTAGCTATGATGAGGCCAAGGAGGAGGGCTTCATACTCCATGCCATTGTTTGTACATTCGAAATTTAGTTTAAAGGCGAACGGTAGGATCTTTCCCTCGGGAGAAGTAAAGATCACACCTGCCCCAGCCCCATAACGACATCTTGCTCCATCGAAATGGAGAGTCCAATATTTAGTTGGGAAGATGGACGTTGGGACATTTTCTACGTCAATTTCTTCTGCTTTGGTTACTTCTACCATGTAGAGATCCTTTGCTGAAGAGCACCAACACCTAGGGTATATCCCATACCTACAGAATCAAATGGTAGGAAAATTGGTAGATCCTGTTCTAGTAAGTCGACAATCTTCGCAGTAGTTCCTAATGATATTGTTTCTACAATGTTAGTCTCATCCTTGAGGGCTGGGATAGTCTTGATTAGGCTCATAGTCTCAAGATCTGTTGTAGGTACCAACTTTTCTTCTGGTTTTGCGTCGGTCGGTTTATTAAGTTGGTTTGTTGGGAGTTCAAACTCAGAGTGAATGCTCGGTCTTTTCTTTAAGTCAGCTAGGTGTATATCGAATGGTTTTGGATCACCTTTGGCTATGAATATCTTCCTAAGTGCAAGAACCTTACTTCTTGAAATAATGTAGAAGGGATTGCCTTCATACAGTGTATCCATGGTCGGTCGAGGATCATATTATAATTAATTTCCCGATCTATAATATGAAACTTAGTCAGGATTTTTTTGGGTCCTAAGGTAACTGGTAGTATTATAGTTCCAATCAAAGTGGCCTTAAGGCTATCATATCCTCTTAGTGTATTCCGAGTTATGGAACAATTTGTTTCTCCATACCCTAGCCTTTGAAGGAAGGAGAAGGGGACTATGTTAACTCCTGCCCCATCGTCAACCATTGCGTGTTTAACGTAATTGTTATAGAGTGATATTTGCAAATGTAAGGTTAGATCACCTCTACGGGTAATCTCAACATCTCTTGGGATTTTGTTTATTTCGAATATAAACTCGGTATCCCTATCCGGCTGCCCCGAGGGTGGATATCAAAGTCTATATGGTTTACCTATGTTTCAGGAGGTGGAGTGATGTTAATTAAATGACCTAAACCTAATGCCTCTAAAAGAGCAGCCCTGTGGGTAGGAGAGTTCCTCAGCAAATCCAAAAAGGAGATGTGAGAGAAGGTTTTTGTTAGGTCATTAATTAGATCATAGGCACCTACAGGTTTCACTAATATTTGTTGGATGTTATCTATCTCTAGCGGGTAACTTGGACTTAGCTGAGAGGAATACTCTCGCATCCTTGTTATGGATTCCACGGGTAGTTCGGTATCTAACTCCACTAAGCCGACTATCTTGGGTCGTGGTTGACTTCCTAATTGTGGTGCAACAGGTGGATTTAGTGAAGTCGAGGCTTCATAATCATTATTTCCTACCATTACACCTTTGTTCATCCCATTTGGATTTAATTTTTGTTATTGTGACTTGGGAGCGGATCATTGAAGATCTTGAGGGGAGCATTTTGAGGGGAAATTGCCCCTATAAAAGTATTTGGTGTTGGTGACGCAGGATCTGCCAAGAACATATCTATGAAAAGTTATCTTTGCTCCTCTGGAAAATGTTGCATGAATTTATTGTAGTCACAGCACGTTCTAGTGTCGTGGCCTCAAATCTTGTGAAAACCACAATACGAGTTAGGATTGTAATTTCTAGGTTGCTAGTTTGGCGTATATTGTGGTCCAAAACTCTGATCAAACCATTGTCTATTAGGATTAAGGTTTTGTATTTGTTGTTTTTGGTTTTGGTTCTGATTTTGATATCCAGTTGAGTTTTGGCTTGGACCCTATGTCTGGATCCGAAGCTGTTGCTGTTGTTGTGGATGATTAAAATCCACCGAATTGATTATTGGGGTAAAGTTGTTGTTTCGTTGATTGTTAACCATGGTGGAGTATTTAGAACATTGACCTTTTTAGCTTGGTCAATTACCCCATCGGTTGTTGCGCTATGATTTTTATTAAGGATTTTAGGTCCTTGATTGACGTTTGTGGTAGTAGGGTAAGTCGTAGTATTTTGGTTGGGGGTGATTAACCTCCTATTTGCTCCATACATCTTGCGACCGCTATCTATTGCCACTTGATCTATTTGGAGAGCACTCTCAAGTACTTCATCATAAGTCCTTAGTGGGAACTTCTGGACTTCTTCCTTCACCTCTCTACTGAGAGAATGAAGGAATAAATCACATAGTTCCATTTGGTCCATGTTTGGAGCACTGGCCAAGAATAAAGGACTGTATGCCATCTCTAGGATGAAATGAGTGATAGATTCATTATGCTCTTGTTTAATGTGCAAGAATTCCCTGATTCTTGTTCTTAACAGTTTGTTCATGTCAAATGCCTTAATGAACTCTGAAACGAGTTGTTTAAATGAATGGATGGAAGCTTCAGGTATTTTGTAATACCAATCAAGGGCAATGCCCTCCAAGGTTTTGGGGAATATTTTGGCAACAACCCCATCCCAAGGAAGCAGTTCTCGAATGGTTGTGGCATAGGCCTTAATGTGTGTATTCGGGTCTCCCTCCCCTTTGTATTTGGGAAAATCGGGAAGAGGTCTCGAAAGCATGATGCTTCGTATGGTGAAGTCTAAGGGCTCTTTCAAATACTCTGAGTAAGTCCCTATCGCATAGGTTTTGACCATTGATGGTGCCTGTTGAGGGGGAGGTGGAATGGGTTGCTGATATGGTATGCGTTTATAGGTGCATAAGGAAGCCCTTGTGGTTGAGCAAGAATGCTTTGGGAGAGGGAGAACATATCTCCTTGTGGCAACTTGGAGTACATGTTTAAGTATGAAGGAGTATTCCCCAAGAGTGGATTGTGTTGTACAAGACCGGGAGGTATCATATTCTCCACCTAAACGGTGTTAGAAATGGCGGTTCTAGTTCGTGTTTGTTGTGAATACTGAGGAGGCATGCCCAACATGCCTATTCCTATGAGGAGGTCTACTTGGCTAGGATGATGTGGAGGATTGGAATTTCTTGCTTGCATGAATTGAGATGTTTGAATCGCTTGAGCAAGTTCTAACCCTCTAACTCTTTCTACTAAAGTCGAAATGAATTCATTTGGTGAAGTCACAGTATTTTGCCTTGGTGGCATTTGTTGTATATTCTGAGGTTGTATAGGCATGTGATACCCCACTATGAATTGATCATTTCCCTGCCAAGTTTCACCAAGGGCATTTCCTATAGGTAGTGGCATGGAGGTGTTTTCTTGAAAAGAGACCTCGGGTCGTGTTTGTAAACTTCCTATAGGTGGGTACATACTCCCAGAGCGTTGTTCATTCCTGGCGTAACACACTGAATGTTCATCATCTAAAACCAAGTATGGATCTGATTGTCTGCTAATTTGTGGTCTAAGAAGCACACTGAGGAGACGAACCAGATTCTCCTGTGAATGTCATATTGTTCGAGCCTGAAGGCTCTATTTGTTGCATTTTGCGAGTTGATCCAACTCCTCTATTTGGAAAGATGAACTATATCTAGTCCTTAGAGGTGGAGCTTGTGTTGATAATTGGTTATTTGAATAGTTGTCACCCCATACTAAGAGCGAGGGTGATGATTGTCTATTTAGTTGAGTGTAGTATGCCTCAAGACCTAGGAGAGGTCTGCCATATGCATTGAATCCCGACATATTCGGGGGTATATGAATACCCACAGAATAATGGGAAAGAGCGAAGGTGGAAGAAAGAGGTAATAAAGGAAAGGGGAAGCAATGTGTTTTTCATGTCAGGTTCACCAATTTTGTATGATGGAAAAGTGACAAGTGAGCATGGAAATCTACAAGTAACTCTTCCTCACACCCGACCTCCCGAGGTCGTGCCGAGATAGCCAGTGGGATGGAATATGCGTGGGATGCAGAAAAACTAGTTAGGTAATCTTATGTCTTCGATGCGCACTAGTGGAATCTGTGAATCTAAGGGAAAGAAGGCCCTCCTAACCTAAACTGGCATGATAGATCGATCGGTGAGGATGACTACTCGAAGGCTCCAATCAATATCGAGCTCTGGCATGATTTGATCTATGGGTTATGGGATACAAGGAAAATAACCTAGGATTGTTTCGTATATATCTCTAGACAGGGTCATAAGATGGATGATGGATATATAGAGGATTTTACGGGTGATTATTTGGTCTAGTCCAGAAATCTTTAGCTTCATTAGCTGCAATGTCTAACACAGTTAACTGTGTGATAATGGTTAGCGAAGTGGAGTGGATCTAAATACTAATGAGCGCAAGTAAACCCATCTATGTTTGATTGACCTGTGGACTTATTCAGTTGTGGGACCTCTAAAACACACCATAGATTTGTGGTTGTTGTGGACCTCCTATGGTCATGTGCAGAATCAATCCCTAATTCCTAATGTCTAGTAGTCGTATGCCTTTTCGGCCTCTATATTGAGAACTAACAGTTGTGCAATCTTCTCAGAGTACCTTACAGGCGTTCTAGCAACCTGAATTCGTAAGCTAGTGTCTATGTCAGTGAGAATGTCTCCTGCATCTGGCTGTGGGACCAAAGGATCACAATTGAACATTTGCTCTCTTTCAGGCCCTTTTACAGTCATGCGGATAGTTATCTAGGGTAATCTGTAGTTTGGCTGGTTTGACCAAAATGTATGCGCTTTGTTGTCTTCTATGTTTAGTCCTCTCAGTTGTGCACTAATTTCTTGTAGGTCTATTGTTACTTGGAAGACCTGAATTCTGAGATTCTGGTCTATATCAGTTATTGCTGCAACAAGATTGGGTTGAGGCACTATTGGCTCGAACACATATTCTCTGGGCTCCTAGGTCCCGTGATTGTCATACAAAAGAAATAATGTAAATCTAACTGAAGCAAAGTAAAACTAACTATATAAAGTATATCTACAACATATATAACTTCTCTATTTTTGTGTTTTTGATGAAATTATTGAACAAAATTGAAAGAGCAACTATTTAATATATCTAGAAATTGACAACTAAACTAATAACGAAATTAAAACAAACAAAGCAGCCGAGTATGGCTACTTGCCTGTGTAGTTGTGAATCTATTCTAAATAACCAGATAACTGATCTAATCTATTTGAAAGACCCCCGATCCTACCTTAGAAGTGAGGAATGAATCATAGTTTCTCAAAAACTATCAATCCTCACACACTTCCCAGAAATACTAAAAGTGAGATTAACTAAAATGAAATGATTGACTACTCTATTTGATATATTTTAACTAGAAATTTGATAGCTTGAACCTAGATTTTTCTGAAACAAAGGCAAATCCAATGGTGTGTGGTCTTGTCCCCTCGGTGTGATCTCCTCATTCTTTCATTCTCACGTGGATCCGTAAAATCGTGTAATGCTAGCATCGTGAGAACTAGATATTGGGACAATGGTAGCTTAGGATGCTGACCGAATACAATGCGAGTAGGAGAGGGATAGCGTAAGAGAACAGAGCTTGGCTTATGCAATTCCTAACAGGATTTATTGTGAGTCATGCAACATAAAATGTCCAGAACCTGAAACTATCTTATTTGACGAGAAGAACCTGTAAATTTAATGGCTTCCTACTGAAAATCAAACTATCCTACTCCAATTGATTGGATGAAATAATAATAGAACTTGTACAAGGAGAATATGTGGCTTTCTAATAGCTAAACAACACTAACCATGCATATAACAAATGAAACTATGAATGCTAAGCAAAATTGAAAGGCTAAACTATTGAAATGAGAAATTTAGAGGTAAATTTGAGGGGCCATTTGCTTGAGCACAAGCTAGCTATTTATAGAATCCCATTTACCCAAAGGTGAAAACCAAATTGATCTCTTAAACCATAAACAATGCCAAAACACTATTCCAGGGAACCAAAATCATAAATACAAGCAAAGGTGGTGAAAAAGTTGGTAAACATTGAAAATTTACACGAGTCGCGTTAAAAGAGTATTCTGGAAAATGCGTGAAGGACCGCCGACCTGAGTAGGGTGGCGGTTACAGATCGCACCATAATTGGGTGGCGGTCATGAGACCACCGCCCAGTAGGGTGGCGGTTTCGTCACTGAAGACCAAAACACAAAGAAAAGGAGGGGAGAAGAGAAAACAAAGCACGCATGGGCTAAACAGGGTATGTAGGATGTTAACACATGCTTGGAGAGCTTTTTCGATTCTTAACACCTTGCGAGGAGATCTGTATCATCATTGGGGCACATGTAACGTTCTTTCGGCGGTGCAAGCCCTACAATTTTGGGTACATACAAAGAGCCTCTAGATGAGATTCGTCATTTTCATTCTTACATGTGAACATCCCAAGAGAGATAGGAAATGAGATCAGATTCTTTTGTCTACTTCTTAGTCTTTTGTTTACCTGTATGAACTTCCCGTTGAACTTAAAGAACACAATTTGGTCACTAAGGTACTTGGGCAACCTTAGGGGAGCTTGGTCGAACCCAAAAAATTGCAAGTAGAAGAAATTCAAGAATTATATGAAATAGGAACCATATTTTTCTATTAAGGATGCCAATTGTGGAAAATTCCTTTCCTTTGAACCACCCTCTAAATTTCGGAAAACATACATCATGAATGCATCATTCATGTGGGTGAAGTGTCTATGAATTTATTCCATTACCAACTGTGGTAGTTTCTCGAATGCAAGAACCTTGGCAGAAATGTTCTATATGAGAGCCAATCACTTGAATGACCTCGAGTTGGTGAGAAAATAAACCAAGTAATAAGTCATGTAGAAATTCTTTGTCATGGGCACCTAGAGCAACTATAGATGTAAATTATCACTGATTATTTGTCCCTATTCAATCTTTTGTTTTCCTTTAGTCATTGTTAGGATGAAAAGATCCATCCAATCTTGAAAGTCCCTCATACTTGCTTCTCCCATCACCGAATAAAGTGGTTGCATCTGAATATCCTTCATGAAATTTGCATCTTGAAAGTGTCTTTGGCATCCTTGAAGGCTTTCTTCTTGTCTTCATCCATGATCCTAGTGCAATCCCTTACACGTATGCATCCATTTTTTCCACTCATGCACAACCTTCTCCTTTGTGATGATGACCATGTTGGGTGATGTTGGAATTTTCAGATCGAGTGAGATGGTTCTAGGATTTATGACTACCATTTCCACACCATTTTCAGCTCGAATTTTCCATGTTTCAGGCTCACAAAGGTGTGATGAGGCCAAGACTAGCTCAATGTTTTGTATGGACACGGGGTGTCCTGTAACTACATACAACCCACTTGTGAACACTTTATCTTCGATCTTGCCTCTTCCCTTTTCTGTCATGTGAGAATTTAGATCATTAAAATCCATATTAGAGACATCACTATCATCTATCGTGTACTCGAAGTGAAAGGTTGTCCTGGTTTCATTCCCGAAAACTTGAATTTCATGATTACTCAACACTTACTATTTTTGAGAGGGTTAACTTACTATTTTTAGTAAGTGTTAAAATCATCTTTTTGGATGTCAAACGATCAGGTAGCTTGAGCTCCTTCCTTGTACTATGTTTTTCTCACCTTCGGACCATTTTTTAATTTTTAGCAGTGATTATGGGACCACTTACTATTTTTAGTAAGTTTCAATTGTGGGCGAGATGGCCTTTTCGATGAATTTCATTTGTGATCGTTCCTTTGTGTTCACCGCTTCCTTCATAGCTTCTTCAAATGGTGGCTTACCCAAAATAATAGCCTCCCATGAACAAAGGCCTACTATTTTTGGTAAGTATGATTCTGGTGATTGGATCACAGTGGGATGAAGTTTTTTTATATGGATTTTTTCAAATGTCAACCCTCTAAAATTTTAGACCTACCCACTCATTGGTTTATGATATTTTAAAACTTGAAATTTCTTACCTAGCAATGGCTATAGACACGAAAAACCATTAATGGGACTCAAAAATTTAGGTCTTATCCTCCTTCTTGGATGTTGATAAAATTTATATTTTTAAGGTGGTTTTTTTCTTCTTGTTTCCCCAGTGAATTTTCTTTACAAGTGATCACTGGTTTGGCAGAAATTTGATTTTTGTCTTCGTTGCAAGGAATGGAGAGTTTATTTTCTGAAAATAATCCTCACTGCTTATGAGAGATATTTTGGTGAGGTTTTTACGAACTTAAAAATTAATATGACAACAAAAATGGTTCTTCGTGATGTGCCTGGTTTACAAGTTACAACAATTTCTTTGTCGTGCAACAATGAGGGTTTTTAGATGAATTTCTTCGTTTTACCTACTTCTTCACCTTCTCGATCTGATTTTATTCTAAAAAATATGTGTTTCAAGGTGAGAAGGAATTTTTGGCTTTATTTGAGTTCATCATTTGAGGTTAGGATATCTTAGAGAAATTCGCGAGTTCCAATAGGGTGTGGAGATGTGGGGAGAAGAAACAGAGATATAGAAATGGCTAATCGTATGTGCTTTATACTTTTGAAATATGCAAGCATGAGGGTTGGGTGAATTTTTGTTTTCCTTATGTCCATTTTCTAAAGGGATGAAAGGGACATCAATTTTCACATCGTGCCTAATCAAGACACTTGGCAAGATCTCAATGGTTGAGCAATTGAATGAGGGAGCTTGAGGGAAACACACGGGATTGAAGCTAAGGCGTATAAAGGCTCAAAAGGAATAGCTAGGGATGCATTAATTTTTACCCCTATATACCTTATCTAAAGTGATGAAAGGGACATTAGTTTTCACATCCCGCCTAATTGTGACACTTGGCGATCAGCCGTGCAACGAGGGGAATGGCTCTAACTAGCTCCCCGGGGCCGAATCGGTGATGCGAAGAATCCCTTGGGTGATCAGAGGGATAAAAATGGTTGGGTGAATTTTCATATCCCTTATGTACTTTTTCTAAAGGTATTAAAGGGACATAAAAATTCTTTAGGCTCTTTGAGCTAGCACATGTCCACTTCATAATTGGCTAAGTGCGAGAGCTTACCTTGAGGCCAACTTGCAATGATGATATCTTGAGCTCCGGATGAGTTTCAAGGTGAAATTTTATATGAATTTGACTGAAAAATGCATTAAAAATCCAATGGTTTGGTTCTAAGCTCTTTATTCCTCCATTTGATCCCTAAAGAATCATATTTTTGTTCTAGCTCCATGACTGAGCATGAGAAAAACTAGATATAAGCATATTGCACCTAGGTGTTGTGAAAATATGATTCCATTATCTTGTACATATCTTAATTACCTTTCTAACTATGTCTTTTTAGAACCTAACTCCTTATAGAACTCCTAAAATTTATTCTCGAAGCTTAGGTGCTCTTTTAACATTGTGCATTGCCTAGGCTTGAGAACCCGTTTCTGATGAATCTGCCCCAAAACTTCAAAATCTTCCCTAAATCTTCCAAAATATTTTCCTTAATGTTATTAGACCTTGATTTCATCTCCATGTTGAATTTTTCTCCTCCATTCCGCTTCAGGGGGTGCATTAGTCCTGGGAAGGCCAATGGTAGCCCTTCCCAAAACTGCCCAAAATTGACATTCTTCAAGAACTCCTAAAATCACCTAGGGGGACTAAATTTGATTTCCTAAATCACATATAGGTATTAGATGGACATCCAATCGAGGACCAATAGATGGAATGAGTAAGGCTTAGTGTTGAGGACAACTAGACCTAGGGTGTTTTGGAAAGGTAAAATTTGAAAATATTGACACAGGGGTATTGTTGTCATGCTTGAAAAATGGAAATTTTCTTGTTACAAATTTGCATGAAAAAAGTTGGCTCTAGATTGGGGACATGTTATGGAATGATCATGGTGAATACATGATAGGAGGAATCCCAAAATCTCAGTAGACAATACATTGACCAAAGGCCTTATCTATTATGCCTGCGGAGTCGTGTACAACTTACAAGTAAGAGAGATAACAAGGAAGAAGACACACACAAAACAAAGGAAAGGAAACACACAACACACACAAAAACGGAAAGACACACACAACAAAAAAATGAAACACACCCAATGATCACTTATGGTACAAGGCAAATGACAACCCACTTTCATTAATGATACAGACTTCAAGTATTACCCATGCGAGGCAATTCCAAAGGCATTCCATCTAGATATGAGAGTAGAAATATGTTTTCACCACAAGCTTCACAAATCTGAATGGGTCAAGCCATAATGAATCAAAATTTATATGGCTCACTTTTGGATCTCTCCTTTTGTCCCATAACAAAACATGTTCTCCAAATTTTAATTCCAATGGCTTAGCCTTTTTTGCTGAAAATATTCTTCACCTTCAATTGATGTTATTTGATACGATCTACTACTCGAATGCTTTTCTTCTAGCTTCTCAAGAAATAGGATCCTTTTGTTAATAGAATCCTTGTACTATTCATATTCTTCCTCCTGGAGCAATTTGAGAGCTATAATTTCAATTGTGATGGGGATTTCCACTTCCATATCGTATAATAACTGGAATGGTGACATGTCATTTATTTATTTGGAGTGATCTTATCCGCCCACAATGCATCATAAAAATTCTTGTGCCAATTCTTCTCGGTTTTTATCGACAAGCTTATAGAAAGTGGGCATGATGTTCTTGTTACGTTATTTATCCTAACCATTTCCTATGGATAGTAATATGAAGATCGGGATATGGATATCCCATATCCGTAGTAAAATTCTGTTAACTCTCTTGAATAAAAATAGGTTGTATTATCTACCATGATCTTCTACGGTACTCGAAATGTACTATGGTTTTTTCCTTGATGACATTTCATATCATTTCGATGTTATCTTTATTGACAGAATGTCTTCCACCCACTTTTTGAAGCAGTCTATTTCCATGAGTATGTATGTTTGACCTCGCACTTAAGTGGGGATTCAAAACACCAATGAATTCCATTCCCCAATGTTGGAATTCTTCTTTGATTACCATTGGTCTAAGTGGTAGTGCTCTAAGTTGTGGTCTCCCAAAAATTGTTGATAACCTTCACACTTGGAGACCCATTATTGAGAATTTTGAATAGAGTAGGCCAATAATATCTTCCTTGGAGAATATTATATGAAGTGACTATCGCTGAAAAATTCCCACCACACGCTTGGTTGTGATATGCTTTAAGTAACTTTTCTTGTTGTTTCTTTTTCTACACACCGAGAAAACATCCGTCAAGACCTCTTTTGTAGAGCGTGTGGTTATAGATCACAAAATTTGTTTCCTTCAGCTTGATTTTTCTCCATTTCTTATAGTCAAGAGGAGAGGGTAATTCTCCATAGGTAAGATAATAGGCAGTGTGTGCATACCACTCGTCGATAGTTACAAAGAGAAATTATGGACTATCTTCAAAATAATTGGAGCAAGAATAATTATCTTCACCATGTTGAGCCTTGAGAGCCTCATCTTTGGTGATCAATCTACATAGGTCATTTCCCACACCAAATTGGAGGGTTGAATCTCCAATTCATACTCTTGAGTATTTGCAACCCAATTTCCTCTTTTAGCTCTAGGATCTTGTTGTGTCAAGATGGACTTGATTGCACTATCGAGGATCATTACCACCGTATGAGAGTTGAGTATGTAAAACCTGAAATTTTTATAGCCTTGACCACCACATAGGCATGTTTCTCCAATTGGCTATAGTTTATCTCATGCTTCTTCAACAACTAACTCATGAAAGAAATAGGTTATTTCACACCTTCATCGTTCTTCTGGAAAAGAATAGTGGAGAGTGTATGTTCTGATGTATAACAATACATGATGAGATATTTACTGAAATCGGGAGATATAAGGGTCGAAGCTTTAGTAGTGGATTTCTTGATTTCTTCAAAATTTGTCTTTCCCTAATTATTCCACTTGAAGCTTTCTTGGGGTTTCATCATGGTGGTGATGTTCTTCTTCAATTATGTGAACTCGGAATGAAGCGAAAAAGAAATTTTACCTTTCCGAAGAAGGATTGAAATCATTTCTTGCTTATGGGAAAATATAGTGCTTGAATGGTTCTCACTCTTTCAGGATCAATGTGTGATCCATGCTTATTCACAATGTGCCCTAGTAGCTTACCTTTTGTAACTCCAAAGATGCACTTTTTTGGGTTTAAGGATATTTTGCGCTTTCTAGACCTCACGAGTACCTGATCCAAATGATTAATATGGTCTCCCCTCTTTTTTGAGAAGACTGTGAGATCATCTAGGTATATGACCATGTCATGCTTCAAGTATTTGAATGCCAAATCCATTTCCCTTTGAAATGTAACCCCTGCATTGATTAGGACAAAAGGAATTCTACTATATGCAAAAGTGCCCCAAGGCATTATGAAATTTGTCTTGGTGTCATCCTCCTCCATCACCTTGATTTGATTGTACCCTGAGAATCCATCAAGTAAAGAGAGAATTTCAGATCCAAAGTGACCTTTGCAAAATGTTATCCATGATGGGAAGGAGATAATTATCTTTTAGTGAATCCTGATTCAAATTGTAGAAATCTATACATAATCTTATTTTTCCATTCTTCTTCCACACTGGCACAATGTTCACCGCCCATGTGGAATGATGGATGGGAAATATGATCCTTATATTGATCATTTTCATCACTTCTTCCTTGATGATGTATGTTATCTTCGAGTTGTATGGCCTTTGATTTTTCTTGAATGACTTGGCATCTAGCTTCAAGGGAATTGAGTGGTGCATTTCCTTTGGTTGGAAGGATTTAAGATCATCATAAGAATAGGCCAAAACATCTGAATATTTCTTAAGCAATGACATGAACCTTCTCTTTTCTTCAGAGAACAACACTTTCCAATGTTGACCATTCTTGGGTTCTCTCGGGGTGCCGATGTTTTCTTTCTCAAAATCAGCTGGGCATCGGAAGATTGCTTCACCTTCTCTTGAATGAATCTATCATGCTTATCAAAAAGGTCTTCTAGAGAGACTAGGCCTTTAGGGATCTTGTTTCCTTTTAGTTTGATCACTCCTTCTTCATTAATTCCTTCAATTCCTTCTTTATCCTCTTTGTCCACCACCTCTTTATGTGGATTCTCACATCCTTCGAAGAAGAGATTATTGAAATTATCTTTTTGTTCCAAGAAATCTAGGAGTTGATTATCATCATTAAAGACTTGTCAGTGGTTTACATTATCGGGTACATTAGGTCTAAACACCATCTCTACAGTTACCTTATCCTTGTCGAATGATGAGTGTGGTATCACAAGGAAGCTAACACTACAAGGGAGTCAGCTCTTTCATTTTGTTCTCGAGGAATGGATTCAATGGAGAATGCATCGAAATATTCAATGCAGTCCCACACTCTATTTTTGTAATTTCAAGTCTTATATTATTTACTTGGTACTATTTCCGTGACTTGCCTTACTATTACCTCTGCATCACCCTATATAATTTCATCTTATTGATTCCCATATCTTACATTACACCAATTCCCAAGAGGAGGGCTTTATATTCCGTCATGTTATTTTTGTTATCAAATTGTAGCTTGTAGGTGAATGGGTACAATTCACCGAAAGGAGAACACAACACCACACCTATTCCCAAACCCACGCTGGAATGACTACCATCAAATTCCATTGTCCATATTTGATCTTCTTCCTCTTCCATAAGAAGTGGAAAATTCTCATCCTTCTCTGATGTGAGGAAGTATTTTCCTATCCCATTGTCCTGAAATAGGATGTTTTCCTTAGATCATCGATTTTCATACCATGTACATCTTCTTCCTTACTTGGTAGTAATTTATCCATCTCTCCCTTTACTGGAATGGTTGCAGATGACCAATCCATTTTTATTTCTCCACCCAAATATCTCAGAAAATCTTCAACTCAGTAGCATCCCAAAATATGTTTGAATGTCTTCCACTAGGATGGTAAGAAGCACCTTTTCTCTGGAAAATTACCTAGTGTTACCTATGCATCCTTGATTCTTCCCACCAACAGAACTTGTTTGGATTCCATTGAATAACATGATCCACTTTCTCAGGTCAAGGTGATTCCTAGAGCATTTACAACTTTGACTAGCATCACATTATCTAAGGCTTTGGAATCTATGCCGCAATTATTGAGTTGGAATCCTTTAATGAGAAGTGATAGGTAAAAAGGTTCAAATTTTTTTGGTTTTGGAGGCACTGAGGGCTAACATATTTTGTGAAGGTGGTGTGGATGGTGTGGGAAGTATGCCTTTAGAATTTGATTTTGATACTATAGAACTACCACCATGAACTACATCAACAAACCTATCAAATTGGGTAGGGTGCGTTTGTAAATATTCTAGCTCGTGATCTGGAATTTGGTTTTATTTTGTGTGTTCCACATAATCAAATGGGGTCATGGTGGGTGAGGTTGAGGTTCCAAGGAAGAAAAAATATTTACATGGTGAAGGTTTTGCTACTTTTGGAGTTGGATTTTCTTTCATGGGTCTGGTAATTGGCTTGGAAGAATATGGGGACGTGGGTTTTGGTGGTACTTTAGATGATTTTGTAGGAGTAACATTTGAAGAAGAATTATTTTTAGAAATTTTGGAACTAGGAGGACTAGAAGACTTACTTGGTGTGGCATTTTAATTCTTGCTAACCATTATGTATGCAGTTTTTCTTTTTTCGATTCCATTTAGGGAAATTTTTAGTGGCAAATTTTTGTAATCTTTCAAAAATCAAGTATTATGGAAATTTGAATTGGAAATATTCTGTGATTCACAAATGACTTATTCGATGAAGAATTCTACTTGACATGTCCCTTATACTATTCATTTCACCTATATTTTACAAATATATAAGATCTTATGAATGTAATTTTCCACCATTTCGAATCATTTCATACACATATTCATTGAAGTAAACATAAGAAACCTCTCATCCATCCAACTCAGAGCCATCCAACCCTAAGTCATCCAACCCTAAGTCTTCCAACCCCTAACTCATCCAACCCCTTAGCGAGTCAAAACCTAAGCCATCTAACCCCTTAGTCATCACACCCCGACCCATCCAACCCTTCATCCTTCCATCCCATTAGCCATCTAACCCCTCAACCATCCAACCCCTCAATCGTCCAACCTCTTAGATGTGAGCCGTCCAACCCCTCGATCTGCCTAAACCTTTGTCATCCAACCACGCAGATCCATCCAATCCTTTTCTATCCAACCCTTTATCATCCAACCACTACCATCTAACCCTAAACCATCCAATCTTAGAGCCTTCAAACATAAGAGTCGTCCCTAAGCAGTCATGGATACTAGAAATCAAGGTAAGAAGGTTACAAATTTAGCCAGTTCAAAAAAAGGTGTAAATATTTTCCTGGATATTTTGGAAAATCACAAAAAACGAAAGGGGTTTTACGCATCAGCTGAAAATATTGGTATGTGGCATGTGTTATTTATAGGTTATTTAATCTTACAAGTATTTAATAATTATGTTTTTCATATTGTTCTTGGAACTGTTTATACTATGTAAAAATTAACTATAGATAAAATTAATACTATATATGTAACAATTTTATAGAATTATATGCAGACGTTTCAAAAATTCCTTCACAAAATAATCAATTTAAAGATATCGATGATCCATTATATGTTGAGGAAAACATTATGTCCCTTGATGACATAGAAGTATAAGAAAATTCATCGAATTCTCATGATACAAGAAGAGAGAGGAAGCTTCTACTCCAAGGTCTATTTCCAGAAAAAGGAGACATGAGAATCAAGATATTCCTACTGAGAGCCTAGATGTAGAAGTTGAACCCTAAGAAAAAAATATGTCAAAAGAAAGAGGAAAAACTAGACAATTGGAAGGAAATTCCAGTTTGAATGGGCTGCAAAATATCCATTTATTGAACCTATGTACACTAAAAATGGTAATGATGTTCCAACACAATGTCGATGCAAAATATGTGGTTGGAAATAGGGGAAGGATCACATAATGCAACTCAAACTAGACACAATTGAAAAGCATTGTGGGAAAATATACATTTCCCAAAAGTAAAAGGATGGCAAAGCATAGTCAAAACACATAAATGGAAAGATGCAAAAGAGTGTCTACATGTCAAATACGTAGAAGAATATGAAAAGGAAAAAAAATGTATGAAATATGTGAATGAAAAAGGTGGGACCATAGTAGCAAGATTGAGCAAAGCTATAGAGGTAGAAATGCATGCAAAAAGTATTCAGTTTGCTACCATATTCCATATATTGAAAAGGGGAAGACCGATGTTAGATTTTGGAGAAAATAAAATTATGTATCAAGTTATTGGTCTACAGAACGTTCCTCAATCTCATTGGTCAGATACCAATGGCTAGGAAATTGCAAAATGTCTATCTCTAGTAGAAAAGGAGGATCTGAAACTGTGTGTTCAAAAGGCAAAGTATATTTCCCTTTCAATAGACGAGGTTATTGCAATGGATAATACTTCATGGATTTGTATTCATGTTTACACATTTGCTAATGAAATAAGAAATCCACACCTCTCGAGTGATTCATAAAATGACTAAGAATTACAATTATGAAAATATTCATAAATAAGTGGTCTCAAATCTAAAGGATATCGCGAGAATGGATGAATTTTCCATTACAAAAAAATTAATTTGTGTCAAAACCGATGGTGTAGTTGTAATGTAGGGAGCCGAAATGGAATCTGCGTTAGAAATCAAACAATTGTTTCTCCATATATGGTTTTTGTCCATTTTATGGCTCACATAATGAATTTGGCTTACAAAATTCTGAGTGCATTTGAAAATGTAGCTAGAGTGGAGGAATTGATACGTGATTTGCATGCTTATTATTCTAGCAGTCTAAAGAGATTTTTAGAATTTCATAAATTTGCAATTGGACTGACAGAGGGAAAAAATATTCTCAAATATGTAGATACTAGATGGATATCTATGTATGAACCTGCCTATAGAATATTTGATGAATATCCTTCATTGATAGGATTTATGTATAAATATTGTAGGGATGTAGATAAAGCTAAAGATCTATTGTGTCATCTAATAGACATAGAAACTTTACTCACACTCTGTGGTATTTTTCCCATGTTGAGGGAGCTTAATATTTTAACAAAGCATGCACAAGATCATTCTTTCTACATAATAGAATTCATAAGACTCAGAAGACGTGTGTGTTGGAGTCTTGGAATTTTATATATTTCGATGGGAGTTTTTAGGTTACTGCTTTTGAAATTTGGAATGCATTGAAATATTTGAAAAATCCCAGGTGTTTCTTAAAATACAATATACATGATCATTTGTGTATAACAGCACAAGGAAAAGAGATTCCACTTCATATGTTCCAAAAAAGAGTTGATATGGTTGTCTCAAAAAAGAAGAAGTAAGAGTGACACGGAATTTATATGATGTAGTATTAATGGAAACTAGGAATAAGTTGAGAAAGATCTCTGAATATTTAGCTAAAGAGATTCAGAAAGATTCAAAAATGATAAAATACTTGAAGCAATGGGAGTTGTAAATCCACAGTTTTGGAATTTTTCTAGCAGCAAACCTTATACATCTATCAGTCCTTTATTTGTCAAAAACATGAGTGATCTAACTGACCATTTCTATAAGACTAAAGAGATAAACAAAGTTTCTGTAGAAGGTATTTTACAAATAAAAATAATTAGTTCCCAGTCAATGGATTTTGCTAATACTATGATATGACAAGTTCAACTCCTACAAAACTCACAGGATTATGGTGCCATCAAAAGGATTTGGAATTTGTTCTTGTAGTATTTTAAGTGAATATTTGAGTGATTATATTAAGCTATATGAACTCTGTCAAACTATGATTTTGGGTTATGTGGAAGATGAGAGGGTTTTTAATGCATTATCCTTTTTAAAGTCAAAAGTTTGAAATAGATTGGATAGGAATCTAGAAAGTTGTCTGAGGTTGTATGTATCACATTACTTAGTGGAGTATTTTCCTTATGATAGAGAACTCACATTATGGAATTCACTAGTAGAAAGAAGAGGAGTTAGTAATATTTTCCCGACCCAGGGATAGAGACACATCCATAGATCATGCTAAAGTTGATTTCCAAGAAACGGATGAAAGTGTTGATCCAAGACTATTCCAATTCATATAGATTACATTACAATAATTTGATGTAATAAATTATAGCTATTGATGTATTTCATACAGAGATTACAACTTTCAATAAATATAATATTATATTTGTCTTTATTTGATCCATTTCCATTGGAACAATGTCACTATCATTTTCAATTCTCCCTTTTATTTTTTATATTTTGTTTTTAAACTGAAATAGGGAAATGTGTCTTTTATATCTGCTGATTTATTTTACATCTGTAAGAAATCAAAAATGTAAATATTTTAAACAAACAAAATCAAGTAAATTTAAGCAACCTTTAATCAAACAAAGAAACATAAACATCATTTGTATTATGTAGAAATCGAATAACAATATATAGTTACAATTCCAATTTCCAAAGTACTCTTGAAATCATTATCTCATGCGGTAGATTAATTTATGAATAAAATTACAAATTCATAAATCATTATCGGCCAATACAATTCTAGAAAGGGGTTGTCGATACATTTCAAAGCTTTTGGAAAAGTTCTCATCATATAAGGACACATTATGAGGTCATCCTATTTTTCCTCCTATGATTGTGAATTATAGTTGTCCTTACATCTACCACATGGAATAAAAACAAAAAAATGGTTGGCCACTATCTTTTAATTCCTACGCCAATGTCGGAATTGTGACAACACACCTGTCACATGGTGAACTTCACTAACATATTGAATTTTTTATGTAGTAAAAGCTTGATATTTTCTTGCATTAGAGGTGGAGGAATTTGTTGTGTTTTTAAAGAGATATATGTTAAAAATCCTGATGCCTGCAAATCTCGTGTTGTGGTATTGATATTTTGAAGAATATTTTGTTCCTCCCTTGCTACATCTCCTACTGACAAAATTATTGTATATGTGTTTGTCTTTTCCTTTAATAATACTTCTGGATCCATCTTATGCTCCTTGATTATCCTTCTCAATGTATTATTTTGTTTATTTATTACTATGAGTTTTTCCTTCAACTGTACAAATGAATTCAAGATTTTGCGGGCATTATTTAAATTTGTTTCAAATACAACTCGTTTTTTTCTTTAAATTTTTATATTTTTCCTGCAAAACATAAACACAAAATTTTAAGTCTGTTAGATAAGTTAAAAATATATATTGCGAAGTGCTTATAATATTATGATTTTGCATGTAAAACTTAAATCCCACTCACCATAGATTTTTTATTTTTCTAAATTATCTATTAAAACATTTGTCTTGTCTTTATCCCATTTGTTGCATAAGTAAGCATGAGCTTGGCATTCATATTTTCCTACTTATTTAACATTATGTCTATAATTTCATCATTGTAATTATTAGTATATGAAATTGTCTCGACTAAACTTTGTTTAAAAAAACGTCTTGCCTTTCCAATTGGATCTCTACGGAAATGAAAAATGAATTTCTTTGAGCATGATTATGGTATCTTGTATTAATTTCTTTTATCAAAATTTTATCTCTCCTCTCCCAAGACCGCACCAAATCCACATCAGACATTGCAACCTCTTGAATTTTTCCCCCATACTATCTGATATCAGATTTTCTAATATAAAATGTGTCTTTTCATCATCTGTTTGTGGAGCATTTCTTGGAGGAGGAGATTCATTTTCTTGTACTTCATACACATTTTGTTGTGGTTTTGGTTGAGGCGAGTAGATTAAACCATATCCTAGGTGTTAAAATAGTTACCCTTATCAACATCGCCAGTATCGAATCCCAAATACTCCTCATCAAGGGTGATGTTGTTGAAAATTTGTGAGGTCATTACACTTAAAACACCACCTAGTAAGAGTCCAAGAAATTTTGTGGTTATAAGATGAACTGTTCCAAATTATGCAAGAAACCTTATATTCTTTCCTGAAGATCTTATTTTTGTTTAGACTATACGTGTTGGTAGTATTGGTGGCCTCCTTGCAAGTGGAATTTGCTCAAAAGCCATATTACCTACAAGAAGAAAACAACAAATTGTTAGAAGCCATTATACGGTTAGGCCTTGTAAATTCTAAAAAATAGTAATGAAATAAAACATGCTAAATATTAAATATTACAATTTACCTTGCATGTTCGAGAGATGCAAACGTAACATTTTGATCTTGACCGTCATAATGAGTTTGATCATCATCACCAGTTTTAGTAGTTTTTTAATACAATAAATGTAGAAAAGAACAATAGAAATATTAAAATATAGTACTACCTACATAATCTATATTAGTTGTTTGAATTAGTTAATTATATAAAAGAAAACTTCATACATGTAGTTAAATGTGATGGTAGACATGATGCACATAGTGACCCCCTAGGTCACTTTTGACGAGGAGCTCTTATTGGTGTTGATTCTATTGAATCCATGTCAGAATCAGCAGAGACCTCTGCAAGGGATTTACCTTGAGCAATTGCCTCCTTATGAGATGTTGCAGCTATAATTATTCTCTACAAAAGAAAATCTTACAATTATTATTTTATTGAAAAATATTGAATTTGAAATCATTATAACAAGAAAATTATAAAAGTAACTATTACCTGTTGTTCTTCAAGACTGAGACCAATCATTTTATCATTAATTGTAGTTGGAATTTTAGCTTTCTGAAATTTGTAGAACGCTTCATGATAGAAAGCAAGAATAAAATTACAACAAGAGAATACAATCTTGGATTTATCGATTGATTGGCATTGCGGGACAGGAGACATTTATTTTTATTCGGTTGGAAAATATGTGCACCAATCGAATTGTTGACCTGCTAGTGTCCACAATAAATATTGAACTTCCCAATACGGAATGTTTGTAGATCTTCCTTGTAATACAATCCTGGCCTGAAAAAGTGATGCAAATGCAAGAAATAATTGGTTTGTAATACCTTGTAGAAGAAGGCCTCGTGATGAACGATTAAGAGGAGCTGCAATAACAGAAAAATGTTAGAGGCTTGGGTGGTGGACAAATGTTAAGAGAAAAATAATTTGAAAATAATAAACTTACCATCAACCTGCACACTATAATGAGACTCCAAAAACTTTTTGTCTTCATTTGTGAGGACAACCTTTGTAGTAACAAGCAGCTTATTTTCGAATGGTAACCTACTTAACCGATGTACATCTGTGGGCTCAATTGTGAATGAAATTTGATGACGTCTCGGATGCATGAGGAGAATGAAAAAAATTCCATCATTCTCATTATAAGAGGCGAGAAGGTAATCAAGCACTGAATTATTAGTATCAAATTGGGGCATGTCCACAAGTTCGGTAAATTCTGATTTTTCGAGCCAATCCTATTGTGTGTCTTATTCTTTCAATAGGGATATAATCGGTGGGAACATGAGGTTTTTGTATTAGAATTTGGGTCTAGGATTAGATTTGGTGCTTGCCATTGTTGAAATTTGAGAGAACTTTGAAAATTGGAGAGCTCAAAGCATTGGAAATTTTCATAGAAAAGTGAAGAAATGAACCTTGTAGGGGTATTTATAGGGGTCTGAATGGGTCAAAGGACATGGTGGAAAAATATTGGCTAGCCATGGTGGTCGCCCAACCCGTAATTAATCAACCCTTCCAACACTTAGCCATCTAATCCCTCAACCATCAAACCCTTAGTTGTCCAACCCCTTAACCAACCAACCCACCGTCTAACCCTTAGTCGTCTAACCCCTTTAACCATCTAACCCACCCGTCCAAATCTTAGTCGTCCAATCCACCCATCTAACCCTTATTCATCTAACTCCTCAACTGTCCAAACCACCCATCCAACCCTTGGTCATCCAACCCCTTAACCGTCTAACCCACCCATCTAACCCCTTACCTATCCAACCCACTCGTTCAACCCTTTGCCATCCAACCCACCCATTCAACCCATTAACCGTCAAACCCACCCATCCAACCCCTTAACCATCCAACCCTTAGCCATCAAACCCACCAATCCAACCTTTAGTCATCCAACCCCTCAACTGACCAACCCACTCGACCAACCTTCCCATCTAACCTACATGTTAACGTGTCGGACCTACTTTACAAAACTAGGAAAATTTATCTCTCTAAAATCACCTTTGCCATGAAACATTCTTTTAGAAATTCACCAAACGATTCGAATGTCTCTTTTTGAGATTTTTCACAAATTATAAACTAATTTTTTAGAGGGGTCTTCTTAAAGTGAACCCTGATTCTATTGAAGGTGGTATCGGCGATCCTCTGCTGATAATTTTATTTTGTGGAACTTCTACAGGGAGATCTTCCTTCTTTTTTCTTTTCCTTCACTGTGGCCATTGAGGATGAGGCTCCTTTCTTGGACTGTGCACGAGTGAAAACTACACATGAGAAGCTTGGGGCTTCTTCATCATTTTCATCTTCATCTCCATCAACATACTCAATTAGGCCATTGTGTGTATCACTTTCAACATCCTTGACTTCAATATAGTTATCATCATCACCTACATCTTCTTATTACAGTTCTTCTATCTCCACTTCTTCCTTTGGTTCATCAGTGTCACAAGTGGAATTGATTAGTGGTGCTTCGAGAGTGATCTGATGAGGAGGTGGGGTAATCCTTGGTCTATTTGGAGGATTTGGATTCCTTGGAGCATTCTAAATTGTGATGCGTGATAGTTTCTTCTTCATGACAACCAAATTATTTTCCATTTTCGGAACTTTGGATCCATGGTGATTGAGCTTGAACTCGACCATTTTATTTTCCACTAGGACATTTAAATTTTCTAGAAAAAATCGAGATCATCTTCACCTCGATCGCAAAGTCCTGTGCTTCTTTCAAATCCCGAGTTTGTCTCTTATGAGGAAGAACCCAACTTCCGATGGCAAGGTTTTGATGAAGAATGTTTTCAAATTATTTTCAAGAGGCACGACATCTTCAAGGATTGATCTGATTATCCTGTTGTATTTTACAACAAAGTTTCTCATTGATTCATAAGTTTCTTTCTTCATTTGCACCAATTGTACCAAGAGAACTTGGTATTCCTCCATAGATTTGAACCTATGTTCAAATTTGCTTCTTATATCTTCCCAACAAGTGATAGACCTTAGGGGCGACATGTATAACCATTCAAAAGCTTTTTCTTGAAGTGACTCCACAAAGAGATGGAGTGACAAATCTTCATATTCAACGCCCAACATGCGTGCGAACCGGTGATGAACGTTGCTACATGCTCCTCGAGAAGTTGAGAACCATCCCCTCTAAATTTTGAAAAAAATTCTCGAGCCTTTTGGTAGCTCATGGAGTGGTTGAGGAAGAGAAATTGGGCGGTGTTTCCACCCCATGGTACATTTGGCATGCGTTCTTCACAATCACAATCCACCATCCCATTCCTGTTTCTATCTTCCAACCTTTCTAAGGTTGTGGCTTTAGTCATTGCTCTTGCATCTACTTCAGCTTGAGCTCTTTCAATCTCTTCAATTTGATATCTTATTTCTGCTTCATCTCTTGCTTCTCTTTCTCTAGCTTCTTCTTCGGTCTCAACATCAGTGAAATCTTCAAGATTATTATTGATGTATGGAAACTCAACGTCCAATGGATTGAAAACACTTGGACTCCTAATGGGACCAGTTACTTGACAAAGGGGAGACCTTGGATTTCTAAGCAGCTCTTATCTTCTTTGAAGTTCTTCAAAGATGGGATCATTTTTTTCTCCTTGCCTTTATTACTAGGTGTACCTTATCCACCAAATTGAAAATATATGCTCTTATTTGTGATGCCCGAACTTTTCTTTGTATTTCTAATTCAACAACACTGTCTTCTTCAAGATCAAGTAATCTCATGGCAATGAAGTATTGAGTGACACTTTCTCTGTTATGCTAAATAGCCTCTCGCAAATCTAAAGCAATATCCTCTTGAATGTGGAAAAGTAACTTAGGTATTTCAACAGGAGGATTTCCTGGAATAGCCATGGTTTGAAGACATAAGGATTGAGTAATTATTCAAGTTCCAAATTTATGATTTTCAAAATTTTCAATATTTTCAATCCTTTTTTTATTTTTCTAGCTTGTTTTTTGGGTGCATGTGCTATTAAATCTGCCCGATGATGGGCACTAAAGATCATGTTGGAAAGAAAAAATTTCAGGTGGACAAATTTTTGGATTTCTTGCCAATTCTCTAAGAGTCTAAGTCCCTTTACTTAAAAATGTAGCTTCTATAATTTCATGCGTGAGTAAAGTGAATTTTTCTAGGGTGGCCTTGTGGCCAAGGATCAAAAAGGGGCACTCCACCGACCTGCGGAAAAAGCTAGCAATATCTTTCTAGAGAGGACTTTGTCAAGAGAGCGGGAAAGGGAGTGAGAATATAAGGTAGGGGAACTAATGCTGCAAGTAGAAAATTAGATTCTTACATACACTAGTTATAAATTTCATCACATGCATTGAATTTAAGAAGAAACAACCCTACAAATGGCAACAAGACCAATTAGGATTTATGAGCACAAAGAATTTGTAAATCCCTCAGTCAAAAAAGGCTATAAACTCCATCTTATTGTATTGATGCTTGAGAAGAAATTGTACATAGCAAGAATAGAAGAATTTTTTATCTCTTTGTTTCTTCACAAGGATCTCTCTCATGAATTCATAAAAATCAGCTAAGAAGTACATAAATTCATAAGCTTAGAATTTTCTGAAGAATCTCAAATGTGGAGGTCATTATAATTGATAGAAGAGGAGAAAATCTTCATCTTCCCGATGACCTTTCATATATCCTATTTTTGACTTTATACTATTCACATTCCTATCAAATATTAAGTCCCTTTTATAAAAACAAGGAAACTTAATTTTTACATCATGTTTCTAAAGTCACTTTTAATTGACTTAAAGACATTAAAAATTACAAACCCCAATGCGAAATTAGAATGTTGAAGAGAGAGAAAGTTGGGGAGGAAGAGAAGAGAAAGAGAGAGATAAGGAAGGAGTAGAAAGAATCATACAGAAGAATGAGCTGCTCCAGCAGATCGATCTCACTTCCTAACCGCTCTCCATCTTGCACTACTAAGAAGATATTTGTTTCTTCAAACTCATTGTTGAAACGAGCCACTACATGTTGCACTCTTTCAACATGGGGAATGCACACACATATTAAAGTATCCATCCACCCATCGGACACACGGTTCATATCTTTGCAGCTTTCTAAACCATGATGGATGCTTTTCTGCAATGAGTACAATGATGGCATGAATTTCTTAGAGGAACTCCAAGGTATCCTTATAGAAGGATAATGGATTTCCCACCTATTTTTTCACATATTCTTCAAATGGTCTAATGAACTCATTGGTTATCGTGTCTTCTCCCATATCGGGCACTCCAAGTTTCGACTTTGGTGATTAATACTATCCTACAATTTATAAGCTTGTTCCTCTTTTTCTTCCAACTCAGTGATGGCTCAGTTGATTTCTTCCAATCTTATTGTTAAGGACCTTTCACATATGCATGAAAAGTTTTGAAGGGGTTCCAAAAACCTTCTTGTTAATAAACTCCTGAGAGCGATTGTTTCTCATTTCACTCATCAAAAGACCCAGAGGACTCTAATGATCCCTTTCTTTCTCCAAATCTTCTATGTGTGCCTACATTTTGTTTGTAGTTGCACACATGTAGGTGAAGATTTTGACTCTGTTAGAGTACCAACTTTTTCTTTTCAGAAATTGTGCTGATCCATTTGTTATCATCTCACCCTTGCATCATGAGCTCTTGTACCTTCTTGATGGATTATGGGTTGAAGTTGTTTATGGGTGAAAATTCGATAGGAATTGCTTTGAGGCACTTGGATTAACTAGGTGTTAAACATAAAACGAAAGATTTTGCACCTACTCTTTCACCTCGTTGATATTTTTCTTATATCCTTTGTTCCTTGCCACCAAGTGAATGGAATATTTCGATACATATGCAAATGCCCTTCATGAGTAGTTGGCCCCAATTGATTGTGCTCATTTCATAATTATCCAGCTTTCATTTCATCTACTTGGATTGATCACCTTAGGCTGATTTACCTCAATATATTGGTAACTTTTATCTCCACCGTAGAACTATGAGGCCATGTGTGTGAGCTTTCATTTCCTTCCCTTGTCCAATGATTTAATTTTCGATAAATTGGGGACTTTCACTTGTTTAACAAAGGTGTGTATCGGTGTTATTATCTCTTGAATCCATGGGAACTGTAGAGTTTTTTTGTGTGTAAGGCTCTTTTACCAGCCACTATCTTTTTCACCTCGACCCTAGTTCTTTTTGATTTGTTTGTTTGAGCCCAAATTTAGATAAGTATACAGATAAATGCGGAAGATATCCACATGTCCCTTTGGTGCACTCAAGGCATAATGCAAAGAAAGGAACATTCTAAAAACTTGCATCACACCGCCCACATGTCTCAAGCATGATAAAGTTACCAAGGTGGATTAAAAAGTCAAAGATATAGTAAAAACACACATGGTCTCCATGTGTCGCCTGAGCACAATTTTAAATAAAGAGAGAAAAGGAACATTCTCAAACAAGTGGGTGACCTCCAAACGTCACCTATGAAAATTTTTGAAGCCAAATCCCTAGGAAAGGCCCTCAGAATAAGCACACAACCTCCACATGCTAGGGAAGAATCATCACCAACCAAAGGAGTGCAAGGCTTGGGAGTTGGAAAAATTAAAGGTGATCATAAATATCACAGACATGCAGTTGAGATCTTGCCCAAAAATGAAATATTTTGTAAGAAATTGAATGTTGGCGGTGGAAGATCTAATTCTAGACATTGAACTAAGAGCCAAGGGGGTCTATAAAGGAATGTTTTGATCCAAGCACGACAGTAACCATATCAAAAGGGAAAGATGTCGAGTTGTGAAAGAGAATTTTAGGCTTAGTTATTGTGTTTTCTAGCCTTAGCAAGGCTTTGTTGTAGAAGAAAGTTATAATTTATGTTGTATCGGCCTTATGTATTATTTTCTCTATGAATAAAGGGCTCTTGTTCTATGCATTTTATCTCTCAATAGTTTGCATCCTTCATCCATTATTGCTAGTATTTTTTAGATAAATGTTGAATATCTATCGTGTTATATGCCCTTGGGTTTTCTATATGCATATATCATCTACATATTATTATGTTTTACACCTTCTCGGCCTTTGATAATTCAAGATACTTCTAAAAATAGTAGACCATGCTAAATGTTCTTTGACTATTCTAAACATTTTCTCATAATCTATCTCTGTGCCTTTTAAAATAAGTTTCGGCATATCACCTTAGTTAGTTTTGCACTTTGTATTATTTTTCCTCTAACCCTTACCTCGCACCAATAAGAAGAGCCAAATTCTATAAAACCTAGAGGTTATCTTAGGGGAACATCCCACATCCCTAAGGTATCCCATGACTTTGATGGTTCATCTACAAAGATAATCGTCAACAATTTTCTTAGCACGCCCGAGTGGGACTCGAATAGCTACACATCTAAAGACTCCATTGTCGAAAATCTACTGATTTCAGCAATACTAAGTTTGGTCCTCTCTAGTTTACAAGATGGATGCAAACAAGATCGAGAACAAGAGAATAAGGTGCATTTGAATATCTACAATTATCCCCATTAAGGAACATAAGAGGTAGACAGATTCATAGGTCTCTGTCTCCTCCGAACCGGACTCTCTCTACACCTCCACTAGGTAGGCCCTTCTTACAATCAACTAGAATCCTCATACCTATCTTAATGGCCCACCTCCAACCTCAACCTCCAAGACAGTTTATTTCATGGAATCAAGGGAGTCTTCTCATCTTACTAACACCTCCATTGGTGTGGAATCATATTCCGAAAAAACACGCTAAAGTTGTTTCCCAAATTTAATGGAGAAGACTTCAAAACTCCAGAGGAACACCTCCAAGACATCACGGAGATATTCATGGTACATTATATCAGGGAAAAGACATCACCTTACAGGTTCTAGTTGTTTCCCTTAAGGGGAAGGCTCTAGATTGGTACCGATCCCTAACTCCTAATTCTATCGGCACTTGGGACCAACTGGGAAATGTCTTGGTAGTAAGATTCAACGAGAAAGGAGATATATCTTCACTCCTACAATAGTTCATCAACATCAAGAAGGGTTTGTAAGAACTTATGACCAATTTTAAAACTATATTTCACAAAATGTGGTAAAGGATTCTTGTTCTAGCAAGGCTTCCTGAAGGTCTGGATATTTTTTTACTTAAAGGCTCTGAATTCAGATATTTCTGTGATGATTCAATCGTTAGGAGGGGACTCTTTACCACAAACATATGATATTGTGATCCAAGCCGAGAACAATTTAATAGATTTTAGTAAGCTTATCTCGAGATCCCCTTTGCCAATATACCCTAAAATAGCTCCCCTTCCACAAGCACAGGTCTCGAGCTCTACCCAAGCCCCTGTGTCCATATATAATTACCCATCCTCTCATCCAACACCTATCCCCACTACAATGTCATCATCTTCTTCTCCCAAGATGGAGGAAGTCAAAAATATCCTCAGAAACTTCTCTAATGAGATAGTAAATCTTAAAAGGAATCAGAGCGCTTACCCAAGACAAAATTATCAAAGCTATCAGGGTGGCAGCTCCGCCAATTCCCCACACAACATCATAATATCCATATGCCGTCATCTGCATAGTCGTCTCAACCAACTCATCCCAAGTCTAACACCACTTGAACATCCCACTAGATAGTGGAAGGAAATGGTACTGGGCATAAAACTTTAGCATAAGACCCCAATGTATGGTGCTTCCCTTCTAATATTCCTCACATGATAAGAGACTATCCCCAAGAAAATTTACAGAAAAAGGTAGTTGAACAAAGAGCAAGGGAAGGCTATAATGTTAACACATCAAGACCTTACCAGTCCGTGGGAGTCCAAAATGTGACCATTGTTGCGCAGATTCAAGGGATGTCCCTGAAGAAAGAAGTGGAGATTGCACACGAGATCATGTGCTTTTCTTATGGGTAGAAGGTGAGGAATTCATATTTGAAAACGTAGTATCTACCTCTAACCCAATTCACTCTAATTACAACACTCACTTCAAAAAAAGGATGATAGAGACAATTGCTCCTATCCCAACTACAACTAGTGGGATGTAAAAGATCCTCTAACCATTACAGTCTCACTCGCCAATGGTTGTAAAATAAACCTTGAGAACCGTCCGAATCGGGGTTCCCTCCATCCCACGATCAAAGGAATGAAAAACCAATCATGGTTCAAGACATCATTGCTCAAACTAATAAATGTGGTCCAACAACTCAAGAAAGCACCAATTAACACATCCTTGTGGGATCTTCTGGGCATTCTAGAGAAAAAGGAGGTTCTCTAAGAAGCACTGAGATCAAACAATGACCAAACCTCCCCGAGAAAGAGAAGGAACAAGTAAAAATGATTCGAGTCCCCAACAAAGGTAGTGTTGTTAAATCAGAAGGGATAAGTAAACTAAGGCCCAACCCCTTTTTATGACTCTTATAATAGGTGGAAAATTATTGCATAACTCTATGATAGAATTTAGCACAAGCACTAGGGTCATGTCCAAAGCAATTGCAGATTCCCTTGGGAATTAAATATGAGCCCTTAAGGAAAGGAGTCATGCAACTAGATGGAAAATCATTCCAAACCATAGGAGCTATCAAGGGACTCCCATTGCAGCTTTATTCATGTCCAAACATAACCATTCCACAGGATATAGTGGTAATTGACGTTCCAGTCTTGACTATGTCTCTCCCATGATTTCACGGCCAAGATAGGAGGCTACATGTCTCTTGATTGGTCCCATCTAATTCTGTGGACCAAGTATGGGTCTAAGATGAAGGTATTATCAGAACCTCGACCAAGGAACATATAACGGACCAAGCGGTCTCAGGATTTGAGGCTTCCCATGCCATGATCACTCGAGAAGAGGAATCATATATAGAGGATGGTAACCTTCAAAGTGGAAATTATTTATCCAACCTCACCCCCGGTGATCCCTTTAGGAACTTTGATTCAACTGGTTTGGGCACTTACATCATCTTCGATGAAGACTCCATGATTCCAAAGGTGGTAAAAGAAGAGGATAGAAGAGAAGGGAGTCCCATCAGGGATTCCTAGATATGGACCCTACATTTTGATGGAGCTAGAAGAAAAATGGCTCAGGAGCTAGGATATGCTTATCGTCCCCAAGCGGAAAGAAGATACTTTAGGAATTTTGCTTCTAGTTCTCCTGCACCAGCAATGAAGCAAAGTATGAAGCCTTAGTACATGGCTTGGCCATGGCACAAAAGAAGGGCATTAAATAGTTGAGAGTCTTTGGTAACTCAGATTTGGTGGTGACACAAGTAAGGAACACCGCCGCCACAAAGAATCCAAGAATGAGGTCCTATCAACATAGGGTGTGGGATCTCATCAAGATTTTGAAGCCTTTAATATCAAAGTTATTTCTTGAGACCAAAAAAGGGAGGCTGATAGGATGGCTTTAATTGGGTCACAATTCAACCCAATCCATGACTTGATAACGAATGAAATTACAATAAAATTGATCATCCACCCATCTATACCGATAACATTGATCATTGGCAGGTTTTTAACAATGACTGGTAGATTGTACACTTCCTCCAAAAATTTGATCAGTTTACGAACCAACTCCAACCCAAAATTGAAGAATCTTATGGAGATCATATTATTCAGATTAAAGACGAACAAACTTCCAAAAGGGTTAATAACACTAGAGATCCTTTTTTATTCTAATGATGTTAATTCAGATCGAAGGAGGTTTGTAGTGGTTAAGGAGGATTATGTTGAGCTAGAAGTGACTAATGGGAGGAAGCTAAAATTTGGGAGATTAGTCACCCAAAGGGAAAGGGAAAGACTTATGGATCTATGCCATAAGTATGAAAAAGTAATGGCTTAGACATATGACGACCTACACGGTTACAAGGATATCCTCCTACACACCATTGACCTTAAAGAAGGAACTAAGCCCATACACCAAAAGTTGTGGCCCGTGAACCCAAGAGATAAAATCCCTCATGGCCAAGGAACTTAGAAATCTCCTAGAGGCCAAAATAATCTTCCCTATCAAGCACACAACGTGGCTTTCTAACCTAGTTCCGGTAAGGAAAAAAATGGTGAAATTAGGCTCTGTGTAAATTTTAGAGGCCTTAATAGAGTGTCCCTTAAGGATCACTATCCCCTACCCTCCATGGAGCATATATTACAACAGTTGCATGCTCAGAGAGATTCTCTCAGTTGGATGGTTTTTCAAGCTATAGCCATACATGGCTCGCAAAAGGAGACCAACATTAGACCACTTTCACGACAAAGTGGGGAACCTTCGCATACATGAAAATGTCATTTGGACTCACAAACACTGGAGCTACCTTTCAAAGAGCCATGGATGTCGCGTTTGGAGTGATGATCAATAAGGTAATTCTTATATACCTAGATGATCTCATGGTATTTACCAAGATGGTGGAGGATCATTTTAACGCCTTTTAAGCCGTATTCGAGAAATTCCAAGAATTTAGGATCTCCCTGAACCCAAGGAAATGTGTTTTCAGAGTACCCTAGGGAAAAATCTTGGGACACATTATTTTAAAGGAAGGAATCTCTATTGATCTAGAAATATTTGAAGCCATCCTAGGACTACCCTTTTCATTCAATAAGAAAGCGGTCTAATCTTTCTTAGGAAAGATCAATTTTGTCAGCAAGTTCATTTCATAATTTTCTAGGAAGTTCAACCTGATCACGTTAATTCTCAAGAAGGACCTTAACTTCAAATGGACCTTTGAATTTCATTAGGAATTTGGGTAATTAAGGGGACTATCACATCCATCCCGGTACTTTGCACAACCTCAACTTATAAAATCATTTTATCATGTATGTATACGGGAGTGAGCATAGTGTAGCATCCGTGTTGACACAAAAAGGAGAGTCTCAAGGAGAAGAACATCTAGTCGCCTTCTTTTCAAAACTCTCCATGACTATGAAACCAAGTATAACTTTGTAGAAATAAAATATTACGTTATATTCAATGGTTTGAAGAAATTCAGGCACCTTGTCACCCATAGTAGAATCAAGGTTATGGTGGCACACTCTAGTGTCAAGGAATATATAACAGAGGGTGAGATAACAGATAAAAGAGCTAACTGGATCACTAAGATCTTCAAATATGACATTGAGATAAATCCTACAAATATAGTACGGGAAGGGGGCTATGCCAATATATTACACAATACCCCACACCCCTGACTAATGATGAGCTTGAGAAGATACTCTATATCTAAGAAATCGAATGTAATGGTTGGGTCTCAGATAGGATCCACTTCATGCAAACAAGGAAATACCCAAGCCATCTCCCTCTCAAAAAGAGAAGGTATTATAGGCAATAGGGATCCAAGTTCACCATGATTGACAATTTCCTTTTCAAAAGAAACTTTAACGGAATCCTTCTCGGTGTGCACTGATAATGAAGAAGTTGAAAATATCTTACACGAGTTGAACCATGGGAGCTCGGAGGCCATTTTTCTATCCAAACCATAGCTATAAAAATTCTGCAAGCGTAGGTGCTTTTGGCCAAGCCTTTCACGATCATGCGCGAGAAACAAACAGATGCAAGATTTTTCAAGTTTATACGGGATTCTGAAGGAATGCAACATTACCTCTTAACCCCATCCTAATTGAGGAACCATTTGCACAATGGGGTCTAGACTTCATTGGTATGGTCAACCCAACTTCGAGCACTAGGCACAAATGGATCCTCACTGCAACCTATTATTTCACCTAGTGGGCGAAGTAGCTCCACTAAAAGAGGCCACCAAGAACATGATCCTAGAACTCCTACAGGATATCACTACCCACTTCGGACCCCCACATAATTGTATCGAGATAATTCTAAGTCATTTTTTTGGGCCAAATTATCCAACTTTGTTGTAAGGCATGGGATCTATCTAAAAATATCCTCCAATTATTACCCACAAGGAAATGGTCTGCATAATCCACTAACAAAAATTTTATCAGGCTCATAAAAAGGATGGGAAATGAGCATAAGAGGTTGTGGCATGAACATGTCGAAATAGCATTATGGGATTTTTGAATCATGCCTAAAAAAGCTTGAAAGCCTCACCATATGAGATAGTTTACGGGAAAAGCGTTGTGATGCCAATTACCCTAGAAATCCCTACATTACAACTATTAAAAAAATTGAGATAGAGGAAAACGAGGTAATGCAAGTAAGACTCGTCGAGCTAGTAGAGCTTCAAGAGAAGCGGGAGGCCACTCATGAAGCCATGATCATCCATCGAGGTGGTAAAACCGTGTTCAATAAAAAACATCGAGTCGAATTCCGAGTTAGTACTATGGTTTTGAAATGGGATGCAAGGGCTACCAAGACTGGAAATCACGAAAAAATGACCCCTTATAGACAAGACCCTTCAAAATCAGCGCATGCAAGCAGCACAACACTTTCAAACTTGAGACCATGGAAGGTGACCCCTTGGCAATTCCGGTAAATGGGATTCACTTAAATCCTTTCCATTGAGTCTCTTCATTTGAAGTATTGTATCATATGTATAGTTTTTCTTTTCCTCATCTTTTTGCCTTGTTTGTTTTTTTTTACCCCTTTCAATAATGTCTCGGACACGATCCCTCACAGACACCCTTTCCTCTTTTTAAATTTTTCGAGGAAGTGCATCTTCCTAATTTTCCTTGAAGTTAATGATCCAACATCTTTCTAAGATATTTGGGGAAAAAGATCGAAGAATTGACGTAAAATCTCTCGGAAAATGTAAAGTTTGGCGCTTAGGGTCATTAAATAAAAAGGGTCGTTATATGATGTGACTCTATATACACGCAAGACATTACTCTACATAGGTTAAGGTGGTTATTTAAGACAAGCTAGGGGCATCCAAAAATTCATTTCAAATGCTAAGAGTTTTCCTCCCGGCCTCCAAGTTTCGAGTAGACAAAAATCAAAGCCTTCTCCTAGTCCTGAAATTTGTCATGGAGAATTCCACCGTATACCACAAGAAACATCTTATGCAGGGAAACATGTGCCCCCACACCCTCTTCACCAAGGTTGAGGTTCCCTGATGGGGGATCACGGTTCAATGACCCTTCCGTATTTTCAGACTTTTCCGACGATGTCTTTGACCTTGTTCTCAGAAAAATCCCAAAGATCTAAGGGAGGCATCCCATGCAAGGTTTCTTAACCTAGGGAATTCTAAGTCATTTGGCTCAATAATATGGAGCAAAACACTCGCTCAATATATGGTACGTCTCATGCATCCATACCTAGAGCTCATGCAGATGTGCGCGAGATGTTTCAATACCGAAACCAATGTAATCCAGGCCAAAGCATAAAGGTGGTAATCAAACTTCAAGCTATTAGAGATAGTTGGCCTGGTCATCAACCCAAATGCCAGTTTCTATAACATGGCCATGCTCCAAAATGTCTAGGCTCAATGCCAAAACAAATCTTCATTCCTTGATAGGGAGTTAAGACACATAGATTTAGGCGGTTTGGGAACTGCAGGATTCCCCATTCCCCTAAAGTCACTAATGGAAGATTATTAAGATGCCTACTCCATGTTAAAATTCATTTTCAGCCAAGATTCACACAGAAATGTCCATAATTGGCAAATAGCAGCCCTATTTAGAATGAGGTCCATGAAGAAGGAGAAAACATAGCGATTTGACTTTGCTTTGCAAGTCATTTTGGAGTCTATTTACAAGTAGCTAACCATGTTCCCAGTAAGCTCTACCTTCAGGTATTCCTCGTATTTTTCCACCTCATTTTATATTAGAATTCCCAGTACCTCAACCAATACATGGCTCTAACACTATGGGATATAGATTTAGACCCCCAAAAGATCATTCCAATGTCTACTTAGGCTCATGTGTTGTCCCACTCATCGATGTATATGAATTTTTAACTCTTTTGTTGACCCCCTTCTGCATGAATTTGACCTGAAGGGGTCAACAATAGAATGAATATCTCTATTCAGTCCATCCTCATAGATCCCTTGCACCCTTGCGATTATTTTTTTAGGGAAATACATTCTATGATCGGCTACATGGTTTCCAAGATGAATCCTTTATGCTCCCAAGGGTCCTCACAACACAGGTGGTGGGTCTAGAGATAGTCAAGTAGTTGGTATTCTTAGATGTTGAATTTTTCTCGATCAAAAAAAAGAAGGCACTTTTGACCTCCCCTTCAGAAGGGAGTAATTTTATTTATTAAACGTAAGGCAAAGCATATGGTCACAAAAAATATAGCTTCATACGAATTCATCCTAATTCAAGAATCATGGAGGTATGACCCAGACAAGACAATGGCCTCCACTTTAATTCAGAACAAAATTTCAGACTCCTACCAGCATGAGTCCAGGAAAATTTTTGAAGATAGGTGGTCCCCTCGGGCATATTCACCCACACATTCATCTAGCTAAGTGACATTTCAATTCCAGAGTGGGATTTGTTTCACCCACTCCATCACAGGTATGACCTCACCCTCACAATGATACAAGGACTCAGAGTGGCCTGCATTGCAAGGACTGGAGCACATAAAAAATTGAAACCTATTGGAATAGGTAGGAGATCAGACAAACCACCCTAAGTTTTGAGGGTGTATCTAGTGACGAACAATGGGAGGAGTTTTGGGATGTGGATCATGGGTCCAATGCGAGAGTGAGGAGACAATGAAAATCACCAAGGTATATCCCGTGATAACTATCATAGAATCCTTTGGGCCCTCTCAACAACAGTTTGTAAAAACATCCCACACCCTTCACCTCTCAACAAGATCCTCCAGTTCGAACACCCACACCACAGTTCACATCAGTTCCCAGGGTGGGAAATCAGTGGAGGAATTGGTGTTGAGCCCCCACACAAAAATTTAAAGTCATTCAAGACCCCTACATCTCCTCCCCCTCTTCCTCCTCCCGGGATCCCTTTCAATTTCCTCCACCACCACAATTTTACCCTTCAGGGGGTATCCCCTTATCGGTCACCCCATCCTAGACACTCCCTCGGCCCAGAGCCTCTCTTTTTACTCAACCTCCCTCCACCATCCCAACTTTCTCCCCCGTATGGTGACAGGCCCTTCTTCATCTCTAGTAACTTCACAGATGGAACTACCTATTACAATCTCATGTGGTCTTCCACCTAGGTTCCCATTCACAGGAGGGGTCATCCCTTCTCCCTTAGAAATTTTAAGTCAAGATGAAGCGGCCAAAGTGGCTCGAGATAACAAAAGGAAAAATAAAAATAAGAAAGAAATGTTGACATGAGCAATGAAGAAGATGCGGTCATTATATCACCATCAGTAAAGCTCCTTGACCATCACACAGTTAATCCCCTAGGTGTCCAAACCCATAGAGTAGATACAACCCGACGACTATTCTATCAAAGACTGTCACTGGCCGACCTAGTAGAGTTTTGGCCTTAGGATAATGTCGAGATAATGAACAAAATTGTTGTTGTAGTCAAGACAGACTACCTCAAGCTTAAAGAACCAGCTTAAAAAGCACAATCTAGCCTCTCGTGGGGCAAAAGGCACCGTGGGAAACCAACAAGCCAAGATTAAAGGCAAAGGTAAGGAGATCAAACAGCTCCACAAGGATTTGAAGGAAGCTCCATCACAAGAAGTCCTTACGGCTTCTCAGGTGGAAGCTAAGAATTTGGAAGTTAAATTCACCACTTCCAAAGCCTCAAACAATTCTCTCTCATAGGATAATGGAGCCCTCCAACAGGAGGTTGATTCGGCAGAGATGGCTATGCTCTAGGAAAAGCTACACGTTGTTGATGTAGAGAAGGGAAGCCTCTAGAAAAGGTTGAAATCATCTAAGGATGCAGTCAAGGACTTGACCCAGTAAATTGGGACAACAACCCCAAAAAGGGGGAATTGTAACATTGGTGTAGGAGCTATATGCCTTTGTTGTGACAAAATTACCACCATAGCAATTAATCTATCTTCCACACTCGATTTATATCTGATGTATAGGGGTTATGCTCAAATGTGGAGACCATGACCTCCACCATCAATAGTGTTGTATCTGCTAAGGTCCCTAAATCACTACTGATGATTTAGAAAATTTATGATTTTCCGACTCCGCCCTATACGGGGCTAGAATCACATACATGAAGATGATTTTTGTGAAGATCAATGAGATCATGAGCTATAACAAATCATCCATCAATTGAAAGAATCTCTTGACCCAGCTCCAATAGGGGATCAAAGAGTGGAAGTAGAGTATCAACGAATTGGTTCAATTAGGCTTCCCCTCCCCCTTCCCTAATGACTCCACAGTCCTATCAAAGGACCAAATTTAGTAGCTCTTGATCACCAAATGACAAGATAAGACTGTCTTTCAGTCTTTAAAAGAGAGCTCCAACATCACCGAGGTGGAAGCCATCCTAAACCCAATCATACAATTGGAGTTCCATTTGCACACAGTAGTGTAGAGTCTCCAAACCTTTTCTCACAAGGAGATAATTGCGTTGGATTGAGCTTTCGGGCCTTACGAGAAAAAAGAACAAGCCCTACAAAGGTGGAATGGCTCAAATATAAGGCTGCTTTGCAACAACTTTGAGTGGCGTTTCGTAAAGCCACATTTTGAATTTTGAGGCAGAGAGGATTGTCGGATCCTTCCATGACTGGCACAAAGTCCCTTTCTAATTCACCATAACTATAGATTTTGTTTTTTGTGTAAGGATCTTTTACCAGCCACTGTCTTTTATCACCCTAGCCCTATTGCTTTTTGTTTTGTTTGTTTGAGCCCAAATTCAGCTAAGTATGGAGCTGAATGTGGAAGATATCCACGTGTCCCTTTGGCACACTTGAGGCATAATGTAGAGAAAGGAATGTTCTCAAACTTGCGTCACACTACCCACATGTCTCAAGCACAATAAAGTTACCCATGTGGATTAAAAATTCAAAGATAGAGTAAAACCGCGTAGGGTCTCTACGTGTCGCCCGAGCTTATATTCAAATAAATAGAGAAAAGGAACATTCTCAAACAAGTGTGTGACCTCCATGCATCACCTAGGCACAGGTTTGAAGCCAAATCCCTAGGAAAGGCCATCTGAATAAGTGTGCAACCTCCACGTGGTAGGGAAGAATCATCACCAACCAAAGGAGCAAAAGGCTTGGGAGTTGGATGAATTAAAGGTGATCATAAATATCACAGATAGGTAGTTGATATCTTACCCAAAAATCTGAAAGTTTTGTAGGATAATTGAATGTCGACAGTGGAAGATCTGATTCTAGACATTGAACTGAGACCCAAGGGGGTCTATAAAAGAATGTTTTAATCCAAGCACGACAATCAACCATAGTAAAAGGGAAAGACTTCGAGTTGTGAAAGATAATTGTAGGCTTAGTTATTGTGTTTACTAGCCTTAGCAAGGCTTTGTTATAGAAGAAAGTTGTAATTTGTGCCGTATCATCCTTATGTATTATTTTCTCTATGAATAAAGGGATCTTGTTCTATGCATTTTATCTCTCAATAGTCTACGTCCTTCATCCATTATTGCTGGTAGTTTTAAGATAAATGTTGAATATATATCGTGTTATATGCCCATGGTTTTTCTATATGCATCTATCATCTACATATTATTATTTTGTACACCTTCTAGGACTTTGATAATTCAAGATACTTCTAAAAATAGTAGACCATGCTAAACACTCTTCGACTATTCTAAACAGTTTCTCATAATCTATCTTTGTGCCTTTTAAAATAAGTTTCGAATATCGCCTTAGTTATTTTTGCACTTTGTATTATTTTTCCTCTAACCCTTACCTCGCACCAACAAGAAGAGACAGCTTCTATAAAACCGGAGGTTATCTTAGGGGGCACGTCCCACATCCCTAAGGTATCCCATGACTTTGATGGTTCATCTGCAAAGATAATCGTCAACATGAATATTTCATCGACTCGGAGCTCCATAAGGGGCATATCAACCATTTCTTACTCGAGCGGAATAGGCACATATTTAATGGGAGAGGCATTAGTGTCAAAAAGAGGTGAGACCTCCTACGGTGGTTTAAATACTCGGGTCTTAAACTACGTGCTTGTCTTCTACTTATGTTTTTGTAACTAGGTCTTCCTCTGTCTGCTTCTCTTTGGTGACTTTTCAAGAGAAGAAGTCTCCAATTATGTTGCTTTTCAATTTGAAATTACTTTAGAGTGTCTTGAACTTGAATTAACTTCTACCACTTTCGATGATGACTATTGTGAAGCTTTTTTCAGCTTGTGGAGATACCTCATGATCGAATAGTCATGCTCTCTTTCTCTAGAACCAATCCCTCATTCTTCTAACCACTTTCTTAGTTTGTTCCTTTATGTCTCCTGACTCGCAAATGTGCCGATTGGCTTGAGGCAATGGGGAAACCTTGATCATCGCATATTCAAGATCATATATTTTTGTTTTATCATCTTGCAAGATATCCTCATACCAAGAGAGCTGGAATTTCCTTATCTAATCAATTTTCATCCTCATATTATCCTTCTCATGTACATCAAATTCATCAATACAATTGGCCTAATAGTCTTCAATTTACGGATCATGGTGAAAGTTTTTATATGAAAATATTCAGAATCATCTTGGATGTCGATTTGGGTTTGATAGTGTAGGATTTGAGTCAAATGTGGGAAGACACCTCCGGATGAGATGCATCATTTGCATTCTTACATGTGAACACCCCGAGAGATATGGGAAATGAGATCAGCGTCTTTTTCTACTTCTAAGTCTATTTTTTAACTATATGAACTACCTACAAAGCTCAAATAGCATAATTTTGTCACTAAGGTACTTGGGAAACCTTAGCAGAGCTTGGTTAAAGGCAGAAACTCACAAGTAGGAAAAAGTTGAGAATTATATGAAATAGGAACCATATTTTTTTATTAAGGACACCATTTTTGGTGATATCCTAATCAGGAGATCATTTTTGAAAGTTACCTAAACATCCCTAAATGTTTTCAGTGTAGAAGATCATCTCGAGAGCTTTCCAATGACTATGAGAACATGGCAAACGGACATCGGGAGCTCTAGATATGTTCAGTCAAAGTTTGGACAGCGAGAAAGTCAACTCTGGTCAACTGCTCAATATTGGACCAATGGCACTGCGACACGTGGCGAAAAGGAAAAAGGGAGTTGTTTGTTGCTTTTCAATCATCGGTCTTCGATGAGCATAAAAATGGTGTGCAGGAACAAGAGGCTCAACTTTTATTATGGAGGGGAGCCCGGCCGCCGTGTGGACTATGGTATTATCGCCAACGTGGTGGGTCCACAAGCCACCACGTGGCTTGCCACCACTCGTCGAATTCAATCAATTTTCCTATCGAGAGATGACAAGTGGAATATATACTATTGACCGAGTTAATTATTTCCATACCACATTACATGGGTCGAAATTATATTTACTTGGTAAGTCCATTTTCCAAATGCCACACATATATGCCAAACCGCTATATATTAATGTTTATACATTAGTATCAAAGCCCACATAATTCTCCTAACCACCAATTTAACCATGCTATTGCCAAAATTCCACGTGGAAGGGAGAAGGTGAAGTGGTGTTGGAGGGGAAAATCCATGCGTGGAAATCCACGTGGTGATCAAGGTGGGGGCGGTTATGCTCCAAAGTGGTCCTTTGACCACTATGTTTGCGTGGAGGAAGGCTATTTAAAGCCTTAAACATTATCCACCCAAAAATGTGGGATTCACCCACTTCAAAAGCCACTCCAATTGGGATTTTATCCCATTAAAACATGCATCCGCCAATATGGGTATTTGATCCCATTTTTCATGCACGGCTAAGGTTTAAAAATAGCCTTAGGATTATATTTAATCCCATTAAAAATGCTAAGCCGCCCATTATTGGGAATTTTTATCCCAAATTACATGGTACGGGTTTAGGCTAATATTAGCCTAAGATAATATGCAAATGCATATTTTAAGGGCCCTAATTTTGTATAAATAGGGAACCCGTTCTTTGTAATAGGGGACAGGTGTGTGCAAAGGAGGATAAGGACCAGATCTCTGAAAACGCCATTTTTGAAGGCCTTACACTCAGAATGGGAACTTGGAGTAAAAAGATGAAATGAAGGAAATTCTGAGAAGATTCCAACGATGTAAGATTTGATATTTTTGTTGAGTTTTAACCTATTTTTGGAAGCTTTGAATGCAGTTTTTGACAGGGATCTACAAGACAACTAGTTGGAAAACACGAATTTCAATGCACTTCTAGTCCGAATTGTGACTTGGTGTAAACATGAAAAGTGTTCAGAATTCAGATATGATCTTAGATATATGATTTTTTTCATATAATGTTTTTAAATCTCCATTTGTAGGTGTTTTTATAACACAGTTGTAAGGAGATCACATTGTGAAAACACTGTAGGAGCCACGGATCGTTCTTGGGACAATTTCTGCTATTTTTCAGAGTTCTTGGGACATTGATCAGCTCATTTGTAGGTTTTGATTCATTATTGGTTGTTTTTAAGAGTTATTGTACTTAAATTTCAATATTATTAATGGATCGGTTCAATCTGAACCCGGGGACGTAGGAATTTCCGAACCCCGTAAACAATCTTGTTTGTTATCTGAATGTTTTCAGTTTTCTGATTATTTATTTGCTACAAAAGTTTTCCACACTTCTATGGATGCATAATAATCAGAATTTAATCAATTTTTGGAGTTTAGAATACTTAAAATTGGTTAAGAAAATCACGATCTTTGGAAACTTTTAAAAGTGAAAAAATACAACACACGTTTTTCGATCATATCCTTTCCTCCAAATCACCCTCCAAATTTTATACCACGTAAATCATGAACGTATCATTCACATGGGTGAAGTTTCTATGAATTATTCCATTACCAATTGTGGAATTTTCTTGAATGCGGGAACCTTGGCAATAATGTTCTGCGGCGAGAGCCAATCCTCAATGACCTCAAGCTAGTGAGAAAATAGACCAAGTAAGAATTCATGTAGAACTTCTTTTCATGGGAAACTAGTAGCAACTATAGATGTAAATTGTCACTAATTATCTATCCCTAGTCAATCTAATTTTTTCCTTCAGTCACTATTAGAAATTTTAGACCTACTCGCTTGCCGATTTGTGAGATTTTAAAACTTGAAATTTTTTACCCTGCAAAGTGGCTACAGACACGGCACCCATTAATGGAGCCCGAAAATTGCAAGTATTCTCCTCCTCCTGATATGTTGATAAAATTTAAATGTTTGAGGTGGGTTTTTTCTTCTTGTTGCACCAGTGAATTTTCTTTGCAAACCGATCACCGGTTTGGCGGTAAATTTACTTTTTGTCTTCGTTGCACGGAATGGAGAGTTTATTTTTCGCAAATAATCCTCACTTCATATGAGATATCTATTGGTAATTTTTTTACATCCTTCAAAAATGACGAAGACAAAAAAATGGTTCTTTGATCTCGCCTTGGTTTGCAAGTTATGGCAATTTATTCACCGTGTGACAATGAGGGTTTTCAGATGAAATTCTTCATTTTACCTCCATTCTTCTCCTTCTTGATCTACTTTTATTCTAAAAATCAGTGTTTCAAGGTGAGAAGGACTTGGTGGAGTTATTTGATTGCAGCAATGGAGGTTGGGATGTCCGGGATAAATTCGTCAAAGTTCCAAAGATGGTGTGGAGATATGGGGAGAAGAAATAGAGATGCGAAATGGCTAATTGTTTGTGCTTTATACTTTTAAAAAAATCAAGCATGAGGGTTGGGCGCATTTTTCTATACCTTATGTCCCTTTTCTAAAGGGTTAAAGGGACATCAATTTTCACATTTCTCCTAATCACGACACTTGGCGAGATCCGACTGGCTCGAAATTGAATGAAGGAGCTTGAGGGAAGCACCTAGGGGTTGAAGTTCAGGCATATGGAGGACCAAAAGGCATAGCTAGGGTTGGCGCATTTTTTCCCCTATGTCCCTTATCTAAATGTAATAAAGGGACATCATTTTGTACATTTGTCCTAATCATGACACTTGGCGATCATCCGTGCAGGTGCGGGAGGGAATGGCTCTAACTAGCTCTCGGGGATGACTAACATGTGGAGGGTCTATGGGTGATCAGAGGGCTAAAAGGGTTGGGAAAATTTTCATGTCCCTTATGTCCCTTTTCTAAAGGGATGAAAGGGACATCAAAATTATCCCAACTCTTTTAGCCCTCTCGATCACCCATAGACCCTCCACATCAAAATGCACCAGATCCTGGAGCCGACACGTGTCCACTTCAATAATTGGCCAAGTGCAAGAACTTACCTTGAAGCCAACTTGTAATGATGATATCTTGAGCTCCTGAATGAGTTTCAAGGTGAAATTTTATATTAATTTGATTGAAAAAGGACTTATGAATCCAATTTTTGGGGTATCATCTCTTGATGCCTCCGTTTCAGCCCCTCGAAAATCATATTTTTTCTAATTTCATGACTGAGCATGAGAAAAAATGGATATAAACATATTACGCCTAGGTGTTGTGAAAATATTATTCCACCATATTGTATAGAACTGAATTACCTTTCTGAAAATGTATTTTTAGCTCCTAACTCCTTATAGAACTTCTGAAATTACTTCTCGAAGCTCAGGTGCTCTTTTAACATTGTGCGTTGCCTAGGCCTGAGAACCCATTTCTGATGAATCTGCCCCAAAACTTCCAAATCTTCCCTGAATCTTCCAAAATATTTTCCTTGATGTTCTTATACCTTGATTGCATCTCCATGTTTTTTTCCTCCATTCTCGCTTTAGGGGGGTGCATTAGTCTTGAGAAGGCCAATGGTAGCCCTTCCTAAAACTGCCCAAAATTGACATTCTTCAAGAACTCCTAAAATCACCTAGGGGGACTGAATTTTCTTTCCTAAATCACCTAGGGGATTGGATGGACATCTAATTGAGGACCATTAGATGGACTGAGTAAGGCTTGGTGTTGAGGATAGGTAGACCTGAGGTATCTTAGAAAGGTAAAATTTGAAAAAATTAACACATGGGTATCATTGTCATTCTTGAAAAATGGAAATTTTCTTGTTAAACATTTTCATGACAACATTATTCCTTTACTATATATATACACACACACACACACACACACCTCTACTAAAAGTGTCTCGGGATTAGCATGGGCACCACCATCAATAGTATCACCATCTAAAACCTCTACACTATGAGATATGGATGTGTTAAACAATCCAACATGTATAAAAGTGAGGTCAAATGTGGAAAGGCATGGACACGGTGTAAACAACATCTCTGAAAATGTCATATAAGGAGGTATGGTGGGTTACAAAATTGTAAACTAGTCACCTACATAAACAAGTGGAAAAGGCTAAACACAAAAGTACAAATTATAAGATTTCATGTCGAAAGGTTGAATATCTATAAATACTCTTACAAAGTGACAATGAAACACAATATGAATTAAAATTAATTTTTAATTTACACATACTAGAATAGAATAATATTGGGCATCCAAGGCATAAAGTAACAACAACAAGTGGTCATGTTGTGGATTTTTTGATACCTTTCCCTCAATCCGGAATAGATGAAGTGTTACAATAAGCACTCCTCTACTCCAAATACTCTAACACACCGATAATGGAATATTATGGTGTTATGAAACTACACCATATAATTGTAACATGTCAACAACATTAATTCATGTTAGTTGATGCAACTACATCTACCTCAATGGGTGATATAAAATGTGTGTGAGCACACAAATCAATGTGTGTGTGACTATTTTCGCTACCAATGTCATGACTATCTCACCTCTGTAGAAAATCCCCAACATGATCTAAGGATATAAATTGAGTCCGTGAGCAATGATCCCAATAACCTCTATCCCGGCCCATGTGCACTCAATACCAAAGGCGCGAAACATCCTCAAACTCGCCAAGAACATTTTATGGCCACTCACCAACTCTCTCACATCATGAACTAGAGGATCTCTAGAAGTCCTATATGCATCCTTGTACAAATCCTCTCATGCCCCTACCCGAGATAGTCATGGATATCTAAATAGTTCACCTTCAAGTTGTGAACCTTGAAATATAGCATCATGATGAAATAAAGAGGTAATTGGTCATTTTTGCAAGTTAGCCATGGAAGACCACAAATATAGGATATATCAATAGCACATAAAGGTGATTGTGTACATTTATTAACATAATATCCTTTATTTTTTATATTTTCCCACATAGCTTATCTAACACAAACTCCTAACTTCCTATTTTGGAAGCCTATTCACGACACCCTTATACCCAACATCTCATGTCACACATGACTTCAGCTCATTAATAAACTATTGTAGTGTCATAGGCTAAAAAGGATTGAAAGGTTTTCAAGTTCATTTGTATCTTTTCCAAGTCATTTACGATGTTTTCACAATGAGTTTTTATTGACCAATTTAGTTATGGATTGTTATAATATTGATTCAAATTTATCAATTTCAATTTTAGTTCATTCATGTAAATTAATGGAGGTATTATGGGAAGATGATGCAACCATAACTATTAACAAGAAATTTAAACATCTATCTATTATGTATTTTACAATATTAGACATGATGCCCACTTTGTGCTCTTATTTCATATTTTTAAAAATAATTTCAAAAAAATTAAAAACCTCCCTCTTCTCAATTTTGAAAAACAAAAACCTGAAGAATAAACAAAAAAAAAAAATACCTTTTAAGGGTAGTTGGAAGTAGGTTTCAAGCGTCAAGGAGGGTTAGAATGAACACTGTGGAGGTGGGAAATTAGAAACTCGGTGTCACCACTAATAAATAAAGAATGGGTTTGGGTGGAGGGGTTTTCCCAAACCCGATTTGAGTGAAGGGAGGTTTGAGTGAACCTCATTAGATGACCAAGTAGCGCTTCAAGAGAAGGTAATTCAAGCGAAGAGGGTTCACCCAAACCCCACTAATTTTTATGTTTTCATCTACATTGGGTCACTTTTATCCCCACCAAATGTGACACAATATCATGTTTTGACCCATATGTATTGAATTTTTCCATGGGCATCAATTTGGCAACAGGGGCATTCAAGAAAACGTCTAGTTTGACAAAGTGGGCGTAGTTTACACAATTGTTTTTGCATATCAGTTATATACCTACAAGTGGCTCTTCACATGTGTAAAAGTGTGTATCGTTCACATTAATAAGCTCCAAAATAATTTATGAGTAGCCCTAGAACCACCACCACCAAAAATACATGGTTAGAAATCCTCTAGATTTATGATGGGATGTGATTTTTTTGAAGTCGTAAATAATGTTTGTTTAGATTCGGTTTTATGATACTAAACCAAAAGGAACATCTTAAATACAATTTTTAAACACAATTGTGGGTACAATTTGTGTTTGATATGGGTGATAGTGGGAAAAAAATTGTTGATCGATGGGAAGAGGATTAAAATAAATAATAAAAATAATGAGAATAGGAATATACTTTCATGGCCTCCAATCATCTCATTGCATGAACAAAATGTTCATAGAGTTTACCACCCAGTGCATTATAGAGGCCCTCATGCTCCTCTTTAAAGGAACCTTCGCCATGAATCAAGATCTTGATCTAGTTATGCTCCTCCTCTATCCCCTTTAAATTTGTTTTATTTGCTATAATCCAATCTATCCTTTGCCTCTATCTCCATTTCCCGACCATCTTGATTTTGGTGTGGTTTCTATTGTATTTTATTAGGTTTTATAGAATTCTTGACTTCATATTCGGACTTTATTAGTGTGCATGCAAATACATAATGAGTGAAAATGATCAAAAGAGAAGGGCCAAAAATCAAGAGAGTTGTAATAAGGGTCAAATGGTGCACAAAAAAATTGGACCAAACATAATAGTACTTTTGGGGGAAATCTCACATAAGGGGAAAACAGAAAAGAGAAAACTAGTGTGGTGAAATAAAATACCAAGAACAGAAAGAAAATATGAGTAGATATAGAAGAATATTCAATAGTTAAAGTAACGTGTTGAAATTCCAAAAAGAATGATTAAGAACTTATTCAAATAAGGATAGAAAGGAACATGTGAAAAGTTGAACAAACATAAGGATTATGTGCCAATAAGAGCCTAATCAAAACCAACAATCAAGGTAAACACATAAATACAATAGAACCATAGAAAATAATTAATCATGTACCAAAATTATGTGTCTATACATATAAGCAACATAATAATTTAAATATTAGGGGTATATTATATTTTAGGCTTTCTACCAATGTGAATTAAAAGACATAATTGGGTTGTAATTGGATTTGGTAAGAGTTGTGAGACGAGAATAATTTACAAGGCGGTATATTTAACAATATGAGATTAAAAGGTATAATTGATTTTTCTATTGTATTTGGTAAGAACTATAAGATAAGATTAACTTATAAGGCATTATATATATTAGAGTGAGATTAAAATACATAATTGGGTTGTAATTAGATTTTGTGAAAATTCTGAGATAAGAATAATTTACAAAGTATTATATTTTAAAAAAATAAGATGAGAAATCAAACAAATTTCTTCGCTTATTAATATATACATACAATATTTATGTGTTAAAAGAATTGAGAGATATCAATTTTAAGGGTTTTATATTAGGATTTTTGTATACCATATTGATAAATGACTCCATTATTTTCTATGGATTTCTCGCCGATTGATGAAAAATCATGTCAATCAAATTAAATCACTCGGTGAGAGTCGAAAAACTCTTGTTAGGAAAAAGAGAGTTGGGCGAAGGGAAGGGATAGGAGACTCTAAACTCTACCATATAGCCAAGATATAAGATTATTAATAATTTACAAACATTACAATCTACCATCACACATAGTTAATATTCTAAAGTGCCTATAAACTTAATAAATAAATAAAAATATTTAAAAATTTGTGATTATGAATCATGATGATGGAAATAAAAATTTAAAAGATTCCCATATGAAAGGGATTACTCACAATAAGAGACAATTCTGTACACTGAAACTCAGAAATTATTAGTAGACCTTGTCCATATAATATGAGGATTAAAAGGTGTGATATTTAGAAACGTATAAATCTATATAATTTTACAGCCATCTCTGTCATTATCATCACATGAAACCACCTGACCTTACAATCCTCTATTTAATCTGATAGAAACCTATAAAATCTGATGGCTTAAAATAATGAGATTGGAAGAAATACCTATAAAATCTGATGGCTTAAAATAATGTTATAATATATCCAAAAGAGTAGAGTCTCACCAACCTTATAACAAAGGCCAGATGACATGAGGAAAGCACGGTATATTTGTTATTTTTTTTTGTTGGTAGATTCTGTCTTTATTTTAAATTGGTTGGTTTGAGGATGCCTGAACTTATTGACCCCCTCAAATTAGTGCATTTTGCAGGCATTTTGCAGGTATTACGAGGAATATACTTCTAAGCACTGATGGATTTTGCAAGGCGTTTAGACGTTTTTAGTCATTTTAAATGTCAAAATACAGTGACTTTTAAAATATGACTGTCATGATTGACAGGTAAATATATAATATAAATGTCAAAATGACATGTATATTCAAAATTCACACACACACACATTAAATATTAAATAGACATTGTACATTATAAATTTGTGAGATTCATGACAAATATAAAATAAATGAAAATGGAGACTTGGGAGTGTAAATAAATTAAAAGTAATACAATGATTGTTCATTAATTTTTATTTTTAATTAGTTTTGTTTGATTTTTTTATTTATTTGATTTCTTGTTTTGTATTTTATTGATTTTGATTTGTAATTGGTTTTTTTATTTTTTATTTGTTTGATTTCTTACAAATGAAGATCGGATAAAAGACTAGATGTATTAGATTTGGGATTTTGCAAGAATCTATCTACAAAATTGCAAGTTTGCACTTAGTGAGTCATTTCTATCATTTTCTTCAATTTTGTTTTTTTAAATTGTAATTTGAAATTTTGTTTTAATATTCTCATAAACTTTAATGATGTTTACGGATCTTCAAATTGATTAGTGCAATATTAATTTTTTTGGGAAAAAATGAATATGTGAAAAACAATGAAATTGATTAGTCCAATCTATTATCCATAATTAAATAAAAGTCACATAACTATGAGAGAATATTACAAAGAACAACATCCATATAAATTTTACCTCAATTTATGTAATTTGTAATAATTATTATAAATACAAATTTGACGTGCATATTAAATTTTAAACGTCAAATGACATCCATATAATTTTCTAGATCGCCAAATAATTTTACTGTGACATGTAACATTGAATATCAAAATCCAAAGACTTTGCTTCTACGGGACACTCGGTTGAGAGTTTTGGTTTGTGATAATATATAAATTTCGATATACTCGATTTTTATGTTAATGGAGTAACATCATAATGGTAACATGAATATGTTTGTTTGTTTGGTTTTCTCCTCTCTTCTATAATTTCATAATCTCGAAAAAAAAGTTCAATTGACTTTAAATGCATGTCTTACTAACAAAATTAGGATATATCTTGTAAGTACGTCTTGGAATTGCTTCTTAAAATTTAAAAACTCCCCATTCGAATCCCTTTTCAATTTTTCCTAAACATTTTGTTTCGGGTATATGGATTGAAAGTGGTTTTTGCACTAATAATGCATTACACTAACCATAACAAATTGTAATTAGATTTATTCATATATAAATCAAAATATATATATAGTTGTTGAATATTAGAATATATAGAATGAAAATCAAAACTCATTGAAGTTATTCAAAAGACCAATAAATTTAGGGTTTGTAGGAATATACTTGATTTTATGGGAATCTTAAAATAGTCATCGATATCAAATAGTAAGACAAAAAAAATCTAGAAAAATGGAGTTACACGGCCAATCATGACTAGTTAAACAAGTATGGAAATAGTTGTGCCGAACTATATACTATGAAAATGGCACTTTATGTTACATGTGAAGTTTGTCTCATGAATGTGATCAACTAGTTTTGAGCTCACAACAACCTAGCTCGCTTTTCGTGGTTTCTTTGTGGATGCACTTGGAAACTATTCTCCTTTCTCCAAACCCTATTATGACCTCTATGTTAGAAGAATTTGTATGGAAAGAAATTGTATTCGGGATCCCATTTTAAACCAAAGAAAATATGAGCTTCCTTGATATTTAACAACCACCTCAACTGGAGAATAAAGTGGCAATCAATATACAAGTATGATTCTTTGAATAAACATGACAATGTGTAATGCAAGTGCCCCAAACCTTATCTTTTGGATGCAAACAACAATTAATGTCTATATGATTGCCGTACATTTTACAATAGGGATGCTTGAAAAATAGAAATATTATTTCCTTAAATATTCAATATAATTCTCTTTTTGTATTCATGTGTCAATCTATGTGTGCTAAATGCATTGGTGTACCTTTGCATTTATAGACTTCTTGAATCCATATTAGGATGTTATCAAAGTGTAAACCGACACATAATGGGAAAAAGGCCAACAAATAAGGGCCAAAACATATGGATAAAATATCCTATAACACAAATGACCCATTTCACAAGTACATAAATGGTAAAATGCTCAAAACAACAAAAATTAAAGGGAAGGAAAGAGAAAACAAGGGAAATGAGAGAAATCAAAGCAATATGATATAGATAGTTGTGACCACACAAAGAAGAATAAAGATTCAATAAGAGATAAACAAGGTCACAAAATGACTAATATAAGGCCAAAAATATCATAACGAAAAAAGAGATGAGTTGAAGGTCAAACAACACAAGAAACATATGCTAGCAAGATACTAAATTTTCATCTAATAATCAAGAAACACATAAATGTTTGTCTAAATAACCCAATTTATGTATGTGTATACATATCCAAGTAAAATAAACAATCATGTCACGATAAATAATGGTTGTAGTCATCTCGTCACACCCACACTTCGTGTCTAGGAAATATGAGCCCCTCAAGTATGCATGAGTGAATTAACATGAATTATTGAAAATTTTAAAAGATAATATAGGGGACTATGAACAAATACATATGAATATGTTAAATACTATGGAGATGTTTCAGGATATGCATTGAATTTATATATGATCCAAGTGTCTCGTGATGAGACAAAATAGAAAGTGTTGAGTGATATCATGTGTTTGATTCTATATAAGAAAACATGAAAATGTAATGTGTAACATCCTATAATAGATTTCATATGAGAAAATGAATAAACGTCTTAAATCAATCACATATCTTAAAATAAAAGAGTTACTTGCACCATGTGTATGATAAGAAAATAAATATATGATGTAAATATAGTAATATATCACCATGCAAAAATGTACAAAATAAATAAATTTCCCTATGCATGAATGAGTATAAGTATTGTAAGCACAATAGAAAATATATGCCCCAATTGTGTGGATGTAATCAATGTAAGCACAATAGGACAATACACCAAGCTGGAAAATTTTAAGCAATGTAAGTATATAATGGGGATATATATTTGCATATCAATGTTAAGTAAAATTATCATATTTTCCCCAAATAGGTCTAGAATGCAATGCAAACAATTTATAGAAAAATAAGGTGTCATGCCCCCTTGACCATTTTTGTATGGGAATAAAATGGTACATATGCCTACTACATAAAAAGGATATGTTTTCACAAATATGGATTTGAATCATTAAATGTGGTTTTTGTTTCCTTTTAAATAAAATAATGTCGCATATTGTCTGGTTTTCTCACAAATTAACTAGAAATCAATCTCCTCTTTAGAAATTGTAATCCATGTTCATCTCCTTTTAAAACACATGTAAAAAGGGGATGTTAAGGGGTCTTATGTCATCCCTTAATTATTATCAAATCCCTTATGATTCAATAAAATTGTAAGCATCATTCAATGCAAGTCAACAATCAATTGAATGTGTATGCAACTGTCTCATCCCTTATATTTACATGCATGCGACAACTAGTATCATCTAAAATAAATTCTAAATGTTTTACTTAGGATTTTGGTATGAGGATGCTTCAAAAAAATAGGTTTTTATATTCAATATCACTCTTACAATTTCAATTCAATGTATGGATGATTGTCTATTGACACTAATGCATATATGCATATTATGTAATTATGAAAATAAAATTAGGATCTGGGCACAAGGTGGGAAGGTTGATCAAAAGAGGAGAACAACTTGCTTAAACAAGGGTGAGGGAAAAAAGGGCCCAAAAAGGAAATATATCCATTTTTATGGGAAGGAAACCATTTTTGTGTGGCACAAAAAGTTGGAAATATTGTCATTGATTTCAAAGGGATACCTGATAAGTATCTATTACATTATTATGGTGAGAAAATTTATCGATATGGAAAATTAGGTGTCTCCACCAATGTTCATGGGGCTATGCCCCTCTGCATTGAATTATGCATCTCCCATTATTGAATGATAACTAATCTATTCCTACCTAAGTGTTGTGGGTTGGCCAAATAGGCTAGGGATCACACAGAACACTCCATCGATCCTGTGGTAAATTTCTTGTACATGGTATAAGAGAAGAAATTACATAGATGAGGGGTGAAAAAGAGAAACTAAAAATAAGGTTATTGTTGTGAGTAGGACAATTGTAGATTTCACACCCAATAACCAGAGTAGTTTGACATACAATATAGAAGAAAGAAAAATCAAGTCAGTGGGACCAATGAATTAAAGACACAAATTTCCTTAGATTCATCTATCAAGGATGCAAAGTTCATTTCCAACACTATGTTTTCTAAGTGCATAAAAGAGATAAGTAGAAGAAAAGTTAAGAAAGATGAATGAATGAAATGTAGCTTTTATTTCATGTGCATTGATGATACAAATCTCAACAACAACAATCCACAATTGTTACAACATAGATGTTATCAAAATCTAGCATTTTCAGGGTTCCTTTGGAATGGAGAAGCCATCCCAATTTATAGCAATGTGAATTGACCTATCATCTCCCCCCACATGAATATTCATTCTCCTATTCCACTTGTGACTTTTCATTTTCCATTAGAAAATACATATCAAGAATTTCTCTTATAATTTCGAGAAAATAGTTTTATAATTTTGAAAATATATCACTTAAGTGAATATGACAAAATACAATGATTACGCTCAATGAATAATTATAAAGTGGAGAGAATTAAAAGGGAGGAGGAGAGAAGGAGGGATAAGATGAGAAGATCCAAGCATGAAGAAAATTCACTCTTGTGATGATCCAATAGAATGCTTGAATGCATTCATAAACTCGACCCTCTATATTGAAATAAGCCTCCTCCTAAATGGTGAACACTTGCAGCCTTGAACTCTTTTGCACCATGAGAAACATCCTTTTGAATGATCAACAATTATATCCCATCATGTACATTGAGTGAAGAAGTGAGAAGAACTTGATCACTAGACCATTGTAGATACAATGAAGGATGTCCTCACACACTTGAACAAACCATGAAAATTTTTCACTCCTTTTTGACCAATCATGCATATGAATGAGGACTTGAAATAAATTTCTTGTACAATGCAACCATGATTATTATGCCATAATAATACAACGACGAAGAGCTCTAATGAAGACCATTTTAAACACCTTTCCTCTTTTGAAAATCCTTGAAATGATGAACCTTTTCCACACTACTTGAACACACCGAGAAGAGGAGTGATGAGAACTTGAAAATTAGACCACTGAGAAAACTAGAAGATGACTCCTATCACTGATAAAATCCCTCTGATCCTTGAGACATAGCTACCTCTTTATGATCAACCATTCACAGGGGAGAGATTGGATGAAATTTGTTCCTCTTTCCATGACTTTGATCCTATCATCACTAGAGCACTAACAATAAGTGAAGCATGATACAAAAACCTTCTAATCACAGAGCAAGGAAATAAGAATGAAATCAATACCTTCCACCTTTTGATCATGCATCCTATGAAGTGAACTAGAATGGCCTTCATGTACAAAATTGGCATTTGTCATTTTGACACTTTTTGCTCACCACATCGGGGAATGCAAGAATTGACTTGAAAATAGATAGAGGAGATTTTGTGAGTGTGGAGACAATTTTATAATGTGTGAAGGACTGAAATGTGACCACTTTTATCTCATTTCACCCATTTACTATTTTTATAATATTCACCATTATGGTCCTATCTAGCCAATTTTTGCCATTTTTGTCAATCTTGTCGGTTTTTTAGTATATCAATAATGAGGGAATGAAATAAGGAGTGTGAGTGAATATTTTTCTTAGACTTACTATTTTTAATAGGTTCTCCCATAGAGACATACTAAAATAATAAATTTGTCTTCCGATGTCGATTTGAAACAAAACCGCTTGCATAAGTTCACCTAATTCATTTCAAGGCTCTGCTCCAATTTTCAGGAGATTCCGCTTGCTTAATGTTGTATATTTGAGAAAAGGTGATATTTCACTGAAAAATTCATTTGGATATAAAAAATATATGAAATAATTAATTAGGGTATTCAAATAATCTTCTTTAAGGCATACACACAAGGAATCCATTAGTTTAGATCTCATGGCAATTAGAGTTCAGAGCATGAGTTATGAGCAAGACAAGATTTCACATCTAGGCAAGTGAGGATATTTTTCTTTGTTTAAATGTTATGAACTAGATTTAAAATTAATCTAATTTATTCCAAGGAGATTAATTTATTTTTTGATTTGTGCTTTTGAGTGGTAAGTGATGTTGAGCATGCTTGAATACACTTGACAGAGTGAGGGATGGACAAGAGAGGCATCTAAGAGTTTCGACTTAGCCATTTTTTTGGTTTTCTATCCTTTTGAGAGGGAAAAGAAATTTTTTTTTATCCCCTTGGAAATGGGATGAAAGGGACAAAAAAATTCACCCTAACCTTATGAGGACAAGTGGCAGACATACATTCAATTGGTGATAGGTGAGAGAGAAGGACTTGATTTTTAGACCCAAGGGATGAGTTTCTTTCGTGTGAGGAACCATGTGGAAGCACTTGGGGAGGGAAAAATTTACCCCATTTTCCACTTGTAAGGGATGAAAGGGACATAAAAATTTTCCCTAGCTTCATGCATACAAGTGGTGGGCATGCGTTACACAAGGCAAGGGCTAGAAAACTTGTGAAAAGTGCTTACGGAGGCTTCCCAAGGTCATGTGATGGGTCCAGGAGCTCAAAAGGAGAGAGGAACAATTTTTTTCCCCATTTTCCCTTGGAAAAGGGAAAATAGGGACAAAAAATTGTGCCTCAACCTCATGCTAACACATGGCATTGAAAAACTTTCTAACTACGAGAGTGTACCTTGGGAAGAACCTTGAAAACGAAGTTGTCGGAGCTCCCGAAGGTATTTTTTTGCACTTATTTATATTATTTTGACTGAAAAAAGAATTTTTATAGGCTTATATGGGTCCCATGATCTAATTATAGTTGAAACCCCCCTCAAAAATTACCTTTTTTTTCTAGATCACATGTTGTTCCTGCCAATAACATATTATGGAAATAAGTGCTTTGGTCTCGTGAAAAATATGAAAATACCATCATTTAGGGCATTGAATTATATTTAGAATGGTATATTTTGTTTTCCTCCAACTAATTTTGAATCTCCTATAATCACCTTTTGAAGCTCAGGTGCTTTTTTGAACTGCGACCTCCTTTACCTTCAAAAACTTGCTTTCATCAATTTATTCCTAAACCTCCAAATCTTCCTAAATAAATTACACAATGTTATTGGATCCTTAATACCACTCCTTGATTAATTTAGGCCTTCAAATATGCTCCGAAGAATGTACACCCGCATTAGAAAGGATAAATTTAGTTATTTCTATGTCCAATGAAAAATGTGCCATTAGAGGTATTGTCTTGGAAGAGCTTGTTTACATCTTTGAAACACATGGAAAAGGTAATTAAAATACATATGATAACTTGAGGATAATTATGTGCCCGACACAAGGGATGCAATGATTTGGAAGAGTTCCCAAGAGAAGGTTTATAATCCAAATTTTCACACTTAGGTCTGTATTCATGCTTGAAATTTTGATATTTTCATGTTTCACATTTATATGATAACAAATTGCTCTAGCTTGGGGAAATCTTATGGATTGAGTGCATACAGGATAGAGCATGCAAGAATCCTAAAATCTTAATTCAATTTGTGGACCAAAGGCCTTATCCATTGGGCTATACAGAGTCGTTTCTTCCAAACACACACAGACAAACAAACATATGTAAGGGAAGCACACCATAAAGCGAAAACAACACACAAAGGAAATGTAAATTATATTACATGGGAGGTATACTTACAAAGGTAGGAAAATAATGTACACATACCTAGAAACATGTTAGGAAAAGTATATACCATCATGGAACAACAGACTAAAATCCATTCTCTCAAGCACAAAAATCACTATCTAATCATACCATGTTCCTGTGATGGCTTTGCATGGCTTGAGAAGAAGAAGACACACAAATATTCCATCTTCATACTCATATTACATTGAAAACATTCTTGCATCTAATGAACACTTTTTTACCTTCTTGGAATTCTTGTATCTTGTAGCTTTCACTTGATGTCCCGTGATCATGAGACACCATTCCTTCATGTTCTCAAAAGTGGAAACATTGACCTTGTCATGGAAACATACTTCATCCTTGAATTGAAACATGGAAACATCCCTTGAATCAGTGAGGAACTTAGAAGGAGTGAGAACAAACTTATTTTCTTCCCATTCAACATCTTCTCTAAACATCTCACTTTGTTTCTCTAGAGCAATTTCTTTCAAAAATAGAGTCCACATCATTGGGACAAAGGTCTTCATCATTCTTGAGAAAAATTTGCAACATGGGAGCATGTTCGAGACCATTAGGGACTTGGGAAATGGTGAGTAAAATATGATTTTGAATCCTTTCACAAGATTTTTGCACATTCTCACTCTATTGTCGAAACAATTGTTGATAATATCCATCATCTCATAATTGACCTTGACACAATTTTCAAAACTACAATCCTTGATTTTATCATAGAATAATTCATCACCCTTGAGTGAATATTGTAGTGCATATTCTTGTTCCGAATTAATAGGACATCCAATGGTGATGAGAACAAGTTGATCTTGAATACATTCACAAGACTCCTACAACTTTTCACCTTGTTTTGAACCATTATCTTCAATACAAATCAGCTCAAAATTTTCCTCTATCATCCTCCATGGTGGAGTTGTCTTCAAAATTGATAATATTAATTGGGGATTCAATGATATCTTCCTTTACATTCATGATCTTCTTCATAAAAAAGAAAGAGAAAGACTCACCTTCACATTTTCTCTCATCCATCCATGTATCGAGGAAGACATCAAGCTTATCCATTTGGTATGTATCATCATCCACTATTGTTGCATGGGAAGGAGAAAAACAACATCCTTCATACCTATCTTGTATTTCCATGGCCTGAGTCAGTATCTCAATACTAAGTTGAGGGTCTTCAATTGCTTATGTATCTTTCAATACTTCTTGCATAGATTGTTCATTCAAAACTGGTATATAATCATTTATATCCTCATTGGAAGAGTATTTGCATTGTGCCTCTAGGAGATGGTTAAAAGCTGATCTACATATGGCCAAACTTCATCTTAAACCTCTTGTCTTTCTTTTTATGCATTTCTTGTCATCCAGTCTCACATTCTTGAAAGAATGGGCATACTTGGTTTTCAATTTTTTTTGACAAGGAGAAGAGATCCATGTTATATGGGAAGGGCAATCCTTCCAGCTCAAGATCCATTTCATCATTATCATGATGGGAAATAGATAACCATGTTGGGGAAGCAACATGAGGGGAATTTTTAACTCTATCTTGATAATTCATTATTGAATCTTCTTTCTCATATGGAAAATGAAATATTTCATACTCACCATGATGATCAACATTATGCTCCTTAGGTGAGAATGGTGGAGTTAAATCCTCAAAGAGGTTATGCTCAAATTTATCATTCTCCTTGGATTTGAAAAAGAAATTTTCCTCTTCCATTTGTTCATTCATGGTTGTATCAAGAAGGGAACTTGATTCTTCAACTATCTCCATTTCATCATTCAACATTTCATCATCACTTGAAGAATCAAAATAGGAAGGAAAATTATCCATGATCACCTTGAATTCATCATCTTGAGTCTGGGATGCAAGACATGCTTCTTGTACTTCTTCATTGTTGGTGGAGTCTTCAAAAAGCATTTAATCATCTTTCATATAACATGAATATTCCTCACTTGAATCCATTATTTCCTCGACAGGTTGTGCCTCAAGACAAGATGAGTTGATGAATGGAGGTTCCACTATCATGTCTTCTATGTCATCCTCCAAAGTGCTTATTTGAATCTTATGAGAAGGTTCAAGGATATGAAATTCCTCGAAGTGCTTGAGAATATTCCAGGATGAACCCCTCGTAGTGCATAATCATCAAAGTCTTCCTCCATAGGTAAGATATCCTCTTCTTCCTCTTTTCCATTAAGTGCTTCAAGCTATTCATACCTTTCTAACATGGATTTTGAAAAGTTCATAATTTCAAGGTAGATTTGGGGATTAGAATTTCCTTGTGCAATGCTCATAAATCTTTGCACATATTCAATTTTCAAGGCTTCTAATTGTTCATTTCTATGTGAAATGAAATCATCTCAAGGGAGAGAGATAAATGACATGGCTCTCGAGATTCTCATTCAATGTGTGAGATTGAAAGTGTTACCTTGAGTATATTATTTGTCTTCATGAATTCATACAACATCTTGTACCTCCTTTGCATCTTTTTCATCAGGTTCTTACCTTTTTCCTCATTGACAAGTCTTTTTTTCTTTCCTCTAGATGTAATCCACTTGAACTGAAACCACCAGATTTGATGATAGGTTCTTCACAAGAAATAATTTTATTCATTCTACATAGTCTTTCCTTGATTTTTGGAGACATGCCACTAGCCTTCTTTCCCTTATCCAACCGCATATTTTCGCTTAAAGCAAAAAACCCTTTCACTATTCTTGAATTATCCTCTTTGAAAGAACTAGTCCAAAATGATGGTTTGTCAACAATTTACATTTCTTAACCTTCTTCTTCTTCTTCTTCACTCTCACCCATTGGTATTTATCTCCAACCTATAAATTTCTTCATTGTGTTGTGGGAAATGTATGTGACACGGATTCGTTCCTTGTCAGAGTCACCTTGAAAATTTGATTTTGGGATCTAATTTTTTTGTAATATATACTTTTTGTATTTTCCAGAGATATTTTTTGTGTGCATGAGAACAGACCTCTTCACAAAGCAGAGTCTCTAAAAATACTTGGTGAGAAAATTTATCGATATGGAAAATTAGGTGTCTCCACCAATGTTCACGGGGCTACACCCCTCTTCATTGAATGTTACATCTCTCATTATTGAATGATGACTAATCTATTCCTACCTAAGTTATGTAGATTAGCCAAATAGGTGAGGATCACATAAGAACACTCCACTAAACCTATTAAAAATTCATTTTTTGAGGTACAAGGGAGGAAATTACAACAATGAGGGGTGAAGGAAATAAATTAGGAAAGGAAGGTTATTGTTATGAGTAGGCCAAAATAACTCTACTTCATCAAAATAATCAACACAAAGAAGGAAAACAATGAAATGGAGGTTCTATCTTTTAAGTAACATGACCACCACCACCTGCAGGGCGGTAGTTACGTAACCGCCATCCAGATGGGGTGGTCCCAGACCGCCAGTCTCGCATGGGTGGGGTCCGGCCATTACGACAGAAAAAAAAATCAAAACGAACAACCTCTAAATTTGAAAGGATGTTCATTTCTCTTCTCCTTCATGACCTTTCCCATTCTCCAATGCATGGGAGGACATGAGAAAGGCTATAAATACATGATTATAGAAGTGTAGAGGATCATCAAGCATGGGAGCAAGTGAGCAAGAAGTCTTAGTGCTGGAAATTGTATTTTTGTAGAAGAAAGGAGTGTTGGACAAGAAAAGCAAGTAATTGAAAGGAAGTGTTGAGATATTATCTACTTCTCTTTCTTACTTATTGTAAATTTTGTACCTGTTGATTTGAATTGGCCAATAAAAGTGGGAAGAAAGAGCAATTGCCCTTCCCGATCGGGTTTTTCCTCCATTGGAGGTTTTCCAGGATAAAATTGTTGGTGTTATGAGCTTATATTCTTTCCTTTACTACAATTGTTGATTCTAAGCACAATAATAATTCATTCACTAGCTATCTCTGTTATTTTCTAATAGAAAGTAAACAACAATGATTAATTTGTGATTTGTGAATAATTCCAAAGTTGAAGAGTTTACAGATCATTTTGGTATCAGAGCTAACAAGTATCCAGACTTGTGGGTATTTCATTCTTGAATTTGTATGATAGTGACAAGATCTAAAGGTGAAGAAGCTTTACCTTGCGATCCAGAGATTTCTACAAAGAAGTGGAAACAGAGAATTCGGGAGAAATGGAGGAAGAGAACTTGGTCCGTAGAATCGAGATGCTGAGACCATGATGGATAGGATGTTTAGAAGGCAAGAGGAACTTGTAGATTTGCAGAAGACAACTTCCATCAAGCAAGACTCCATGGACTCAGTGGTTCGAGGCTTAGCCAAAATTTTGGTATAGGCAAGAGTCACCATGAGGAAGATTATGGGGAAGAGCATGAAGAAGAGACTTCTAACACAAGAGAAAAGGTAAAATCTGAACATACTCCTTTTAAAGTTGAGACTAAAGTCAAAATCAAAAGCTTTGAAGGACAAGTAGATGCAGAATTACTTGATAAATGGTTGAAACAGTTAGAAGTCTATTTTAGCATCCATAATGTCACTGAGGCACAAAGGATCACCTTTGCACGTCTCAAAATGGAGGGACATGCTCTAGTTTGGTGGGAAACTCATCTAACTACTTGTGAAAAGAAGAAACATCCTATTGTGAAATCTTGGCAAGAATTTAAGGAATTACTTAGAGCTAACTTCTATCCTATTGGCCATAAAATTGACCAAATGATTAAATGGCAGTATTTTAGACAAGGCAATGGTCAAAGTGTGCAGACTATACTACGGAGTTTCGAGGCAAGCCATGTTGCTTAAACATGGATTTGGAGGATGAGGATATTCTACCAAATACTTGGGAGGACTTCACACTCACCTTCAAAGAAAAGTCATCTCCACAAAGCCCAAGGATCTCAATGAAGCATGTGTACAGCATACTACATAGATGATGAGAAAAAGCAAGGAGAAGCAGAGCCAAGGGTAAAGCAGTCAACAAATCAGTAGAAAAAGGATTATGGGCAAACAAGTAACAAGAGTAAGTGGAAAGGGAAAGGTAAACAAGCTGCCACTACTTTAAATACTTGTAAAGATCCCAAGAATTTTTGCAAGAATTGTGATATCAATGGTCATACTGACGCTACATGTTGGAAGTTGCATCCGAGTTACATCCAAAGAACCGAACCAAGGACTCCAAGAAGTCCATGACAACTATAAAGATAGAAGGGGAGGTGGAAATCGAAGATGACTCTGATGTAGATGAAAGGCTTGGATGCACGGCCACCAACATGGACAACGAAGAGGAGATGAGTAGACTATTCCAGATCAAAATCCAGATCAAGAGGACTAAGGTAAATGCTTTGGTTGATACCGGTTCTCAATCTAACTTGATTTCTGAGGCAGTTGTAAAGAAGCTTGGTCTTGAGACTTACGAGCATCCACACCCATATCCTTTGGGTTGGGTGAAGAAGGGTGTTGAAATTCAGGTAACAAGAAGATGTAAGGTCAAGTTTGGGATAAATTCCCAATATATAGATGTTTTTGAAGCTGACGTTATTCCACTTGATGCTTTTGATGTGGTATTCGGGAGTCCTTACTTGTATGTTAGGGATGCTATCTTTATGAGAAGGGAAAACCGGTACAGATGGGTCAAGGATGGGATCAACTACAACATCCGGGCACACCAACGTAAGACACGGGTTACTATGGTAAGTGCTAACCAAGAAAATGGCTTATTCAAGAAAATCATAATCAGTTTTGTTTACTTTTGTTAAAGGATAAACAAGATGGGGTAGAAGTTTCAGAGATTTCTAACCAAGGAAAACAAGATTTGGATAGTATTATTCAATCTTTTTAAGAAGTATTTCAGCTCCTAGTGGATTACCACCAAAACGGGAAGTAGAGCATGAGATTCAGCTATTGCCAGAGTCACCTCTACCAAACATCGGTTGTATAGGCAATCCTTGCTTGAGAGTACTGAAGTAAAGAAACAACTCCAAGAACTAATAGACCAAGGGGTGATACGTCCGAGCACCTCACCATGTGGTTCACCTATTGTGATGGTGCCAAAGAAGGATGGTTCTTGGAGAATGTGCATCGACTACCGCGCTTTGAACAAGATCACCATAAAGAACAAATATCCACTTCCCCGTATAGATGATCTCTTGGACCAGCTTCAACATGCCAAATTTTTCACGAAGTTGGATCTCAAGTCAGGTTATCACCAAGTCAGGATGAAGGAGGAGGATATATGGAAGACTTGCCTTCAAAACAAAATAGGGTTTGTATGAATGGTTAGTACTTCCTTTTGGATTATGCAATGCACCCGCTACATTTATGAGATTGATGAATGATGTATTGTGGATTTCATAGATTCATGTGTCATTGTATATCTAGATGATATCTTGATTTTTAGTGCCACATGGGAAGAACATCTAACGCATTTGCAGCAAGTCTTGCAAGTTCTCAGGGAGAAACAACTACTTTGTAATATGAAGAAATGTGAATTTTCCAAATAGTCACTTGTCTATCTTGGGCACGTGGTTGAGGAGGAGAGCTACGAGTGGATCCAAAGAAGGTGGAAGCCATCACAAATTGGCCAACACCAACAGGAGCCACAAAGACTAGAAGCTTTGTGGGAGCAGTACAGTACATGCAGAAGTTCATTCCGGGTTTCTCGGTGATTGCAGCACCTCTACACACAGTGGCCACAAAGAGTAAGGGTTTTGACTGGGGTAAGGAACAAGACAAATCCTTTGAGTTATTGAAATACAAGATTAGTCATGCTCCAGTACTTGCTCTTCCTAGTTTGCAGCAGCCTTTTGAAGTAGAGACAGATGCCAGTGATTATGCTATGGGCACAGTGTTGCTTCAAGGAGGTAAACCCGTATGTTATCATTCTGAAACCTTCACTTCAACAGTTAAAGGATATTCAATATATGATAAAGAAATGTATGCACTAGTTCAAGAAATTAAAAAATGGAAACATTATTTGTTGGGTAAAGAAACTATTGTGCACACTGACCACAAACCTCTCCAGTATTTGCAAGCACAGTCTAAATTACAGCAGGAAAGGCACTACAAATGGATGGGGTTTCTTCAATAGTTCCATCTAGTGATCAAATACAAGAAAGGTAGTACAAAATTTGGTGGTAGACATGTTGTCTAGGCCACCCACACAGAAAAGTTCTCCTGTTTGGCCACTATCTCTCAGATCGAGCCCTTCACGAAGGAAGCTTACAGAGAGGCATATGCCCAAGACAAAGACTTTGGGGTAACATTTCAGAAGTTACAGTCCCAAGGGGCTGAAAAGATGGGGATTGAAGATTGTTATCTCAAGGATGGGCTGCTCTACCGATGGGGGAAACTTTGTGTGCCTAAAGAAGAAAGACTTCTATTGATGAGGGAAGCACATACCTCAAAGTAGTGGGACATTTCGGTGTTGGTAAGACCCTAGCCCACTTGCAAAGGTATGTATATTGGCCCAACATGCAAGAAGAAGTATCAAAATTTATTCGTGGATGTAAACTTTGTTGTACTAGCAAGCCTAAAACTAGGAAGGAAGGTTTGTATATGCCTTTACTAATACCTACTCATCCATGGGAGGACATTTCTATGGATTTTGTAGGAGGATTACCTATGTCTAAACATGGCCATGACTATCTCTATGTTGTTGTGGATAGATTCAAGAAAAATGTGTATTCTTATGGCATGTAAAAAGACAATAAAAGCACATGAGGCAGCAGATCTTTTCTTTGCTAATGTATGGGTGCATTTTGGTTTGCCAAAGTCTATTGTCTCTAACAGGGATTCCAGTTCTCTTGGGAAGTTTTGGACTACTTTGTGGGACAAGATGGATACCAGGTTACAGAGGAGCACAACTTTCCATCCACATGATAGATGGACAAACAAAGGTGGTAAACAGACTTTGGTACAGTTGATCAGAGGGTATAATAATAAGTACCCAAGGACTTGGGATGAGTCCTTAGCCTACATTCAACATTCCTATAACCGGGAAATACACACATCCACTATGAAGTCACCATTTGAAGCATGCTTGGGATATCTACCTACAAATCCACTGGACATAGCAGTTGGACAACAGGATGAGGAGGATACACAAGACACAAAGGTGACTAGAGCTAACAAGTTCATTGAGAGGATCCGAAAATCCATCTCAAGGTCAAAGAACAACTAGAAAATCTCAAGCAAAGTACAAAGCTAGGCACGATCAACATAGGAGGGAACACAAGCTTCATGTTGGAGACAAAGTTTGGCTTTACTTGAGCAAGGAGAGACTACAAGGTCAAGCACGAAGCTCAAGCCACTACGATATGGACCCTTCACCATATTGGAGCAGGTTGGGGAAAATGCTTTTCGACTTGATTTTCCATCATTCATGAGGATGTACTCTATAGTAAACTCATGAGAACTTGCACCTATATGAGCCATCCATGCTGATGAAGATGAAGAACTATAGTTGCTACCTTCCATTGAGGATTGCGTCTTGGACTCACGAGGTGAATTGAGGAGGATGTAGTGCTACAAAAAAAAGTCAGAGAGACTAGAAGAGGTCCGCAGGAGTCTTGGCAGATTGGACTGAAAGGAAAGACACCAAGGCAGGCCCGATGGTACTCAAAGGAGCAAGTGAGGGAATTGTTCCCTCATCTACTCCCCCACTAAGCTTTTGTGGGACCAAAATCCTCCTAAGAAGGGGAGGTGTGATCCATAGGGATCCAAAATAACTCTACTTCATCAAAAAATCAACACAAAGAAGGAAAACAATGAAACAAAGGTTCTGTCTTTAAGTAACAGACCACCACCTTGCATGCAGGCAGGGGTTACAGTAACCACCACCCAGCCTAGCAGGCGGTGGTCCCAAGACCACCGGTCACATCTGGGGCGGTCCCGCCATTATGGATAGAAAACTAAATTCAAAACGAACAACCTCTGAATTTGAAAGGATGTTCATTTCTCTTCTCCTTCATGACCTTTCCCATTCTCCAAAGGCATGCATGGAGGACATGAGAAAGGCTATAAATACATGATTATAGAAGTGTAGAGATCATCAAGCATGGGAGCAAGTGAGCAAGAAGTCTTGGTGCTGAAATTGTATTTTTGTAGAAGAAAGGAGTGTTGAGATGAGAGAAAAAGCAAGTAATCGAAAGGAAGTGTGTTGAGATATTATCTACTTCTCTTTTTTACTTATTGTAAATTTGTATACTTTGATTTGAATTGGCCAATAAAGTGGGAAGAAAGAGCAATTTCCCTTCCCGACTAGTTTTTCCTCCATCGAGGTTTTCCAGATAAAATTGTTGGTGTTATGAGCTTATATTCTTTCCTTTACTACAATTGTTGATTCTAAGCACAATAGTAATTCATTCACTAGCTATCTCTATAACGTTATTTTCTAATGAAAGTAAACAAAACAATGTATTAATTTGTGATTTGTGAATAATTCCAAAGTCATGTGTGTGTGTGTGTGTGTCAAGCCCTAGGTGCTCTTGTTTCAAAACCACACTTTATGAAATAGTGAATACAATAGATAAATGTAGAAAAATTAGTAGAATGTGTGCATGGAATAGAATAAATCCTCCCCCTATGAAGTGTGATGCAAATGTCCTATCTTTTGCCTTGATGATGGAGATATGTGACGTTAATGCAATAGATGGATGAATTAGGTGGAGTCCATAGAGTGTATGATGTTAGGTCCTCATTATGGTCTCATAACTTTCTATTTATAGGGTTCTCTTGCTCTAATTTTGTAATTAGCCCCAAAAGGATAACCACAGTGGAAGATAAACATGAAAATATGGCTAGAATTCATGAGGCTCAAAATGTAGGCGGAATTAAAATTTAGAAGGATCAGTGGCACCCCAAGTGGGCCTAATATGACGCCCATGGGCACCCCAAGACTAAATTTTGGTGCCCAAATTTACTTACTAAAATTACACGAGATGTGTGAAAATGCACAGGGCATATGTGTATAATATTTCACAAATTATGAAATAAAATAAATAAGATGGCCAAAGGGATGGGGGTTAATTATTAATTTCTTCACTCAAGAACCTTCTAAATAGTAGTATAAGACTAGGATAAATAAATATCTAAAGTGCATGATTTTATGACTAAATTTTTCCCCCACTTTATGTTGGTGAGCAAAAATCTCAAGAAGGCATAAAGTAGATAGAAATGTTTACCTAAAGTCCATAAAGAGTGTAGTAGAAATGTCATTGAAGGACTAGAAAAACATGGAGTGATAAAAATATGGAGTGTGGAAACTATAGATGAAAAATGCATAAAGAAAAAAAGTGATGAGAGTGAACCTAAGGTGTAATGCGTGTGTGTAGATGTTGCAATGAATGTGTATATACTGCATGGTTAGTAAAGCATGTGTGTTGTCGAAGAATTTGTTTTTTTATTATCGCTTGTTTTTTTCCCATTTGACTCGCTTGTTTTCATACGGTTGGACTCTGTAAGGAGAAAACTATCAAATAGTCAAATATGTATGTATGTAAGTGTAAAAATGCTATGTAAAAGACACATGTGTATGAAAGTATGTAAAATACGTAAATGTAAATGGAAAATTTAAATGTAAATGTAAATGTAAATGTAAATGGAACATGTGCACCTAATCCATTTCAAGAAATATTGTAGAAGGATATATTAGGAATATCTATGTCAGAGTGTGAACATAAATATTATGTAAGTGATTATAATCTAGGATAATATAATATGTGTTGTAATAATTAATTACATTATTGTAAATGTAATTATGAGTGGGTGAGTAAATATTGTTATGAGTTGTTGAGTAAACAAATCATTAACAATATTAGTTTTGTGAGAAAACAAAATCTCACGTAAAATAGCATGGAGTTGTTTTAGAGTTATGTGTGGAGATATTTATGGAGATTATATCTCCTTAAATATAGGAACAACATATCCTATTTAAATGGATGTAATACTTCCTATGAATGGAGCAAGAAAAAAGAGTAAGATTTCAAATTTTCTTTATGCAATTATGATATTAATTTTTCATTTGGTAACAGAGCAGGTTTGATGCAAGAAATTTCAGTGCTTTCATGATCAAATCCGTCTCAAAGAATATATCATAGTTTTCGGTTTTGGATGTGGGTTTTTCTATAATTTTTCATGCAAAATTACGTGTTGGTCAAGAAACTACAGAAGAAATTTTAGTAGAACCCAGAACGTAGTTTGGAAAAAATATAGATTTTACTATGCAGCTATCAAATTAAGCACATCAATTCTTCTAACTAAAGTTTTCTTCAATTTTCAATAATGTTGAATTGTTAATACAAGTTCTTGACTTGCTTGGAGGTTAAAAGGTATTCAATATAAAATTTTAAATTACTTGATTCAATTTTGTATTTTTTTATCAATATTGTACAAAATAATGGAGAAATTAAATCTGATTGAAAAGTTTGAAGGACAAGATTTCCATACATGGCAACTACAGATGCAATTACATTTAATAGAAAAGGATCTATGGGATGTGGTGAAGTCTAATTCAACTCCACCCACTCGGAAGAAATGAATTAGAAAAGTGGAATGCAAAAGATCGAGAGCATTGGGTACCATTGGTCTGGGCTTATCAAAAGCCTATCTACATCATGTGGATTTCACAAAATCTGCAAAAGAAATTTGGGAGTCTCTTAACAAATTGTTTGGTTTTGAAGCTGAAATGGCAAAGACTACACTAAAGCAATGCTTGTACGGGTTGAAAATGGAAGAGAACTCAAAAATGGCAGATCATATAAGTAAGTTTCGCTTCTTTGCTAAATCAACTAGCTGGAATTAAAGAACATGTAAAAGATGATGATGCTAAAGCTATTCTTCTTAATAGCATGCATAAGAGTTACTCAAATATTGTATTTACTTTGAGTAAAATTACTATTAGTCTAGAAGGAGTGATTTCTACATCATTAGAACAAAGCAACATGAAGAACATGAAGAAGTACTATATGTAGGAAACAAACCTAGCTCCTCATCTAAGAAGGAAAAATATAAACCAAAGAAGGTTCCTTCACATGGAAAAATAAAATGCTTTTATCGTAATGAGATTGGGCATGTAATACTAAAGGTAAAAAGAGAGCTGGATCTTCTTGATGACAAGTTAGATCGTAAAGCCCTTCTAGCCAAGTAGAAACCGATTGGGAAGTCTACTCAACCGATGAAGAACTTTCATGTCCTAGTGATGAGGATTTCCTATGGTAGACTCTTTTTCTTGTTGGAGGAAGGAGGCAATGGAGGAAGGAGGAAAATCAGCGTCCTCTCATCATTCACCAACGATGGGGTCATGAGATATGTGGTTGGTGATATTTTATTTCAGTTATGTGGTGTGTCTATACACAAGGGGGTGAAACTAGTTTCATGTTTTGATTTTAATGTGTTCACATAGACTAACAACAGCCTCCCCCACTCTATTTGGTGTGGAAGAAATAACTGCTGACTCAACTTACAGGGGCATATCATCTACATGTACGGTCCTCCGACTATCGTACGGTCCTCTAGAAATACTTCGCTGGAAGGTACTTCGTTGAAGGTGATCACCATGAAGATGTTCATATAGACAAGGATGATCATTAACCTAGGTGAAATCCAGATAGCAAGATCCAATGGTGTGAATGACTACTCCGACAAGTTTGATGTTTCCAAGGCTCTTACCCCATGTTCACACTAAGGGGGCTTGTTGTTTTTGAATGTTAGGAATATCTATGTTGTAGTGTGAACATAGAATATTATGTAAGTGATTATATTATCTAGGATAATATAATATGTGTTGTAAAAGCAATTAATTACATTATTGTAAAAATGTAATTATGAGTGGGTAGTAAATATTGTTATGAGTTGTTGAGTAAACAAATCATTAACAATATTAGTTTTGTGAGAAAACAAAATCTCACATAAAATAGCATGGAGTTGTTTTAGGAGTTATGTGTGGATATTTATGGAGATTATATCTCCTTAAATATAGGAACAACATCTCCTATTTAAATGATGTAATACTTCTATGAATGGAGCAAAAAAAGTGTAAGATTTCAAATTTTCTTTATTTATGATATTAATTTTTCGATATCCCGTAGTGCAAGTTTTTGGCTGATCTCATGCCACCTTAGATGATAAGTGTGGGGAGGAAATGCTCTATGTCCTCCAAGATATAACCACTTTTTTTGAAATGTGTCTAGATATATCTATACTATGTTTAGGTTTTTAGGTGATCCAAACCACTAGACAAAGTAGTGTAAGGCACACCCATTATAACCTACAATCCCGTAAATTTCCTTCCCAAAAATGCTAAGGATACCATTTCTTGTAAAAAAAAATTGAATGGGGTTCATAGACTAGTCTAAACCCACTTTTTGAATGTAACTCAAATGAACCAAGGTGTAGAATCTTTGTGTTAATACGTTATGCAAAAACCCTAAATAATGCCCCCTTCTTTTGGGGTGCATGCAACATCATTGATAGGAGACATGCAGCCCCAAAAGAGGGTCATACCAACTCGTATGTACGCTAAAAATTTCTTGGTATAAACTAAGGAACACATAAACAATAAATGCTAGCCATAAGTATTACACACACACGCATGTAGAAGACAAGTATAAGGTAATAAACAGTGTAAAAGCTACCAAGAAAAGTAATGGAAACATGCAATAAGACAAGTATGCCAAAAATCAGGTTGCAAACATGGGACATCACTCACAATGTCATAAGACACGCAAGGCCATCATGGCCACAAATAATAAACAAGTGTGCACACAAACATAGGGCAAGGCCCACAAACAATGGCGATAAGTTTAAAGAAACAAACAAGTAGTCATAGAAACTTATAATCTTTCAAAACAAGTGTTGCACATGAAACACCCGTTAGCATGTTAGAGAAATAACCAATATGTCAAAAGTGTGGATGATCAAGTAATGTAAGATGCTAAGTACAAAATGAAACAATATCACCTAGAAGAGATGAATGTGGATTCCCAGGCGACCGAGTGTAGGAAAAGTAGAAAGTGAGCATCCAAGTCACATGTATGACTCATGTATCTATGATCACACGAAAAAAAGATGTGAATGTACATGTGTGGATGGTATAGATAATGACATACAAGAAATCAATCTAACATGTATAGTAAGTGATCATGTAAAACACTAATAAACAAGAGTAAATGCTCCAAGACCATGTAATATGTTGTGGGTGGATGGAATGGAAAGAAAGATGAAATGATATGAGCCGCATTCCCCTCAGTGGATGCAAGTGTATGCAATGAGGTTAATTTTTTTCCCCCTCAGTAGTCAAGAATGAACCGTAAACAAGAGTGCGTCATCAGGAAATGGTCGAGTAGTGTGTATATTGTGTCTAGTGCATTTTTATGAATGTGTATATGCGTAGTGGTGATGATATGTGACATGTAGAATAGATGTGCGTGGACCTTATAGCCTAAGTGTATACCACTATGAGATGAAACGTGGAGTGATGATTCATCCCTAAGCATATATCACTATGAGATGAGTGAATAAGTGATGATTTAGCACTAAGCATGTATCACTACAAGATAAATGATATGGAGTAGTGATGTAACCTAAGGTTTATAACACTACAATATGACATAATATGTGACGATTTAGCCTATGGAATATGTCACTAAGCTAGAGATATCGCATGGTGAAAAATCAAATAGTTAACGTGTGGTGAATATAAGGTCCATTGTATTCAAAAACCCTCAAAAATCAAGTATGGATCAGGAACTAAAGTGCTTCATCAAGTAGTGAGTGTGGTGTATGCGTAGAGGATAATGTACTATATGTAAGAATAAAATAACACCACATGTTGAGTGGGATGGTATGTAGACAAATAGATAATGTGACATGTAGAATATAATGCTAATGATGTTGATAATAATGAATGATGTATAAATGTCCAAATATCAAAAATTTGTAGATAACATATAGAATATATAATGTATGCCGCGTAATATGTGAGTAAATGTAGTGTGTAATTCCTATAGTGTAGTGTGTGGGGTTCAGTGTTGTAGTAATCCCTCAACAGTCAAATGTGAACCAAAGCACAAACGTGTGTCATCAGTTAACGACACTAGAATGTATGATGAATATATATAATGTGAAGATATGAATGTATAAGAATGGAAAATATGATGATGATAATTATTCTAAGACTAGGTAAGGGGGGAAGGAATAGTTTCATTCCCCAGTAGTATGTGTGAAGAAACAATCTATCCAATGATGGTGAAGGATGAATGTCCTTCACTGGTACTGGAGGTGAAAGTGCATGATTTTTCTCTAATAGAGGAGGTATAGTAGACAAACATTGTAGTAGGGAATGAATCTTGTACGCATGGAAGGGATGAATGTATATACTGCTAAAAATATTGAGCTTACCCTTTTCATTGTTTGTGGAAGGGATAGTAGATTATGGGAATTTGAGTTTTTGTTGTCAAGTAGATCTTGGATGATGGTACGACTTTGAGGCATCTATTAGTAGAATTTCCAACGCAGACGTGATAATCACATCAGAATATTTCATTGTAATTATTACCTTTGGGTCACGATGGGTCTAACTCGAGGGGAGAGGGGAGAGTAGATGTCAAGAATTTGTCTCAATATAAGATGTGGAGCCATGGGAAGGGTGTTAAATGTGCACCGAGGCTATTGTGAGTGATCCTACTTAGATGGAGTGGTAGTGTTGAAAGTAACTTTAGCGTCATTTGGTTTTGTTGTGGGTGATTTAAATGGCATCTTGTTGCGAAAATGAATGAAGGATGAGGTTTAGTCTTCATACTTAACTTTTCCAATTGATGGGAGTTTATTCTCACAAAGTTTGAGAGTGTGAAAAAGTTGATCATACGAAGGAGAGGATTCAAAGAGAACGCTTTCTGTATAGGTGGTAATAGACTTTGTATAAATAAATCTTGAATTTTAGAGTTGAAAGGACATTTTTCATCTTAGCTAAATTATTCTTATACCTTAAAACATAGTTAGCAAGGTATTCATTTGAGCCTTGTTTAAGTTGTGCTAGCTAGGCATATGAAATCTTAGAGCCGATGTTGATAGAAAAATGAGTAAGGAATGCATCGGCGAGATGTGTAAAGGAGGTCACCGAGTGAATATGTCAGTTGTAAAACCAACGCATTGCATAATCATGGAGACTATGAGGAAAAATCTTAGCTAAAAGGATATGATCATCAACGAAGTCAAGACATGCAACATGAAATGCTCTAAGATGTTCCTGTGGGTCCCCATGCCCATTGAAGATGGGAATCTTAGGAGTGAAAAAGTTAGGAGGAAGTGGATAAGTGGAAATGGCGGGAGTGAATGGAGTATGTAGTAACAAAGTAGAATCCAAGGATGGTGATGCATGGGAAGTGGTCTATTGTAGCTTATGAATTTGAGCTTGAAGGTCATGATAAAGAGAAGTTAAGTCTTGGTTTCCAATAGATGAGACTTTTCGGACATGAGAAACTAAGGGTGGTGTGAAGTGGTTGGTAGGTGTAGGGATAGAAACAAGGATAGTACAAATAGGAGGAAGAGTAGAGGTAGGTTGTTGAGTGGCAATAGAAGAGGGCATGACTACCAAAGTGGTGAGTTTGACCATGCTGGTAGCTTCCTTGCGAGTGACATGTAAAAGTAAATCTAGGTCTTGAGGATTCTCAACAAGGTAGTCGTTGATAGACTTAAGGTGAGCTTCAATAAAATCTTCATGAGATTGAGCCATAGAAAGAGAAGAATAAACCCTAAAAATGGAAATGGAAAAATGAATATCCTAAGAGTGTGAGAAATTGAGTTGATTTCACCAAAATGATTAACTAAAATTAACTAAACTGGGTAGCTAAGGGATAATTAATCTAATCTAGAAGGACATATAACACAGTAAATAAATATACTATGACAACATGTAAATGAAATAAATGAAGTAAAATAATGAAACCAAAACCCTAATGTGCAAGAAGGGAAAGGAAAGAACTCAGCTGATAACTTGTGGATGTTGGACTATGTCGCAATGATGCACATAAAATCAGAAAACATGAACGAATATGTAGGAGTGCCGAAAAGGAAAAATTTGGATGCCGTGTCTAGACTAGGGTGCACTGGAATAGGGCAGGGGGTGCCTACGGGTTTCATGGTCTAGGAAAAATGTGTGGAACTGGTGCTCACAAGGTTGGAAGGTGATCTGAAACTCTAACTACCTATCGCATCAATTTTTTTATACTGCGTTCAATGCTCCAAATATTCCAAGAGGAGGAAATAACCTACAAGAGACCAAAAGAAGTATTAAAACCCTAAAAAAAGATGCAGAATGAATGGGTCGAACCGACCTCGGTTGACAAAATAGTGGGCATACTAAATTGATCATTGCACTACATTTCATACTCGGATGTAGTTCGTGTGTGTGTGTGTGCATGTCATGCCCTAGGTGCTCTTGTGTCAGTCGTACTTTGTGAAATAGCGAGAAATAGCTAAATGTAGAAAAAATAGTAGAATGTGTGCATGGAATAGAATAGAATCCCTCCCCCTATGAAGTTTGATGTATATGTCCTAGCTTGTGTCTTGATGGTGGAGCTATGTGGATGCCAATGTAATAGATGGTTGCAACTCTAGGTGGATTGATAGTAATGTATGATGTTAGGTCCCTCATTATGGTCTTATAGCTTTCTATTTATAAGGTTCTCTTTCTCTAATTTTTTAATTAACCCCAAAAAGGATGACCACAGAAATGTAAACATGAAAAATGGCTAGAAGAGGCCCAAAAGTGGCGAAAAAGTGCTAGAAGGATCAGGCCCCCTAGTGCCGGGCGCCCAATACTAAATTTCGGCACCCTAGCTACATATGTGGGATGGGAATATGGGTGAAATAGCTTGCAAATGAAATAAAATAAATGATATGGCCAAAGGGATGGGGTTTAATTAGTACTTTCTTCACTCAAGAACCTTTTAAATAGTAGTATGAGACCAGGATAAAAAAATGTCTAAAATGCATGATTTGTGACTACACCGACACTATGCTTGTAAAGTGCATAAAAGAGAGAATTAGAAGAATACTTAAGAAAAAGAATGGAAGAAATGTAGCTTTTATTTCATGTGGATTGATGATACAAATATCAACAACAGCAATCCACAATTGTTATAACATATATCCTATCAAGATCTAGCATTTTTAGGGTTCCTTTGGAATGGAGAAGCCATCCCAATTTATAGCAATGTGAGTTGACCTCTCATCTCGTCCACATAACTCTTCATGTTCCTATTCCAATTTTAACCTTTTATTTTCTGTTAGAAAATACAAATTAAGTATTTCTCTTATAATTTTAAGAAAATATTTTTACAATTTTGAAATATGTCACTTAAATGAATAGGAAAAAATACAATGATTATGCTCAACAAAGAATTAGGAAGGGAGAGAAGGTAAAGGAAGAAGGAGAGAATGAGGGAGAATATGAGAAGCTCCAAGCATGAACAAAATTTACTCTAGTGATGATCCAATAGAATGCTTCAATGCATTCATTAACTCTGAATGAAAAACTTTAACCTTCTATATACTGAAATAAGCCTCCTCCTCAATGGTGAATACGTATAGTCTTGAGCTCTTTTGCACCATGAGAACCCTTGTTTTTAATGATCAACAATTGTAGCCCATCAGGTACATTGAGTGAAGAAGTGAGAAGCACTTTATCACTAGACCACTGTAGACAATGAAGGATGTCCTCACACACTTGAATCAAACCATGAAAATCTACCACTCCTTTTTGACTAATCATTCATATGAGTCTTGAAACAACTTGCTTTTACACTTCCATGATGATTCCACCACAATAATTCACTTACGAAGAGCTCTAATGAATACCATTTTGAACACCTTGCCCTTTTGAAAAATCTTGCAGTGATGCACCTTCACCACATTGCTTCACACACTAAGAAAAAGAGTGATGATCACCTGATAATTAGACTGCTAAAAACATTGGAAGATGAATCCTATCATTGATAAAATCCCTTTGATCCTTGAGACACTACCATCTCTTTATGATCAACCATTCAAAGGGGAGAGATCAATTATTCCTCCTTCTATGACCTTGATTCTGCCATCACGGAGCACTAGTGATGAGTGAAACATGAGACAAAAACCTTATAATCATGGAGAAATGAAAGAATACTGAAACCAATTCCTTATAATTTTTTATCATGTATCCTATGAATTTAACTGAATGGCCATTGGTAGAAAATTGGCATTTCTTATTTTGACACTTTTTGCTCACCGCATCGAGGAATGCGGGAATTGACTTGAAAATAAAGAGAGGAGCTCCCGTGAGTACCAAGAACATTTTATAATGTGTGAAGGACTGAAATGTGACCACTTTTATCTCATTTCACCCATTTACTATTTTTATAATATTCACCATTATGGTCCTATTTAGCCATTTTTTGTCATTTTTGTCAATCTTGTCAATTTTTGAGTGTCTCGATCATGAGGGAATGAAATAAGGAGTGTGAATGCACATTATTTTTCAGAATTACTATTTTATTAAGTCTTCCCATATATACTAAAAAAATAAATTGTTCTTCCCAATTTGGGATTCGAATGAAACCAATTGTAGAAGTTCACATAACTCATTTCAAGGCTCTGCACCAATTTTCAAGAGATTCCACTCGGCCGAAGGTGATTTTTCTAGGGAAAATTCATGTGGATATTAAAAATATATGAATTCATGAATAATGGCATTAAAATACCCTTTTTTATGCATTCATACAAATAATCCATCAGTTTAGATCTCGTGGCAATTGGAGTTCGGGAGCATGAGTTATGAACAAGACAAGATTTTGATATCTAGAGCACGAGAGCATATTTTTTTGTGTTTAAATGCTATGAAACATATTCAAAAGTTAACTAATGGATTCCAAGGATATTATTTTATGTTTTTTATTATTTTTTTGAGTGATGAGTGATGGTGAGCATGAGTGCATACATTGAGAGAGTGAGGCAGGGAAGGGGGAAGCACATGAGAGTTACTCAGTACTTAGCCATTTTTGGTTTTTATCCCTTTGGATGGGGGCACATTTTTGTCCCCATTTTCCCCTTGGAAAATGGAGGAAAGGGACATAAATTTTTCCCTATCCCTATGAGGACAAGTGGCGACATGCATTGGTTAACACGTGAGAGAGAAGGGCTTATTTTTAGCACCCATGGGTTGCATTTTGGTCTCGTGAGGAACCATGTGGAAGAAAGGGGATGGCACATTCTTCTTCCCCTTATCCCCTTGTAAAATTTATGAAAGGGACACAAAAATGCATCCTAGCATCATGGTGACAAGTGGCGGACATGCGTTGCATGAGTCGGGGGCTAGAAAACTTTTTAAAGTTCTTACGAGAGCCTTCCCAAGGTCATGTCATGGGTCTACTCATGCGACACCCTGCATATAAAAAAATTCTAACTGCGAGAGCGTACCTTGGGAAGGACCTTAAAAATGAAGTTTTGAGCTCCCAGAGGTATTTTTTTACATTTATTTATATGATATTTAATAAAAATAGAATTTATATAATAATGGGATGGTTCCCATGATCTAATTCTTCCTAAAACCCATGAAACATATTATGTTTTCTCAGGATCACAGGTTGTGTTTGCTAAAACCAAACTGTCAAAAGAAGCATTTTTGTCTTGTTAAAAATATGAAAATACCACCATGTAGGGAATTGAATTATATTTCCAATGGTATCTTGTTTGGCCTCCAACTCATTCCAGAGCTCCTGAATCACCTTCAAGCTCAGGTGATTTTTTGAACTACGAGCTCCTTCACCTTCAAAAATTCTCTTTCACTAAAGTTGTTCCTAAACCTCCAAATCTTCCCAAAATTTTTGCCTTCAAATATGCTCTGAATAATATACACCCACCTTATAAAGGCTAAAAATAGCCATTTTTAAGTCCACTAAAAATTTTTCCCTGAAAGGTACTTGTCTCTAAGAACTTTATGAACTTGTTTGAATATTTCAAACACATGAAAAATTTCATTAAAACACATATGAGCACTTGGAGGATAGATATATGCCTAGAAGAAGGGATGAACTGATCTAGAAGAGGTCTAGGAAGGTTTACAACCTAAGATTTTGACAACGGGTCTCTGTTGTCATGCTTGAAATTTTGATATTTTCATGCTACATGTTTTCTTGACAACACATTTGAAATATTTCCATTTATGATTATAGATATGCACCCCTTAAGAAAAATATAATTTAGATTGAATTCTACATACCACATGCCAAATAAAATTATTTCATAGTATTCCACGAGTTATTGTAGTGTTCCACGGGTTCTCTAGTGTTTTGTAGGTTTTTGTAGTGTTACTGTAATGTTCCCGGGGTTTTTAGTGTTTTGCGGGTGTTTATAGTACTTCTCGGTTTTTAAGTGCTCGTGGGTATTTGTGGTATTTTGTGGGTTGTAGTAATGCATCACATGATAAAAGACTGGACTAAAGTACTTTTTTTGTTTGAAATAATTCCACGTAACGAAGAGAAATTTGTATCTAAGTGAGCAAATGCTTTATGTGATACAAATGAGTTCTAAAACAAAGACAAAATTCCATAATGTATAGAATTATGCTGCAATGGTCATGGAATGTTATGGGACCAAGAGAAAACAAGGGATGTCTCGTGGGATTATTGGAAAACTTCATACATTCAAATTTCAAATTATATTAAAGCCGACTCATGATGAATATTCTAAAAATATGTCGGCACATGAAAATTCATATTTGTTCATAAAATGAACATGGTATATAAGTGAATCCAATTGTGAATACATGTGTGTGTTCGAAGTATTATGATATCATTTTTAAAGGATAAGAAAGAGAGCGATAAGAGAGGAGTGATTAATGAATATATGTCAAGAGGATTTGACAAGAAAGGGGAAGATAAAACTCAAATATATTATAATGTCAAGTTATTGAAGAAGAACAAAGAGAAAGAAGTGCATAAGAAAAGTGTATAGTGCGGGGTATAAAAATAATAGGAAAAAGTAAAGGATAATCTAAATGCCATCATCAGGTTGAAGAATAAACTACATTAGGTGGATCTTTACATTGTTGAGTTTGGTGCCTCATGTTCTTGGGGATTGGTGTCTCCAGTGATTTTGTGCTCACGAATCAAGTGAGTCGATGCTCAAAATTGGGGATCGGTGTCTCTGAGTGAGTTGGTTTTCATGTATCAAGCTGATTTGGTGCTTGGCATTAGGGATTGGTTTCTCCAAAGAGGTTGGTGCCTACAAATATTTGTAAAACAATGCATTTTTGGATGGATTTTGATAATAGCTCCAAGCAATATTTTATCTATGGTTTTTCTCTCTAAATGGTTTCCACATAAATATTATGTTTTGAACCATTATATCTTATGTAATTGTTGATGATTATGAATGTTAAAGTTTAAATCATAAAAATAGGATAATATTGATTCACCCCACACTCTTAGTAAAAGTGTGCTTTCTATAATTGGTATCAGAGCAAGTTCCTTCATAATAGTTTAACCATTGGAAGGTAGAACTTAGAAGCACACATGGAAAGTCAAGAAGGTTTCTCCTCAAACAAGGCTCCATTGTTTGATGGAACTAATTATGCCTTTTGGAGTATAAGGATGTGCACCTATCTAATGGCTCTTGGGTTTGTAATAGCGAGAAATTTTTTTGGGTAGACAAATTAAGGGATTTCTTTCCAATGCTTTGAGAATCTAAGTCCCTCTACTTAAACGGTTCAGCTTAGTGTTTACATGCACATGTGAAGAATGGTTTCTATGGTGGCCTTTTGGTCAAGGATCCAATAGAGGCACTCCACCGACCTGCGCAAAAAGCTAGCAATTTCTTGATAGAGAGGAATTTACAAGAGATCGTGAAATGGAGCAATAAAAGGGAGTAGGATTAATTTTTAGGTAGAAATTAGATTCGTACACTCGAATCGTAAATTTCAGCACATGTAATTTTAGAAGAAAAAATTAATCAAACAACAACAATATTGTTGGCATGGTTTCCTAATAGGTGTTTTCATTGATGTAAAACCACATTAATGAAAAATTGAATATTTTAGGATGATTTCATGATGTTGTTTTTATGATAACATATTGGTTCATATGATTATCAGCTACATGTAGTAGGATTTAGTGAGGTATGTTTTCTCTTACAAGCCCATACAGGTGCTTAGGAGGTGTAGCTTAACAAAGTGTGATATTCTTGTATGATTGTGAAGCATGTTTACATGATGGCTAACATTATTTAAGGGTGCTTGAGCACTCACAACAGTGGTATGGTTTAGGTATAGCTAGTTCACTTAGTTACATGTGCTCGTTAGGAGTAGGTATGTTAGCTAGGAGGTGTGACAGATTGTATTGGAGCCATTTGAGCTCATGGAAGCATGAAATAATGTGTATCATGGCAAATGAGGTATGTTTTGGTCATTTTTAGAGGTTTCATGTTCAGTTATTACATTATTTCAATTGACCCTAGTTGCTACTATGAGGATCTAGCATGCAAGCATAGGTAAGTCTTAATTAATAGAGATATTGGGAAATGGAATTCATATTATAATGATTGGATATGTTATAGGGATGATTTATCATTCTCTAAAAAAAAATTAGGTGCCCAAGTTGTGTTTTTTCAAGATATGACTGATTTTGTGAGATAGGGTGAAAAACAATGTAAAATCCAACTCAAGTGCAACTTTAGATGCTCGTTGTGAATAGTGTGATTTGCATGGGACCTTGTGGATTTTAGGGAATATTTTATGGTGATTTTATAAGGTTTCAAAAAAATAATGATGTTTTTTATCGTCGGGTTTTTATGAACGAATCTTAAGAAGGTAAAATGGTCTAAAACCCTAGTTGAACCCTAGCTAGGAGAAGTTGACAGAAAGTAAAGTATATTGACCTAGTTTTGATTTGTATTCTTGAAATGTAATTTTTAGGTCATGGTGTTGAGTGTGCCCCACCTAAAAATAGCAGCGGTTTCCGAAAAAGAAGGCTATAAAGAAATATGGTCCAAAGGAGTAGCATGCAAAATTGATGTTTCATTATGTGTGGGATTTTTTTATTGATTTACATGGATGTTTCAGGTCAATTTCATGTAGGTTCATGGTGTTGTGAGGTCCAAACAAGTTGACTGGTCAAACGGTAGTTTTAGGGTCTCAAATAGCAAGCTTCAAAAAAGAGCATAACTTGAGCTACGAGGTGGAGTTTTGAGATTATTCGAGTTGTGATGGAAAGAAGATTCAGATATATTTCCAGTTATATATTTTTTACCTCATGATGATGCAATTTTATAGGGTTTCCATTGAATTCTTTGAGAAATAATATTTTTGACAGCTTTAAGACAAGATGTGTTCTACGTGTAATTTTGGTGTTCTTTGGAGCATCATTTGGATTGGGTGATGCTTCCTATCACATGGAATGTGAATATGGATTAATTGAGAATATAATGAATCCATTTTTAGGTATTGAATGTATGTAGAAATTGTTTTATGAGATAACCTTTGGAAACATCCTTTTTGGCAGGTTGATCTGGTGAAGGAAAAAGTAGTTTTGGTTTAAAGTGAAGGATGTTTCATGAATTATAACTTTATTATAAATTTTATAAATGTTATTCCATTTATTTGGAGTGGTTACAAGGAATTTTTTTATTTATTACAAGTTATTTTGTGATCAGATGAAGTTTCTAGGGTGTTGAAGGGTGAAGGAAACAATTGTTTTGAGATTTGTAAAGGGATTGGGCCCATTAAATGAAATAATTTGAGTTGTTTAGCTAAATTGTTACCATTTATGAATATAATATGATATTTTAATCATGTTTTATGGTTCATGGGTCATGACAAAGTATGGTACTAATGTTAGGGCAATTTTAGATTGTGCCCATGGGGTTTCAAGCCATTTTTTGGCACATGTAATGAGGGTTTTTGCTAGGACGACTTATATGGGTTATATGTGACTATTGTAATTAAAATTTATGAGTTTTATAGATTTTTTTTGGGTCGAAATTATAATAAGGGACCGACCTCTTTTGGTTTGGAAGGAAGAAAAGCATATTTAAGTGTTTGTTTGGTTCATTTTTGAACTAGTGCTCTTGGAGGGAAGAAGTGTGACCTAGAGGGATATGTTTTACAGGTATGTGAGAATGTTTTTAAGGTTAATAAATATAATGATAGGTTGAGGAATATCATATATCATGAGATCAAGAGGATAGAGAAAATAAAGAAGGGGAAAGAGCAAGTTTGATGCCCTAGGGTTTGTGAGCTAAATTAGTGATCTCCATCAGTTGTGGAAGAATCATTTTCAAATATAAAACATCTTAATGGGGATTATTTGGTGATTTTTCATCCTTAGATTCTTATATCTTCCTTATGGAGTGGGTGCTTCACTAAATTAGGGGTTGGTGTTCCTTGTAGGGTTGGTGCTCTACTAAACTAGGTGTTGGTGTTCCTCGTAGGGTTGGTGTCTCACTAAATCGGGGTCAGGTGATATTTGTGAAGTTAATGCTTCACTAAATATATTTTATTTATGTAATATAAGTAGAGTTTCAGGGTTTTTCTTCCCCATGAGGGTTTCCCACTTATATCTTGTGTTCATGTGTATGCTCTCTTGATTGTGTTTGTGGGGATGAATGTTCTATGTTGTTGATCACACATTGATGGATGGATAAATGTTATTGATGCACATATGATAATCTGAAATTATTTTTAAAAGGATTGAAGGATTGATTCACCCCCCCTCTCAGTCCATTTTTCTTCTTATAAAGACCAATTAATATTTAATGAGCACAAAGTATCAATAAACCTCCTAGTCAAAAAGGCATAAAATCTTTCTCTTTTTATTAAAGATTGAGAAAAATTATAGATGCGAAGTGGGAAGAATGTAGAAAATGAGAAGTGGAAGAAAATTTCTATCTCTTTGTTTCTTCACAAGGATCACTCTCTCATGAACTCACAAAACATGACAACCCCTTAGAAAATGGGTGCCTTTACAATTTATAGAAAGAGAAGCGACTCTTCACCTACCCCCAATGAGTTTTCATAAGAATTTTCATAGTCTTAGAAAATATTAAGTCCCTTTTTATAAAACAAAGGTGACTTATTACATTATAATCCTAAAGTTACTTTTTAATTACAAAAATAAGGCATTATGAAAAAGTGCAACCTCAACAAAGAATTAGAACATGAGGAGAAATAAAAAATGGGGGATTGACAAGAGGAGAGAAAGAAAGAAGAGAGAGAAGACTAGGCTAATGCGTAAGTCGCCGAGATGATCCTGCCTCATTAGTTAACCATTCTCTAACTAGCTCCACTTGGGAAATCTTGACTCCTTTGAACTCTTTTCTGAATTGGGTCATTGTGGATGCCACTTTTTCCACATGAGGAATGGGCATGCAACTCAAAGATTATATCCAACCATTAGTAGCATCGTTGATATTTTTTACATTTTTCAAACCATGACTGATGTTTCTCCGCAATGAATGCAATGGTGGCTCGAATCCTTAATAGAGACTCCAATATTTCTTCATTGAATGGTAGTGGGTCTCCAACTTCTTTCTTAAAATGTTCATTTAATGGAATTAGAAACTCATCTGCAGTGATGTTTTCCTCCATCATAGGAACTCCAATTTTTGAAAGCTTTTATTGACGCGATCTTGCAGCTTATAGGCTCATTCCTCATTCGATTTAAACTCATTGATATCCCAATTAATCATTTTGTACCTAGTGATAAGATTCCTTTCCCACACACATGAAAATCCTCGATGGGGCACTCGAAAATATTTATTCTTATAATTTTTGGAAATGAGTACCCCCATCTCTATCACCAATGGGTGAATTGGGTCCTAGTGTTATTTTTCTTTCTCCGCTCCTCCCCGAGTATCCAAGATTTCATTACAATTGCATACATGTACTTGAAGAGTCGATTACCTCGGGAATAATATTTTTCCTTTCTCCAATATTGTACATATCCACTTACTTTTTGTCCGTCCCATATGGTGAACTCTTGAGTCTTTCTAATAAACTCGGATCAATTTTTTTGTTGGTGTTACTTCTTTAATTGGGATTTATGAATTACTCAAATCCACTAGATGTTGCATGTAGGAGGAGAGCTTATGCACGTATTTTTCCAAAGCTTCAATATTCTTCTTGTATTCTTGATTTCTTGTCCTAAAGTGAGTGGAATAATTCTCAAACATATGCTCATATCCTTCATGAGTGGCTACGCTGAATCGAATGGTACTCATCTCATAATCATCTCGTGTCATTTCTTCCACCAGTTTTATTACCTTGGTTCAAACCACTTCAATGTATTTTTTCACCTAACTAGCCACCGAAAAGCATGAGCCTTCATGAGAAAAAAATATTTCCTTTAACTAATGACACTAGCACTAATAGATCGGGGATTGTGACATATTGGATGATGGTACAGTTTTCTTTTGAAATTATTGGGACTTCACTGAATACACAAGAAACTGGCGTCGGTTGATGAACCATTGTTGGCCACCCATGGACTGGTATCGGTCAGTAAGGAGGAACCAAAGATCTCATTAGGGCTAACCATCGGTTAAGGCTAATCGACATCGGCCTTGTGCGTGACTATTATAATTAAGTTTCAGTAATTAGATATATCTTTAGTTATAAAGTGAATCTAATGGTTGCAATTGCATACCTAAAGTGCCCTAAGATTGTAGGTGCATATATAATCACAAAGCTAGTGTTTAGAAGGTAGAATTCAATTGAAAATAGAGAGAAGTTTCCTTTGAGAGAAAAAGAGAAATTTTTAGAGAAAAAATAACATGACATCCAAGAAGGTGTGGAAGATTAAAAATATTAATTATATTTTCTTCGTGATAATAAATTGGTTATTTCTTGGTGGACGTAGCCCACACTATGTGAACCATGTTAAATCTTGTGTATTGTTTCTTCTTGTTTATTTCAAAGGTGTTGATTGATTTTATGCTTAGATCTTATTAATATATATGTACAACTAGTGTGCTAACCCCAAAAACTGGTATCAAAGCATCTTTGTTTGAGGGTTGTGTGTGTTGACATATTTACTCACGAGTGATTTCAAAGTAATGGGAGAAGAAGGAAAATTCAAAGTAGATAAATTTGATGGTCATGACTATCTATTATGGAAGATGCAAGTGGAGGATTATCTGTATCAAAAAGATTTATACTTACCATTGGATGAGAAGGAAAGACCTATAAAGATGATTGATGAAGAATGGAAAATTATTGATAGAAAGGCTCTGGGATCTATAATATTGACCTTGGCAGATCCGTGGCTTCAAATATTACCGGCAAGCAGACCTACAATAGAGTTGATGAAATCTTTGTAAAATCTATATGAAAAACCTAGTGCTTCAAATAAAGTTTATTTGATGAAAATTTGGTTTAATTTAAAGATGCAAGAAGGTGGATCTGCATCAAGTCATTTGAATGATTTTTGGTCTATTATAAATCAATTAAAATCAATTAGTATTTTGTTTGAGGATGAAGTGAAAGAACTTTTATTATTATGCTCTTTTCTAGATAGTTGGGATAACTTGGTAATGGCTATTAGTAATAAAATGTCTGCTACTAATGTTTTAAAGTTTGATGATGTGGTTAGTATAATCCTAAATGAAGAAATATGTAGGAAAAGTATAGGAGAATCATCATCTAGGAATGCTTTGAATGTAGAAAGCAAGGGAAGGCAGAAGGAGAGATCTAAGAGCAAGAATAATGGGAAATCAAATTCTAAGAATGATATATCTAAATCCATAGGTAGAGGTATAATCTGCTGGGATAGTGGAAAGAAATATCATGCAAAGAAGGATTGTTGGTTTAAGGAAAATAAAGAAAATGTACCAGAGAAAGGTAAAGAGGAAAATGTTGCTGAAAAAGAGGTAATGTAAGATTCCCTAATTCTCTCCTTGAATAATAAAATTGATTCATGGGTTTTAGATTCAAGAGCTTCTTTCCATGCAACCCCTAATAAGAGTTATTTCGAAATTATGTCCAAGGTAATTTTGGGCATGTTTATTTAGGAGATGATGAACCATGCAATATTATTGGTAGAGGTGAAGTTCATCTTAAATTGTAGAATGGAAATACATGGATATTGAAAGATGTGAGGCATGTTCCAAGCCTTAAAAGAAATCTAATTTCTGTAGGACAATTGTGTGAAACTGGTTGCATGGTTACACTCATAGTCAATCTTGGAAATTTACCAAGGGATCTCTTGTTGTAGCAAGAGGCAAGAAGGTAGGATCATTGTATTTATCTACCTATATTATTGATTCCTTTTCTATTCTATCTACTTTAGATTCATATACAAGCATGTGGCACAATCGGATAGGCCATATGAGTGAAAAGGGAATGTAGATCTTAAAGGAAAAGGGTAAGTTATCATATTTGAAACATGTATATCTTGATTTCTGTGAGCATTGTATTTTTGGAAAGTAAAGACAATGATGTTTCTTAAAGTTGGGGAAACAAAGCGAAGCATAAATTAGAGCATGTAAACTCGGATGTGTGGGCACCATCCCGAGATAGTTTCTCATGGAGAATCCCAATACTATGTTACTTTCATTGATGATGCCATAAGAAATGTATGGATTTATTCTATAAATCATAAATATGATGTTTTTGAAATCCCTTGTGGAAAATGAATAATATTCAAAGTTAAAGTGATGTAGATCCGACAATGGTGGTGAGAACTCGCACTCAAGGCTTTCAATGATTATTTTTCAAGAAATGGAATACATAGAGAAAGGGCGGTTCCTAGAACACCACAGGAGAATAGTGTTACGAGAGAGAATGAATAGGACAATCATGGAACATGCTTAGAAGCATGAGGATACATGTTGGATTGCCCTTACGCTTTTGGAAGAAGCCGTAGACACCTAAAATATGCTTACACTTGGCATTTCCTCCAATCCAGTTAATTAACGACACTTCATTAATCAACCCATCTTCACTCCACTCTCAGATGCCCATTTATGACACCTTCTCGGTCACATTCCTCCTATAATCAACTTATTTGGCTAATATCTCTCTTATTAGCTAAACATTCCTCCTTTTGACCATTCATAACCTCCCTAGTTCTCTCTAGACCACTTCTATTGGCTTCATAGGCTATCTATTAGTCACAATTGGTTATCCAGACCCCTCCCAACTCTCAATGAGTCTCTAATCACTTGCTAATCAATTTTAACTAGCCTAATCCTAGCTTAACTAAGCCTAAAGCATGTTTATCCTAATCTAATCTAAAAGTGCTTTTTGAGCTTTAGTCCCACATGCACCCAAATTCCAAACTCTCCGAAGTGAAAAACTATAAATAGAAGGGTCACCTTTCCTCTCAACCTTACACTTTGTTTTCATAAAAATCTCTCTCACATTTGGAGATATTGGCATTAGACCTCATTTGCATTAGCTAAGCTAATAGGCATTTGATCTTGGCTATCCTCCATTGTTGAAGCTCCTCCATCTTACATCCATAACTTCATAGTAGGTTAGTAGGAGGGTATCTAACTTGGTCTTGTAGCCATTTTAGAGAGACCTCTTCACCTCCATTGAAGAAACAACAAATCTAATTTGATTGCTCATAGGTTTAACTAGGTTCAATTTATGTTTTAAGTAATCATAGAGTAGTTAGAGATAAAATGATAGTGTTTTAGTTTAATTCATTATTGTAGAAGTTATCTTGTTTAGCACTCATCTCATGATGCATGGATGAGTTAGCAAAGCTTTGAGGTTCTTTATCCTCATTCCATAGCTTTTGCAACTTTCCATTGCATACATTTGGCACACCCGGTGGGACACTTATGTCCATCCTCCATTAATGAAGGTCTTTTAGGTTTTTCAAAGTTCATTTTCAAGTTCTTGGTCAAATCACTTGTTATTTCTCATTTCTATTTCTAACACTAGATAAATGACCTTCATTTACATGTATTTTATGGGTTTGATATAGAAATAAGACACTTTGACTAACAACTAACCTGTTTGCTCTTGAAATTTTGAAAATCTGTGAGTTTTGCAGGTTTTTCATAAGGTGCGCGTAGGTGTTAACAAAGGGGTGTGTATCCGTTGAAAGGGACATGTATGCATCATTCGGTGTCTATCTGCATCACTATTATTATGTTTTTTTTAACACAGTGCACGTATCCATTGAAAGGGGAACGTTCTGTCATTCTCGGTGTGTATCCATCATTCTGGGCATGTATCCGTCATTCTGGGTGCGTATCCGTCATCAATTATGTTTGTTTTTTGTAGGTGTGTATCCATTGAAACAGTACATATCCGTCATATTGGGCACGTATCCATTGATACAAGCATGTATCTGTCATTTTGGGCATGTATCCATAACTATGACTGTGCTTTTTTACATTGGGCGTGTATCCGTCATACCGGGTGCGTACCCGTTGAATCAAGCACGTACACTGCTGTAGAGGGGTGTATGCGTCAAACTGCATTCACCACCAATCTTCTAGAGGCCATAATTTTTTTCTCCGAGCTCAAAATGACTCCATTTTCATTGACCTGGAAAGGTATTAAAGAGAACTACACAATGGACTCATAAAATTAGGATTTTCAATTAGCAAAAATTTATGGTTTACATTATTAGGTAAATAATCATTTTCTAACGTATCTTAAAGTTCAAAATTTTATTTTTTTGGCCATTCTAACACTTTGAAAGATTTTTGTAGCACTAATCAGTTGTTTGTAGGGTTATTTTGGTTTTATTTTTGACTAACTTAGTTAAGTGTTTCATTTCTTAGCTTGAACTAAGTTTGTAAAAGTGTGTATGCTCTCTCCTCGCACCTTAAAAAGTGATCTTGGAGATCAGAAACACTTATACCAAACTTATATCAAACGCTCAAAAACACTTATTTTGTAAAAGGATGAAGTAAAACTTTCATGTGATTTTAGTAGGATTTTTCACGTTGCGTATGCTCTTCCTTTGTGCCTTTTGGTGATCTTAGGAATCAAAAGCAAAGTGAAAAACTCTCTTTCTTGACATCAACCTACAGACTGGAAAATTACAAAAACTTGTTATCTACATGACCTAACAATTTTTAGAGAAAGGTGTCAAAAAAAACACAAAACTTCTAATACACGTGTTCTTATAGGTTACCAAATGGTGTGCTACTTAAAACCACATTTAAGTTAAGAAAGATAAAAACACACCATTTTCAAAACACTGTATTGTAGGTTTTGGAAAAGGATGCGTCCCTCTCTCGTTAACTGGAACATAACCCCTTTAGCATAATGCCTTAAGCTATAACAATGGGGGTGGTACCATGAACCCTAAAGTAGTCCACCGTTGTGTAACCTCATGGATGAAACAGGAAGCACCTTGCTTACCCACTTGACTAGTTTTCCTTGTGAGTTAGTGTTACAAAGTTATCCGTATCACGACCCTAGCAAGAGTACACAATGGATGCAATTAGTGCCCACTGTACTTGAAGGGGGAAAAGCTGAGATACTCCCAAATTAGTCATTGTAACTTTTTGGGTAAATCGTACCTACTCTTAGACAGCTTTATAACACCTAGTTGAGAAATCTTATTAAGGAGACCACTTTGTCTTGAGGCCCACTTTACTAGTCCTTTATCACATCTTGGCCATCAAGAAGTGATAACTTGTTTGGATTCAAAACCTTGTTTTTCAAACAAGGAAAATAATCCACTTAAGTTGGATCTAAGTGCCTTTCATCATGGAAATTAGATGAAATTTCACTTGGCTTAGCTTCTTTCTCGCCTTGAGACGAGGCGGAGCTTTGTCCAAGTAACACTTAGTTCATTTCCATATTTTTATCTACACCTTTGAATTTTTTTTTCCCATTCAGAAGAGAGAAGGCATCTTTCGGAGTGTTGTCATAGATATTTTTCACCACTTTTTTGTTTTTTTACGTTCATCCATGTTTGTGGCTGAGTTGTTAAACATCTAAAGTGTGTGGATGCATCCTCATATATTTGATGGCCACTTGATCTTGATTTCAGGATCATCGTCATAGTTCAAATTGATTCATCATTTGATCTCCCTTTGACGTGTTATCTTGTTTGCATTGTCTCGACACAATTAAGATACTTATGTCATGTTTTTCATAAACATGATCTAAGTATCTACATTGTGGCATTACGTTGCGCACATTTTAGCACATCCTTAGTATACCTTGACTTGGTTTTTATTCAAACATTTTCCAAAATATTGAAGAGTGTTTCTTACTTTGTTTGTGTCGTTTTGATACCACTTTGACACTAATATCTCACTTCTCCGTGAAGCTTGACAGATGTGTCCAATTGGTGTGGTTATGTGGCTTACATTTGTAAACCTCACCCTTTAACATTTTGTCCTTGTTGGTTGTTGAACGTGTCGTTGTATCCTTTGATTGAGAGTCACATCTACCCTTTGTTAATATTTACGCCTTGTTCATTTCAAGCTTGACATAAATATTGACATTGTGTTGATCATCTTTGCATCGAACTATCACTTTGCACACGCATTTGCATAGGGTGTATTTCCTTGTTGATTGGCTTTGTGTTTCACACTTGCATGATTATTCATCTAGAAAAATTGTATTCTAGGATAATCATTTTCGATCTCATCAAGATTGCATCATCAAAATTTCTATTTTTAGACCTCCTTCAAAAAATCACACATGCATATCCATACTTACGCAATGTCTAGTTGGTTGTCATTATGATTCCCTAAATTGACATGTCACTTCCTTCCCTTAGAAGGATTTTGCCATCACACTATCTAGAGATAGACATTTGTGCCTAAATGATGCCAACAATTACTAACTATCACACAATTTCTAACATTTACAACAATATGGAACCTAGGTTTAGCAATTCAATTCAAAATATTCCCATTACAACTAAACCCCATTTGGTTCTTTGTCTTTAGAGGACCCATTCAGGTACCTATTCCCCACCTTTAGCTCATAGTCAATGGTATGGTTTTGATGCTTCTGATCCAAATTATTATTCAGGTTCCCCCACTCTTCTTCTTCTTTTTATTTAGTTCCAAACTACCATTTGTACTCCCACTCTTCTTAGAAGACTTGGATCCCAACTATTGTTTGGATACCCTAGATCAAATCTTGAATCATGGTCCTCCCTTCCTTCGCAGGACCTTTTTTCCAACTCACCTTAATGATGTCTTCCTCCTTTGAAGACTCATGTGACTCTAAGTTCCATCAATCAAAAATCTAATTCGGTTCTTGAGTCACATTCCTCCCTTTCTTCGCAGGACCTCCTTCATCAGTTGTCTCAACGACCTCTTCCTCCATCGAAGAGTTCCACGACTTGGGTTACCTCTAGTCAATTATATAATTTGACTCCTATGTTGTAACTTAATGAATGGCTATGTGATCCTACTTTCCAACCTACATTACGTCATCTTCTAGAAAAATGACATAGGTCTAAATCCAAATTGTCCATTCATGAGACGTTTGCCTCCAATCCTACTTCCTCTCTTGAGTCATCTTCTTCTATTAATCAATCTTCCCTCCTTATCGGACTTGTTTCTTCTATTCAACCTTCTATGGCCAAAGAACAACAACCTCTACTGATTGATTTCTCTCAGAATGAAGAAATAATCAAAGTACATGAAGATATCCCTCTAGAGGATTGTAAACAAGGATTCTTTCTAGAACTCGATACGCTCATGTATTGGGGAAAATAAGTTGATTCCTTTTATCATAACATAAAGGAAGATCCTAAGGTCATGGAACTTGATTCTTCTTCTATTCCATCTTCACCTTCTTCTAAGCATGATGAGATGTCGGGTCTAGCATTGAGCCATGGCCTATCTTCTCATTACCAAATCATTCATTATCTATCATCATTCCTCAATCAAAATCTCACCTTGGGTCACCACTAAGTATCCCATTGGCTTCTTCTATCCTTGGGCCACATCTTAGTAGTCCTCCATTTTCTACTTATGGGTCACCTCTTAGTAGCCCATTACCTTCTATTCTTGGGCCACATCTTATTATCCCTTCATCCTCTTCTATCTATGGGACACCTCCGAGTAGTCCCTCCTCATCTATACTTGGGCCATGCCCTAGTAGCCCTTCATCATCTTCTTCTATTCTTGGGCCATGTCCTCATAGCCCAATTTCTTCCATCTTAGGGCCATATCCTGTAGCCCTTCATCATCTTCTATTAGTGGCTCACCTCCTCGTAGCCCATCCTCTTCAATTATTGGACCGTATCCTTTTCATCCATCACATATTTCTTCTATCAATGGTTGTGGCAAGCCCGCATTCATTTCTCACATCAGTTCTAAACGTCAATGTTCTCTTTCTTCTCCTTCTCGGGATCAAAAAGTCATGCGTTAGCTTATAAGAAACCCAAAAAGGTTCATTATCAAGATTAGATCAAAAATTCCAAGAGCTCAAAATCCCCCAACAACTTGAATAGTCTCAAAATTGTAAATCAAGTGCGATTCAAGAACACGCATCAACGTAACCATCAAGTATGGCATAAAGTGCATAAACCTCTAAATGGGAACTTAAGATCCCACATAAAAATCCATGTTTCAAGATAAATCATATTCATTTGTTAAGTACAAGCTCACCATGATCATCGAGATCGGGGATAACATAACTCTTGATAAACAAATGCACCTAGTCTCCCTTATCAAGGAAGTCGTAAACATCATTGTTGGATCCTATCATGCAGAGTGAATTTGTTGGTCCCAACTTTCCAAAAACTATCAAAAATCTAAAAATCAAAAACAATTCAAAAATACAAAAAACATTGAGAAAACACAAGAAAAATCAAAGGTACAAAGATCAAACATTGCAATCAGGTATTGCGTACACATGGATGTTTCTTTCTTCCCTTTCTTATCATTCCTCTACAAGGCTTTCTACCATTTTCATCCCTTCGGTGATATTATGGTTAGCCTTTTTGCACACATTTTGTGACATTTATCTCTATGGTATTTGTTTGAGCCTAGTATTTTATCACCTTAGTAAATTAAAGAACGACTGACCTCTTAGAGATCTTATCACATTCAACATCTAATAAACTTGTTGCAAAGAACTTTTGGACATATTTGTTGACACTAGCCAATATCATCATCACAATCACTTCCACCTCCTTCCATCAAGCCATCAATGGTTCTTAACCCCTTGTCAAACAAGAGATCTGAAATAAGTTTTCAGAAAGAAAAAGAATCAAAATCAATCAAAAATCAAAAATCAAAAATCAAAAGCTAAAAGCTACAAGAAAAATAAAATTGATAAATAACTCTCTCTTGGGGTATTTCCAATAATATTTATTAGGGCTATATGACACTGATTGGCAGAGAAAAATATTGCGATTAGAATCAAATACATCTTTGTCGGTTTGTGGACGCTTGGTTGGCAGCAAAACAATGTACGGCTATCCTTGCACGCTTCATTCACAAATCACCTATCGCCTATCAAAATAAATCATTCCTACACATTGGCTAGGGTGTCTTCACTTGTTGTCTATTAAATCTTCCCTTCAAGAGGTAATTAAATTTCACTTCCACACATTGTATCTCTATGAGTAAACAGGGATGAGTATGTTAACAAGTGTCTTTTTTTTTACCTTGTTCGACTCTTACTTTAGTCCTTAGCTCATCTCACAATTTGTGCCTTTAGCAATTCACTTCTTCATTGTGAGGCTTCTAAGATACATTCATATCATTCACATCATTCTTCTACTTCATTCCAAACATCCATGTGTATAAGATTACTTTATTTCCATGTTTTCAAACACCTTTATCCCCTTTCACAAAAACAATCTCTCCCCTTCTTTTCTATCATGTGATTTTAGGCCAACTTACACTGGGGGCATCCTTACTTCTTCCTAGCACTTCATTGGTTTACGTTCATCATCATGTTGAGCCTATCCATAATGGCCTTGGGTCCTACTTATACCTATGAAGATTTTTCCTTTGAATACTCCCACCTAATCGCTGGGGCATTTTTGCATCTTCACCTTTCTCGTACACACATGGCCTTATGCCCTTGTACATCCCATATACTACTAGGGGCATCCACGCTTCCTTGTCTTCCTGTACATAGTTTCAGAAAAATTTTAAAATCATCAAAAACATTCAAATATGTTAGAAAAACAAAAACATTCAAATATTTTAGAAAAATCATCCAAAAACATTCAAATATGTTTCAAAAGCTTCTAAAAATTGAAAATCATCCTACAAAACGTGGATCTTTAGTTCTCACCCATTCATCTGTGTGACTCACGGATCATCTTGATATACCTCCATCAACAAAAGCTAGGCTACTTACTTTATTCTGTACTTTGGGGCACAACGAGTTTCTGATATTGTTTCGTAGTGCACATTAATTTTTCATAGGACCAAAGTGTCCTCCATTATTCTCCTCACATGTATCCTTGCTTGGGGCACCATCATTAACCCTTTTCGTTAATTTGAATAGGTTGGAACTGAAGCTTGATAACAAAAACATTACGTTATGTTTCTCTGTTAGTTTAGCTTTTTTACTTTCTCGTATTGCATTGCATTATGTATGTTGCATGGAGTTAGGCATCTTTTACTTTCTCATATTGCATTGCATTTTGTATGTTGCATGGAGTTGGTGTTTTTAGTAATGGACATTTGTTCATATATGGCTTTTCATGTCATACTACACTTTTGTTCATTCTTTTTAATAAGGACCAATGATGAAGATCCTTAGCAATATGATGAAAAATAAATTTGTTTAAAAGGAATTGGATGGATGTTAGCTCATTCCCTCTTTCTCACACTCTTTTTCTTCTATATCCACTTTATTCTTCTTCACACTATTCTTTCTTTTGTTCTCTTTCTATCATCTTTTCAATCGTCGATCAAGTTCTTCTATCGCCCCATCGACAATCAAGGGGGCATCCTCCATTCTACTCATTTTTCTTCTATCCCTTCAAAATTTTCTACTTGTTTATGCTTGTCTACTGTCTTTGGAGTGACGTCAAACTTACATCACCCAAAAGAGGGGAAAATGTAGACACCTAAAATATGCTTACACTTGGCATTTCCTCCAATCCAGTTAATTAACGACACTTCGTTAATCAACCCATCTTTTCTTCACTCTCGAATGCCCATTTATGACACCTTCTCCATCACATTCCTCCTATAATAAACTTATTTGGCTAATATCTCTCTTATTAGATAAACATTCTTCATTTTGACCATTCGTAACCTCTCTAGTTCTCTCTATACCACTTCTTTTAGCTTTGTAGGCTATCTATCAGTCACAATTGGTTATCGAGACCCCTCTCAACTCTCAATGAGTCTCTAATCACTTGCTAATCAAGTTTAACTAGCCTAATCCTAGCTCAACTAAGCCTAAATCATGTTTATCCTAATCTAATCTAAAAGTGCTTTTTGAGCTTTAGTCCCACATGCACCCAAATTCCAAACTCTCCCAAGTGAAAGACTATAAATAGAAGGGTCACCTCTCCCTCTCGACCTTACGCCTTGTTTTCATAACAAATCTCTCTCACATTTGGAGATATTGGCATTAGACCTCATTTGCATTAGCTAAGCTAATAGGAATTTGATCTTGGCTATCCTCCATTGTTGAAGCTCCTCCATTTACATCCATAACTTCATAGTAGGTTAGTAGGAGGGTATCTAACTTGGTCTTGTAGCCATTTTAGAGAGACCTCTTCACCTCCATTGAAGAAACAACAAATCTAATATTGATAAGGAAAATAGAAAGAAATTGGATGCAAAATCCAAAAGATGTACTTTCATTGGTTATGGATCTAGTGATTTTAGATTCTAGTTTTGGGATTTAGAAGGTTCTAAGATAATTAGGAGTTGTGACATTGATTGGAATGAAAAGAGAATGTACAAGGATCAAGTTTTGGTACCCAAAGGTGAACCGGTGGAGAATTTTATGGATGAAAATGAACTCTTGGATTCAAAATTAACACCTACAGGTTTACACAATAACTAGTATCGGTTTACCCTGACCGACATCATTCCCCATGCCCTTGGTTACGGAAGAGATAGATTGGTGTCACTTATCCAAACTGGTGTCGGTAGAAGGTGACCGGCGTCGGTCACTATCAGAAGTAGATACAAATCTACAGGATGAGTAGATTGAGCCCCGGTACCCCAAATCTCAGTGAGAAGGTCACAAAGGGTAAGTAGACCTCTAGAAAGATTTTCACCTTCCTTTTCTTATTTATTATTGACTGATAGTGGTGAACCGAAATATTTGAAGAAGTAATGTAGGATAAATCCCACAAGTAGTGGGAGCATGACATGAATGAGGAGATGGACTCCTTAGAGCAGAACTAGACATGGAATTTGGTTAAGTTTCTACTGTAAAATAGCATTGCAGAGAACAAGTGGGTTTACAGGATCAAGGAAGAAGAGGGTGGACATAAGAGATACAAGGCAAGGCTTGTAGTAAAGGGATTTACACAAAAATTAGGTATTGACTTTGGTGAAATATTTTCTCCTGTTGTTAAGATGACTTCTATTCGTACTTTATTGAGTTTAGTTGCATAGTTGAGGATTTTCATTTAGAGTAACTTGATGTCAAGACAACATTTATTCATGGTGATTTAGAGGAAGATATTTATATGAATCAACCGCTTGGGTATGAAGTCAAGGGTAAGGATAAACTTATGTGCATGTTTAAAAAGAGCCTATATGGGGGCTCAAGAAAGCTTCAAGGAAATGGTATATGATGTTTGATAGTTTCATGCATGAGAATGGTTATTTGAGATGTGAATCTAACCATTGTGTTTATTTCAAGATGCTTAGAAATGGGAGCTATATTATTTTGTTATTGTATGTGGATGATATGCTTATTACAGGATCTAGTATGCAGGACATTGGTGAGCTTAAAGAAAAGCTAGCTCACACATTTGCAATGAAGGATTTGGGATCTGTAAAGAGAATCCTTGGCATGAAAATTCACAGAGACAGGAAGAACAAGAAGTTGTATTTATCTCAGGAGCATTATATCAATAAGGTGTTGGAAAGGTTTAATTTACAAAATTCAAAACCTGTAAGTACACCTATGGCTGGACACTTCAAATTGAGAAAAGATCAGTGTCCTACATCACATGAGGAGGTTGAGTACATGGCACAAGTTCTGTATGCTTCAAAGAGTTGGGAGCTTGATGTATGTTATGGTTTGTACCAGACTAGACATTGCACATGTAGTGGGAGTTGTGAGAATATTTATGGCTAATCTAGGTAAAGAGCATTGGAAAGCAGTCCAATGGATTCTTAGGTATTTGAGAGGGACATCCGACATGCAATTATGTTATGGAGGGTCAGATACTTCTTTACATGGCTATGTGGATTTAGACATGGCTAGTGATTTGTATGGTAGAAGGAGAACCACTTGATATGTTTTCACAGTAGGTGGCATGACAATTAGTTGTATTTCTAGATTGTAGAAGGTTGTGGCCCTGTCTACTATAGAGGTTGAGTATGTTATAGCTACAGAAGCTAGCAAGGAGATGATATGGATGAGAAAGTTCATGGAAGAGTTGGGAAAAGAGAAAGAGGATTACATATTATACAAAGAATAGTCAAAGTGAAATTTATTTGGCAAAGAACTCAACATTTCATTCTAAAATAAAACACATTTAGTTGATATATCACTTCATACGACAGGTATTGGAGGATGAGTAGCTAAAGTTGGAGAAAATTCATACAAAGGAGAACCCTGTAGATATGCTAACAAAGCCATTGGCAAAGGAGAAGTTGGAGCTACACTCCACTTCTATTGGTATTCGAGTTTGAGACTTGAAGAGGGAGAAACAGGCCAAAGGAAAGGATCAGAGGATGGAGCTGTATGGTACAATGCAAAAATTTATCTCCAAGTGGGAGATTGTTGAGTTATGGAGCTTAATCACTTCACTAGCATGCTTTTGCAGACTTGCTGGAATACACGGTAACCAAAGATCGGTTGACGAACTGTCTTCGGTCACCCATGGACTGATATCAATTAGGAAAGGAGGAACTAACATCGGTTAGGGCTAACCGGCATTGGTTAAGGCTAACCAACATCGGTTTCTTGTGCGTGACTTTTATAATTAAGTTTCAGGAATTATATATATCTTTAGTTATAGAGTGAATCTAATGGTTGCAATCGCATACCTAAAGTTCCCCGAGATTGTAGATGCATATATAAGCATAAATTTATGGTTTAGAAGGTAGAATTCAATTGAGAATAGAAAGAAGTTTCCTTTGAGAGAAAAAGATAAATTTGTAGAGAAAAAAGTATAGGACATCCAAGAAGGTGTGGAAGATTTCAAATCTTCATTTTATTTCATCTGTGATAATAAATTGGTTGTTTCTTGGTGGATGGAGTGCACACTCGGTGAACCATGTTAAATCTTGTGTATTGTTTCTTCTTGTTTATTTCCATATTGATGTATTTTATGCTCGGATATGATAAATATATATGTACAACCAAAGATGTGCTAACCCAAACAAAAATCATGTCCTTCATCCATGGGAACATCTCACCTTCTTCTAGCTCTGAAACAAAAAAAAATCATTTCTTGCTCGAGTTGGAGGATTTTTTCTTACAAAGGAGGATAAAGAGTGACAACAAGGGGTAGAACCTCCTATGACGGATCGTGAACTAGAATCTAGACTAATTCAAATTCTTCATCCTATGCCTCTACTATGGGTTCTTCTCACATTACTTGGATCTTGTTATGTGTCCTTTTGTCGTAAGGGAATCCCAAATTTGTGATCTTTCTTTTGAAATTCCTTCTAAATGGCTTAAACTGGAAGTAACCTTCATAACTTTCTATGATGAATTATAAAAGGCTTGTCTCTAAGATGTGGGAAACTTCCTTACATAATGGTGACATCCTTCTTCTTTTGAAACCACTCTTTTGTTCTCTTAATCACCTTATTTGTTCGCTCTATGATATGACTAGACTCACGAACACTCCAATTCACCTATGGAAAAGGGGTAGTCTTTACTTATCCATAGTTTGTAATGTACAACTCAGTTTCATCATCTTGCACACCTTCTTCATACCACAAAAACTTGTATTTCTTCATTTCTCCAATTGTCATTCTTATATTATCTCTTTTTCACACATTTAATCCATCTACACAATTGGCCCAATAGTCTACTCCGTGGGACATCATATAATTCTCTGGGAGATGGAATGTATCTAGATTGACACAAATGTTGAAATAAGTCCTTAGGGTGTATGTATGCAAATTTAGATGTTTGAATGTTTCCTTCAAATGAGATGCATCATGAATCATTTTTTCGTGAAGAATCCCAATGAGATGGGGAAAGAGATGGTCTTTTTATTTCAATTTTTGACCCTACTGTGCACGTACACCACTTTCCTGCATAGCTCAAACAAGGTTATTTGATCACTAAGGTACCGAGGTAACCTTAGTGGAGCGTGATCACAACCCGTAACTCGATGTAGGTAAAATTCGATAAATGGATGAAGAAAGCACCATATATTTTTGTTAAAGATGCTTCATGTGGCGACATCATCAAATGCAAGTCACCTTCCAAAGTTCTGAAAATGAGCATGGTGAAGGCATCATTCACGCATGTGAAGTGTCGATGAATTTATTTTTGCACGAACTAAGGAAACCTCTCAAATGCAGGAGCTTTTGAAGAGATATTTTGAGAAAGAGCCATCCCTTGAATTATCCTAAGCTTGCAAAGATTTACACTAGGTAGGAAGTCATTGATAACTTCTTTGAAACATGAACTCCGTAATAAATTAAGATGCAAATTTTTGCTTATGATCTGGGCCTATTCAATATTTTGTTTCCCTTCAACTATGGTTAGTATGAATAGGGCCATCCATTCTTAGAAATCCCTCATGTTTTTTTCACCGATCACCCTACTAAGGAGAGTGATTGCATCATAAAACCCTTCGTGAAATTCACACCTTGAGAGAGATTTGGGTATTCGAGAAGGATTCCTTCCCGACTTCAACCACGAGCCTATTACAAGACCTTGCAGATATGAATCCATGTTATTCCATTCATTCACTTCCCTCTCCTTTGAGATGACTGCCATATTGGTCCAGGTGGGAATTTGCATTGCAAGGAAATAGCCTTAGGAGCAATTATCGTCATGGATATGTCATTATCTCGACCAAATGGTCCTTGTTTCCAGCTTCATAATGATGCGAGTAGGCAAATAAAAACTCAATTATCTCGTACAAACATGAGATTCCAACCCACTACAAATAGTCCACTTTCTAACACTTTTTCTTCAATTCTCCCCTTGGATTAGCAAGCATGTTTGCTTTGAGGTTATCAAGGTCCATGTAGGTGACATCATTGTCACCCACTTCACTCGCATACTTTGATGAGAGGGTTTACACTAGTTTCACCCCTGTGAACTTGAACTTCATGCTTCCTAGGATACTTTACTACACTAGAAATTGAAACTTACTATTTTTAGTAAGTGGGAAATTTCACCTTTCATGACCCCGACAATTGAGGTTATCATTTGTAATTTCCCTTGTGTACACCTCCTCTGCCAAAACTACTCTTTGGGATGACTTACTAATTATAGCGAGTGCCCATATAGAAACTTACTATTTTTAGTAAGTGGCCATTTTCACCTTTTTTTGACTCTTCCCACCGATATTTTTCTTCTAGACCACCTTCATGCACACTAGCTTGGCCAAAACCACTTCCTACATAGGCTTACTAAAAATAGAAGGTACATGTGTAGGAAGCTTACTATTTTCAGAAAATGGGGTTCTAGACCTATTTTTTCAATGAAACAAAAATTTTCAATATGGGTTTTTACTCCTCAATGCACCTCTGAAATTTTAACTCAATCTAGTGTCTAGAAATGGAGATTTTAAATTTTCAAATTTTATTACAGTGAAACTAGGGTTTTCTCACCATAAAAAGTATGGGGCTTGCATGCAAAAAAATATTTTGGATCCTCAAGGTGCTTGGAAAACTTTAGGATTACAAAAATGGCACATCGATCCCCTTTTCATTTTATGAGATATTAACGAATCTTCTTCATGGACTTAAGGGTTTCTTCGGGAAAAAAACTTCATTTTCATTTTTTTAAAATATGGGATTCTTCGTGTTTTTTGTTTTTCACAACATGAGAACATGGACAAGATTGAAGGAGGATGAAAATGGCATATTTCATATTCTAGAAAATTTACACCTTTATTACACTAATTTTCTCCATTTGCACACTTTTGTTTGGTGTAATGGGTGTAAAAAGTGTGCCTTGGCCTCATGAAGACACTTGGTGGACATGTGGGAGTTAGTGGATGAGTAGGTCAAACCGGTCAAAGGGGCTAATGGTAAGTCGTCGGGTCATATGAGTGACCAAAAGGAAGAAAGGGAGGATGTCACACTTTTTTACATAATTTTCACCTTTTTATGCAATGGCTTCAAAATAGTGTGCCTCAACCTCAAGTTGACACGTGTCGTGATGTGAAATTGACTAAGTATCGAAGAGCACACCTTGAGGGCCAACTTGAAAAGGTAATAACTTGAGCTCCCAAATGAGTTTTGGGCACTTATTTATATGATTTCGCATGATAAAGAAATTTTGAGAAGGATGGGATGGTTCCTATGACCTGATTTATCTTTCAATGCCTCCAAAATCCTCCTTTTCTCTTGAGATCATTCGTTGTGCATGGAAAGAATGAGTTAGCCTGAAAAATACATGGTGTTTGAAGATGATTTGTTTTCTCCACCCTATAGGTAATTAAAAATTATTTACAATTATATTTTGTTTTTCTCATGACTCATTCCATATCTCTTGGAATCACTCCTTGAATATTAGGAACATTTTTCAAAGTTGAAGGATCCTTCAAGCCCCAAAACCAGCTTTCATTAAATCGGCTTATAAACCTCTCTCAAACTTCCCAAATTTTCCATAAATTAGTTCTTTATTGTTACTTTCTCCTAGATACACCTCCATGATGAAAATGAGCCTCTTTTACTGTTCCAGTGATGGTACACTTGGCTTAGAAAGGCTGATGAAAGCCCTCTCTAAGTTTGTTGAAAACTTGCCTTGAAAACCACTACTCTAAAAGAACTTGAATGATTTTTCTATTCCTAAATCACCTAGGGACTGATGAATTTAATATATGGACTACTAAAGTAAAATACTGGACTTGAAATTGAGGGGTGGATTGATCTGGGGTCAAGAAAGGTATGACATGATAGTTTTGACACACTAGGGTGTAGTTGTCATGTTTTTGGGTGAATTTTTCCCATGTAAAAACATAGGAAAACAATTGGCTCTAGCTTGGGGACACATTATGGATCAATTGTAGAAAGGATATGATGTGATAAATCCCATAATAGCAATTTTATACTAACCAATGCCTTAGCTATTGGGCTACACAGAGTTTACTCAAACAGAGATAGCTAGAAGCTTTACACACAAAACATATGACAAAAGGAACACACAACACAACACACAGAAAGGAAAGAACACACACAATAGGAAAAGGAAAAACACACCTAAAAATAACCTATGGTACAGATGTGGGGGACAACCCACTTTCATTTCTTGTAAAATTTGAGATATTTCCCAGTGCGTGGAAATTCCAATGGTGTTCCATCTAGAAATGATAAATATAAAAAAAAATTCTCCACATGGTTTGCGTATCTAGAATTTTCTAGGCCATAATGAGTCAAAATTTCCATGTCTACCCTTTGGCTCTCTCCACTTGTCCCATAGTAGGAAAATATCTCCAACTTTGAATGCTCTCGAGCATTCTCCTTTTTATCGAACAATTTCTTTACTTCGCAACTAATGATCCTTGATTTTATCCACTACTTTGCATCTATCTTCTTCAATTTTCTTGAGGAATAGAATCCTTTTGTCAATGGCACCGTGGTACTACCCATCATCCACTACTTGAAGAAACTTTAGGGATAGCATCCCTACTCACCGGCATCTCATCCTCTATCCCATTAAATAGTTGGAATGCCTATGGATTTCTTTGTTGTGGTCTTGTTTTCCCACATACGTCATATAGTTTTTGTGATGTCCTTTGATTGTCTTCTACCAAATTGTGTATGATGGTCACAATTTTTTTGTTACTTGACTCTTATTTACCATTTCCTTGTGGGTAATAGTCAAGTGTGTGTGATAGTAATATTCCATACCCATAGAAAAACTCTATCAACTCTTTTGAAGAAAAGTATGTGGAATTATTTACCATAATATTTAGGGGTATACGAAAATGGAAAATGATATTCTCCTTGGTGAGCTTGCAAATTGTTTAGTGGTTAGCTTGTCTCGCTAGAATGGCCTCCACCCATTTTTTTAAATAATCTATTGTTGTGATCATGTAAGATTGACCCGTACTTTCGAGTGAGGATTTAGGAATCCAATGAAGTTCCCATAGATTTAGCGACATCCATGCCTAGAAGGAGAGCTTCATATTTCGTCATGTTATTGGTATTCTCAAATCAAGCTTATACAAGAAAGGATAAGGTGATATTAGAACGACACCGGCCCGGATCTTGCGCTTGAGTGACTACCGTCAAATTCCATATTCCAAATCTCATCTTCTTCATTTTCAGTGAGAAAAGGTATATTTTCATCTCTCTCTCGATGTGAGGAAATAATTTCCCATCCCACTATCTAAGAACAAAATGTTCACCCTTGGATCATCTAACTTTTACATAGTATATTTCATCTTACGCACCGGCAACAGTTTCTTCATCTCTCCTTTCACTGGTATGGTCACGGAGGACTAACCCATCTTAATTTCACCACCCAAATTCCTATAGAAGCTTCTACTTAAAAGCATGCCGAACAAAGCTAGAATGTCACCACCAAAATAGTGGGCAATACTTTCTTCTCTAGGAAGTTGGACACGGCCCTCAGTGTATATTTGATTCTACCTACCAACAAGCATTTCTTTGGATTCCATAGAATAGAAAGATTCATTTACATAAGTAAGGGTAATTTGTAAGGTTTTTACTACCTTGATGGGTATAACATTATCAAAGGCTCTAGAATCTATGATATATTTGTTAAGCTAGTAACCTTTGACGAAAAGGATATGTAGAAGGGTTTTATCTTGTTAATCTTAGATGTGTTGAGTGATAGGATGTTCTGCGAGGAGGGTATAGATGTTGTATGGATTAGGTCTTTAGAATTAGTATTTGCAACCTTAGGCTTTGGGGTACCACTTCAACAATGTCAACAAACCTCTCAAACTCGAGTTGCGTGTGTTTGCAGATATTCTATTTTGGTGATTTGAACTTTGTTTCTATTTATATGTTCAACATATTCAAATGGAGATATGGTGAGTGAAAATGACATTCTATGAACATTAGAAGATTTTCATTGTGAGGATGATGTTGCTTTAGGATTTTGGGTTTCTTTGGAAGGTGTAGTAGACTTAGGAGGAGAGAGAGTGGCTAGTTTTGTTTGAGCTTTAGAATATTTATCTATGGTAGCATTGGGTGAAGGACTGATTTTAGAAACCAATTTTGAACTAGGGATGTACCGAATACTTACTTGGTATGGTAACGAGATTCTTGCTTTCTATTGGATTTGGTTTCTCCTTGGGTGAGTCCATTGATGGCGAGTGCAAATACTCGCTAATGATTTTGTTATATGGGATTTCAACAGGAGGATCTTCTTTCTTCTTTGCAGTGGTTTCCGAAGATGAAGCTCCTTTCTTTGACTATGCACGAGTGAACACCGCGCATGAAAATATTGGTGCTTATTCATCATCATTGTCTTCACTTCCTCCACATATTCAAATATGTCATTTTGTGTGTCACTGTAAACTTCTTTTACTTCAAGATAGTTTCCATCATCACCTTCTTCTCCTTCTTTTGGCTCTTCTATTTTTACTTCCTCTTTTGGTTTTTTTAGTATCACACATAACATTGACTGGTAATGCTTTCTAGAGTGATCCGTAAAGGAGGCAGAGTGATTCTTGGCCTATTCAGAGGATTGGGATTCCTTGGTGCATTCCTCATAGTTATATGAGATATTTGTTTTTCAAAGAAATCATGTCATTAGCCATTTTCTGAATCATTGGATCAGTGGGAGCTGAGCCTGAACTCTGAGCTTTCTTTTTCCCAGTAGGATTCTTTGCTTTTCTAGACAATATTAGATCATATTCCATTTTGATTACATAATATTACACTTATTTCAAATCGGTTGGTTGGGATCTTCTAAGGAAATATCCAACTTTAGGTGGTAGGGCACTAATAAAGAATATTCTCATATTATTTTCTAGAGGCATGACATATTCAGGATCCTTCGATTATCTGTTGTACTTGGTTATGAATTCTCTCATAGATTTAGTAGGATCCTTCTTCATTTATACCAGCTTAGAACAAGAGATCCTAGAAGTATTCTCGTATTTTTAAACTTATGCTCAAATTTGGTCCTTATATCCTTGCAAAAAGTGATAGACCTTACATGGGTAGCATATAAAACCATTTGGCCTCTTTTTCTTGCAATGATTCCATGAACAGGATGACTGATACATCTTTGTGTTCTACACCCAACACATCACACGTGGTGATGAAATCCACTAAATGCTCCTCAAGGATTTGGGAAACACCTCCTTTGAGTTTTGGGAATATTTTCCTCTATCCTCGTGGTATCTTGTGGAGTGCCTATGGAAGTACAAGTGGGTCGGTATTTCTACCCCATGGTATAATTGGTCTACATTCATCTCATTTTCCATTTGGTTTCGATTATTGTTTCTTACCTTTCTCTATCCATGGCTTGGGCTTTTTCTCTAGCGTTAGCTCTTTCTTAAGCTACTTTAATTATTCAATCTCAGCTCTTACTTCTACTTCAGATCTTGCTTCACTTTGATTCTTGCTAGTGTTTCTTATCGCTTCCACGTCATTGAAGTCTTCAAGATATTTTTTTATGTATGGAATCTTGATGTCCAACGCATTGAAAAACACTTAGGATTCCAAAGTGGGAGCATTTGGTCGATGAAGGGAAGACCTTGGATCTCTCGAGAAGTTCTTTTCTTCACCGGAGTACTTCAAAAATTGTGTCATTTTGTCCTCCTTTCCTTTCTAGTTGAGTGTATCTTCAACTCCGCTGCCTTGGAAAACAATGCTCTTCTTTGTGGTGCCCGAATTTTTCTTTCTCTTTCTAATTTAGTGGCACGTTCGCTTAGAGGTCCAATACTCTCGTAGCAATGAAGCATTGTGTGAAACGCTTCCCATTATTCCAAATATCCTCTCTCGCTTTAGAGCAATATCCTCTTGAATATAGAATAATAACTTGGATCTTTTAACAGAGGGTTACCTGAATAGCCATGGTTTTTAGACATAACACTCACGTGACTATTCAACTTCCAAATTTTTTTATTTTTGGTTTTTTTGAATTTTTTTGTCTTTTCTTGGGGTCATATTTTGGGTGTAGATATTTCCAAGTTTTCCCCAAGGTGGGCGTAAAAAGTGTTGGTGAGAAAATTTTTAGGTAGAAAAATTGGTGGATTTCTTACCGATGCTCTGGGAATCTAAGTCCCTCTACTTGAACATTGCAGCTTTGTGTTTACATGTGCGTGTTAAGAATGGTTTCTGTGGCGTCCATACGCAGGGATCCAATAGGGGAACTCCACTAACCTTTAGAAAAGCTAGCAATTTCTTGTTAGAGAGGAATTTACAATAGATCAAGAAAGGGAGTGAGAAAAAGGAGATGGACTAATGCCATGGGTAGAAAATCATAGTCCTACACTCATTAATCAGAAATTTCAACACACAAAATTTTAGAAGAAACAATTAAGCAAATGACAACAAGACTAGTTAATATTTAATGAGCACAAATATCAAGTAAACCTCCTAGTAAAAAAGCGAAAATCCTCTTTTATTGAAGCTTGAGCAAAATTGTACATGCAAGAGTGGGAAGAATGTAGAAAATGAGAAGTAGAAGAAAATTGTTATCTCTTTGTTTCTTCACAAGGATCACTCTCTCATGAACTCACAAAAAATGACAACCCCTTGGAAAATGGGTGCCTTTACAATTTATAGAAAGAGAAGTGACTCTTCGCCTACCCCCAATGAATTTTCATAACACTTTTCATATTCTTAAAAATATTAAGTCCTTTTTCATAAATAAAAAAAGTGACTTATTACATTATAATCCTAAAGTTACTTTTTAATTAAAAAAATAAGGCATTATGAAAAAGTGCAACCCCAACAAAGAATTAGAACATGAGGAGAGAGAAAAATGGGGGAGTGAGAAGAGGAGAGAAAGAAAGAAGAGAGAGAAGACTAGGTTGATGAAGAAGCCACTCCCACTTATCCCGCCTCACTAACTCACCATTCTCTCGACTCAAATCTAGTTGGGAAATATCAACTCCTTTGAACTCTTTGTTGAATTGGGCCACTTTGGATGTCACTTTTTCTACATGAGGAATGTACATGCAACTCAAAGATTCTATCCAACCATCAATAGCATCATTGATATCTTTGAATTTTTCAAACCATGATTGATGTTTCTCCATAATGAATGCAATGGTGGCTCGAATCCTTGATAAAGACTCCAAGGTGTCTTCATTGAAATACATTATGTCTTCATCTTATTTCTTAACATTTTCATCGAGTGGACTTAGCGACTCATCTGCAAAGTGGTGTTTTCCTCCATCACGGGCACTCCAAGTTTCTAAATGCTTCTATTATACACAATCTTATTGCTTATAGGCTTATTCCTCATTTGATTCCAACTCGTTGATAACCCAACTACTCATTTCATACTTGGTGACAAGATTCCCTTCCCACACACATGACAAGTCCTTGGATGGGGCACTAAAAATATTTTTATTATCAATTCTTTGGAATGAGTATCCCCCATCTCTATCACCAATGGGTGAATCGGGTCCCAATGTTCTTTTTATTTCTCTAGTTCCTCCTTGATTATCTCGAGCTTTCATTGAGTTGCACACATGTACTTAAAGAGTGATATTACCTCTAGGATCAATATTTTTCCTTTCTCCAAGATCGTACCCATCCACTTACTATTTTCTCATCCCTGTATGGTGAAATTTTGAGTCTTTCTGATAGAATCTGGATCAATGTTGTTTATTGGTGCTACTTCCTCAATTAGGATTGATGAAGTACTTGGATCCACTAGATGTTGCATGTAGGAGGAGAGCTTTTGTACTTATTCTTCCAAATCTTCAATATTCTTCTTGTATTCTCAATTTCTCACCATGAGGTGAGTGGAAGATTGCTGAAACATATGCTCATCTCCTTCATGAGTGGTTGGGCCCAATGGAATGGTACTCATCTCATAATTAGTTGGTGTTATTTCTTCCACTCGGTTTGATTGCCTTAGTTCGGATAGACGTCAATGTAATGTTCACATATCTCTCAACTTAAAAAGTGTGAGGCCACATGAGAAAATTCCTTTTCTTTCCTTTGACTAATGATGCTAGCGCGATAGATCATGGACTATGACTTGTGTGATGGTATGGGTTTCTTTTAAATCATCTCCTTCATCCATGGGAACATCTCACCTTCCTCTAGCTCTACAACTATCATACTTTTCATTTCTTTCTCGGTTGGAGAACCTGTTTCTTACAAAGGATTAGGAATAAAAACAGGGGTAGAACCTCCTGTTGTGGTTTAGAACTGGAATCTAGTCTAGTTCAACTTCATCACCCTATGCCTCTACTATGATTTCTTCTTTTACATGGATATTTTTATGTGGCCTCTCATAGTAGGTGACTCCCAAATCTATGATCTCTCTTTTTGAACTTACTTCAAAGGCCCAAATTGAAAGTCACCTCCACAAATGTCTCGTGATGAATGATATGAGGCTTGTCTCTCGAGATGTGGGGAATCTTCTTGACGTAAGAGTGGAAACCTTCTAATTTTGAAACCACTCTTTTTTGTCTTTCTATCCTTCTTTGTTCACTCCATGGTGTCACCAAACTTGTGAACACTCCAATTCACCTGCGACAAGGGGGAAGCCTTCACCGCTCCATAACTGGATCATACCACTCAATTCCATCATCTTGCACACCTTCTTCATAACATGGGAACTTGTATTTCTTCGTTTATCTAATTTCCATTCTCATATGATCTCTTTCTTACACATTGAATTCATCTACACAATTGGCCCAATATTTTTCTACCTTTGGGACATGATGCAACTCTGGGAGATGGAATGTATCTGGATTGACATGAATGTCGAAATTATTCATTAGGGTGTATGTATGTAAAGTCGATGCATTAGGCTTCCTTCAAATGAGATGCATCATGAATATTTTTATAGGTGAAGACTCCCAATGAGATGGGGAAAGAGATGGTATTTTTATTTTTATTTTTTACCCTATTGTGCACATACACTAGTTGCCTGCATAGCTCAAACAAGTCTATTTGATCACTAAGGTACCGAGGTAACCTTAGTGGAACGTGATCACAACCCGTAACTCAAATGTAGGAAAAATTGGAGAACTAGATGAAGAAATCACCATATCGTTTGATTAAATATATTTCCTATGGTGACATCCTCGAATACATGTCACCTTCTAGAGTTCTGACAATGAACATGGTGAAGGCATCATTCACATGGGTTAAGTGTTGATATCTTTATTTTTACACCAACTTAGGAAACCTCTCTCAAATGTAGGAAATTTTTAAGAGATATTTTCATCAAGAGATAGCCTCTTGTATTATCGTGAGCTCGCAAGGAGGTATACCACGTAAGAAGTCATTGAGAACTTCTTTGAAACATGAACTCAGAATAGATAAAGATAAAAAAATTCACTTATGATCTGGGGCCCATTCAATCTTTTTTTCCTTCAACTATGGTCGGTATGTTCTTGTAAATCCCTCATGTTTTTTCACCCATCACCCTACTGAGGAGATTGATTGCATCATAAAATCCCTCATGAAATTCACACCTTAAGAGAGATTTGGATATTTGAGAAGGCTTCCTTCCCGAACTTAACCACGAGCCTATTATAAGAACTTACATAAATGAATCCATGTTATTTCATTCATTCACTTCCCTCTCCTTTGAGATGGTTGTCATATTGTTCATGGTGGGAATTTGCATTGTAAGGGAAATAGCGTTAGGAGTAATTACCACCATGGATATGTCGTTATCTTTTGTAATGGTCCTTATTTTAGGTTCATAATGATGTAAGCAAGCCAAGACCAACTCGATGCTCTATAGAGACACAAGATGCCCACCTACCGTGAATGCAGCCCACTCTCTACCACTTTGTCTTCAATTTTCCCCCTCGGATCAGTGAGCATGCATGCTTTGAGGTTATCAAGTTCCATGTAGGTGACATCACTATCACCCACTTCTGCATACTCTGATGAGAGGGCCTACACTAGTTTCACAACTATGAACTTGAACTTCATGTTTCTTGGGATACTTTATTGCACTAGAAAAGGTAACTTACTATTTTTAATAAGTGTCAAATTTCACCAAGTTCTTGACCTCGACAAATGAGGTTATATTTTTGATTACCCCCTGTGTACACCTCCTCTTCTAAAACTACTCTTTGAGATGACTTACTAATTATAGCGAGTTCTCATATAGTAAACTTACTATTTTTAATAAGTGGCCATTTTCACCTTTTTCGACTCTACCTACTGAGATTGTTCTTCTAGACCACCTTCGTGCGCACTGCTTCTATCAAAACCACTTCACGCATAGGCTTACAAAAAATAGTAGGTGACTATGTAGGAAGCTTACTATTTTTGGAAAGTGGGGTTCTAGACCTTGGTTTTCAATGAAACAAACTTTTCTAATATGGGTTTTTTCTCCTTGGTGCACCTCTAAAATTTCAACTCAATCCAATGTTTATAAGTGGAGATTTTAAATTTTCAAATTTTATTACGGGGAAACTAGAATTTTCTCACCGTAAAAAATATGGGGCATGCATGAAAAAATAAATTATCAAGGCGCCTAGAAAACTTGAGGATTACAAAAATTGGCAAATCAATCTGCTTGTCAGTTTGTGAGATATGAATGAATCTTTTTCACGGACTTTGGGGTTTCTTTACGCAAAAATATTCATTTTTCATTTGTTTAAAACATGGCCTTCTTCATGTTTTTTATTTTTCACAACATGAGAGCATGGACAATATTGAAGGAGGATGAAAAAATCATATTTAAGTGTTCATATATATAATGTTTGGAAAGTGATGAGAGGAGGTGGGGAACACATTTGTGTACCATTTTCACCTTTGGTTTGGTGCAATGGGTGAAAAAAAGTGCAACTTAGCCCTATGGCGAAACTTGGTGCACATGCATTCAATTTGAGAATCGAGGAGGGAGTTAAGTTTAAGCACCTAGGGGTGGAAAAAGGTCACATGATGAACCTTGAGGCTAAAGACGGGGAGGGCATACCTTTTTCATAATTATCACATTTGTTATAGTTAAATGGGTGCAAAAATTGTGCCTTTGTCTTGTGACGACACTTGCGTACATGCGGAGTTGGTGGATGAGCAGTCAAACTGGTCAAATGAGCTAATGCTAAATCATTGGGTCATATGAGTGTCTAAAAGGAAGAAAAGGGTGAGGGTGCTCTTTTTCACCATTTTCACCTTATTTTTGTGCAATGGGTGTAAAACATTATGCCTTAGTCTCACCTTTGACACGTGTCCTCATGTGAAATTGCTAAGTATCGAAGAGTGCACCTTGAGGGTCAGCTTGAAAAGGTCATAACTTAAGCTCCCTTGATGAGTTTTGGGATTTAATTTATATTATTTCGCATTAAAATTACATTTTGAGAAGGATTTGAGGCGTCTGTCGACACTAAAATTTTCCTCCGTAATTTCTATTTCATTAATGTATGTATTAGGAATATGATGTTGTTAAGTATAATTAGTAGTAGCGTCTGATAGAAGATAACGGCGCCGTTAGTACGGTGCCGCCAATAATGTGGAGTATGGTAACAGTCAAAGTACAATAGGAATGTTGTAAAAAGTAAATATTTGTCGTAAGTGGTCCTAAATGTTAAAATGTCAAAGTTTGGGTAATTAGAGAAGTAGGGTCTACATGATTAGGAATTAGAAATATTATATTGGTAATAAGGACAAGGAGTGAGGTCATAAATATTTTTTGTATTTTATTTGTAAAAAGTCTAAAAATGTGGAACCCATGTAAAATGATAAGGTTTATCTTATCTTAAAGATAAGCTTACATGTACAGATAAGAGTTAAGGTATGGAATATGATTCGTCATAGTGGATTTCTTATCCTATCTTAGAGATAAGATGGATAAGCCTGGAAGTTCTATAAATAGAGAGGCCACCCCCCTCATTTAGCATAGAAGGAAGTAGTGAGAAATATTGTAGGAAGTGTGTGAAGGAAGCCATCAATTAAAGGTGTGTTGAAGAAGCCATTAAGAGGTGTAATTGTAAAGTTTCTCCCATAGTCTTGGTGAAAGGCAAGTGAAGTCAATAACACTTGAAGTACCTCATGGGTGAGATTGTAACAGTTTCATGTTAATATTATAATTTATTTTGATATTTCAGATTTGTCATCATTATGTCTTATCATAGTCGATGGTATTCTTGTGTTATGTTGTTGTTTTGTTTCCAGATTACATCACCAAACTAAAGGTCAGCATTAGTAAATAATCATAAAGCATGAGGAGTTCCCGATGAAGAATTATCATAGTGCCGGATTGGTGATGAAATTTTGGTTCCGCTGCCGACCATTCCTCGTTGGTGGATTTTCTCGAGAGATATTCCCACTTAGTCAAAAATCAATCGAGGGTAACCTTGTTTTTACTGCATGGCATAGTAGTTACCATGGTAAAGTCATTTTTGCCATGAATAGTAGTTACCATGGTAAAGTCATTTTTGCTGGGAATAGTATTTACCGCAGAAAAAGTCACTTTTTACCGTGAATAGTATTTACCGCAAAGAATCTTCACTTTTACCGTGAATAGTGTTTACCATAGTAAAGTCAATTTTTACCGCAGTAAGTTAAGTTTTACCATAGTTTACCGTGGTCATTTCTATTTTACTCTAGAAAGGTGTAAAGTCACTTTCTAGTATAGTGATTCCAATTATTTGTGCACATAAGTCTTGTTAATCAGTACTTGTGGGTTGGTATTTCACGGTGGTTACTTTTGAAAATGGGAAAGATTCCTGTTTTTTCAGCTCAATCTAATGAAGATGCTTCTTCTTTCATTCAAGAGTTTAAACGATCTTGTATTTGTAATGGCCTTATAAGAAGGGAACAATGGACTGAATTTTTTCCTACCTTTTTGGATGGTTCAAATACTTAGGTGGTTTGAAACACTAGGTGATAATGTGAAAAATTCATGGGATTTATTAACTGAAAGTTTTCTTGAAGAATTTGGTGAACAATAGAAATATGTAGATCTCATGATCGATATCACAAAGCTAACCCAAGGAGAGAAGGAGAAGATAAGGGATTATCATGCTCGTGTTCTAGAGCTAAGGAGGAAGCTCGATGCCCAGATCCGGAAGGAAGGATTAGCGGATGGGTTGATGAATGGCGTGGATAATCTCCTCTGTAAGCACTTCATTCTTGGGATGAATCCAGAGATCAGACAACGAGTGAAGTATGACCACCCAAATACCATCAACAAGCAAAGGAGATTGCAAGAAGGAAAGAAGAAAGCATGGAAGAGGAGCCCAAAGAAATTGTTGCTAAAGTAGAGCCTACACCAGCACCTTTGGTCCAGAATCCACAACCACTCCCGGTGAGCACAAATATTTCTCCTAGTACATCTACTGAGTATGAAGATATGCTCAAAAAGATGGGTCAGTTAACTATTAATCTTCTTCAAGGAAAGGAATTTAGTTCTCAGGGAGGAGATAGAGGTCCAAAAAGAAATATTTCTGAAGTTGTTTGTTATGGTTGTTATAAAAAGGGTCATTATAAGTATAATTGTCCAGATAGAGATTCTACATCTGGTAAAGGAGATAATGATAAAGGAAAAGCACCTGTGAATTCTTTTGATGTAGTAGATAAGAGAAAAAATAATGAAGTAGATGTGTTTGTAACAAAAAGAAAGAAAGAAAAAGATAATCAAGATGGAAATGATCCTAAGAAGATGAAAGAAGAAACTAGTAAGAAACATAGGAGAAGAAATTTGGGTGTGCAGGATTTTCTTATTTCACAGGGGCAAGGACCATACTCCATCTTGGAAGATCTGTCCAAAAGGCCTGCAAATATTACATATGGTCAACTCTTGGCTATGTCTTCTGAGAAGAGGCGGGAGTTGCGGTGGACTCAATGCTCGAAGAAGGAAGGAGGTTGAGGTCCCCGCTTTGGAGGCAGAGGCGGATCCCTATGCTCCACAAGCCGAGGTATTATGTAATGGTATTTCAATTCATGATGTCTTAGTTGATGGAGGTGCTGCAGTTAATGTAATGACCGAGTCTGTAATGAATATGTTGGGTTTAAAATTGATCACCCTTCAACACTTATGTTAAGGTCATTAAATAAAGGAAAACTAAACCGTAAGGTGTAGTTTCAAATGTGGCAATATCTCATTATGGGTGTGGTATGTGTGGTAGACTTTAAGGTGATGAAAATGGTATGCAAGGCACCCAATGCTACCGGGAAGACCATGGCTAAGGAGAGTTCATGCAAGAAACTACTAGAATGAAGGTTTCATGACACTTGGACGTGGTAGGAGAGGGTGAAGATAAATGTGATCCCTCGACATCATAAGGAAAACCTGTGGATTCAAGTGATGAAACTGATGATTAGACATCCTCTCGATTACTCTAGTACCAAAGTGAAGTGGACACCGAAGATGAAGAAAGTGAGGTGGATGTTTCACCATGGATATCCTTCCACCACACCAACTCATGACCCCATAAAATTATCTCAAGAAGAAGTTGATGATCGTCTCCAACAAATAAATATTGGAGATGATGTGATGGAGATTGAGAAGGAATCCTACCTCCAGCTTCTTTCAAGGTACATACACCTATTCACTTTTGATTACAAGGAACTCCGTCAAGTAAGTTGGGTAGAACATTCTATTGAGCTGGTAGATGGTGCTAAGCCCATAAAGCAAATGCCATATAGAATGAATCCTAATTTTTCCAAGACTGTAAAAGAAGAAATAGATAAGTTGCTTGATGCAGATTCATATTTGCTCAGGAGAATTCGTAATGGGTTTCTCCCATTGTGATCTCAATAAAAAGAATGGGAAGCTACACATTTGTGTTGATTACAGAAGCTCAATAAGGCAACAAAGAAGGATCATTACCCTCTTCCATTTTTAGATTAGATCTTGGATGAAGTAGCTGGCCAGGAGTGCTATAGTTTTGCTTATGGATATAGCGGCTACAACCAAGTTCGTATAACAGAAAAGATCAATCAAGACCATGTTCACCACTCCTTGGGGAACGCTTTTCTTATAGAGTTATGCCTTTTGGGTTGTGGTAATGCTCCAAAGAACATTCCAAATTTGATGAATAGGTGTTTGAACCCTACATCGGGACCTTCATCGAGTATTTCTCGATGATTTTTGCATCTATGGGAGCAAGTTGGACCACATGCACTGATGGAGACAACATTTCAAAGGTTAGATGAAGCACAAGCCTCACTAAACCCTACAAAGTGTGTCTTTGGATGTTCTAAAGGCGTTTTGTTAGGGCATGTCAGATCCAGAGATGGTATTGGTACGATCCCGATAAAGTTTCAAAATCAAAGATTTACCATTTCCTATGAATAGAAGTAAGTTGAGATCATTTTTAGGCCATGTGGGTTACTATAGAAAGTTCATCAAGAATTTCTCAAAGATTACATGTACCACTAACCCAGCTTCTTGAAGAAGGATGTTACTTATGAACCAGAAATAAGGCGCATGAAGATTTTGGACAATCAAGGAAGCCCTCGTGTCTTCACTGCTTTTGAAGAATCCATATTGAGCAAGCCATTCATTGTGTACACTGATGCCTCGATACAAAGACTAGGAAGTACTTTGAGCAAAAGGATGAAAATGGGAATGAACATCCAATTTACTTTGGGAGCGTAAAAATGAGCAAAGTATTGAGAGGTAAATTATACTCAGTAATCTAAAAAAGAGGCTCGCTATCATTTTTTCAGAAGAAGTTTAGAAATTACTTGCTAGGGCAAAAATTTCTAGTTGTAATGAGCATCATCGCTCTAAAATATATTGTAAATAAGCCTAACCCATCAAGAAGGATAACAAGATGGATAATTTTGTTGCAGGAATTTGAATTTGATATTGGGGATAGGCCAAAAAGAAGCATGTCAATGCAATGCACTCTCTCGAGCCTATGATGGTTTAGGATCATCTTGTGATGATGATGATTTCCCGATGCAAAGATTGTTATCCTCGACACAATCCCTAGTGAATACATAGATATTTGGAATTATCTGAATGAATTCAAGTTTCCTGATGGTGCCAATGCAAAGACTAAGAGAAAGATTACTCAAGCCAGTTGTCCATATTCTATTCTGCATGGAGTATTATTTCGAATAGGACCTGATGGACAGTACAAGAGGGCAGTTGGACGTGATCAAGGGAAGGAACTGCTAGAAGAATTCCACAATGGTACATGTGGAGGGCACTTCTCTGGACAACTTACAAAGAAGAAGGATCTTGGATGTAGTTATCACCGCCCACTCTTTTTAAAGATTGTTATAATTATTGTAAGACATGTGATATTTGTCAAACACATGGTAACCGTAAGACTTCATCAGCTCCATTATGTCCTATTCTTCCCCTTGGTCCCTTTGAAAAGTGGGGAATAGACATTGTAGGTCCACTTCCAACTACATCATGCCAAAATAAGTATATCAGAGTTGCCATGCATTATTTAACCAAGTGGGTCAAGCTAGCCATTGAAAACAACTTCCATGGATGAAGTGGCAAGGTTCATGTATGAACGCATTGTCACCAGATTTGGTTGCCCATTAGAAATTGTAATAGATCAAGGAAGCCACTTCATTAATGAGGTGGTAGAAGCCCTAGTCAATAAGTTTTCTATTAAGCACAGGAAGGCAACAACATACAAGCCAAGCACAAATGGACAGGTGGAACGAACAAATTTTGTGTTGTGTCAAATTCTAGCAAAAGATGCAGCCTTGCAGTACATAAGTGGGATAAAAGGATTCATGCAACATTGTGGGCATATAGGGCAACATCAAAGTCAGCAACATGATACTCCCCATTTCAGTTGGCCTATGGCATTGATCCAGTTCTTCCTATTGAGTTTGATATTCCCACTGTGAGAGTTATGAAAATGAAAGGATGGATGAAAGTGATTCAGTAAAAGAAAGGTTGGTACATCTTCATTTGCTAGAGTAAATGAGAGAAATAGCAAAGGATACAAGCCATAAGAAGAAAATGAAGCGTAAGGAATACTTTGATCAAAAGATCAAGTGGTCTCCATTCCATGTGAATGACTTGGTTCTAGTATATGATTCCGATACAAAAAAAGAAGAAGACAGAAAATTTCTTCCAAAATGGATGGGGCCCTACAAAATAAAGCAAATGTGCATGAAAATGGTATGTACCGACTGGAGGAATTGATGGCACTCCCATTACAAAATGGGTCAACCACGACAAGTCAAGATTTTCCAAGCACCAGAATAGTCTACTCCGAGGACGGAGTAGAAGCTAGGAAGGGGGAAGATGTCGACACTAAAATTTTCCTCCGTAATTTCTATTTCATTAATGTATGTATTAGGAATATGATGTTGTTAAGTATAATTAGTAGTAGCATCTGATAGAAGATAACGGCACCGTCAGTACGGTGCCGCCAATAATGTGGAGTACGGTAACAGTCAAAGTACAATAGGAATGTTGTAAAAAGTAAATATTTGTCGTAAGTGGTCCGGTAATGTTAAAATGTCAAAGTTTGGGTAATTAGAGAAGTAGGGTCTACATGATTAGGAATTAGAAATATTATATTGGTAATAAGGACAAGGAGTGAGGTCATAAATATTTTGTGTATTTTATTTGTAAAAATTCTAAAAATGTGGAACCCATGTAAAATGATAAGGTTTATCTTATCTTAAGATAAGCTTACATGTACATATATAAGAGTTAAGGTATGGAATATGATTCGTCATAGTGGATTTCTTATCCTATCTTAGAGATAAGATGGATAAGCCTGGAAGTTCTATAAATAGAGAGGCCACCCCCCTCATTTAGCATAGAAGGAAGTAGTGAGAAATATTGTAGGAAGTGTGCGAAGGAAGCCATCAGTTTAAAGGTGTGTTGAAGAAGCCATTAAGAGGTGTAATTGTAAAGTTTCTCCCATAGTCTTGGTGAAAGGAAAGTGAAGTCAATAACACTTGAAGTACCTCATGGGTGAGATTGTAACAGTTTCATGTTAATATTATAATTTATTTTGATATTTCAGATTTGTCATCATTCTGTCTTATCATAGTCGATGGTATTCTTATGTTATGTTGTTGTTTTGTTTCCGATTACATCCACCAAACTAAAGGTTGTGCATTAGTAAATAATCATAAAGACGAGGAGTTCCCGTGAAGAATTATCTTAGTGCCAGATTGGTGATGACAGTCCCATGACCGAATTATACTTGCAATTCCTCAAAAATCCTCCTTTTTATCGGGGATTTCCTATCAGTGCATGGAAAGAATGAGTTGGCCTGAAAATGCATGGTGCTTGAAGATGATATATTTTCTCCACCATGTAGGGAATTAAAAATTATTTCAAATGATATATTTTTGGCTCATGACTCATTTATGAGATCTTGGAATCACTCCTTTAAGATCGGAAATTTTTAGGGTGTAGGCTCCTTCAAGCGCCAAAACCCACTTTCAATGAATCGGATCATAAACCTCTAAAACTTCCCATATTTTCCATAAATGAGTTCCTTGGTGTTCTTGGCTTCTAGATACACCTCCATGATGAAAATGAGCCTCATGTACTATGCCGTGATGGTGTATTTGGCTTAGAAAGGCTAATGAAAGCCCTCTCTAAGTTTTTTGAAAACTTGCCTTGAAAACCACTGCTCCAAAAGCACTTGAATGATTTTTCTTTTCCTAAATCACCTAGGGGATAATTAATTACACATATGGAACACTCAAGGACAATATTGACTTGACATTGAGGGGTGGATTGATCCGGGGTCAAGAAAGGTATGACATGACAAGCTTTGATATTAGGGCATAGTTGTCATGTTTTCGTAAATTTTACCCATACAAAAACATAGACACAACAGACTGATATATGGAAATCTATTGTTAATGGTTATACAACTCCAACTACTTATCTAGTAGATCAAGCTGGAAAGAAGGTAAGTGAAAGAAATACAAAAGTTATGAATGCAATATTGAGTGGATTGTGTGAGGCATAATTTGTCAAAGTGATGCATTGTATTTCAGCGAAGGAAATTTGGGATAATCTTAGGAATATATTTTAAGGAGATGATAAAGGAAATAAATACAAATATAAAAATCCATTTTGAGAGTTTGAAAATGAAGGATGAAGAAAACATTGCATCTTACCTTCTCCATATGGATGCAATTTTAGATACTATTAGAGTAATTGGTGAATAAATTAAGAATGAAACTATTATGCAAAAAGTGCAAAGATCTCTTCCTCTAATATTTAATGCCAAAGTTTTTTATTGAAGAGTTGAAAGATTTAACTATCTTAACAATGGATGAATTGTATGGGATTCTCACAACATATGAGATGAGAACTAAAGGTGATAAATCATCAAAGTGATAAGCTACATTCAAAGCATCAAAGAAGGTGAAAAGAAAGAAACCTCAACCACATGATTGCTCCATAAATGAGTCAGATGAAGAATAAGCCCACTTTTTTAGAAGGTTGAAGAAAGGGTCTAGAAAATATAAAGGTAAGTTACCATTCAAATTCTTTGATTTTGATTAAATAGGTCATTATGCCAACAAATGCCCATATAAAAACATGGATGATAAATAAAAACAAAACTTAAAGGACATTAACATGTATTATCAATCCAAGATTAATCATAAGCAAAGAAGATATGAAAGTAAGAAGAAACTCTATAAGCATAAGAAAACCCTTTATACCAAGGAGGAAATAAAATCATCTAAAGAAATTGATCAAAGCATCTCTACCAAAGTGATAAAGATGAACCACTTCTCATGGCCTTAAAGGTTAAATAAAGAAAAGAAGAGATAAATTCATAATATGATGAATATATTGAATTTGAATTTGAAGTGGATTTTGAAGTTGAACTTATTTCCACCTTATAATAACTCAAGAGCTTAAGAAAGATAATGAAAATGAAAACAACAATTTTAGAAAATAGAGTATGAGTATGGTTACCTAAAATCAAAGTTGACACATGATCTTGAATATTCCAATAAAATCATCATTGATCTAAAGATTCAACTAGAATCTATGAAGTAGATGGATGAGGATGTGAGAACTCATTTGATATAGAAAGAAGAATATTGTGAGAAACTTGAATGTGAATTTGTTTTCTTAAGAAAGGAACTTGAGAAATCAACTACCAAGTCAATGATATGTCTCAAATTTGAAAATAGCTCTAAATTTTTAGAATAAATTTTTAATAATCAAGGATCACCATTTATCAAAATAGGTATTGGAGATAATGAGGAGTCTTTAAAATAAAATCCTAAAGATGACCAGTCTAGAAAAATCAAGAAGGCATGCAGATGCTCTTAAAAGTTCTACCAGAGATGAGAACAACAAGAAGGAAGAAGTACATGACCCTCAATACACAAGCACTTCAAATGAAAGCAAAGAGAAGGAAATAAATTCATCATACTCCTCCAAAGGTCAACAAGGATACAATAATAAGATCATTTCCTCCAAGGTGGCATTACAAAATCAGTTTCAAAATTCCTTTTATGGATATTGTTTTTCATGTAATCAATTTGGTCACAGGGAAGCATATTACAAATCTCATGTAAGAAGTTTTGATAGGAAGAAAAATATAAATTCATGTGTCCTCAAATAGAAATTACAACTCATTTTCACCTTTGATGAATTTTAATATTGAATGTTATAAGTGCCACAACTTTGGGCATAAAGCTCACTTTTGTAGAAGTTGGTTTTGGAAACTACTAGGTGGTCCAAGAATGAGGAATTCAACGACAATCGAAGGATAAGTCAAGCAAAGTTTGGAAGGAGAAACAGGAGAAAGAAATAAACAAAGAAAAATCCATGATTGTTCAGACAACATTTCATGCATATAATGAAGAAAATAAGTGGTACATTGATAGTGGTTGTTCCAAATACATGACCGGAGAAAAAGTAAGTTTCTCACTTTGAAAAGGTAAATGGAGGTTTTGTAGAAATTGGAGATAATGCTAAAGCAAAAAAATTCAGGAAAATGTACCATTAACTTAAACAATGGTAAATCAAAACTAAAAATTTCTTCTAGGTCAAGGACTGAGCATAATATTTTGAGTGTGAGTGAAATGACTGATAAGGGATACATAGTACCATTTTATGTTAGAGGATGTGAAATCGGAAAAGAAAGTACAGGGAAAGTTGTTGATGTGTGCAGATATAAAATTATTTGTACATTCTTAGTGAGTTTAACGGTGAAAAGTGCTACAAAGGGAAAATTTATGAGATTTGGATGTGGCATAGAAAAATGAGTCATATGAATTTTGATAATCTAGTGAATATTAGTTCCAAACAAGCTATTAGAGACATGTCAAAGATTACTAAACCAACAAATACCATTCTAAAAACAATGTCAATTTGGAAATAAGACAAGTGCCTCATTTTAGACCAAGGAGTACTTAACCAAAAGGTTATTAGAACTTGTGCATAATGATTTTTGTGGGCCTATAATAACTCAAAGTATAAAATAAAAGATATATTTCATGTTATTTATTGATAATTATATTCGGATGACATGGGTTACTTTTCTAAGAGAAAATTCTGAAGCATTTGAGATATTAAGGCATTCAAAGCATTGGTTGAAAATGAAATGGACTTGAAAATCAAGTGTTTAAGATCTAACCGATGAAAATTCACTTCAAATGAATTCATAGAGTATTGTGAATGTCATGGAATAAAAAGACATTATTCATCTGTAAGAACTCCATAATAGAATGGAGTTGTTGAAAGGAAAAATAGAACTATGCAAGAGATGGTCGAACCATGCTATATGAATCATAAGTATCCGACAAATTCTAGAGAGGAGTAATCAACATAGCAGTAGAATATTCCCGAATAGAGGGTAGATTAGAGTAAATAACAAAGAAGACATATTATGAACTATGGAAGGGTAGATCAAAAACGCCAAACACTTCGAGTAGTATTCTGATAAAATGCTATATCAATAAAGATGATGAAGACTTAGGAAAGTTTGAATCTATATCTGATGAAGGTATTTTTCTCAGCTTACTCTTCAATGAGTAATGCCTATAGATGTTACAATATGAGAAAATTCAAAAAAATTGAAAGTGCAAATGTAAAGGTAATAGATATCAAGTACAAAAAGAGTAGGATACAAGAAATTGATTATTCTGAAGAAGCCAACAGTGAAGATGAAGATGAAAAGGAAGAAGTTGAGATAAAGGAAAAAAAAACACCATCTAGATTAGTCCAAAAGAATCATTCGAAAATAATATTATAGGTGACAAAAATTTTGGAGTACGAACCAAAAGAAGACTAGAAAATGCAGCAGAATATGAAAATCTTTCTTTGTTGTCTAGAATTGAGCCTAAAATATTTTCTGAAGCAAGAGAAGATAAACATTGGATTGGAGCTATGGAAGAATAACTTGATTAGATAGATAAGAATGAGACCTAGGAGCTTGTCCCAAGACCTAAGGACAAAAATGTGATTATCACTAAATGGGTATTCGTAAACAAGCTCAACAAAGATGGACAAATAGTAATAAATAAATAAAGGTTAGTATGTAAATTTTATGCACAAGTCGAAGGTCTTGATTTTGAAGAAACTTTTTCTTTTTTTGCGTGTTTAAAGGCCATTAGATTTTTTTCCGAAATTTCTTCCTTTATAAACATTAAAGTCTATCAAATGGATGTCAAATCATCTCTTTTGAATGGGAATTTGGAAGAATAAGTCTGCATTGAAAAACAAGAAGGATTCATACTATCAAATGATAAGGACTATGTATGTGTAGACACTAAATCACGAACTTTGGGTATCTATATAGTCCCGATCACATACCATATTCATATGATTCCTAAGCGAGAAAAGTATTAATTGATCATTGAATTTGGTCATCTTTTCTTACTTTCGCTTCCTCTTTTAGTCTTACACTCCTTCTTTCCTAGTCTATATTTTCATACTTTGGAATTTCTCACTCTAGACACCAACACCCACCAGATTACACAAGCACTAGGCACCCCCAACCACTTTGCACTTTGCTTGCTTGCATATTTTGGGTCTTTTCTAGCTATTTGGGCATCTTATTTTTACTAGTCGGTATTTTAGTGGTTAATTACAAAATTGAAACAAGCAAATCATATAAATACAAAGTTATGTCATCATAATAAGGGACCAATCACTAAGAATTAGCGATCACCACCTAAGGTTGCATCTAAGAACATTCAAGAATCCATCTAACTCCACACAAGGGAAAGGGACCGCCATTTTCACATACACTTCATAGAGAGAAATTCATTCTTTCATGCACACATCTATCTACATTTTCTACATCTAGATATTGATTGCTATCAAGTACAACATGTAAAAGATCCACCTAGGGCACATGATTCTTCACACACACATATAACTACATTGGGTCCGAGATGTAGTGCATCATTCAATCATAAGTTCACTTTTGTTAACATCCGAGGACAATTCCAACCCTCATTTTACATATTTATTTTTAGGATTTGAGGTGGTTTGAAGGTTTTACAAGTGCTTATTTATGATTACAGGTTTCAGTGAATAATAACATCCAAAGTGTAATGACATACTAGGTGATCAAAGTGAAAGCAATGAACATCTCACGACCTACAAAACTATGTTCTCGCAGCTTTTGAGCAATTAGCACAGTGTCAAATAGGTCTCATAGCCCTGGTATCTAGCACCCTTGACCCCATCCATAGTGCCCTGCTCCTAGCATTTTGACACTCTTCACAATTTTTGAGCTTGATTGAGACATTTTGAGCTCTTGTTCTAGTATTTTTCCATCTTGGCATACCTTCTAAGATTATTGCAAAATCAACTAAGTATTTAATTCTCTTCATTTTCAACTAGGGTTTCAAATTTAAATTTCTTATTTACTTGGGTCAAATTGTACTTAATTTTTATATATCATTTACATTGTTACATATTTATATTTAGGCATTTATTTATTTCAATATTTTCTTAATCATTTGGTGAACCCGATGATTCAAACCCTTCCTTTCTAAGTATGTCTTCATCTTATCGAGTCATGGATCAATATTCTTATCCTTCTTTTTCTCCAACTAAGGTTTTTGGACATGGTTACTACTACTGATTGATTTCATGCAAGTTCATACTCAACATCCTCCTCACTTTATTATGCCTATGGTGATCCTACTATCAATGTAGTAACTACTCATCACACTCGTCCTCCTATGGCTCCACCCATTTCTATCCCACCACCTATCACTTCTATGGGATCCTCTACTTCTAAGGGCTATGATATCATTGAGAAACTTAAGAATACACTAGCCAAAATATCTCTCTATGAATTATTACGCAATGCGCCTGATTTTCATCATACATTAGAGGCCGCCTTCATTCTATTCACATTGAAAGTGATAATTCTTGGTGGCATTCACACACCTCATTCTAGTCTCTCAAAAAATCTTCCACATGTTATATATTTACTAATGAGGACATATCACCATCTCATTATTGACAATCCATGTGCACCTTTTCTTATCACTTCTATTATTGGCACCATTTGTATCAAGTGTGTACTCATTGACAATGGATCTATGTCATTAATTTATGTGCTCATTCCTTTTTAAAAAATTGGCATTACAAACAATCTAATTGCTAATAATTCCACTCTTATTCATGGCTATGATTCAACTACTCACACATGCTTGGGCACTATCACATTACCTATACAAGTTGGGCCTAAGACTATCCCTACAAATTCTTCATTATCGATACCTCATTTTTTAGTTTAATATTTTTTTGGTAGACCTAGATTCATGCAATGCATGCAGTTCCATCCATTGTTCATCAATGTGTCAAATTCCTACATGATGGCTATGAACATACCATTGTTGACCCTGATCCATTCAAATTTTTTTCACATAGACCATGTTACTTGCTATGCCTATTCCTCCATCGCAACCTATTCCATATAGAAATATTGATACATATGATATCAAGTCAATCTAGTGCTTCATAGTCTTCTCCATTGCTCCTCCAAGCACTCTACCTATTTTTCCACTCATACTACTATATCATTTCACCCATAGTGTCTACTCCTATAAACACCACTACCACTCCGCTCATTGAGGCTCCTCTTCACTCCTACATCTAGTGCACCTCCTACCAATATCCTTGATACTGCTATCTAACATGACAATGCCAACACTGATGATTCTGATGACGAGGTCGATACCATTGAGCTTATTGATGACAAATTGTGCAATCTTAATTTTACTCCTATTAAGGTAGATGATTCATATTTCAATGATACTTTCATTTCATTTAAGCCCCATGTGAATATCAATTCAAAACACCCCTCCTTCTACTAATGTTATGGTACTTTATCGGGGGTCTATCCATACTCTGACGTTGTTTCTTCACCTCTCATGGGAAATCTGCATCTACACTTCCTCCTTTCACATGCACACTTTTCATGAATAACTCTTATTGACATCATATTTCATTGATCTTACTTTCTCTGATACTATTTTCACATATGATGGCTTGACTCAGCTTGGATTTACACTCAATGATATCTTACCACCACCTCATTCACCCCATCTCTATCATGGATGTGTCCATATTACAACTTCCTATGGTCTTTGTGTCTTCTATCTAATAGTATTTTTGGTACGCACTCCTCACACTTCTCCACTAACACTTGGGAAATATTGGCTTGATTACATTGGGGCACTTTGGACCCTAATCATACTAGTATCACATTTCCCTATGCCTTTTGGCCATGTTTCTATCTGCAATGATTCATCTCTGGCTATTCACAAAATCTCACTCATTGGTATGCACATGGATGTCCACCAACACCTTTCACCGATGAAGAGTACGCAATGCACATGTACAATTTATGCCACAATGGCTCATTATATGATCCCCCACACACTATTTCTTACCAAGTTTCTGCATCTCCATTTGGCTTTGATCAAGACAATGATGATCTTTTAGACAATGTCACTTGATCATTCTCATCATTTCATACTTGGGGCATCATACTTATTCTATTCCCCCCTTCTAGCATTCTTAGGTGTCTTACATACTTTACACTTCACACATCTAGTCTCTCACACACATTATACACATCTTGATACACTTTTATATCATCATTACCGATGATGCACTCTTGTGCTATTTGGTTCACACTTGACTATTGAGGGCATACTATATACATGAACCTCACACACTACACACTTCACACATCATGGATTGCACATGACACTCTTTCTATGTAGGATCTATCACACATCATAAACACTACACACTCTACGCATTTATGATACACATTTCTTTCTTTTTTCTACTTTACACATGTGCTCATTACCCTATTACGACACTCTAGTTCCATGGTTCATACTTGAATTACTGAGGGTCTAAATCTAAAATGAACCTCACCACACTCACTCACTCACTCACTCTCTATGCTCTATGCTTTGATGATCATATTTCTAGCACACACAATTCAAACCATTTCCCGATGACACACTCTTGTTCTATGGTTCATTCTTGACTGCTGAGGGGTCATTTATAAATGAACCTCATCTCATGCATACATCATTCACTTCATTTCAAGGGGCACATGACTCTCTCCTATCACACTCTTATTCATTCCATTCCATCCATCTCATCCACAACATATACATATCTTGGTTCACATTACTCTTTTTTTTATGCTTACATGTACACTTTTTTCACATGTTAGATAGATACATTATATGTCATTATATTTTCTATATACACATGCAATTCACTTTCCTTCTAGTTGTGATCGTAAACTTTACATAGATCCTTACACACAACATGGATGCTTGGCACAATAACTCTTACTAGTCCCACAATGGCTCCTAGGGGCATCCACTTTCATACACTACAGTGTTATTGTTTATTTTTTTTCATAACACACTACTATATCGATTATACACATGCTTTGACATACTTTTATCTTTCTAACATGCTAACGGGTGCTTCATGTGCAAACTTTTTTTTGTAGGTCTATTTTCTTCCATGGTTTTCATTACATTGCTTTTTTATTGCTATTTTCATCTTTGTCATTGTTTGTTTTTGTCATTGTTTGTGGGATTTTCCCTTTCTTTGTGTGTACTTATATCTATTGTAGCTACTTTAGACTCATTTTTCTTGTGACATCATGAGTGATGTCCCATGTTTGAAACCCATTTTTCATGGTCTACTTTGTTTGCACTTAGCTTACTTGTCTACATTGTCTTCTTGTATTATTAGCTTACATATTGTCTTCTACATGTGTGTTTATCTTGTTTTCACTAACACTTGTTTTCTAGCCACTTTGTTTACGTGTGCCTTGGTTTCTACCAAGAACACTCCCTCCCCTACAGGCATCGGTTTCAAATTTTAGCAATCATTCCTCCTTTGGGCCACATACTCCTTGAACGTCACATGCACCCCAAATGAGGGGGTATCATTGGGTGAATCAGTCACCCCATACAACAATCTATAATATCACATTTTATACAATATAGTTCAGTACATAGTCAACATAGTATTCAATCTCAACAATGGCCCAAATCCTGACTTGGGTCCTCAAAGACAACACAAACACTAGTGCCCAACTACACAAAAAGTAGCACCTGGGCACCCCTGACCCTTCCTAGATGCCTATGTGACTGGGGGAGTTACACATATTTTCTCATTTTCAACTTTAGTTTTTATAGTTTACACAATGGATTTTACAAGACACACATCCTTCAACACTCACATGCATGCACTACACCTTATTTTCTACTTTCGTGTTGGATCAAACTAGATCATATTTTTACACACCATCTACAGTGGTGTTTACACTTAAGCAGTTAAAGGTTGAGAATAACACTAGACCTTTCTCCCTACACTTTTCGTTCTTCCGCACCCAAAAAACTTGCATTCAACGCAACTCGTGAGATCACCCAAAAAAATCGGTCTTCTACAACATCTTTAGGATCCTTTCTATCTCTTTTCACTCATCATGGATCAGTGCACATGTTCCTTTTTCATTTTTACATACTTTTACACATTTTTTACATGTTTTGATCATATATACACGTATTTGACTACTTGTTTCTTCTCTTTTTGTAGGTTTGTCCTTATGGGAAGTGTGGTACATCATTCATCATCAATCACACATCATCATGATCATCAACAAAAATAGGTACAAAAACATGACATCTACATACACTCTCTCCCTAGGTCATCATCATCACTTTCACTTCCTCTTCTCTAGCTTCCACACTTCACATTTTTATCACTCCACACTTTTCTTGTCTCTCTCACACACTTTTCACCATCGATCTACATGGTTATCAGGTACACATATCTTATCTACTTTATGTTATCAATAATTCTCTCAACAACATAAAGTGGGGGAAAATGTAGACACTAAATCACGCACTTTGGGTATCTATCTAGTCCTGATCACATACTACTATTCATATGATTCCTAAGTAAGAAAAGTACTAATTGATCATTGTCTTTGGCCATCTTTACTTGCTTTCTTTATGTTTCCTCTTTTGGTCTTACACTCCTTCTTGCTAGTCTTTTTTTCATACTTTGGCATTTCTCACTTTAGACACCAACACCTAGCCTACCCAGATGCTAGTGCTAGTGTCAGCACCCCATCCCCTCTGGGTGCCCCCAACCTCTTTGTACTTTGCTCACATCTTTTGGGTCCTTTCTAGCCATTTGGGCATCTTATTTTTTACTAGTTGGAATTTTAGTGGTTAATTATGAAATTCAAACAAGGGAATCATATAAATACAAAGTTATGTGATCATAATAAAGGACCAAGCACTAAGCATTATCTATCACCACCTAAGGTACATCCAAGAGAATATAAGAGCATTCAAGCATCCATCTAGCTCCACACAAGGACAAGGGATCTCATTTCTGTATACACTTCATAGAGGGGAAGTTCATTCTTTCATGCACACATCTATCTACATTTTCTACATCTAGTTATTTCTCGCTATCAAGTGTGACACACACAAGATCCACCTAGGGCATGATTTCTTCACACACACACATAAAACTACATTGGGTCTAAGATGTAGTGTAATGCTTGGTCGTAAGTTCACTTTGTTCACAACTGAGGACAGTATGACCCCTCATTTTGCATATTTATTTTTAGGATTTGATGTGGTTTGAGGGTTTTATAGGTGCTTCTTTCTTATTGCAATTTTTAGTGAATAATAAAGGAAGTACAAAGAAAAATACAGTGATCAAATGTAGAAATCAACAAACATATTATGACCTTATGGAAACCGAGTTCAGAATTTCTAAGCATTCATAGCACTCGTAATGTGTCTCTAAGACTCCATAAGCACCCCTTAGTCCTAGACTTTCGAAACTCTTGAAAATTTTTTAGGGCCCGATTGCGACATTCTCCCGAGTTCCTATTCTAGCAGCTTTTCCATCTCGGCATACCTCCGTGGTTATCATGTGAACCAACTAAGTATCTTATTCCCTTCATTTGCAACTAGGATTTTAAATTTGAATTTTTATTTTCTTGGATCAAAATTGTAATTAATTAATTATATCATTAAATTGTTACATATTTAGATTTAGGCATTTATTTATTTCAATATTTCCTTAATTAGTATGTAGGTCAAAGAAATATCTTTATGGGTCAAGCAAACCCTAGAGCGTGGTACTCAAGACCGAAAAGTACCTATAGCAGCAAGGGTTGAAGAAAGGTATTTTTGACAATCTTTACATCATAATTGAAGGTGAGAATCAGTTGATTGTTGTTGTTTATGTTGATGACATCATTTTTGGAGGAAGTAAGTATGAGATGTGTCAAGAGTTTGTTGATAAAAGTAAAAATAATTTTAAATGTCCATGTTTGGTGAGTTATCATTTTTTCTTGATTAAAAATTTCTCAATCTTAAAAAGGAATATTCATTTCACAAACCAAGTATATTAAGGAAATGTTAAAGAATTTTATAATGGAATATTGCAATCCAAAGTAAGTTCATCCATGGTCACAAGCTATAAGTTGAGCAAGGATGATGAATATCCTCAAACAAATCATTCCCTCTATAGATCAACCAAGGCTCATTTAAAAACCCCCTCAAAAAATATTATAGGATGGGTGGAAAATGTTCTGAAAAAGGTATTCACATTGTTGGTGAATCTAAGAAAGGAAGGTTTCGGGATGGTAGCAAATGCATTTTTTTTTCAAGTTACCAAATGTCTATATAATTTTTTTCTCATCCGGTAATAAAAATATGTTACCATCTAGTAAAGACATCATGTTGATATGTGGTTCCCTCTTGGATGTTCCCACCCGCAAACATGCTACTATTGACATCCGTTTATACCTTCACATTTCAAAACTAATAAACATATAGCCTTGTTACCAGCTTGGGATTGCATAAAATGTTGATGTATGGGATCTCCTACATGTTTTCAGACATCTTCAAATGTAGGTTTCTTTCTAATAACAAGGTGTCATTTCCGGATCCCAAACGTTGCCACGATATTAACACAAGTCGGCAAGCAACACAAATGGTCAACCCGAACAACACATTATTATGTTTCTACATTGCACATTATTTTTGTTTCGCGTGGTAGCATTTCCATGCTACTGGATGTTATCGGTTTCATGTTCCTAACCTCAAACATTAGGCACATTAATTTCCTATACATACCTATTCCCATTCATTTTTTCCAATTGCACTTGCATTTTTCTCCATACTAGATTTTTTCACGGCATCTTCCACTATTCCAAATGGTTTGTTCTACAATCCACTTCCAATATTATCCACATGAATATATCTTCATGTGACATGTACATGGTACCAATACAGGTATTTTCCAACACCTCTCTTTTATCAAAAGATAAATAATCATTACATCAAGAAAAAAATTAATTAGCACTCCATATTTTGTTTACGTAAACATATTATATCCACGATTACTACAATTTTTGGAAGACCCATAAATTAAATATCAATCTGATTGGATTGGAAACTCAGGGTTCCATGGACTACTTTACATGCCTCAGTATGAGATAGACACTAAGTTGTTAGAAAATTTAATGCATATGTATAATGCTTCTAATTACTTGGGCTACCCTTTCAAAATGCATTGCATGTATCAACAAAAATAATTCTACCTGATTAGGAAAATAAATTTTTAAAGTCTCATTACAAGCTTTCTATTGAGGTTGAGGTTAATAATCCCTCTAAAAGAGGGATTAGCACTCAATCAATCAAATACCCCTTTCTCCTGGCCATGGTGGAATTTTTCCAGCCGCATCATTTTATAGGGAAGATACACTAACTTTCCTCAATGGGTAGTGTACTACCTTCTCTAAACCCTTTCCAGTGTTAGATTTGATTGGTGTTCATATCTTTCAACAAGGATTTTCTCGAACCTTGACAAAGCCATTATGAATCCTAGTGCAGTTATTTATTCTTCTTATTTTGTTTTCTATTATGAGGGTTTTCACGCACTGAAATCAACATCTATTCCAACTACACTACATGAGAAGATGGAAAAATATGCAATTTCTATGGACCGAAATTTGGTGATAATTTTGTTTTTAAAGAATTTTATCTTGATTCTTTTCATAAAAATCATTTTTAAATCAATTCTAAAAAATATATTATTTGTTTTCAATAGGTCAAAGCAAGTAAAACAATATCTCAACATGTTGGGGCAAATCACGAGACATAACCTTATCGATATGAGGGTTCTGGTGACAATGTTTCTATTGATGTCACCATTACTAATGACATTATGACTATCAGCAACATCTAACATCCTAGAAGTAGAAGAAAATTCATGCACGGTTCATTTGGATTGTCCCACAACCATGAAAAAATGTGTACTCATGATAATCTAGGTTTTAATTAATCCAAATGAACAGCCATGTTAATTTTGATTGAATTTTTTTATAGACTAATGATAATCTAAGTCTTGACAATGACATATGTCATTTTCCTAATGTCCAGCCATGTACGGCACATCACCCATGGTGTCTAATGCTCCAGAAACTGCTTACATACCTGAGAAATAGGAGATTTAATCTACATAAGTCTTCACCCTTCAATTTTAGGTATAAATAAATCGTAGATTTAAATTTAATTTATGTTAGTCTTGATTTTAGGATTTTAACATTCAATTAAACTATTTTTCCTTTAAATCAAGGCTTGCAAAAGCCTCCACCTCCCTTCCAACTAGTGCCATAGTATATCGATTATGGACAACAAAAACATTCACAGCAGTAAAAATCCATATTTATTTCATTATTTTTAAGTGCTTAGTATTCTCTTGTTTGACTTTGTGCATACAACATACTGATATTGTTAAATTATTAATGCTCGCAGAATTTTTGTAACCTCGCCTCATGTTTAACCCAAAACCACCCCCTCTTCTCGATGCTTAAGGATTACACCACACCCACCTCCCATTCCACCTCATGGTAGGGGAAAGAAGATAGTTTTCCTAGAATGAGCAGGGGGGACACACAATTATACCACTTCAAATTTCCCCAATTTTTCATTCAAATGCTTGGTGAGTTCCAAAGGCACTTTTTGTTTTAAATAATATAGATATGGATGAGGAGTATCTTGGCTTTGACATCCTTTATGACATGGAAGAAATAGGGAAACATAATGATGATCTTATTCAGTCTACACAAAAGGAGCATCCAATGCCACAACAACAAGCCACTTCAAATCCTCCTTCACCAATTGGGGAGGAAATTTTGATGATGATGGAAAAACATAATTGTTGATTTACATTCTTCTGGATGATAATTATAAAACCCTTGTGATAGAAAATATTGTTCCTGATATTAAGGAATTAAGGATATGGGAGATCAAAGCAAAATATCTAATCAAATAAATTAATGAATGATATCATAATTTTTCACATAGGGAACAACTTTTTTCATTGATAAAAATGAACCGGTTAAGATTGATGCTTTACTTTCTCAAGCACAATTTGGTAATATTGTCACCAACAATAATTATAATAATGATAATGTTTTAAATATAATTCTTAATAGATTGGAAAATTTGAATGCCAAGGCACAATCATATTACAATAAGTGGAATAGAGACAAAAAAACTTGTCACTATTGTAAATGTGGAGAAAGACTTGGCCTTGGTAAGTACTTAATATTTTGAAGATTATATTTTATGTTGTTATAGTTTATCTACTTTCTAACTATGGGATTTTTATGTGCAGTCCAAATACCATACATTGAATATTGAAGTGCAGGTGTTAGATGAGCACCTTAAAAAATCAAGAGAAAGTGTAGGGGAGCAATAGTCTTCAAAGAGAAATGTTACATTAATTGCAAAGGATTATAAAGGAGCATGGATTGGATTTTAATATTTTGTTGAAGAAAAAAATGATGAGGATCCTACTTTCCTTTTAGCAAGAGATGTAGCTAGCGATGATAGGAAAAATCTTGAAAATATTAATGTTACTGCAAATGAATTAGTCCAATATGGTGTTATTAAAGATAGTACAAATGTTGATGTTGTAGAAGCTTCTCCTGGATAGGGATCCAAATGAAGATAAACTATTGATGTCAATCATTGTATTTTTCGAATGAAAACATTATCTTATTTTAAAACATGTACAATTGATGAATACATGGATTTACAATTTAGTTTCAAACTTGGATGGACTCAATATTGAAAACTTGGATGTACATTGTACTCTTGAATCTTGATAGTTGATTCTTGATGTATAGATAGATTATACTTATAGTGTATTTTCAAAGTTGAATTAAATATAGAAAACATTATCTCTAGACTCCTATGTATTTTATTAATCCCTTAATCTTGATGGATATATGGATTATAATATATTTGTGAACATGTGTGGATTTGATATTGAGAAATCGTGATTGAACATACTTTCCTAAGTAATGTAATTAATTTTGTTTACATCATCTAGTTTGCACAACTAGTTACTATCTGTTATTTCATGCAATATATAAAAACATATAAGTGATTTAAAATTTCCAAACATTATATAAAAATATATGTAAAGGAAAAATAATTGATTAACGAGTTACAATATATATATATATATATATATATATATATATATATATATAGAAAAGAAAAAAATTCTCACGTGTCTCGTAACTAAAACAACCCTATCCTTAATGGTCTTTCATCACTTATTTTATATTTTACGATTGCAAGTCCCCGAGTCCAAGTCAATTTCCGGATAATATGAGTCTTCATTGGTTGTTATCTGATTAACAAATCTCTGCTCTACAAGGGATGTCCAAGTAACTAGTTCTCTTTTATATGGATTGAATTCAAGGGGATGTCCAAGTTTCCTGGTTTTTTCCAATTTGTTGTGAAGTTTTTATTTAACAAATGTTAATGCGCTAAAAACCCTTTCATCTTCAACTAACCCCAAAATCATTGTTTGTATGATTTCATACAGTTTGAAGTATTCACTTATAGTTTCCCTCATAATGCTACTATGATACAACTTTCTCCACATACATGTAATAGCTCCATTTTTGTTGGTTCAATAAGAGTCTTATATTGATCACTCATTGTCAATGTAAAATGTGTAGATTGTGATATGAGTAATTTTCTATTCAATATACCATTCAATTCTCCTCCATTAACATATGAAGATTTGCAAAACTAATCCATTAGTCTAGACATGTATTTTGTAAAGAGTTGAGTTGTTTGTTCTTCACCAATCATTGGATTCCAGAAATTGGGATTTACAACTCCCATGGCCTCAAGTAGATCACTATTCTTAAATCATTCTCTAATCTCATAAGATAATGTTTCGATATCTTCATTAGTTTTTTTCGTGTATCAGATATTCATGCTGCATCAAATAAAAGGTTTGCCAGTGGTACTTCCTCAATATCATAACCTAGGACATAAGGATCTCTTTGGAAAGTGTGCATTAGTATATTTTTCCCATCGACTGAGATACAAAGATGACCGTTGATATTAAACTTCAAATAACATAGTACCTAGTTTCATGAGTACAATGGGCCATAGTATGAACTACTACAAGTTCATCTCATTGCTACTGTAGGTGACAACCTAGTTCTTGATATCAAACTTGCTCGAGATATAGCAAGCTTACGGTGTGATATCATGCTCTAATACCAAACATGATCCATAAATACCTATTAATTCTTCACTTTTTTATTGGATGGGTGTCTTTTTGTCATTTCTTCATTATATCATTGTAATGATATTGTATATATATGCTACTATGTGCATCCGAGGGATGGATATGGGATTATTATCGTAAGGCATTAATATTTTTGAATTGTAGGGGACCGAGTTAACTCGCCATCTCAGTGAGCCTGTCACCTAACTCATTTCATGGCTTGTTAATATCTCCTCAAAACTCGTCATTAACACCAACGTACATGCCAACTCCAACTTGGCACTTATCTCCTTAGGTACTAAACTTGGCAGATAAACTTAGCCTGCCACCTCGGTGGCATTCCAGCAATGCTCGGGCACCAAATTCAGCCTGCCACCCAACATTCAACCATCTATCCTCATGGCGAGTCTAAAAAATTATCTAGCCACCTATGTGTCATCCAAAAAGGGACCAAAACATGGCCGCAGCCATGACTACATAGGGTGGATAAATCCTATTTAAAGGCTAATCCATATCCCCACCCTTGTCGATGTGGTATTTTTATCCTAAATGTTGAAAATGAGTTAGAGGGTGGTTGGGCTGGTTGAAACCCCCAACTACCGGTTGACCAAAATTTTCCTAAACCACTAAACTACAAGGGTTCTTTGAGTTGTAAATGAGCTCGCCGGTATTTGAACAAAGCTTTTAGCAAATTTGTGAGAAGGCGGATTAGAGAATTTTGGGAAAACTAAAAAATTGAGGCACTTAGAGTCTCAACAAGACTTTCGAGTAAACTAGAAAGATGTGAAAAATTCAAAGATGATTATGGTGATATAATATTTTATCCATTTTGGAGTTTGTAGGATGATTTTATAAAGAATCTTATTTAGATTTTTTTGGTAAACTAAAGGGCAAGAAATTACGAAGCCAAGAACAAACACGGAGAGCAAATTCTGGTCATTATCGAGCTCATAGGTTCTCAAAGACTTCGGAAGGTTTCTAAGTAATCATTATTTTGATTTTTTAATAATTTAATTGTATTTAGAAGTCTAAAAATTAATGGATCGGTTCTAAATGTACCGATGACATAGGATGTCCAAACCCCATAAACAATCCCTATGTCAAGAGTTATTTGATTTTTCCTTTTAGTTTCTAAATATTTGTAGTGATTAAGTTCATATTTTAATGTTGACGCAAAATTTTAATCAGTTTTAACAACTTGGGAAAATAAGTTAAATCGGGTAAAAATTGAAATCTAAATTTGAAAGGCTTTGATCAAATACTAAATTAAGGGAACTTAAAAATAGTTTTGGATCAGTTATAATTCAGTTTAAAAATCATATTCTAATCAATTTTGGATAAATAAAAGTCGTGAAAATTAATGAATTTTTAAGGTCCTAGTAAACATTTTAAAAGTAAATAATTAACATGTGTTTACAAATCATGTTTATCGAGAGAAGGATATCTCTTGTAAGCTTTATATCTCCGAGAAAGTTTAATATTGAGAACTAGGTTATCGCTTTATAATAAAGAATGAGATGAATTTATAGTAGTTCATACTATGGCCCGTTGTACTCATGATACTAGGTATTATGTTGCACATGATGAATCTGCATCAAATAGATTAGGCAAGTCGATTATTGAGATGAGATGGTGCATTAAAATCCTACGATCCTAAATTATTAGAAGATTTCCATCATCAAGGCACCTAAGAAGAATGGGATGTTCCTCATATATTTGCACATTTCTCTATGATTGGGCATGATTACGGAAAATGTTGGTATTTGTTCCTAGACCGAGCACCAAGGTGGTTCCAACGTCAAATGATGGAATGAAAAAGGCACCGGAAAAGACTACTAGCATTCAACCTACCATAGTTAAAGCTCGAAAACACCCCATATCACAACTTGTAACATCAAATAAGAAACAACTGCAAGACAGTGTTTGATACTCAACCATATTTCCTTGGAGGAGTGATCATAGAGTTATAGTGTGAACTCTGCAAGACAAGGAAGAGCTCCTGTAACATTACAAGATGGTGAAAAGGTGGAGATGAAAAGTATGACCATCAATAACACAGTAAGTGATTCACTGAATTTTCCTTCCCATGAAAATGTAAATCCTAATTTTGGTGAATTCGAAAAGTAAATTTTAAGGAATATGATCAAAATTACTTTTTAAAATGGGATATGAAGGAAAATGCCTTGGTGTGAATAGCCAAGGTATCACTAACCCTATCTAGGTAGAGGATAGACCTCGATATCTAGGTCTAGGATACAACAATGATAAAAATGATGTAGGAAAAATATCCGAGAAAACAATGAGTGTAGATCCCAAGCCACCAATCCTCTCAAAGCAACCTACATAAGGGAATAGACCAGACTCTCAGAAGAATGATGAGAGCAAAGGAACATTTGACATCCCTAAGAGGTATGATTGTGTCTTCTTTGACTACAAAAAGGAGCCCATTATAACCCCAGAGATATTGTAGACATATCCATGTGAATATTATGGATCCAATAACCATTATGTGATTTGGTGTGGCGAAAAAAGAAACACCCCAAGAGGGTTAAGTCCAATGAATACAAGGGGATATCTACCTCATCTTAAAGAGAAGACACATAGGACTAGATCTCGCCAAGTAAACACTTCTTGACATGTTTATCATACCTAGTTTTTTCTTGCAATGTTGGTAATCAAATATCAACTATGAAGGCCTCATGAAGACCAGACAGAGATATTTATCCCAATTTGGCATCGTAGTGGCACAACAGGCGAAGGCGGTGATCCCAAGTGTTACAGTCTCGGGAATCGAATCGATTGTTTGATTAGAGGAGAAGTTTAAAGGCCATCATGTCATCTACAAATATATCTTCATAGATAAAGACAGGGTTCTAGATCAAGAAGAAGAGGAAAAAGAATCTTTTTGGGACAAAAACCTTCTTAGTGGCAAGGTGTGATCTGGAGGTCAATTCAATGGACATAGTTTCCCAAAACATCTAGATTATGTCGCAATACATTAGTATAATATGAGATATTTCCATAATCTACAAGAACACAAAAAATGGAATTAGTTGGAGTAAGATACCATCCGGGAAAGATGTCGGTGGAAGAAGCGCATATGAGGGAAACTAGTGAATCACATTGTGACACGTGGTAAAATAAACTGGAGCAAAAATGAAAAAAATGGTTTTACGAATTCATTCTTTGACACTCATTTTTGGATGAGTGGGCACCACTATTGGTTGGCTAGGGGATCTCATCTAGGGTCGACACACTCTTTAATTGAGGGGTGCCTTTTCCGCCGATATTCGTAATTTCACCACAAAATCAATTGGATTATTTCCAAGTGGTGGGTCCTCAAGCCACCACGTGGCCTGCCACCAACTATCCACATTGTACCAAGTTCAATGAGCTAAGCATCGAGCTACTTGGTGGGATGATTCAAGGAACCGAGTCATGACGAGTCAACACCGAGCCAACTAAACTCAAGATCGACAAGCTACACATACTCAACAAGCCCTACATTGGGAAAAACGGTGAAACAAATCACATGGCCTAAGCCACGAATAAGGTGGGTGGAAATAAGCTTAAAAGGATAAAGAAAATGCAATTCCATGCATGTGGGATTATTCCCACCTACCAATACCAAGAACTTACTAAGGAGGACAGGTCAAACAACCCACATGGAGTAGGGAAAATATGTTCCCCATCACCATGTAAAGTAGAGTGGATAAGCCTATTCATAGGCTAAGCCACGTGGATGTGGCATATTTAAATTCTAAGCGCTAAAGAGGGTGGTCAACATAGAATGGTATGTGGAGAAAAATGTGTGGAAAACCTTATTAACACTTATGAGGATGAGTATTATTCAAATGCTATTTTTAAGAGCTTGCATTTTAATATGGAGTCCCGAACACATATGCTAAGGGAATTATTTTTGGATAATAGTATCCCTAATAAAACTATGAAATTTGTATCCCGTATACGGATATGTGGTAAAATACAAAGGATAAATTAAATATCTTTGAAATTAGGGCCTAACCAACCCTACATAAAGGACTCCCCTCACCATTCTAAAACAACAAGCCTCCCTCTCTAAAATGCAAAGCTTAAGGCTTGAAGGAGTATTTGAAGGCTTAAGGAGTAATAATGTGGAGATGGCCTTAGGAAAATAAGGAAAATATTTTGTGAGAAAATATAAGACCTATTATTACATTTAATCGGCATGGAGATATAAAATAACTATATTGTTATAGTGAATGGTGAGGAAATAAGTCCTATTACTAAATACGCAATATTATAAATTGGGAGTTATTATTTTAACTCACTTACACTTTGTAAAGGCCAGTTTAATTTTGATTACTCTCATGCATGGTCCTAGAGAAATCATTGTGAAGTGAGGGACATAATGCAACACTAGAGAAAGATACTCTCAAATTGAAGCTTTGATTCTTAGTATGTTGGGTGTATCACCAAGATAGTTTCTTGAAGGCCACAGAGGAGATTCAAAATCATTATTGAGCTTGTTGGTGAGGCTGGTCTAATCTTAGCTTTGCATAGAGGCCGGAGGTCTGTATAACATAGTGGAATATGATCATCATCGTCAACTCGGAGACTTAGCTCGAATAGAGGTTATCTTTATATGCAATGGAGTGGAAATAAACATCAAACACTCTCCGACTTAGCACCATGTAGAGTTTATTTTACCATACAAGAAAGTAGAGGTTAACATGAGGTGTTAGATCAAGGAGTTGTGCTAGAGCATTGAGCATTGAGTTTCCAATACCCGTATGGTTTTATCGATCAATTGACATACCAGGTTTGGTTAAAGATTCATTATAGTATCATAAATTTTATTTGTACTATACGATCAGATTTTTATAATGGATTGGTTCAGCTAGTTTGTGAACCCGGAGACATAGGTATTCTTATGAACTCCATCATCAACCCTTGTGCAGTGTGGTTCTTATTATTGCATTGCATTGTTTAAAGTTGATTATATCAAGGTAAATTTGGTAAAAGTGTAAATTTCCTATGAGGTTGTGTGGTCAAGAAAAAAATTATTGGTCATTTACGAATCACTATATCAAGACCAGATGTGATGCAAGTAGTAGGCATGGTATCACATTTTCAAGTTGACCGAAAGGAATATATGTGCAAGTTGTCCAAATAATATTCAAATATCCGAAAGGTGCGCTAGATTATAGTTTGTGGTATCAAAAAGGTAAATATTTCACTTTAACTACATATACATATGTAGATTGGGTTGGTTGCATTGATGATAGAAAAGTACAAGTGGAGGAGCTTTATTTTTGGGAAATAGTTTAGTATCTTAGTTAAGCGGGAAGAAGGCTTATGTTTCTTTATCCACATCTAAGCCGAGAATACATTGTTGCGATCATGTTGCACATAAGCTCTTTGGATGAAACAGACACTAAAGGATGTCAAGGTAGAATTTGATTTTCCAATTCCTATACTCTATGACAATACTAGTGCAATAAATATCTCAAAGAATCCAGTTATGCATTCTAGAACAAAGCATATTCCCATAAAATATCATTTTTTGAGAGAGAAATTTGTAGATCAACAGGTTAAGTTAGAATACATTGCCATAAAAGAATAGATTGTTAATATTTTTACAAAACCTCTTTTAAAAGAAACATTTGAATATCTCAGACAAAATTATGAGTGATATCCTTTTTAGTAGGTCATTAAATGGAAGCATGTCCTCATGGGGAGAGTGTGATGAATTTTTTTCCTTCTCCATTGATGTCGAAGGGGAGAATTGAATGAGAGAACAAGCAATACATCAAGGGGTAACAATAGGAGAGTTAAATTCAAGGGAGAAATAGATCAAGATGGAAGGTGCTACAAGATGGTCACGCCATCAATGAAAGGGGGAAATTGTTGAAAATATTTTCATTAATGTCAAATGAATACTTAATCGATTCTCTTATGTTAAAAATATTTTCATTGATGTTTACAAATGTGTGCACTTATTAAAAATATGTTTTAGTTTGAATTTTGCATACTGCATGCCAAAGAAAACTATTTCATAGTGTTCCACGGGTGTTTTATTCTTCCATGGGTTTTATAGTGTTCTCATATTTTTGTAGTGTTCTACACGGTGTTCTATAACGTTCGTGGGTTTTTATAGTGTGGTGTTTCACGGGTTGTAGTAGTGCCTCACGTATTGAAGGACCAAACTGAAGTATTTTTTTTTTTGAAATAATGCCTCACAACGAAGAGAAAATTGCATAAGTCAGTAAGTGGTGAGATATAAAGGAGGATAGCCATGCAACAAAGAGAAAACTCTAGAATGTATAGAAATTTCGGCGGTGGTCATGGAATGCCGTGGGACTAAGAGAGAATAGGGGATGTCTATGGGAGTCTTAGAAAACTTCAAATATTCAAATTTCAAAGTATACCAAAGCCAACTCATGATGAATATTCTAAAATTATGCTTTGACTCATGAAAATTCATATATTTTCATGAAATGAACATGGTATATAAGTGAATTCATGTGCGCTCATGGTATTATGATGTCGTTTTGAAAGGAGAAGAAAGAGAGCAATAAGAGAGGAGCAATTAATGAATATATATCAAGAGGATTAGAGAAAAAAGAGGAAGAGAAAACTCAAGAAAATTAGAATGTCAAGTTGTTGAAGAAGAACAAAGAATAAGAAGTGCATAAGCAAAGTGTAAAGCGTGAGTGTACAAAACAACAGGAAAAAGTGAAGGATAATATAAATGCCATCATCAGGTTGAAGAATCAACTATAGTAGGTGGATCATTGCATTGTTGAGTTCGGTGCCTCATATTCTTGGGGATCAATGTCTCCAATGAGTTGGTGTGCACAAAACAAGTTGAGTGGTGCTCATCATTGGGGATCGCCTTTCTCTAGTATGTTTGTGCTCATGAATCAAATTGAGTTGGTGTTTGGCATTGGGGATTGGTGTCTCCATTAGGTTAGTGCCTACAAATATTTGTAAAACAATTAATTGTCCTGGCTGGATTTGGATAGTAGCTCAAGCCAGTCTTTGTAATGTGGTTTTTCTCCCGAAAGGGTTTCCAAATAAATATTGTGTTGTGTAATTATTATATCTTATGTAATTGTCAATGATTATGAATCTTAAAGTTTAAATTGTAAAAATAGGATCTAATAATTATTCATCCCCATTATAAGTGTGATTTCTACACAAAAATGGTACATGTTCCATGAAAGTGGTCAAGGTCCCACAAAATTATAAAAACATATGACGAGAGAAAGCTCAAATAAAAGGAAAACCAATCACATTATACCGATAATGGCAAAAACAAATATATTCAATTTAGCATGTAATAAAGGGAATTGACTAAGAATTGAAGAAAAGAAAAACAAATCAATAAATGACAAAGATAGAATAATATGTACTAACAAGAACCTAACTTAAACCAATAATTAATAAACATACAAATATACTAGCACCAAATTAATTAACTAGTCTCATACCAAAATTAATTATCTATAACAACAAATAAAATAGAGATTAAGTAACTAATTACAAACAAAATTGTTTTCACAATTTTATAGATTTACTTCAACTTAAGATTGAATGAAATTAATTTAATTTACTTTAATTTTTTAATCAATTTTTATTTATTATTAATTGATATACAAATAAATAAGAAAAATCGGGTTATGATGAATTTCGAACTTCATTTTTTTATAGACATTTAAAAATTAAAATATAAAATAATTTAATACTATCTCTTCTATAATATTATATAAGATAACATTATAAATATATAATATTTTATATGGACTATAAAGCTCTCAAATATCATTAGGCCTTTAACATTAAGAGATGGGTAAGATCATTTTTTTAATTGAACATGACTAAATTATGTGGAATCAACATCTATTCTTATACATATATATTAGCTTCTCCGCATATAAAAAATGTGAGAGAATGATTGATCTTGAGCCCTTTTATATATTTTTAACATATTATAATTATTAATACAATAGGGGTTGGTAAGGTGAGAAACCGCAATTGTGGCTTCTTTAGGATTTTTTTAGTATGGAGTTTCTATTTGGGGATTGATCTATTAAGAAGTAATTGTTTATATGTAAGTCTGTAAGTCTCTAATGAAAATGTGTTTTACTATCTTCTTTACATATTCTCAATGAATGGTGATAAAATGTGCCAATCTAACTACATTATTATGTAAGGCTTGAAAACTATTATAAGTTTTTAAAATGGGCTCCAAATTAGCTGCATAAAAAAAGATATTATGATTAAGCACACACACTAGCACTCTCGCTTACCATTTTTGGACGCCTTTCAAAATCATTACAAAAATATCCTATATCAAAATCAAAAACTCCTTTTATCAAACAGATAGCTCTAAGAAAATCTAATACACATCAATCTACAAGTGGATAGGCAATATAAACGTGTACACTACCTCTTCATATTATTATTATTATTATTATTGAAATACAACGTTTAAACATTAAATTCTAGTAGTTGTTTAACTAAAGGTGATCGTTGATTTAGATAGACACTTACTCATATTTATAATTCGCTATATTTTTCATATGAAATATGGGCAGAGATGTTGACATTTTATGTAATTCAGTTCCTATTGTAATGCTTTGACATTTAATTAAAAATATAATACCGATTCCAACCAAACCTCACCATCTTAACTACTCCTCATATGGGAACCAAATGGTTTGAACTCGAATCCTTTTCTCACCAACTCTGTTGAAAATATCACCCACATATTAATTACAATATAATATTCATACCCTCTTTTCTAAATATAGTTTGGTTATAGTGTTTTTAGAGTACCCGCTTTCTTTGATTGTATGTTGAAAATTGTTTTTGTCGTGCTCAAAAAGGGAAGATATAATAATGGGGAGTTGTTGACTCCAAGTTGGTACATTCAAATTATAATAACAATAGATCATGTTACATGTAGATTAACTTTCCAATGCTAGTTGTGGAGGGAAAACTCTCTTGTCGTGTACATAGAGGTGTTGGTAACCATGGGTGTTATTGGGCATATACTTCGACGCATTGGGTGCATGTCTCCTACATCGGTTTGTACATTAGAGCATTCCCCATGTATCTCTTTATCATTGGTCTCCTTATCATCAAATCCATCCATGTGTCTCTATTTCACCCTATGTAATTCTTTTTCCTCCTATTTCATTCTCTTCCCATGAGATTCCCATTGTTATATACATTTTTCTAGAATTGTACTTATAAGTGATTTAATATAAATTGAATTAAATATAATTGTAGAGAAAATATTGTGATGAATGACATACAAATGCTAATATATAGTAAGACACAAGAAAAAAAAAGCATATGTAAATATGCAACCCTAAGCAAGAGATGGAGATAGAAAGACTTAGTTGATTTCGAGTAGTCTGGAAGTGATATGGGCAGGTGAATAGATGAAACCAACTAGGAAGAGTGTCATAAATGCTCACAGTTCTCCGATACTTAGGAATGTGCCGGACAGAAAAACCATGGGAGGACAGAGCGTCGGGCGCTAGTGTCCATTCTAAGCACTAGTGTTTATGTGAATGAATGAGATCTCGGTGTCTTCTCGTGTATAAGGAGCTTTATCGTTAGTCCTTGTTTATCACACAAGTTTCACTCCCTGGTTTCTGAATGTACCTATAACCTGCGCAAACAAATTTTCTACCTTCACATGTCCACAAACCATGTCAAATCTAATAAAAATATTTTAAAAAAATGTGGACTCATAATAACCTTTGCAGTCACCCAAAGAGTGAACTTAGTACTGAGTGTTGCACTACATTTCAGAATCCATATAGTTTTGTGTCAATGTGTGTGTAATGATGCACTAGGATGCCCTTGTGTAAGTTACACAAATGATAGCGGGCTAGATCTAGAATGTAGCAGATGTATAGAATATGTGGGATGAAATAGAATTAATTTCCCCTCCTATATTGTGTATGTAGAAGAATGCAGCCCTTGTCCCTTAAATGAGTGACCTAGAAGGATGTTTTGAAGTTTTTTTGTGCATTTGGATGTAAGATTAGGTGATAGTATGTAATGATTAGTGCATGCTCCTTTATTTTTAAAACATAAGTGTGTATTTATATTATTCCCTTGTTTAAATTTCGTACTTGACAACTGAAAGGCTGACCCAAAGTAATTAAGAAGTGAAAGGGGTTAGTAAGGATAATAAAAATGTAAATAGGGATAGGATCACCAAGGAGGGAAGGAGCACCGACGTTGGTGTCTCATCTCGGGGTGCTAGTGTCCAAGGCCATAAAGAGATAAAAAAATCAAATGTTGGCAAGAGTGTAAGATGTATAAAGATAATAAAAGTGTAGAAGACAAAGTAAAAGGCTAAAGGGAGTTGTCAATTACTAGTTTCTTACTTAGGAATCATGTAAATGTTAGCATGCTTTTAGGACCTAAAAATTTACCCAAGTGCATAGATTTTTTGTCTATATTTTCCCCACTTTATGTTGTTGAGTGAATACTTGATAGAATAAAGTAGATAGAAGATGTGTACCTTGTAACCTTGTAGAGAAGTGTGTAGCCGATAGCGTGTCGAGTGGAAAAGTGAAGCGTGAAGTGATCGCAAAGTGAAGCATGGAAACTAGGAAATGGAAGTGGACCCTAGGGGTGAAGCATGTGTGTAGTAGTGTGTTGTGTTTGCTGATGTGAGCTTCTCCTTGTTGTGTATTAAGGATGAACCTACAAAATAAGAGAGAAAAAGTAGTCAAAGTTCCGTATATGAGAAATCAAAGTAACATGTGTATAAGTAAGTAAAAGTGTGAAAGTATGTAAAAGGAAAGTGTGCACCTGATATGTAAGAGAGTATGAGATAGAAAGTTGTCATGATTTACTTTGACATGTTAAATTTTTTGCCAACTTGTGAGGTTTTTGGGCGATCTCACACCAATAGCGAGTTTTTGGGCAATCTCATGCCGAGAGTGAGTTTTTTTGGTGATCTCACACCAAGAGAAGAGTGTTGGGGAAAGAGGTCTAGTTTTTCTCTCCTTCCATGACGCTTCCTGAATAAGCACCACTCTAGATGGTACGTCCCAATTATTTCTATTAGTCCCAATTATAACTGAAATGTACTAATAAACTAAATTCTATAACTAGAGGCAAGTTCCTGCTACTATAGAACTATTCTGAAAAATTGATGAAGATTGTGTTGATCCGAGAAATTGACTTTTTCTGCCCCAATACATTAGCGCCCAAGGGAGGAAACAATTGTTAAGTGTTATTATCTGTTATTTGGTGCTAGTGTCAACTTTATGTGTGATGTCTAAGTCTGATTCTAGACCATTTTGTGAATGTATTCCCGTGTTTCTTTTGTTTTGTGTTGCATTGTATTATAGCTCGAGCTACTTGTAGGGGTGATTTGTTCACCCACCCTCGTTTGGGGTACATGCGACAATTGTAGGAGAATGTAGTCCAAAGGAGAGGACCTAATAAGAATCATGTATGAAAAGAGTGCAAGTGAAGGGATCAATTTGCAGCACGAAGTGAACTTAGGGAGATGAAGTAGGTGGTACGATATCCAATGTATGGACAGCCCATCAAAGGGTTTCATGGCGCTAGTAGGAGGAGATTTCTTGAATTGATATTCACTAGGGCCAATAGCAACAAAAGTGTCTTGGAAGTAGGATTCATCTATTTCCATGGGAGTAAAATTAAGGTTGTGCAAATTATCATCAGTGAGCTCTACGACATCAACTTCATCATCGAATCATTAGTGTTGGCATTATCTTGTCGATAGCGTTGTCAAGGATATTAGGGGAGTGGAGGTAGATGTAAGGTTTGGAGGAGTAGTGATATGTGGGGTAGTAGTAGTGCTAGAGGGAGATGAGGTGGGTGATATAAGGTTGGTGGTATGCGTAGGGATGGAAGGGAGGCTTGTGGAGGTAGCAAAAGTAGTGGGAGCACTAGATTGACCAACATCGTATGTATTGATGTTATGGTATAGAATAGGATGCAACAGAGGTATGGGTATTATAGTGACCGGATCTATACGACATAAATTGAATGTGTCGTGGTCGGTAGAAATGGAATGCTCATATCCATCACGTAAAAATCTAATGCACCGATGAATTGTAGAAGGAACAATATGCATGGCATAAATCCATTATCTACCAAGTAAACGATTGAATTAAAAGGACACATCGATAACATAGAAAAGAGTGGGAAGGATTTTAGGCCCAACTCGTAAAAGCAAGGTGATGGTGTCAATGCATGTGCAAGTAGTGGAATCATAGCCACAAATGAGAGTAGAGGATTTAGTGATTAAACTATCAGAAATTTGCATTTGCGTGAGTAGTGATAGAGCACATAAATTTATAGTTGAACCATTGTCAATGAGTACATGTTTGACACGATGGAACCGATGATAGTGGTAATAAGCAAAGGTGCATGGATATCTCTAGTGGAAGTAGGCGGGATATCTTCATCACTGAAGGATATGGCATGTGATAGGTTTTTTAGAGATTGAATAAGATGGGTAAATGCAATAGGGGAATTATTACTTTCAATATGTATAGATCGTAGGGCGGCCTCTAAGGTATGATGACAATCTGGTGCACTTCGTAAAAGATCATAAAGAGAGATTTTTGTCGATGTATTTTTGAGTTTCTCAATGATGTCATATCCTTTAGAGGTGGTGGTAGGAACTGAAGAGGTAATAGGTGGTGGGATAGAGATAGGTGGAGTTGTAGGTGGCCAGTTGCGATGAGTGGTGACTACATTGATAGTTGGATCAGGCATTGGAGTAATGAAGTGGGGAGGATGTTCATGCAAACTTGCATGAAAGTAAAAATGGTGGCAACCATGCCGTAAACGTTAGTTGGAGCATAAGAGGATTATAAGATTGATCCATAAATTCAAAAGAAGGGGATAGAATCTGATGCATTTTTAGAAGGTAGGGTTTGAGAGATGGGGTTCACCAAATGATTTAATATAAATTGAATTAAATATAATTACAGAGTAACTATTGTAATTAATTATATACAAATGCTAACATACAGTAAGACATAAGAAAACAAGCATATGTAAATATGTAACCCTAAGAAAGAGATGGAGATAGAGAGACTTAGTTGATTTCTGAGTATTTTGGAAGTGATCTAGGCAATCGAATAGCTGAAACCGACCGGGAAGACTCTTGTAAATGCTCGTTTGAGGTTCGAGACTCGGAATGTGTCGAACATGAGTGCCCACCAAAGGATAGGAATGCCTAGGTGCTAATGTCCATTCTTGACACTAGTGTCTATGTGAATGATCCGAGATATGATGTCTTCTATGCGAAGAGGAGCTTCATTGTTAGTCCATATTTTTCACTTTGGTTTCTCTCCTTGATCGTCGAATGTACCTATAACTTATAAAACAAATTGTATACATGCATATGTCCACAAACCACATCAAATATAATAAAAAGATATAGAATTTCAAGTCGACTAATCTCGAGAGGTCACTCGAAGAGTGAACTTAGTAGTGAGCATTGCACTACATTTCAGACTCCATGTAGTTTTGTGTGAATGTGTGTGTAATGATGCCCTAGGATGCCCTTATGCAAGTTACACAAATGATAGCAGATAGATCTAGAATGTAGCAGATGTATATAATGTGTGGGTTGAAATAGATTAAATTGCCCCTCCTATGTTGTATATGCATAAGAATGCAACCCTTGTCACTTGAATAAGTGTGCTAGATGGATGCTTTGAAGTAATTTTGTTCCTTTGGATGGAATCTTAGGTGATAGTATCTAATATTTAGTGCTTTTTCCTTTATTTTGAAAACATAACTGTGTATTTATATGATTCCCTTATTTGAATTTCGTAATTAACAACCAAAAGACTAACCCAAAGTAGTAAAAAGTAATTTAAAAGTGAAAGGGGTCCAAAAGGATAAATGCCCAGAGGACAGAGTGCACGGCACTAGTGTCCCATATGGTCTGCTAGTGTATGTGGCCATATAAAGATAAAACAGTCAAATGCTGACAAGAGTACAAGATGTATAAAGCCAATAAAAGTGTAGAATATAAATTAAAGGCTAAAGGAGTTTTCAATTACTAGTTTTATTACTTAGGAATCATATAAATGCTAGCATGATTTTAGGACCTAGAAATGTACCCAAGTGCATAGATTTTGTGTCTACAATAAGGTCAAAGCATCCGAGTGTGTCCCACTTTTTCCATTTTTGTTCCACTAAGAAAAATGTGCCACAACCAAACCTTGACCAAAAACATTTAAAATGAAGTTAAACATGTATTTTTAAGAGCTTAAATATACCAAGGAGTAGTTCTAGATTCTTCTTTTGTAGGGTCTTTTGACACTTATTTTTGGGTCCTATGATGTACTCGCATGGAAGTGATTTATTAAATTTGTGTGTGTGTGTGTGTATGTGTGTGTGTGTGTGTGTGTGTGTGTGTGTGTGTGTGTGTGTGTGTGTGTGTGTGTGTGTGTGTGTGTGTGTGTGTGTGTGTGTGTGTGTGTGTGTGTGTGTGTGTGTGTGCAATACTATATTATAGTGAATTAGAGGACAAATTTGTGTTGAAGAATATATCTATTTGTGAGTTGTATGTGAGTAACAACTCACAATACATAGGTTTGTTAGAGATATTTTCTATGACATGATAAACTAAGGGTATTTGAGTATTTGTATGGATTTTGGTTGGTAATCGGTAAGGACATATCCATGGTAATAGGAGAATGATTTCATATATATGTAATTTTCTTGAATTGAATTTTACAAAATAAATTTGAGATTTTTTTCAAGTGTTAATTTGAGCCCAAAAAGACCGTTTGGTATCAAAGAAAGTTGGTTTTGTCTTTGTAATGTAGAAATAATTTTTACAAGGAAAGCCTCATGTTTATGTGTTTTCCGATCCATTAAAAGGAGTATGTGCTAAATTTATTTTAATTTATAAATCGATATGTAATTTTCTACTATATAATATTTTATTGAAATTAGCTTAGATTTGTTATGAAGACTTGAGTTCATCTTAGATTCATATCTTGGTATGTGTCCTTCTCGCAAGTTTATCGAATATTGCATTAAGTGTATGGGGTTACATGAGTGTATTTTCTATGAGTTGAGATACATTGTGGATCACCCTTTGTAATACAATTCTTATGGACATAAGAATATAATACTTAGTATTATTAAGAATGTAATCATTCTTTTCAAGTTTAGCATTTTGAATTTTGTTATAACTCATTAGGTTGCATACTATAAATGGATTTGCATGCATGGTTAAACACTTTCTCATGTTATTGGTTTTTATGTCTACCTTCCTTGTGAAGGGTAGGTCCACTCTCAAGCTACGAGAGGCATTCAAGGGGGAACTGAATTGGCTCTATGATTGAAGGAAAAGTGCTCCAATGATGTTCTCCCTCTCTTGTTTCATGACACAACATCAAAATGATCTTTGGTTTTATCTCAGTGTACTCCCATTAATAATTTTTATTTATATTATCGTCTCTCAATAGAAGATTGTATTCTTAATTATGACCTATATTCTTGAAAATGGACAATTTTGGTGAACCGAATGAAGATGTAGTGTACTTGAAATATTTTTGTAAGGAAGTGAAAAATGGAATCTTTTATACCTTTTGTGTCCTTATAAAAAATGGAACCGTGAAATTGATTATCTCTCAATTATTATTTATATTTATCTAAATAAAATTCTTTTTTATACGTATTCAATTGAATAAAATGGAATCTCGTAATGATTAAATGTAATAACTTTATTTTATTACATAAATATAAGAATAATTTGATTACAATGTTATTACTCTATCAATTTAATTTACAAATGGATAATGTTAAGAATTTGATCATTGTGATTTGCTTTCATCAAATTAAGCATTAGTTGTTTCATATTTTGTTGGTGCATCTTGGATTAGTTTAGTCAAGGAATAGGTATTTAATTACCATCGTGGAATTACTTGGAAATCACATGAAAAGAAATTTGGGTTTTTTTTTCATGACTATACTAAAGGGTTCTTATAGTTTTCTCATGTTCTACAAAGAAATTACTAGGTTATTGTGCACATATGAATTTGAATCCATATTTCACTATCTTACATTTTTTTGAGGATAACACTTCTTCCCTCCTAATTTTTCTCTCATAAAAATGATTTTCCATACTCATGATAGTTTATATAAAGGGTCCAATAGAAATCTTGTAAAAAGAACATCTAAGGGATAATCCATTATAAGAACATTGGAGATTTGAATGTAACACACAATAGTTAGAGATAATATATTTTAAACAAATAAATGGAACATGCGGGCTAGAATAATTAGACCTAGCACTAATGAAATCAATATATAACCCTAGAAATAAGCAAAGCATGTAAGGCAAGGTAGGTTCACTAAAATATAATGTGGAAAGTGGTTTTATACTAGGCATGCATTACAACACCATATTATATTGAAATTATATATAAATGAATATAACTCAATAAACCATACTTAATTGCTAAAAATGTCATTCTAAAAGAATAAGAAAAAAATAATTACTTGGAAAAAATGGGGTTTTAAGAGTGATGCTTATTTTTGTAATTCATGGGATAGTTTAGAAAAATAAATAGTGGATTAAAAGTCTAGACAATGAGGTGAAATAGACCTCGAAATTTTAGCATGAACAAAGAACCTTGACCAAAATCCTAACACTAGTCTTAACAAAACTAGAGAAAATAACGAGAATTTAATTGCATGAACATAATCATTTGATTTAGGGCTATGAATTATTATCTTTCTTTCTCCAAATCACTACATATTGGTGGGGAAATGCTCTCCTTCCTTCAAATCTTAATGTGATTATGGGGGGTATGTGTTATCCCCCATTATTAATATATCCCTATTGTTTTGAATAGTTTGGGAAACATGATACAAATATAATGTAGTTCACCAAGGATTCTAATGTAATGCAAATGTCCCAAGCCTTATCCATTCTAATGTATGCATAAGTAAAAATTATATGATATTTCTCTAAATGCTCAAATTCAAAGTCAAAGAATGAGAGGAAAGAGTAGTCAAATAAGGATAAAAAATGAAAATATCAAAAGTTAAACAAACACAAGGACCATGTGCCAACAAGACCCGATATGAACCAACAATCACTAAACATATAAATATACAAAAGAACGATAGAAAGTAATTAGTTTTGTACACAAAAATGTGTGTTAAGCACCACAATTATTCATTCATAGGGTAAATTATTTTTTGACTCTTACCAATGGGAGAATAAAATACACAATTGGGTTGTGATTGAATTTGGTAAGAATTATGAGACAAGAATATCTTATAAGAGATTATGTTTATCAATGTGAAATTAAAATTCATAATTGCATTTTTATTGTATTTGGTAAGAATTATAAGTTGTGATCGAATATCTTATAAGAGATAATGTTTACTAATGTGAGATTAAAATTCATAATTGGGTTTTTTAATTGTATTTGGTAAGAACTATAATACATGATTAACTTGTAAGGCATTAAATCTAGTAATATGATATTAAAATACATAATTAATTTGTAATTGGATTTGGTAAAAATTATGAGATAAGGGTAATTTATAAGGCATTATATTTTTAAAAAATAAGAGGAGAAACCAAATAAATTTCTTCCAAGATATTAATAAATATTTACAATATTGATGTGTTAGATAAAGCTCTTAGGTCTTATAGTATTATGATAAAGTAGTATGGATATCTCAATTTTTTGCATACTATATTAATAAGTAACTCCAAAGATTTTTCTATGAATATTTCATTTATTGTGGATAAATCATTTCAATCAAATAGATTCATTGTGTAGCCGAAAAATATGATTTTTTGATTGACTTCTCCAATTAAAAGAACTTCTATAAGTAACATTGGATAATAATGTAAGGTTAAATTTTCCTTATAACAACAAAAACAAAAATAAAATTGAACAAAATTAATTATTTATTAACAACTCATGAATATTAGAATCCACCAAAGATTCATTATTGATATTGTAAAGCATATCACCATAATAAATAAATAAAGCATATAAAATATATATACATCTTAACTTATATAAAAAGATAACAACATAGATATTATATATCCCAAAAATCATAGCGAATCAAATGGATTTTAACTCTGGATTGGAATGAATTCCTTGTTTATACAAGTAAGGTAAATTTCTAAAAGTGATTATGGGGTAAGGCTTATATCAATGATTCGAAACTTTCAAGTTGAGAAATTGAACTTCAGGAAAAATTATAAAGTCTCTCTGTTTCCCATACCGTTCATGAAAATCTAAATTCAAGACTAATACTAAATTATTAAAGAAGAGGATTCAGACTTGGCATTGCAACCGGGTCTTGATCACATCAAGTGGCGTTGTCACAACACTTGCTAGAGCTCCAACTACCCCGCCTGCAGTGATGTGAGCAAGTAGGTGCTCTTCACTTGCGTTTTCTGGAGAAAATTTGGTGAGGACTTTCTTGGCAGCTTCATAAGTTGCAAAATGAACAGCAGTGAAAGGGGCATTCATTACCACATAATTTGCATGCTTATCCAACCTGTATTGTAATTTTACTTCATATATTTTAATAATGAATGATCTGAATGATATCTCTTCCGTGGATCTAAGATACTCCCATATACTATTGAATTCTTTCCTTTGATTCTCACCAAATTGGATTTAGAAGCATCTCTCTGTGATTTGCTTGCGGGTATTGCCTTTGACCAGTCTTCCCCTTTTATCCTTGAAGCTTTTACAACAATCTACATTTGATGTGCTAACATGATGGGCATTTTGGTTCCCACCCACAATTTCACTACTTCCTTCTAAATCTCATAATGTGGCATAGGAGCCAGTATACAACAACAATTGTTATGAAACATAACATTGAATCTGGAATCCCTCCAACAATCAGGGACAACCACTGACATTTTCTATGACACATCAATGTTACCACCAACATTACCTTTATTTGTTATTGTCAAATTTGATAGATACAATGGCCCATGTTGGGATCCCTCCAACCCGTTACATATTTGGATACCCCTATTTCATGAGGGAATCAAAGACAATTGCCGAATAAAATGGCCTGATGATTAACTATCCACAAGTCCCAGGGACTTACTTTGCATAGAGCAACTATCAACATTGGAACCACTGAAAGGCAAGGTTTGACATTCACAACTTTCTCCATAGTTCCTTCACTTTTAAATATGTGCATTTCACCTCCTTTTTCATTCAAAAGGTACTCAAAAATGGCACACATACCAACACTCGGAGCAAGAAGAAAGGAGGAGTCAAGACTACTATCCCTCGACCAAAACAACCCGTCATAAATACTACCCTCTACTTTGATAGCACCTCCACTACTACTTTAGTCAACACTTATTGTATCCAAAGAGGCAATTCCATTCAAGGGGTATCAAATGTATTCATGTTTAGTGGAAATAAAATTGGCCACAAAATGCTACCATTCATGATATAAATTCTCTAAATGTACAAAGGTCTTCATGTATTCATGTTTAGTTCATATATCGTGATATAAGATTTGCAACTGCATATCTACGATTTTGTAACAAATTTAAATGTATACACAGAACATTTCGATGTAATGTTTCATATATAATCCAACACTTCCACTATCAATCACACCCCTTATCAACATGTTATCGACAATATAAAAATGGATTTTTCAACAGCCAACCAACCAAACAACCGATGTAACCATTGTCTCAAACACGTTGCAACACAAACACAATTTCCCCCAAATAATTACAAACGACATTAACTACAAAAGTAATTAACTATCACTCATGATATAAGATTTGCAAATGTATATGTACGAATTTGTAACAAATTTGAAATGTAGAGATAGAACCTTTAAATGTAATGCTTCATCTATATTCCTACACTTACAAAATCAATCACACCCCTTATAAACATCAACTACAAAAGTAATAATTATCCCTCTAAATCAAATAACATATGTCGTTCGCGTTCACATTGCACTTTACACATGCGATTGCTAGTTATAGATCATGATAATGGAAGTCGTCCTAACAAAATGACGACTCCTCTCACCATCAAATAAAGATCCCATACAAATAAAATGCACCACGGAGGCAAATTTTAAGAGATGACAACCCCTCTCCCCATCAAATAAAACGCACCACAGAGTCAAAATTTAAGAGATCAAAAAAGAGAAACACTCTACCTAACAAATAAAGTCTTATGCAAACGAGGTGCCATGGAATCAATATTTAAAAGACTCCCATATGAACTATAAAATTTAAAATTTATTAAAGGCCTTGTCCACAACATTAGGAGAAAAAAATGTCATATTTAGAAATGTATACATCTATATAATTTATCAGCCATTTTTTTGTCATTATCATCACATGAAACCAAAATTTGGTAGAGCACATGGCCCCTCATGACCTTGCAATCATGTGACTTTATTAGTTAATTGATAGAAACATGGAGAAGGTGTGGTTACTTCACCAACGGGGAGTCCTCTAATAATTGAAGTGATATTGGAAGATATACCTATAAAATCTGATGGCTTTAAATAATACTATAATAAATCCAAAAAGAGTACAATCTTACCAACCTTACAACAAAGTTTACATGACACGAGGAAATACGGTGATGGTCCTTTTTTCAATCCAATGTTTGTTTGTTTCTTTAAAAAAATGGTTGGTTGTTCGATCAAATTATTGCATTTCGAAAGTATTCGAGGAACACATGAAGTTGATCTTTTCTTATTTAAGATTTTAACACCACCTCGGTTTTGTTTACGTAGGTAAAATTTCTACGTGACTTTCAGATATAAAAATTAGTATATTATAATCTTTATGTTAGTTTGAGTAATGTTATAATGGAAGTGGCATTTTAAAATACATATTAGTTGATTTATTGTATGAATTCGGCCTTCTCTTCTTCTTTTTTATATGATTTTATATTCTCCAAAAATATATATGTTGCTTCTAAATGAACATCGTACTATCTCGGATGGATGTATTCTTCAATATATTATATAAATCTTAAAACTCCTCATTCCATTCCCTTTTCACTTTTGTTCAAGTATTTTGCTTCAGTGTATAAATAACATTGAAACTGATTTTTGTAGATATAGAAAGTGGTTTTTACATATGTATATGTATATGTATATATATATATCTCTCTCTTTTGTGTGTGTGCGCGCGCTTGTGTAGTTGCATAATATTCAAGTATTTAGGAAAAAGGAAGTTTAAAAATTATTAAGGTTCATCAAAAGATAAGGAAAATTAAGGTTTGTAAGAATATCCTCAATTCAATGGGAATCAAAACAGTCGTCAATCGCAGATAGTAAGAATAAAACATATAAAACTAAAGTTATGTAACTAACCATGGCGAGTTCTAAACAAGTAGGGAAATAGTTGTGCTAAAACTATTTATTGTGCAAAAATGACACTCTATCTTAAATGTGAAGTTGATTCCATGAATGTGATCAACTAGCTTCTTGAGCTCATAAAACCTCGCTCACCGAAAGAGCAACTCAAATTTCATAGAGAGAATAATGATTCCACCACCACACTTTCTTTCATTCAAAGAGGTTACATAATATGGGATATTGTACTCCTATAATTCTTTTAACAAAAACTCACACATCCATGAGTTTGTTATCAACATGCTAATAATAATAATAAAGTTGTTAAAAGCAACTTTATCACAACATATAAGCAGTGTATTCTTAATTTAATGTTCATACGCTTAAATAGTTCTTAACATTACCCCCCTTAGTGTGAGCATGGGGCAAGGAGAAACTGAAAACATTATTGTATGCCAACATGTATAGGTCTACATACTCTACTCTTGATTTCTCCCACTTTGTGGTCACGTACATACATATTCTTCACTCTATAAGCTTTCACTACAAATGAGATCCTCTACACCGGCCAAACACGTAGTTCTAATGATAATCTACATATGTGAATTATCCCATATTCACACTTTTCACCTCCAATGACCTTTAATTGGTGTATCACTAAAATTACATATCATAGTAGACTATTGTCCTCCCATATACATACATAGGTTTTATAGTTTTGCACCTTCCACTCCATATCACAACACATTATAGGAAATTACAAGAATTACAAACACATGAATATGAAAGAGAATATGTAATTATTCACACACACACACACACACACACACACACACACACACACACACACACACACACACACACACACACACACACACACACACACACACACACACACACACACACACACACACACACACACACACACACACACATAAATAGTTTTTGTGCCACTACTTCAATTGTGTGGCCTCATAGTTAATTGACTAACGAGAGGTTGTTGAATAGCCTCCTTCGTTTGTTGCATTCATCCTACAAAGTCCATTGATCATTACACATACTCTTCTTCACTTGGGTGAGGAGAGTCTTCTTCTCTTGGAGGGAAGTATTGTCTTCCATGTTATCATCTCCTGCAATTACGCTTTTATGACCCAATTACAATTCAATTACATGTCATGGTTCCTTACGGTATGTAGTAGCGCTTGTATTTGCCTTGTGGAGTTTTTTGTTTTGGCATATATTTCTTTGAAGACTTGGTTTCCTTAATTTCTACATACATAACCTATTCATAATCAAAATTTTCACCCCAATTTATTTTTTCAAGTAAAATAGGAATAATCCCTTCTAAACTAATATTAACTTTGCTTGAAGTAAATACCATGCTAAATAAAATTTTAAAGAGGCCGAATTAAGGGTTATGAGCACCCTAGGCAATACTAGAGTTAATGTCTTCTATAAATAAATAAAATTTATAATGGAAAAAATAATTAATCGTGACCATCTCCCCCAAAAAAACTTCCAAGACTTCAAAATAATACAAAGTATGAAAAATACATGAGTATGAATTAAATTTAAGAATCTTGCAATAAAGGCACTTGCATAAATATTTGAGGCCTCCTAAATATCATATTCTTAATACAATTATGTAATTTTAATTTTATTTTGAATGAAGTGAATTGAATTGGTATGTAAGGTTGGACACTAACTGCTACTAGCATATATGGAACTAATAAATTAATCTACTCTTCATAAAAACCATAGTAAAATAAAATAAATTAGTGCCCCCTAAATGTTAGCGCCCTAGGCAGTTGCCTAGTTTGCCTAGGCCTTAATCCCCCTCCGAATTTCAAACATGTTGTTTAGAAGAATCTCCTTTGCATCATCATCTTTTACCTTTTCGTTGATACCAACTAGTTGATTTAGTAAGGAACGAAACTTACTTATGTAGTCTGCCATTTTTGTTCATTCAATCATCTTAAAGCCATATAATTTTAGCTTCGGCATCATTTTGGCACTCTCAACTTCGGCTCTAAAAAGTGTGTTCAATGAATCCCAAATCTCTTTGGTGGATTTCATGAAATCTACATGATGCAGTAATCCTTTGGGAGACAAACTCAATGGTTCCTAGTGCCTTTTAATCTTTGAAGGTCCATTTAGCTAGTTCATTTACACTTGTTGGTGTGACTTCATTTGGTTTGACAACTTTCCAAACATCTCTTTCAATTAACATAAGTTACATTTGTAGTTACCAGATATGAAACTATTTTCCTTCAAATTTTTCAAAAAGATACTTTTTTCCATTTTCACAATTTGACACAAAAATAGAAAGATGTTTGCTTCACCAATAATACATATATTTACAAATTACAATTTAAGTTTTGACAAGAACTCAAAACACACATAAACTTTGGATCTTAACAGTAACTCTACACAAAATTGAGAAAAACTATCCCAAAACAATTATAACAATGACAGACAAATAAACGATATTAAATTTGTAATATTTTGAGTACAAATCTATCGCTAATAAAAAAATACACATATGACAAAAAGTGTATATACTTTTAAATACAATGTTTAAAAGATTGACAGTATTACCTTTGATCCAGTCATATGAATCAACCAAAACTTTACAAACATTAAAGACATATTTAATAAAATAGAACTTGACGTACACTGAGCTTTGTTGAGCTAGGTTTGTTGATGCTGAATGATTGCAGACCACAGGAGAGGACGAGGAGCAGAGCTGACATTCATTTTCATAAATCCTTTGATTCTGCATAAAACGTGTTTATTTCCTACGCAGATAATAGTAGTCTGTGTCATGGAATGGAATTTCTGTTGAGTAGTATCGTGTGTTTATATGGAAGTGAGTTATTAAAATTAGTGTATGTGTTTAATAATATATTATAGTGAGTTAGACAAATTTGTGTTAAATAATATATCTATTTGTGAGTTGTATAGGTTTGTTATAGATATATTCTATGAGAGATAAAGCGAGGGTATTTTGAGTATTTGTTTGGATTTTTGGTTGGCTAGTGATAAGGAAATCTTCATAATAATAATAGGAGAATGATATGAGAATGATTACATGTATTTGTTATTTTCTTGTATTGAATGTTAAAAAGAAATTTGAGAGTTTTTAAAGTGTTAATATGAACTAAAAACACCATTTGGTATGAGAGTAAGTTGGTTTTGTTTTTGTAATATAGAAATATTTTTTTATAAGGACAACTTCATGTTTATGTGTTGTCTTGATGCATCAAAATGACAGATGATAAAATTATTTTAATTTATAGATTGATATGTAATTTTCTTTTATACAATATTTTATTGAGTTTAGCTTAGATTTGTTGATGAAGACTTGAGTTCGATTTTAGATTCGTATCTTTTTATGGATCCTTTTACATGGTTATTGAATATTGAATTAAGTATATGGGATTATAGGCATGTCTTGTTTATGAGTTGAGATACATTGTGGGTCACCCTTTGTAATCTAACTCTTATGGCCATAAGAAAATAATATTTGGAATTATTGAGAATATAATAACTCTTTTCAAGTTCAACATTTTGAATTTTATTATAACTCATTAGGTTGCATATTGTAAATGGATTTGTGTACATGGAACACTTTCTCCCGGTATTGGTTTCTATGTCTACCTTCCTTGTGAAGGGTAGGGCCACTCTCAAGTTATGAGAGGCATGAGTGAGAACCAAATTGGCTATATGTTTGGAGGAAAATTGTTGGACAATGATGCTCTCCGTCTCTTGTTTCATTACTAGAACCTTGACATGATCTTTGGTGTTATCTTGATATACTCACATTAAGAAATTTTCTTTAAATTATTGTCTCTCAATAGAACATAATATCCTTAATTATGATTTATATTCTCAAAATGGACAAATTTGATGAACCGAATGAAGATGTGGTGTATTTGAAATGTTTTATATAAGGAAATGAAAAATGGAATCTTTTTTAGCTTTTATATCCTTATAAAAATGGAAATGTGAAATATATTATCTCTCAAATATTATTTATATTTATCTAAATAAATTCCATTATATATTTTATGCTTATTCAATTGAATAAAGTGGAACTTCATAATGTTTAAACATTTATGAATTTATTTTCTTACATAAATATAAGAATAATTTGATTACAATGATATACTCTATCAATTTAGTTTACAAATGGATAATGTCAAGCATTTGATAATTTTACTTTGCTTTCATTAAAATAAGCATTAGTTGTTTCATGTTTTGTTTTTGCATCTTGGATTAGTTTAGTCAAGGACTAGGTATTTAATTACCATCCTTGGTGGAATTACTTGGAAATCGCCTGAAAAGAAAATTGGGATGTTTTTCAATGAATCTATCGAGGGGTTCTTATAGTTTTCTTATGTTCTACAAAGAAATTACCGTGTTATTGTGCACATATGAATTTGAATCCATATTTCACTATCTTGTATTTTTGAGGATAACACTTCTTCCCTCCTAATTTTTCTCTCATAAAAAATGATTTTCCATACTCATGATAGTTTATATAAAGGGTCCGATGAAATCTTGTAAAAGAACATCTAAGGGATGATCCATTATAAGAACACTACAAATTTAGATGTAACACACAAGAGTTAAAGATAATATATTTTTAACAAATAAATGGAACATGCCCTAGAATTTTTAGATCTATCGCAAAGAAATTGAGATCTAACCCTAGAAAGAAACAAAGCATGTAAGGCAATGTAGGTTCACTAAAATATAAATGTGGAAAGTGGTTTTATAGTAGGTATACTTTACAACTAACCATATTATATTGCAGATAGATTTAAATGAATATAACTCATTAAACTATACCTAGAATTGCTTAAAATGTTATTCTAGAAAAATAAGAAAAATATAAATACTCAACAAAAATGGGGTTCTAAGAGTGATACGTATTTTTCGCAATTCATGAGATAGTTTAGAAAAATAAATAGTGGATTAAAAGTCTAAACCATGAGGTGAATAGACCTATAAAAATTTAGCATGAACAAAAAACCCCTACCAAGAGTAATCTTTGGTCTTAACGAGAACTAGAGAAAATAACGAGAATTTAATTACATAATCATAATCATTTGATTTAGGGATATGAATTCTTATCTTTATTTCTCCAAATCACTCTGATTGGTGGGGAAAATGTTTTCCTTCCTTCAAATCCTAATTTAATTATGGGAGCTGTGTTAACCCCCTATTATTAATATATCACTATTGTTTTGAATAGTTTGGGAAACATGATACAAATATAATGTAGTTCACAAGGATTCTAATGTAATGCAAATGTCCCAAGTCTTATCCATTCTAATGTATGCATAAGTAAAATTTATATGATATTTCTCTAAATGTTTAAATATGTTTTTGTTTCTTCGAAGATACTAATAAATATTTACAATATTTATGTGTTATATAAAGATCTTAGGTCTTATAATTATTCTAATAAAGTAGTGTAGATATCTCAAATTTTTGCATACTATATTGATAAGTAATTCTAGTATTTTTCTACGAATTTTCCATTTATTGTGAATAAATCATTTTAATCAAATAGATTCACTATGTCAAAGTCGAAAAACATGATTTTTGGATTGATTTTTCCAATTAAAGAAAAGTTTATAACGACGGTTAGATGGATGATAATGTAAAGTTAAATTTTCCTTAAATAACAGCAAAAACAAAAATACAATTGAAAAAAATTAATTAATTATTAACAACTCATGAATATTACAATCTACCACCACACATTATTGATATTGTAAAGCCTATCACCATAATAAATAAATAAAACATATAAAATATATATATAATTATAAATCATGATAATGGAAGTCATCCTAACAGGATGACGACCCCTCTCGCCATCAAATAAAGATTTCATACAAATAAAGTGTACCACGAAGTCAAAATTTAATTGATGACAACCCCTCTCCCCACCAAATAAAGATCATATGCAAATGAAATACGCCAAGAATCAAAATTTAAGAGATAAAAAGAGAGAAACACTCTACCTAACAAATAAAGTCTCATGTAAGTGAGGTGCCACGTGGAGTCAATATTTAAAACTCTCCCATATGAAAGGAATTACTACAACTGGAAAATAAAACTTATTAAGAAAAAAAAAGTGAGATATTTAGAAATGTCTACATCTAAATAATTTATCAGCCTCTTTTGTCATTATTATCACATGAAACCAAAATTTGGTAGAGCACATGACCCCTCGTGACTTTACAATCATGTGGCTTTATTAGTTAAAAGATAGAAACATGGAGAAGGTGTGGTTACTTCCCTAATAATTGAAGTGATATTGGAAGATATACCTATAAAATCTGATGGCTTTAAATAATAGTATAATAAATCCAAAAAGAGTGCAATCTTACCAACTTTATAACGAAGTTTACATGACACAAGGAAACACGGTGATGGCCCTTTTTTAATCCAATAGTTGTTTGTTTCTTCAAAAAAATTGGTTGGTTGTTCCATCAAATTATTGCATTTCGAAAGTATTCGAGGAACACATGAAGTTGATCTTCTCTTATTTAAGATTTTAACACCACTTCGGTTTTGTTTAAGTGGGTGAAATTTCTACGACATTCTGTTCTTAAGTTTGGTTTGTGACAATATATAAAAATTAATGTATTATAATTTACATTAGTGGAGTAATGTTATAATAAAAGTGGCATTTTAACTAATATATTAGTTGACTTATTGTACCATAAATATGTCAATTTATTCGACCTTCCTTTCTCTTCTCATATAATTTCATATTCTCCAAAAAAACAAATGTTTGATTGCCTCTAAATGAATGTCTTACTATCTCAGGGTGGATATACTTTTCAATGTATTCTATAAATCTTAAAACTCTTCATTCCATTTCCTTTTCACTTTTTCCTAAACATTTTATTTTGGGTGTATGGATAATCAATTTCCTTCAATTTTATGTTTGTCTAAACTGGTTTTTGTACCGATAATAAACTACACTAACCATAACAAATTACGATTACATTTTTTCGTAGAGATAAATATATATAGTTACATAATATTTGAGTATTTAGGACAAAGGAAATAAAGAAATTGTTAAAGTTCATCAAAAGATAAGAAAAATTTATGTTTGTAGGAATATCCTTAATTCAATGGGAATCTAAAAACAATTGTCAATAGCGAGATAGCAAGACAAAAAAAGATAAAACCGAAGTTTTGTGACCAAACATGACCAGCTTCAAGCAAGTATGGAAATAGTTGTTGTAACATCCCCATTTTAAGATACTAGAACAAGGGGAAAAAAAAATTTATAAAACGTTCTCTGTTATGAATTATATAATTCAAACACACGTTCAAGTTTTAATAATTGTTCTCTGCCCAAACAACACAGTTTGGAACACACAATTTCCTTTTAAAACTAATGTTCCCTGTTCGCATATTTACAATATGGAACACACATTCAATGCCATTCAATCTTATAACAGATTCTATATGCTGCTGTAAATGACTCGAAGAACTGCCGATCTCCCATTTTCATGGCTCGGAGTTTCAACGATCCTTCATTTCATGACTCGGCAACAACCGATCCTTCATGTTCGTTCATGCATAGTATATTATATATACAAGTTCTCTTAACCGTTTCCGGTTATCGAAGTGATCCATTTAAGAAGCCTATCTAAATATCTGTTACTTGATATTCATCTGACATCCTGCATCTTAAATTAAGTGATTAGGACAACGCAACCAGCACTTGCGATACTTTGGCCAAAGATTTTCACATGCTTTGCATGATCATATTCCTGGATGTGATACACATCAATGGAATACGTCCTTCACTTCACTTCACCTGTTATCTAGAATGGTCTTTCCTGGTTCCTACCAGTCCTTTCAAATTAAGGTCAGATTTAAACTTCCAATCCCAATTAGCAATATGAATGAATATAGGAAGGCACTCCTGGTAACTAAAGATACGCAGACATACGGTGTCGTTCCCCACGACTCCGTGTGTCTAGTTATCTTTAGTCCTCCGGAGTCACTCCGTATACGTGATCATACTCCTATCCCCAGCCAAGAACTTCACATTCAGCCTATGTATTCTTGATGTTTTAATTCGGGAGGGCATTGTAATATGTCAGCTATAACATTGTGTCGTCATGAAGACCCCATCTTCATGAAGACACCTTGTTGTAGCTGGCATATGTCAATGTCCTACGGAATCCTCCCATCGAGAGTACACATCCTGCTCAAGTGATTTGGATATGATCTTAATATTTAAGATCAACTTTCAGCAACCATGCTGATCCTTTATCCTCGTTCCCGTTACAGTTGTACGTAGCTAAGAGAGACTAAATCCATCCTTTAGCTTGCTATGCATCTTCTCCTTCGTACCGAAGGGCTGCATTTCTCTACTTGGTTTTCTTCTTAATCTTTGGATTAAGCAGCCCGTTACCGACGGACGTGATAAGTTTAACCTATTAAACTTAACCAAGATTTTTACAACTGTAACTAAATTCAGAATTCCAGCTTACTAGACGTCATTTAAACGAGGTCTAATTCCCAATAAATGTATTCATTTATTCTCCTTAACATTACATAGTTAAGGTCCATTAGTTATGGATATACTTATCCCATATCCTTTCTTTCTGAATTTAACATACGAGGTCATTAATGGAGTTCGAAAGCGAAGTTCGATTACTCCTAAGTTAATTGATATTCCTTAGCTTCCAAGCTAATCCTGAATACCTATCAGTTATGGAATCATATTCTTCCTAATCCTTTTTAATGTCAATTAAAAATTCATCTTTACCCAAGTATGAACTAATTGCACATTTCAACTTAAAAGTTGCATTAAGGTAAGAATAGATATCAATTCCTTTTTAGCATCCATCCAAGGACAATTAAATAAACCCAAATCAAGAAATAACATTATATTTCCAATTAATCAACAATATCAAACTGATATAGTATTTAAAATATCACACTTGTATTTGTATTCATCATCCATCTCATAATCCGTACATCTGCCAATCCAACTGACTGGACTTTGTTTATATAAAACATCATTACAACTCATAGATAGAAGAATGTACTTTCTTCTTTTCACAATTCCTCGAAGAGGAATAATAGTAAACAAATACAATTCATCTTCGATCAATCAAAGAAGCATCAAAAAAATAGCCATGTCTTCGTTCTAATCAATTCCATCTGCAAAATTTCTTGCATGGGTCAGTTCAATGAACTGAGCATATTAAGCACTTATCATTAAAATGAGGTGCTTTAATTAACTGTCTCAATAAAAGAACCCTGCTTTTATGAAACGACAGTAAGAACATCAATCAAAAATCAAGCATCAAAGAATGGACAACATAACAACTGAACCATCAAATACCATCCCAATCAGCCAAAGAATTGCTGTCCTATTTTCCACATAACCGTTACAAGTTCCAAATTACAATATTTGTAAAGTTTAGGAATACAAGTAGCATACTGCTGATATAACATAATTGTTATCCTTTCCATTCCTTTCATTAATAATAAATGCAAAGGGTAAAACTAACTGAAACGTAAACCAATTACTTTCCTTTCAGTTCATGCATCACATTAGATTCCAAGCAATCAAGCACAGACGAGAAAGCAAACAACAATGCATATAGTTGCTCATATCTAAGCACTACAAGATTCGTTATTAACGATTACAGATTTCCAACTGAATGAAAGAAGAAAAGATCATTTTTCCAAGTTATCCATCCACATTCCTATCTCTTTCCTCATGACTGTTCTAAAAATTGAATCCAAACGAGACACAAATCAAGATAACAGTTCAGAGTGAAACTTACAAAATCCATTCGAATTCACTTTCCAGCAGCAAGAATAATTTCATTCATAATCAGCTTTAAATGAAAACAAGGAAGAATTTATCATCCTTATCAATACTTCATTTAAATCAGGCTCATATGAATACCCAAAAACAGGTTAGTACAACATCGTATTTATCATAGATCAAATAGTATAAGGATGCATACTATGTACTTACGGTACTAGAAGAATCCATATTTCTTTCACTGTATTTTTAACCAAATAACAGTTATACAATCACGAAATCAATTATTCACATGACTTTCTATTTCCATGAACGCATACAGTTCAAAATACAATTTACTCATTGTTGTTACCTACAACAAGACCAATCATAATGCACAGTAAGGCTTCCAATGCTATTTCAAATTCAAACAAAAAAAAGAAAATTTCATTCCTTTAACCTTTCACTAAGAAAACAACCATTTTCTTCAGACTCAACAAGAATTGTTCAAGCTGATTTCAATTCTTCTAAATGACAGTACCAAGATCAGAAGACCACACGAAACAATTAAATATTTCATTTGCACAGAAAGCACAACACTCAGAAAAATAATCTAATTACCACTGTCACTTCCAACAATCCGAACTTATAAGGTTCAATAAACTCAGTTACTATTTCTTTCGAAATCTAAAAAACAGAGAAAGGAAGAACTAATTTCCCATAATTTCAGTAAAAACAATCATTTGCTCAGAATGAAATAAAACACCCAAATCGAGCTCACTGCCAACAAACATTTCTACCCGAAATCCATTTCTCAAGTTCATGATAATGTGCAGAACTTCAGAATGCAATAATCAGTTATCATTACCTCTATCGAAGTAAACCCGTATAGGGTGTTAAATGCATAAGTCTGGTATAGTCAAGACAACCCACACAGCAAGACAACATTTCCATGCATTTATTCTTTTGCACAGCAATCCAAAGCTAAGTCGTATTCACAAAGACAGTCCGAACTAGAAGATCGAACAACATCAATAAAACACAACAAATCATCCAACCCCCACAACAAGAATCAACATAATTCATTTAATGCACAGAAATACAAGCCAAGCTCATTTTCACGACTACTGTCCGAGCTGTAAGATCAAGTCGTTTCCATAAAACACAACAAAATCAACCTTTCATCCCAGCAAGAAAGAATGTATTCATTTATAAGTTCAGAAGAAAAACAATTTCTTTTCTAGCTCCCACGAATACCCAAATTGTATTCGTCCATTTATATAAAAGAAGAAGCACAACAATAATTACATTACTATCATTTCCCTCTAACCGAGCTCGTAATGCTCAGATAAAACTCTAATGCCAATTCCTTTAAAATCCAAAAATGCTATTTCCTTCTAATCCCGAAACAGCAGAAGGAAAGGAAAAGTCTTATTTCCTTTAAGAAAAATTTCAGTATAGAAACGACATCAAGCAACTCGTACATCATGTGCAATTTTATCACAAAAGTTCATATAACAAAAGAACAATCGCACAGCAATGAAAACAACCCACACTTTCGCACTGCTTCTTATTTCTTATATAGCATTTAATCAGAGAAAAACCCATTTCGAATTCCCAAATACTGTCAACAACCAACACAACAAGTTCTTATTCCAACTCAATTCATGCAAAGACGGATCAAATCACAATAACAAGAAAACGATTTCACCCATATCATTTCAAACAATGACAGCAAGAATCGACTAGCCCAAATCGTCTCAACATGACAACAATCAGATAAACCAAAAACCCAAGAGCAGGGTTGTTTTAATGAGACGCTTAAACAAAGCAAGTGTTTTAAAGAGAAGGGCTTAACATGCCTGCAATTTCTTTTCCAAAACTCGAAGAAAACCACGTCTACCGAAGGTATTTCCTTCCACGGCGACAACACGAGCTTCCCAAAATCCTTTCCTCTTACAGGCTCAGCAACAACCTCCAAATTTCCAAAGAACAGTGATAAAACCAAATGAAACTGGTTCGACTGAACCAAGCAAAAACCAAATGCAGAGCAACTTCTCAAAATCCGAATCAACACAATAAACAATCAACATTTCCTCCATACACTTTCCAAGGCGAGCTGGTCGCGAAGACCAAAAAAATTAAATGCATTAAAGGCTCTGCCTTTTCCTATTTTCCCACGCCACCGCCGACTTGGGTTGGCGAACCATCAAATTTAAATTTTGCATGCAAAACCAAATTTAGCCTCATAACCAACTAACTACCTCCATCTTTCTCCCTCGTTCCGCCAAACCGGCGCTGCCCCACAAAGGACTCCTCATTAACTGCCATTAATTCCCTTTCATCCTTATCCTCTTCCCCCAAGGGTCTCGCGTCCCCTTTAGGTTAGGATTAGTTTAGGATTCATATTAGTGTTCGACCTAGGTCATAGCCTAGTCTTTAGGTTAATAGGACTTAGGTTTATTTCCCCTTCTTTTTTACATAATTTAAAAATCCACTTAGGATAGTAGTTTAGGATGTAAGGTAGAACTTAGGATTAGCTTAGGATCTAATTCCCACTAACATCTAACACTAATCAACCTCCAATCCAGTCTTCCTACTGACATTCAAGTCAATGCTGTGCAGGACGTTTCGTCCTTTGTTTCACATGCCAGAGCCACTCGTGTCCAGACATTTCCTGCCTCACGAGGTCTTAAGTTACGACAGTGCATGGTTCGAGAATCGAACCTTTGTCGTTGGCATCTACGTGCCAGCTGCTCATACCTGAAATCAGGTGCTGCACATTTATATCAACCTGCAATTCAGTCAAGAGTAAATCGACAAAGCGATTACAAAAAGGCCACAGCATATAGAATTCAGCAAGCATACGACAATTTGTCGTCACATCAGTAACATACAAGCAACAATAACTGCTTGTCCCATGCAACTAAATTACAGCATGCAAGAATCCAGATTTGCAACACATTCCCTTAAGATCAAAATATATATTTTAACATGTTTGCCTTCATTTCAGCAGATACAACAGTATGAAAAATAATCACCAAGATAACTTACAAAATCAGGGTGTTACATTCCTCCCTCCTTAAAGAATCATCGTCCCGATGATCAGATTAAACAAATCAAGGAGTTTCTAGGACAAAGTTCAGTTATTGTCCTTCCATTCATAAGTTCATACCAAAAATAGATTCACTCTTAAAAACAACGTTTTAAGACAACTGTACAATAGACTAATAATTGTCTAAATTTGGTAGAATTATCAGTTTTTCGAATTTCAAATTCGATTAAACAAATGTGGAAAAGTAGATCTCATTTCTTCGAGATTTTCCCAAGTTGCACTTTCTTCGCTGAACTGGTCCCACTGGACCTTACATTGGTTCACTTCGCGATTTCTTAAGTACAACTGGCGAGTTCCCAGCACTCGAATGGGCTTAACCACGATTATTCCTGGGTCTTGGACCTGCAAGGAATTCCAATTCAGCACATGTGATAAATCTGTCACGTATTTCTTAAGCAAAGAAATATGAAAAACATCATGCATTTGAGACAAAGCAGGAGGTAATGCTAGACGATAAGCTACAGGGTTGATTATTTCAACAATTTCAAAAGGTCCCACGTATCGTGGCGACAACTTGGCAGCCTTGCCAAAAGTTATTGAGCTCTTTTTCGGCTTCACCCGAAGAAAGACCTTCTCTCCCAGTTTATAATTCCTGTCAACCCGCTTTAAGTCTGCATAACTCTTTTGCCTATTGGCAGCCTCCTTTAGATGTTCTCGAATCATTTTGATTTGTTGTTCCATTTCCATAAGGATTTCTGGCCCAATTACCTCTCTGTCCTCAACGCTGTCCCAGCTGACAGGGGTTCTGCATTTTCTTCCATACAATGCTTCAAAGGGCGCCATTTTTAAAGAGGCATGATAGGTGTTATTGTAAGCAAATTCTACCAGCGGAAGGTATTCCTCCCATTTATACTGCTGGTCCATGCAATACATCCTTAACATGTCCTCTAAAACCTGATTGACTCTCTCAGTCTGTCCATCCGTCTCCGGATGATATGCAGAACTGAAGTTTAATTTAGTTCCCAAGGCCGCATTAAGCGTTTGCCAAAACCTTGATGTCATCCTCGGATCTCTATCCGATATGATTAATTCCGGTATTCCATGCAATCTGAAGATTTCATGTACAAATCTTCTTGCTAACACTGGTGCATCATCCTTCAAATTACCAACAATGAAGTGTGCCACTTTGGTCAATTTGTCGACTACAACCAGGATAATGTCATGCTTATTTCTTGACATAGGCAATCCTTGAATGAAATCCATCGTTATCACTTGCCATTTATACTGCGGAATACTGTGGGGATACAATAATCCTGCGGGATGCATATGTTCCGCCTTAACACGCTGACATTCCAAGCAGTGTGTTACAAATTCCACCACATCCTTTTTCATTCCCTTCCAGAAATATTGCTGCTTAAGATCAGCAAGCATTTTCGTAATGCCAGGGTGTCCAGAAAAAGGTGAATTATGAAATTCAGTTAACAATTTCCCTCTTAAGTCATTTGCCAAAGGTATATATACCCTGTTTTCGAACCTCAAAATTCCTTCATTATCAAAACGGAATCCTTTATACCTGACATCCTTTGGGTCTGCAGCAAGTGCTGTTTTGACTTGCTGGAAATAAGGATCTGATTCCAAGGCATCTTTCACCTCATCCTTAAACTGAGTTCTTAACGTTATAAGAGCAGAGATATGCTTCCTTCGACTCAGAGCATCTGCTACTCTATTTTCCTTGCCCTTGATGTAGCTTATATCAAAATCATACTGAGACAGAAATTCTAACCATCTTCGCTGCCTTGCATTCAGATTTGGCTGAGTAAAAATATACTTCAGCCCCAGATGGTCTGTTTTTAACTCGAAAGGCTTGCCTAAAAGGTAATGCCTCCACATTTGAAGTGCATGAACAATGGCAGCGAGCTCTAGATCGTGTGGAGCATAATTCTGTTCATGTAACTTAAGCTTTCTGCTTTCATAAGCTATGACATGGTTATTCTGTAACAGAATACCTCCAAGGCCTTCTCCTGAGGCGTCCGTTACAACCATAAAATTTCCATTTGGATCAGGTACAGTCAAAATAGGTGCTGAAGTTAACTGTTCCTTTAAATTCTTAAAGGCAGATTCACATTTGTCTGTCCAGACAAATTTCTTATCCTTCTTTTGCAGTGAAGTGATTGGGGCAGCAATTTTTGAAAAGTCCTTAACGAACTTTCGATAATATCCAGCCAAGCCCATGAAGCTCCTCACTTCGTGCACGTTCTTAGGCGCAGGCCACTCAGTTATAGCTGTGATCTTTGAAGGGTCAACAACTATCCCATTCTTGCTTATAACGTGTCCCAAATAATGCACCTCTGCATCATAAAAGGAACATTTGGACAGTTTGCCATACAATTTCCTCTTTCTTAAAATTTCCAGCACTATTCTTAGATGTTCTTGGTGCTCTTCGACATTTTTAGAGTATATAAGAATGTCGTCTAAGAATACAAGTACAAACTTGTCTAAGTATTCTTGAAAAATATTGTTCATCAGATTCATGAAGGCGGCAGGTGCATTAGTCAACCCAAAAGGTAACACCGTGAACTCATAATGCCCGTACCTCGTTCTAAAAGTTGTTTTATGAATATCTTCTTCCTTTATTCTCAGCTGATGATACCCAGATCGAAGATCTATTTTTGAATAAACTGATGCTCCTCGCATCTGATCGAATAGATCATCAATCCTAGGAAGTGGGTATCGATTTTTAATAGTTGCTTTGTTCAGCATTCTGTAATCAATGCACAGCCTCAAAGTGCCATCCTTTTTCTTTACAAAAATTACCGGCTCCCCAAGGTGAGACGCTCGGTCTTATCAGCCCCTTAGTCAAAAGTTCTTGTAACTGAGCCTTTAGCTCTACCAACTCAATGGTAGTCATTCTATAAGGTGCTTTAGATATGGGTTCAGTTCCCGGTTTGATTTCTATCGCAAAGTCAAACTCACGTTTGGGTGGAAGACCTGGCAATTCCTCCGAAACACATCACGGAAACCCCTTAACAATGGATATCTTTCCATGAAATCATTATCTTCCTCAGCATTTTCTGTCATTTTTACTGCATACAAAGTGCAGCCTCTGTTTTTAGCCCTTTTTAGTTGCATAGCCGTCAGTTTCCTAACTGCAACTTCCCGTTTTACACCTTGAATGACTGCTGCTTTCTGCAGGTCATCGAAACAACAGATTTGTTTTTCATAACAGTCGACCTTTGCCTTATGTTCAGCCAACCAGTTAACTCCAATAATGATATCATATGATCCTAGAGGAGTGACATACAAGTCAACTTCGGTGGAGAAACTAGGCAAATCAAGAATTGCCCCAAAAAGGCACATTTCGACTGTATGGACAACATTATTCCCATAATGCACTGTCCATGTTTTATCCATTCTTTCAGCCTTTCTTTTTAATTTCATTGCAAGTTTAGCAGAAATAAAGCATTCAGTAGCTCCAGTATCAAAAAGTATGACTACAGGTGTACCAAATAACTTACCCGAAACTTCTATGGGCGTAACTTGCTTTTCAGCTTGTCTGTTAGCCACTGCAGCGTGTATCCTATGCTGCTGACCGCGATCATCCTTCTTCAGAGGACAGTGATTCGCATAGTGGTCCTTTCCACAGTTGAAGCATCCTCCAACTGGCCCTTTTCTAGGCTCAAATTTGTTACCAGCCTTGAAGTTATCATTCTGGCTTCCATAGGACTTCTGTCCAATGCCATTAACTTTTGTGAAGCTGTTCCACACACTATTTACAGGTCTGTTCATCACAGATTTCTTGTTGTTATCTACAACAGTTTTGTTTTTCACACCAAACCTTTTCCAAGGTCCCCTTTTTGGTGCAAGAGATGAAGAAGAATTGGGAATCTTCTTCCTTATCTCTTCCCTGTGAGCAGATATTGCTCTCAATTTCTGTTCCTGTCTGATTGCCTTTTCGACAACTCCATCCATGGTGGTTGGGCCGTGGACATCCACTTCGCCACCAATGATGGGATTCAGTCCCATTATGAATTTCCGTATTCTGAACTTCTCATCAGCTTGGTACTGCGGCACATACTTAAGGAGTTTAGTAAACCCTTCCCAGTATTCCGTCACCGATAGCCTTCCTTGCGACCAGTTCTGAAATTCAGTCATTTTCCTATCAAAATAGAGTTGAGGCAGCCATCGTTGCCTAAAATAACCCTTAAATTGATCCCAAGTTATGTCTGATTCGACAATATTCAGCTCAACCTTACGGTTGTCCCACCATGATGATGCTTCATGAGAAAGCTGATATGCTCCCCATATCGCTTTAGTCTCTTCGGAGAAGTTTCTTATAGCAAAGTATTTCTCCATTTCACTGAGCCAATTCTCAGCTCCGTCCCCAAGGGTTGTTCCATCAAACTTTGGAGGACTTATTCTCTTAATATCATTTGTAAGTTCAGCTGCTAATCTTGCCCTTTTATTTTCAGGGGGATTAGGAGCAATTACATTATTATTATCAACACCCGGATTCCCTCCGTTGATGTTGTCCACAGGAGGCGGCTGATCATTTATTTCAGCTTCATCTTCCTCCTCTTCATTGCCCATTGATTGTTGTTCCAGAACAGTCAAACGATCCCTCGTATCAAGTAGGGCAGCAAGGATTTCATCCAGCTTTTGAGCAGTAGCTGCTTCTCCACCCTGTAACGGGTTATTCGCAGCATTCCCTCTTGTTCTGACCATTTTCTGTTCAATAAGAAAATGTAAACCTTATTAATATCGTGGACTCATTAGGTCCAAGAGCTGCAACCTTCAGCTCTGATACCAAGATGTAACATCCCCATTTTAAGATACTAGAACAAGGGAATTTTTTTTTTTTTTTATATAACGTTCTCTGTTATGAATTATATAATTCAAACACACGTTCAAGTTTTAATAATTGTTCTCTGCCCAAACAACACAGTTTGGAACACACAATTTCCTTTTAAAACTAATGTTCCCTGTTCGCATATTTACAATATGGAACACACATTCAATGCCATTCAATCTTATAACAGATTCTATATGCTGCTGTAAATGACTCGAAGAACTGCCGATCTCCCATTTTCATGGCTCGGAGTTTCAACGATCCTTCATTTCATGACTCGGCAACAACCGATCCTTCATGTTCGTTCATGCATAGTATATTATATATACAAGTTCTCTTAACTGTTTTCGGTTATCGAAGTGATCCATTTAAGAAGCCTATCTGAATATCTGTTACTGATATTCATCTGACATCCTGCATCTTAAATTAAGTGATTAGGACAACGCAACCAGCACTTGCGATACTTTGGCCAAAGATTTTCACATGCTTTGCATGATCATATTCCTGGATGTGATACACATCAATGGAATACGTCCTTCACTTCACTTCACCTATTATCTAGAATGGTCTTTCCTGGTTCCTACCAGTCCTTTCAAATTAAGGTCAGATTTAAACTTCCAATTTCCAACTAGCAATATGAACGAATATAGGAAGGCACTCCTGGTAACTAAAGATACGCAGACATACGATGTCGTTCCCCACGACTCCGTGTGTCTAGTTATCTTTAGTCCTCCGGAGTCACTCCGTATACGTGATCATACTCCTATCCCCACCAAGAACTTCACATTCAGCCTATGTATTCTTGATGTTTTAATTCGGGAGGGCATTGTAATATGTCAGCTATAACATTGTGTCGTCATGAAGACCCCGTCTTCATGAAGACACCTTCTGTAGCTGGCGTATGTCAATGTCCTACGGAATCCTCCCATCGAGAGTACACATCCTGCTCAAGTGATTTGGATATGATCTTAATATTTAAGATCAACTTTCAAAGAACCATGCTTGATCCTTTATCCTCGTTCCTTACAGCTTGTACAGAGTAGCTAAGAGAGACTAAATCCATCCTTTAGCTTGCTTTGCATCTTCTCCTTCTTACGAAGGGTTGCATTTTTCTACTTGGTTTTCTTCTTAATCTTCGGATTAAGCAGCCCGTTACCGACGGACGTGATAAGTTTAACCTATTAAACTTAACCAAGATTTTTACAACTGTAACTAAATTCAGAATTCCAGCTTTTTAGACGTCATTTAAACGAGGTCTAATTTCCAATAAATGTATTCATTTATTCTCCTTAACCTTACATAGTTAAGGTCCATTAGCTATGGATATATTTATCCCATATCCTTTCTTTCTGAATTTAACATACGAGGTTATTAATGGAGTTCGAAAGCGAAGTTCGATTACTCCTAAGTTAATTGATATTCCTTAGCTTCCAAGCTAATCCTGAATACCTATCAGTTATGGAATCATATTCTTCCTAATCCTTTTTAATGTCAATTAAAAATTCATCTTTACCCAAGTATGAACTAATTGCACATTTCAACTTAAAAGTTGCATTAAGGTAAGAATAGATATCAATTCCTTTTTAACATCCATCCAAGGACAATTAAATAAACCCAAATCAAGAAATAACATTATATTTCCAATTAATCAACAATATCAAACTGATATAGTATTTAAAATATCACACTTGTATTTGTATTCATCATCCATCTCATAATCCATACATCTGCCAATCCAACTGACTGGACTTTGTTTATATAAAACATCATTACAACTCATAGATAGAAGAATGTACTTTCTTCTTTTCACAATTCCTCGAAGAGGAATAATAGTAAACAAATACAATTCATCTTCTCGACAATCAAAGAAGCATCAGAAAACAGCCATGTCTTCGTTCTAATCAATTCCATCTGCAAAATTTCTTGCACGGGTCAGTTCAATGAACTGAGCATATTAAGCACTTATCATTAAAATGAGGTGCTTCAATTAACTGTCTCAATAAAAGAACCCTGCTTTTATGAAACGACAGTAAGAACATCAATCAAAAATCAAGCATCAAAGAATGGACAACATAACAACTGAACCATCAAATACCATCCCAATCAGCCAAAGAACTGCTGTCCTATTTTCCACATAACCGTTACAAGTTCCAAATTACAATATTTGTAAAGTTTAGGAATACAAGTAGCATACTGCTGATATAACATAACTGTTATCCTTTCCACCCTTTCATTAATAATAAATGCAAAGGGTAAAACTAACTGAAACGTAAACCAATTACTTTCCTTTCAGCTCATGCATCACATTAGATTCCAAGCAATCATTGATTCCAAGCAATATCAAGCACTACAAGATTCGTTTTAACGAAACAATTTCCAAACAATGCATATAAGAAAAGATCATTTTTCCAAGTTATCCATCCAAATTCCTATTCTTTTCCTCACGATTCTAAAATTTCCAACCGAGATGAAAGAAGAAAAGATCATTTTTCCAAGTTATCCATCCACATTCCTATTTCTTTTCTCATGAAAGAAGAAAAATCAAATCCAAATCGAGACACAAATCAAGATAACTAAAAATTGAATGAAACTTACAAAAATCAAGATAATTCACTTTCAGAGTGAAACTTACAAATCCATTCGAATTCACTTTCAAAGAAAGAAGAATAATTTCATTCATAATCAGCTTTAAATGAAAACAAGGAAGAATTTATCATCCTTATCAATACTTCATTTAAATCAGGCTCATATGAATACCCAAAACAGTTAATACAACATCATATTTATCATAGATCAAATAGTATAAGGATGCATACTATGTACTTACTGTACTAGAAGAATCCATATTTCTTTCACTGTATTTTTAACCAAATAACAGTTATACAATCACGAAATCAATTATTCACATGACTTTCTATTTCCATGAACGCATACAGTTCAAAATACAATTTACTCATTGTTGTTACCTACAGCAAGACCTAATCATAATGCACAATAAGGCTTCCAATGCTATTCCAAAATTCAAACAACAAAAAGAGAAAATTTCATTCCTTTAACCTTTCACTAAGAAAACAACCATTTTCTTCAGACTCAACAAGAATTGTTCAAGCCGATTTCATTTCTTCTAAATGACAGTGCCAAGATCAGAAGACCACACGAAACAATTAAATATTTCATTTGTACAGAAAGCACAACACTTAGAAAATAATCTAAATACCACTGTCACTTCCAACAATCCGAACTTATAAGGTTCAATAAACCCAGTTACTATTTCTTTCGAAATCTAAACAGCAGAGAAAGGAAGAACTAATTTCCCATAATTTCAGTAAGAAACAATCATTTGCTCAGAATGAAATAAAACACCCAAATCGAGCTCACTGCCAACAAACATTTCTACCCGAAATCCATTTTTCAAGTTCATGATAATGTGCGTAAACTTCATTAATGCAATAATCGCTTATCATTACCTCTTTCGAAGTAAACCCGTATAGGGTGTTAAATGCGTAAGTCAAGTATCCAAGACAACCCACACAACAAACAACATTTCCATGCATTTATTCTTTTGCATAAAAATCCAAAGCTAAGTTCATATTCACAAAAGACAAATCAAACTAGAAGATCGAACAACATCAATAAAACACAACAAATCATCCAACCCCACAACAAGAATCAACATAATTCATTTAATGCACAGAAATACAAGCCAAGCTCATTTTCACGACTACTGTCCGAGCTGTAAGATCAAGTCGCTTTCCATAAAACACAACAAAATCAACCTTTCATCCCAGCAAGAAAGAATGTATTCATTTATAAGTTCAGAAGAAAAACAATTTCTTTTCTAGCTCCCACGAATACCCAAATTGTATTCGTCCATTTATATAAAAGAAGAAGCACAGCAATAATTACATTACTATCATTTCCTAACCGAGCTCGTAATGCTCAGATAAAACTCTAATGCCAATTCCTTTAAAATCCAAAAATGCTATTTCCTTTTAATCCCGAAAAAAAAGGAAAAGGAAAAGTCTTATTTCCTTTAAGAAAAATTTCAGTATAGAAACGACATCAAGCAACTCGTACATCATGTGCAATTTTATCACAAAAGTTCATATAACAAAAGAACAATCACACAGAATGAAAACAACCCACACTGCCTGCACCATTCTTATATAGCATTTAATCAGAGAAAAACCCATTTCAAATTCCCAAATATCCTCAATCATCAACAACCAACACAACAAGTTCTTATTCCAACTCAATTCATGCAAAGACGGATCAAATCACAATAACAAGAAAACGATTTCACCCATATCATTTCAAACAATGACAGCAAGAATCGACTAGCCCAAATCGTCTCAACATGACAACAATCAGATAAATCAAAAACCCAAGAGCAGGGTTGTTTTAATGAGACGCTTAAACAAAGCAAGTGTTTTAAAGAGAAGGGCTTAACATGCCTGCAATTTCTTTTCCAAAACTCGAAGAAAACCACGCCTACCGAAGGTATTTCCTTCCACGGCGACAACACGAGCTGTCCAACAATCCTTTCCTCTTCAGGCTCAGCAACAGCCTCCAAATTTCCAAAGAACAGTGATAAAATCCAAATGAAACTGGTTCGACAACCAAACAAAAAAACCAAATGCAGAGCAACTTCTCAAAATCCGAATCAACACAATAAACAATCAACATTTCCTCCATACACTTTCCAAGGCGACTGGTCACGAAGACCAAAAAAATTAAATGCATTAAAGACTCAGCCTTTTCCTATTTTCCCACGCCACCGCCGACTTGGGTTGGCGAACTCCCAAGTTCAAATTTTGCATGTAAAACCAAATTTAGCCTCATAACCAACTAACTACCTCCATCTTTCTCCCTGTCCCCGCCAAACTGGCGCTGTCCACATAAGGACTCCTCATTAATGCCATTAAACACCCTTCATCCTTATCCTCTTCCCCCAAGGGTCTGCGCGTCCCCTTTAGGTTAGGATTAGTTTAGGATTCATATTAGTGTTCGACCTAGGTCATAGCCTAGTCTTTAGGTTAATAGGACTTAGGTTTATTTCCCCTTCTTTTTACATAATTTAAAAATCCACTTAGGATAGTAGTTTAGGATGTAAGGTAGAACTTAGGATTAGCTTAGGATCTAATTCCCACTAACATCTAACACTAATCAACCTCAATCCAGCAAGTCTTCCTACCGACTTTAATTCAATGTTGTGCAGACGTTCGTCCTTTGTTTCACATGCCGAGCCACCGTGTCCCGGACATTTCGCCTTTACGAGGTCTTAAGTTACGACAAAGTGCATGGTTCGAGAATCGAACCTTTGTCGTTGCTGCATCTACGTGCAAACTGCTCATACCTGTAAATCGTGTGTTGCACATTTATATCAACCTGCAATTCAAGTCAAGAGTAAATCGACAAAGCGATTACAAAAAAGGCCACAAAGATATAGAATTCAAAGCAAGCATACGACAATTTGTCGTCACATCAAGAACATACAACAATAATCGCTGTCCCAAGTAACTAAATACATGCAAGAATCTGTCCCATGCAAATAAATTACAAATTACAATGATGCAAGAATCCATGATTTTTGTGCAACACATTCCCTTAAGATCAAAATATATATTTTAACATGCTTGCCTTTCATTTTCCACCACCACACCTTCATTCAATCAAAGAGATTACAAATATAGGATATTGAAACCTTGAAGTGATCAACTAGCTTCATGAGCTCATAAAACCTCACCCATCGAAAGAGAAACTCAAATTTCATAAAGAGAAAATGATTCCATCACAACATATAACCAATGTATTCTAAATTTAATATTCACACTAAATAATTCCTAACATTACCCTCATTAGTGTGAGCATGGAACAAGGAGCAACTAAAAACATTATTGTATGCCAACATGTATAGGTATGCATCTTTGTACTCATGATTTCTCCCACTATGGTCACATACATACATATTCTTCACCCTATAAGCTTTCACTACCAATGAGATTCACTACACCGGCCAAACACTTAGTTCCAAAGATAATCTACAAACATGAATTATCTCATATTCACGCTTTTCACCTCCAGGTGACCACTCACCGGCATATCACTAAAAGTACATATCATAACTTAGACTATTGCCATCTCATATACATACATAGTTTTTATAGTTTTGCACCTTCCACTCCATATCACAACGCATTAAGGGAAAAAAATTGGAATTACAAACCACTAATATGAAATATCATCTATTTAATTATTCCCACACACATGCACGCATCATACAAAGCAATAAAAATTTTGGTGCCATTACTTCAATTGTGTGGCCTTGTCGTTATCGGTTGACAAGAGGTCATATAATAGCTACCTTCCTTCGTTGCCTTCATCCTACAAAGTCCAATGATCATTACATGTACTCTTCTTCACTTGGATGAGGAGAGTCTTCTTTAATTGCAAAGGGAGTATTGTTTTCTATGTTATCATTTCCCGCAATTAGACCTTTATGGCCCAATTTGTCATCTAAGAGATCTTGTACTCGTTTCTTACAATTCAGCATTATATGTTATGGTTCCTTACAATAGTAGCATTTGTATTTGCCTTGAGGAGTTTTTTGTTTTGGCATATATTTCTTTGAAGATTTGGTTGCCTTAGTTTGTACATGCATAACCTCATCATAATCAAAATTTTCACCCTAATATATTCCATCAAGTAAAATATAAATAATCCCTTCTAGACTAATATTAACTTTGCTTAAAGTAAATACCATGCTAGATAAAAATTTAGGCATTATGTTTTGAAGAATCACTTTTGCATCATCATCTTTTACCTTTTCATTGATACCAACTAGTTGATTTAGTAAGGAACATAACTTACTTATGTGATCTACCATTTTTGTTCATTCAATCATCTTCAAGTCATATAGTTTCTGCTTCAACGACATTTTGGCACTCTCAACTTCGGCTCCAAAAAAATTAATGAATCCCAAATCTCTTTGGCAAATTTTATGAAATCCACATGATTCTGTAATCCTTTGAGAGAAAAACTAAATGGTTCCTAATGGCTTTTAATCTTTGAGGATCCATTTAGCTAGTTTATTTACAGTTGTTTGTGTGACTGCATTTGGTTTGACAACTTCCCAAACATCTCTTTCAATTAAGATAAGTTTCATTTGTAGTTAACGAGTATGAAAATATTTTCCTTCAAATTTTTCAAAAAGATTTATTTTTTCCATTTTCACAATTTGACACAAAAAAGATGTTTACTTCTACCGATAATATGTCTATTTACAAATTACAATTCAACTTTTGACAAAAGGATGCAAAACATACATAAACTCTAGATCTTGACTCTACATGAGTTTTAACAAAAACTAACACAAAACAATTATAAACAAATAAATGATATTAAATTTGTAATATTTTGATTACAAATCTATTGCTAATAAAAAATACACATGACAAAACCTGGATGTTTAAAATCTTGACACTGATTACCTTTGATTAAGTCATACATCCATTATGTGTATGTCAATGTTGCATCCATTATCTTTTCATGCATGCAACAACTAGTATTAGCTAGAATGAACTTCTAAATGCTTTACTTAGGTTTTTGGCATGAGGATGCTTTAGAAATAAATAGATTTTGTTCTTCAATATCTCTCTTGCAATGCCAATTCATTGTTTGGATGATTGTCTCTTTGCACTAATGCCCCTATATATATTTATAGACTTCGGAATTACAATTAGGACACACGCATATTAAGATGACAAACACGAGCAAAAAGGCCTACCAAAAGAAAGACAAAACTCAGAGAGCAAGGTCGTGGCTCAAAAAGGAAATGTAGCTAGTTATTTTAGTGGGAAGGCAACCATTTTCAAGTGGCACAAAAATGGTATGCGTTACTATGAAGTGGTCAATACCCCAAATACTTATAGAAATAAAGGAAGAGAAAATTTGGAGAAAAGGGTAAAATCAATCATATTAGATAGAAAATGACAAAAACATAAACAAGCGACGGAGAGTAATAAGGGGAGTTGACTATGGGTTGAAGATACAAGAAAAACAAAACAATAAATGATGACATAAGGGAATATGTACTAATAAGAACCTAATTTGAACCAATAATCAATAAACACATAATTACACTACCACCAAAGCAATTAAAAATCAAACTATACTTGAAACTAATTATCTACAAAAAAATAAAAAAACTAACTAATTACAAACAAATTTGTTTTCACAATTCTATAAATTTACTTCCACATAACTTCCAATGAAACTAATTTAATTTACTATATTTTTTATTTAAAATTTTATTTTACTTTATTTTTTAATTAAAAATTATTGTATGATTAATTCTTATACGAATATATAAGAAAAATCAAATTATAATGAATTTCAATATTAATTTCATTCACGGACATCTAGAAATTAAAATATATAACATGATTTAATACTAGTACTTATGTAAGATTATTTTTTTAATTTTAGATTTAAATTTAAGTATTTAAATCTACAACATTTTTATGAATTATACATCTCCAAAATATTATTTTGCCTTTTATTTTGAGAAACCGGTGACATATGATTTTTATTGAACGTTTAATTATGTAGATATTGATATTTCTTTCTATATAATTTATGAATTACTACATATATTTGAAAAATGATGGATAGATATTATTTTGAAGATTTTTATCTTAAATTCTATAGCATAATGTAATTATTAATAATTATATTATATTCAGTAAAGAATTTGTGCTCTTAAAAGAGAGGTCACAAATTCGAATCTTATAGAAGGTTGGGTATGTACATCTTATATTTGAAACACATTTAGATGCCTCTTGCGTATTGGAAGTACATGGTAGTCTCATATACTATAAGTTACCTATGGACCCAAAAACAAACCATATATCATCATAAATTATAAAAGTAATAAATATTATTATTATTATTTACAAATGTCAAACTAAATAATAATAAATTGTATAATATAACTACAATAAATTATGTAAGACTAGATAAACTATTTCAAGTTAAAAGAAAAAATAAACTCCAAACACCACCCATTGACTGAATTGTTAATGATTTATGTTGATTATATAGAAATAGCAATGCAAATGGTCTTATAGAGAAAATTGTTGGAACACTCGCATCAAAAGAAAATTGCTCAGTAGACGAATCGACCCATAATAACACCCATTGCAATTGCTCAGCATGAAATTCCAATATGACCAATCAGATGTCACCACTTCTTTTGAACATAAATTTGGATTTGTTGATCAGTTTGTCTTCTTATGTTGTTCTCAATAATAATAAACAAGTGTTGTTGAGTCCAAGTTGGTAGTAGATCATGTTACCATTTTGAGGCTTCAAATAAACCACCACCGCTATATTTATTGCAGAGCAAATACAATGAAGAAAATTTCAGTTTCCCACCCCCTCGCCTAGTGTTTTCAATTACTTCAATTCATGGACAAAGCCAATGTATTTATAAGTGGACGAGAGAATAATAATTGGTTTTATAATTCATGATGTTGGGAGTCTGTTTTTGGGTATTGTTGGAGTTTGTTAGGCTCAAATTATTTAGTCATTATCTACTAGCCTAGTTTTATGTTAGTTCACTTTATAACAGAATAATATTTTTTCTTGTGTAGGTTTGTTTCAACATAATTTTATGGATTTGAATCATTCTCTAATATTAGCTTTTACAACATATTTTCTAATTGAGGATAACTATGTTGTAATCTTCAATAATAGGCACTTTCTCCTTGTAATATTTTTTGTGCATAAGTTCTTCATCGTTGTGGTGATGATCATGTTGTTGGTGTAATATTGGTGAGAGATTATTTATTAATTCAACACATATGGGACTACCTTTTACTCTTGGTATGTATGAGGCACTTAATTGTGCTTCAACGAGTTCTTCACTATTAGCTCAACTCAAGTGAGAATTTTTTTCAAAAAATCAAAGAGCTTCAACTAAAATACAATTGAGACATGTGAGCAAGGTTGCAGGGAATGGGAGATCCATAGCTTGATCTCGAGCACATAACCACAAACAAAATGCTCAAGTCAATATTCAACACATAGCAAAGACCCAAAACTTATTGTTACTCCAAAAATGCTTATTATAGACTTCACGTAAATCTCTCCTTATGTTAAGCTACGAAAGTGTCTAATATATAGACTTTAAAATTTTGTTACTACATAAAAAGGGCACAAGGATGGAAATGGGGAACCAAAAAGTGACCAAAGACTCACTTTTGGGAGATTTTGGCCATAATGCACTCACATTATGAATTGGTTTCATTAGAACGCAATCATGTTATAAAATGAGTGTATTATAAGGTGCTAAAGCATTATGGATTGGTAATTCCAGGCCATAACACAAGCATGTTATAATGTGCTTGTATTATGTTTGTCACAAAAATGAAAGGCTCGGTCGAGATTAAGCCTTTCTCATTTCTTTTAGCAAAAACGTGTATGACCAAAAAAATATAAGTGAGAAATAATGTAAGCGGGTTATGGGGAGCTAAATCCTTGCATGCACAGTGAATCGATGATGGCAGAGAGTCTAAGAGGTAATTTTTAACTGAATTTAGGCTATTTTTACTGATTAAACTTATTTTTTATTACATTATTTATTATTTATTTAATTTTTATTAATTTCAGTGGATCCAAACTCTTCAACTAAAAACTATCCTTCCCCTAGTCTAGAGTTGGATCAACAAAACCTACCTCAAACACCTCCTTCAATTCCTAGACATCCTCCCAATAGGTCCGAGAAGACATTTCAAAGGAGATTCAAAATAACAAAGCTCAAATTCAAGGTTTGATAAAAACTCAATGCCACAAGTACACATTTCTAAGCTCTTACATTGTCATTGGAGTTGTTAGTATCTAAAATTGATAATGTGACATGTCAAATAAACACATGGGAGGATCACTTGATACCAGCTGTCATAATTTTTACGCAGACAAATTGTCTTACGATGTGATGAATACAAAAATATTACCAAAGACAAGTGTGATTTTCTTAGTGACCCTAAAATCAATGCACCCTTACTATTGAGCTATAAAAGATTTTTGATCCATGACATAATTAGGATTAAAATTATTTTTGTAAATATGAATTGTGTTGCATATGGTGTACTTGATATATTAATGAAATGGTATTGGTGTGAAAATTATATTCGTGACAAATGACTTTAATTGCGACCATTTATGTGAACATCACCAATGTTTATACCTCATTAACTCCCTCTGGTAAATCAGCTCTTAGCATTATGTGATGAGCCTTTCTCTAGTCATCCAATCTTCATGTGGGGAGATTTAATCCAACTATGATGAGATTTCTAGTACACTACTTAACAATCAATTTATGTCTTTTGTGGTGATATGTTCCCTAGTATTTTGGGTTATGTGTGGAGGCTATGATAGATAGGGTCCTCTTGTGTGGAATTTATATGTATTTTGAGCTATGCTCGATGTCAAATAAGATTTGATGTTACTTTCTTTATTTAATCTGAGATATGCTCAATGTTAGACAAGGTCGATGTTACTTTCTATGTTATTTTGAGTTATACTCGATATCGATAGGGTCCAATGTTACTTTATCTGTTTATTCTAAGTTTTGTTTGATGTCAAACCAAAGTCTCGAGTTCATTTTTCTGCTTTAAACTAATCTATGCTCAATGTCAATGTGGGTATGAAGAACTTTTGACCCTTTTATTAAGAGTCATTCTCGATACTGGGACAAGGTCTATCGCCCATATGGATGTTGAGATAGACACTTAGTTAATTAAATGCAACACTACTTCCCTTTAGTGGTCATAAGAGATCAAAAAGTGCAACTAACGTGGATTATTTCACCTTATTAATTTGTGTGTGGATCGTATTATGCTTATAGCAAACATTTTATTTTTATTTTTGGGTTTCTTACTTCAATTTTGAGGGTTTTATTTGATTGTTTTGGTTTTGAATCTAATTGAATTAGGCTACTCACCACTTTTTTCTTGATTGTCAATATTTATTTGACTTCAACAATTTCCTTACCTTGAAGATGCGGATTTTCGAGCCACTAGGTCATTCATTGTCAAAATTTTAATTGTGAATTTTTTTGAAAAACATTATGTGCGTTAGTTCTAACATGTTGTGATGTGTTTGTGTGTTGCCTCGTATATCCTTGGTTTGTTTTTTCCTTATGTCGGTGAGGGGGATTTACTAGATGTATTTCCATTGTAATTTGATATGGCCTCACAAGTATGGGATTGTGAAGTGATCTCGACCTTGATTCACATGATGAAAAGACCTTGCTTGTTGTAGGGTAACATGGTCCTACCTTGATCTTCTTTGAGGTTTTAGTATGAGGTGGCAAGTGTTTTGTGTGTCATGGACCAAATATTTATCCATTTTTTCATTCATGGTTTTTTCATTGGATTCTTTTGGAAACTTACTCACTCTTCTGAAAACCTAAGGAAATTTTAAGTTGCCTTTTGATCTTCTAACCTTGTTTATAGATCCTTGTCACCAACCTATGAAATTTTGTTCATATCATATGGATTGTTGACTTTTGTGGGAAAAAAACTTCCAACCTATGGATCTTGCTTCTCTCTATAAGTGAATTAGTTAACAAAAATGGTATTTAGTCTATTACAAGGACAATATTTATGATTATGGACTGTTAAATGTTCACCCAGATTGGATTCAGAGTGATATATGAACATTATTTCAGTATTATGGAGTGTTACAGGTTTACACAAATTGAATTTAGAGTAATACATGGACATTATTTTAGTATCACATAGTGTTATAGGGTCGAGCAAATTGGATTCAGAGTGATATAGGTACATTATTTTAGTATTTTGGAGTGCTATATGTTCACACTGATTGGATTCAAAAGAGATACATGTACATTATTTTGGTATTGTAGAGTGTTACAGTCGCTCGGATTTTATTCGGATAGTGATGCGGGTGTACTAAGTTAGATTTGAAAGTGATACATAGACATGGATTCAGATTGAATAATAGACATAAGTACATGGATTTATATTGGAAATAAATACATGTTTATTAGTTAAGGCTTGAAGATGATACAAATACTTGGTACATGTATGCACCTATTGTCCGAAAATGCATGCTTGGGCGTATCTATGGATAAACAAGCCAACAGTGTGTAGGGCATAGCCCTTCTTTGAGTCAGCAAAGCGAAACTAGTTTATTGCTATTCTACCAGCAGGAATCTATGCAAGTCTCACAATATTCCGCCTTCGGGGTTTGGGATCTCATCCCAGTAGGGTGTTTCCGACTGTGAAGAGAAAGGAATGAAAGAGAGGATGAAGAAAGAGCAGGTCCGAAGGGAGAAAAGAAATGAATTCCAAAGCAGAAAGGTCAGAGGGTTTATGTTTTGGGATTGGTAGTAAACAGAGCCAAACCTACTTGCATAAACGAGCAAAGCAATACTTGATGAATAAATGACAATAAAATGCAGTAAATCCAACAGAACAAACACACGCATCTAACGTAAGTAAGATCCAATGCAAATAACACATGTATTCAGCACAAAGTCTAAATATTGTATTAATAATTATTTCTGTTACAAAAAGCTCAAAGTCTTTCCTCCTCACTTCTATTTTTCATCTGAAAGATATTCACTCATCCCCAATACAACAAGTATTGGGGTATTTATAGAAGAAGGAGAGAAAAGAAGGCAAAAAGGAGCCAACCACCTATTTACAAAGATATTTACAAAATATCTACAAGGAAACACAAAATATCTCAAAGTCATGTTGACTTTTGACAACTTGATGGATGACATCATCCCATGGTGCAACATGGATGATGTCATCATTTAGGCCAACATACTCCGGATATTCTCAAAAAATAAATTCAAGAAGAGAGAGAGAAGAAGAAAGAGAAGTTATTCATCGTCGTCACCTACGCCGAAAGGGGGTAGCCTACTTTTCTTCTTTGCTCGGTGACGAGATGTGGAATTGAGCACGATATTCCATGAACTTGCTGATCATGGGCCCTAGTTGATCCTGGGAAGGATCCTTGTGTCGCTCACTGATCGCCTCGCAAGTCTCCCACTCCTCTACGAGCTTCTCTGGGAGTTTGGAATATTCTTTCTCTGCTTCTATGAGGAATCCAATGAAGTCCCGACAGGCCAGCAGGTTATTGATGGACTCTGCATCAAAAGTGACCTTTGGTCCCAGCCCTCGCGAAACGATCTCCTTGAAGATCTGAATGGTTTCATCGACTTTTCTTAAGGCGAAGGAAGGAGTAAGAAACCCTGGAGACATGTTGAGAATGATTTGTTCCATTTGGTGCATCGCGTCCAGGGCTTCTTCCTTTACCTTATCGATCTTTTCAAGGACAAATTCCAGTTGATCCATCCGGTAATCCAGAGTGGAAATGACTTTATTGAGGGCCCTGGGATGGCCAAAGACGCCGAACTTGACCAGATCTTCGACTGAACAGTCGAACATTTGTTGAAAGGTCTCATGCTGCAACCTAGCATGGTCCAGCTCTTCTGATATGGGTCCCGCTAACGCTTGGAGCTCTTTATTCGCCTTGTTGATGTTCAGATACAAATCAGAGAACTTGGCGATTACTCGTTCACTGTCCTTGAGGATTTGGCTCCTCCAAGTGGAAACGGCCATACCCTGCTCGCCGATCTTTGCATATTCATTAATTTTATCCTGGCTCAGAGGCTCAGGAGTCTCGGCGGCGATTGTGGGAGATGCACCGCCCATCTTCTATGAGGCTTGGAGCGATGTTTATTTTTCTCTTCGCAGCCTTTTCTCTTCTTTTGCTTCTTGAAGCTTCTTGCAGAGGGCGTCAACTGCAGATAGGGCCTCTCCCTGAAGGCTTTCAGAAGACGTACCCACATTGTGACTCGAGTCACCGTGTAACTGTGGGGGAGACAGATCCTTTTTATCCTTGAGGGGATTGGGGTATGCGATCTCCATTACCCTCTCTCCCGAAGCACTCTGAGAGAAGCGTGTGACGGGCTTCTGCTTCTTTGCCCCTTTGGACGGGATTACGGAGAAGTCCATCGGAGCGATGGGAACTTTCCTTTTCTGCTGACTTAAGTGTTGGGAGATCCAGGCTGGACTTATGGGAGAAGGACCGAAAAACAAAAAGGGGGCAACCAGCAGTAGTAGAAGAGAAAAACGTGGAAACACTTGGAGGCAACATCGAGAGGGATGCCGAGGAAGTGCTCATGGGAGGAAGAGATACTGCGGGGAGGAAGACATAGGAAGGGAAGGGAGCTCAGAGATGAGGGAAGAAATGGAGGGGGACATATCCGCAAGAGAAGAGAAGATAGACGAAGAAACAGGAGGAACAGTAGAAGAAGGGGGAGAGGACACGACTAAAGGAATGGTCGCTTGAGTCACTTGAGGAGGAAGGAGGAGAAGAACAAGGGATAGAAGGGACCTTAATTGTTGTAGAAGCAAGGCCGACATCCTAAGCGGATGGGCCTATTGGAACATCTTCTTCTCGCTTCTTTCTCGGAGAAGCCGAGTTACAACTTGTTCTCAGTGCAATGGCGGAAGGAGGACTCTCAGGAGCTTCCTCTTGAGTGGTGTTGGATTCACCCTCTTTGCCTTTTCCTTTGCCTTTAGGCTACTGTTTTGATCTAGGAGGTGCGTTACCCAACGGAGAGGTTGTGAAATCGACTTCGAGGTATATGAGCCCGTTCATTCGCACCAATACTGCTTACGCGCAGAGTTTCCTTAACCCTTTCCTCAATTGTCTGAGGTGCTTTGTTCTATCAATTGATGCAAATGGCCAATCGTCCCCACCTATGTTAAGATATACTTGATCCACTTCCTCCTCAGTAGTTTGGTAGCCTTTGGGGACGATGGCTACCCCATACTGGATGATTTCTGCCAATGCCAAACGAGAATGGTCCTTCCTCCTGAGCTCCACCTCATGATATAGGTCGATGTAGATATCCTCGATCTGAGGGATGTGGATTGGATCGAGCTTAGCCCTTGGCAGAAAATTCCTCGGGTCGAAGGTGGGCCTTGCTGGGAAGTCATGTTTCAAATTGAGCAGCTCCAGCTCTGCAAACATGTCTTTTGCCTTGTGATGAGTAAGACATGTATATCTACCCACTGTGAGGGGGAAAGGAGTTCCACCCTTCTTTCTTTTTGAGGCACTTCTCATGGTAGGTGATTAGCTGTCTTGACAGCTCTAGCAGAATCAACTTGGGCCCAGCATACCTTGGCAGTCTAGTTGGCTCTCCCAAGAAGTTAGCTGCCCTCAGATAAGTGAATGTGGGAAATTGGGTGAACAGGGCCCCCCATTTCTCAGTGGCTATCACTATGCTCTTGGTCGTGCGACCATAAGTCATATTTGGCCTCAACAGGCAGATGATGAAGTAGAAAAATGCATCGTTGATCTTTGTAAATTGAGGGATGCTATTTTCCAGCTTCAATTCTGGATAGTATTCATAAATTTTGACCTGGGGCCAAACCCCATTCCGCATCAGAGCTGGATAGTCCCTTTCTGAAGCTGCAACATAAACAACATAGGAATTCATGTAGAACCTCCCAGTTGTGGTAAATTGTTGTAGCTGCTCAGAGATTGTGCTGCTTATAATTTCTGCCCATTCGAAGCGTTGATCGGGCACATTTTTGTTCATTGTCTCTAAATACCGTAGCATCCATTTGTGGAAATAGTGGGCGTCAGGAAGCCCAAAGACCCTGCTCAGGAACGTGATGGTGTCGCTGAGCTCCTCCGAAAAATCACTGCGGTGAATGATTTGTGGCCAACGGGTCACTACCTTTTTGTTTTTCAGATAGACTTCATTCATCAGCTGCATGCACTGATCTTCATTGTCGTCCCATGCCTTGATGCAATCTTCTTGGCTGACGGCCACAAAGTGCCGGTGATGAGGAATGCCAAGTATTATCTCAAAGTGGCGGGCAGTGAGGTTGATTACGACCTCACCCTTCTCATTTACGACACATCTTGTGTCTTTGTTGTAGCATCGGGCAACCACCATCATGAATTCATTGTTAACGGCGCTGACTGGGATTCCTCCAGCGAAGTGCAGGGCACTGCCTATCAGTTTGTCCATCCATGGACTTCTTGTGACCTTCTGAGTCCTAACCCAGAACTCCTCCATATCAATATGACCCAACTCTGAGTCTCTGATGTCTAGGTCACATTCGGCCTGGGAGTCGGGCATTCTGACCCTCTGATATTTATACTTCATTTCTTCTTCTGTGAGCTTGGCCTTGCCTTTGGATTTGGTGGGTCTCTTGCTTGATGTTGACATATGTTCTTCTGGACTTCAGCTGCTGATCTGCAAGAATAAGACGTGAAACCCAATTGAAGAAAGCCATGTCAGGCACTTGATTTTCCATTGAAATGCTGACAGAAGAAAGAGTTAGTAATTTTGAGGCCTCGGGGTGCATGGCGCATGGATATTGCAGAATGCAAGGCTAAATAGGTAAGGCGCAGGGGAAAGGGTGTTGCGAAGAGTTAAATCGGCACCAAGGGCGCATGGCGCATAGACACTGCAGGGTGCATTCTTTGTTGCTGTAAGCACAAGTGCGCCTATGCCATGTGTTCATTTTGTAAAGGGCGCAGATTATTTTCATGTTACACGGGTACAGGATGCGCCAAAGGGCGCAGGAATAATGCGTGTAACATCATATGTTCATGCGCCGAAGGGGAACTTGGCGCGCGCATGGAAAGTCTGCACAACATGATGTTGTTGCGATGAAGGATGCACCTGCACCGTTTATAGCTTTGCACTTGGCGCATAGAAAAAGGCTGCTACATGGATGCTGGGTGCGCCAAAGGGCGCAGGAATTTGTGATGTTGCACTTAAGTTTGATGCGCCAAGAGGGCGCATGGTAAGCATTTGCAGCAAGCGAGGGAAGTGCGCCATGAGGGCGCAGCTTTTCATGGTGTAGCAGGTAGGGAATGCGCACCATTGGCACGGCTGCTCATTGTGTAATAGGGGTGATAGATGTGCCAAGGGCGCAACTGTTTTTGATGTTGCATGGCGAGCTCATGCGCCAAAGGAGAAGGAAAATTCAGTTTCCTTTTAAGGTTTGATCTTTCTCTGAGGGGTTGGCATAAGGCTAAACTCCTTCTGCAAGATTCATGGGGGATTGAAATGGCTTTAAACAAAGGGGTTTCAAGCTATTACCTCAAGACAGAGCTTCCTCTACCAACAGATCTGGAAAGAGGAGGAGGAAATGTGGAAAGACAGCAAGGGGGGAGCAAGTTCAAGATTTCATCCTTTTTCAATCCAAATCACATCCACAAACAGCCAAAAACCACAAACATGAAGCACAAAAGAAAGAGGACCTCTTACCCGGCTTTTTATAACGAAGAAATGCACGAAAGGGGTCCACAAAGCAATCGAAAGCGACGGGCAGGTGCACTGACAAGCTCAGAGAAAAATCACGTGATTCGCATTGGTGACAATGACAGCGCAGACGCGCCTATTTATAGGCGAGGTAGTAATAAATGCACCACCAACCTTTTCAAGTGGCGCACCAAAGAGTTGTCGACACGAGAAAACATGCACCCTTTGGCGCACCAAAAGACTTGTCAACACAAAGATATGTGCGCCTTTGGCGCACCGAAAGTGGTGTTAACAGAGGAATATGTGCGCCTTTGGCGCACCAAAAAGCGGCGCAACAAAAGATATGTTGACAGGAAGGCGCATGTGCCTTGGCGCACGTAGGGAAGCCTCAACATAGAGAGGTGCACCAAAATGCCTGTGACACAAGAAAACATGCACCAAAGGCTTAAAGGGGGCGCATCAAAAGTTGATGTTGCATAGTCATTATATGCGCCCGGCCAAAAAGACCAAAAACGGCTAAGTTCGGAAAACTAAATTTCCCGGAAGGGATTTTGCAACGTTCCGAACACAAGGGATCCCTAACGAGGGATCGGAACAAAACCGGTATGGTTATCAGTAAAATTGCCCTTGCCAATTTTACGGGATAACAACTGGCTCTTTCTGGGGACTATCCCTGAGTAAACTCGGGGGTAGAGAATCCCAGATCTCATGTGCCTATCCATTGGGTAACAGAGTCAAAAACAAGGGCGACCGGAGGGAGAACAAAGGAAACACACAACAAACAGAAAAAAACACACAACTAAAGAAAACTGTACAAAGAAGAGAGCAAGCTCTACTTCTTGAAGATCTTCGAATCTTGCCCGGCCGTAGGGCGGCTGGAGTTCGGTTCCATCCAGATATGAGAGATAGAAACTATTCTCTCCGTTGAGCTGCTTGATCTTGAAAGGTCCTCTCCACAGGGAGTCAAACTTTCCGTGCATGCCTTTTGGCTCTCTTCGCTTGTCCCATAGAAGGACGAGGTCTCCCACCTGGAAATTTCTTTGCTTAGCTTTTTTATCGAACAGTCTCTTGACTTGACTCTGATGTTCGGTGATCCTGTCGACCACTCTTACTCTCTTTTCTTCGAGTTCTGTCAGATACATGATCCTCTTTTCAAGAGAATTTTGGCAAGTTTCATCTTCAATAGCTCGTGCCAAGCGTAGAGCAGGGAGTTCAGCAAAAATGGGAAGCTCGGCATCAGTGCCGTATAACACTTGAAAAGGTGACATACCGAGGGACCTCTTGGGAGTAATACGATCTGCCCACAACGCATCGTATAAGGACTTATGCCACATTCGTTGATTCTCATCCACCAGTTTTCGTATGATGGTCACCAAGTTCTTGTTACTGGATTCTGCCTGACCATTTCCCTGAGGGTAATAATCTGAGGCGTGAGGAGAAGTTAGAAGCATTATCAGCAACAATCTTGTTGGGAATGCCAAACCTGACAATGATATTTTCTTTGATAAAACTGCAAACAACCTCGGAAGTGGCATGTTTGACAGGTATGGCTTCCACCCACTTGGTGAAGTAATCCGTTGCTGTAAGGACATAACTATGTCCGAAGCACTCGATTGGGGATTGAGTGCACCGATAAAATCAATTCCCCATTACCTGAATGGTTCGTTGACAACGACCGGCCTGAGGGGAAAAGTAGCCAACTTGGGCTTGCCGACGAACTACTGGCAAGGTTCACATTTTGCTACCCAGGTAGCTGTATCTTGGAAAAGCATCGGCCAATAGTACCTGGCTCGAATGATCTTGTGTGCAATCACGAAGGAAGAGAAATGGCCTCCACAGGCTGAATTATGAAAACTTTCAAGTAACTTCACCTGCTGTGGCTTGTCGACACATCGCAAGAAGACACCATCTATCCCGCGTTTGTATAAGCCATCATCCCAGATGACATATTTGGCTGCTCTGAGCTTTATAGTGCACTTCTCCTTTACTGTTAGGTGAGCTGGACATTCGCCGTAGGTGAGGAAGAAAGCAATATCGGAATACCACTCATCACTGGTCGCAACAAATAGGACCAGAGGCAGAGAATGGGCTTTCTCCAGATGGCTTTGTGTTTCATTGGTACAATCATCCTTTTCCTCAGGACTTTCTGAATCTTTGTTTTCAGCCATAAGCTGACATAGGCCCTTGCCTCTTACCAGCTTGGTTGGTTTTATATCCAGGTCGTACTCCTGGACCTTTGCAATCCAATTTCCTCGCAAGCTTCCTAACTCCTGCTGAGTTAGAATTGATTTGACTGCCATGTCAGGAACTAGTACTACCGTATGAGAGTTTAAAATGTAATACCTGAAATTTTTTACTGCTTTGACAACGGTGAAGGCATGCTTTTCCAATTGAGACATTTTCAATTCATGAGGCTTGAGGGGAGAGCTCATGAACGCAATCGGAGATTCGACATCCTCAGAATTCTTTTGCATCAAGATGGCAGACACAGTATGCTCAGATGCATAACTATACATGATAAAATCCTTGGAGAAATCAGGACATACCAGGATTGGTGCATGAGCGACGGAAGCTTTTATCTCTTCGAACGACCTTTTCCCTTCCTCGCTCCATCGGAAAGTTGGTGACCCCTTCATCATGTTCAATATGTGACGAGTCTTCTCAGCAAAGTCGGGAACAAAACGCCTGAGAAAGTTCACCTTTTCGAAGAAAGAATGAACGCCAGTCTTTCTTGTAGGCAGAGTAAGGCTCTGAATAGCCTTGACTCTTTCGGTATCTATCTTCGTTCCTTCCTTGCTAACAACATGCCCAGCAACTTTCCTTCCGTGACTCCAAAAACAGACTTTTTCGGGTTTAGGGAAATCCCATGTTCTCGGCACCTAGCCAATACTTGCTCCAAATGATCACAATGATCATTTCATTGTTTAGAGAACACAGTTAAGTCATCCAGATAAACGACAATGACTTTCCCCATCATACCTTTGAATGCCAGTCCATGGCCCGCCGAAAAGTGGTGTCGATTAGTTAGGCCAAAAGGCATCCTATCAGTAGGCGAATGTGCCCCCTGGGAGTAGTGAATGCTGTTTGAAACCGATCTTCAAGTGAGCCTCGAAAACTCCTTCCAAGATGAAAAAGAGATACAGATCCCTCCCTCTCCTCTACATCCCCCTTTGGACTCAACTCAGACTTTCGCTCAGAGTTATGGACTTCATTTTTCTTGCAAACTCATTTTCTATCATTTTGCCTTGTCTTTTAGTGGCGTTATTATGCAACATCCCCTTTGACAACATGGGTCATTTTGCCTTGTCTTTTAGTGGCGTTATTGCAACATCCCTTTGACAACATGGGTGGTTTTGTCACTATCTAAAACAAAGTTAAAACACATTTTTGAATGCGTGTTTTGATTTTGACTTGATTTTCTCTCACATTTCTTAGTCAAATTGGCTAAAAATAGGCTTGTTGGATTGGTCTTGAGTTCCTCCTCCCTTCTTACTAAATATAGTATGTTGAATCTTTCTCTTTTGGATGAGTCATTATTTCTTGATCGACATGTGTTCTTGACATCTTCTCCTCCAGTAGCTTATAAAAATGGCACTTTTATTTATATCATGGGTTGGGCATTTTGTATTTTTTGAAGTGTTATGTTGTCATATTTTGGAGAGGGTCTCACACAAATAGCCAGTTCTCTAATCTATTTCCCTACTACTCACATTCCATCTACCTTCCCCGTACTAAAGCCAACCATCTAATTTATTGAATTTCTATTGATATTATTTGTCTTGCTCACCGGATCAATTGGAGCTCATACATTGGAAGGATCTTGAAGCTGAGGAGACATTGATGCATCATCAATATCATTGGGATAAGTTACCACAATACTGTAGTGACTAGGTTGGAGGTGTATTTCAATTATTTAAATTTTAACCATAGGCATTGATTATTAGAATTAAAATAAGTATTTTATTGAGTTATTAGAAGTGAAAGATTCCATCACTTCCTGTATACACCTTCATTTTAGTATTGCTTTCAAAATATTTATTACATAAATCTTCTTCTCCTTATCCTCATGGATTTGCTCGAGAAATTTGCTAGAGGAAGAAGTGTAGAAATCCCTACATTTCTTTTATTATTCATTTTTTTCAATTAGTTTAGAGGTAATTTTTTCATGGAAGGTTTATTCAACAAAGAGGAAATTGCTTCTAAGAAGATTTCCCTTTCCAAAAAACTTGAGGCATAAGATATTTCAGAGGAAGTTATATTTTATTTAATAACATTTTGAGTACTTCCTCTTTAGAGTAGTATTGTCAAACATCCTGGAAAAAAAAGAATAACCACATCTAGCTATTCTATATTTTAGCTTCATTTTAATTGTCTTAGTTTTATTTTAATTAGAAGAAGTAGTAGATTTAGTTTAAATTATTTCCTTGTGTCTATAAAAGTAGATTTAATTTCTTTTAAATATTCTAAAAAACACAAAAACATTAGTTAATTAGTTTATTTTAATTATTTTCCTTTCAAAATCTTGGTGAAATACAAAAAGAATTAGAATAAATAGATGTTGCACTTGTTTTTATTTAATTAATGGTAAAAGGATCTAGTTAATTAAAAGGGTAAATTAATGTCTTTTATTTAAACTAGATTTGTTTTCATTATTTATTTAAAATTAGAGCTCAAAGTAGTTTAGGAAATCAAACCAAAGCAAAAACTTAGTCATTAGAGGCTCACACTACCAAAACATAGTTTCTGACCACTCTTTGGCTAGTTTTCCATATTTCATTGTCCTTTCTCACGAGTTGATACCCCCACATGACCATTCCTAGACCAACCTAACCTCGTAGGAGGATATTTCAGCCAATCATTCCCCCATCAGGCATTGATCAGTACCAAGGATACATAAATTTAGAATTACTAGTGTTATTTTTCGATCTACTCATTTTCGCCCCATAAATTGTTAGCTAGCTTGATGCATTAAATGAATAACTAATCGTAGCTGAGAAATTTTGGGCCAACCAAAAAAACCAAGCTAGACATCCCAATCCTTAGTATCTTATTTTCATCCTTCATTCACGTTCTCACATGATCCTCTCTATAGAGGAATATTTAGAGACGAACGAGTAATTCCCAAGAGTCCTGTCACCTAGGTCAAGTATATTCATCCTAATGGACATAGATCAAGAGTTGCGAATAGCAATCATCCTTGATCATAGTATCTCACCCATAGATATTAGATGATCTTTTTCCATCCTTAACGAGTAAGTTTCCTAGTTTCAAGATGATCGACTATGATTATCTCACCTTGAAATCTTGACCCGTAGTCATCCCTATCAATTTCACATCTATCACTTATACTTATTCCATACCCATCTCATCTCCCACATTTTGGATGTCTCAACACAACCTTGGGAAGTCAAGTATATTAGGAATCTCGTGTCATTTTTCCTGTGTACAAATTCTAGAAGTGAAGGACTAGTTTCTTCTCGTTTCCATTTTAGTATCTTTTCTATTTTTCCATCTTCTCCCTCTCTCGTTATTTTACAAGTGTTCATACACCCCCTGTATATGTAAGGTTAGGATTATAGCATGCCCATTTTAGGCCTTGAATCTTATTATACTCATGTGAGTGCTCAACAATCACCCTCATTATCTAGATGGGCTGATAACTATTCCCAAAACTCCCCTTTACCACATGCCTCTTCTATCCAAACATCAAATCCTTCCTCCAGCGTGAGGATTGAGGAGATCAACCAATCATTAACCTATCAAGGCCCACAAGTGGAGTTTTATAGCTCCAAAACATTACATTTACCAAAGAGCAATGGCTATACCTACGAGTCTTGACAATGCCGTAGATTAGCATGCAATTTGATTCTACCCCATCTTATTTGTGACCTAATGAGGAGCTTTTGGTATGGTTTGGCCAAAGCAAAGTGACCAAATTAAAACCATAGATGGATCTTTAGATAGGTTGCAATCTTACACTGATACCCTTCTTCAAAATAATGTTTCTTCTACCCTACCAAAGTTAGAAAATGTGCCTCAAAAAGGAGAAAAAACAAGAGAACAATTCATAAAGGGGTATCACACATCCCCTCTGCATAACCATATGCATTACACACCCAAACAAGGGGCTCAATCCTTACCAAATGATGTCATTTCCACATTAGTAGGAAGGATTAGAGAATTGGAGAGTGCCCAAACCCCATAACCAACTTGTGTAATGGGGCGTAATATGAGACATCCCATATATAACAAATGGTACACTCCTTTTACTAACACACAACCAATGCAACAACCCTCATAGCAAGGTTATCTAGTGCATTCTAACTTGAGCGGCCTTCTCACAAGTGTTCGCATGCTAGGGATAGGTCCTCACCCCTCTTACACTTACACTACTCAAGGAATTACAAGGAATAATTTTCCATTTCTACCCCTAACAATGTAATTTTTCATAACCCAACACCCACGAACGCATTCTCTAGTGTTACTCCTCCCTACATGCACATGTACTCAAAATATCCATAGCTGGATATATATGTGTTCCCCTGGTTCACTCACATAGTTCCAATGAACCCCATATTCCCCAAACTTGATGCCTACGCCCAAATTTGCCAAACTCCTCCTCCTTCACCTTTTCATTAGGGAACCTCAATGGTAGAATCCTATGCAATGGGAACTTATGTTGAATACTTGAAAGAACCCCTTGATTTCACTATACGCGGTCTCATGCTTCTATGACCATTTTCAAAACTTCCTAAATTTAAATGGGAAGGAGACCCCAATGCCCATATCAAAACCTATACCAATGCAATTAGATAACTCCTCATATGGGATGTAGTAGTGGCTAATAAATTCCCAAAGACCCTTGAAGTGATTACTTTAGATTGGTATTATCGAATCATTGAAGCCTTTATACATTTCTTTAAACAAATTCTCTCCGAATTTATCAAATCCTTAGACATGAATAAACTTTTACACATAATAATTAGGGAATTCATACACATTAAACATGATCAAAATGAATATGTTTCCCACTTCATATAGAGATGTTTCAATTTCTCTATTCTTCCACAAGCACACCTAATATGGATTAAATAGAACTTTGTGACCTTTTACTTCATTCACTTAATCAAGAAATCAAGGAAGAAGTGCATAAGTTTCCTTTCCACAACTATGAGGAAGTGTTATAATGTGCACTTTACATCGATCAAGTACTGCTACCGACAAAGGACATAATACTTATGTTCCGAATGGGAAATTGGTACTTCCTAATTAAAACAATGTAAGTTATCAAAATAATGGAACCAATAACCGAGGGCCCAAGTTGTTAAACAATAATTGTGGTGTTAGAACAAATGGTGTTACTAACCAACCAAAAATTCCTAATGTTATAAAACATTGATAATATGAACAACAATAACAACAACCCGGGAGCGAAAGAAATCCTAACTCTATCCCCTTTATTAACATGGTTGATTTTAATTATCCTCCCCCTTAGTAAAATCAATCCCAATGTTAGAACCAATACCAAAACTTTGGCGAGGGGGCACCAAGCTACACGTATAACAATCAACCCTAGAACAACAAATGAGGGTTCAACCAAAAACAAAACCCAAACCAAAGGCTAAGGGATTATGATCCCAATTTATACTACAGCTTTCTCCATGTTATTAGTAATTATTCACACACTTGCAAATATTATAATAAGTTCATTCAAATACTCCTAGATAATAAAATACAATGATTCATAGATATATTCCTAAGAAACCCTGAGGGGTACCCACAATCCAGCTTATACAGGACTATTGTGCCTCAAAATGTATGCTTGGGAATCTATCGGGATCCATTACCTAAGCATCCCAAAGATGAGAAATAAAATCCTAAAAATATGAATAAGGGTATTTTTCATAGGGACCCATGACCATGAAGCCTCGACTTCTTAGAAATCTCGTGTTTCTCCTAATCTAGACCAAAGAAATAAAACAAAGATCGTGGGACTATTTGAATTAGAAACTGATCCATAATTAAACACAATGACTTGTACAATAGATTATATTTTGTAGGCCCTCCCCATTCACTCCCTTTTCACGATGATACTCCTACATTTCCCAATCCCGTAGGGGATATGATTTTATTACGAGCTCAAAAATACCATTTCTCACATTTTATTTCTAGATTTGTTGAAGAATTCATCAACCCATCGTTCTGCATTGTTAGATGTGTTAGGACATGGGAATTTTATCCATTTCATGTATTGGTTATAAAATATAACTTGAGGACAAGCAAAAGTCATGGGAAACTAGTCCCTCCTCTTTATGGGATAGGTTCCCTTATTGAACACACAAACAAACAAGAAAATCTACTTATTTACAAATGTACAAACTATCAATATTTTAATGAGGATTTTTATGCTTTAGATGTTTTCATCTCATAAGATTTCCAATACAGAAGAAAATAATATAGAATAATTAATGCCTTTGAATGAAGAAAGTGACACTTTCAGATATATAGATCTCAGAGTAATACCTTACTTATGCATGCATGAGTAATAAAGCTTGAATCATACACATTTGAATACAAGACATATATGCAATAGACACAAAGTTTCTTATTCAAATATATATATATATAACCCACATGAATTGATAGAGAGATGAAACAGACATAAACAAAAGAAAGGATAAGAGTAGAACTTCTTATGTATTACTTTCCAATTCAGTATCCTTACATCAAAAGATCAAAATCCAACCCCATTAAAATGAAAAGTGAGGTCTTTTATAGCCACTTGGGAAGTTACAAACCGAGTCTTTTTAGTTTCCCTTCTTTTAATGACTCATTAATGCTTAATCAAAATCATCACAAGTTTTCCTAAATTACAAAATACATCATTAACATAATGCTAACTTTTTAAGAATATAAAAGAGTTTAAAAGGACTCAAGCACTAGCTGAAGGGACATTTGAAGAGGAAGCAACCACAATATTTTTCTTCAATATCTAATTTCTGAATTTGACCAATACTCCAGCTATTTCCATGCCTCTTGGGATGGTGGTGTTGGCAATGGCATTTGTCCAGAAGTTTAAGAAACCTTCCATTTCTTCCCAAAAATCTCCATTCTGTGAAAAACCTTTGATTGCCTCAATGATTATAGTCCACAAGTGAACAAATTTCTTTCACCTTTTCTTTGGTTATATCCTCGACCTGAATAATTTTTCTTTGATGAGGTTCTTGAACTCAACCTTGATATCTTGCACTTTGTGTTTCTACTGACAGAGTCTTCTTTGAAAAACTGGCAGCGAAGGTCTCTAAATTCATCTTGCACACAGTCTTGAAAGCCTCACCCCTTTGAAACATATTCCTCAACTCATCAATTGCCTCTTCAAGAATCTTTATCTTCCAGTCCACACTATGCACCCATTTCTTGGACAAATTGTTCTTTGAGTCATCAAAGACTTTATTTGCAATGAGATCTTCTCATCAGTTGTACTTATCTGTTTGAGATCTTGTATACAATCTACCCATAGCTTGAGCTCCTTTTCAAAACCAGTGATGACTGTGGTGAATATTTTCTGAATTGAGAAAATATTATCATATACTTTATATGCTTCATCCATAAAATTTAGACCTGAAACTAGCATATCATCAACCATTGCTTCCATTGCCTTCCCATAGGTAGCATGTTTATGAATGTCCTTAATAACTTGGACCTCTTCATTGGTTAGAATAGTAGGAGGGGGCATTGCATTCAGAGGAGTGGGATCAATTACCTTATCACTGGCTAGGAGAGATCTGATAAAGTTTGAGAGAACTTGTATATGCTCTTCAAGTTGCTCTTGAGACTGCTTTCCTTTTTCTACTCTCTCAATCACCCTAGACATTGTTTCTTTCAAATTGTGTACTTCACTTTCAAGAGTAGACTCTCCCAAAGGGATCCTTTTCAATTCCAAATCACTCATCATCAAATATTTCTCATTCTTATCAATTTGACACTTAATCTCCAAAAATGGTTTTTGACCTTGAGAATCAGACACCAATCTGAAGTGGTTTTTGCTTTCTTGGCAGGAGGAATTGGAGTTGTTCCTAGGAGAGCAGCCACTGCATCAAATTTGGGGACAACAATTTTGGATGGAGTCTTCCTTTTCTTACTGTCTACAAATGGTTGAACCCAAGTAAATGAAATAAATAGAAGAAGAAGGAATAATAGGCCCAATGCTAGAGTGCTCATTGACCCTAAGGTCTGTGCAACTGATACTTCCAAAATGGATGTCCCAATATTAGAAACAGAACCTCCTTGACTAGAGCCTCTTTGATAGATGATTCTAGAATGACCACGGTCTCAGCTTCCAAAGTATGATTATTTTGCTTATCATCTTCTTCTTCCTCTTTTTTTGTTTTGCCTCCTTCAAGGTTGCTTTCCTCATGGTCTCCAGTTCCTTCTTCTTCATCACCACAGAGATCAAAAAAATTTCAATATCCAATATTGTTTCAGATTGTTTTGGAGGAGATAAGAGCTTACCCTCTTCTTTAGCAACCTCTTATACCCTTTCCATCTTCTCAATTTTCCCTTTTAGTATATATACCAAGGTTGAAACTCTAGGAGGGGAAGAGGCAGTTTGAGTTGATATCCCAGGTGTAGGAGTAGAGGCCTCTCTCTGAGATGAGGAAGCTTCCTGAGAAGGGGATGTAACTCTGTTGCTTCTGTAAGCTTTCATTCTCTTATCAAACCAAACCTTAGTTCTGACTATGAATGGATTTATGATCTCTTGCAAGTTGTCCTTTTCCTTCTCAAACCAATCAATAGTTTCCAAAGGAGTATGCCTGATTTTTCTATCAAAATCAAGAGATTGTAGCTCTTCATTATCATCCTCGTAGCTCATCAAGTACCTTATAGATGCCAAAATATTTGATTTTTTGCAAAGAAAGGCAACAATGGAATCTTCTCCTTGCTTCATAATTGTCTAAGAAATCTGCCCAATAGTCCTCCACATCATGAAGGTGATGGAAAGCCATTCTTACATTGTTATCAATGAAACCTTTGATATCAAAACAAGACCTTTTCTGAAAGAAATGGAAATTGAAAGAAGCCACTTTGTCTCTCAATATTCGAGCATCTAAAGCACTCCTACAAGTATAATTTCCAAGAATGATTGGGAAATGTATACCTCCTATCTTCTTATCCTTGCAAGTTCTGTGCAACTTATCTAGCTGCCTGCAAATCTCTACCAAGGCAATCTTGTCATTATAGTACATAGGAAGCTTGTATGGAGAGTCCTCAAAGCATGCCAACCTAATATAGGAGAATTTTCTGAATTGAATATAATAACTGCCATAAATGGATATTAACTGCATGGCCTCATCAGAGAATATTCTAGTTGTATCACCCTCCAGAGAGCCTAACTATGTACATTGTGAAAGCATCATTGACCCTCCTAAAATGATGATTGTTGTTCTTTAGGGTCAACTTTGTGTAGTATTCATACACTGGAGCATTCTTTTTATCTTCATCTAGAGAAAGGCCCAACCATTCCTTGTATGCTCCAATAGTGTACATTAGATAAGAAGTCATGTAGAAATCATGAGTCCTATGTACATTAGCCAACTGTTCAGTCAAGTTAGCACAAATGATTTCTCCCCAGTCCAAATTTTATTTTCCCTCACATATGATGTTGATGAAAGGACACATCCAATAATGAAATTCATTTCTTACAGGGGAGCCCCATTATCCTGGATAAGAGAATGATGATGTCAGAGATCTCTTCTTTAAAATCACTTTGATACATGGCTTTGGGAAATCTAGAAGCTCCTTTCTTTGGGACCTTAAACCAGATTTGGCTACCATGTTCTTATATTTATCATATTCTTGATCAAATAAGTTTTGAGCTTGCACTAAGGAAAGGACATTGGTGTCTTCAAATACTGGAATTCCAAAGGCATCCCTTATACACCCCATCTAATTTGGCAATGACCTGTCCTTGGGAGTCAATGATTTCACTTGTATCAGGATCGAAGTGAGAAGCACACGCCAAAATTGTGTCCATGCATTGAACTGAGACTAGGAACCCTCCTGCATGTGTTATTTCACAATATTTTATGTGTTTGTACCATAGGTTGTGGGTTTGCATCATTGATTTGTGCCCAAAAATAATTGAAATCCAAGTGTTGTACATTTGTGTCTCCTATATTAGGTACAGAGGTTTCAAGGGATGAAATATGTTCATGGCCCTTATAATGAACCTTCATAATGATGATGGAGGGCCGAGGAACAGGAGATGAGAAGTTATCCACTTCAAGAAATATGGTGAGGCATAGGGGTAGAATTATCCTTGAAAAACACACAGAGGGACTATGGAAACCCAACCTTTAGTTATTGAAAGAATGACAACCTTCACTGGATCAGAAAACACTTCAAAATTTTGAAAATGGCAAAGGAAGTCCTATACTACGGCTAAAACCTTAGAAGAGGTGTGTAAAGCTTAGGTTAAGACTGTGATGGTGAAGAGTGAACAACCCATCTATTTATATAACCCTGTTAGAGGAAGGTCGGCAAGAATTAATTAATGAGGGCATTTAATGACTTGGGATATTTTGGAAACATTGTAGGCAGACCGACTTCCCATATAGTGTGGGTATGGTTGCGAAGAAGGTAGCTTAGGAGGCCCAATTTTATGTGGGACATGAGGGACATGAACACCCAAAATGCCCATAGCAATGGGAGAAATGTGCGAAAAAAAGTGGTCTGACACGGGAAAACAGAGGTCCGGGAGCATTTGGGACATTTGGAACATAAAGGACCAAACATCCACACAAAATGACTAGCGGTGGGAAATCGGGTAAATCAAGCAGTGATGCACTAGAGATCCATAGGACATTAGGACATGAGTTCACTTGTAAGGCCAAAACACCTCCAAAAAAAGGGGACTTAGCGATTTTGAGGATTGGGAAATTGCGGGGATGCGGGGAACCGCGTCAACTGCGGAGAAAAAGGGACAAAGGTTCATTACAAAGCTGAAATTCTCAAACACAAAGGAAAAATAGCTCAATGTGGGAATCTTGGGAACCTAATGGAACATGGGACATAAGGGACACCAAAACCCAAATACCCACAAAACATAGAAAAAGTACCAAAACTCAAAATTTTAGGAAATGACTAACTATTGGAAATTATTTGTTCCCTCTCAGACCTTCACAAAGGTAAAAAAATACCTTGTAAAATACATCTTACCAAAATTTTTGAAGAATAAGGCCAAAAATACACACATTTTTGGGAAGGTGACAATAGTTAGCTCTTTCTAGGGATGAATTGACTTGAACAAAAGAGAACAAGGTGGGAAAAGGACCCTACAATCTCTGGGAAAGACCATTACAAAACCATTGGGAAATAGAGTCAAAAATGGGGGCAATAGAAGAGACACACACACATAGACAACAAGGAACCACAAAGCAAAGACCAAAAATAGGGACTATACAAGACTATACAAAGGACTGCCTAGTCACCTAGGACTGAAAAAAATTCAAATATTACCCACTATATGGAAATGGAAGAGAGGTTCCATCCATATAGCTTAAATAAAATGAATTTTCACCAACAAAGTGTCTAATTTTGAAAGGACCCAGCCTAGAGAGAATCAAACTTACCATGACTTCCTCGAGGTTCTCGCCTCTTGTCCCAGAGTAGGACAATATCTCCAACCTGAAAGTCCTTGGATCTGGATTTCTTATCAAATAGTTGTTTCACCTTTTGTTGATGTGCAATAATTCTGTCCACCACCTTAACCTATCTTCATCCAACTTCTACAAGTACATGATTCTTTTCTCCAAGGCACTAGTGAAATTTGAATCCTCAATAGCTTTCATTAATTGCAAGGTTGGAAGTTCCACTATTACTGGTAGTTGAGCTTTTGTTTCATACACCACCTAGAAAGGAGACATCCCAATTTCTCTTTTAGGTGTGATTCTATCTTCCCAAAGAGCATCATAGAGATTTTTGTGCCAATTCCTTTGAGATTCATTCACAAGCTTTTGAATAATAGTCACCAAATTTTTGTTTGTTGATTATGTTTGTCCATTTCCTTGAGGATAGTAATCAGAAGAATGTGTAAGATAAATCCCATATCCATAGCATAAAATCCATCAATTCATAAGAAGAGAAATTAGGGGCATTGTCAATGACAATTTTGTTCGTACTCCAAACTTGATCAAGATGTTCTCCTTAATAAAATTACATACTACTTCAGAGGTTGTACTTTTAACCGGAATGGATTCTACCCACTTCATGAAGTAGTCAGTAGTAGTCAAACATGAGTATGCCCAACACTTGAGTTGGGATTGAGATTTCCTATGAAATCTAGCCCCCACTATTGAAAGGGTTCTTCAATTACTACTGGTTTGAGTGGTAAGGTGGCTAGTTTGGGTCTACCAACAAAATTTTGACATGCTTCACATTTCATGACCCACTTAGTTGCATCCTTGAATAAGGTTGGCCAATAGTACCCTGCACGCAATATTTTATGAGCAGTCACAGCAGATGAAAAATTTCCACCACAAGCTTGATCATGAAATGCCTTGAGCAACCTCTTATGTTGCTCTTTATCCACACATCAAAGAAACCTTCCATCAATCCCTCTCTTGAACAATGAGTTGTCACAAGATACATATTGTGCAGATCTTAGTTTAACATCTCTCTTCTCCTTAGCATTCATATGGGATGGATATTCTCCATATGTTAGATAATAGGCAATATTTGCATACCACTCATCAGTTGAGCTAAGGAAAAGGACAGTGGGGATATCAACATCTTCTTCTTTTGAGATGTCACCTTTGGCACTGTTAGCAATCATTTCATAGAGACCCTTTCGAATTAGTTTGGTTGGCCTAATATCCAAATCATACTCTTGTACCTTTGCCACCCAATTTCCCCTTTTAGTCCCAAATTCTTGTTGTGTGAGAATTGACTTAATAGTTGTATCAGTACAAAGAAAATAGAGTGAGAATTGAGGATATAGAAGTGGAATTGTTTGACTACCTTAACTACAAAAAAAGCATGCTTCTCTATTTGTGTATATTTCAATTCGTGAGCTTTCAAAACATAACTCATGAAAGCAATGGGAATCTCACATCCTTCAGGATTCTTCTGTGTCAGAATGGCTGCCAAGGTATTCTCAATGGCATAACAATAGATTATGAAATCCTTTTCAAATTTTGGACAGAAAGAATTGTGTTCTAGCAATAGCTCTTTTGATATTTTCAAAATATTCCTTCCCTTCTGGTGTCTAGCAAAAGGATTGTTTTCCTTTCATCATCCGAGCTATACTCATAGTTAATTCTGTAAAATCAGGATAAATCTTCTTAGAAAATTTATTTTTCCAAAGAAAGAATGCACACCTTTTTTGCTTGTAGGGAGGGGAATATTCTGAATAGCCTGACTCTCTCTTGGGTCTATCTTGGTCCCTTCTTTGGAAACAATATGTCCAAGAAATTTTCCCTTCGTAACACCAAAAAAAACTTCTTTGGATTCAGGGATATCCCATGCTTCCTACACTTCTAGAGAACAACCTCAAGATGTTGGAAATGATCCTCCCTCTTCTTAGAGAAAACAGTCAAGTCATCAAGATATATTACAATGCACTTTCCCTTTAAATCACCAAAAGCTAAATCCATTTCCCTTTGAAAAGTGGCACCAACATTGATGAGACCAAATGGCATCCTTCTATACGCAAAATTACCCCAGGGAGTTGTGAAAGTTGTCTTGTGTTGATTTGAGACATCTACTTCAATCTGATTATACCCCGAGAAACCATCCAACATAGATAGCATCTCCAAGCTAGTGATAACTTGCAATATTTGATCCATCATGGGGAGTGGGTAGTTATCCTTGAGGGAATCCTAGTTTAAGTTTCAAAATCCACACAAATACGATCTCTCCACTCTTCTTCCTTATAGGCACAATGTTGGTTATCCAGATGAATGATGAATAGGGAAAATTATCCTTGCATTCAAAAACTTTTGAATCTCCTAGTGAATGGTATCTGCAATCTTGGGATTGTACTACCTTTTCTTTTTCTGGAATGGATTGATCCCTAGTTTTAGAGGAATGTAATGATGCATTTCCTTTGTCTAAAATATTTTAAATCATCATATGAATAAGCCAGCACATCAACATATCTTTTTAACAATGCAACCATTTTACTCCTTTCTTCCTAAGTGCAACACTTTCCAATATTAACAAGCTTAGGTTCTTCTTCACTCCCAATATTAATTTTCTCATGTTCTACTGATTGGTGAGCCCCATGAGATACTTTTTATTTGATATATCATGTTTGTCAAACAAATCCTCCAGGCTTACCAGTCCTCTAGGTATCTTGTTACCTTTCAGTCTTATACAACCATCCTTATCATATTCTTCTTCTACTCCTTCAAGTATAGAAGATGATACAAACTCATGAGGAGAACCTCACTTCCTTCAAAATATAGTTGGCTGAAGTTGTCCTTAAGCTCAAGAAAAGAGAGCAAGTGTTGATCATCATTAAATACTTTCCAATTATTGACATTATCTAGCACACTTGGTCTGTGTATCATTTTGATTGTAAACTTCTCTTGAGTGAAGTCAAGGTGAGGGATCAACAAGGATCCTAATACAACTAAGGCATCAGCTCTAGTATTCTTTTCTCTGGCACAACCTCAATGGAGAAGGCATCCAATAACTCAATTGAATCCCATACCAAATTCCTATAATGCTTGAGCCTTTTATTTTTACCTAAACAACCCTCTGAATTGTTTGACAATAATTTCTGCATCTCCTCATGCACAAAGGTTCTTTTTTCCCATTTCTCTTGCCATTTCTAGACCCAAAAGAAGAGCTTCATATTCCATTGTATTATTTGTATTTTCAAATTGCAGCTTATAAGAGAAAGGGTAAGACTTCTTTTCAAGAGAAAACAGAACCACACCTGCTCCAGAACCAGCTGAAGAGAAACTACCATCAAATTCAAGAATCCAAACACCGTTAGGATCATCTATCACACCCTTGGGAGCCTTCATCTCATCTTCTAACATGATCATGTAATTACCATGACCAATGTCTTCATAGAGAATTTTTGCTTTAGGGTCATCTGTTTTCTACACAATATACTCAGTTTGTCTTTCAGGTAATAGCTTCTTCATCTTTCCATTAACTAGGATGAGAGCATGTGACCAATCCATTTGAATTTCTCCTCCCACTTCTTTACAGAAATTTATACTCAAGCAACATACCATAGGATGGAGGAATGTCTGCTACTAAAATGGTAGCTTTGACCCTTTTCTCTGGGAAAGCAACAAAAGCTACTTGTGCATCCTTGATCCTTCCTACAAGTGGCACCTCCTTACTTTCCATAGAATAGCATGAACCAAACGTACGTGTCAAATTCAAGCCTAAATCATGAGCAACTTTAACATGCATCAGACACCCCAAAATTACACACCGGTTGCCACTTGTTCCTAGTTCTATCCTAGTACACCCCTGTATTCACCCATTTGTGATTAATTGATTAAATTGATTAATTTGTACACATTACACCCTTTGGATTAATTACATTAATCTCATGTATCATGTGTACCCCTTTAGCTAAGTTGATTATTATTTATTAATTAATTAATTAAGTGTGTGCACATCCTAGTCAACTGCCACTTGATCAACATCCACCTAGACTCCACTTAGACTCTACTTTGACTCCCTATCCTTATCCTAGTTAACTTGCACTTCTAGAATCCTAGAAAGATGGGGGAAATTGAATTACACATACAACAACCTTTTCGAATGCATGTTTTTGCAATTAACTTTGTTTATTGCCCCTAAATTCCTCAACATTATTGTAACTTCCTCCAATGTTATTTTTAGCATATGCATTCACCCATATGTAACCAATTTCTAACTACTTCGCCTCTATAAATTGTAGGCTTGCTTGCTTACAAATCCTCTTGAATCTTAAGTACAAAAACTCTGCTAAATTTCACTATGTTTGTAGAAATTGCATCCAAAGTTTGGAGAACATTCAAGAGCACCCACATTCATTTGTAAGGTTCCACAGATAAAGTCTCCATAATCTTACTGAGGTTTGCACATTTAGTTGTTTATTTTCCATTTACTGTAGTTTTTCTTTGTTTACATTTTGGCATGCCCAGCAGAGTCGCACCCCATTTTCTTTCATTTTTGTTTCATTTCTTATTCATGTGTTTTATTTGTTTCACAAAAAAACTTCTTGTTTGTGTGCAGCTTTCACAGTGAATTGGGAAGTTACCATTGTTTACTGGTTTACATTTGCAGGAAGGAGTTGTGACTTTGCTAAAAGTTGCTTCTCTTTTAGTTTATCAATTTATGCATTGTTGTTTTCTTCTGGTTTATACATTTCTGCTCTTGATTTCTTTTCTACACTTTCTACACAACCTGCAAAATCAAAGCAATAAGATTTTACTATCACAAAAATTACAAAAAACAAAAACAAAAGGCTTTCTAACAATTAAAAAAAAACCACAAAAAAAATTATTTTTCTATTTTTTTGTTGCGGTAAAAATAAATAAATTAATTAATTAAAAAAAAAATTACACCCTAAGCCCTACCCCCCACTTACCTCTCCCCTCCCCGGTTCGCTAAGTTTTCCATCACTCCTCACATCTCCTCTCTGCTCACCCCCACTCCCTACTCACTCACCCCTCCCATCCATACCTAGCTTGCCCACCCCCTAATCCTCGTGTCGAGCTATCCCGCTCACCAACACCGCGGATCGACTCAAACCACCCCGTTGCAGACCCCTCCCAAGCCCTGGAGCTACCCACCCTCCCCATCCTCAATCACCGACCAATCCTTACCTCTCAACACCCTCCCCACCCATCCCCCATCCTCGCACCCTCTATCATCACTCACTACCGTCCTCGGCGAGCCCTCCTCTCGCACCCCCTCCGAGTCATTTTACCCCATCCCACACTCTCCATCCCAAAATTGACTTTCCCTATCCCTCGAGCTCTATGCCAACTTGCACACCTAAAGCTTGAGCCTTCCTTCTTCCGCTCGCCCCAAGCCACCCGCTTACCCCACCCCCGAGCCCTATACCAAGCTACTCGACCTACCTACATACACACACAACTCAAGCCAATGAATACCCTCCATATTAGGTTTTTAGTTTTATTTTTTTATCCTTTCATTTTTTTAGGTTTAGGTTTTTGGGTTGTCCAACTTTAGTTTCCCTTATTCTTAGTTGTCATTTTACAAAACAAAACAATTAATTTAGATATATTTTGTTTTCTACACTATGGTCTATGCTTAGGTTTCATTACTTAGGTTTTTTTATTTATATTTCATTTCTTTTCTTTTCTTTTCTTTATAGTTTTACACTTTAGTTTTGTTTAACTTAGTTAATTTTGTTCCTTATTTCATGTCTTGTTCCTTCCATTACAAATTTTATTACTATTATTATTATTATTATTTGTAACTTTTGTTCACATAGACTAATCCTCTAACTTCCTTTTGTAGGTTTATTGGGTATTTCGGTTCCTTTTATCTTCACTCCTTAATGCCATTTTCTCACCATTTAATCAATTATGACACTTTTTCATTATTATTTTTATCTTTTTTGCCACCAGACTAACTGTGCAAGTTGCAAACTTAGCATTATTAGACGTTTCGGTTCAATTTTTGTCGTGGTTTTAGTCAATTTTGCACATGTTTCATCATGTTTTTTATCAACTAACCCTTTCTAACATGTTTTGCGCTTCTCACTTATCGTTTTTTTTTTTTTAAACTAATCATGACACGACCACATGTATGCTCTTCTCGTTGCACTTTCTAAGTGATTTTGGGAATCAAAAATGTGGTCATTTATTTTTTATTTTTGGGAAATTAATGTTTCACTTAATCAAATTCAACTCGCATGTATGCTCTTTCCTCATGCTTTTTAAATGATCTTGAAAACCAAAAACGTGGGTTCGCTTTTGTTGTCTTGTTTATTTGTTTTGTTTTTTTACCTCATTCTGGGAAACATTCTAATCTTTTCTTACAAGACCCGCTCTCCAAATGGTGTATAAAATACTAACTGCAGGTTGTCGAATGGTGTACAACCAAACCGCATTAAGCTCAAAAGATTAAAAACACCACATTCAAAACATTGTATTTGCAGGTTTCGGTTAAGAGCTACGGCTCGATCGCTTAACTAGAACATAACCCCCTTGGCATAAGCCTTAAGCTATAACAAAGGGGTTGGTTCTAGGAAGCCCAAAGTATTCCACACCTTAAGGTAACTGGTGGACGAAATGGGAACATTTTTATCCTACATGACTAGTAAAGCCTCATGTTAGTTAGAGTCACGAATATCCTTAGTGGCGACCCCAGGTGTAATTCATTCTCGAGCAAGCTCTTTGATCGTGGGTTTCAAAGGGGGTAAAGTAAATCTATTAGCTAGCAATAGTGTCACACTCACTTAGATATTTTTCTAACACCTAGTTGAGAGAGCCACCCAAGAAGCCAAACATTGTCCAAGCCAATGTAAGGTAGAGGCCACAAATCAAACAAATCAAACAAAAACTTGTACTTTCTATTTTCTTATTTTGTTTTTCTTTCTTTTTTAGTAGTGTTCCACACTCGATTTTTCTCAAACACTCCTTGTTTGGGATCCATATTTCACTTTTCTTATATTTTTGTCATTTTCCAAACACTCTTTGTTTGGATTCTACTTTCATTCTCATTTCATCTCTTTTCATCATCTTTCCTCTTCATCGTCAGTCATTCACTACTTTCATTTTACTCTTGAGTTATTCCCCTTTTGAAAATTTTATATCTCTTTTCATTCTTTCAATCTTTTCATCCTCATTTCCTTCTCCATTTGATCTTCTTTCATTCATCTGGAGTTCTATTTCATTTATTTGAGTCTTTTGTTCATTTTGAGTTTATCTCCCATTTCATTCGACACTTAAACATTTGGATTACATTTCCCAAAGTTTAAGTTTTCATCTCCTTTTCGACATCAAGTCTTGAGTTGTGGATATCCACGTCCTTGCTTAAGCACTTTCATATTACGACTCACGTCTTAACGGTGTTGTGTTCCACTTTTTGAACTCAATTTCAACACATTTTATCTTCATTCTCTTCTTACATCCTTTAGTTTGACAAGATTACGTTAAACTAAATATGTTTAATTTCTTCATGTCTCTAACTTGACAAAATATTTGTTGTGTTTTAGACACTTCATCATATCTTCTTTTCCAACACTTACGTTATCGATATTTGAGTCTTATACCTTCATTATCCTCTTCCTTCTTAAATAATTCTTATTAAAGGTTGAGCACATTGCATACGATTGTACTCTTTTTCATACCCTCTTCACATCAAGCATTCATTTTTTCAAAGGTGGTAGATTGCATTTGCAATCAATATATCCTCGCTTCTCCACTCTAGCATTCACATTATTAGAGGTTGAACACATTTGGACATTTTTCACTATATCCCTCCTATATTCTAGCATTCACTTTGTTAGAGGATGAGAACCTTCACCACATCAAACCACTCTTCCATCTTATCATTCACATTTTCAAGGGTAAAATTTATCTAACACTTTTTCACGCTTCCATCTTGACATTCACTTTGTTAAGGGTTACGTCATTAATATCTTCCACACTTCTTTCCCATCATAGCATTCACTTTGTTAAGGGACAAGTTATTACCAAACTTAATCACACACCTCTCTTTCATCGTCACATTCACTTTACTACGGGTTGAGTCATCTTTCGTATTTCTCTTTTGTTCCTCCCCTCTTATAAAAATGGTGGGAACATGACATGAAGATTATAGTCCTTTTAGAAGGGTAAAATGACATCGAAATTTTTTTGGAAATTTTGATACCGACAATGACCAAAAATTTGAGGATGATCGAATGAAATCTCACTCAAGAAAAATTCCGCATTGAAAACATCTTACGTATGAATAAAGACCAATTTTTGCTTCGTCTCCTTGAGATGGGAGAAAAATTACCCTCTGATTTTGATGAGGATAGTCTACAAACATTACTTAGTAAACCACCACCTAACAAGGGTGAACCTTTCATTTCAAAAACAATGACAAAGAGGTAGGCCCTAGTCACACAAACAATGATGATCGAAACAAGTCCACCTCGAACAACACACAAGGTGATGAATCAAACAAGGACAAATATGATGAAAGGAACAAAGGAAAATCAACTGATTCAGCCACCAATCCTACTCAAGCCCTCATGAATCAAATTAATGACATGGCTAAACAACTTGCTATCTTAAATTCCAAAGTCACCAATGAATCCCATGACAATGAGGCACCAAAGAAAACTAATGATGCTTCATTTAAAAGTCATACCACACACACCAAAGATAACAACTCTACAAGTGATGGTTCCTTATATTTCTTACAAAAAAACTCACCATTTTCCCAAGAATGGAAAATGATGAAGGACACCATCTCAGGTATGCAACATCAATGCAAACAATTCAACTTTGAAGAATTGTGTCCTTACCCCTTCGATAAGGACATTTTGCATGTCCCCTTTCCCAAATATTTCGAGACACCCAAATTTGACAAATACAAGGGAAAGAATGATCCTAGAGAGCATATCAAGGAGTTTTATATGGCTTTCCAAGAGGTGGCCTATAGCAATGTCTTCTTAATGCGTCTCTTTCCACAAATTCTAGGTGGACAAGCCTTGGACTGGTTTCTACACCTCCCTAAGGGCTCTACACAAACTTTCACGTAACTCTCAAAGAATATCATTAAACATTTCTCATTCAACCTATAATCTGAAATTACAATCATGGATTTTTGTTATTCCAACAATGAGCAAATGAAACATTTCACAATTCCTACAAATTGGTGAAAATCTTTATACCTAATCTCAATAGTGAACTATCCTTTTACATGCAAATGCATTGCCTTAATACTTTTGAAGAAGTTATTGAGAAAGGATGGCATATTGAAAAATCTCTTGTCGTAAAAGGTTTGATTAAACCTCATTCAAAAGACAATAGGCAACATAGTAACCATCCTAATAGCTCTCACCCAAAAAAATCTAAACATGTTAACCGAAATATTAATATGGTCAATTATGGTATTACAAACAATTGCAATGTTCACAACATCCAAAATACTCAAACTAGACCAAACAAAGGTAAACAACCTCTTGTTGTTTCTAGCAAAAGTTTCCTCCTCTCCGATTCTAAGTGATGTTGTTTCACTCCTTTGGGATAACCCCTATAAAGTGTCCTTCAACAACTTGTTAATGCAAACATGGTTACCTATCCCATCACTAAACCTTGGGTTGAGGGAGAATCCAAGCCTACTTGGTATAAATATGATACTTATTGTGATTTTCATCGCATTGACAGTCACCCAACTGATTGGTGTTTTCACTTACGTCACTTTGTCCAAGACCTCATTGATAGCGGAGATATCATTTTTTAAGAACCATCACCAAATAAAACACCCAACGACAATCTCAAGGTGTTCTCAAACCCATTTCCCAAACATTATGGTGATGGTAAAAATGTTGACAAAGGTCTCTCTACCAATAATGCTGATTTTAGTTCAATTATCTCATTTATTAAGGAAGTACCATCTACAATGGCGACCATTAAATTCAAACCTTCAAGTAATTTTGTGACCACATGCCAATGGAAGAAATGGGTTCCAGCAAAGTAACTCAACCTTCTACGCCTTCCAAACCAACAGCTCCTTCAAATCAAAAGTCAAATTCTAATGCCAAATCTTCCACTCTGGGTCAGTATGACTTTATCAAACAATTAGCAACCACATCAACGCATATATCTCTCATCAAACTATTGAAAGAGTCGCCAAGCTTTGGATATTATCACTCATGCTCTAAATGGATCATGTGTTCCTCAAACTCTCAATGTTCAATAGTTTCAGGCTATGATTGCAAACCTTACACCTAAAACTCCTATATTATATTTTGGTCGTCAATATATGTTGAACCCAAATCGATTAATAATAACTCCTTGTGCATTGAATCTTACGTTACAAACCATAAGGTCAAGATATTTCTTATCGATAATAGAGCAGCTCTTAACATGTGTTCTATAAAAATGCTTTGTTGCCTTGGTCATACAACAAATGACTTAGATGTTAATATCATCACCATTCATGGTTATGATAATACCAAGTGTCAGTCATGTGGTACCATTACTCTTCCCATACAAGTAGGCCTACAGCTCCCCGACATTGTATGTCATGTAGTTGACGTTAGAAACATCGTATATGCTTCTTCCGGTTGACCTTGGATATATGCAATGCACGCAATACCTTCCACCTTCCATCTATGCATAAAGTTTCCACAAAACGGTAGAGAGTTCACCTTGCGTGGTGATACTGACCCCTTTAAATATTGTAAGTTTTTTGAAGAAAGGTACAAAAAAGTAAATTATTGTCCATTTATTGATAACACAATTGGATCTAGCACAATTCCTATTGTTACCAACCATATTGACCCTGATGTAATATTGTGCCCCCATGCTTCCGCGTCTTCTTCTAAAGAATCTACGTCTAAAGCATCACCTGAGGATATTCCTCATACCTCTGTGCCTTCCTCTAAAGCATCTACATCTAAGGTGTCACCTGAAGATACATTCTCCCATAAAGGATTAGGTGAGTACACACTTTATAATGCATTTCTTGTTGTAAAACTTCCATTATCGCCTCATAGCTATGGGCATCCTAACGCTCCTCATCTATGAGAACCTCCAGCTTACTATCTCGGAAACACTCTTTGGAGACGATATGGATATCTAGAAGATGAACATATTCCAATCTCGGAAGACTCTTGACGATACAAAGATAGGATGGCGAATGCTATGAATCCACCGATTACGCCAAGGGTCGTAGAACGATGAAAAATATGAACTTGAAAGGAAGAGGCCTTTGCTCACAAGGACATGGTGTTCTTGAACCTATGAATATTAAGTCTAATCTTTACACATGTGTTCTAGGATATGAGACATATGAGAAGAGGCCTATAGTATTTGATGTATTACCTAGCGATGAGGACTCGGATTTTGAAGTTGAGACTGGTTCCACACATAGCTTCTTCGAAGACCTAGATAAGACTACACTTTTCCTCGAATACTTATCCATTCAAACCCTTGATTTTTTTATCCTTCCCTCATTGATCAAGACCAACAGTGTCATATTTCCATGGAACTCTTTCAAAATGATGAGGCCATCCAAGAGTTCCTCAAGGATCGGGACCATTTTCCTTGTCGGATCACAAGAAGGGTTTCGATATAAACCTTGATGCTACCACCTACTTTGGTAAAGAACTTACAATCTCCAGTCCTAAAGAAAAATAAATTAAACATAGAAAAAAAGATAAAATATATCTCTCATAGTTAAAAGAAAAAGAAAAATAAAAAGAAAGAAAAGGATGCATCTCCTAGTGAAAACCTTTCAGAGGCACTAGAGAGAGGAGATTCGGATCCATAGATATCGATAATCTACACAAGCTTGTAGCATCATTTCAATATAATGACACTTCTAAGTTTTTGATAGAAGAGATGACAACCATTAACATTGAACCGAAGACCAACCAAAATTATTACAACTAGGTGCCAATTTATCAGAAACCAAACTCAAAGCCTTCACAACACTTATAACTGAGTTTCAGGATGTATTCTCTTGGTCTTACAAAGATATGCCTAGCCTTGATCCTTTTCTTGTGGTTCATCACCTTGTGGTGCACCCAAATGCTAAACTTGTAAAGCAAAAACTATGTAAAATGCATCCCAAGGTCACATTGCTTGTTAAGGCTAAACTACAAAAATTATTGGATGCAGGCTTCATATGGTGCATTGACTACTCATAGTGGATATCTAATATGGTACTAGTTGCGAAGAAGACCCTTGGAATCTGTATTTGTATAGATTTCCGTGACATTAACAAGGCATGTCCTAAGGATGATTTCCCTTTGCCTAATATTGACATGATTGTCGATTCTACTGCATGCCATGAGATGTTATCCCTTATGGATGGATTTTTTGAGTATCAGCAAATTCAAATTGCTAAAGAATATCAGCATAAAACAGCTTTTATAACCCCATGGGGGAAATTTTGTTACAAGGTCATGGCTTTTATCCTTTTAAATGTTTTTTCAACTTATCAACGTGTTATGACTATTATTTTTCACAAAATAATGGAGGATTATGTTGACGATATTCTTTCTAAATCAAAGACTAGAGTAGATCATCTAGCAATTCCTAGGTGTATATTTGAGAGGTTAAGGGTGTAAAAGGTTTTCCTTAATCCAAAAAAATGTGTCTTTGGTGTCACTTCAGAAAACTTTTGGGATTCATTGTCTCTCACGAGAGGAATTGAAGTGGACCCTACAAAGGTCAAAGATGTAATAGATATTCCGCCTCCTCAGAACCTTCGACAATTAAGAGGCCTACAAGGAAAAATACAGTCTATTCATCGCTTCATCTCTCAATTGGCAGATAAGTTCCATCACTTCGATCAGCTTCTTAAGAAAAATGTCCAATTTAAATGGACACAATCTGTCAAGATGCCTTTGCAAAATTGAAAGAATACCTAGCATCTCTCACGGTACTCATGTCACCTATACAGGATAAACCTATGTTGTTGTATACATTTGTAACGAGAACATGCCATTGGGGCATTATATGCACAACATAATGATAAGGGTCAGGAACAAGTTGTGTATTACTTGAGTAGAACTCTCCTTGAACATGAGACCAAGTATTCGCCGGATTCTGAGGCATGTTTAGCAGCTTTCTTATACTTTTGGCAAGCTGCGATTCTATCTCTCAAATCATACCAACAAACTAATTTCAAGGGTTGATCATCTTTAGTACTTACTTTCGAGACCATTCATAACATGATGAATGTCTAGCTAGATTACACTACTCGATGAATTTGATATTAAAATTGTCGATCAAAAATCTATCAAAGGTCAAGCACTGGAAGATCACCGCCACAACACCACTACTACCGGTTCACATCCATTAAATTTTTAATTTGCAGATGAAGACCTTTTGAACATAGAAGCAACACCCTTATGGACATTATTCTTTGATGGATATTATAACATCCATGGTTCTCGGAGTAGGATTCGTCTTACATACACCGATGGAGACCTCATACCTAAATATTATCATATCATCTTCCCTTGCACAAATAACATAGTAGAGTATGAATCATTTATATCGGGCTTATGGTTTGATATCTCATGGCACTGTAAGAATTGACATGTCTTGGCAATTCTCTTCTAGTCATTAATCAAGTTAACAAAGAATATCAAGTAAAATATGAAAATATCTTACCTTATAAAAGAATGGTTGATAGCCTTAGAGGGTATTTCTGGATTATCAATTTTGAACAAGTTCCTCACATACAAAATAAAGTTGTTGATGCCATGGAAACTATCACTTCCCTTTTTCGTTCTAAACTAATCAAACCCATAACGAGTTCCTTGTTGAACATATTTTGGTTCCCGCATACAAATTTCCAAAGTCCACCATGGTTTGTGAAATTATTGGTTAGGATTGTCCCCAGGTACCACGATATATACACCTTCATTCAAACTAAATCCTATCCTCCTAATTTTAATTCATCTAATAAAAGAGCCTTAGCACAAATTTCTTCGTGCTACACCCTTCTTTCGACACCTTGTATCGAAGAGGCTATGATGGGACTCTCTTAAGATGTCTTAATCACGATGAAGTTAATCAGACACTAGTTAAAGTACATTCGGTATTTTGTGGGGCCCATACTAGTGGAATGGTCCTTACAAAGAAGATCTTGTGCATTGGATACTAATGGCCTGAATGGAGGAAGATGCATACTTTGTAAATAAATTTCTAGCTTTCCGCCAAAAACACGGTAATCTCATTCATGCACCATCCCAAGCCTTGCATCCCATTACTTCACCTTGGCCTTTTTCAAAATGGGGACTCAATTTAATTGGAAAAATAAATCCCACATCTTCTAATGGCCACACATTTATTATAATTGCCACTAATTATTTCACCAAGTGGGTTGAGGTTATGCCTCTTACCAATGTTACTGGGTGCAATATTTCTAAATTCATTTTCAACCATATTATCTGTCATTTTGGCATCCCCATTGCTATTGTCACTGATAATGGTGGTTGTTTCAAAAACAAGGATCTCAAGGCCCTAGCTTAAAAATTTGATATCTGCCTAAAATGGGCTACACCCTACTATCCACAATGTAATAGCCATTCTGAAGCATCAAACAAGACCATCAAATCCATTCTAGAAAAAATAGTCAATAAACATGGATATAATTGGCATACACAGTTGTATCACGCCCTCTAGGCCTACCGCACTTCCTTTTGTACACCTACGAGAAGTTGTTCCTTTTCCCTAGTATATGGCTCAAACCCATATTACCTATCAAAGTTGAACTGCCTTCACTTCGTGTCTCCCTTCAACTCCTCATTCATGAAGAGGATTACCATGTTACATGCCTTGCAGAGATGGAATTACTAGATGAGAGGCGGATTTTTTCCTTAGACCATATGCATGTATATCAAAATAGATTGCATCATAATTATAATCACAAGATCAAACCTCGACAGTTTGAAATTGATGATTTGGTCCTAAAGGAAAATTAGAAGAACACAACTAAACCATGAGAAAAATAGGGAAATTTTGAGCCTAATTGGTTAGGTCCTTATGTTATAACTTGCTAAATTTGGATATGGCGCATACAAAATGTCTATCGAGGATGGCAAAGAGTTGAAAGAGCCTATGAATGTCATTCATCTGAAGAATTTCTACTCCTGAGTCTCCGAAGAGTAACCCTTGTGCTGGGGGCATATCAGTACATCCACTTGTTTCATCATTTCATTTTTTTCCCACTTGTAACTTTTCACCTCACCGTGTGTCACATGTTTTCCTTATTAGGTTTTCATGCCCATTGTCTACCACCATTGTTCACCTTCCATTTAGCATGTTAGTTTTGACTTTGGAATTTTCTTTCCTTCTTCTTTGGCATGTGGTTCAAAAATCCCAAAAAACCAAACCATTCTATAAAAAATTCACAAAACTTCAAAAATATATATATAATTGTTCAAAAATACAAAAAAAAACATACAATTTTTTTAAAATGCTTTCCAAATAATTATACTCATGACTTGGTAATTTCATTCACCATTTTCTTCATCTGATTGTTCCCAATCATCTTTTCCAATAGATCAAGACACTCTTCATAATATAACTTTGCTTAGGGACATCACTTGGATTTGGTTTTCTCTTGGGGAAACTTGACATCTATATATTTCTTCATTGTATGCTTTGTTCACTAGCTTGTTTGTTGTATTTTCTTGTTTAACGTTTGTACATATGGACTATTGTCTTATATATTCTTAGCTTAGTCTCTTATGTTTGTTAGTTAGAATAACCAGTACTCTAGAATGTGCTTATAGACCAATTGCAGGAAATTTATTTACATCTTAGTTCACATATAACTTTGGTGTGGATCCTTCTTGTTCATATTGGGTTTGTTTCTATTGTTTGTCTTGTATCTTTTTGTCATTTGCATGTGTTGTGTTTTTCTCCTAGTTTATTTAAGCCATGAAGCATTTTCCTTTTTGTTATGTATTCATGTTTGCTTGCATTTGTCTTTTCAATTTCTTCCAAAATCCAAAAAAATCAAATATTTCAAAAACAGTCAAAAAAAAATTTTACAAAATTTGAACAAACATTCACTTATCATAGAAATCTTACAATTGGAAAACCCTTGAAGTGAATATTTTAACATTTCAATGCAATCTTGATAAACATCATACCTTTATCTATTACCCTAGTGATTTTGCTAATCTTACAACTATCACTTTCTTCCTTTGTAAGATATGTTAACTCTACTTGGGCCAAGTCACAAAAAAAAATCCTTCGTGATACAATTTTTATGGGGCAATTTCAACTTCAATCATTTGCACAAGAGTGTCATAAGGAGTCGCTTTAACTCCACTCTTCCAGTTTGATCCTATTCCCACTTGGGATCATTTGTATCTACTTAATCATCATTGTGGCACGCATTAGGGGCATAGTTGATTGTCTTCTTTTTCAACTTTGTGTTGCATTGTTGATGTTTACTCTTTTTGGACCACTTACAAGTAGTGTGATTACATCTTGGTTCCTTTATAACCCTGATGTCAGCACCTACTTTGTATATTGGGTTTGTTTTCCTTTTATATTTTCTTTGTTGTGTGTGTTTTTTACGCGCATCTAGGTTAACCATCTTGATTCTTTTATAATCATGGTGACAACTCTATTATGCAATAGAAAAAATAAGGTTGTTCTAAAATTATTCTCCAAATGAATGCTCATGCTATGGGCACAGTCCTTTCCCATCCTTGTTCCAATCCCTTATTTTCCTTCCTATCAAGCGGTTGTCCACCACTTTGTAGTGTCATCCACCCACTTGAGGGGGAATTCCTCTACCATTCTAATCACTGGGGCATCTTAATGCTTCATTACTTGTTGGGGCATCCCAATGCTTCACTTCTTCCTACTTTTGGGGCATCCCAATGCTTCACAATTTTCCGCTCATTGATCTACATGTTTCTACTATCTTTAAAAGCACTATTACTTCGCAATAGCACTTTAAAGAGGGGAAAATGTAGACACCCCAAACTTACACGTTGGTTTCCACTTGTTCTAGTTATATCCTAATACATCCTATTATTCACCCATTTTTTATTAATTGATTAAATTGATTAATTCATACACATTGCACCCTTTGGATTAATTAAATTAATCCCATGTATCCTTTGTACCCCTTTAGCTAAGTTAATTATTATTTATTAATTAATTAAGTGTGTGCACATCCTAGTCAACTGCCACTTGATCAACATCCACCTAGACTCCACTTAGACTCTACTTGGACTCCATATCCTTATCCTAGTTAACTAGCACTTCTAAAATCCTAGAAAGGTGGGGGCAATTGAATTACACGTACAACCACCTTTCCAAATGCAACTTTTTGCAATTAATTCCATTTACTGCCCCTAAATGCCCCGGCACTATTGTAACTTCCTCCAATGTTATTTTTAGCATATGCATTCACCCGTATGTAACCAATTTCTAACTACTTCTGCCTCTATAAATTGCAGGCTTGCTTGCTTACAAATCCTCTTGAATCTTAAGTACAAAAACTTTGCTAAATTTCATTGTGTTCGTAGCAATTGCATCCAAATTTTGGAGAACATTCAAGAGCACCCACATTCATTTGCAAGGTTCCACAGACAAAGTCTCCACAATCTTACTGAGGTTTGCACGAAGGATTATAGGGAGGTTTGCACATTTAGTTGTTTATTTTCCATTTACTGTAGTTTTTCTCTATTTAGAGGCATCACATTTTCTGATGCTCCTAAATCGATAACACAATTACTAAGCCTATGACCAGCTATAAGTAGTGTGACATAGAAGGGCTCAATATTTTTCATTTGTAGAAGGTGTTGCAGCCATCAAATTTTTTTGAGGTGAAGAGGTGGGAGTAGGAAATAGGCCTTTGGAAGTAGTAGATGATGAGTTAGGTTTGGATTTGACAAACTTGACTACTTAGGAAAAGGCATCAGGGTGAGTTTGATAGAATTCAGCTTCAAAAATTTGAATCTTGGTTTTCTTGATGTGATCAATTATGTCAAAAGATCCAAAGGTAGATGGGGCATCTACACTAGAAGAGGTGGAAGCCTTAGGCTTATCATTTTTGGTGGTTGAGGTTGTTTTGGACACAGAGGTTGAAGTTATATTATCTTTAGGTGCAGAAGACGAAGAGGTAGAAGTGTTACTTCCTTTTGAGTGGAAGTGGTAGGGATAGAGGCTCCTCTTTTAGCAACAACTGGAATAGTGATCGAAACCTCTTTGGATTTCTTTGTAGGTTGGGTCACCTCCTTATTTTTGTTCATCTGTTCTCTGGTCATAACAACATATGATTCATTGTTCATATCTATCACTACTTCATCATAATTATCTTCATCATCATCAACCCCTTTAGTGGTAAGGAAATTAACTTGAGAATCACTTGCTTCTTCTGGAGCCTCTTCTGCTTCTTCCTCAGGCTCCTCATACTCCTCAGCCTCTACTTCATCTTCAGGCTCCTAAACTTCACATTGCATTAACTGGAACCTTAAGAGGAGGTGCTTCAATTTCTAGTTTGGGCTGAGTAGAAGGAAAATGATTTTGGGGTTGAAAATTTCTCCTTGGAATATCTTTATAAGGAGTGTTTTGAGCCAATTGCTTCTTGATTGTTATAAGATCATTCACCAATTTTTGTACCAGTTGATCAGAATTGGTTCCTGAAGAAGAATCTTTAGCTTTAGGAGGTTCCTTTTTTAATTTTCTAGACATTATGAGATCGTCTTCGACACTTATGGCCAAGCGTTGATCATCATCCAAAGTAGAAATATTAGCCCTTCTTAATGCATAGCTCACCTCTGAAATTATACATTTAGGAATATTTATTTCCTAATTTGATCCACAGACGAGTGGCTACTGGAATTTTATTCACCAGTTTGTTAAATCTTTCCACAAACTCTTGCATGGGCTCATATGGTTCTTTCTTTATCTGAGAAATCTGGGCAAGGAGAGCATGCACATCCTCAGTGGGTTTGAACTAATTTTCAAACTGAGTCCTCATGGTATCCTAGTTAGTGATAGCACTAGCCGAAGATGATAGAACTAGTCTATAGCATTGTCCTAGAGTGTTTCTACAAAGATCCTGACAGAGACATCTTCGTGCTTGACTCTAAGAACTCCACAAGCCATGATGAATGCAGCAATGTGTTCATCCAGGTGTACCTTCCCATCTCCTCTGAATCTAGGAAAATTCTTTCTATTCCCTTTTGGAGATCATGCAATGGTTGAGCAAGAGCCAAAGGTCCAACCCATTGTCCCCAAGGTAGAGGTGTTTCCATTCTTGGAAAAATGGTTTGTAAAGGGACTACAACTCTAGCCAACACCAAAGCTTGGATGTTAGGGCTTGATTGTGTTTGAAAATCAACTTTTTCTACAACTCTATTCTTAGTATGAGGAGTGCTTATGGATTTTGTTCTTCTATTCCTTCTTTCTGGAGTCCGAAAGAATCCTTGTTGTTCCAGTAATTAAAAATCCAAATCTTTAATACCATGTAATCTTTGGCCTTGTGTGTCTATCTCCTATCTATCGGTGTGTTATTTTTGTTGTTCGATTGAAGTTATTTTGGTGGGATGCAAAAATGTGCCCCACAGTGGGCGCAAAAAACTATTGGTTGTAAAATCTAACTTGAGGACAAGAAATAGTCAGGGGACAACAGTCCCTCCTCTTTATGGGAGAGGTTCCCTTATTAAACACACAAACAAACAAGCAAATCTACTTATTTATAAATGTACAAACTATCAATATTTTAATGAGGATTTTGATGCTTTAGATGTCTTCATCTCATAATATTTTCAATACAAAAGAAAATAATATAGAAGAATTAATAGCTCAGGGAATGAAGAAAGTAGCACTTTCAGATATATAGATCTCAGAGTAATACCTTACTTATGCATGCATGAGTAATAAATCCTGAATCATACATATTTGAATACAAGACATATATGCAACAGAGACACAAAGTTTCTTATTCAAATATATATATAACCCACATGAATCAGATAGAGAGCAGAAATAAACAGAACACAGGAAAGGATGAGAGTAGAACTTCTTCTGTATTACTTGCCAATTTAGTATCCTTACATCAAAACATCAAAATCCAACCCCATTAAAATGAAAAGTGAGATATTTTATAGCCACTAGGGTAGTTATAACCTGAGTCTTTTTAGTTTCCCTTATTTTAATGACTCATTAATGCTTAATCAAAAGCATCACAAGTTGGCCTAAATTACAAAATACATCATTAACATATTGCCAACTTTTAAGAATATAAAAGAGTTTAAAATAAGGACTCAAGCACTAGTTGAAGGGACATTTGAAGAGGAAGCAGCCATAATCTTTTTCTTCCATATATGATTTCTAAATGTGACCAATACTCCAGTTATTTCCATGCCTCTTGGGATGGTGGTGTTGGCAATGGAATTTGTCTAGAAGTTTAAGCAACCTTCCATTTCTTCCCAAAAATATCCATTCTATGAAAAACCTTTGATTGCTTCAATGATTATAGTCCATAGTGCACAAATTTCTTTCACCTTTTCTTTGGTTATATCCTTGGATGTGGATAATTTTTCTTTGATGAGGTTCTTGAACTCTACCTTGATATCTTGCACTGTGTTTCTACTGATAGATTCTTATTTGAAAAAAAGGTAGTGAAGGTATCTGAATTCATCTTACACACAATTCTTGAAATCCTAACCCTTTGAAACATATTCCTCAACTCATCAATTGCCTCTTCAATAATATTTATCTTCCAGTCCACACTATGCACCCATTTCTTGGATAGATTGTTCTTTGAGTCATTAAAGACTTTATTTGCAATGAGGTTCTCCTCATCAGTTGTACTTATTTGTTTGAGATCTTGTATACAAACTACACCTAGCTTGACCTCCTTTTCAAAACCAAAGTGGTGAATGTGTGATGAATTGAGAAAATATTATCATACACTTTATATACTTCATCCATAAAATTTAGACTCGAAACTAGCATATCATCAACCATTTCTTCCATTTCCTTCCCATAGGTAGCATGTTTATGAATGTCCTTAATAACTTAGACCTCTTCAATGGTTAGAATAGCAAGAGGGAGCATTGCATTCAGAGGAGTAGGATCAATTACCTTATCACTGGCTAGGAGAGATTTGATAAAGTATGAGAGAACTTGTATATGCTCTTCAAGTTGTTCTTGAGACAGCTTTCCTTTTTCTACTCTCAATTACCCTAGACATTGTTTCTTTCAAATTGTGTACTTCACTTTCAGGAGTAGACTCTCCCAAAGGGATCCTTGTCAATTCCAAATCACTCATCATCAAATATTTTTCATTCTTATCCACTTTAGGCTTAACAATCTCTAAAAATTGTTGACCTTGAGAATCGAAACCAATGGAAGTGGTTTTTACTTTCTTGGCAGGAGGAATTAGACTTGTTCCTAGGAGAGCGAATACTCCATAAAATTTGGGGACAAAAATTTTGGATGGAGTCTTCCTTTTCTTACTTGTCTAAAAATGATTGAACCCAAGTAAATGAAGAAATAGAAGAAGAAGGAAAAATATTCCCCAATGTTATAGTGCTCATTGACCCTAAGGTTTATGCATCTCATACTTCCAAAATGGATTTCGTAATATTAGAAATAGGAACCTCCTTGAGTACAACCTATTTGACATATGATTCTAAAATGACCACGGACTCAACTTCCGAAGTATGATTCTTTTTCTTATCATCTTCTTCTTCCTTTTTTTTGTTGCCTCCTTCAAGGTTGCTTTCCTTATGGTCTCTAGTTCCTTATTCTTCATCACAACAAAGATCAATAATTTGTTCAATATCTGGTATAGTTTCAGATTGCTTTAGAGGAGATAAGAGCTTACCCTCCTCTTCATTTCCTCTTGCACCCTTTCCATCTTTTCAATTTTCCCCTTTTTAGTATATACCAAGGTTGAAACTCTAGGAGGGGATGAGGAATCCTGATTTGATATCCCACATCCCATGTAGGAGTAGAGGCCTCTATCTGAGATGAGGAAGCTTCGTGAGAAGGGGACCTAAATTTTTGCTTCTATAAGCTTTCATTTTCTTATCAAACCAAACCTTAGTTCTGACTATGACTGGATTTATGATCTCTTGCAAGTTTTCCTTTTCCTTCTCAAACCAATCAATAGTTTCCAGAGGATTATGCTTGATTTTTCTATCAAACTCAAGAGATTGTAGCTCTTCATTATCATCCTGTAGCTCATCAGGTACCTTATAGATGCCAAAATCTTTGATTTGTTGCAAAAGAAAGGTGACCATAGAATCTTCTCCTTGCTTCATAATTGTCTGAGCAATCTACCCAGTAGTCCTCCACATCAAGAAGGTGATGGAAATCCATTCTTACATTGTTATCAATGAAACCTTTGATATCAAAACAAGAAATTTTCTGAAAGAAATGGAAATTGAAAGAAGCCACTGTCTTCTCAATATTTTGAGCATCTAAAGCAGTCCTACAAGTATAATTTCCAAGAATGATTGTGAAATGTATACCTCCTATATTATTATCCTTCCACGTTCTATGTAGCTCATCTAGTCATCTGCAAATCTCTACCAAGGAAATCTTGTCATTACAGTACATAGGAAGCTTATATGGAGAGTCCTTAAAGCATGCCAACCTAATATAGGAGAATTTTCTGAATTGAAATTAATAACTACCATAAATTGATATCAACTACATGGCCTCATTATAGAATCTTCTAGTTGTATCACCCTCCAGAGCCTGAACTATGTACATTGTGAAAGCATCATTGACCCTCCTAAAATGATGATTGTTTTCTTTAGGGTCAACTTTGTGTAATATTCATACACTGGAGCATCCTTTTTTAACTTCATCTAGAGAAAGACCCAACCATTCCCTGTATGCTCCAACAGTGTATATTAGATAAAAATTCATGTAGAAATCATGAGTTCTATGTACATTAGCCAACTATTCAGTCAAGTTAGTACAAATGATTTCTCCCAGTCCAAATTTTGTTTTTCCTCGAATATGATGTTGATGATAGGACACATCCAAGAATTAATTCCATTGCTTAGAGGGATCCCCATTATCCTAGATAAGATAATGATGATGTTAGAGATCTCTTCTTTAAAATCACTTCGATACATGGCTTTGGGAAATCTAGAATCTCCTTTCTTGGGACCTTAAACTAGGATTTAGCTACCATGTTCTTATATTTATTAGATTCTTGATCAAACAAGTTCTGAGCTTGCATCAAGGAAAGTACATTGGAATCTTAAAATATTAGAATTCCAAAGGTATCCCTTATACACCCCGCATCCAATTTGGTGATGACTAGTCCTTGGGAGTTGATGATTTCACTTGTATTAGGATCGAAGTGAGAAGCACACACCAAAATTGTGTCCACACATTAAATTGAGATTAGGAACCCTCCTAAATTTTTTAATCCACAATATTTTATGTTTTTTTCCATAGGCTGTGGGTTTGCATCATTGATTTGTGCCCAAAAATCATTCAAATATAAGTGATGTACATTTGTGTCTTCTATATTAGGTACAGAGGTTTCAAGGAATGAAATATGTTCATGGCCCTTATAATGAACCTCCATAATGATAATGAAGGTCCGAGGAACAAGATATGAGAAGGTATCCACTTCAAGAAATATGGTGAGGTACATTGGAGAATTATCCTTGAAAAACACACAGAGGGCTACGGAAACCCGACCTTCGGTTATTAAAAGAATGACAAACTTCTTTGGATTAGAAAACACTTTGAAATTTTGAAAATGGTGAAGTAATTCCTTTCTTACTACGGCTAAAATATTAGAAGACGGTGTGCAAATCTTAGGTTAAAAATGTGATGGTGAAGAGTGAATAACCCATCTATTTATATAACCCCGTTAGAGGAAGGTCGGCAAGAATTAATTAATGAGGGCATTTAATGACTTGGGATATTTTGGAAACATTGTAGGTAGACCAACTTCCCATATAATGTGGGTATGGTGGTAGAAGGTAGCACATGAGGCCCAAGTATGAGGGACACAAACACCAAAATGCCCGCAGAAGAGAAGTGCGGCAAAAGTGGTATGCGGGAAATAGAGATCTGGGAGCATTCGGGACATTTGGAACATGAAGGACCGAAACTTCGCACAATACTAGAGGGCACTGGAAATTGGGTAAATTGGTTGAGTGACACATCTAAGATTTGTAGGACATTGGGACACAAGTTTACCGCAAGGTCGAATGCCCACAGAACAAAGGGGACTTAGCGAATTTGAGGATTGTGGAAATTACGGGGATGCGGGGAACTAAGCGGCACTTTGGAGCATAAGGGATAAAGGTTCATTGCAAATCCAAAATGCCCATGCAACATGAATAAAAAATAGCTCAATGTGGGGAAGTCATGGAATCGGTGAACTGAGAGGCTGATGGAACATGGGACATGAGGGACACTAAAACCCGAAATACCCGCAAAACATAGAAAAAGTCCCAAAACTCAAAATTTCAGGAAATGACTAACTATTGGAAATTATTTCTTCCCTCTCAGACCTTCACAAAGGTAAACAAAGACCTTGTAAAAGACATCTTACCAAAAAATTGAAGAATAAGGCCAAAAATACACACCTTTTTGGGAATGTGACAACATCACACATCCTCCTGAATATCAAATTAGTCACATTGATTTTGACATACTCCTCTAGGGTAAAATGATAAGGATACTAGATATGTGTTTGACATTAGTAAGATGTCATCTAACGCTGAGATATGTCGAAGACGAGATCCTTCATTATACTTACAAGTTTGGTCCTATAATAATTATATCAAGATATCCATTATTGATAATGGGGCTATATTGAATATAGTTCCCTTTTCATTCTTATAAAAGTTAGGAAATGGGGAGACCAACTATTATTCAACTATAAATGCGGTGTGAGGCTATGATAGCCTTAAAGTCACCTCGATTAGAACCATATTCCTTCAAGTTTCCCTCAAACCAAAAACCATTCTAACCGAGTTCTATATTATAGATAGGGAAACAAACTATAACATGCTTCTAGGAAGACCATGGATTCATAGGATGAAATTCATTCCTTCCACTTATTCCAAGATATTAGATTCCTCCATTGGGTAAGGTCTTCGTCACTCAAATGGATCCTAAAAATTTGGAATACATTTGGCAAACCTCAAGAAGAAACTCGAGAATTATTCTGAATTTGAACTCCCCACAAACCAATTAAACAAACCACCTCCTTTGAAGGAGTTGGTTGTAACCACAAAGTGGGTTCCAAAATTGAAGTTGATAAACCAAAAGCAATTGAAGCTAAATAAAAGAGTGAAAAAGATCATCATGGTAGAAATTGCTTCTACCAAAACAATGGCGAAAAATTGTAAAGCTCTTAGAGAATGACTCACCCATTACTCTCCCATTTGATCCAAATGGAATAGGAATATTTTTTTGTCTAGATTTTCTTCTTGTTGATGATCTTGTAGATATATGTATGGTACTATTATCATAAGTGCAATAGGAAACTCCCAAGGATAATGTAAGCTCATGTTTTCCCATTGGCAATTAAACACTCCATTACGATGAGTAAAAATTTAGTACAACATAGGGTGTAAGGGTGATCTTAACTTCTCTAGAAGGGAAGATCATGCCCTTTTTTCAAATTAGATTTTGAATGCACCAAATGGAATAGAGTATGAAGCCTTGTTTTAGGCCTCATTGTTTCCAAGATATTAGGTGTAAAAAACTTTAGGGTCTTAGGAGATTCACAACTGGTATCCAATCAATTTTCTAATGTTTACGAAACTAAAGAGCTAAACATCTTCAACTTTACAAATTCATCGTGTGTGAGATAAGAAAATATTTTGACTTTATCTCCATCAAAGCAATCCCTAGGGAGAAAAGTCAACTAATTGACTCCATGGCCTCTTTTTATTCTCACTTTTACCCATAATGATAATTTAATAAATACCAAGTTCATTGTATCCATGAGAACTAAACCCCTAGTATAGAGAATGCCAAATGTAAAATATTTACCTATGTAGAAAACAAGGATGAACCTGTCACCATGGATTTCACTAAAAATGATGAGGAAATTATATATTTCTTACATTTATACAAATATCTCCCTCTTACTCACCATAAGAGGTTCTTTACTCTTATTTTACATCCCTCATCCTATTTCGGAGATAATATTGATTCCATCTCCCTCTCTCAAAACCTTGAATTCTACGAGGTGGAGGAGGAACCTCTTGAACTCCCTCTTCTCCTCAAAAGTTTGGAGAAGGAAACGCTTCTTTGATAGAAGATGGGATTGATATAAACATTATTGGAATGAAAGTGTATCGAGATCCTAAGATTTTGAAGCATGATTCTTTACTATTTGTAGAGGAAGTAGAGGATCATACTAAGGTCATCAAAGAGCACTCTCTGAGCTTTCACATTTAGTTGTAAGGACATGATAGGATTTGATCCTATCATGGTAGTTCATAACCTAGTAACCAAACTCGATGCTAAACCCATCAAGTGTAAATTGAGACCAATGGATCATAAGGTCACTTTAATGTTTAAAGAGGAAGTAATTAAACTCCTATAGTAGGGTTTATAAATTCAGTGGACTACTCTATGTGGTTATCCAACATTTTCCTGGTCCTTAAGAAAAATGGAAAGATTTGAATCTGTATTACTTTATGAATATTAATAAAGATTTCTCAAAAGATGATTTCCAGTACCATCCATAGATTTCATTTTTGATGCAACTACTGGGTATGAGTTTTTGTCCCTCATCAAATGATTTTTTGGGTACAATTAGATAAGAATATTTGAGGAAGATTAAATACCAAGAACTCCTTTACCACACCTTGGGGACCTTTGTTACACAATCCTTGCCCTTTTTCCTAAAAAATATTGGCTCTACTTACCAGAGGAAAATGACTTATATATTTCATGATCTTATCCATGAAATCTTTGAAACTTACGTGGATGACCTTCTGGAAAAATCCAGGAAGAGAGGAGATCACTTTGAGGTACTTCGTATCATTCTTTTGTGCTTAATCAAATACGGTGTCACCTTGAATCCTGAGAAGTGTGTTTTCGGAGTCACAAGAGGAAATATCTTGGGTTACATCATTTCTTCATGGGGAATTTATGTATACCCTACAAAAATTCATGTAATCCTTGAGATGAACCCATATACAAATGAGTCTATGGATGATTCTATCATTAGATATTTTTTGGGTAAGCTTGGGGAAATCTAAAAGTTCGTTCTTGACCTCACCTACACCATACATCCCATCAATGGTCTTATAAAGAAGACTTTTGCAACACTTAGATGGAATAATGACATAACTCTTTTGAATTAGTGAAACACTTCCTCCTTTCTCCACCTACTCTCATTCCGCCTAAGTCTGATCATCCTCTAATTCTTTATTCTAGGGCCATAGACATGTGTGATTGCATGTATGTTATACAAGAAGATGACAAATGATGATCATGAGTGTACTATCTATTTCATTAGTCATGTACTTCTCGATTATGAGACCCAATACACTCAGGATAAATTGAGAATGTCTCACCATTATCTTTGTGACTAAATGATTGAGGAACTACATGCTTAATTAAGAGACAAGAATCATTTTCAAATCCAAACAATTACGGACTTTCTTGACTAAATCAAGAATCCTTATCTAAGAAATTTGGTAGGTTCATAACACTCATGAATGAGTTTGAACTTACGTGAATCAAAAAAGTCAATCTAGGGAATCATTTCCAAATGGCTAGCTAAAAATCCTTGACTCAGATGAACCGTTTGACTTGATTTCCTCAATGGCATTTATCTATTACATTGAGAAACCCATAATCTCATCATGTCCAATGGTATTCTAACATAGTGAACTATATTATGGACCAAACTTACCTAAAAAGGATAACTCGCAACAAAGGTGAAGACTTTGTGTTATAACCACTAAGTATGTCATCATAGAATAAGTCCTATATCAAAAGGCCTTTGATGGCCTATTACTTAGATGTGTGGATGAAGAAGAAGTGGAAAATATCCTTTTTGAAGCCCATAATGGAGTATGTGGCGGGCATTTTGGAAGACATTCAACCACTCGGAAGATTCATCGAATGGGTTATTTTTGGCCCACTCTCGAGCATGACACCATGAATATGTGTAGAGGTGTCAAAAATGTCAAGAATTTTCACATGCCATACATATCAGCTCAAGCTTTACAACCTATAGTCACACCTGGCCATTCTCTATGTGGGGCTTGGATTTAATAGGAAATTCTCTCCCACCTCCACTGATGGCCATAATTTATCATTACAACAACCGAATATTTTACAAAATGGGTTGAGGTTATGCCTCTAACCATGGTGTTTCCCAGATCTTTCATAGTAAAATTTATTTTAAATCAAATTATTTGTAGGTATGGCGTTCTACAAGTCATTATCTCTAATAATGGATCTTCATTTAAGAAAGACATATACGTGAGTTGTGTGAAAGGTTCAAAATATCTCATCACACTACCTCTTTATATTATCCTCAAGCCATCATGGTCAAGCTAAGGCTACGAATAAAATCATTGAAGTCCATTCTCCTTAAAAAAAGTCAAGAGGAAAAAATGGATTGGCATTTAAAGTTATTCCCAGCCTTTTGGGTATATAAGACTTCCATGTTCACACCACACACGGGAAACTCTTTTCCCTAGTTTTTAGTTTAGAAGTTGTTCTACCTTTATAGGTGGAGAACTCCTAGTTTGTTTGTATCTTTACATGGGAATATTAGATGAATATGAGTATAGAAATGCATGGTTAACAGACTTAGAAAACTTGGATGAGAAAGGCTCAGAGCTGAGCAACATCATCAGGTTTATGCGTAAAATGTGTCAACAAAGTATAACAAAAAGGTTTACGAACATTTCCATTTAGGTGGGTGATCTTGTGATAAGATTAGATAGTCAAATAGATAAGAAAGTGGGAAAGGTCATAATTTTAGACCTAAATGGCTAGGACCTTACCAAGTAACCGAAGATTTCAAGAATGGTGCCTACCATTTGCACTTTTAGGGTGAGGACTTCATTAATCCATCAACTCACTTCACCTAAAACATTTCTATATATAATTATTACACCTCCACACTATCCTTGTTGCATTTTCACCCTCTGTGTCATTTGCATTATCACCATGTTTAGATTGTACTATGGATCTACTTATTTTTAGAAATGATTTTTAAACTTTTCATACATTGGCAGATGTTTCAATCATGATATCTCTACAACTTCTTCATACTCTTCACTATATAATTTACATCACCAATTTCAATCATGAGACAAGATTTAACATTGATCCTATAAGGTCTTGCATGCCTCATCCCTCTTATGGTTTCTCCCAATTCGGATATTTTCACCTATGGTCTTGTCTAGAAGCTTCCTGATGGCAAATCCTCCTCCCAAAGAAATTTATCTCCATAACAAGAAAGCTCTAAACTCTTCACCCATCTTATGTTCACCCATATCAGTATTCGGTGATGAGCCCTCACATCTTACTAGTTGTGTGGGGTTGAGATCGGGGAGAAATATTCCCTCCCAACAAGCACAATACAAGAACAAGGCAAAATAAAATATATATATATATATATATATATCTCATTCTCATTACAAATAACTACACCTTTCATCCTTCCTAGTCTTTGGTGATGAGCCCACACTTCTTACTAGTAGCGTGAGGCTGGGAAAGGAGAAATGTGCCCTTACTCACCTACACTTTTACTTTGGTGATGAGCCCATGCTTCTTACCGGTAACATGGGGCAAAATGTAGGGGTCATTTTTTTAAAAAAAAAAAAATTAATCCTTAAAGCAATGTGGGATGAAAAGTGCTTGAATGTATAAAAATCCCAAATGGATAATTTAGATGCCTATGTTAGGAGAGACAATTATTCCCTAACCAGATCTTTCCAATTAGTAGGCCACCCATGGATCTAAGTCTAGTCAAGGCTTATAAAGTGTAAATCATCTTGAATTTGGTTAGATAATCTTGATTGGAAATGAGCCACAAGTTCCTAAGTAGGTCATTATTAAAACTCATGTCTCCTTATTCATCATTCTCATCTATACATTATTCATTCATATATCTCACATCCTTCTTGGCTCTTGGTGTTGAGCCCTCACATCTTACTAGTTGCGTGGGGTCAAGAGTGGAGTGAGACATCTCATCATTACATCATCTATAACATATATTTTGCTAATGGAATGGAACGTTTAAGCATTATTTGAAAAATAAGTTTCCTAAGTATGAATTACGAACCATGTGTGTTTCCATATCTCATTATGTTTACCATACTACACTATCATCCATAACATTCATTTAAAACTAAAAAAATCAAACATTCCTAACTATCTGAAGTGCACAAATGAAGTAGAGCGTAAAGAAATAAATGTACAAAGGAGTGTCGAGCCAAAAATATAGTCATATATATATATATGTCAATGTTTTAGTACAACACCATCACACCAAAGGAAAAGTGTGGTCAAAACACTCAATCATGAGCCAAAAATCCAAAAAATGATATATACACAAAAATGAGATCAAACAATAAAGGCACTCAGCCTATCCATCCCTTCAAGACCCCTGTGAAGCAATGGGTCAAGGGATCCTACTATGACTCTTGTGATAAGGCTACTAGGTCTAGTGTGAGAACCTCCATGTTTCATATGGTGGGTATGTCCATGGGAGTGCCCGTGAGAATGACCATGAGATCATCCATGAGAAATCCATGTGAGGTTGCAGTTCCAGTATCCCCAATTGTGAGTAGGTCATCCACCTCTCAACATCTCCTAGTATTCGGAAAATGTTACCTCAACACCTTTGCATTCTCGGTCTATGTATATCCATGAAAGATCTCTCTGCATGTGCAATAGGTGCAAAAATATCAATTTAGTATTCAACATGGGTAGTCTAGGGTTTACAAGGTCTCTCAGTTCAAACTAAAAGAAGTGGTGAACAAGTCCATATTCATGTCCACCTAATAAGTTCTCCACTCCATAGTAGTAGATATAAACACACACACACACACACAACAATTAGAAGAAAAATGAAAACAAAACTTACTAACATCTAAACAAATAACTCTAATCTAGGAAGTAGGAGAAAGAGAGAATCAAAGTTACTCACTAGGATCTCCTCCACCCAATCGGGATCTTTAGCCTCCTCTCCTCTCTACTTATTCCTCTCCTCTAACTCCTCCGCCTCTCTCCTGCTCCTCCTCCACTACCCCTGCCAAATCAAGTTCTAATCTTTCTCGATCTTAAGTCTTCTCCACCTCCTCCTCCTCCTCACTCCACTGTGGTGTGCCTCGCCAATTTGTAAAACTATGGGTGGTCCCACTCCCCCTCTAACTTCCTATCTAGGTGCGGCTCTGGTGTCCCAATTAGTACTCCGGGGACTATAACTATCCATCTCAACCTTCACATATAGCTATCGGCTCTCGCCTCCTTGTGCCTTTGAAAAATGGTGTATACTATGGGAAGGGCATCATATATGTGCCAAAACAAACTACCAATACATGTCACTAGGTGAGTCTCTTTATGCCCACCATGGTCAATCAATTGAGTGGTGGTTATGCATGCATCCAATGTAATCCCCTCCTCTCCCCACAATCCTAACATACCCAGTATGACTCTTGAACCATATCTAGGTGGTCAAGGTACTTGACTCATGTGGAGTGGATCTCATGGGCCATCATATCCACCCCACCTCATCGCCCTAATGTTAGCGAGTCTCCAATCCTTACTCCTCTTTGATAAGGAATCACCCTCTCATACACCCATGACATCATGAGTGTAGGATGACTAAGTGATTTGGACCTACACCCGACTACCCAGTATATATCATGATAAGTAGTAGCCAGTATGTCTTGGCCCCATGCCAACACTTGGTCATGTTGCTCTATAATAATATTCACAATAGGTGCCCAATAAATAGAAATATGTTTCCCACCCTTTTCCCTAATCAAACATGAGGCCAATATACCAATAATGGCCTTGCGTAAATAGTAGGGATAGGGGGCCATATATTAAGTCAATCTCACACCTCCTTTGGAACACTTGTGTCAAGTGCCCCTTCATCTCCCAAATATGTCACCCATTTATGGGCCTCATCATCGATGAGCTAGCACTTTTTTAGTGCTTTCCTCCTCTGTGTAACTAGAACTCCCAATATCTAGTAAACATCCTCCAAAGTAATCATCCACTCCTCACAGATACTAGGGAATCGGAATGTGTTCGATCTACATCCCAATAAGTCAAAAGTCATAAGTATCCTACTAGATGGATCAAAACTAGTCCGATTTGTGAAGATTTTTCATATCCCGACCCTCTCGAAGTCCTATCTCATCCTAAGTCAATAAGGGTAACACTCGTGAGATATAATACTTCTCTCAAGCCTTGCTCCATCGAACATAAACCCCATATGCCAACAAGGAAGCAATAAAAAGAACATTAGGATATTTCAACAAAGTCATAAATCTACGAAAGAACTGAAAACAATAAGTGAAAATACATAAATATCATGTTTCACTATAATATCTTTGGGGGATGGTACAACCCCCTCAACATAGATAGGTGGTTGCCAATCATCAGAGAGGTTATGCAATGTGTCACTTTGTGTTCGATGGCGGTTGCATAATCATCACGATTCATGTCATTGTCAAGCACCAAGCCGTGCCCTCTTTCCCAAAAAATGACAGTACCAAAATTAAAAATAACAAATAAACTACATACATTATGAAAATGTCCCCCAAATGGTAATTTTGACCATAAAATTATTGAAAATCTCTCCCTCTAGAGCTCATTTTGAGCGAAAAACTAAATCTAGGGAAAAAGATAAAAATTTTGTAACTTACCTATTCTTGAGCCTCAAGTGATGTCTTTGGATCCATTGTCATCATGTATCATAATCCATCATTTTTTACCGTACTCATGCACAAATGGTTACTAGAAATCCAGAGCCCCAAAAAAAGCTAAATATGTATGTGACAAATGATTTCTAAAAATAGTAAAATGATATTTATATATAGTATTTTATTTTTCTAACGTCATTTTGGGAAAGATTATGTAGTGTGGTGATGGTGGAGCAGGTAGATTTTATGACCCCGCACAAATGGTGAGTAATTTTGTCCTTTCATTTCAAATATTTTGCCAAACTTTGTTTATTACTACACTTGATTCCCATTTTTTTTTGCAGGTGGTAGGAAGTCTCGGTTGGCTTCATACCGATGCATGGTCAAATAAGGTAATCCTCTAACCCTCCCATTTTGGGAAGCACCATTCTCGAAAACCATTTTAGCCCATTCATGCTAAAATGCTCTTCCAAGGGGGCAATATGTACGCACCCAAAAATTACACAAGTGCAACATTGAAATGTGACACGTCTCCGATGATGACAAAAACTCCTTCCAAGATAAAAATGAGATCCAAATCCCTCCCTCTCTCCTTACATTCACCCTTTGGACTCAACTCAACATTTCACTCCAAGTTATGGACTTCATTTTTCTCACAAACTCATTTTCTATCCTTTTACATTGTGTTTTAGCAGCGGTTATGCAACCATCCCTATTTCCAGAGTAGCAGTTATGCAACCACCCCTCTAGAAAGAGGGGTGATTTTTTCACCATCCAAAGCAAAGTTAAAACACATATTTTTGAACATGTGTTTTGATTTAGACTTGATTTTCTCTTGCATTTCTTAGTCAAATTGGATAAAAATAGGCTCATTGGATTGGTCTTGAGTTCCTCCTCCTTCTTGATAAATATATTATGTTGAATCTTTCTTTTTTTGGTTGAGTCATCATTTCTTGATCACATGTGTTTTCTTGACATCTTCTCCTCCAACAAATTATAAAAATGGAACTTTTATTCGTATCATGGGTTGGGAAATTTGTATTTTTGTGAAGTGTTATGCTACCATATTTTGGAGAGGGTCTTACACAAATAGCCAGTTCTCTACTTTGTTTCCTTACTACTCACATTCCAACTACCTTCCCTGCATTAAGCCAACCATCTTATTTTCTTGATTTATTGTTGATATTCATTGCCTTGCTCACCTAGATCAATTGGAGCTCATATATTGGAAGGATCCTAAAGCTGAGGAGACACTGGATGCATCATTCAACATCACTGGGACAAGCTACCACAATATCTAAGTGACCAGTTGGGGTGTATTTCAATTATTTGAAGCTTTAAATATAGGCATTGATCATTAGGATTGAAAGAAATTGTTTATTGAGTTATTAGAAGCGGAATATTCCATCACTTCCTGTATGTAATCCATTTTAGTATTGCTTTCAAAATATTTCCTTACAAAAATATTATTTTATTGGTAACTTCTAACTCTTTCTTAGCTTTCCATGTGATCTAATCGGGAAATTGGTTGGAGGAAGAAGTGAAGAAATCCCTGCATTTCTTTTATTATTCATTTCTTTTAATTAGTTTAGAGGTAATTTTTTCGGGGAAGGTTTTATTCGGGCAAAGAGAAATTATTTTAGAAGCTTTCCTTTCCCCGGAAAACTTGAGGTAGAATAATGTGTCAAAGGAAGTTTATATCTTATTTAATAACATTTTGAGTACTTCCTCTTTAGAGTAGTATTGTCAAACAACCCTGCAATAGAAGAATAACCACATCTGGTTATTATATGTTTTAGCTTCATTTTAATTGTCTTAGTTTTATTTAATTAGAATAAAAGTAGATTTAGTTTAAATTATTTCCTAGAAAACCCAAAAAATAGTTAATTAGTTTATTTTAATTCTTTTCCTTTCAAAATCTTGGTGAAATACAAAAGAAGAATTAGAATTCAAATTTTGTTAGCACAAGCAGTGCAAATAATGATAAAAACAATGTGAATACAAACAACCAAAGGAGTAACAATTTCGCTCCTTTAGTTAATGCAGTGGACTTTAATCGTCCACCTCCGCCTCTTGATGGTCTCTAAGCCCAGTCCCGATTCAATACTCAAGCCAATATCCAAACCAATTTCTGAATTAGTATTAAAACCAAGGCTAGAGGCCTCCAAAATTCAACTACAATAACTAACAATAATAGAAACTATGGACTGCAATAAAACCATAATCAAATACCCGAGACTACAATCCCGATTTGTATTGTGGATTCTATAGGGTTAGACGACATAATGCTCATATGTGTCATGATTGTAATAAATTCATACAATGGCTTTGAATACCAGAGATAGATCTTAATGTAGATGTTCTTGGCTAATCCCATGCCACCTACTAATAATACTCATATGGCGCTGTTGCCTCACAAAATGCTACTCTTGGGGTTTATTGAAACCCCCTTCCAATGTGCCATGAGAATGGAAATATTAATCCTCATGGTACAAAAAAGGGGACTCCTATATGAAACAATGGTCATGAAGCATCTACGTATGAGAACCCTCTAGTAGTTCCTTCTTTATATGGTCAAAATCAAACAAAGATTGTAGGCTTAGTAGAGTTAGAAACTGAACTTGAAGTTAATGCAGAGACTCACACTTGTAATTATTCTTCACAACATATTCCCATTTATCTATCGATATCGAGATGATACACCAGTGGCTCCCAAACCAATAGGGGCCTATGACTTGATCATAGACTTGACTAAGACTTTTCTCACATCTCTTTCCTAGATTTGTTAAAGAATTCCCCTGAGCATTAATCTACTTTATTAGAAGTGATAGGTCTTGGCCATCTTATCCACCTCACTCCTCCTTCAAAGGCCGAAATCAATCATATAGACTTTTATTTCTATCCCTCGGGGAAACCTGAGTGAGATGTCAGATTTGTGTTCGATATTAGTAAGATGCCTACTAACATTGAGTTGGCACGATGAGGTGATCATGTTTTATATCTACTGGTTTGGATTTATAACAATTATGTGAAGCATGCAATGATAGATGATGAGGTTTTTGTCAATACATTCCCTTTCTCATTTCTTCAGAAGTTAAGCTATGTAGAAATGAACTTTTCCTCAACATAGATTACATGAAGAGGCTATGATAGTCTCAACAAAACTTTGTTGGAACCATAGTCCTTTCAGCCACCCTTGGACCCAAGACCGTCCTGACTAAATTTTATATTATAGAAGATAAACTAACTAAAATATGATTGTTGGTCGACCCTAGATTCATAGAATGAAGGAAATCCCTTCTACTCTATTCCAAGAAGTCAGATTCTTGCATCTAGGAAAGGTCTTCATTGCTCAAGGTGACCTAAAGCCATTCTATATCCATTTGGCCAATTTAAAGAAGAAACCTAAGGTCCATACTAAATTTTAGCTCCTATTCAATCAGTTAAACAAGCCACAAGGATCAATTCTTGAGTCTTAAATTGTTCCTACGACTAAGTTGGAAGCCCCTAAAGCAATTGAAGGGGTGGATGTTAGTGAGAGCAAGGTTTTGTAGTAGAAACCATGTCAACAAAAACTAAAGCTAAGATTGTTAAGCTTTTGGACAATGATTTACCTATTATTCTCCCATTTGATTCTTTGGGCATTGGCCATGCCCTTGGAGTTACTTCTCTTCCATCTAGTTTTTAAGAGGTTTGCATGGTTGAGGTCTTGGAAGCCAAGAAAGAAGACTCTAAGAATAATCAAGGTTCCATCTTCCCGATGATTGTTAGACTCTCAACTTGATGGTGCAAAGTGTCACTTCTGCGTGAGCTTGGGGTGATCCTCGCTTCCCTTTGGATGAGGTTCAACCTTTTTAATTCAAGCTAAACTTTGAGTTCACAAACAACGGAGCTAAGTATGAAGCTCTACTTCTTATTCTTATCATGGAAAAGAGGTTGGGTGTGAACAACGTTAGAGTTTTGGGTGACTCTCAACTTATTTCTAATCAAGTCTTGGAAGTTTATGAGACTATAGTAGAGCACCTACAACTCTATAAGACAGTTATTCTTGAACTTAGCAATGGTTTTGATTTTATCTATATCGAAGCTATTCCATGGGAAAATAATCTATTGACCAATTCTATGGCTACTTCCTCTTCTCGCTTTTATCCAAGTGAAGAACTAAAGGAAACCAAATTCATTGTTTTAGTCTGATCCAAACCTTTAGTCTAAAGGATGCCAACCAATGCAATTTTGGCATATGTTGATACTTGAGAATGAGCCTACCACTTTGGAATTTGTAGAGAATGACGAGGCAATCCCAGGATACCTCCATGCATACGTTGATATTCATCTCGCACACCATAAGAGGGGTTTTTATCTTATACCTCACTCTTCCTCCTACTTTGGAGATCACATGATGGACCCTTCTTCATCGAAAGGTATTGAGATATATGAAGTTGGGGAGGAGGACCTGAAATTACCTCTAGCCCCACTCCGAGTTCAAAGAGGGTAATGCCTCTTTGATCAAAGGAACCATAGACATCAACTTTGGGATGGAGAAGGATCCTAAAATCCTGAAGCTCGATTCTTCAATGACCCTGGAGGAGGTAGAAGTGCATACAAAGGTGCTTAAATAGAACTCAAAATCCTTTGCCTTTAGATATAAATAAATGACGGTGTCGCCCCTAACATTTTTGCATAACCTAGTTACCAAGCATGATATTAAACCCGTGAAACAAAAAGTGAGACCCATAAAGCCAAAGATGGATTTAATGGTTAAAGAGGAGGTAATGAAACTCCTACAAGTGGGGTTTATCAAACCAGTTGATTATTCAATGTGGGTATCGAACATAGTCCCAGTTCTAAAAAAGAATGGGAAGATATGCATATGCATTGACTTTAGGGACATTAACAAGGCTTGTCCCAAAGATAATTTTTGTTGCCTTCGATTGATGTCATTATTGACACAATGGTTGGATATGAGTTGTTGTCTCTCATGGATGAATTTTCTTGTTACAACCAAATAAGGATCTCCATGGAATATCAAATGAAGACTACCTTTACAACTCTTTGATGAACCTTCACCACGCTACGTAGTCATGCCTTTCGGTCTAAAGAATTTGAAGCCACTTATCAGCAATAAATGACACACATTTTTCATGATCTTATTCATAAGATTTTGGAATCATATGTTGATGACTTACTAGCAAAAGCAAAGAAATGTGGCGATCATCCTAAAGTGTTTTGTGTCATTCTCTCATGCCTAATTGAGTATGGAGTAATGTTAAATCTGAGAAATGTGTGTTTGGAGTAACGGGAGGTAAATTTTTGGGATATATCATTTCATCTCGAGGCATTGATGTTGATCTGGTAAAAATACGGGTAGTTTTGGAGATGTATCCTCCCACAGATGAGTCAAGCATCAAGTATTTTCTAGGAAAACTTGGGGAAATTCATAGGTTCATCCCTAATTTAACCTATATTAGTCACCCTATTAATGGTTTACTTATGAAGGACTTTTGTGAAATTTTAATAACTAAGTGTCATGAAGCATTTGAGTTGGTGAAGTACTTATGTCGCCACCTACACTCATGCCACTAAAACTTGATCGTCCTTTGATTTTGTATTCTCGAGCCAATGATGTCTCGATCATGTGCATGTTGGAATAAGAGGATGATGATAGTTTTGAACGGGTTGTTTATTTCATTAGTTGTACTCTTCTTAACTATGAAATGTGATACACACAAGTAGTGAAGGAGTGCTTGGCCATAGTGTTTGTAACAAAGAGGTTAAGGCATTACATGCTTAACCAAGAAAAAAGAGTGATAGTCAAATCCGACTAGTTGCAAACATTCTTAACTCAGGCTACCTTGTCTAAAAAGGCCAACCATTTCATTACACTTGATGGGTGAGTTTTAACTCACCTTTGTTAACCAAAATTTTGTAAGGGGACAATTTTTGCATATTGGTTAGCAGATAACCCTATAGACTGTGGAGATATAGTAGACCTAGATTTTCCAGATGAATGCATGTTTTATGTAAAGACCAAGCCTCCCACTACATCCTTTCCATGGTACACCGATATTTTCAAGCACATTATGGATTGATCTTATCTTGAGGAAAAACCTTGCAGAAAGATGATGACTACATGTCATAGCCGCCAAGTACGTGATTGTGGAAGAATTTTTGTATTACATAGCCTTTGACGGTATATTATTGAGATGTGTTGATGAAGAAGATTCAAATAAAATCCTCTTCAAATCCCACATCGGGGTTAGTGGTGGTCACTTCAAAGGGCATGAAATGACTCGTAAAATTCATCACATGGGCTATTTATGTCCCACTATAGAGCATGACGATGTAGAGTATATACACAGGTGTCATAAATATCAAGAATTATCACATGAGATACACATTCCTGCACAGGATCTACAACCCATATTGAAACCTTGGCCCTTCTCTACCTTGGGGCTCGATTTGATAGGGAAGTTCTATCCCTCATCCTCAGATGGCCACAATTTCATTATCACGACCACCGAGTATTTTACCAAGTGGGTTGAGGCCATGCCTCTTACTACTGTACCTAGATCTATGATCACCAAGTTTATTCTAAACCAGATCATCTGTAGGTATGGAGTCCCACAAGTCATTATATCAGATAATGGCACGCCATTCAAAAATGAAGAGGTGTGAGAATTGTGTTCACAATTCAAGATAAGACATCACTCTTTGTATTATCCTCAAATTAATGAACAAGTCAAGGCTACAAATAAAACATTAAAGTCTATCCCGATTAAGATGGTTAAGGAAAACAAAAGAGACGGTATCTAAAGCTATTTCTATCCTTGTGGGCCTATAGGACATCGGTAGGAACACCCATGGGGGCAACCGCTTACTCTTTGGTTTTCATATTTGAATTTGTTTTCCCGTTAGAAATCGAGTTAACTAGCTTTCGCATATCTTTGTAAGAAATTTTGGATGAAGACACATACCGAGAAGCATGGTTAGTTGAATTAGAAACTCTTGATGAAGCTCAACCTAGAACGAGTAGCAACATAGCATTTATCCTTATAGGATGTGTCTTCAATGTAACAAGAAAGTGTATGAGCATGAAATATGCGTAGAAGATCTAATATTGAGACTCGATACATGGATTGAAAATAAAACCAATGAAGGGAGAAAATTTAGACCCAAATGGTTAGGCTTGTATCAAGTAATAGAAGACTTTAACAATGGTGTGTATCACCTATGTACTCTCAAAGGTGAGGAATTCAGTGAATTTGTTAATTTTCTTCACCTTAAATGTTTCTATGCATAATTCATTTGCATCTCCACTTATACATTATTGCATCCATATTACATTATCATACTATGAAATTGTAAACTGGAACTTACTTTTCAAGCAAACTTTAAGAAAATTTCAAAAATTGGCAAAAACATTCAATCATACCTCTTCAAGTATCCATCATATCATCAAAAATTATTCTAATATCTTCATCATTTTAGCTATTAGATGGAATTTTGACATTGGTCCTACCAAGACTTACACACTTGGTTCTATTCACAATTTCTTCTAGCTTAGGTGTCTTTTCCCATAGTCTATACTAGAAGCTTCTTGATGTCACATCTTTCCCTAAAAACATCTCTTATGATAGAAATAATCTAAACATTTCACTGGATCTCTTGTTCACCTATCTCAACCTTCAGTCTTGAGCCCTTGCATCTTACTAGTTGTATGGGGTTGATGCTTGGGAAAGCGCTCCCTCCCAAAAGCACAAGTTTAAATTCAAAAAAAAGATAAATCAACAATAAATTCAAAATTTCTTTCTTTTGCAAATAATACTACACTTCCTTTCCCTATCAATCCTTGGTGATGATCCCATGTTTCCAACTGGTGGCGTGATATTGGGAAAAGAGGGAAGTGCCCTTACTCACCCATGTCTTGTCCTCGGTGATGATCCCATGCTTCTTACTAGTAGCATGGGGCAAGATCTTGATCGAGAGAATACATTAGAGAACACACAAGGATTTTGCACTGGAGAGAAGGCCGGGATCAAGGGTGCGAGAGGGACAAGAAGGACCCGTGCATGGAGGGAAAGTTCAGCTTTTGGGACTTCACCGATTTTGAGCATGACGACCTATTTTTAGAAGATGGCATGTGGAACACACCAATGATGCAGAGATGTGCGTGTCATGCATTTTCTATCTTTGGAGGATCAGATCAAAGCATTTTGCATGGAGACAAGCTAAGAATAGGATTTTCACTTCAGTTAACTATAAGAGGTCTATAGATAGCACACTTGCATGTGTGGCTATGCCTGTAAACGGTATGTGGCTATTAATAGCATGCAGCCTATTTTTGGAATAGATAAGCGGTGAAGGGAAAGTCCCCACCCTATATATATGATATGAATCACATAGTAGTATGTGTGTGTCGTGGAGAGATGGATGTATGAAGGTATAGAGATATACACATACGACTAAATTACTATAAGAAGCTTCTTGTTTATTAATATATGGAAGATATTGGCTGAATCTAAGTGTCATTCCTATGTGTAATTGAGTAGTGCATGTTCTTGATTCAATCATGATTACTGTTTAAAGCTTGTTCTTTCATAGATATGAATGTAGCATGCATTGTAGAATGATGGATTAGTTATGGATCTATATGTTTCTTCTTTCATCACGCTAACATCCTACTAAAAACAACCCTAAAGAGGGACTTGGTACCTTTGCGTGCTTCGGGTGAGTGCTCAGTCTAGGCTGAGTGATGTGCCAGCGTGACTAAGGTGTTATCTGGTAAATTCTAGTCTGCATCATTGGTTTCATTTCCAGGACCTCTTTTTCGATTGTTTTTGGGATGGTTTGCGATGAAGACGTGCGGTTAACTCTAGCAAGTATTGAAGAATGGATACGTGATCTGGAGGAAGAATATGCACGGTGGTTCAATGTAGTGGATCTATGTTTAACGCGCACTTGGGGTAGAACAAAATTTGTATGCCAGACCTATATGAGATCTTTTTCGCTATCTTTCCAGTAGAACTATACAAGTGGCTTATTGCTTATGCATCTCAATAATTGGAGGTATCACGCACTTGTCTGGACACAGGAAGAATTTCAGGCCCTTTATGATGTTGATTTGATTTGGACTCACGTTGTGGATATGTGGTTTCATGGTGTTCTAAATAGTTATATTCTAGAATATTCAATTTCGACATACTCTTTCCCGGAGGTAGCTGAATTCCAGTTTTGTGGTATCCAAGAGGAGCATATTTGCAAGGTATTTCCACGGTGATCAAGATCTTGATGGTAACTTTTAACCTGGAGAGTAAACCGATGGCTAACTAAACTTCACCATGCACGAGGGTAGGAACAAGTTTGGTGAAATATGGTAGACCTAGCAGCAGAGAGGCAGAGAGAGGAGATGCGGTTTAAGTATAATGAGGCACGCGAGAGGGAGATAGAGAAGCAGTGTTCCATTACAGAAAGTGTGGTGTTGAGGAGAGAGATGGCTCATGAATTATTTACATCTCATGTAGAAGATGTGGAGCCAGAGCATCAAGAACTCCCCCATCTTGGAAAACATGACATATATCCCCTCTTGGCCTCACACAGAAGTGCACTAATAAAGACTACCTGGGCTACGGGTGCGCATCTTAATCCACCTGGTGACCTAGCCCTTGCGCTTGGTTTTCCAGTATCTAATATGACAAGAAACCAGCAAGATAACTTGGGAAGTAGGAGAGCATGAGTAAGTCGGGAGCACGTACATCAATGGCGGTGACAGACGGCTTCAATGATATTTGGAGGAACATTCTTAGGTACATCATCCACATAGAACATGAGCGTGTAAAATTTTGGATTAACCTCTGGAAGTGGAACTACCTCACAAACTGTAGGGGTTTGGTATAGTACTATTGTCGGAGCATAGGGGAGTATGTCTACAGGCTCTATTCCAGCTACATGTAGAGGATCGGGAGGTATAGGTGGTTCTAGTTTTGGTGGATCTAGTGGTTACGGAGGCGGAGGGACACATGAGGTTCTGGATCGGTGGTCAAGTTCTACGAAAACCACAAAATATCTATATGGAGATGTCTCTTCATCTCCCAGAATATAGAGGTATAGAGGATGTTACCGAACATGTGCACATGTGTGAGATCTTGTGGCATGCTAAAGGGATCACGGCTTCTAAGTGAAAGGCAAGTCAATTTGCTACTACATTATAGGGACGTGCACACAACTGGTATAGGAAGTTTGACCCTGATCAAACTTGTGTGGATTATGTAGCATTGAAGGATGTTTTCTTGAAAGAGTTCCATATCCATGAGTTTGAGTAGAAAAGTATCAGCGTGCTCAAGGATATCAAGTAGGGCACTACTAAGAGTGTATGTGAGTATGATGCCCATTTTAAGACACTTCTATCTAAGCTATCTTATGATATTCACGCAAGCCAAAGATGCACAATGGTTTTTTGGAGGATTGATTACACCATTTAGAAGGGCATTGTCACATAAGACATACACTGATCTGTGTAAAGCATTGGAAGTAGCTTTGCGTGTTGAGGTAGTTGGGAGCATTGACACTGGCATTAGTCCATTTTAGAGGCACATATTACAACTATGGCAAAGCGTTAGAGAAGCTATTGACAAATTCAGCCCATGAAACACACTCATGAATTCGGTGTACAAATTGTGAAGTGGAAGGTCACACCAAGGATAGTTGTCCTCATAGATCTTTATGCTCATTATTGTTGGATTGTGAGAACTATCATTTGAATCATGATGCTAGTCATTGTCCTTTCTTACAGCGTGTGATAAGGAAGAATGTATCATGCTTTTACAAAATCTTCTGCTCCACAACCCATGATATTAAGGATTGTTAGCTGATTGGTCGAGATCCGAGATGCTTATAGACATTGGGGTATGACGAAAAGTGTAACAAATAATTCTAAGGGTAAAAATGAGCACCAGGATTGGGATCATAATGAAACGCGCTATGACAAGAATGAGGGGCATTTTGAAGGAATTCATGGAAGAGGACATGGATATTGTGGTGGATATGGAGGATGAGGTCGTGGTGGAGGAAGAGGTGAGTTTCCTCATAGAACATGTTATACATGCGGATCTCCCGACCACTATAGGCGTGTATTTCCTCATAATGTTGCATGTTCTTTTACGTGGAAAGAACCATAGCTATGAAGAGTTCCCAGACTTATATGAGCATCTAAGTAAGTAGCATAAGAAAGAAATAAAACAAAGGCGTCAAGATGGTTAGAATCCGGTTGTTTCACGATTCTTAGACATTTCTTTGAAATATTAATGAAGCAGAGATAAGGTAAAGGGTATAGGAGGAATAAGCTGTTTAAATGCTAGTTGGTTGGTTATTGTGCATGTATAACTTCTAAATCCACAGCTGATCATGAGAGCTTCCTTTTGGCTAGGAGGAACTACCTGTAATGGAAAGCAAGACCACCAAAAAGAGTTAAACAATATGTGTAGTGAAGCTTGCTTTAGCATGTGCTAGATCCAGGAAGTGTGGTAATTCCTAGACGGTTGTCATTCCATTGTTTAAAACAATTTAATGCGGGTAATAAAATAAATCCTATCGTAGTTGAAATGATTTGGGTATCTCATCCAAAATACAATAAGAAAGATCTAATCTAACAGGATAAGTTAAAATAAGATCTAAAGGTCAAGTAATGGTTCGTTGGGGTCCTTGCGAGTCAGCGGAGGTCTCAGGAAGATCACGAGTAAGGGTGATGTGGAATTAGGTGGATAGGTCACTATTTTAGGTTGTATGGGAACATACGAGACCGATGCTTGGTTGAGGGTGACCAACGGTGGTTGAGTGTAACCGGTGCGATTCTTGTGGAATTCTGGGAATGCCACAGAATGAGTTTTGGGTCTCCTTTGTGATTGCACCAAGGACTTTGGTTAGTCGGAATGAGGTATTAGGTGGTTTGGGTGGGATTTGGCAAGGTTTTAATGGGGATATGGAGGGGTGAGTATGAATGGAGGTCAATGGGTGGCTAAGGAAACAAAGGATGACAATATAATGATGAAACCAATGAACCAAAGAAGTAAACTATTCCACCTACTTGAAATCTGGTCCTAGGTGTCTCGTGAGTGATGAATGAAGGTACTGGAAAGGGATTGAATGCTGCTAAGGATCATCAAACATTGGAAAGCTCCTAAATGGGCTGCATGTGCATTCTCTTTTGCTTGGTTGGATCAAATTTGTCTGGGGTGAATGTTGGATGATTATTGGATGTCTGTGCAAGAGGAAATGTTTTATCTCCTTCCTTGCATGTGTGTTCTTGCTGAAATTCATTCTCAGAAGATGTGATATCTCTCCGGAATGTGCCAATGTTTGCCAACCTCCAAAATAAGGTTGTTTTGAGGATTAAAAGGTGACCAATGGTGGTTACGACTTAACCAAAGGTGGCGGTAGGGGTAACCAAGGCATCGGTCAAGTAGGATTTCCTAGGTTTACTAAACTAGGTAGATCCCCTTGATTTTTGGGATCTCGTGTTGTTTATCCACATTAGACTGAAGCTTCTTGTAAGCATGCGGGAATGTGGTTAGAGGGAATGTAGGCATTTATTTTTAGGGTTTTGGGTAAGTCTCGATTTAGTTATGGAAACTTACTAAGAATAGGTCTTAGGGTGAGTCGGCTTGATGAGGTGCACTAGGTGAGATGTATGTGGACATTATCTAAATTAATATATTTAAATAAAAAATATGGTGAGGATAATTAATTAATTTAATTAGATTAATTAAATTAATATTAGTGGAGTGAAGGGGGCCATGGCTAGGTTAATGTGGTGAAGGGTGTTTATTTGTCGAGGGACCAAAGGGGAGTGTGACCTAATTTTAGTGTCTACACCAGGTGCGCGGTAGAAGATCAATGGAAGTCAAAGATAGTAGAAGGACTGAGGCATTGACAATGAATATTACTACACAAGTTGAAGCGGTGCACTTGAAGAGAGGCATTGCACCGAAGCCTACGATCACCAAGAAGGAGGTTTTGCATAAAGGTACCCAAATCCTGCTCATCAGAAGGAAGTTTACCAGGATACCATGTAAGTGTTAAGGAATCTTTAGGGTGAGATACGATTTAAAGGAGCGAAGAAAGCATCGAGAGAGGTCCAAATTGATATTGATGATCTGAGAGAAGTGTGTAAAATGTTGCGCCAGGAGAACATCATTCCACTATTAGGAAGTTGGTTAAAAGGGAACACTCCGTGCGTAAGTATTAAGACCAGAAGGCAGATTTTGCGATTAAATATTCCCCTTAATAGCATTTACTATGACAAGGAAATTACTCAGAATGTTGTTGTGGATGGATGGATGTTGAGCAACATATTGATTGATATAGGTGCGAAAATAAATGTGCTTACATTAGATGCATGGGTATAAATGGGGAGGCCTCCATTACAGCCATCATCTAATGTGTTGTTTATGGAAAACCAGACTAAGGCCACTCCCATAGGATTTTTGAAGGATGCATCTATAACTATACAAGGGGGGCCAAGTTCACTTTGGGATTTTGAGGTATTACCATTTGTAGAAGCAAACCATTTTCCAACCTTTCTTGGACACCCTTGGTGTTATGAGAATAATGTTGACTTGAGATTTAATAAGGGGTATATCATCTTTGATAACAAGGAAGAAAGGGTTGTGATACCTTTGAAAGATCGGAAGTCTACACCAAATTTTAAGCCTCTAAGTGAGGAGGACTTAAACGAAATTTATGTACGTGTTATTCAGGACCCAGAAGTCAAAGAGCCATCAAAAGAAGGCATCCTACAATGGGACGATTCTCATTCTATTAGTGATACTCTGAGTATTTCTTGTGACAATTGGGCTCATGGTACATATGAACTAGTAGGGCGTGAGGTGAAAATCATGGTTGCGTGTAAGAATAGACTTCGTTCAATTTGACAGATAGGTAGCACAGTACCTTGGTATAAAGGGGCAGAAGATCTTCCTACATTTTTAAAATCCATGGAAGCATAGTGGATAGATCAAATTAAGAGAAGAGATATGCTAGTATATATCTTGCGTGGGATAGCAAAGATATGTTGGTGGGTAGTCCACAAGGATTATCTTATAGAATGGGAAGATATTGGAGTCGCCTTCTCTATTAGGTTTGTAAGGAAAAATGCACCTACATAGATCTACACTTATCATGGTGATTAACATGTTCAGCATCGTATTCAGCAGTGTGAGAGACTCTAGACAACGAGACAGGAAGCATTACCACCTTCACTCTGGGTGCATAGATTGTACTCTATGCTACAAGGATGCGCACGTGCCTAGTATGTATACGTAGAACTACATCGAGAGATTGGGAATTGGAAAAATTTGACTATAGGAATGATCCAGACCTTTGACTACTTTTCTTCCCAACCTCCAATAGAAGAGGCATTAAAATTTGTCAAGCGCTTAACTATGAGAGATAGTGCAAAAGCAGAAGAGCATATTCAAGAATTATTTTGTGAGACAAAGTCCAGAGCACATTTTGAAAAGGAAGAGGAAATGGACTCCATACTACTTGAACACACTTGCCTTGAGAAAGAGAAAGGAAATATGGTTTACATCGTGGAAGAGGAGGAAGTTGATAACCTGGATATTGAACATTCACAAGGGGTGCGTGAAGTCTTAGATAGTGCAGACAAGGATATGTGTGCCTATCACGAACCTATGAAGACAAAGAAGGTGAATATAGGTTCAGATATTGAGTCTAAGGAGGCCATCATTGGAGACTACTGGTCAGACTTGGAGGTAGCAAAGATCATTGAGTTACTTAGGGATTATCAGGACTTATTCCCTCGAGGGTATCATGAACTTAAAGGCGTGCATAAATCACTTGGGGAAATGAAGATAAAACTTAAGGAAGGTGCACGACCAGTTAGGAAGTGACCTTATAGAATGAATCCTAATTTATGTGAAAAGGTAAAAGAAGAAATTGATAAAATGTTGAAATCTAGAATTATCAAGCCCCTTGATGAGTCAGAATGGTTTAGCCCAATGGTGATCAATATCAAGAAGGATGGACGAATTAGAATATGTGTGTACTATAAGGAGTTGAATGTTGCATGCGTCACGAGATCCATTTCATATGCCATTCACTTGAGGAAATACTTGAAGGAGTGGCAAGGCATGAAATATATTCCTTCACAGATGGATTTTCCGGGTATCATCAAGTTAGGATTGCTCATGAGGATCAAGAAAAGACAACATTTACTACTGAATGGGGTAGTTTTTCCTATACTATGATGCCTTTTGGATTAAAAATGCACTGTCTTGTATTCTCGCGCATAGTTGTTTAGGCATTCAAATATTTTATTCATAACTTCTTACAGGTCTACCTAGACAATTGGACAATATATGGGCTTGTGAAAGATCATTGTGACAATCTGCACTTAATGTTTGAACGGTGCAGATAATTGAGTATCTCTTTGAACATCAAGAAGTGCATATTTGCTACACCATTTGGAATACTGTTAGGACATATAATCTGCAAGGAAGGTTTGTTGGCTGATCCAACTAAGGTTGAAGTCATTATATGCTTGAAACGCATACCAATCAAAGTAAGGTGCACAAATTTTTAGGTCATACAGGATATTATAGAAAATTCATCAAAGGGTATGCCAAAGTTATTACACCCTTTGAAGATTTACTTGAAGGGAAAGATACATTTTATTGGGGAGAACCATGAGCAGCCGCGTGTTTGAGATATTAAAGAGAAACTTACTACTGCACCCATTCTATTTTTCCCTCATGGGATAAACCATTTCATGTGCATGTCGATGTTTCTGGTATGGCCATTGGTGTTGTGTTAGCTCAACCTGGGAAGGTATTGTTGATCATCCAATTTGTTTTGCTAGTAGGAAGCTGACTCTGTGAACAAAATTATACAACTACTGAGCGCGAAGCTTTTTAATGATTTATACATTGCACAAGTTTTGATAGTACTTATTAGCAACACCATTTGTATTTTATACAAATCACATGGAATTGAAGTACTTGGTAAATGGGCTCGTCTTACGGGAGTGCATATGCGAGATGGGTACTCCTATTTCAAGAGTTTGACTTCACGGTTGTGGTGAAGCCGTGGAAAGGTAATTCTAGACCAGACCACTTGTCTAGAATTCACTCGAGGAAGAGGCACGAGATAATTAAAGAAACCATGCCGGATGCACGGTTATATAGGTTTCAATGTGTGCCATCAGAATTAGAAGACATTGATGTATTTCTATGAACCGGTATGGCACGAAAGGAATGAAGGCATTAGAAAAGAAATAGCATGCTATACGTGCGATCACGTTTATGTTAATCGGTGGTGACCTATACAAGTTCAGGCGAGAGGAAGTATTACGACGTTGTGTATTAGAGCATTAGCACAAGGATATTATGGAAGAGGCCCATGGTGGTATTGCAGAGGCCATTAAACAGGTGATGCGACTGCCCTGAAGATCCTACTTGCTTGGATTATTGTGGGAGACATTGTATAAATATTGTAAAGAATATTGTAAGGCGTGTGATCATTGTCAACACCTAGGAAAACCAGGGCAAAGAGATGAGATGCCTTTGAGACCAATTACTAGTGCTTTGAACCATTTGAGAAATGGGCCATTGACTTTGTAGGACCTATTTCACCAGACACGCACAGGACTGGATCACACTATATTATTACTTACACAACTTATCTCACACGGTTGGTAGAAGCAACACCTACGAAGGACTGTACAGCAGCTACAGCAGCTAGGTTTCTATGGGAGAATGTTCTTACAAGATATGGATGTCCTTTAAGCTTGATAAGTGATAGGGGCACACACTTTTTGAATGAGACGATCAAGATCCTATTAGATGAGTTTATGGTTACACACCATAAAACTACACCCTATCATCCTCGGAAAATGGAACTGATGGGGCTTTCAAAAGATTTTGAGTCGGACTTTGACAAAAATGTGTGATGTTGGAAGAAAGGATTGGGATGAAAAAGTGTCAGATTTGTTATTTGGGCATATAGAACAACTTACAAGAGATTGAACAAAGCCACACCATTTCAATTAGTGTTTGGCGCAGAAGTTGTTCTCCCTATAGAATGTATGTTACCTTCTTTTCGCATTGTGCACGTTGGAGGTCTAGGCTGATGATCGGGATTTAGAAGAGCGTATAGAGAAGATGATTCAATTAGATGAGTGACGAATCATAGCACGATGGAGTCATAAGTAGGAAAAATCTAGGCAGAAAGCATGGCATGACAGAAACATAAGGGATAAGAAGTTTGAGATTGGAGAAATGGTACTTCTTTATGACTCAAAGTTCTTATGCCATCCAAGAAAGCTAAAAGTACATTGGTTGGGGCTGTATGTCATCACTTATATACTTGGATCAGGTGCTTTCCAGTTAGAAGCACTTGATGGAACATGGCTACTTGATTACTTTAACGGGAGTAGGTTGAAGCCCTACTATAAATAAGTCTTCTTGGTGTTTGTAATAAGGTAGTCATGCCATTTAGATTAGATTTCCATTCTATATTTCCTTCATTTTCATTATGCTTTCTCAATTTAGTTGTTGTTTTTGTGTAATAAGCGTGCTTGCGCACATGAAGCTAATTACTATATGAAGAATGTTTATGCACAAAGGACTAAACATACCTTTAGTGTTGGGTGGTTGTAGTTATCCAAGTAAAATATTGTGGGAATTGAAAGGTGAAAGGAATAAGCTGCTATGGTTGTGCTTTAAGTCAAAAGAAGATTGCTTCTCAAAAGTGACCAAGGATAGAGATGAATGAAAGGACAGTATAATGTGAGGTAAGAGGAGGCCATGATAACTACCAAGAGAAGGTACAGTGATGAGGTACTTGGGTACAAGGGCACATGCTGAAGAGAAGTCTATGACCAGAGGGTAGGAAGGCACGCGAAAGGTTATAGGCTGCGGCGAATGATGTACTACATGAAACGAACGAATTTGGTCGATGAATGAGAGAATATTTGGTAGGTGAAGGAGCAATAAATGCATCAAATTTTGAAAAATCTATATAAGGATGGGATGTGGATTCATTTTTATCATTGTGACTAAGAGAATTTGAGGAAAGAGCTAAGTGCAAAGAGCCGAGTGATTGGGTTAAGGTGCGAAGGGTGTGAAACCAAGCATGACAACCAGATCTATGTGAAAAGAAGCTTACATCCCCGGTGGTGAAGGGTTTGAGCAAAGCAAGGAGACAGAGAGGAGTTAGGGCACGAAGTTTCCACCTAGGGCACGATTGAATCAAGCTAGGGTTTGATTCGCAAGTTGTAAAGTTAAAGAGATGTTTGCAAGGTAAAAATGGCACCTAAGAAGGCATCTACATCAGCCGAGAAAAAGAAAGAAGAAGATGGTCATTAAGGAAGAAGAGATGGCACCTAAAAGTGATTTTTAAAAATGCAATATCCAGAAGGATTCATCGTCGGCTAGGAATGGGATTCACCTATCAGAAAGAGCAAAGTGAGTGAATACAATCACAGCTATGGAGAACAAGAAGGAGCTCGATTCCTTGCTCACTACTAGGACAAACAAGCGTATGGTAGATGACATGCCGGTTTATGATGATGCAGGTGAGAAGTTTCTGAAGAGAATTGGGGTCTACCAATTATATGAACTTCTATATTTTGGTAAGTATGAGCCCTTGTATTAGTGGCTCATGAGCGAGTGCACGAGGACTTCTTCTACTTTGTAGGATGCGAGTTAGAATCTCATCTACGCATATCTCATCGATTCAAGTTTGAAGGCCACGAGAGAGGACATAAAGAATGATATCACGAGATAAAGCCATGATTTTAAAGACCGGACAAGAGTTGGGGTACACAAGGGTTCCGCGTGGTATGGATATAGATAAACTGAAGATATATCTAGTTATGCAAGCAGCAGCACACCTTGTTACAAAGTTGAATTATTAGGAGCGGTGGTCACAGGTAAATACTATGTGGTTACACGTTGTGCGCAAGATGTTAGAAGGGGAAATCTACAATATTGCAGGCTACATTGTAGAACAAATAGTCAAGGAAGCACACACAAGAGGGAAGATTAGCTTTGGGGTTGTTCTACTATCACTAGTATTCATGGAAATTGGAGTACCATATAGGCTAAAGGAAAATGTGTGGGAATACCCCATGGAGAATAAGTCACCACCTAAAAGGCTCAGCAAGTACCTATGTAAAGGGGCCATGAAAGATGATGTCAAGCAAAGGGTGAAGAAATGGTATGATAGGCTCTGCGTGGCATTTGGAGAAAAGTGGTGCATACCAAAGGACCTACCAACAGTAGTAGGGAAACAAGTCCAATTTTTTATATATCATCATTTCTACATCGCATGCTTCCCAATGAGAAATGGAGTCTCAAGCCTTGGTGTAAATTGCCTTACGTATTCACTTTGCAAGGTATTCCTAAGCATTTGTTCACATATTTACAAACACGTGCACAAGCTGGGTATTCAATGCGAGATAAGGTAGATTGTGACTACCATATGTTGACAAAGAAGCATGTGTATCCCGGAAGAAGTGCACACACCGAGAGGATAATTTTAGAGGTGTTGAATACTAAGCCAATAAGTCTAGATGTAGCAAATGTAGAGGTAGCATTGGTATATCTTCAACTGAAACCCAAGATGGAGAACAATAAATATGTAGAGAATGAATTCGTGCTCCCAGGGCCACCAAAGAGTAAGCACACAATAGAAAACATACCAGCGCAAAGGCCCACAGAACTTATTGAAGTAGAGGGTGAAGAGGAGGAGCGAGAAGATAGTGGAGGCTTGGAGCACAGAAGAAAGAAACAATATGATAGAGAAGAGTCACAGCGCAAGGCCAATCCATCTCAAGGACAGGACAAAGAGGAAGATACGGAGGTTGAGCAGCGGGAGCATAGGTTTAAGAAAGTGTTCAGGCACACAAGGACTCAAAGTGGAACCCCACAAATGGTATGGAAATCACCTCATCTCTCTCCACAGAGGGAGACCGTTGAACCAAAAAAGAGAAGAAAGTTGAAGTTAGATAAAGAAGTAGAGGAATCAGAAGAGATCGATCATGCATCTCCTACCCCACTCAAGCAAGAAGATGAGCCACAAAATGAGGAAGAGTAGAAATATGAAGAGACGAAGGATGGAGAAGAAAAATAAAATGAAATCTTCGGATCCACGCATGTGACTGCTCAAGATATAACAGACAGGATCCTAACCTTGAAGCTACAATTCCCAAGGGTCCTAAATCAAATAGGATGAGTGGAGAGCACATTCCACTAGCCATGGGGTATGTAGAGGATGTAGGTAAAATTGTTTGCACCCACTTCCAGAGCACGATAGCACAAAAGGATTTATTCGGCTGGGAGCTAATGGATGAGGATATGGTATTGTGTGCACTCGAAAGTAACTATCATGGTCAATGCACACCCACATGGATGAGCCTGAATTTGATGTATGTGAAGATTCATGCATTTCAAGATGGTTGAAGAAGGAACCACAATCTAGACATATGAGGGTAAATCCTACTATCACGTCGGATGAGAAATTCAACAACACATTGGTGAAAGTTTCTAATAAAGTTGCTAGAATAAACATGGACAAAGCTACAACAATCATAGTGTTGCACGAGGAGCTAAAGAGAAAGGATGTGGAGATAGCATGTATAACACAAGAGAGGGACTTCATGTAAAATTAGAATGAAGTATTTATCGAATCACAAAGGATATTGGGGATAATGTCATCGAGCAAGGGGCACACTTCGATACCAAGGTACCACGAGACGTTTCCTTCAGAGTGATACACTATGTGGGAAGGTTGGTGGACTTGGTACTTGAAGATGAACCTCTACGCATGACAGCACCAAGGAAGTCAAAGCAAGATGCAGAACTAGAGAAATCCTCACTAATGTGAAATATCGCATCCTATGAAGGGATGTTGCAAGCATTACAGGAAGTATTGAAGAAAGCAGACCATGCTTTGAACATCTGCACAGCTCCAGAGGTGCTTATCAATATAAATACCCTAGAATAAAACAATGAGGTCCAAAAAGCAATGAAGGATGAGACAACTGGGCCGTGCGAAAGATTTTCAATATTTAAAAGCGAAGAATGAGGCCCTGGTAGTAGCACAAGAGCCACACAAGACTCGGTTAGAAGAGATTGGGAAGAAAATTACATAGAATATGGATCTTCTAGAAGGAAGAATGACCTCAATGTCCAGCGTTGTGTTGGTTCTACAGAATGAAAAAGGGGAGATTGTGAGGGATGAGTTGGAATCCATTACTGTGGACATTCCAAAAAAATCAGAAAAAGCACTCGGCCGAATGGCATGCCTTGGAGGCCTAAATAAAGGAAGAGTATCTAGATTTGATACTTCAAACCCGATACTGAGAGGATGCTACCTCATAGCCTCATAAAAATTCTTTATTTATCTACATTCTTTCATTCTTATTCTTCCCATTCTTCTATTCTTTACTTCAATTTTTGGAGATACCCATTATCGGGATGACAGTGAGATTAGTGTGGGGTAATGTTGATCGAGAGAATACTTGTCGAGAGAACACACAAGGAGTCCACGAGGGAGAGAAGGCCAAGATCGAGGGTGCGGAGGGACAAGAAGGACCCGCACATGGAGGGAAAGTTTAGCTTTTTGGGACTTAGCGGATTTTGAGAATGGCAACCTATTTTTAGAAGATGGTGTGCGGAACACACCAACGATGCGAGATGTGTGTGTGTCACCAATTTTCTATCTTTGGAGGATCAAATCGAAGTGTTTTTCATGGAGATGAGATAAGAATAGGATTGTCACTTCAGTTAACTGTAAGAGGTCTATAGATAGCACACTTGCATGTGTGGTTATGCCTATAAATGGTGCATGGCTATTAATAGCATGCGGCCTATTTTTGGAATAGATAAGAGGTGAAGGGAAAGTCCCACCCTATATATATGATATGAATCACATAGTAGTATGTGTGTGTCGTGGAGAGATGGATGTATGAAGGTATAGAGATATACGCATATGACTGAATTACTGTAAGAAGCTTCTGTGTTTATTAATAGATGGAAGATATTGGCTGAATCTAAGTGTTAATCCTATGTGTAGTTGAGTAGTTCATGTTATTGATTCAATCATGATTACTATTTAATGCTTGTTCTTTCATAGAGCTGAATGTAGCATGCATTGTAGAATGATGGATTAGTTATGGATCTATATGTTTCTTCCTTCATCACGCTAACATTCTGATACAGCAACCCTAAAGAGGGACTTGGTACCTTTGCGTGCTTCGGGTGAGCGCTCAGTCTAGGCTGAGTGATGTGCCAGTGTGATTAGGGTGTTATCTGGTAAATTCTAGGTTGCATCATAAGATGTAGGAGGCCTCGTCAAATAATTCAATAAGTTGTAACTAGGTCAATGAATAAAAAATTCTTTTGAAATCTCAAAAATCCCAAGAAAATGAATTAGATGTGTATGTTACAAGAGATTCAAATCATTAAAACTATATTTTGTCAATCAAAATGCCATCTACGGATCTAATTCTAGTTAAACTTGCAAGCAAACACATTTTGGGCTGGTTAGTTGACCTTGTTTAGGGTTGGGTTGTAAGTTCTAGTTGGATCTTTGTCAAAATCTTGTCTTTCTTTCATCATTTCCACTCATCAAAACATACAACTTGTGTCCCTCCTAGATATCGGTGATGAGGCATCACATCTTACTAGTTTTGTGGGGTTAGGATTCGAGTGAGTTCATTTTCTTATTATATCATATTCACCATATTTTGCCAATAAAATGAAAGTGTTAAATATTACTTGAAAACCAAAGTATCAAGTTACAATTCATCCTCATATGCATCATTATGTATACAAAAAAAAAAGATAAATCATTCTATTTACACATTTACATTGTCATCATCCATAACATACATCCATAAAAGCATATAAAAGCATCAAAAATTCTAAACATCTAAGAGTACATAAGTAAAGCAAACCATCATTGAGTCAACTCTTACACAAAATAGCTGAACCAAAAAGAGATGTATATATGTATATATAAATAAGGTCAAGTTTGTATACAATTCCATCACAATAACAAGTGTGTTCAAAATGCTCAATCATGAGCCAAAAATCTAAAAAAACTCGATATATGAATACCCCAAAAATGGTAACGAAGAAATAAAGGCATACTGACCTATCCATGAGACCCCTATGAGGGTGCATGATGAGAGAACCTATTGTGGATCCTATGTCATGAATGGGAACCTTTATGTGTCGACCCGAGAGAGAGTTCCCATGAGATGGGGTAGGTGATCTATCGGTGGTAGTAACCTCTCTCTCGAGAATGGTCTCACCTCTACCTCCTCTCGGCAATTGTATCTAGTGACCTTGGCCCTCATCTAAGTCATAGTCTTTATGGCATGCCATGCTAGTGTGAATACATCATTGTGGTAGTCGGCCAAAGCATTGGGTGCCTAGCATCCACAAGTGACTCCTCTCATGTCTTCTCCATGGGGAGTCTAAATGTGTCTAGGATAATATGACGAATAAGGTCTCGCCAACCATCTGCATGTAGTTGTAAAACACAAGTTAACGATGAGTCATAAAACATTCAAAAAGTGTTAGCAAAGATAGTATTTACATACGCTAGATAGTTTTCTAACAAGTCTAATCTCAAAAGTATGTTTAAGAGAAGAGTATTTTACTTACTCAGATCTCTAGGCATCTAGGATGTATCGGGGAGGCTAGTGTGCTTTGTGCGGGAGATGTTATAGGATCCTCCTTCACTCGACCTCCTCTATGGCCATCGACATCTAAAAACTAAATCCTTTTCCCCTCCTACAAGTGGAAGACTCTCCTCCATATGAAATACCTCAGCCTCATCCTCATCCTTGGCCCAGGTTGCCACGAAGCCTACCCGAGGCGGCCCACTCTTTGTCACTCTCCTCCCTCATCTTATCCTCCCTCTTTATCTCCCGCCTCCTTAGTCTCTGCCTCGAGCTCCTCCTCCTCCCCATTTTGCATGGGTGCAAAATCAATCTGCAATATCGGCCTCGGTTCGAATGGGTCTGTATAATCTATGGAGTGCAATCGGAACACTAGGTGTGATGATGGTCTACTTAAGCTTTCCCTTCGGGTAGCTCTAGCCTCTTGGATCCCCTTGTATATGGTCACAACTACTAGGAGGACATCAACATAAGGCAATCCAAACTATTATGGAACCCTATCAATATGATGGGTCTCCACCCTACTAGTGTGATATACCAACTACGTATTAGAACCGTATGAAGCTAAAATAACATCATCCTCGCCCATAGGTCAGCCATGTCTTGTCTTGTACGGCCGTGCAACCATGTCATCGGTAGTAAGTGTAGAAACTGATCTATGTGGCCCCTTGAGGGGATCCATACCAATCCACCTCGTTGCTTTAATAGCCCCAAGATTTGTTATCCCAACACCCCTTTGATAAGGGATCATGCATTCATAAACCCAGCACATCACCATTGTTGGGTGACTAAGGGTCTTGCCCTTGGTCAACTCGGTATAAATCGTGATAAGTGGCACTAAGGATATCGATGCCCCATGTGCATATGTGCGGTCATCTTTTGCTTAATGCTCTAAATAATAGGGCCCAAGATAGAGTAACATGTCTCTGCCCTTGTCCCCAACCAAGCACGAAGCCAAAATTCCAATGATGGCCTTTCACAAGGCAGGAATAGGAGCGGAAGAAATTGATAGTAGTCTCATCCCCTGTCTAGTACCGTTATCTCATGCCAATCCATCTCCCGTATAGGTATCCCATTGTCATGATTGTGCCACTTGAGCCCGCACTAGATATATCCAACCTCCTTCTAGTGAGAGGAACACCGAGAATCTGGTACACCTCCTATAGGGTAATCGCCCACTCCTCCTACGACTCCAAAAAGCCGAAAATTATTCCGATCTACATCTCATTAACTCAAGAAATCAAATAACAAATGGCCAGTTGTGCAACTAGTTGTGTCTGGGATATCCTCCATATCCCATCCTGTGTAATATGTCCCTCTCATCCTGAGTAAGAGCATCCAAAATAGGGGCAACCAGTCACACTCTCAAGCTCGATCCATCTAACATATGGCCCCTGCATTCATAAACATCAAAAAGAGCAAGTTAGAATCATAAAAATGCATAATAAGCTCACCAAAAACATCATAAAAGAAGTTTAAAACCGAAAAAAAAATCTTGTACTTAGTCAAATTTTGGAGTTGCCTTGATAATTATCGCAACCACCCCTCTATGCGAAAGGTAGTTGCATAAGCTGTCTCTCTATGTAAAGCGCGAGTTATGTAACCACCATAGCAGTTTTGTGTTTGTCCTTAACCCTTTGACACTTGCATAACCGATGTGATAGTTCCATCCACGAAAGGTGGGTTGTACCCTAGGGTCCCACAAGTTCATAAAAACATAAAAATAGACCTTTTTCAATGAAAACAAATTACAAATCCTACTAGGTGCCCCCCTATGAACATATTTACTATAAGATTATTGAAAATAACCCCCCTAAGTTGAATTTTTCATGTTTTATATGTTTTAAGGTAAAAATAAACAAATGCAAATAACTCACTGTCTCATGACCCATTTTCTCCTCCCGCTGGTTGGGCCGGCATCACATCATTGCACTCTTCATTTTGATTGTATTCTTTCTCAAACCATCACAGGTAATCCAAAGCTCAAATTTTCACCAAGTGGGTAAGTGTAAATGATTTCTAAAAATAGTAATTTTGGTATATATATAGCATGTTTTAACTCTATTTTGAGTGTGTGTGTTTTACAAGAGTAGAGCGTTGTTGCGGGTATACTTCTATCCTCGCAGATATGCTTAGTCCTCTTATCATTTTGTTTTAGTATGTTTTGTCAATTATACATTATTTTTCCACTTGATTCTCATTTAATTCTTGTAGGTAGCGGGAAGCTTGGATTGGCATCACTTAAACACACGAGCATGTAAGGTATAATTTCCAACTTTCCCATTTGGGAGCGTCATACTCGGACTATACGTTTTACGTCTTTTCATGGCTAAAATGCTTCTCAGGGGGAAATATGTACGCACCCAAATTTGCACGGTGTTACATTTTCGGAATAGGTAAAATCCCTGATGATAATAACTATAAATTCTAATGATGTTCAAATCCAATTTCCTAGCTTACAACATGTTCTTATAGCTCATTATGCTTTACTTATCTTTTCCTAGCTTTTTCTCGCTTTTCCTTAGTTATTTTGCAACTTTTCCTTAGCTTTCTAGCCTTTAGTCACATAACTACATCGACGGTTGTGTAACCACCGAGTACGCCCTAAGTGGCGGTTACATAACCACCGATCTGCCTGAACCACAGCATTTTTTTGTGTGCATTTAACCAAGTTTTTTCCAACGTGATTTAAATGTGTGTCACCTTCTTGAACCTCATAATTTGTGCACATTTATTGAACAAATTGGATGTTCTTGAGCTTTTTATATGCGTACAAAATTCTCCTTCCCTAATTACTATTATTAATAAGTTAACCACCCCTTCCTTGAGTGATGTGGCACTTCTTAGCTTCCAAGTGGGCTAGACCACTTCTTTGCCATTTTTCTATAAGAACCAAGCTTATTCCCAAAGCGTTGGTTGGAGTTTCTTGATTTGGAATTGCATTGTTATGTTGTAGGAATCCTGCCAAGAAGTACACAAGCAAATCAATTATTTTTACTTGTTTATCTCATACTTTTATTTCTACCATATTACACCTTAAACCAACCAACTCTAGCACTCTCCCATTCTTTCTACACACTTTCTAGCACAATTCCTGGACATGTTTGGAAACACATTGGAAAAGAAGATGAGGGGATATCAAAAGGCACTAACAGCGTTGGATTTGTCTCTGTACAAAATTTCCAAGTTGGAGGTGTCATTAAATTCCTATAAGTTTCTTTGTTTATTTAGATAGATTCAAAGTTATAATCATTAGAATACATTTGTTTAGAAAGGTACAATTATAGTAGCATTTACAGATAGTTTCCATTTACAAATATTCCATTGAGGATTTCTTCTCATCTCATCCCTATGGATTTTCCTAGGAATGATTTGGAGGAGGTTCTTGCCACAGTGCGTTGTTAATTCTTCATAGTTTATTTATCGAGCCTTTAGAAACCTTTGTTTTACTGGAGAAGCTTCAGGGGAAGAATTGCTTCTGAGAATCTTTTCATTCTTCCTGTGATTCTGAGGTAGAGCCAGAAGAAGCAATATCCACAATTACAAATTAGGAAAACCTTTATTTTTATTAGATTAGATAAATCCTCTATAACATGGAAATAGCCACATCTGGCTATTTCACTATTTAGTTTAATTTGTTTTAGAATAGAAGTAATTCCATTTAATTAGAGGAAGTTGTTTTGTCTGTACATATTTCTTTTATTTTCCAGTAAACACAAAATTCCAAAAACATTAGATTAAAGTAATTAGTTTTCTTTTATTTGTTTTATCCCCTTTTGTTAAAATCGTTGAAAAATTACAAAAACAAATAGATTAGATTTAATTTCTTTGCTTAATTAATTAGCTTTCATTTGTTGGATTAACTAGTTGCACGTAGATTTAATTAGACTCGAGGAGGGTAATCGAAATGTTTTATTTTAAATTTTCTTGTTTTTTATTTATTAATTTAGGTACATAGATTTAATTAAACGGAAATTAAAACAACTACCTATCCTTAGTTGGCCTAGGTTACACGAATTTGACCTTTCCTCTTACGGATTATTTTGCGTGTTTGTTTATTTTCTTAGGTTGTTTTTTGTACATCCACATGACCATCCAAGGCCCTAGGCAACCTAGAGATTTAGTGTGTGATCCAAGAGTGCCACACCCAACATAAATGTATAGTTGTGAGACATTGACTAGGGCCTTAAACACCTTGTTTTTCATACCACCCCAGTTCCACCAATTAATATCTCACGATTGTGACCTTGAACTTTGAGCCGAGATAGCTCTTACGAGTTACGCACGATTATCTTAGTCGAGATTAGATTCTATGATCCATAGATTCTTCCTTCCCATACATCTCTTTTCACACCTCTATGACCTTGTTTAGAGATTTCTACGCAACAAACGCAGGACGATTCCCACATATCCCACAGCCCATTCAAGGAATATTTAGCAATTCTGATATTGATTGAAACCTTCATGCAGCCATTCTCCTTGACCGTTCCATCTCACCAACACAAGTTAGACATGCTTTCATCGCCTTAGGCATTTGAGCACATTCCCATAGTTCCCATAACGAGACATTCATTTTCCTTGATCTACCCTTTATCCACATTCACCTATTTTCATGTATGTTTCCTATTCATCCTAGTTATCCATTCCATATCCATCTTTCCATATCATATCGATTGTCCCGGCATGACCTCGGGAGGTCGAGTGTGTCCTAGAGTCACGTGTTGATTCTTAGACGTACGATTTCTTCTTATCTAGTTCCTCCCAATTTTACCTCACCTAAGTTTCCTCTCTTCGATGGCCATGGAGATCCCCAAGATAACCTTCACTCATTTCATGTTACATGTTTGGATTATGCTTGTGATGACACACTCTTGACCAAGTTGTTTCCTAGGATCTTACAAGACTATGCCTTATGATGGTTTTACAATTTTCCTTTGCATTCCATTCAATCTTTTACTCCTCTTGCAAATTTGTTTATAGCTCACTTTTCCATGAATATTGGCACAAAGATATCATATGCACAAATGGCCAAAATGAGGCAAGGAACTAACGAGCATCTTAGTGACTATGTTTTGCGTTATAAGACTAATCTTTCTAAAATGAACAATGTCTTGGTTGAATTTAATTACAATATATTTTCATCCAAATCATATTACCTCCTTTACAAGAGTGTGTACTCTTTGATTCTTTTCACTCTTTTGATCAACTATGTCATACTTTGAAAAGTAGAGATCAAGTTACTTTCTTTGGGAAAACTTAAATACGGTGCTAATATTTTTTATGCTTCTACTAACAAGTTCCCAAGAAAATTTTCCTTCAAGGGAAATCCTAGTGACTCTAAGCCTACTGTCAATGTTATATCTCAACCTACAAAGCTACAATTACAACCTACACCTTTACTACTTTTACTCCATTTCCATACCCACCACATATTTTATTACCTCAACTCCTTGAAAGCAATATGATTTCTCTTCCACCTCCTCTTGAGATAGATCCTAATAGGCCTCATGGCAACAAATTCGATGAACATGCACATTGTGATTATCATAGATGCAATGGCCATTCTACTGATAAGTGTTTCAAGCTTAGACATATCATTCAATATCGATTTATAATAATGACATTGAGTTGCCTAAATCTACTATTTTTATTCCAAAATATACTAATGACAATGGAAAGCTTAAAATATTCAATGATCCACTACCTAAGCATGAAAAATCAGCTCCTAAATCCTCCTCAAATCATGTTTATCATGTTGTTCCTCCTCCTTCATCTTCATATCATCCTCTTGGATTTCTTTTTGGTACTGTTGATCTACCTTCACCTATCATTTCTTTCATTGATGTTGATTTTCATGCTTCTTTTTCATCACATAAATTACACATTGACACTTCTATTGGTTCTCATGTTATCAACAATGTTATGGTGCATCCTACTTATAAGCATAATGCATGTTCATTATCTTTCTTGTAAGCTATCAATTTTCCATTATCTCAAATGACCCGTAGGACCCCTACTTCTCATGGGCATGTCATTCTTCCCATCATTGTTGGGCTGTCACTTCCTATATGCATGTTATTATTGGTTTTATCATTATGCATTGTGACATGATCTTAAGACTTCATTAGCTTAGGGATGTCAAATCTATATTATCCATAGTTCACTTATGCCTTAATTTTATACATGAGAGTCACCTTATCACTATTCAAGGCATTCCACCACAAACTCCTTTGTCTTTTCCTCCTCCTATTGCCACATTTTCAAGTACTTCTATCACTAGTGCACCTACTTCTACATATTCTCATGATGGCCACATGGCTTTGGCACATACTCCTATGGAATCTAGAGCTCTTACAATTCCTATTGTTATTATTATACATACACCTAGATCTCCTCTACATGTAGCTTATACTCCTCATTCACGACAGATACATCAATCTCATAGTCCACCTCACACGAAAGCTCTCATCATAGGAGACAAGTTACCCGTGGTACATATAGGCCCATTTGAGGTTCTCTTTATCCATGTATATTCCCATGTGGCCATAGAGTATTTGATCGTGATCATGTGTATACTTCCTCCACACTAGCGAGATAATGGAACCTTTCCCCTATCCTCGTTGGAGAGAGCACCATGGCATGCACACTTGGGGGCATATTCTCCCCCAGCTGCCCAATGATGCACTCTTGCTCTAGGACCAAACACAACTGTTGAGTTTGCACAATTGCACCAATGCCATGATCAATATAATCAAGAATACATTTTTTCACACTTTGGTCACAAAACTAAATACTCAAGAATTAGAACCAAATCTTATCTTGAAGTATAGGTCAAGCTTGAGAAAATACATCTAATCCGACATGGATTTTCTACATTTCTTGTCACTAGAAGAAGCCCACATATTTGCTTTAAGTTTAAATCAAAAGCTACACCAAGGCCTAAGATAGCGAATCCAAGCCACAGAAGAAGTCGTAGTCTAAACATTTCAAGCCTAGATTAATAAAGTTGAATCCTAATCAAGGGGATGACCCTTCGCACCATCCTCAAAAGAATGTGACACCGTTAATTGATTAGAACAAGTAATCTAATACTTGACAAGTGGTGTGCAATTCATAATTTTGGCAACAACTCCATATATGAGTGTCATGCTAAGAAGACTCTTCTTGCACAACTCAAAACAACAAGTACTATCATTACGCAACACCATGATAAGGGTAAGTAGATCATGGAATCTCAACCTAATGTCAAGGTAAGTAACGCCAAAATTAATTCTTCGTCTAACTTGGATTGTAAGAAGAAGACCATTTTTCCATTCTCAAATGTGAGTCTCAGTAAACATTAATACATTTCATAGTTGATAGTAGAAGTCCAAGACCCTAATTTCTCCTGAAGCAATTTGACAATTGAACTTTCGCATGAATGCCTCACCCACAACCATACTCAAATTGGATGGTTTAGCTCAAGCTATGGGAAACATGCTAGTCAACAATGTCACCTAGTGTACAAAATCAAGCCTTTTCAAGATACAATTGTGCCACTAGAGGTATGTGATGTGATACTTACTCCACCATATCTTTACCATCAGCATACAATATATGAAGAAAATCCTAGAAACGTTAGCATAGATATTGGTGATTTGAGATAACGCATATTGAAAATACTTCGTAATCTCTCACTCATATGCGCCAAATGGTGCAAAGAGGTAGTCAACTCTAGCAAGAAGTTTGTACTACTGGTTAGATATGGACATAAATATGCCCTTGCATCAAAAACTCATATTGTGGTTCCTTTAACAAACCTACAAAAGTTGCACAACATGTTAGATGAATACAATGAAACTTTTCATTCACATAAGAAAGTGCCTATGCAATGTACAGTAAAGCGTACTCTTGATTTGATCCCAAGACAACCTCTTCCTAACATCTTTATATTGTTGATCATTTGGAAAATGAAGACATCAAGCAACGAATCCATGAACTTGTGGATAAATGACATTTAATGCCCAACTCGTCGCCTTGCGACAACCCAATCGTGCACACACCAAATAAGGATGGCACATGGAGGTGGAAGTGGCTATCCAACATTTTGAATCCATTATTAATGGTGCACACACTCCAATATGATTGAAGTGCATCTACATCACTCCATAGTGACGTATAAAATGCTATATAACCACTTCCCGTGGAGGTTGGGATTGAGAACAAATATCTCAACAAGATCACAATGAAGATCTATTATCCTCTTGTCGGGATTGAGGACCTTTTGGACCAACTCCATTGTGCTAAGTTCTTCGCTAAAATCGATCTTAGGTTTGGGATATCATTAGAATCTTGTTGACCCTACGGACATCTTTTTCCTTGAAATTGTCTTCTTTTGTTATTCTCCTTATTTCACAGGACAAATTTATCTTCAACCTTTATCATTCACAATTCACTTCCGCCAATAACCCATTTAGTTTGCTAAGTGAGGTTCTCTCTGAGCCTCTTTTAGTCCCGTGTTCAAGGGGCTTTAAAAACTTCAAAATCATATATATTGGCCCAATAAAATAAATATTGGTACAAATATTTAACATCTATCTAAAAAACATTGAGAGATCAATCTCAAGGCCCTTATCTTGGGATTTTAGCATGCCACAATTATTAATGACTTCATTATCTTCTTCTCAAAATTTTCACCGAAAGGTGACAAGCGATGTCAATCTAACTACGCTAATGTTAAGGCTCGAGAAAACTATTTCAAAAGAACAAACAAAATCAGCTCCAAACTCCGTTGTATGACCAAGATATTATGATTGTTCAATTGACTTCTCCGAGAAAAGAGGAAAAACTTCTTGGTGACGGGAAAATGCACCTCAAATTTAAGGTCAAAATTAAAAAAAGAGCACACCGACGGACATTACAGCCCACGAGGACCCTTGCCACACTTTCATGTGAGTACTAACACAATATTCCTAACCAATGTTGTAGTAATGTAGTAAAGTAATTATAGGTGGCAAGGCGAATGAGTCATAGGAGCCAAATCTCTTTGCTACTACTTACTACTTTCTATACAACTACTTACTACTTACTAATAGCATAGAAACCCATTTACTGAAATTGACATAATTTTCATTCCAATCCAATCAAATTAATGAAACTAAGAGTTGTGTGAATGACCTTTTTTTCGTTATTGGGCAATTAAAAGAGGCAAGAATAATGTGCTTTCAGCCATGAACTGATAGCCCTGGAAACTTTCATCATTTCTGTATTAATGTGTTAGCATTCTCCTCTCAAATACTAACATCTCTAGCAGTTTTGGAGTCATGCCTTGTGAATCTTCGCTATCTTACAGTTTACAAAGTGGCAAATCCCACTAGTTGAGGATTTCATTCCTCTATAATACACATAGCTTGACCTGGAGTCTTCTCTTGCTGGAAAAAGCTTCAGCTGAAATTCTGGACTACTTTGACAGAAAGAAATTGCAATTCAAGACTCTATGAAGAGCTTAAGGCACCAACATAGGCCCACGACAGATGAATCTTAAAATACATAGGAAATGAAAACCGTCAATTGCTTCAAAATATCTAGCAAAGATATAAAAAACAAAGAATGTTATAGAATTTTAAACTTTGTCATGTGGAGTTCCAATATTCCTTACTGGACCCTTGAACCAGTTTCTTGCATCCACCAACCACCAAAACATTATTAGTCCCAATACTATACCCAATGCCATGGGTGCATAGTTGAACGTATCCCATTTAATTGGGTAAAGCGTTGGCAATAGGAATACTGAACAGGTATAACATATCCACAAGAATGCTATCAGACAAATTGGACGGCTAGCACGCCCCAGGAAGAAAGGTCCTGGCTTAAAATTCTTTCCTGGCATAACCATTCTGGCAAATATGGGAACAGCATACCCACCAACCCATCCTATGGTACAGATCGATGTGATAGCTGTGAATACCACATTTACTTTCAAGATAGGAAGGCCCAAGAGCATACATAAAACAGCACACAGCCATACTGCATTTGCAGGAACCTTGTACTTTGGATGCACTTTGCGCCAGATTCTTGAGAATGGAACTCCTCCATCTCGAGATAAAGCATAAACCTGTTAACAAGTTAAGATTTTTGAGTCCTATAATAACACAACACACTGGAAAATGAAGCTCAAATCATCCTCCGTATCAGATTTAACATTCAATGGAGAAGAAATTGAGGCCAGAGAGCAGCATTTGAATGTAAAAGAAACAATTGGATGACACATTTTTGAAAATTCAAGTGAGCCATATAACTATGTTCCGCTAATAAGCCTTTTGATCAATTGAAAGAAAAAGAATAGTATGAGTTTAGTAACTCACAACTCGCGCAGCACTCGTCGTGATTGAAAGGCCTCCAAAGAAGAAAGAACCCCATATAACAACGAGCAGAACTATTGCACCGCTGGAATTATGATATCGCCCATGAAATGCATCATATAGAATCTGTGCTGGCACAAAGACGCCAGCTGTTTCATTGTTTGGATCATACAAGTATGCCGGGTCCTGTTAGCAGCATATAAATCAATTAACAAAACCTTAGATTGGAACCCATGTACCAACAAGCCAAAGCCTGTCACTCTGTCATCAAATAGTATACAATGTATTTAGATGAAAAGTTTGCAATTCAATGAGTTCAAATGCATGACCTTCTAATGTGCTAGCACAGGGAATTACCTGAATGCTAAAAGTAAGAGCTAAGATATAGGCCCATCCAAAAACTGATATAATTCCTAAACTTGAGAGTATTGCAATTGGACCATTGATGTCTGCACCTTTTGTTTCTTCAGTTAAATGTGCTGCAGCGTCATAGCCATAGAGTGAATACTGACTAACAAGGAAGGAAAGAATTATAGCATATGGCTTGCTTCGTATTCCAGTTGAAACAGGAGAAGTCTCAAAGTGTGAGAATACATATGATGCAGATTGAGTAGTTTTTGCAACTAGTGGAAGCATCACAACAATAACTGCTCCTCCTATGACCTGCAGCACAATCAGAACCATAAAAAATATGAAATTTAATGAATGAATGCTCGTGAGTAGCAACTTTCACATCAAGTGACATGATATTTTCAAAGCTTTTGTGTTCACAAAAATAGTCTTTCGTAACTACTAACAATGATATTCAACTCAGAAAGAAAAGTATATTAGTCAACTAAACAATAAGAAGTAGCTTATAGAACATTTCGCAGTCTCTAAGCAAAATTTTCTCTACCCAGTTTATCCAGAAGTGTTTTCTTGTCTTAAACAATTTTGAGCCAAGAAACCTAAAGTTTCTAACATTTGGCAGTCTGTTCATACTCTCAAAACTGACAAGAAGAACAATGATTATCAAAACGTTAAAAGGTAAGCCAGCCAATCACACAGTGGAGAAACACATTCCATATACCTCCAACAATCTCTACGAACCAAGAAAAACTCCACGCCTATTTAACATTTAAGTCACAAGAAACTTAGTAGATAGCCTTCATTATTGTGGTTTGCCTTACTCATAAGATACAAATGAGTGTATGAATGCAATCTATACCTGCCACCAAATTGAGATGATATCAATGAAAGCTATCACCTCTAAAGCAAATGTGTTTAAAACGGCCCATATAACAGTGAGCCCCATGTACATAGCAAGAAATACTCCACGTGGAGCCAGATAACCTCCGTCTTTGTTTGTTCCAGTGCTCAGTAAGATAATACTCTGTAGGGCTTGTGATCCAGCATAAGCCTGTAAAACAAGCAAACACCAATTCAATCACATTATGTTCTTGCTCCAATTTATAGAAATTCATTGCCCCATAATTTACACAATTAAAATTTATATCTACAGGCAACACCTAATCTTTTAGGTTCACTTAGGATTTCCTTACAGTAAACTCGTTCAACAGATTTTCTTTATTGCTTATAAGTTATAAACTGTGATACTGATCCATATGGTTAAAGATATGCAGACATCTCTGAGTGTATCTACTGCCCAGGCTATATGGGGCAACAAACAGGTTTTTTTTTTTTTTTTTCCAAACATTAAAACATAAAATGACCCAAAAATACGTTTAGAAAACACCATGAAACCCTAAAAAGTCTGCAGGGTCTGAATCTTCATGTGATCATCCTATCCATCTTGGGAACAAACCTGACTAAGCGGGAATAAGCACAATCGACCCAAATACCAGTGTTACGCAGGGATGTGTCCCTAGTGATGTCCTAAACATTTCGGGGACTTGAGGACTTGGAGGGGACGTCCCCTATTTTTTATTTTTAAATCTAATGTTCTTGCTTTCTGTTATTTTTACTGTTAACATTGAATTCTAATCTCCAAAGTACCTAAAACACATTAAAAGAGTTATCCTTAAATTTCATTGAATAAAGTTAAATTATATTTAAACATTAAATTTTATATATTATTTTAATAGCCATCCCCAAAATTTGGGAAATTTTTTGCTGTCCCTTGAAACCACATCCCCTGACCCCAAGAATTAGGTAACTATGCCAAATACTCTTTATCCAATCACTTCTAGGCAGATATTCAATTATGGACAAGGAATGCTTACAAAGTAAATCTAAATCCCACCACAAACCAGTGTTACGCGGGGACGCGCCCCCCCCTGTTTGACACGTCCGGGACGTCCCGGACGTCCTGGGGACGCGGGGACGTGGGGGAAACGTTTCCCCCACGTTTCCTTTTTTTTTTTTCCTAGGAAACGTCCCGGGGACGTCTGAAGACGTTGGAAAACGTCCCGGGGACGTGGAAACGTGGGGGGGACGTGGGAAACGTGGGGGGGACGTCCAGACGTCCCCCATGATTTTATTTCCTTTTTTGGCATTTTTTCATTTTTGGTGAAAAAATCACAAGTACAAAAAAATTTGCCATTTTTGGAAAGGGTCCGGGAAGATGTAGCAGCAAAAACTTGCATGTGCCATAACTTTCATTCTGTGGCTCCGTTTCAGGTGTCGTTTTCTCTAAAAGTGCATATTTTCTTGAGCTCTATGCATTGATGGCAATATTTTTCTTATTTTCATAAAATCAATTTTTGCACCTTTTTGGACCAAGCAACTTCTTGCAAACTTCTGAAAGAATCATGAGTATTAAGGAATGTATTTGATGTTTATGAGTTCAAGTTTCACCTTATTTAAATCTCAAATGGTTTTATTTCAGCTTATTTATATAATTTAGTCACTATATCTTTATATTTTAAATATTTATATATTTTTTAATTAGCCGTCCCCCCGCCGTCCCCAAAATTTAGAAATTTTTTGCCGTCCCGGAAACCCCGTCCCCCGTCCCGCCGTCCCCCGTCCCCGTCTCGGAGTAACTATGCCACAAACCTGATTTTCAATTTTGTGCTGCTATAAAACCAGAAAATAAGATCAGTAGCTCTTGATGTACATGTATCTTCTGTTTTAATGATCACATGAAGATTCAGACCCTGCTGCATTCTCCCATAAACAAATTGAACCCTAATTTTAATCTAATAATAAAAGTTTAATATTTATGATGACATATGTGACTTCTCATTTGGCATTCAGTAGGTATTATATAAGGTTATCAGTGGTGTTTTATGGTTATTTTGTTTTTTATATGCATACTATGCGGTTAATTCCTATTTATCAAGCTAGAATTTATATATTTTTTATTTTTATATACTTTTTGTACCGCTGTATCCAAAGCCATGTCCCGGGGTGGGGTGGGGGGCAGTGCGAGGGGAATCTCCATATCCGCATATCAGGCTCTTCATATTCACACCCGTATCCAAAACGTAGAAACTTCTTATAACTAAAATTATTAGAAAAACCCTCATAAAGAGAGGAAAAATAGTTTAAGCTGAATTCATAATGGCTATGATACTGCAATGCATCAACCCTATGATGAGTCTTTAATGGTTAAAGCCCCTACAATGGAGATTCTTATGTAATATAGTTCACAAGAGATTTGGTCTAGATATGAAAGTGATGATTCCAAGATCTACTAAAATATCAAATATATGAAGCCAGTTCGTCCCACCAGCCTTGTACCCAACATGGGTACATGCCCAGTACGTGGTACAGGTATGGTACCCTTGGGTACATCCCCTAGGAGTACATACCCAGTACATAACCAAGGGGTGCCTACAATCGAAAAATGAATTTTAATTTTTTTTTGTTTTTTCAATCAAAAGTCAACATAAAAACACAAAAATATAATAAAAACTAATTCTAACCCTAAAAAGTAACTCAAACACAAAAAGCAAAGATAAAACTGCAAAACACAAATGCAAGATCACAAAATACATTTGGCATTCAGATAATATTTTCAATTTTGTGTGCATATTATATAATTAATGGTAAATGTCTCTAATTTTATAGTTACCCAAGTCTTGGGGGCAAGGGGACATGGGGACGGAGTGATGGGGTTTCTGGGATGTTAATTTTTTTTCTGAATTTTGGGACGGCAAAGAAATGGCTATTAAAATAGTATAAATAATTAATATTTGAATATTTTAACCTTATTCACTGAAATTTAGGAATTTAAATTGTATTTAATGTATTTTAGGTACTTCCAATATTATAATTTAATGTTCTTGGTAAAAATAACAGTTTTTAAAAGTAAAAACATCATAAAACTTCTAAAATATTTTTTAAAAATAGGGACGTCCCCTCCAATTCCCCAAGTCCTTGAAATGTTCGGGACGTCACCAAAATCTAAGGGACCTGTCCCCGCATAACACTGCTGATTTCTGATTTATTAGGCTATAATTTCTATTTTTTCATTTTTTATATATTTTTTGTACAGACGTACCCAAGGCAAAAGAAATTGTTGTACCCATACCACACTCGAACCGGCTACTTAGTATCAAATCATAAGTTAGATTATGCTATAAAAACACAAGTTATGCCAAAAGTAAGCAAACCATGAAAAATGTCGACATGCTAATTGGCAAGTGGGGAAACCGTTTTAACAGAAGAAAAGCGAGTCGCGTGGAATACCTGGGTTCCAATTCCTGCAATTAGACCAATGGTTTCCAGCCAGGCACAACACCAAGACGCAAATGGACCCCAGACAGGTCCAGCCAAATGAGCAGCCCAGAAGTACAAGGAACCAGTCGTCTTGTTGAACATGATAATCAATGTGCATATTAGTTCAAACTTGAAAAATATGTAATAAGAAAAGAAAGCGTTAAGTAATATAAAAAATAGACCACAAATAAACTGTTTAGCATCTACCGTTTTTCACATTTACAAGGTCACTAATAATGCTTGATATAATACAAAGTCAATTACCAATTGGTGCCCATGAGTCAATCAATCCCAGTGAAGAAATAAATATCATGTTGACAGAATTCCTGTGGCAGATTATACCCGAGCATGCGAAAACTAGGGCTCTAAGCTCCTTGGGAGATGACATACGATGCTTACCTCATCTTCTAGGTGGTATGTTATATCAATTTCCAATGGTGGTTGGCACTTGGCACCCAATTTTCAAACAAATCTAGCATTTCAGGATATTTATGAGGATAAAAATCATAAAATGCATCCATAACTTTATCTTCAGATAAATCATGTGCTACTAATAAATTTTATTAATTTGTTTTGCAACTTTCATGCATGATAGAGTTGTCAGGTATTACAAAGTTAATATAAAATTGATTGTCGTAATTGTAGCTACCTATATGATTAATTAGGTTGCTTGGTAGAGCACCTCGACCGATATTTGGAAAGCCTCGGCTTCCGGTCCTAGCCAGTCCATTTTGACTAGGTATTAAACACAACGATCCAGCTATATACACATAAATAACTCGTGGTTCTCATGATAAAATGGATAATTGGAGTAAAACCCAGTAGTATCCATGATAGTAGGTCTATTGGGTACAACCCACAGTTCCTATTGCGAAAAGCATGGTCAGTTTATGTAATGTCCCCTAATGGGACACTTCCACCTCAAGTTGGATTTTCAATCAAACCCAATGCCAAATACAGATTCCACACGATGAGAGCAATTAAATATAAGGCAGATCAGAATTATTTGTGAGAATTGCGACTAGGTTTATAATGCAAACCCATATAAATCAGACCTTATACTTTCTTCCCTTCATTCAAGATTGAAGAACAGATTTTCAAGACCAAAAACTACAGAAATATATAGATTTAAAGTGCCAAATAAGTCTGAATTTATTTAAAGAAATCTGCAGGGATATTTTACCAGTTCTGGACTGTAAATAGACTGATTTAATTAATAAAATATTCTGCAAGATACAGCCTGCAATAACAGTTGGAATAGAGAGTTTTAGACCTCTGAAACACACCTCAAATGTGTATAAAGGCAGCTCCAACCCTGCTCCAACAGCAAGTGACTAAAACTGATTTTATGCCCTTCCAATATGCCCAGAATCTGCCCAAACTGAATCACTCCAGTAGTACATAAGATAATGATTCAATAACCTGATTGTCCTTGAAATTCCAATGCAAAATATGAGTGCAAAAGAGAGTTTTCGTTCCCTTTACACTATTCTTCTTGAGGGTTTTCGTCCTCAGAAGTTGCAGCAACAAGTGCTTCAGCTTACAAGCTATTTTCAAAATATAAAGTGATCATAGAATGCCCTCTTCTAAGTCGACCTCTCCTTTATATAGGCAAAGTGACCCAAAGGAAACCTTTTTAACCTCCAATCAGCTTGCAATGCATTTTTCTAAGCATATTTTCCCTCTTAGGCCTAGTCACATTTTTGCCTAGGGAGATACAAAATTATTATGGGTCTATTTTACTTCTAGGCAGCCAATATTCCTCTCCTAGACAAGTTGCCAATCTTCCTAGGGAGGATACAAATATAATATTAGACCCTTGTAACACATATTTGTCCCTTTTGCACTTTTCTAGAGATTACAAATTTTATTTATAAGTGCATTCCAATACTAAGCCAAATAAATTAATTATAAGTGCTTTAATTATTTTATTTTATTTTCTTTATGCACTTATAATAATTTATTGTGACTTAAGTCACCCTTGCTCACACCCTTTGGCCGTCGGGTAGACAAAATAGGCCAAAGGTCTTCGATAATATTTTTCGAGAAAGAGGGACATTTCAATTTATAACGCATCAAGGCCATGGTAGTTGAGTAACCAAATCTTGAAACCCGTGAAGTACAATGTCTAGTTTCACTTTCACCAAGGCAATATCCATCCAACTGATTTTTTCAAGGGGTCGAGATCAATCTTGTGCACTTATTTTGACTTTATTTTTACTCTTTGTGAACAAGCATTAGATCTTGTATTTATCACAATCGATTTGATTAAATCGTGTTGAGTACTTCTCTCCCATCAAGTTAAACTGTCAAGTCACTACCGCTTTTGTGATAAAACAGATGGTCATATAAAACCAATGAATACCAAGTAGTAGTTAACCCATGGTTGCCATGATAAAATGGATGATTGAAGTAAAACCCATGAATGACCATGATAGTTAGTTTATTGGGTATAGCGAATGATTGCCATGATTAATCAAGTAATTGCGTAAAACACGTGAATACAAATACAAACTGGGTGCTTGCATATAACCCATGGTTCTTGTCATAGAACAGAGGATTAGAGTAAAACAAATATCTACGATAGCTGGTTTACCGGTGATAAGCCATAGTTCCTATTAAAAGAAAGGATGATCAATGCAAATATCCATGAAGGCCATGGTAATCGGGTAATTGATATTTTGAAACCATGAGAGCCAATGATAACTTGGTGATAACAAAGCGAATAATGAATGAAATAAAACAAATCATACTTTACAAGTATTACACTAGTTTATTTGTCATCTGACTTTGGTTGGGTGATGGAGACAAAGGTGGTTGGAGCCCCAAATTAGGGATGTCTTAGGCAATAAATGTCAAGGGATGCCCAACTCGTAGACAGATATTGATGAGGGTTTACTCATACAAGTGCTAATGTGTCGTGCTAACTGACTCATTTTAGGTGTATATGCAACTCTTACAATCATGGCCATCCTGTTGTTTGGTGCATCCACTAGTAGAACAGTTGCAACAATCGCTTTATATTGAAGCCCACCTTTAAATCTCATTCAACAACGGTAGAGCCAAAAGCCCAAAGGTCTTCTAATACCTAAATCTCCTACTATATCTATAAGTATACTTTGACAGTCCAAAGGTAGAATGATAAACCTTGTCACCACTCTTAATTTACACACAAAAGGGTTTTGTTTTAGTTACAAAGAAAAATACGCCATGCGGTTCAAGGCACAAGTGCAGGACTCATGGGAAAATCTGCATGATTGAGATTTTGACGAAGAACAACCAGAAATGGTTGCAAGTGATAGAAAGGAATTGGTGGGAATCAAGAAGGAAATTGAAAATCCAAGAACTGTAAAAGCTTTTAATAGTTTCCATTTCTCCTGTGTTGGGTATTTTTCAATATTACACCTAGAGAATGATGAGGAATGTCAAGGGAAAAACAGTGGTGGCTGCTATTGATTCCAGCAGCAATGATAAATTCATAAGCTCCAAGTTAAAGTGATCTCCGCGGTTGAAATGTGAACCATTACTAAATTTCCAAGTATAAATATCACAATGACACAATGATGTAGTGAAAAAAACATAGTTATGGAATTGAAACAATCGGACATCTATAAATTGAGTCCTGATGTTCATGTTGTGGCCTTAGCCAAGGTCTCTGTGATCAGCAGGGTGCAATAGTTAAAGACCTTGGATGAATTTGATGTGAATCTTAACAAATTGTACATAAAACTTGAGAAAGAAAGAAAAGCTAATCACAATTGACGGAGTGAAACTAAGTGCAAGTAGTATGATTTCAGCACATAAGATGGCCAAACAGCTTGGTAAATTTCAGCTGCGTTTCATTTTTAGTGTAAAGATTTGAAGGTTTTGCATGTTAAGGTAAACCGTAAAAGCACAAAACTCAACAAGACAGAAGGAACTGTAGCAGTTAATGGATAAGTTTGCAAACATACTTCAGTACCTCCCTCATGGGCTGTCACCAGATAGAGGACAAGCACATCATTGAGCATTCAAAATGGTCAGTCATCCTCTCCATAAAAACTCCAATCTACTTTAAAAGCAACTAGGAAAAATAATTAAAGAATTTGGGTTTGAGTCATTAACTTCCAGACAAGAGTCTTTGCATATCTAGCAATATCAATCAAAGTAGTATAATCTGGACTTGAAAAGCCAAAAATTCAAGGTTAAACTTAGAAAAATGCTTCAAATCCAATATATGAAATTCTTGAGTAAGTGTTTTGGCTTGGCTTGTTTTCCCAAAGACTCTATGTCAAACCCAAGAAAACCCCACCACTCAAGAAAAGTATTGCAACTATGACATACAGACCCCAACATAGCAACAAGTATGAAAATGAATATGGAGAAAAGTATTCCTCAACACTGAGAAAGAATGGCTAAGTATGACTATGCAAGCTTTCCAAGTATAGGCTATGTGCACAAAGTTGCCAAAGCATTAAAGCTTAAACAGTTGATAGTACAGATCAAATGGTTACACAGTAGAAATTTACCATGATTTAGCACTGCATTAAAGGCATCAAGTACTTTTAGGCAAGCAAGTGCATTATAGAAGCCAAATTGAGTGCTTAATGGCCAATAATCTAGAAAAAAAAAACAGCCCTATAAATTTGAACATTTTCCTTCATCGACTTCCACAAACACACACAAGGAAGCAGTACATCTTAGTGTACTTCACTAGATGGACTTATAAATTTCTATTGTCCACAACATCAAAAACTTGGAAAGTGTTAACCACTTGAGACTCTTCGAGTCTTTCTAATGCTTCTAGGTTAGATTGGTGAATTACCCAAAATGAGTCAAAATGGTTAAACTCTCCAAGTTTTGGTGAATCACTGAGTTCAGCAAGCCTTTCCAAATTTCACCAAGAGTTTTGCAAGAAATTTTAGTCGCGTAAAAGCAGAAAAGAAAGCTCTCATTCAAGGGTTAAAGACCTCATTCAGAGTGCCGGCCAAGCTTTGGCCGAGTTCTTTTAAGTTTTGCAATGTCCAAGCTGGCTTGGTGTGCCAGTCTTACTGAGTCCCAGTCTTGTAACTTATCTCATAAGTATTAAGTTATTAACCAATGCTTTTCTGCAGGCAAATCATTTGTGCTAAATATTTTGTTCAAATAGACCATGTTTCAATTTATAGATTCGTACCTATGCTTTTCTTCTAACCAAGACAAGAGAAAGGGATCCACAGGTGATGGAATACCAGAATTTGAATCTTCCTAATAAAGACCACCATCATTGTTTGCAACCATGTTTCATGATTTCTGAGGAATTGAACTTGTGACCGCTTCGACAATAACTGGCAAATCACGACTTATGGGGTTGAAGTCATAACCACACCATCACTTGCATACAAAAGTTAATACATGACTCCGTGGGGATTAAACTCATGACCACTTGTTAGTAAATTCAACTTAAAAAGCCTTGAATTATGAACATAAAGAAACAAAAATCTACTTACAGGAAATGAAGAACAAATCTCTGCCATGGCAACTGCAACGAAGGCTGTAAAAAAAACAATGACCCATCCCCAGACAAGAGTCGCAGGCCCAGCATATAAAAACTCGACCCGTAGAGCGGTGTTATCCCAGTGAAGAGTGTCATTGTTGAAAACGAAATTGCAAGGGTCTTGAACAAAGTCTGCTCATAAAAATTAACCTCAAATGAGTAACAAGGCACAATGATTTCTTTTTGTTCATATACCATAGGCAGAATTTGTCCTATGATATTTTTACTGAAATTAGACTTCATAATTCTCATTAATTTATCAAGTAAAGGTTACATAGAAATGCTATTTACAAAAAAACTGCCCCAAGTATGAGAGCATGGGGTAGAAACCTGAGACAAAATAAATTGATAGACAGATTTTAATAACATCCAAAAGACCAAAACAGTCTATACGACCACAAGAAATCAAAGCATTGCTGACATAGTGAGACTGCCAAAAAATATATAGGGAGGAAAATTTCATTTTCGAGTCTCTGCTCCACTTCCGCTTTTTCTTAGGGTTGATCCACCTACTATTATTTTCATCAAAAGTTTCCCAATTTCCTCTATTCTTTTCTCTTCAAAGAAGGCAGGCATAGCTACATTAAAGTTTCACTTTCAGGTGTAGGATTTTGAATTTTTACACTTTGGGTCTCCTTCCAAACCCATCTTCAAGGAAGAGCCGCTTGATTGTTTGTTCCAAGCAGATCTCCTCTAAAGATGGCTCCCAAAGGAAGACCCAAAACATTGGAAAATTCGAAATCCTTCACAACCATGCCAGAATGTTATCAACAAAATTAACTTTGGATATCAATGTCCACAAGTGGCCACGAATGGGCAATGGAACTGTTGAAAAGTAGATAAAAAGATTGCCTGGAAACATAAAGCAAGAAAACAATGGAGTACGAAACTCAATAGAAAGAAGGGCATAAAATAGGAAGTGAAGAGCCTAAAACGTAAATATATTCAAAATAGTCAATATTCCTGTATAAATTCTCTTTTTCAAGGCTCTTTCAAACAATTAAGCCCCTCAACCGACCTATGAAGTGACCATAAGTTGACATTACTTGATGTGTTCCTCCATAAATTCCTTTGATCTAGAAACTTTTGGACAATTATGCATAAATTCCCATTGATTGAGGGCTTTTAGGACAATTATGCCCCCACAAGGAACGTAAGAGGTAAGCATAAGTAAACCCCTTGACAGCAAAAAGTTTCAAAGGACGTGGATAGAAAGGTAGATAGGCTTTAGGACATCTCAGCACGTAGAATTGAGATAAGAGAACCAAAAAGGGCGCACCATTTCTGTTTAAAGCTCCAAACTTGAGATACGTAGCACTCCCTTTCATAAATTCTCTTTAGAAGAGGGCAGGACAATTATGCCCCTCAACCGATGTAAGAGGTGAGCAGAAGCAAATTCCTCGACGGCAATAGGTTTTGAAGGACATTGACCAAAAAAGAGATAGGCTTCAGGACTTTCCAGCACATAGCATGAAAGAGCAAAACAGATGCACCATTTCTCACTCAAAATTCTTAATGCTTTCCTTCATAACTCCTCTTCGGGCAAGGGCCTTTGGGACAATTCAAGCTCGCAATCAATGTAAGGAGTAAGCATTAGAGAAAATGACGATATCCTTCACGACTTCCCAACAATAGAATTGATTAAAATAGTACAAAGATTAAAAAAAGACGCACACCAATTCTCATAGAAGCTCCACACTCGAAATGCTAAAAGCTCCCCTTCATGATTTCTCTTTGGTTGAGGACCTGTAGGACAAAAATGCCCCTTAATTGATGAAAGGTGAGCAAACCCCTACACAGCAAAAGGTTCGAAGGACATCGGTCGCAAAGGAGATAGCCTTTAGACTTCGCAGCAGATAGAATTGACGTGAAAGAGAGAGAGAAACCCACGCCATTTTTCTTCAAAGATGTGAACTCGAGCTCCCCTTCACAATTCCTATTAGGTCGAGGACCTTCAGGATAATAAGGCACCATAATTCTATTGCTGATTTTGAATGCAATAGAAAACTAGCGTGTTCGAAAGACATCCGCTGAAAGGGAAATAGTCTTTACGACTTTCAGCATGTAGAATTGACATATAAGTGCAAAACTTAAACGAAACATCATTTCTCTTCGTAATTCCGCATTGATCGAGGGCCTTGGGAAAACTATGCCTATTGACCAACGTAAATAATGAGTGCAAAGGAACCTAGACAGCAAGAGGATTCAAAGGACATCGACCTAAAGGGAGATAGCCTTGCATAAAATTGACATGAAAGAGGTAAAAGACAAAAGAAAAACAAGAAAAAGATCCACGCACCATTTCTCTTCTGAGCTCCTGCCTGTAGCCGAGCTCGTTGAGACGCTTCTCCCCTGAATCCATTCCCTGACCTGCCGACTCACTAATTTCGCCTCCTGAGGCCGAGCTGATTTGACCGTTCGAATCCATGAGTTTAGTTGCATTGAATGATGAGAGCAAAGGAGCATTAATACTGATGCCATCCGGAGAAGAATTCGTCGGCAGATTACGGGGGTCTGCCAGATTGACCGAGGAAAAAAAATCTAGAGATCGCTACGGGTTCGAATCCCACCCGCGCCGTTCTCCGTCTGAATCTTCGAAGAATGCGGTGTGAAATGAAGGAAAAGAACGAAGACAATGAACTCACTTGGGGGCAATTTAAAATGTCAATCCGCGAAATATTCAAAGTTAATGGAAATCGAGTTCTAAACGCCTCGATATTGTGGTGGGGCCCGGCGGTTTTAAGGTTTTTTTACGATATTTTATGGTATTTTGTCGGTATTGGTATCTAATTTGGACTTTTGTGGAGTAGGGCAAGGAAATCTGAGTGGGATCCCCATAAATTGGGAAAGATGCTCGGGCTAAAGAAGAACGTGTTTGACATTGGTTGTCTATGATCTCAGTGAATGAATTTAATAAGGTCAATGATACCATTTGTATGGGACTCAAAAGTTATAATTACGTGAAGGTTGAAGGAAGAAGAAACGAGTTAGAGACTTAAAGATTCGTAGAAGTACAAAAGGGGTGCAGAGGGAGGATGTAATTGCTTGCAGGTTTAGTTTTCTTGATTTTGGGAGCAACCATCTCGGAGGGAATGAAGGTGGTCGGGGGTGATCTCCCTTGGCCGAGGCCCAGAGACCAATAGGCACATGATAAGTGAGATGGAATTATAGTAAAAGCGAGATGTCATAGGAGTTTAGGTTGATGCCTACAAGAAATGTCTAATGCAAGAATTGAAGAGTGGCAAGAAGCAGGTGGTTTTGGGAGTTTTCGCCCCCATGACACCTCATTAACTATCTTGAGAAAAATGTTGTAATATGTCTTTTTTCAACCATAGGGAGGGGTCACTCACTCAACGTTGTTAACTTGTCTATCAATTGTAGGGCACCAATAACTAGGCATGCCCCTTACGCGACTGAAAGAAGCAAGTTTCTTAAGAACATATGGGGAAAAAGGGCATGGCTTTTTATTTTTTATTTTTTTTCAACGTTATTTTTTTATTGGATGGTGTTTAATGTGTTAAATAAGACGAATACATGAATGAAAAGTTGGGAAGAAAAAGGTGGGAATTAAATACTTGCATGTCGCACACCTCTTCCATGGCTCAAAATGTTACTACCCAAATGATATTTATTATTTGTGCTCCTCTTTATTGTCTTGTTCTTGCTCACATTATTCACATAAGTGTAATTTACGATTAAAGGGGCCCGATAAAAAATTCAAAAATCCAATAGGTTCCAAGTTCGAAACCCAATTACAACACTTACTTAATGTATCACTCGGTATCCCCCTTTTCGCTTTAACCTTGAATGATTATCGGAAAACAGTGAATGCATGAATAGACATTGATAATTGAGCCCCTCTAGTGATTGGTTAAATGAGCGTATTTACCGGGTTGAAAATTTTAGAGTGGGACTCCATATGATTTCTTATGTTTGTTAAGAAAAATTTGCTCCTAATTCACAAAGGATTTTTACTATTAAAACCATCGAAGTGTATCGTGTAATGTACAAATCCAAAAGAGATTCCTTGTTTCCTTAATTTAAGATTTGGTGTACCTACTCTAGGCCGAAGAAGTTGATTAATTTTCATTTCTAGCCATGGAATTTGTGAAGAAAACAATTCGTAGCCATATGTAATTCGAAAACTTTTGAATTTCAAGCATGTTAGATCTAAACGCAGTCACAAAGAGCTAACACAAAAAAATGGTGGCTGGGAAAATAATAGGCAATGATGATATTAGAAAGTAGAGGCCGCAACACAATTGTGAAACATGTTCTCTAGTGTAAGTTACACTACTACATGGACAACTCTAGTTCAGCCACATGTCATCCATATTTCAATGCAAAATTCAACCACAACCAATAATCGCCTAACATGTGTCAAATTTGGGCACCCTTTACCCAAGAGAATACATACCTACCGGCATAACAAGTCAAGAATTTTGATAGCATGCAACACTTGTGCAAAATGCGTAAAGATCCAATAGGTTTCAAGTTCGAAATGTCATGGCAATGTCTCTTGTTATCAAATTCGTAGCCCCCTTTTCGGTTTTAAGATAAAATTAGAAATTTCTCTCTGATTCACAACGTATTTTTACTAAAAAAGCATCAAAGTGTACTAGGTAATGTATAATTACGAAAAAATATTCCTTGTTTTCTTGATTTAAGATTTGATGTACCTACTCTAGGTTGAAGAAGTTAATTTCATGCCAATTCTATCCATATAATTTGTGAAGAAAAGAATTGGTAGCCATATGTAAATTGAAAAGGCCCGAACATGTGTCAGATCTAGGCACCCTTCACCTAGAAGAATACATGTATATCAGTGTAACAAGTTGAAGAAGTCTGATAACATGCAACACTTGTGCTAAATGCAAAAAATCCAATACGTTCCAAGTTCGAAACGCAATTACAATGCTTGTTTGTTGTGTCACTTTGTATCCCCATTTCAGCTTTTAAACTTGAGTAAATGCGGGAAAACAGGTGATGCATGAACAAATATCAATAATTGAGCACTTCCAATGGTTGGTCATATGAGCTGATTAGATTTTATTTCCCAGTTGAAAGTTATAGATCGAGACTATAACACCCTGATTTTGTAAGTTATCTTGGTGATTATTTTTCATACTGTTGTAACTGCTGAAATGAAGGCAAACATGTTAAGATATATTTTGATCTTAAAGGAATGTGTTGCTAACTTGGATTCTTGCATGATGTAATTTATTTGCATGGGACAGCAGTTATTGCTGCTTGTATGTTACTGATGTGACGACAATTTGTCGTATGCTGGCTGAACTCTTTATGTTGTGGCCTTCTTGTAATCGCTTTGTTGATTTACTCTTGAACTGAATTGAAGGTTGATATAAATGTGCAAAGCTTTGATTTACAGTATGAACAGTTGGCACGTAGATGCCAACGGAAAAGGGTTCGATTCACGAACCATACACTGTCGTAACGTGAGACCCCGTAAGGCGAGGAATGCCGGGATACGAGTGGCTCAGGCATGTTAACAAAGGACGGAATGTCCTGCACAGTGTTGGAATTAGAAGTCAGTCGGGAAGACTTGACAGGATTGAAGGTGGTTAGTGTTAGGTGTTAGAGGGAATTAGATCCTAATCTAATCCTAAGCTCTACCTTACATCCTAAACTACTATCCTAAGTGGATTTTTAAATTATGTAAAAAGAAGGGGAAATAAACCTAAGTCCTATTAACCTAAAGACTAGGCTATGACCTAGGTCGAACACTAATATGAATCCTAAACTAATCCTAACCTAGAAGGGGACGTGCACGACCCTTGGGGGAAAAGGATAAGGATGAAGGGTGTTTAATGGCATTAATGGGAAGTCCTTACGCGGACAGCGCCAGTTTGGCGGGAACAGGGAAAAACTAGAGAGATCTAGTTGGTTATGAAGCTAAACTTGGTTTTGCATGCAAAATTCGAATTTGATGGTTCGCCAACCCAAGTCGGTAGTGGCGTGAGAAAATAGAAAAAGGCAGAGCCTTTAATGCATTTAAATTTTTTTGGTCTTCGCGACCAGCTCGCCTTGGAAAGTGTATGAAGGAAAATTTGATTGTTTATTGTGTTGTTCGATTTTTGAGAAGTTGCTCTGCATTTGGTTTTTGCTTGGTTCAGTCGAACCAGTTTCATTTGGTTTTTATCACTGTTCTTTGGAAATTTGGAGGTTGTTGCTGAGCCTGAAGAGGAAGAGCTTGTTTGGAAGCTTGCTGCTGTCACCGTGGAAGGAAACACCTTCTGTAAACGCGGTTTTCTTCGAGTTTTGGAAAAGAAATTGCAGGCATGTTAAGCCCTTCTCTTTAAAACACTTGCTTTGTTTAAGCGTCTCATTAAAACAACCCTGCTCTTGGGTTTTGGGTTTATTCGATTTTGTTGTCATTGTTTGAAATGATATGAGTGGAATCGTTTCTTGCTGTTGTGTTGATCTGTCTTTGTATGAATCGGAGTAGGAAATACGAACTTGCTGTGTGGGTTGTTTGACAGTTTGGAGAATAACGTTTTGGGTATTTTTCTCTGTTAATGGTTATATGAAAACGGAACAGGCAGTATGTGTTGTTCTCATCACTGTACAATCGTTCTTTTGTTTTACGAACTTGAATGATGAAATCTGTACAGACAATAGGAGTTGTCTTTCAGTGTTGAGCAATTGTTCTTTGATATATGAATTTCAGTGATAAAACTGTACAGGATGTGCGAGTTGTTTGATGTTGTTTCTATACTGGAACCTTTAAAAAGGAAATAAGATCCTTTCCTTCTGCTGTTTTGGATTTGATGGAAATAGCATTTGGGTTTTATTTGAGCTTATGAACTCGATTTATAGGGAGTAATGGTAATATTTTATTGCTGTCCCTTTTTCTTGCATAAAGAATGAACGAATAACGTTTCGGGTATTCGTGGAAGTAGGAAAAGTTAACTGTTTTCCTTCTGAACTTGCATTTAATTATATTCCTTCCTTGCTGTGAGGACAGGATGATTTTTGTTGTGTTTTATTGATGCTGTTCGGTTTTTCCTGTTCGGATTGTTGCCACGATTACCAACTCGGCTTGTTTTTCTGTACAAGTAAATGGAAAAATATAGAAATTTGGTTTGCTGCTTGAGTCTGTTTGACTGTACCTTGTTGTGCATCTGATATCCTATGCGGATTTTCATTAATAAGGGTATTGTTGTATGAAAATCACATTTTGGGTTCTGTACATCATTGTGAATAGAAAAATGGATTCAGGTAGAAACATTAGTTGGCAAGGAATACAAATCGAGTCTTCATTGTTTATGGGTTATTGAATTGAAACAATTCAAACTATGTGAGTTGCTGCTCATTATGAACGATTGTTCAATTGTCATTATGAATTGAGTTTGTCATCAGGTAAGGTAAACACGAATTGGGTGTTTTAATTCCTTGTAGAAGATGATTGTCTCTTACTGAAATTATAGGGAAACAAATTCTTCTTTCTTCTGCTGTTTTCGATTCAAAGGAAACAAGAATTGGTTTTGATGAACGTTATAAGTTCAACTTGACTAAGATTACAGTGGCATTTAGATGGTTTTCTGAGTGGTGTTATTTTCTGTACAAACGGAATTTTGAATGTTTCGTGTGGTCTTCTGATCTTTGCACTGTCATTCAAGGAAAAATGAAATCGGCATGAATAATTCTTGTTGAGTTGAAGAAAATGGTTGTATTCTTATTTGAATAGTTAAAGGAACGAATTCTTCTCTTTTTGCTGTTTGAATTCTGGAAATAGCATTGGAAGCCTTACTGTGCATTATGACTTGGTCTTCTGTAGGTAACAAAGAATGTGTAAATTGTATTTTGAACTGTATGCGTTCATGGAAATAGAAGGTCATGTGAATAATTGATTACGTGATTGTATAACTGTTATTTGGTTAAAAAAATACAGTGAAAGAAGTATGGAGTCTTCTAGTACAGTAAGTACATAGTATACATCCTTATACTATTTGTTCTATGATAAATACGATGTTGTACTAACCTGTTTTTGGGTATTCATATGAGCCTGATTTAAATGAAGTATTGATAAGGACGATAAATTCTTCTTGTTTTCATTTAAAAACTGATTATGAATGAAATTATTCTTCTGTCTTTGAAAGTGAATTCGAATGGATTTTGTAAGTTTCACTCTGAACTGTTATCTTGATTTGTGTCTCGTTTGGATTCAATTTTTAGGATAGTCATGAGGAAAGAAATAAGAATGTGGATGGATAACTTGGAAAAAATGATCTTTTCTTCTTTCATACGGTTGAAATCAGTGTCGTTTAGGAACGAATTTTGTATTGCTTGGGTATGAGCAACTATATACATTCTTTGTTTACTTTCTCATCATGCGTGATTGCTTGGAATCAAATGTGTCACATGAACCGAAAGGAAAGTAATTGGTTTACATTTCAGTTAGTTTTACCCTTTGCATTTATTACTAATGAAAGGAATAGAAAGGATAATGATTAAGTTATATTAGCAAAGATGCTACTTGGATTCCTAAACTTTACAAATATTGTAATTTGGGACTTGTAACGGTTATGTGGAAAATAGGACAGCAATTTTTGGCTGATTTGGAATGGTATTTAGATGGTTCAGTTGTTATGTTGTCCATTCTTTTGAGGCTTGATTTTTGATTGATGTTCATACTTTGTCATTTCATAAAAGCGGGGTTCTTTTATTGAGATTAATTAAATGAAGCACCTCATTTTAATGACAAGTGCTTAATATGCTCGATTCATTAATCCCGACCGTCTGCAAGTAATTTTGCGAGATGGAAATTGATTAGAACGAAGACATGGCTATTTTCTGATGCTTCTTTGATTGTCTGAAGATGAATTGTATTTGTTAACTATTATTCCTCTACGAGGAATTGTGAAAAGAAGAAAGTACATTCTTCTATCTATGAGTTGTAATGATGTTTTATATAAACAAAGTCCAGTCAGTTGGATTGGCAGATGTACGGATTATGAGATGGATGATGAATACAAATACAAGTGTGATATTTTAATAACTATATCAGTTTGATATTGTTGATTAATTTGGAAATATAATGTTATTTCTTGATTTGGATTTATTTACTTGTCCTTGGATGGATGTAAAAAAAAGGAATTGATATCTATTCTTACCTCAATGCAACTTTTAAGTTGAAATGTGCAATTAGTTCATACTTGGGTAAAGATGAATTTTTAATTGACATTAAAAAGGATTAGGAAGAATATGATTCCATAACTGATAGGTATTCAGGATTAGCTTGGAAGCTAAGGAATATCAATTAACTTAGGAGTAATCGAACTTCGCTTTCGAACTCCATTAATAACCTCGTATGTTAAATTCAGAAAGAAAGGATATGGGATAAATATATCCAGAGCTAATGGACCTTAACTATGTAAGGTTAAGGAGAATAAATGAATACATTTAATAGGAATTAGACCTCGTTTAAACGACGTCTAAAAAGCTGGAATTCTGAATTTAGTTACAGTTGTAAAAATCTTGGTTAAGTTTAATAGGTTAAACTTATCACGTCCGTCGGTAACGGGCTGCTTAATCCAACGATTAAGAAGAGAACCAAGTAGGAAAAACGCAACCCTTCGGTAAGAAGGAGAAGATGTAAAGCAAGCTAGAAGACGGATTTAGTCTCTCTTAGCTACGTCTGGCTACCGTAACGAGAGAGCGAGGATAAAGGATCGGCATGGTTGTTGAAGGTTGATCTTAAATATTAAGATCATATCCAAATCACTTGAGCGGGATGTGTACTCTCGATGGGAGGATTCCATAGGACATTGACATCGCCATTTCTGACCACGGTGTCTTCATGAAGACGCGGGTCTTCATGACGACACAATGTTATAGCTGACATATTACAATGCCCTCCCGAATTAAAACATCAAGAATACATAGGCTGAATGTGAAGTTCTTGGTTGGGGATAGGAGTATGATCACGTATAAGGAGTGACTCCGGAGGACTAAAGATAACTAGACACACGGAGTCGTGGGGAACGACACCGTATGTCTGCGTATCTTTAGTTACCAGGAGTGCCTTCCTATATTCGTTCATATTGCTAATTGGAATTGGAAGTTTAAATCTGACCTTAATTTGAAAGGACTGGTAGGAACCAGGAAAGACCATTCTAGATAACAGGTGAAGTGAAGTGAAGGACGTATTCCATTGATGTGTATCACATCCAAGAATATGATCATGCAAGCATGTGAAAATCTTTGGCCAAAGTATCGCAAAGTGCTAGTTGCGTTGTCCTAATCACTTAATTTAAGATGCAGGATGTCGATGAATATCGATATGAGATATTCGAGATAGGCTTCTTAAATGGATCACTTCGATAACCTAAAGCGGTTAAGAAAACTTGTATATATAATATACTATGCATGAACGAACATGAAGGATCGGTTGTTGCCGAGTCATGAAATGAGAGATCGTTGAAACTCCGAGCCATGAAAATGGGAGATCGGCAGTTCTTCGAGTCATTTACAGCAGCATATAGAATCTGTTATAAGATTGAATGGCATTGAATGTGTGTTCCATATTGTAAATATGCGAACAGGGAACATTAAGTTTAAAAGAAAATTGTGTGTTCCAAACTGTGTTGTTTGGGCAGAGAACAATTATTAAAACTTGAACGTGTGTTTGAATTATATAATTCATAACAGAGAACGTTATACAAAAAAAAAAAAATCCCTTGTTCTAGTATCTTAAAATGGGGATGTTCACGTAGACTCCATATGGTTTCTTATGTTGTTAAGAGAAAATCACTCTCTACGATTCATAAAGGATTTTTACTAATAAAATTGTTGAAGTGTGTCATGTAATGTACATGTATAAAAGAGATTCCTTGTTTTCTTAATTTAAGATCGATGTACATACTCTAGGTTGAAGAAGCTAATTCCTTGCCAAATCTAGTCATGGAATTCGTGTGTAAAAGAATCAGTAGCCATATATAAATTGAAAGGTTTTGAACTTCAAGCATGTTTAATCTAAACGCAGTCACAAAGAGATGACATAAAAAAATGGTGGTCGGGAAAATAATAGGTAGCAATAATAATAAAGGTAGTGGTCCCAACATAGTTGGAACATGTTATCTAATGCAAGTTATAATACCACACGGATGACTCCAATTCAACCGCATGTCATCTATATTTCAACGCAAAATTCAACCACAATTGTCAATCACTTGACATGTGTCAAAGGTGGCCACCCTTCACCCAATAGAATACATGTTTATTGGCGTAACAAGCTAAAGAAGTCTAATAACGTGCACCACCTTATTTATAAAATACATCAAAATTCTCACCCCCTTCTATTGTTAAAGAAAATTTAGATTTTACATAAAATTTACAATTTTTATCAATACTAAATTCCTCACTATTGTTTGATAGACCAAAACCATCATGAAAGCAAAATAAAATTCAAATATGGCTATGGGTTATCAAAATATTAATCTGCATTAAACTAATTTGAAATTACCTACACCCCCTTGTCCTTGATTGTCATTACGTGGCTATATGGGAGGTGGATGCAAAGTTTTCTTTGCATGTTGTGTATACCCGTAAAAAGGATCACATTTAATAAAATTAGTTTTAAAATGCAGTTGGCACATTATAAGCAAAAACATGAACGCAATCCTCCACATTGAAGGCGACTCACAAACTACAGTCCAGGGCGTGAAGAATGGTAAAGCTATACATTGGGCTCTCGATGTCTACATCACTAATATCCTCTTTTGGCTAGACAAGTTGGACTCTTGGAGCATTGGACATGTGTTTAGAGAAGCCAACTCAGCTACAGACTTCTTGGCTAATGAAGGGGTGTTGTGAGCAGAGGAGGTTATCATTTCGAGTGATGCGGCTAAGTGGCCAGGCTTAGCCGCTATCATTGCAAGGGACTCCAACTTCATTTATGCTCAGGTGTGACGGAGACCATTCTGATTGTCAGCCATATAATTATATCGAAGCATGTTGTGGGGTTAGAGGAAGAAATTTCAAATTTTTGCTTGCCCTCAGCCTTCCTCTAAGCGACAGCAGCAGGGGAACCTGAATTAGATGCATGGGCATGTATGACTGAGCTGGAAAAGATAAATTCCATGCTTTTCGAATTCGCAGTCATAGTCCACAAGATATGCAAGATGAAAGACTCGGGTTCTGCATACATCCCGCCCTTGGATTTAGGATCTCTAGCTATCCCAGTTGGACTTGTTCCATCTAAAATTTCTCAACTCACGGCCAAGGGAAAATCCTCTTATGATTTCCTTTGAGGGCAGCGAAAGTAGTGGAAGTAGGGCGCCGCTTCAACAATCGTAAAATGAAAGCAGAGGTCGTGAATGATACCGAGGCTAGTGATATGAATAAAATGGACGTAGAAGCCCCTGTCAAGGTGGAGATTATAGAACTGTCAGATCAATTTCATGCTTTAGTACTAGTTTTTCATTGTATAGTCTGGCCTTTTGTAATTTTGATATCAAGGTGGCAGTAGCTTTTGCATAATGTGTTGACTGCCCTATTTTTTGATTTTCAGTCGAACTTAGTAATGTAAGGGTGGGGCCCCATAACCCCTGGTTCATAGCTCCAATAAAAAGTGTTTACTTATTAAAAAAATGAACACAAGTGGTTATTATCATTTGAAGAGATGAAACAACGTTGGAGCCTTTAAAGGTGGATCGAGATAATGTCCGGGAAAATCATACCTAACTCCAATAATGCATAGTGTTGATGAGGTGGTGGGGGTTGTGGCGTGACAACAACAACAAGAGGCAAACCCATCTCTCGATTTATTCGTTTTCTCGATGAGATTGTTGAAGGTGGTAGTGAAACCTAAACTTGTAAGCATTAACCCGACACAATTTTGAAAAGGATGCAATGTAAGATCTCATTGCCAAAGAAGTCAAGAAAAGTTTTCAAAAGTTCCTTACAATCCATGTTGAAACGAGGAGATTGAGTTCATGTATTTTCTAGGCATTTTTGAATAGTTCACCTACTCCATTTTGGCATACGCTTTACCATGCTTAATAAAGATGAGGCGATCACATTAGATGCATGTTGTCCGCATTCACTAAAAGTGCCAATGTTAAACGATATGGGAAGATGGTGGGAAAAAATCCAAAAGGTTCCAAGTTTGAAACCCAACCCCCTTGAGCCTCCTTTTTAGCGTTAAGCTCAAGTAATTGTAGGAAAATAGACAATGTGTGATCCCTTTTTTCATATGATGGATAAGAAAATGTTAATTGATTAGAACAAACACTTGTTGGTTGCATCAATGAAATGAATGTTAATCCTTTGAGAGGTGGACCGGTGTTTGATCACTTTGCCGATGTCATTTGTCATTGTCACCTCAACCTTTGTCGACGCTGCGTCTATGCTATATAAACCACATTGACGATTCATTTGGATATTATGAGTAGTTTTCATGGTACTTTAATGCATCAATGGACTAGATTGCATTGTACTTTCAATGTACCAAATATCCAACCATTTGTTTCTTCCGACAAAAATCTTCAATCTAATAAGGGCACACCTATCGGTGTAACTAGCAATTGCACCATTTTCATGCAATCACATAAAGTTAAGTAACCCATATAGTATAGAAACAATTTATATATAGGCATAGAGCCGAAACATAGGACACACACAAGACAATTGTAGTAGGCATAAAGCCACAAACATGGGATACCCATGTAGTCACAAAATCATGCACTTTAGACATTTATTTATCTCGATCTCATACTACTATTTAAAAGGTTCTTGAGGGAAAAAATTACTAATTAACCCCCGTCCTTTGGCCACTTTATTTTATTTTATTTCATCATTACGAACCTCTTGCACCCATATGCCCAGTCATATTTTGTCATCCCGCATCATTTTAGCCTCGATTAGGGCACCTAGATTAGTATTGGGGCACCCGTGGGTGCCCTGGTCCCACCATGGGTGCCTCGATCCTTCTAGAGCTTTCCCGCCTCTTTTTGGGCTCTTTCTAGCCGTTTGGCATCTTTATCTTTCTTGTGGTCGGCCTTTTCGGGGTTAATTACAAAATTAGACCAAGAGAACCCTATAAATATAAAGTTATGAGACCATAATGAGGGACTTAGCATCACTTACTACTATCACTCCATCTAGAGTTGCATCCATCTATTGCATTGGAGATCACTTGCATCCACATAGCTCCATCATCAAGGCACAAGGCTATGACATCTACATCACACTTCATAGGGGGAGGGATTCTATTCTATTCCATGCACACATTCTATTACATTTTCTACACATATTTATTGTTTGCTACTTCACAAAGTGCGATTGGCACAAGAGCAACCTAGGGCATGTTCACACACACTTGCACATAGAACTACATTGGGTCTGAGATGTAGTACAGTGCTCAGTTAGTAAGTCCACCATTATGGCAGCTGAGGTCAGTCTGACCCCTTCATATGCATTTTTATTTTTTAGGGTTTGATGCTTGTTTTGGGGTCTTGCATGTCTTTCTTCCATCTTGAGTTATTGGCGACATTCGGCATGGGACAACAAAGTTGATGCAACAAATGACGAATATTGTGAATCACCTTTTGGCCATGTGAAGATCAAATCCAAAGCTTTTGTGCGACTATGGCTCCTGGGTTGTAGACCAAATCACTCGTGGGTGCCCCAGTCCTCTTCCAGGCACTCCAGTCCATCCATATCCTCCAGCTCCATCCTTTTCAACACTCCTGCAGAGTCATTCCTACTCCTTATTTTCCCTGTCTCTTATGCAACACACGTCACTCCGCTTCATCAAATCAATTGAGTTCTTTCCTCTTTCTTCTTGCACATTAGGGTTTTCTATTTTCATTAGTTTTATTATTTTTCTCATTTATATACTATCTTAGTGCATTTATTTACTATGTTTATATGTCCTCCTATATTAGATTAACTATCTCTTACTACATTCTAGTTATTTAATTTTAGTTAATCAACCCATGGTGTCACAAGACAAGTAAGTCTCCTAGGTTACATCAAATAAATAATCATTGTTGATTTAATGAAATTAAATATAATGTAAGGACATTGCTAATTAAATAGATATAATAGTAAACAAGAAAAATCAAGCAAAGAAAATACCAGCATAAGTGATGAGTAGGGTTTTGAGAATGACTCGGCTTACCATCAGTAGGTCTAGACCGATTTTGGGTAGGGGAACGATCTGAATAGGCGTATTTTCGGTTGTGTAAGCTTTGATTCTGAAACTAGCATGTGAAGACCTCGGGGACGGAGCGTCCAGAGAGGACACGACCACCCGAGCACTAGCATTTGTTTTGGGTGCTAGTGTCCTAGGGACATATCTCGGATCTAATTCTTTTTGTATCGCTTCTTATCATTGTCAACTCATTATAGGTCACGTCGGGCTCACTACACTCTGCTCTATCACACATATACCTATAAAACAAACCATAGCTACCTATATAAGACTCAAGCGTGCGATAAAGCGAATGAAAAATGTAAATGAGAAAGTAAGACCAACCCTTGTGGTCACCCCGATGTGATCTTGTTGCCAAGTGTTGCACTACATTTCAGACTCCATGTAGTTCTTGTGGTGTGTGATTAAAATTGTGTCCCTTGAGCTAGGATGCCCTAGTTCTAGTTGCATAAAGAATAGTGAGCTACAACTAATTTGTCCTAATGCAAGAATGTGTGGTGTGGAATTCAAAATAGCCTCCCCTATACATTGAATATTGCAGCCCAAAATGCAGTTCCTTGTGTTGTTCTTTGTATGTGGTAGATATAGAAAATGATAGCCCAATTGCCCCTTAGAATAGTTAGTAGGTTGTGTTTATATATGAGTTATTTGTTTGAATTTTGACACATAGTGACACCAAAAGTCGACATGGGTCTTGAAAAGTACATAAGAAAAGACACAAAATCCAAAACAAATTGACAAAGGAGAAAAAATAAATAGATGTAAGCACCCAAAATGACATCAAAGACACTGGTACTTCATCCTATCCAAATGGTACTATCCTGCAACAAGAAAACAAAAACAAAGTAAAAGACATGAACAAGGATCCCTATGACTCAACCAAAAAGATGCAAATGCTAGATAGAGGACGTAAATAGAGCCAAACAAAGCAAGAAAAAGGACCAAAGAGGTGTCACTAGTGCCTAGTTTCCAAACTTAGAAATCATGTATATAATAACATACTATAGGCGTAATGTAATAGTAATAAGTCTATATTTTAGCGACTAAAAACATAATATAATCACACAAGACAATCCAAGTAAAAATGTAGCAAACAATTAATGAAATAATATGTGTAAACAAGTAGTGATAATTATAAATGAAACAAGTATAGAACACAATAATAGTGACAAGAATAATTTCAAGATAGGCTAGTCTTTACACGAAACACATGTGTTAGTCTTGTTAACCCAATAGGTAGCAATAAACATTATGTATGTAATCAAACATGATGAGGAAGGTGTAAAGTAACATATAATGAAACAAAAACACTTGTATAGCATGGAGGGATTCCCCCAAAAGAGTAGTGTAAGGAACCAAGTCAACTCCTATCATCATGTAACAATTTATAAATGTCCCGCATCAAGCTCAAGATACCACATGAACGCATGTGTGTATAGAATAGATATGATATCTATCAAATTAATGTGACAAACATCACATATAAATTAAGACGCTAGCAAAACAAACTCTAGAATAAATCTTGATTTTGTATTTTACTCGTATTTGAATGTTTTTATATTATGTGATTATGTAAATATTTGTTTAATGTTTTGAATATAGCTATGTTTACAAAAGGTGGGTACCACCATATATACACAATGATAGCCCGTGAAGAGGCCCATCACACTCAAAAGTCAAATAAAACAAAGTCCCTACGAATGTGAGTAGATTCGGGGAATGTGAATGTATAATTGGTGGGTGTTACATGGCATATGTTGTAAAAGATCAAGGGTGGGAAGACCCATGATAGGTAATGTGTGTAGATGTTGATTGAGTCCAATGTTTAGGATAAGAGGTCTACCTAATAGGGGTATATAATGTAGATGAGTGAACAAAATGTCAAGGAAGATATGTTCGATAAGGATGTGACCAACTAGGAACAATGTGTGAACTAGAAGACCTATCATTCAAGTTTTGAGGTGAGAACCTTATAGAGACAAAAGGATTAGCCATGTATGGAATAAGCATATGTGTTTTAGCAAGAGGAGACCAAGGGTATAATAAATTTGCAATAAACTCGGTGCCATAAGGCTTTCCTATATCAACCTCAAAAAAGGAAGAAGCATAATGACAACCACAAGTAAAAGATGTGATATAGAATCACTAGAGCAATAAAAGCATATCGAGATGTACACAAAGTAACATATGTGAGATTAACATGAGTGGTATCATGCATATAAGATGTAACCAACATAGAATAGCCAAGTGTATTGTTTTTAGTAGAATTAAGAGTAGATGTTATGATTTTAGTCTTTTTCATATCATTAAATGGGGACTTAAGCATGTGTAAATCAAGTATGTGTAAAATTCATAGTCATTAGAACAATGTGAAGAGGGATACGAGTTTCTCCTACTGACATACATTATAGTTGTAACAATAGTGCGTATAGCTATAGGAGAAATATTTTCAATGTAAGAGGTGTCTTCATAATAGCGTAGAAGATAAGTATCACAAATAGATATATCATGGCTAAATTCATATCCCATTGTAACACTATGTGTAATGTAACAAGATCTCCCGGTAAGGGGAGTAAGGATAAGAGGTTGACACATTGGAGTCCTCCTTCAGGTTGGATCAAACTAAATTTTGATGGGGCCTCTAAAGGAAACCCTGGAGCCGCTAGTTGCAGGTGTGTGTTTCGTAATGTTGATTGTCAGCCTGTCCTTGCTTATGGCTTTTGATTGTGGTGTAGCTTCCAATAATTTCACAGAAGGCATGGCCTTGTGGCGGGGTCTAGTTGAAGCTAAGCGCAAGAAATGGTCTAGAATTTGGGTTGAAGGTGACTCTCTGAAGCTATCATTATGATAGTGCAAGGAAACTCTTCTCATGCATGGCAATTACAATCCATTTGTGATAACATTCGGCAATTTTGCCTGATTTTGAGGAGGTGATTTTTTCTCATATTTGTCGAGAAGGCAATAAGGTGGTAGATGGTTTAGCTAATATTGGTGTCATGCTTTGGAATAAGGGTTGGGTGATGGCTCAATCATGGGAGATGCTTTTCCCCAACGACATTCAAGCCCTTTTGGTTAATGATGCGTGTTTGGCTCATGCAGAGGGGACTTGTAATCTCTAAAGTCATACCCCTTGTTTCCCCTCCTCACGCAATGATGGTTTTTAAAGGAAGGATTTGGTTTTGGATTTGAAGCGTGGCACATACCTAGCATTCATTGGCTTTGGGGAAGGTGTTTGGCTTTTAAGTTGCGTTTTGGTTGCCTTTGGGTTATCTTTTTGGCTCCTTCTTCCGCAGTTTAGCTAGTTTGCCTTCAGGGTGGGTCTGGTAAGTTGAAGTTTGTCGGTTTGTTTCTCCTTCTTCTCTCATGGTGTCGATGGAGAATCTACAGGGGGACTTCGGAGGAAGTGGTGCCGTGCTCAGACTGGGCCTGATTTGGGTGATTCCTTTTTGGAGTGGCTCAATGGGAGAATTAAAAATGTGGCCATGAGGGGGTGGCTGGAGTAGGTTTGGTCAGTGGTGAGAGCATTGAAGATGACGAAGAAGAAGTGGTTGTCTGTGATAAATTGAGGAGGTTAATGTTGGACCCTAGTCAATCTGTGGGTCGAAGGAATGTGTTTGATGTGGCGCAGGGGTTGAGCACGGCCAACATTATCTCTAATTCAACAAGTCAGTTTCTCCTCCATAAGGAGATGAAGGACCTAGAAGCGAGGGTGGTCAGTTTACAATTTCATATTCATGCCCTAACTTGTGGAGTGAAAGCTCTCTCTCATGGCTTGGTGGTGGTGGTAGAAAACCAAGGACTCTGCCTCCCGGAGAAGGCCAAAGTTGATTTGTTGGATTGTTGTGCTAGCTCTTCTTCATCTCCTTCATCTTCAAGTGACTCAGAGGTGGAGATTCTCGGAAAAATCCTCTGGGCTCTGCCATGGAAGATTGAATTCGGGGTTCTCTGATTTGAGCTCGTTCAATGGGAGTGGGTATCACTCTTTTTGTTTACAATCTAGGAATGTACAATTCGGTGATATATATATTGTTGTATAGAACTGGTTTTTTGGTTTTGTAGCACGATAAAGTGCATTTTACTCTCCCTATTAAGTCCAATGATTTGTAGATTAATCATGGACTGTAATAGGAACTTTTTTGTAGGCTAAGGCCTTCTACCTGGAATCTTCAAAAAACAAATGTGTAGCAACAAGATTTTCAAGCATATAATTGTTTATGCCCATGTTAATAGAAGATAAAGAAGCATCGTTGTGTACAAGATCATTATAATTGGGTTATAAGCACCATCACAATTGTAACCATCAATAACATTAGATGAAGTGCAAACCAAAAACTTGTCTTGAGAGAAAAGGCCACATATGCAAGGGATATGTTGGGATGGATCCTTGCATTTTAAAATACTTTATGAGTGATTTCCTCACATGAAAAATTAAGCTTGAAAGTACTCGGAGGAAAGACATGATGGGCTCCTTGAAAGAAATGTTAATAACAATTAAAAACAAGTTTATATTTTCATTAAAGAAATTCAATTCATTGAGGATGGAAGCTATGACATCAGGGGGTAAAAGAGGGATTTGTGTATTTAGAAAGACATCATAAAGAATGTTGTTACATATTGAATATAGTTGAAGGAACTCGAGGAATGACATAGTCGTTGCATCAAAATAAGTCATGATTACCCCAAATATAATTTACGATAAAATTAATAGCATATACTTGTGAAATAGAACGTCGAGAAAAATGTGGTCATTGTCAAATTTTTAAAACGACCATTTATGGAAAAAAATAGTGAGTTTAATGAAACAAAAAAGGTATGTTTGAATTTGATAATGTAGAATAAAAACTACAAGGAATTTGTAAAAGTGTATATTTTTTCACTATGCCATAATTACTAAAAATGCTAATTTTGATTTTGTGAAACTTGTGCTAATAATTTTGGCAAAAAAGGTTTTCATTAAAATATAACAATTGATAATAATCTCAAAGGAATTTAAAAATAGAGTCGTTATTTATGAAATATACAACAAAAGGTGATTTGACAATCAATAAGCCCTAAAAAGAGGCCCAAAGGGTAGGGCCGACTATGAGACCCTAGGAAATTTGTACAAACCAAATTTAGGGAAGGTGATCTATGAAAATCAAGTTTAGATCTAAATATACAATGTAAAGATGAAACCCTAAGGAAACTATGGTTTGAAAGAAGGTGCAAAATACAATCACGAGTTGGGTTCACTAAATGTTTTCACCCTAATTAAAATTCTAAGTTTTATTTGATATACAACAAATAAAAATGATTAAAGGGTTTGTAATAGGCAAACTATTTTGATTAATTAACTTCCAACATTAACCAATTAAAATAATGCATTCATACTTGAAATGATTGATAAACAATAAGGACTTTCTCAAATACACGAGAGTAGAAAGAGACTTAGTTGTATGGGGTAGAACAAGGATGATCTAGGTGTGCTTTAGATAGTGGGACAGGTGGATCAAGAACCGTAGATGCTTAAGTGAAATTTCAAGGGTTAAAAAATCAATAGAGGTAGGACTATATAATTGATGTATGATCCAAACTTAATATTTACATTCTTGGCATGGAACCTGTACATTCTTAGACCCCTTGAAAACCTAAATCAGAACTTTATGTGTCTTCACTTGTCTAGTAATGATCTTAAGTTCATGTTGTTCTTGCTCGCACAAATTTGGGATGACATGTAATCACCTACAACAAAGTGAAAACCCAAACAACATGCAAAACCCTTCATCCAAAGAGATATTGGAATTTCTACGAAATATTGGAATTGATTCACTCGTAAATCGGGTTTATGTTCATGAAATAGTTCCATTTTATCTATCTATTCATTCAAACAAAATACAAGATGTTTCAACTCTTTTTCAATTATTCGATCTGAATGGATGATGCATGAATATTCAAATTACAATCGATATTTGTAATAACAAAACAAAAGGATAAAACATGTGTGTGTGGTGAGGTTGGACTACCCTTGGCTGTCATATTCCCGACTATTGAACCAATCTAAGTGTTGCACTACATGCCCTCATGCGGTTCTCATAGGTACTTGTGCAAGTGTGTATAGATAACCAACCCCCTAAGGGTGTCCTTGTGTCTCTTAACACCAAGATAGTGAGCTAACTACATAATATAAAATGTACCTAACATGGTAGTAGTGAGATGTGGTGTGCCTCATTTATGTGACCTAACCCTTTTTCATTAAAACCCTTATGTAATGTTTGGAGTGACTTTTCTCTTGCTAAAACATGGCTCTATGACCTTTGCATGCTTAAAAATGGAGGAAGCTAGACTCTTTAACCTAGTTGAGTGCTTCAAACATGTCATAGGGACTACTCTAGATTATGTGTAGCTGATGTGGGAAGACTTAGGAACCCCTTAAGTGCTTCTAGAAAGATATTTGCAATAGGAACTTGTAATGTGCCTAGTGAGTTGAAAAATGTGAAAGAATTGCTTTTATAGCCTTCTACATGTGAAATAATCTTATAAGCTTGGCTTTAGGAAGATGAAACAACTCAACTAATATTTTGAACTTGAAACCAGATTCATTGAATGTGAAGGGACATGACCAGTATAGGTTGGCCAAGACCAGACCTTACATCCTCGACCCTTCCCTACATTTAAACCGGAGAGTTGAAAACCAAATTAAAATTTTTGTCATGAATATCAGAGGTTTAATATTGTTTTGATCAAATGATATTCTTAGAATCAACAACAAAGTAAAGTGTAAAGATAAACAAGTTGTAGAAGAGCTAGAGAGATGAGGTGAATATATTTTGAATGTGAGGATTTGTCTTGGTAAGGGAACATTGTTGAACTTGGTATTGCACAAGGACAAGTTATTAAATTTTAGTGTCTACAAGTACATATTCATCATTGCTACCATTTAAGAGAATACACCCTCTATCGCTTCAATTTTGCATGCATCGATTGAGGTAGTATGAATTTGAGGCTTGGATATATGATTTTGAGGCTTGGATCAAAAATTAGGGTTGAATTAGCGAAGGATCCTATGGAAATTTTGCGTAAGATATCATCGCCATAACTCAAAGGGCTCTCCGAAGGACTTATTATCTTCGAAAAACAACACCCTTTAATTTGTCAAGAATGGATGAATAAGCAATCACTATTTTTGGGTAACATGGGATTATCTCTCAAGTTGTGGGACTTTCTACTTGAGACAAACCTCTAGAAAAGGTTGGTTCCTCTACCTAATCCTAATGCCTGCTAGAAATATAACTATCTAAGCCTATTCTAACAATCCAGGAACCATGGGAAGAGAGAGATGCATAAAATGGAAATCCTAAGCTAAAGAGAGGTAATAACACCAAGAAAGGGGGAAAGACACTCTTAGATGAGCGGAAATGAGAGGAAGATGAAGGAAGAGAGGGAATACATGAGTGCCACAAGACAAGACGACATTCACACTTTGATTTCCATGGAACACAACAGAAACACACCCTATTAGATGAGAATCAACAAGCACAATACACCAAAAATGTAATACGATGCAAGATAATGTAATAAACATAAGTTAAGGCAGAGAATAGCCACAAAACATGAATTTAATTGCTTCAAATAGATGCACAGTCCATTATAATGAAGGATGAAGGCAAGAATATCCATGCAAATGTCCAAACCCGACGACCGTAACTCAAAATACACATGCAACACTTAGAGAAGGATGCACTAGCATTACAAGAGGGTTTAAGCTTTACAAATGAGCATCCTTTTACAATATATAGAAGATGGGAAAGAGAGGAGAGGGAAAAGAAGGAAACTCAGATTTACCCTTTTAACCACTAACAATATGCATTAAATGTCTGAAAATAGGTATGGCCACCCTTCCAAGACCATTCTCATTTGGTACTTTGCTTGTAGGAGAAGGAATGGGCACAATACTTCATCAAATTGGGTGGTTGAGCTACATGGGACTGTATCTTTCAATGTTGGATGGTATTTCCTCTTTTCACCCACCTACCCTCACCTAAATTTTTGAGGTGTATTACATGCTGAGAGCTTTCCAACGGTACCAAGTTTGTGAAATTTGGAGTAACAGGGTGAAAGATATGGCAATTTGACGTTTGGGGCTTAGGATGGTCGCGACTAGTTCCATGTGTGAATCTACAATCCACATTAATGTTTTCATTCTAAGTGCGGCTGCATTGGTTGATCGAGGGAACTAGAGGAAGGGGAGAATTTTTCCACTTGTGCTCGTCGGGCCCGTCATACCCGTGTTGGCCGCATTTCTTGTGTTTGGTGGGGAATCGGTCTTTTGGTGGAATTATGGAACAATTCCACCCGTTCCTCTAGTGCCCACAACTCATGCTTCACTCGAAGCATGGCCTTCTCCACTCTATTCCTTCCCCTAGTTAGTCGGATGACTCCGCCATGTGGGGAACATAAGGCCAAATGGAACTATTCCATCTATTTCGTCAGAACTACTTTGCCTGCAATACACTGTCTTTGCTTCACTCGTCAGTCCAAATGAGTATGTGGGGAACCCAATGCCTCAAGGAACTATTCCTCTAGTTCTTGAAAAAAGTTTGATTCACCCGCAAAACTATCCCAACTCCCTCTCTCAGTAGTGCCGTGCGAAATGCGGGGAACACAAAGAACAAGGGAAATATTTTTCTGTTCTTCCCAAGCCCGATTTAGGTGCAATACACTCCAAAAGACCCAATTTTGATGAATTTTTGGCTAAGTATGGAAATGAGGGGCTTAACAAGGAGGAAAGGAACGTCCCCATCACCGACTTTTCCCACTTTTGATTACTTTATATTGTTCCAAATGAACAATGTAAGTTATCAAAATAACCGAAAGGGCGTATTTTGGATAACATGAATAAAATAGTCCATACCACCATCGTGTTCAACACCCGAGGCCAACCCAAAATAGTCGTCGATCGAAGATGACTCTAAGCTTATTAAAACTAAAATTTACACATTATCTTTTAATTTGTTTAATGTTTTATCAGAACTTTGTAGATTATTAAGTTTTAAAATAATGTATAGATAACATAAATTTTCAAGCTTATTAAAACTAAAACTTATGCATTTTTATTATTATTTAATGTTTGTTTGTAACTTTATAGATTTCTAACTATATTATTAAGCTTTAAATTAATGTATATATAACATAAATTATTAATTGTTATGTTATTTATATGTAAATGTATATTTATCATAGTCAAATTTAATCATCAACTTAATCATCAATTTTTTATGCATCAAAATTTTCATGAATTTCATCCTCGAGAAATTTGAACACGAATATGAATGTGACAACTTAGGTCGTAGGCACTTTAGAATATATGTATGTAAAGTGATGGGTCATACACTTGGTATATGAACTATTCGACCAAATGTGTTACGCCCATAACCCTAGGTCATGTATCAAGATATGGATAGCCGAGCTTTAGCTAACATTATCTCATATCATATTTATTTATGCTTTCATATGTTTAGTGGGTCGGCTTTAGGGATCTGGATAGTATAGTAGGGTATATATGAGAGTTAGAGAGTAGGATATTATCATCATATTAATCACTTGAGTCTTATTGTATGGTTTGGAGGTTTCCCCCTCAAAGTGGATAAGTCATTATATTTGCATATTGTGATCATTTCTCTATATTTTTATGTTCTTTGGTGTTTTATTGTTGCTGCTATTAAGATCTATCTAATTAATTCCATTACAAAATGTTTTGAATGATGTGGTATCATGGAATGTCATGATTGTTGTATATGTATACAATCAAATTTGCAATGATGCTCTCAAACTCTTTGACGTAATGAATTACTTTGGAACATGCCCTAAGACAAGACTTTTGACAAATGTTGTAGTTGTATGCACTTTTAAAGATATATATGCAAAGTGTTAGGGCATGCACATGGTATGTGAAATGTTAAACTAAATACATGCAAGAATTTTGGTCTCTTAGATTGTCATGATTGGAGGAAAGGTATATATTGGTGTTCATGACAAAGCTTTAAGGATTTTAAAAGAACTACCTTGAGAGAATGTCACCTCGAGGAATACTATGGCTATTTGAATGGATTTGGAAACCTATAGAGGTTACAATTTTTTTTGCTTCTTTCAAACATTTATGTAAAAGTACACACCATGGGGTGAGGCTCAAACCATAATGAGATTGACAAAGGATAAAGGAATTAAAAAAATGTACTAGGATATATTTAGATTAAACACCATAAAATGGTACATGAATTTTGTGTAGGAGAAAATCACACCCACAAACATAAGGCAATAAAATACTTCTCATATTCAAAATATGTACTAAGCTACATGGACCGGAGAGGGGAAAAAATATTCCTTTTCCACTATAATGAGAAGTTGGCACTTGTGTTTGGATTGTTAAACATGCACCCTCAAACAATTTTTATTTATAATATAGTTATAAATATAAATGTTTTTTATCATTACTACCAATGATATTCCTCATTAGACACCCTAGAAAAACAAAAGAAATCATTTCCTATTCGGAACATACAAGAATGAGGCTACATTCAAATAACGTTTTAAACTATCATAGCTTACAAGCTGACTCAATTTTGGAATAAGGTGGATGGGTTTCAAACTATGCTACTTCTATTTCTCCTTCCTAGCCATATTGTGTGCAAAGAAAAAAAAGGGGCAATGGTTGTTTTTGGGAAGCTCTCCCTTTGCGGTCCATGTTGCAGTCATCATTGTAGCCTTATAGGAGTGAAATTTTGGAATAGGAATGCTAAATTTCAAGTTGTGTTGATGCTACAAGCTCCTTCCTAACCTTACACTTTGTGTGACACAAAAAATTTGCGTCTCTAATTGGATTTTACCTTTTGGTAGGAGTGATGGGGATTGATATGGGCATACGGTGATGGATATGCACAAAATGGGCATTGAAAAGGCCTTGGAATATTTTTTGACAAATACAATTAATGTATAAAGCCAAAATCCATAATCTTTATTAACATCCTCCAAACCTATGCCAAAATGGGGCATATAAAATAGGGAATGGACATCCCTTCCGACATGTTTTATTTTCTAGTAACAACATATCTCATATACATCCTTGTAAAAATGTTTACATAATACATCTTTATACTCACAAGGAATTGACATTTCTTTGCCAAATGTAACCTATAGTTATCTGACCTTATTCATTCGACTTTACTAGCATACTCTTTGCCTTTGTGGAAATAAGAGTCTTGAACACAGGTATGACTAGCCACTAAAACATATTATCATGTTTTCCAAACCATGTCATATGGATCTCGTTTTACATTTGTAGGACATTAATGTATGCAATGGTATTCATTTGTTACTCTCATCTTGTGTCAAAATAGGGCATTAAAACAACACCAAATCATTATGGAGAAGGGACTATTATCAAATGTTTTCTTTATGAGTGTCGTCATAGATATGTATGCTAACTACGAAAGCATTAACAAGGCATGCAAACTATTGATAAAATGCTTAAAAGAATCGTGGTCTCATGGAATGCAATGATTGTAGGATATGCATAAAATGGGACAACAAATGTACTTGATAGATGTGAGACTCTACAACTTTTTCCAACATTCTCCCAACCATTGCTAAAATGGGAGATTTAGAATAGGTCATGGACATCCATCAAACTATAATAGATGATTGATTTTTGTTAAATGTAGTTGTGAGTGCCTTTGTAAGCATGTATACAAAATGGTAAATTGTGCATAAGGCACATGAACTATTCGACAAAATGTCTCATATTAGAAAGTGCTTTTGGTCAAATGTTGTAGTTGTTCATGTTTTTATAGACATTTATACAAAATGTTGAGGTGTACACAAAGCCCGTGAACTATTTCACTACACGACAAGGGAACATTGTCTCATAAAATATATTATTTTCATTTTTTAATTGACATCAAAATGAAATTACTAACTAACTCCATATTTACGTCTAGCATGGTTTCTAACCCATGTGCAATTACTAGTTGGTAACTTATGTAAAAAAATTGGAGACATAGGAAAATAAGGGGAAAAATTAAGGAATACAAAGTTTGAGGAGGAGGCATGTTATTTGGGACCATGGTTATAGCACAAATTCAAGAAGATTTTTATATAAATTATTCTAGGTTTACAAAAATTACCATAGGATTTATTATTTTATGGTAAGCAATTTACCCTAGGGTTTTAGAATTATCCTAGGGTTTTTTATTTAGATTTCAATTTCTAAAATTACAAAAGAAAAAGAAAAAGAAAAGTAAACATACCTTTATCCTCAATCTTTTATGAAAAGGTGCCACATATTCTCCCTCCTCCCCTTCCCCTTGTGTTGTTGGTCCTCAGAAAGTATATAGGAGATTTTTCTTTCCCACCTCTTCTAGCTAGTTGTGCCATTTTTCTTTTTACCATCAAATTATTGTCGAATTCTCTCACTTTCTTCTCCTTTCACCGTTGCTTGCTTCCACTCATGGTCATTTTGCTTCCACTCGCTCTTCAAATGATTGCCAAGTGAATTGGATTTGGCTTTTTAGCAAGACGATTTTTTATTTTTATTTTCGGTCAGTAACATGGTACAAATATGACACAAATATGTGGTGCATTTGAGCCACCTCGTATTTTAAAAAAACATGTGAATCTTTAATCTATAAATTAACTATTGTTTAATATAAGATATTATATACAATACAATAAAAACATATTATTATAGATAATTATACTATTTTTGGTGATAGGCCTACCTAGAGTCAATTTTTTGTTTAACTACGGTTTTGCGTAAATGCGTCCTCCTCCTAAATTACAACCGTCTAGCGGTTTTCATGAGTCGGTATTTGGGCTAACAATAACAATTGCATTTCTCTTTTGATTGCCTTTTTCTTTCCCGTTTATTCTAACTTCTAATAATAGCCCCAATCGGCGGGAGAGTGTACACAAATCATTACGTGGCAATGTTAGCAACTCTTGTCTTTATTGTGAAGGTTTGAGAAAATATAGAATATTGAAAAATCATATGGTTTCTACCCGAGAAATCAAAAAAGAGAGTTTCCCTCCATTTCCATAGTGGACTGCGTCCCACGCAGGCTTAGGAAAACACAAATCCAACTCAACCTTGCTTGATTGAAGATGCAAATCTACTCTAAATATTGTTAAGATCAACCCTTCTTTGAAGAGTATATTAAGGTAGATCTGATGGAGTTGTCGATGCCTTCCGTGGAAGGATTGCCTGCTGGAATCGAAAGCACGACTCATCTTCCAACCCATCTAATGCCTCTTTTCCACATGGCAATTGGGAGATTGGAGAAGCCCTTGGAGAATTTACTAGAAAATATTTCACCAAATTTAGTAGTTTTTGACTTGGTATTAGAATCATGGATTTCTGAAGTGGCTCGTAAGCATCATATCCCTGGAATAGTATTCTCGATGGTCGGAAACCAGTACGGGATGGAAAGAAAAATGATTGTATATAATGGTTGGAGAAGCAAGAGCTTTCTTCTTTCATTTATGTGTCGTTTGGGTTTGAATATTTTCTTTTAAAGAACAAATAGAGGAGATATCTCGTGGGTATTGCGCTTTCCAAGTTATTCTGACTCAAGTAAAAGGTAATGGTGATCTTGTACACATTCTCCAGCTTTCAAATGTTGATATTTTATTTTTTGTTTGTAATGATTTATAATTCTTTCATAATATTTTTATTCTGTATCACAATAGGAAAATATCAACATTTTTGCTAGAGGGATTTGAAACGCAAATAAGAAACAGAGGATTGGTGTTGAGAGATTGGGCAACTCAATAGGAGATTATGTACCATCCTTCAACTGGGTCCTTTCTAACCCATTGTGGGTGGAGCTCTTTGTTGGAGGGAATGGCTGCACGATTGAAAAAGATTGCATTTCCCATGCAGTTGGACCAGGGATTAAATGCTCGACTAGCAGTGGAGGAATTGCAGGTGGGTATAGAAATCTTGAGAGGAAATTATGGTTTTGTTAGTAGAGAAAATGTTTGCAAAGCAAATATGTGAAATCGAAGGCTGCAGAAATGGGAGATTTGTTGAAGACCAAAATATTGGATGATGAAAGAAGCCAAGGATCCATTTATTTTATTTTTAATAAAAAATAATGCCAACCCACCATTGTCTACATGATTTCACTCACCTTTTAAGTTTGCATTGGAAACTTTTTCTGTTGAATAAATAAACTTCCATATTTACACAGTTTATTTTTCTCAAGTTTTGTTTACATTTTCAAATATAGAGTTAAAGAAAAAGAACTTCCTTATTTAAATCCTTCCAAATTTCTAATTAAAAAACTTCAAAGATAAAAAGAAAAATCTAGATTATAGATGTGAACATCTCTTCAAGTGAATAGATTTTTATTAGTATTTTTTTATGAAAAGATCTTATATTATATTAATTCAATACAATACAAGATAACTTTCAACAAAAAAAAAAATGAGTGGTATGAGAGCACTCCCCAAAACCACAAATAAAGTTAGGTAGAGCCTAAGAAAACACAAAAGCTAGGCAGCACCTATAAGCATCCAAAATTATTAATAAATTTGATAATAAATACGGAATTAAAAGATTTCAATTTCAGTGAAAACTTTTCCAGGTGAAAATATAAATAGGCCCAAATGAGGCATAAAGTTGTTTAAGTGGGGTCGAGAATGTGCGGATAAATGAGAGAGACAACATAAGTACAGGTAAGGATTTGAATCATATACTATAATGAATATCACTTTTAATTCTCCAAACACAAAATCTCTGGTTAGTTTAGGATAATGGATTTATAATATATAAAGATGGATTCATTCTTTAAAAAATGTTGAGTAAGAATTGTATTCATCGATGGAGGATATGAAGGATGTTTAGGCTAATTTATTTACAAAAACATGGTCATAAGAATGTTGGTGTGATTACAGTGTAATTGGGAGAGAAAAGACATCCTTAGGGCTTGGGCCTGTAAATTTAGCTTTGTCAGCTTGTCATGTATTGGCTTCTAAAGTAGCATTCAACCTCACTCTTTTCTATTTTGTGAATTTCTCTTTTGATCGAAATCTTCATAATATTTACTTCATGATTTTGAGTGGAATAAAACCTATAGAGATTACTATTGTCTATTTGCAAAATATGAATCCCAGTCCGTTCTGAGCAGTATTTATATTTTGTGTATTCTCAATAAACCAGCATGGAGTGCTTATTTTCATTATAAAATTTTCGGTAGGAGTTTTTAAATTTTTAGCCGGTGAAGCTCGGGGTTCAAACACATACACCCCGTTCTTACATTATTTTTTGGTTACTACTCAGATCACTAGAGGGACCTACCCTATCTCATCTGTAGTCTACAGAATTCCTTGGAGTGGTGGGATAGAATGCAAATGTAACTGCATAAGCACTTATTGGGGGGATCCTCAGGTTGTTCACCATAGTTCATCACACCTAGTGTGTGCGCCTTCAAATTCCATATGAGATCGGGTGGGTCCATCACTCAACCTTCCTTCTTGCTTAGGAACTTTAAATTCCCAATGCTTCACCTCTGCATATCCGAAAAAGGGTTTGTGCTACCTGAATGGCTGCATGACATTTAGCAATTTGATGCTAAAAGCATAGTCATAACAGTGACCTTAACTAACAACATTTTGGGACCAATTCTTGCCTCAATTACCCTGGGAACTTTGTCACATTAGGTTTACTCCTTAGTTTGGTTATGATGTCAAAATCTTGGGCCACAAAATTTAAACAATATATAAGGTAAATAAAGAGAAGTCTCCTTGTAGACAGAGGGTCTCATACACTAAATTGGCATCTGTCATGGTTGCACCTGCGACCTTAAAAACAATCATTATCTTTTACTTTTATAGATCGTTACAAATATCTATCAGGTAAGCTAGGCTTTTGAGAAATTGAAATAAGGAAGCATCTTCAAAGTTAAAACATGTTTGATGTAAGCATTTTACTTCTTTACTTAAATGAGAAGGGAAGGAGAAACAAATAGTGTAAAAATATTAATGGATGTAAACCCAACCGTTTTATCTGTATTTCCATACAAAATCAAGTGTAAAGCAAAAGATAACATTTTTGGGGCTTTTCTTTGTTAGCTAAGCAATTGGAATGGGCCATGATCTTTAGAAAATTCCAGTATAGGGATGAAACCTCATCTCTTGGTGAGTATATTTTTATATAAACTTTGTTACTAGATTCACTTGTAAGGGTGGGGTGCAGGAGGTGAGGTGGGATCTGTGTACGATTTAGCGTGTGTCCTAATACGGGGCCCAGGAGAGGTTCGCCTTTGGATTCGTCCAAGGTACAACAACAAGCCAGATGTGCTTGGATTCTTCCAGGATAATCTGGGTGTATCCGCATGCCTGTTGTGGCGTTGTAGAGGCGAGACTGGCGTAAAAATGTTGTTTTTTCTATTTGATTTTTACTTCAAAAAATCAATTGTGGACTTCAAAAAATAATAAAAAATTAAATAGAGTGTAAGGGAAACCCTAAAAGCAAATTTCACTCTCATTTAAAAAAAAACAAACAACACATTTACCTCTTGACACACATTTGCTCTCTCATCTTTATTTCTTCAGTTGCTTAGGGCCGACATTTCTTCATTTTGTTGTTGCTTGTGGTTCTAATGAACCATTTGATGATGTCGATGAAGACATTGAAGTGGAATATGAATAAAATGAATACGCTGATTTGTCTTGATTTTTGACATTTGTGTATACATTGTGACATTTGCACTATGTACTTGCTCTAAGACTAAGCTAAGTTTTACCTTTTTTGGTTATTCAATTTATTTTCAAATATTTTCTTCACTTGCATGCATAATATGTTGTTAATTTTGGCTTATTTTGCTATATTTTATCTATTTATGTGTGTGTGTGTGTGTGTGTATATGCATATATTTTTGTACAACAAAGAGCCAAAACGTGTCTGGAGGCCCAAAACGTTTTTCGTACTGATGCATCCCTATCAAAAAAACCTTTATCCTTAATAAAGAATTAATTTCTCATGGATTGTTGTCTCTTAAAAAGTTTACCGATACATGACAAATTGAAAACTCTTCACAAAGGGATAATCATCCATCACACTATATTTCTTTAACATTGTGAAGTTGCAAGTACCGTGTTAGGTATGCATGGAAAATGTGAAAACCTCTAAATACGAAGAATTTAAAAGCAATATTTACTCTCCATTAAATACTTCACAATTCTTTGTTTTTGTAAAATCAAGCAAATCCTTGTTTCTTATTAACTACCTTTAAATCCACTTTTGTGGCATAATCTTATTTTCTAGCATTCAAATTGTCAAGAACACTACTATTATTATTATTAGCTTCAAAACCTCCAACGACTACCCGGATCTTGCAAGACTACCAAATCTTTCATGGTTTACATCATACTTCCATAAAATTTCCATTTTCTTATTAATATACTACTTTCAAATACTCCTCCTATATGCCTATCGGCCTCTCCCAAGCACCTTTGGATGCTTTTGCTAGTTTTTAATACAAAGAACACTTTTAGCCGGAGCTATGAACGGAGGGAGTTCATGCGATCCCCACCCTTACATTACCAACATACGAGCAGGGACAAGAAAACAGCATGCGAATCTCCCCTGCTACCAAAATTACAAAAGCAAGACAAACAAACAGGGCTAACATATTACAAAAGGCCCTGGAAATCGACAATACTATACTAAACTAGACAAAACACAAGAATACCAGACACATCTAAACTGACAGCTCCACCACCTCCTCCATGACTCAATGCTCCTCCTCCTCTTCAGCTGTAACACCTCTCTTTCTCTTCTAGTATCTCCTCTCCTCGCAGTCAGCATGAGCCACACGTAGCAGCAAGGAATATGGCGATTTTCCCTTCTTGAACAGGAAATCGAATTTACCAGGAATGGGACCGATGGGTTCCGTAAGGCGTCCAGGTTCAATGGCTTGAATCTAACTGGACCCCTTGAATTCATGTTACAAGCCTTGTGCACTGCAACTGCAAATTTCCTACTTTCTGATAGCTTCATCCCTGTTAGAGAAAAGAGAGGAGGACCTGCAATTGATACTGACATTTTTTGAGATTGCAATCTCCAACCTTGGAGAGAAGGACGAAAAATCTGAAGGGGAGTCTCTGAAAAGATGCAAATTCCTCTCCCATCATAGATGCCAGATAAGCAAGAGGGGGCTGCAAATCCAAATCAAGTCCAGAGCTTGAGTTTACCTATGATTGGCCACGATTCCAGCACTTCCGGAATGGAGTTACCTAGCTTGTTGCAGAGCCAGGCCCAACCTTGATATGAGTAGGGGCAGTGCAGGAGAAAATGATCCATCCCTTCTTCCGCACTTTTACACAGAGGACACCTGGTCGAGCCCAAATAACCCCATCTCTATCTCCTAGCTTGGGTGAGGATTTTCTTTTATACACCAACCAGCAGAACGCCCCAGCCTTAGGAAGGCATCTCGCATCCCAACATCCGCTCCATGAAATTTGCCCCTTCCTTCTTACTGAACAAGACTATCATATCCATATTTTACTGTATAAATTCCTGTGGATGGGCGGATCTGATCATCTATGTTGGTTAAGAAAAGACTGCGCTCCTCCAGGACTTGTTTAAAAAGATCTTTCGCAACTTGCGGGATTCCTAGGATGTCTACATTGTTTCAGACCATAGAGGATGAACCATCTGAATGTTTGGAACCATAATTCATCACCTTTTGGTCCCACGCTTCTTTAGAAGCTATTCTTTCCTCCTCAAGTCCAGGAGTATTCATGAGGGCGGGGAAACCTTGCCATGAATCTTCCCAGAATTTTACCTTTGCTTCATTACCTATACACCAAGAAACTAAAGAGGAGAAAACTTGTCTGCAAGAGCTGATAAAGTTCCAAATGTGGGAACCCTTCGGCAACTCCATGCTGGAAAGGATGCTATAATTATACTATTTATTACATATTATATATAATATAATATTTGATTGGACATAGTGATTGAGGCATCAGTTACAAGGACATAAAGCTTAACAAGTTAAGCTTGTAATTTTTTAAGAGAGGGTTTTACCTAGTGATGAGAAGATAAACCTAGTGTCTTAAGGTTATACAATTTAATCCAAGAAGGGGAATTTCAATGAATGAAGTTATTTTTAATGTTCAAGATGGGATTAAAAAGATGCAAGCCATAAGTGGAAGACCTAAACAAGATAACTAAGCCTACGACAAGTCTTATGAGTGTTACAACACTCCCTCGTCCTTTCTATTATTATGAAACCGTATATTATTTTGTAATAATCTTTTAATATTGAAAATCTATAAAGGAAGTTAATATGATGTTTGAACATAGGGAAATAGATTTCGTAAACCTAAGTTTATGAGACAAACTTTTATATACTCGTAACAATTGTATGGGAATGGGTAAGATTAAAAATAAGGTCTTTTTAGAAACATGTCTAAACATTTTTACTCAAGCATGGATGATATTGCACCTTGTAACTATATAGCCAATGATTGGTATTTAAGAAGGTGGCGTAAAATGGTAGTAGATAGCCATCCTCCATAAGGAAAATGTGGGAGGTTGATAATTGATTTAATGAAATTAAATCTAGATAAGGGGCATTGTTGATCAGATAAATATAACAATAAATATACAAGATCAAGCTAAATAAGTACAAGTAAGAGTGATAGACAGGGTTTGTAGAATGACTCAGCTTGCCTCCACAATTTTAATTGATTCTAGATCAAGACCTGTCCGGAAGGGTGTATTCTGACTGTTTAAGTTCTATTTTTTTATCCTAGAGAGTGGCGATCAAAGGGACGAACGCGCTAGAATGGAATAAGGCCACCCAAGTGCTAGTGTCTGTTTTGGGTGCTAGCATCTACGAAATAAATTTGAATTTGGTTCTTTGTTGTCATTTCTTGTTTTTTATAGGACACGTAAGGTTTTCTTTACTTCTGCTTTGTCACACCTATACCTGCAAAAGAAACCCTAACTATCTACACAATGCTTAAGTACATATTAGATGAATAAAAATATACATATGAGAGATTGATTGATCCCAACGGTCACCCCAATGTGATTTTGTTGTCGAACGTTGTCTTGCATTTCATAATCCATGTAGTTATTACAAGGTGTGTGATTGAAATTATATCCCTTGATCTAGGTTTCCCTAGTGTCAGTGGCACAAAGAATAACAGGCTACAACTAATTTTTCCTAATGCAAAATGTGTGGTATGGAATTCAAAATAGCTCCCCCTATGTAGTGAATAATGCAATCCTTTGATGATGTAGTAGATTGGAAATATTTAGCTCCTTGTAGTAGTAAGTGCCTCTTGAAATGCTTTCCCCCATTAATGAGGTTAAATAAGTCATGTATATATATGATTCCTTCACTCAAGGTTCGTCATTAACAAGATAAAAGTCAACTAAGGGTGATAACATAAGACAAGAAAGAAGAAATGTCCCAAAATTGTCAAAATAGAGAAAAAGGATAGAAACGCCTAGAGAGACAACAACAACCAGCGCGCTCTTGTCCTCGATGGGTGATTCTCAGTATAGGATGCCTAAAAGGATAAACAATGAAATCAGAGTAGGCTAGGATGTCAGCTGGTATGCAAAACTGTAAGTTGCAAATTAGAAACAATAAACAATAAAGATGAAAAGGATAAAAACAATTTCAAAGCAAAGTAAAGGGTTGTTAATGAGTAATTCTCTTGCTTAGGAATCATGCATATAAATGACATATTTAGAGGCTAGATGTACATGGTAAGTGTGTGATCTAGAGACTATAATAAATATACAAAAGTGAACCGTTTACCTTAATTATGATATTGGTGGAATTTGGTAATTAATTTTAAGCACGACCATATCGCATAGCATGATTTTGAATTTTTGTGTGGAATAAATATAATGACTGTATTTTATGAATGAGATGGATATTCCAAGCCAATTAAACAATATGAATATGAGAAGCAACTTGGATACAACAATAAATATCTTAGTAATCTGGAGATGATTTTAATACACTGAGTTTAGAATTCTTATAATCGTAACTCTCGTAATTGGTATGGGATAATTACAAGGGTCATTATTGCTTCAATTCTACTCCCAACTTGGGATGATGTAAATGTGAGAAAACGTAGTTTAATACATCAAATTGGTGTTTATCGCTTATTTTTTGTTGACCTTAAAATTTATTTACAAGTTAATTTATTTAATGCTAAGGGGTAAGTTTCATACACCAACTTGGTATTTATTTTATTCTAGATCTAAAAATAATCACCCACGTCTCACTTTATATACATTACATTACTATTTATTTTGTGTTGATATAAAAATATTATTTATACTTAAAAATTAATTGATTTGAGGCTAATATGGTATGTTTCATGCACCAAATGAATGCTTCTTTGACCCTAGTCAAAAAAATAAAAATGTTTACACCCTTTTTAAGATTAACTTGATATTTTTAAGGAATGCACAACTAAAAGGAATGTAAGGTTCGATACTCGAGTTATTTTGATTAATTAAATTTCAATATTAACCATACATATCTTGATAACATATTGGTACTTATAATCTAGTGTTTATAATATGCTACGAGCTTGAAAACACAAGAGAAGATGTGTACTTAACTATACATAATGGTTTAGGAGATATCCGAGTGCACAAACTAGAGAAATTGGGGGTAATTGATATGTAGATGCTTTGTTCTGGAAATTGTGACCTAAAATTACACTGGTACGGAATCGTACAAAACTACCAAGATCATCTATGTGATCTTGGACGTATTGGGAGTGGATTTCAATAACTTATTATGCCCTTTGGTGTTTTAGAAATATGTTTCGCTATCGAATCTTGAGTGTTCCATGATCTCAAAATCATTTGAAGTCAACTGAATGGAGCTCAAACCCTAGCCATGGGTGGAAAACCCTGTAAGAAGGTTAGTGTTTGGGTTAAAGCGCAATTCATGCTCCACCTATATCGACACTACTCTAAAGAAGCCTCAAACCACGTGTAGTTTTCCATGTAGTATGTGATATCTAGATGAATGCAACTAGTTGACAACTTGAATAACTTTGAACATGCTTGAGATGATTGTGCTCTTCTTTAAGACATTGAGTAGGGCTCTTTGAGTGCTTAGAAATGAGGGAATTTGAACTCCTTGACCTAGTTGAGTGCTTCATAACTATAGTAGTGGCCGCCTAGTGGATGTGCATAAGCTTTTAGAAATTTTAGGGAGCATTGGGTTCTTTTCGTGTTAGTGTTTGCAATGAGATATCGTGAGAGTATCAAGTTGTTTTCGGTGTTTGAATGAGGTGATATAAACTTTCTTATATATGGCTTCAAAGGTAATTTGTCATGTAAAGGCCGACCTAAGAAGATGAAAAGACCCAACAAAGATAGTGCAATTGAAAGCAAAGTTGGAAGATGTGTTGGTCCAAGATCATGCAGTTGGCCAAGACCGAAAATTACATCATGACCCTAATGTATGGTTTTGGACGGGAGATGGTGGATTAAATCTAGAAGTTACATCACGATGGGAAGAGGTTAAGCATTGATTTTCAACATTTACATTCATACTTTATTGACACATCAGTGTGTAGGAATAATCAAGTTGGGAAAGAGATACCAAGAAGTAATAAGTAGAGATAAGATGTGGGTGTTTGTCTTATCAAAGAAGCACAATCATAACCAACAATGCCAAAATGATAAATTACTAAATTTAAGTCTCTACATTTTCTCTCCCTTTAAGTACGAAATGCAAATTACATGCTTAAAGGAAAATTATACCTGAGTACATAGACACACTTTATCTTTGAACAAAGTTTTTGTCATCTAGATGTGTTGGTGTTGACATGCTCCATAATGAAACCTGCAAGCCAATGTAGTCAACATCCATAGTAGAAATTGAATTGTGAATCAAATCTAAATATATAATTTGAACTTTGCATAAGGTGAAATAAATAGATGTAAAACATGGAAGGAATACTCATGTTTATTTTGCAGAGGGAAGAGCTCTCATTCCTTGCTTGTAGTTGGAGATTCGGATTGTATTTTTGAACATGTCGAAGGTGGGGGTGATCATTCCCTAGTTGTGTCAAAGGAGAAATGGGAGTATTGGGTGCATGCGACCCAACATTGAATAAGAGGTAGAGAGATAAGAAGAGAGCTCGGTACCAATGCACGTTATGAAAGGAAGAAGATTGTGTATCAAAGTTTTTAGTAACCCTGATATCTTCCCCTTTGAAATGAGGATAGGAAAGACTACCTACGAAGAACTTATATGCTTTCATACTTCCTATAAGCCTGCATATCACATTGTTGTAGATGGATCTAGGCCTATATATATATATATATATATATATATATATATATATATATATATATATATATATATATATATAAACACAAGGTATAAAAAGGAATGGGTGTCCCCACGCGCTTCATGTGTGTCATATTGTTGAGTAGGATTGTGTAATATGTTGAACCAATGATGGAGGAGGAGACTCGTGCCCCCAAAATGTTGTATTTTGTAACCGAACTAAGTGCTAAAGTGTGAGGAGTGAAATATTACACGTCCCCTATAAATTACTCGGGCTCTATTAACTAAATATGATATTATGCTAAAAACTTATATGATTAGCGGAAATTTGAAACTTTAGATAAATCTAGTGTAAGCTGTCCTTGGGAAGAAACATATGTAAGGGTCGGGAACATCCATACAAAGATCGACCTTTCTTTATGGTCGAACCTATGTAATTTATGCTAAATATTGGTATTTAGAAATGTTTATGAGGCCTTGTTCCTTGTAAAAACCCATATCTAAACCCAATAGATTTTCAACGGGTGTAAAATATATCCTGATGAATTCCCCCTCTTTGAAGGCACGTCATAAAGCATTGGAGCATGTAAATCAAAATAATAGATGTATACCCATGTATTGTATATCTGAGAAGCTATATAAAGGTGTAGAATGTTAAAGTGATGGTCACATTTGAAAACTTATTACCTACAAAATGGTTGCTCATAGTGGAGACCATGATATGCAAAGAGATAAACAACCATAACAACAACAAGAGTAACAATAACAAGTTAACACAAATGTAATAAAACTAGTATAGAGACATAACAATAATCAAGTTATCCATAAAAAAAAATAACATGTAAAGAAGAGTCACGTGAAGGCATAGAGCAAACACTCATAGTGTCACAAGACAAATACATGACACTTAGGCTACATACAAGAGAAACAATGTCACACAAGAAAGACATAAAGCCAAAAGTATGAGACACCCATTATGTCACAAGAAAATCATTACAATTAGCCTACATACCATGAAATGGACAAGTACTAACACAAGCAAGTAACAACCATGTATAGCAAAACAATCATGTCAAATTGTAATGAAATTACTTCAATATAAGAGCAAGAATAGAAGAATATTGATTGTATAAATGAGCCACTTGAAGGAAACCTCCCAAAAGCATATAACAAGAATATAATTCATAAATTGATGATTTGGGAGAGCCATGCTCATCCATATATATATACCTAACTACGAAGGGTCACAACCCTTCATCCACACCTATTTAGTAAAGCTAAATCGGACTACATTAATCGTTAACTAAAAATGTAAATATTAATGACAAGTGTGTCATAGGTCAGCTCACACATATATTTATGCATGATATAGGTTTATCTCTTACTATGTTCATCCCCTTTAAAACCATGTTGCCCTCAATGTTGATCAACTCAGGATGTTATTGCAGAAAAGTTTCATCCTCCTAAGTTGCATCCTCATTGGGAAGATTCTTCCACTTTATTAGATACTCCTTAATCTCTTGTGTTTGTAGTCATTTAATGTGGGTCTAAAGGATTGTCTTGAGTTCCAAAAATTATCGTACCTTCCTCATCTAGTTCAAGAAACTTTGTCTATGTATATATGTGTTCTTCTTTGACTTTCTTCAAGTAAGAAACATGAAATATTATATGTATGTGAGTAGATTGGGGTAGCTCCAACTTGTATGCAACACTGCCAATTCTCTATATGATTTGATAAGGGCCATAATATTTAGGAGAGAGTTTGTTATCCTTTTTTATTTCTTGAGGTATAGTTGTATATATGGTTAAAGGCATACAAATACCCAATCACCTACTTCAAAATGCCTCTCACTACGATGTTGATATGTTGGTTGCTTTATTGGTTTTGGGCCATTGTTAAATTCTCTCGAGATTGACTAGGACCTCTTGTTGGTGTTGAATGTGTTCTTCCATTGCACAAAATTTTGGTTAGACCTTAAAGGATGAGGTGATTGAGGAGGTTGGTACCCATAGAGTGTTACAAATGGATACATCTTGGAAGAGGTATGGAATGAAGTGTTATACCACAATTTTGGTAGTGTTGTACCACCATTCTGCTAGTGGTAGCCAATAAACCTACCTATCTTACTTTTCTAATATGAAACAATGAAGATAAGCTTCTATGAATTTATTGACTAATTATGTTTGTCCATCAATTTGAGGATGCGAAGTTGAGTTATGAGCTAACCGAGTACCCAAACAAGAAAATAAATTAGTCCAGAAATTGCTAGTAAAAATTGAATCATGGTCACTCACGATGATTATGGTGGTACCATGTGGCTTCAAAATGGTGTCCATAAAAGCAACAACTAATTTATCGCTATGACTAGATGTGACAAGGGACAAAAATGGGCATATTTTGTGAGCCTATCTACTATTACCATGATGACATTTTTACCACATGACCTAGGTAAACCTGTTATGAAGTCCATAGAGACCTCCTCCCACCTTTGACTAGGAATTGAAAAGGGATGAAGAAGACATGGTGTCTTAATTATTTTCCCTTGTTTTGTTGGCACACCATACATTTAGCCACCAATTTCTGAATATCTCCTTTAAGCCCTTCCCAAAAGAAATCTTGCTTGATTTGATGATAAGTTTTCAAAAACCCAACATTATCCCCTTTAGAGATGCATGAAGCTCTGTAAGGATCTTGTGCTTTAGGGAATAATTATTTCATAGGTGTAACCAATATGTATACCACAAGGCATTCCCTTTCCACTCGGTTTGTCGAGGCATTAGAGTCTTGTCAAATATTTTGAATCAAAGCTTGTGTATCTTTGTCATTTTCCCATTCAAATCTTACCTCATCCATCCAACCTACCTACCAAATGGTCATTGCACATAATAATGTCTCGTGGAATCATCTCTGCTAGATAGTGCATCAACTGCGGCATTCTCTTTTCCTTTCTTATAGATAATTTCAAAGTCATATCCCAACATTTTAGTCACCCATTTTTTTGTTCTTTAGATGATGATTTGTGTTCATAAAAGTATTTGGGACTATCATGATCAATCTTTACCTTAAAGTGTCTACCCATCAAATAATGTCTCCATTACTTGACTACATGAAGAATAACCGTAATCCATTTCTCATATATTGGCTTTAACAAATTCTTACCCTTGAGTTGACAACTCTCAAATGAGATGGGTCTTCCTTCTTGCATGAGTACTTGCTTTGATTATAGAACTTGATGCATCACATTGAAAAATGAAAGTCTTTGAAAAGTCTAGGGTTGCAAAGTGAAGTAGTGCACATGAAATCTTTTAGATTCTCAAAGGCCTTGGTGGTTGCTTCATTCTAGTGAAAAGATTTCTTTTTTAAGAAGGATTGAGTGGTGTTGTTATGCTATTATAGTTTTTACAAATCTGCAAGATTACTGTTAACCCCAAAAAATTATGCAAATTTTAAAGGGTTTTTGGCACTTGTCATTCCAATATATCCTTTATCTTATAAGGATCTACTTTGACCCCTTTATGTGACACAATATGCCTCAAGTATTGTATCTCTTGTACTCTAAAAGAACACTTGGAAGGTTTTTCATAAAGTTGATGTTGTTATATAGCTAGCAATACTTGGCCGGCATGTTGTAAATGCTCTTCCCAAGTCCCACTTTAGACTAGGATGTTATTAAAAACACCAATACAAATTTCCGCAAGAAAGGCCTAAACATAGTGTTCATCAAACTTTGAAATGTTGATGGGGCATTAGTGAGACCAAAAGCATTACCAAAAACTCATAATGGACTTCATGCGATCTAAAAGTTGTCTTATGGACATCCTCATCTTTGATCCGAATTTGATGGTAGCTAGAACAAAGATCTAGTTTTGTAAAATAGATCGCACCATGTAACTCGTCTAACAAATCATCAATTACTGGTATAGGGAACTTATCTTTGATGGTATACTTGTTAAGTTATCGATAATCTAGACACATCCTCCAAGTCTCATCTTTTTATGCACCATTATCACTATGGGATGAATATGCACTTTGACTATGTCTGATAATACATGCCTTTAACATCTCTTGTACCATTTTTTCAATCTCACTCTTTTGATCATAGGGATATTTGTATGTTTGAATGTTTATTGGTTGACTTACTTTGGTAGTAGGTGAATGACATGATCATGATCTCTTCTTGGTGGTAGTCCTTTTGGCATTTCTCTGAGAATGACCAAGTGGTCACTATTTGTAAATCGGGAGGTGTAGAAAGTTATGTGGGGTGAAATTCCATGGAGCACAATTGTGTGATGAATCCTTCCACCCCCTTTTTTAGAATTTTAACATTTGATGAGAACTAACCAACTATGGAGTTTTCGCTTGTAGTCCCCTTAGTTCAAATGTCCTTCCCTCAAAATAAAAACATAAACAACTCCTGGAAATTCATTTCTATTATTCCCAAAGTTGTAAGCCATTGTACTCCAAAATAATATCTACTCCTCCAATAGGAATGTAACACATAGGGAACTCTAATGTGTAATATCCCACTACTAGCTTGATTTTATGGCATTTTTCTCGAGTAAACATTTGTTCCACCATCTGCAATCATAACTTGAAATTTTGGAGCCAGATAAATAAAATAATTCAAACGTGTCACCAACTTAGTATTGGTAAAATTTTGTGTACTCTCAAAGTTAATTGACACATCCACTATCTATTTTTAATGAAATCCACAGCCTTAAGTGTTTATGGAGTGTTAACACTTGCAAGTGTGTGACATGAGATTGTAGGTTAGGAATCATGAGATTTAGATTTAGTCACCTCTTCTGCATCCCTTTCCTCTTCATCTCCTTCTTCCTCAGTGGCCCCTTCAATGTAGAACAATTTATTTTCAGCACATTTATGTCCCCTACTCCATTTGCTATCACAATTGAAACATAAACCTTTTTCTTCTTCAATTTGTTGAGGAGTAAATTGAGTAGGTCTAGGGAACGATTGTAATGGCCCCATGCACTCTTTATTAGTATTGAAATACCTCCTTTTTAACCAGATCTCTTTCCTCAATTAGTCATGTAAATATCATGGTTTCATATATAGAACTTGGATTAAACATGTGCACATTCAATTAGATATTATCCTTAAGGCCTCCTAAGAACAAATCATTCAAGTTGTTCTCGTGAGCATCCACCCTTAAGGATAGGTTCTGGAGTTTCCAAACATAATCCTTAATTGTCCCCATTTGCCACAACTTGGCTAATCTAAAGTAGATTTCTATAACACTGTTAGAGTAGTAAATTTGTATCTCATCTGTGAATACCGATCTTGTGATACTAAGAACCTTATTTTTATTTTAGGTACGTAGTCATCTATACCAAATGAACACCTCGACTCAAGATAGGAGGATGTCATAACCACCTTATATACATAAAAAAAAATCAGTTTATCCAAGTTATTGGATCCTTCCCATCAAAGTTATACTTTTCGATTTTATGTTCTTCCCCACGTATATTGTTATATACTTTGGATTGGATAGACGATCCACCCTAGTTTGGTTGTGTAGAATTTTTTTGTTGGAGTTAATTGAGGTTGAGGAACATTTAGGTTTGGAATGAGTTTTTACATAAGATCATCCAAACGTTAATTAATCTAGTCCACTTGAGTGTTCATATCTTATTATAAGTTACGCATATCATGTCGGAAATAAGGGATAAAATATGCGAACAATCCCACTCGAAGAACAATAATAGAAACTAATATGCAAAAATATTACAGATCTGAAATAAAAGTGCATGATAAAAAAACACAACACAAAGAGACAATATTTAACATGGTTCACCCAATTTGGCCTACATCCACCAAGAATCACTTGCTCAGATTTTATTACAAGCCACCTCTCTCTCAATACAATACCCAAATGCTTTGGAGCTATGCTCATCAAACTCTACAGAATTCACACTTGAACTCACACACATCTACAATGTTCTCAAACCCTACCATATGCACGAAAAGCACACAAATAGGAAACTACATGAGAAGATTTATAATACCATGGGTACCAAAACCATGGGCCATAAACCTATGGGTCAAAAATCTCACCCATATGATAAGAGCACGTTCCTCGAGATATCGGGCATGTTTTTTGAGGCCAAGAATTGTGGATGGTGTATAGTAATTTTAGTGTACAGTCTTCAACACTTCCACACATGAAAACATGCTCCACAACACAACATAAGATCATCCAAACGTTGATTGATCTGGTCCACTTTAGTGTTCATATCTCGATTGTAAGTTACACATATCGTATTCGATCTAGCTCACCTTGTGATCGGTTGAGGACAACCATAGAGTAAAATATCCCTTAATACTTGTTTCTAAATCCATATCTTCTATATAAGGAGTTTTACCTAGAGTATCATAATTCTTGTTCTTACCCCTAGTTTGTGGACCTTCCATAACAAGGGCTTGACCGTACACAATTAAAATTACCTTGTTGACCAAATTTGACCAATGAATTTCTTGATGTAGATGACTTCAAATTTGAAAATTTAGATAATGTACCTAAATGGAAATTTAAATGTCTTTATGAAAATATAATTAAATATGGTAAATTTTCTAAAAATGCACTTAGAGATAAATTTTATGAAAAATATTATAATTGCAATAAATCTCACAAAATAGTGAAAAAAATCTAATTTTTTTACTGGAGCTTTATAGTTTTTATCCCCAACTATGGTAGTAAAAATCTCTAGGAAATTTGCGTTTGTGAGTGAGATGTAGTGGAAAAAACATTAGTTGCCATAATTGATGCTCTTATACCACTTGTAATGAAATTACTTCAATATAAGAGCAAGAACAAAAGAATACTGATTGTATAAATGAGCCACTTCGAGGGGGAAACCTCCCAAAAGCATATAACAAGAATATAATTCACAAATTGATGATTTGGGAGAGCCATGCTCATCCATATATAGACCTAACTATGAAGAGTCACAACCCTTCATCCACACCTATTTATTAAAGCTAAGTTGGCCTACATTAATCACTAACTAATGAATGTAAATATTAATGATAAGTGTGCCTTAGGTCAGCCCACACATATACCTATGCATGTGATAGGCTAAGCTCTTATAACAAATAATGATATAAATAATATAGAAAATAGTGAGAAAGTACATGAAGTGAGATATGTCAACACTTTGCACAAGACACATGTGTTAGTCTTGTTAGCTAAAAAGATAACACATACACAATATATTTAATCAAGAATTATGAGGAATCGAAATGAATTACAATGAAACAATAACACTTGTATAGTGTGGAGGGATGCCCCTAATAGAAGAATATAAGGAACAAAGCTAGCTCCTATTAACATGTAACAATCTATGTGTCTTGCATCAAGATCAATATACCACTTGAATGCATGTGTGTAAAGAGTAGAAAATATATGCTATCAATCAAACAACAAAGACAAACAAAATATATAATGTAAAGTGCTTGACAATGCAAGCTATATGTATATGTTTGGTATTGTATTTTTTGTAAATATGTGAATGTTTTTGTATTTTTGAATTCAGCTATATACTGAAAGAGAGGGGTAGCACAAGAACTACCCAATGAGAGCCTCATGAGGTGGCAAAACATGATTGAAAGAAATTGGAGGCTCAATCCATAATTTTGTTGAAGAAAGATGCTTATGTACGAGTGGTACAAAGGCTTGAATATGTGTCATAGAAGTCGCGAGGAAAGAACTAGGTAGACTAGATCCATGAGAAGTAGTGTGTGTCGGGAAAAACCTAAAAGGATGATTGAAAAGGTGAGATCCACTAGATGTAATGTGTGCACTAGAAGACTGATGATGAATCCTAGAAGGTCAAGAGCCACTAGAGATAATGCATGCACCGTAATATTGACGATGAAAGCTAGGAGGGCAAGAGCTGCTAGAGATAACTTATGAAGAACGAGGCCTATTAGGAGACCTAAGAGGGCAAGAACCACTAGATATAACATGTGAAGTATAAATCTTATCTAGAGACATAAGAAGGCAATAACCATTATATATAGCATGTAAAGTAGGAACTATAGAAGTATGATGAGGTAACATAGGAAGAGGATCCTCAAGAGGCATATCATAAATTGTGACAACTTGTTGTTAATGAATAAACTTGACACATTGGTGTATGGTAGATGAGATAACCCTAAGAGCACATAACCATAGAATTCTTAAACACATATCACCTAAACTAAGAGTGGAATACACTAGAAATGAGACTTGTGTAGTAACAAAATTGACAATGATGGGTAGAATAATATGTTTATAAGTAGAATTATAATCATGAGAGATGTGCTTTTTAGAATAGTCGAGATAACGAAGTAGCTTGAGATTACATAGATTATGCTTATTATGTGAATCAACCATTAAACTATGTATGGTACTTGATTAATAGATGTGCGAATATACAAAGTATAATTAATAAGAGCATCATGCATATCGTCATCATTAAATGTAATAACCAATGGAGAAGGTGTCATAGGAACAATGGTCCCAATCATTGCATGTAATGGGTAATCATAATAAGGCATAAGTGGTGTCGTTTAACGAGCATTATGCACTTCAAGTAGATTTTTCAGTGTTATGATTAGCAAGTTGATCATTGAATTTTTTTAGCTTTGAATTATCATCGGTAGGCTTAGAGGATTCAGTAGGCTCATTCCATTCAATTACATTTGTATCAATAAGAACTTGTATAATATGTTTAAACTCAATACATTGATTAGCAAGGTGACTAATGCATCTATCATATTCGAAATAGGTATTAGCATCAAAACTCTTCCTATAAGGCTTGCTTTCATCGACCTCAAGTAATGGAGAGAGATACACAAGATTGCACTTAAGTAATTGTTTGAGCTTAATGTGTGGAACACAAGGAAAACACATAAAATTCCTTTGTGTTGATTACAATTATAGATTAGTAGGTTGGGATACGCCATTAATAATGTTTTTAGTAGTAGGATTATTGTCATTAGTATCGCTTTTAAATGTATTTTACTAGGGAATTTATCACTAGATGTAATAGAATAACTAGCAACATACTTAAGCTTATTTATATGTAATAACATGGCCTCACGTTCTTTGAGTGTATGACATACATGATCAAATGAGGGGAGTTTGTCAAATAGAACTGATTCTTACAACGGGGAAAGCAAGCTTTGTGTGAAGATATCCTAAAGTTCACTATTAACTAAGATATTATTCATTTTAATGAGCATAGTATTGTAGCATTAACATAATCACAGATGTGCTCATTAGATCCTTGTCACATTTTATACATTTTAGCTAAGACACTTTATTGCCAATCTTGATAGAAAATTGTGTAAGAAACTCGATTTAGCCAAGGTAGTGAAAGATCACACAAAATGTGTGGGGATATCATAAAACCATTGTAATGCAAAGTCCTTAAGGATTTTAGGGAAAAAATTTACGAGTAAATATCGTTAGATGTGTGTTAAAGCATGCCACATGGAATGATCAAAGGTTTTTTGTAGGGTCACTCTTGTCATCGCGAATAGAAATCTTAAATATAATAAAACCAAGAGGCAAGGGATAAGAATCCACTTCGAGCTACGTAGACTATAAAGCAATTGAGTAGAATCCATAGAATGAGAAGCAATAATGCACCTTGTTGTTATTATAAGATTTGAGGTTATAAAGAAAGAACAAGTATTTCAAGATCCCGCGTGTTAGAAAAACAAAATATGTGATACACTATATTATATGTACGGATAGTGGTAGATGTAGGAATATACATAGAGACATTAGATTTTGAGATTTGAGGTACCCCTAAAAGTGTGGGAATTGTAGAGGTGGGAATAATATATGTTTATATCATATAAGAAGGTGAAGACTTCCCAAAAAGGGATCCCTCATAGAATTTTTTTATCACAAATGAGTTTGGTAACAAGAATAATATCAATGACAGGGCTTGATGTGATGAGGATTTTCACAAAGTTGTGTATACTGAAGTGATATATAAGGTCAACTTGTTCTTGGTCCACAATGTTGTCCTCTTCGTGGTCACAATCATAAGAATGTTTGTTATTTTTTTCCATATCATGTAATCACGCCTCATTAACATGATCAAGTATAGATGGAATGCTAGATATAGGCAACAAAGATGAATTCATGAGGAGACGATGTTTGTGAGTAGATGGAGAAAGCTCGATATGCTCAATGTATTGATTGTTAAGCTAATTACTATGAAGAAAGGACATATGAAGGAAGCACATGTACAAACTGAGATATACAAAGAATAATAAACCAAGACAGTAGAAAAGAAATCACATAGAACTTAGGGTTTGAGCTAGAATGTTCGATGCAAGAGATGGGTTCACCAAATGTTTACACCCTTTTTAACATTAACTTAAGATTGTTATGGAATGTGTTATGGAATGCACAAAAACTAAAAAGGAATGTAAGGTTCAATAATAAGAGCTATTTTGATTAGTTATCTTCCAACATTAACCATGCAATATCTTAATAATGTGTCGGTACTTATAATCTAGTGTTTATAGTATACTACAATCTTGAAAACACAAGAGGAGAGATGAACTTAGCTATACAAAGTGGTTTATGAGAGATCTAGGTACATAGACGATACAAACTATGAGTAATGGATATATATATGCTTTGTTTTGGAAACTATGACCTAAAATTACACTTGGTAAAAAACCATACAAAACTTTTAGGATTGTCTGTGTGAAACTAGAGTTGTTGTATGATATTAAACCTCTTACGAGTGGAGTTTTGTAAATTTTTGTGCCCTTTGGTGGCCTAGAAATATGTTTCCTGTCAAACCATAAGTGTCATACAATCTCGAAACCATCCGAAATCAATCGAATAAAACTCAAACCCTAACCACAGGTGGAAGACCCTACAAGAAGGTTACTATTTGGGTTGAATTACAATCTTCGCACAATCTACATTAACATTACTCAAAGAGTCCTTTAACCACACATACTTCTCCACCTAACATATGATATCTAGATGAATACAACTACATGAAAGCTTGAATCACTTTGAACATGCTTGAGACGATTGTTCTCTTGCGATGACATTGAGTATGGCTCTTTGAGTTCTTGTAAATGAGGGAAGTTGAAATCCTTGACCTGGTTGAGTAATTCAATAGTAGTGGTTTCTCTAGTGGATGTGCATAAGCTTTGGGAAGATTTAGGAGCCTTTGGTGCCTTTTATGCCGTTGTTTACAATTAGAGCTCACGAAAGTGCCAAGTTATTTCCAGGTTTTTTAATGAGGTAATATAAACTTGTTTATATAGGGTTATAATTTATCATGCAAAGGCTGAACCAAGAAGATGAAAATATCCAACAAAGATTGTGTAATTAAAAGTAAAGCTAGAATATGTTTCAGATCTAAAACCGTATATGTCGGCCAAGACTGAAATTAAACATGATCCTATTGTACAATTTTGGATAGGGAGATGGTGGATGAAATCTAGAAATTTCATCATAATGGGTAGAGTTTAAGAACTAATTTTATGCATTTACACTCAAATATTGACAACACATTAGTGTGTAGGAATAAGCAAGTTAAGAAAGAAATATCAAGAAGTGATGAGTAGAGATAGGATGTGGGTGTTTTCTTACCGAAGAAGTACAATCATAACTAAGAATGTCAAAATGATAAATTACCAAATTTGAGTGTCTACAAAATCACACACATATCACTTCATATATGCCAAATTGGGGTAGAATTTTAAAAAATAATCTACATTTATAATTCATTTGAGTTGAGTTCAAATTCTATAAATGGACAAGTAAATTCTATCTCAATGAAGCATAAGAGAGGCTACATTTTTTTGGCTTGTTTTGGTATGGACCTACATTTGTAATTTAATTACGTCGGTTGAAATTTTAAAAATAAAATCAAAAGTAATTTTCAAAATATGTATCAATATGTTGATAACCCAAGACAAATTTTGGAATTAATGAATTAGAATAACAAGAATAGGCTTATGAATCCTTCAATTATTCATCACCATCTTCTTGTATTTCTCTCAACTCCTTGTTGGTTACATGCCTTGGATTTGTAGTCAAAAATGATCTTCCCTTCGTCTTTTTGTCTATGTATGTAGCTACAGGAATATTCGATTCATTTTTGAAATATCTACCTATTGGGATATTCATTTCATCATCATCTTCATTATTTAAAGCTTCGCGAAGTTCATCACCATCACTTTCTGATTAACTAAAAGAGAGTTTTGGGGATATATGGGGTTGTTAATCTAAGCTATGAACAATTGTACATAAAGTAAATAAATACAATAACAAGTATATAAAATCACCCAAGAAAAAAAAAAATGTAAAAGGAAATGTTAACCCTAATGTGTAAGAGGGATGAGGAAAGAACTCTCGGTTGAATAAAAGATGCTCATAGGAGTGTGTCACGAGGTGATTTGGAAAATCTGGAAGCAAGGACAATTGTGCGAAGGCTTGAAAAGGATGGACTGGACTCGATTCCTTAGACTAGAGTGCTGAGAGAGGGACCGAGGCACCTACGGGTGCTCTGGTATGTCAAATGGGAACCCTAGTATGTGTAAAAGCTCTAGAAATGATCTTCACAGGTTCAACATATGGTCCAAACCCTTATCCTGTCATAACAAGTTCATTGTAATTCTTTAGATGTTCTTTACTATTACAAGATAATGAAAAGACCTGCAAAATACCGAACAAGTATCAAAACCCTAAAAAAAGAAAAATCCAAATGAATGGGTCAAACTGACCTTAGCCCACAACAATGGACTTACTTAACCGAGCACTACACTATATTTTGAACCCAAATGTAGTTCTGGTAAGTGTGTGCATAATGTAGCCTAGGTGCTCTTGTGTTAGTTGCACTTTGTGAAGTAGCGAGCAATAACTAGATGTAGAAAATGTAATAGAATGTGTGCATACATAGAATAGAATCCCTCCCCGTATAAAGTGTGATGCAAATGTCTTAGCCTTGTGCCTTGTGATGGAGCTATGTAGATGCAAGTGATCTCCAATGCAATAGATGGATGCAACTCTAGATGTAGGATGCAACTCTTGATCTAATTTTGTAATTAACCCTAAATGGCCTACCACCAAAATATAAGAAGCGAAATGCAATAGAAGAGCCTAAAAAGTGGTGGGAAAGTTCAAGAAGGATCGGGCTGCCCATGGTGGGACGAGGGCACCCCAATTGGCTTGGACACCCCAGTTGAGGCTAAAATAACGGAAAATGACTGAAATAGACTGGGCATATGGATGTAAAAGGTCGAGAATGATGAAATAAAATAAAAGAAGATGGCTAAAAGACAGGGGTTGATTAGTACTTTCTTCACTCAAGAACCTTCTAAATAGTAGTATGAAACCGGGATAAATAATATCTTAAGTGCATAATTTTGTGACTACATTTTGCCCCCACTTTATGTTGGTGAGTGGAAATATCAGTAACATAAAGTAGGTAGAGATTTGAACCTGATGTCCATGAAGATTGTAGTAGAAAACCTGTTGATGGACTAGACAAATCATGGAATGAAAAAAAGGAGTGTGGAAACTAAAGATGAAAAATGTGAGGAAAAATGTGATGAGATAGAACCTAGGGTGGAAATGCATGTGTAGCTACTTATGTGTGTGATGTACCCGCATAGTTAGTAAAGTGTGTGATGTCTCGAAGTGTTGTTGATGTTGTTGTCGTCATTGTTTTATTACCCCCATTTGACTATTTATTTCTCATACGACCCGGACATGCAAGGAGAAAATGATAAGTAGTCAAATATGTATGCATGTATGTGTAGAAATGCAATGTAAAAGTACGTAAATGTAAAATACGTAAATGAAAAATTTTAAATGGAACATGTGCACTGATCCATGTTGAGAAAGAGAGAATAGAAGGATATCCCGTACTACCGTGGTTTTTGGGCTATTCGACACCATAGGCCAAAGAAGTGTAGGGAGGAATTATGTTATATTCTCTAAGCTTTAATTGCTTCCTTGAATGTGTGTGAAGAGATCTATGTATGTCCTAGTTTTTTTGGTGATCTGACGCCACTGGCCGAAGTAGTGTAAGGAGGCACACCCAATGTAACCTCTAAACCTGTAACTATTTCCCATAATGCTAAGGACACCATGTCCTGTAAAAGCCACTATGTACAAAATTTGTAGACCGATTTGAACCCACTCGCTTACGTAAACCCACAATGGCAAGGGCAGAAAGTGCACTGAATCAAACCGATGTAAATGCGTTGTGTTAGTATGTAAAACCCCAAATGATGCCCCCTCATTGGGGGTGCATGTAATGTCACTGATATGAGAATGCGACCACAAAGAGGAACAACCACATGAATCGTACCTTGAAAAGTTCTTGGTAAAAACAAGACACACATAAACAAAGGCTAGCCAAAGACAAGTGTTAGTATGAACAAGCATGCATGTAGAAAATAATGTATAAGCTATGCAAACAGTGTAAAAGCTACCAAACAATGTAGTAGACATTATTGGGTTTCAGAATGGAACATGGGTTGAAACCACAATCAGGGGACAACAAGTCCCTCCTCTTTAATGGGAGAGGTTCCCTTATTGAAAGCAGGAAAAACAAATGTACAGATATACAACTCTCAATGTTTGGACCCTGATATTCTGGAATGTTTTCATACTTAAAAGATTATCAATCAGAAGGAATGGAAGAATAAAGGGATGGGAGAAGGAAGAAAACAACAATGCTTTTGGGAAATATAGATAGCAGAGTATCTCCTACTCACATTGAACCAAGAAAATATAGAAAATGATCAATTACTTCACCACCGATGCAAATATATAGACACAAAGTTCTAAATATTACACATACCAGAACACAAAGTTTCTATTGAATGCAAAACAAATGATCCATTGAATTGAGCAAGGATATATATATATATATATATATATATATATATATATATATATATATATATATAACGAGTAAAATAAGAAAGAAAGAACTTTTGTATTGAATTACTTCATAATTTACAACTTTCCCAGAAAACCAGAATCCCCTTTTCCCATGGCCAAAGCCATATATTTATAACAATTCGTATACATCCATACTTTGTCCCCAAGAAAAGAATATCCGAAAGGGATAATGTTTGTTGCAGATCCACTTTTGGAAAGTGACATGAAACAAACGCACTCATGAAAACTGGAGGTTCAAAAAGGTGAATATTTCGTCAGTTCAAGCATGATTATTTTAGTAGGGGACATCTCATGATTTTCTCCTTCACGTGGTCTTGCCATTTCTACCTTTTAACCACTTTCATAGCACTCAAGTGCTTACTGGTAAGTTTTATCCCTTTTTATTGTGCATGCCCGATAAACTCTATTTTCTAATTATTAAACTTTACATCCCTTCAAACTTATTAATTTGGCCCATAAAAAAATGCATCTCATAAGGAAATGACAATAATACAGAGAAAAATAAAGAAGGACGATCCATTCTTGTGTTTTGTAGAGCTCTGGTTCATTAATGGCGATAAAAACTAAAAGAGGGCATTTGGCTATCTTTTCCCCTTTTACCTTCAAATTTGGACCCTACATGTGGCAAGATCCAAGCAACGATAGCTGGGGGAGAAAATTTGCATTTCTTGACATTTGGGAGAAAAAGCATATTTTCTCGATTTGCTCCACCCCCCGCAGCTCTGCCAAAGGCCGGGCACATGGTGCCATCTGAGTGGCTGAGGAAATGTGGTTCAAATCTTCCATTTAAACTCTTTTTAACAAAATGCTCAAATTCTCAAAAACCTCTGCCCGTTGTTCCGATTTCATTCTTCGACACGTGGCATCACCTGACTGGTTGCGGGAGTGTGTTTCACTTTTATACTTTATCTATTTTAGTCAGGGAAAAATTCCAATCTTTCCCCCGAAATTCCATGCCCCCACCGTTGACTTTTCAACATAGGCCACATGTCCATTTCTGATTAACTGCGGGCCTTAACTTAGAAAATTTCCCCTTTGTATGAGTGGGGCTCCAATTTCCGAGAAATTAAATTCAGGGGAAAATTGAGAGGACAACAGACACGCAAGAAGATAAATTAAGCTGCACAAAGTGGGCTGCAAACATGGGACATCATTCACGATGTTCGCAAACAACAAACAAGTGTGCACACCAAGCATAGGGCAAGGCCCATAAACAATAACAAACAATGTAACAAATAAGTATGGAAGCAAATATCCTTGCATAACAAATGTTGCACATGAAGCACCCATTAGCATGTTAGAAAGATAACTAGTATGTCAAAAGCGTGTATAACCAAGTAATGTAAAGTGCTAAGTACAAAATGAAACAATAGCACCTGGAAGAGATGAATGTAGATGCCCCCAGCAACCAGTGTAGGAAGGGTAGAAGACGAGCATTTGTGTTGCATCTAACGGGCCTGTATTTGCGATCACAACTAGACAAAGGTGTGAACGTGCATGTGTGTATGATATAGATAAATGACACACAAGTAAGCTAACTAGCATGTGTAATAAAGTGACCATGAACAAGCAAAAGTAAGCAAGAGTAAAAGCAACCATAATATGCAGTATGTTTTGGATGGATGGAATAGAATGAAAGATGTAGTGATAGGAGCCACGTGCCCCCCGAGTGGATGAAAATGTATGTAGTGAGGTTCATTTTGTTTTCCCCCTCAAAAGTCAAGAATGAACTGTAAATGAGAGCACATTATAGAGAAATGGTCGAATAGTGTGTGTTGTGTCTAGCGCACTGTGATGAGTATGTATGCGTAGGGATGATGATATGTGACATATAGAAGAGATGAGCGTGAACCTTATAGCCTAGGCATATATCACGACAAAGTGAAAGGTGGAGTGATGATTTAGCCCTAAGCATTTATCAATGCATGAGGATTAAAATAAGTGTTGATAATGTAAAAGGAGTGGTGATGTAGCCTAAAGCATATACCACTACAAGATGAATGAGTAAGTGACTATTTAGCCTATAACGCGTGTCAATATCCTAGAATTATCGCATGGTGAAAGGTTGGATGATGAATTTGTGATGAATGTAAGGTCCATTTGATTTGTAAACCCTTGGTAGTCAAGTATAGACCGAGGAACTAAAGTGCGTCATTGGGTAGTGAGTGTAGTGCGTATAATACAATGCAATATGTGTGATGATAATAGACGACCATGTGATGAGTAGAATATGTAATGTATAAGATGTAATGTACTATGTAGAACAATGAGTGTAAGATGCACGCGATGTGGTATGTAAAATTGTAGATTCATAAACCACGAAAGTGTTGTATATGTATGATGAATACTAGTATGACATGTAACTAGGATATGTAAATGTGCAAATGATGTAGTCTAAATGCAAGATATATGATGTATGACGTGAGATGCATGAATAGATGCAGTGTGTAATTATAGACACCAAATTTTGGTATCACCCTACATTTTCTCTCTCTCTCTCTCTCTCTCAATAGACTTATTCCATTTCCCACCAAACCTACATGTTTGATTAATCAATTAATCTCCTTTAAATCCCTAAACATTGTTGGCATAGTAGTTGGTTAACATGATGAGATCCCTCTCCACCATCGCTTGAGCTTTTGGTGTGACAAAGAAATCATAACATAGTATCGAGCTAGGCAATTAAGCCACTCGACTCTGAGTAAGTACTAGGATGGGTGACCTCCTAAGAAGGCCCGGTGTCATTGCCTCCTATTTTTGTTGGACCTAATTTAGTGAATACATTATGGGCTCGGGATCACATGGTTGCTCGGCTCTATCGTGTGGGGGTGTGTTGGCGTAGCAATGGTTAACACGATGAGATCCTCTCCACCATTAGTTCGAGTTTTTGGTGTGACGGAAAAGCATAACAAACATCATGTATGTGCTAATAATGTCCAAATATTCCAATTAAATCACATTACCCCACTCAATCAAATTGTGTCCCCCACCATCCAAATCATGAACCCCACTCAATCAAATCAAATCTATTATCTCACCTACCCAGTCAAATCATGTCCCCCCACTCACCTGACCAGGGTTAATTTATCAAACCCCGGTTACTCGTTAACCCCAATCTAACCTCACCTCCAAGCTATAAATATGGGTCTTCCCCCTTCTTTCAAAAGGGAGGAAAAGGGAGGAAGAATCAGTATGAAATCTCTGCTTATTGAAGTTTTTAGGAGAGGAGAAGAAAGTGCTGAATTAAGTTCTGCAAGTTTGAGGTCAATGGAAAACCTTTTCCATTGTTAGAGGTTAGAGGTGAGAGTCTTTGGAGAAAGCTTTGAGATTGCTTGTCATCTTACCATCCTGATGCCCATTTCATCTCCATACCAGAGCACCAGCTAAGTCCCCTCATCATTCCAGTTACTTGGCATTTTGTATTTCATTATTTCTACATGATATCTATTGTTCATCATTTATTGTTATCTTTCTAGACACGGGGTTGACATCCTCCAAGGGAGTTCATAACCTCTTGGAACCGGCACATCCAGGAAACCCCCGCATATTGTTATCTAATCACATATGTTTCATTTTTGTAGATATTATCACATATCTATCTTCTTTGCGCCTATAGATTCATATATGCATCTGAGGTCTTAAGCCCTCCATCATTCAAAGTTACTAGTGGCATATAGTATCGGCATTCATCCACGTAAGAATGAGGTTTCCTGTACAACATTTTGGCACACCCAGTGGGACCAAACCTGGATTCGGTCATGTTTTTTTTCTTTTTTGCTTGTCTTGAGGAGGTGTTGTAAGTATAATAGTTATCCTTATTCATAGTTGTTGTCCAGATTACATATCTTGTGAATATTTCATTTTTCGACTCACTCATTTACAAGATCTAATGTTGATTCTGCCAATGTGGTATCCTTCTTACATTTAGGGGTCTTTGTCGTCGCCAAGGTAAGTGGTTGTGTTGGTTTGGAAAGGTTTGTTATTCAGTTCTCTAATTTATTTTTATTCCTATTCAAAAATAATAATTCCTATTTATTGTTATTGTTTTTCAAAATTAATAATTATAAATACATATGTATAAGTAAATAAATTAAAAATTAAAAAAAAGTTATTAGTAAATTTATAACCTAAACTACTAACCCAAAACCCACATTCCCACCTATCTCATGTCTCCCACTCACTTCCTAACACCCGGCTAGCTCGGCCACACCCACACCAAGCTACTTACCTCTCACTCCACATAGCTCCCCTCGACCTCTACCAACGCCAACCTATACACCAATTCTTGTCACTTTACTGCACCCATATTTCTTCTCTCCTTGGCCACTTCTCACTCCATAATCCAATCCCATCTCTCAAACACTCTCCCGAGCTACCCCATCTCCCTTTCAACACACAACCCTCACCTCGGTCCTCCTCTCCATGAGCTACTTCATCCACACCCACTCAAATATTTGTCTACTCTCTACCCAAAGCGCCCAACTCCCTCACATCCTCCACCGACCCCTCGGTTTGGCTTGTTGTCCATACAAACTTACCTATCGACCTCTTTTTTGACTTGCTTTCTCACAACCCCATCCCATCCCACAACTCGACCACTTCCACACAAATCCTCTGCTAGCTATACCTAACAACTCCTCTGCGATCTCCAACAACTCCTCTGCGCAAGTTCCTGTTTTCCTCTAAACTCAACTCATCCTACCGACTCGTCCCTCCTTCTTTGGCCCAATGATACAAACACGTCCTACATCTCCCATGTGTAAAAAAACCTCAAAATATTTTGCGACATTCTCATAAGATAGCTTCAAACATTGTATCCATCCCCATGAATGGGAAGAGGCTTCCCCTACATATTTAAATGAATGAATTAGGAATAAACTTTGCAAGAAATTGATTAGGTCTATACACATTGTTAGCTTTAGTCATAATACTGGAAAGCCATAGGATCGTCCATACCCCATGGCAAGCATTTCAAAGACCGACCTTGGTTTAAGAATAAATATTTGTGGGTAGTGATCTCCACCACCATTTTCCACGCAGAAAAAAAAATTAAACATATACATCGGCTCCCAAGATTCCGACCCATGATCCTTCTAGTTGTTTCTAGCTCAAGTTTCAACTCATGCAATCTTTGTGGGAAGTGATTGTACATTCTCGTTATAGTAATTAGTTTCTAGTTCTTTTGAACACATTTACAAACAACATACAACACCATAGCCAATCATATATTTCTCGTTTATATTTTTGTGATTCTCATTATGTCATCGTACATGTGAAGAGCCATGTCCATGTGTAGTATGACTATCCCAGGCTTTGCTTCATCAGTTGTGACATGCCTTCATCTACGGGACAACACCGTATAGATTGTAGAAATCTAGTCAGCGGGAGTTTGGATCTCCACCTCATACTTTTCCATCACATCGACCCACCGACCCCTTTCATTTCACATTGACCAAGCATCCCATTTCCACTACAAACCAATGACCGATGACCCATTTAAAAACTTGTTTGACTTTCATTGTTTATAGTTTGTCTTCTTTATCGTTCAAGTAATAGAAAAAACAAAACAAAACTATCATTCATAATTTCATATCACTCTATCATTCCATCATTTATTGTATCATTTTTTTATTTTTCCAATCACTTCAAGTATTTCGTGATTTCTTTGATCATTTATTTCATGAAGTTATCATTCCCTAGTTTATTTCCTAGTTTATAGCCTATTAGTTTTCATATCTTAATTACTACAATTTTGTTAATTAATTAGATTAATTTTTTATTTTTATTTTTTTACGATGACATTATTTATAAACAAAATATTTACGACACTTATATCATTTTTTAATCACATCTAATTACATTTCTTTTCTTTTTGTAGGGTAACGTCTACGACCTTGCGACCACAGAATTACATCCGTCAAAGATAACCATTGAAACAAAAACATGCCTAAACTCTCTTTCACTAGACCCCTCCTACAGTCATAAACGGTGCCATTTTAGGGTACCCAGGGTGATCGAGGCCATTGATTGGTGCTTTCAAAATACATCACTATCATGTGCAATCAAATAACAGGGAAAATGTTCTCCAGGTTTTACTCATTTTCCCTATTTTCTCCTTTCTGCATTGTAATTTCCCTTTCTTGCATGATTGTTTGCATCAAACTTCACATTTTGAATTTGGTCTAAAATGAACCCAGTACATCTTGCCTACTCACATAGCCTAAATAGGGGTTTAACCTTCTACATTCCACATTATCACACACAACCTAAAACTTCACAAACTAAATCAACACATCGAAACATTCCTTTCACTGGTTCACTGATTGGGACTTGAACACCCAACAGGAACCCGTCTCAGACATCTCCCAAGCCAAAACTACCTGAAACCATCCTTAAACGATCATTCCTTAGGCACCTTGTTATCCACTTTTCTTTTCACATCCTCTAAATTAATCATGATGATAAAAAATATGTTGCTTGATTTTTTTGTCAACAAATTACATAAACAAATGTTTCTCTATTTCACACCTATTGTCACTCTCTCTCAAATCGAAACAAAACAACAATGTCCTCCACCCAATAAAGTTACTTCCTCTAAGGATCTTTCCCAACAAGATTCTAAACTCAAAACCACACCTTCAGTTACCCAACCCCCTGTCTCTATGGCCTCGCTTCATGAGAACCATGTCATCCAAGATTGTCCCTATCTTAAAACTAATCCTCATATCCCTCACCAAGCCAATCTTCCTAAACCAACCACACCACCATCTCCCACTCCTCTAGAGACACTTGGGCCTCCTCCTAACCCCATATATGATTTTGTATTTCAAAATCTCCCACAATCTCTCAATCCTCCCAATCTCCTCAATTGGTGGATCGCATTCCACCCACATCCTTTTTGTCAATTCTATTTCATTCACTACTAATATGCCTATCTAGCCATCTCAACCTCTTCACACTTATATTCCTACCCATCGTATGCTCCAACCGTCTCAACCTCTTAACACACATATCCCCACTTATCATTTACCACAACAACCTACCCAACTTCAACAAACACATCATGTCCCTATTATTCAAAGTCATCCTATGCAACAATCTCAACCCATGACACATGTTAATCCTTACCAAACAGTTCCCCACACACCCACAAGTTTATCAATCATCTTATCAAATGATTTCACAAACATCCCACCCACAGTTTATCAACCACCTTATCAAATGATTCCCCAAATACCCACACATCCACAAACGTATCATTCACCTTATCAAGCTACATTTCATACCACACAACCAATCCAATCCCAACCTAACATTACATCAAATTATCCTATTCACGATTTGATGAATTGATTGGCCAATTTAGAAACCGTTACCTTGGCACCCAAGGATACATTATCTTATGAACAAATTTGTAACAAACCGATTCATCCATCGGTTCCAATCAAACCCTACCCTCCTCATTGGAAAATTCCCGAGTTTACTAAGTTCAACAACAAGGAAGATCCCCAACAACATCTTTACACATTTAAACATGCATGTTGTCTTATTGCGCATGATCACAATCTACTGCTTCACACTTTCCCCATGTCCTTGTTCAGGTCCGCGTTAGACTGGTACAATAGTATCCCCCAATACTCGATATTGTCCTTCACTCAACTCACATAGTTGTTCTTAGAACACTTTTCAATTAACATTGCACGTAAAACTACCATCATCGACCTATACCCCATCTCGACGGTTTGATGACGATTCCATTTCGACTTTTTTCGCGCAATGACATGGCATTATAAACCAACTGTCCTTCTCTCTTCCACAAACTGAACTCATCAAAATCTTCTCATGTTCATGTGCAAAACATATATCATCTACTTTGCAAATCCAATCATTCCGAACCTTTGACAAAGCTTTCACAATGACTCGTAAACTCGAAACTCATGTCATTGAAAAGGTCATCTTAAACTCAGATCGGCCAAACCTAAAGTTGAATCTACTAAACCATCCACACATGACAACACATTTAAAGGTGTGGCCAACATCATGGTTAGTAATCCCTCATCTGCATCTACATCCAACACATGGCCTCAACAATGAGCCCCTTAACCAACAATCAACTATACCCCCTTGGGAGAATCCTATAGCTCCGTATTTGACAAATTGATGACCGTAAACTCCATCCAACTTCCTCCCATATGACCCGTGGACAATTCGCAAGCCAAGCCTATTTGGTATCATGAAGCCCACTATTGTAAATATCATCGAGTCAAAGGTCACGACATTGAGAAATGTCGTTCCTTCAAAGATCATGTCCAACAACTCATAAATCAAGGGGATATCCAAATCGATAGCTCCACTACTCAAACTTTACCTAATCAACCACCAATAAATCAAGCCATGCCCTTTACATCTCAACTATCAAATGCTTATATGATTGATATCGTCAATCAAGATCTCATCTTATCACCGACTCGCATGATCCCACATTAGACATTATTCCCATTCCTTATTCAAAACCTAACACGCCTATATCAACTTTTACTACTTGTCCTAAACCTACACCTTCTTCTACCCTTACCACATCTACATCAAATTTGACTAGAAAATCTACTTTATCCACTTCAATCATGCCCCAATCCACCACCTCGTTCATCCTTGACCTATTTTAGCCCCACTAATATCCACACATATCCCTACATCTCTCACATTTATTCCTTCACCCACATATGCCTCAAACACACCTATTACTACACCTACATTACTCACAACCATCCCAGCTAAACTCATTTCTACCACATGTACCTTTACAACCCCACCTCCGACATCAACCCCATTAGCAAACATATCATTCTTACCCCTCGAAGCATTTATGAAGCAACCAGTCCCACCTACTTCTACACCCGATAATACTCCTACATTTGTTGCATTACCTATAATGTCTACTCCATCGGTTACTACATCACCCACATTTCCAAATATCCCAAATATACCTACATCCCTATCTATCCCAACTACCCCTATATCTATCATATCAACAAATCCACCTATCCCTACCTTGACATCTTTACCTATATCCTTGCCCATGGCCACATCACCCGGTCTATCCCAATACTCTTTACTTAATCCTTCTATCCCAACAACCAAATCCTCTCGATCTGCAACCCTATCAAAGATACCCTTTGAAACATCTATTAAAAACACCTCCACCTAAATCAAATAAAGATGGTTTGCATTCTCCAAAATTAAATCTTTCCTTGCCAAAACCTAAACAATCCACATCTCACATAGATCTCATTAATCACATCATACAAACACCTATTTCTCCATTAACATCCTCCTCTTGTTTTAGAACATTTTCTCCATTAATAACCACACCACCACCATCAAATCCTCCAGTTGAGATTATTATCCTACGCTAAAAGTAAGTCTTCTCGATTAAAGTTTAAGGCTCATGGCAAACATCCTCGATAGTCCCTGCGCATCCTTGTAAACATTCAAATTTTCTCTCTTTTCAACAATCTAATGCCACAACATCTATTTTAGGATCAGTCCTTCCATCTACGACATCTCGCAATGATAAATTTATAGCCAAACAATCCAATCCTCTAATCAAATTCGATTTTTCATCCAAGACGTATAATCTACCCATCCAATATACGTCCTCACCTAAATTTGAATCCAAACAATACAATCCTTCAACCAAATTTGATTTGTCTTCCAAAACACATAATTTACCCATCCGATCTACATCCAAAACCAAGCCAAAACATCATAAGAGTTATCTTCCTCATAACACTTCGATTGGGTCCTACGCATTTTTTCAACATTTAGTTTGAATATCTACCATCACACTTCCTCCCATTAAAGCCTTTAATCCCTATGGTCCAAATCCATCATGGTTCAATCCTAATTGTAGTTGCACTTATCATCATACCCTGCCATGACATCGAACATTGTAAGGCATTTCAAACAATCGTCCACAACCTTATTGAGAAAGATGATTTCCTCATTCAAGGGAAATATCCTTCTCCATCTACATTTAATCCAATTCATATCCCATCCGTTGGGTTTCCCACGATTCCTTCATCCACATCATCCCTTAACATCCCTCCTGCACACAACATTCCTCCTAAGGAAGGTCCTCCATTGTTCATCAATACCACTTATCTTGCCAAACACACTTGTGGTCTCCGACCGTTTATCCCATCCAAATCTAAAATAATATCATCTAAACTCTTTCGACATCCTTTAACTCCTTCACATTTAATTCATTTGGGGAGCAACCTTCCCTCGCCCTTGAGCATATCATCTGTCATACAACTCCCTTGACACTAGGGGACTTCACTCCTTGACATTGTTTTGTTTACCTCCTCCAAATTCATCCAATCTAAACTAATTCTATCCAAATCCTCATCTCATTCTAAGTCCACCATTGTGGCCATTTTTGTCCTTCTGTGAGGGACCATTTTTGTTATTTGCTTACCGAAGTCCACCATTGTGGCCATATTTGTGTCTCTTTTGGGGCACCATCTATTTCATCAAGTCCACATTTGTGGCCATTTTTGTCCTGCCATATTTGTGTCTCTCTCGGGGCATCATTTATTTTCATCCAAATCCACCATCGTGGTCATATTTTTGTTTCCTTAAGGACATAGTTTTATTTATTGCTTGTCTATCACATCTAATCCTTTGCGAACTTAATGTCTTCCCTCCCTTGGTGGTAAACCAAAGACGAAACCTCTTAATGCAATTGCACTTGCAGCTCATTCTACTATTAACATATCTACCAATGAGCGTTTAGTTATATCCTTAGATCATTCCTCCATCATGAACCTCTTCCTCCATCATGGAATTATGTGGTCTAATCCTTTCTTCCAAATATGGGCACATGACTCTTATAATGCATCAATATGGAATTATGGTCATTGTAGTCTACCATGACTATTTTCCTGGTCTCACCATTTCCTAGTCATGACCTTAAATATGGGCACCATGGCTCTTTGTCCATAGCATTTTCCATTATGGATAGATTCCCCTATTTTGGTGAGAACTTCATGATCATTACATCCATCACCCTCTCATTTTCCTGTTGGAGCCATGCAAAGGGTCCACAAGGTGTCACTTATACAATCATCGTCCCTCCTAAGTGGTCTACTTAGCTATTCCCACTCTCCCCATGTGAAGCTAAAATTCATGTATGCAAAAGGAAAAATCAAAGTTATCAAAAATAGACTGATCCCTCGAAGGACAACTGTTCATGTAAAAAGAGAAAGAGAAAAAGAAAAGCATACAAAGCAAAATAAAAAAATAGACCGATCCCTCGAAGGATGGCTATCATACATATTATTCTTGCCATCCATATTATGTATAAAGTAGACCATACCCTTGAAGGATGGCTACTCTTTTATTATGGCATTTGGAAGGTTTCCCATTTGATTAACCTTCCTTTTATCAACACTTTTCGAAAACCTCCCACATGGATCAACTTTCTTCTATTGTTCTCTCCCTTTCCCATAGCCCCCGAAAAAAAAAATTAGGCATAAATTTTTGGCCTCAAAATTGCTCCCGAAATATCGGAAATGTGCTTTTCTCATATGGGCGAGTTTTTGACCCATAGGTTTATGGGATGGGTTTTGCCCATGGTTTTGATACCCACGGTTTTGTAAAATCGCTAAAGTAGTTGTCTATTTATATGGTCTTATGCATATGATAGATGTACAAGCAAATGTATTGCAGATGTGTTTTGAATTCGGTGTGAATTTCAGCAGAGTTTGTTGAGCATAGCTCCAAACGGATATGGCTATTGTATTAAGAGAGCGGTGGCTTGTAATAAAATCGAGCAAGTGATTCTTGGTGGGCGTAGCCCAAATTGGGTGAACCACGTTAAATACACTCTCTTTGTGTTGTGTTATTTTATTCTCGCAATTTTATTTGAGATCTGTAATAATTTCGCTTATTAGTTTCTACTTGCATGCGATTCTCGTGAGGGATTATTCCGCATATTTTATACCTTATTTCCTAACATACTTATTGGATGATGACATAGTATTAGTAAAATAGTAAATCACTTGTTTAGACAATAATAGGTTTACACAAAAATAATATTTCTTATTTTTCATTCAAATTTGTAAGTTTTGGAAAAATGTCTTCTTTAAGAAATCATGTCAAAATAATAAATTCCTCACTTTACTATCTAAAAATTGACCTTGCACTTTTCAATATGAATTTCAACAATATTTTCTCCCAAAAATGTAAAGTATGATAACAAGAGCAAATTGTGTTTTCTACAAGCCCCATTTTCTTATTGTGTGGTTAAAGATGCCCTAATTTCATATTGTGAGATTTTAAAATAATGAAAAAGGGATCCGTCATAAAAAAATTGATTGTTAAAGCGGGTTGAAGAGGCCTGTTCCCTTTACATTCAAAAGATGTGCCAACCCATAAAGCAAAGTTATGCTAACATAGAACGAACAAGAATGACTGCTAACCAGTTTGGCAGACAAAGGTTACTTCGCACCCTAAGATGGGAAGTAATCCTCAATGCTACACATGCAACCCTTTTTAACTTTCCTTTTCTTTGCTTCATGTCACTTGCCATTATCAGTTGAAACCATCAACATAAGATCATTAGAATAAATCGAAGCCACCAAATTTTCTGACAAGGAATCCTGGTTTGAATCTCATTTGTCGAAGTATGCCCTCTTTTCGCTCCACTCACTGCAACATTTTTCTCCGTCATTTCAATCACTGAATCCTTCTTCTCTTTCCCTACAATTTCACCATCCTTATCCTCGGAGTTGGAGTTGTCGGGCTCCTCCTCAAAGACGAGGAAGACACCAATTTCGATCCAAAACCCCCAACCTCCGTAAGAGGTCGAACCACCCTTTTTGATAGATTTAGGGGTTTTAATAAGAGGGCAAGAAACTTGTAGATGACCGGGTTTTCTCGCAATATCTACATCAAAATGCCGTGTTTTCATAATCTAAACCTTGGTAATGCTAAAACTTACCAAATTTTAGATTAATGTGGTCAAACATTCCTTTACTCAAGTCAATTTCAACACAAATACGGGCATAGGTGCATAGTCCCAAATGAGTTCTATCCATATCTTCTTTTATAAACTTTCCCAAAATATTGCCGATATCCTCTAGGGAATACCAAATATGGAGAGGAGGGTTAGGGAGCATAACCCAAACAGACATTTTGTTGATTGAAAGGGTGTTCGATTGAAATTTGGGAACCATGGAGTTAGAAATAAACCAACATTACCCCAAAACCACGAGCCTTCTAACAAACAACATTGATAATCCTCTGGCTCTCTAAAATGCACAATAAAGAAGCCTTTGGAACAGAGAGAGATTTCACACATGTTGGACCAGTGCTCAAAACCCATTGATAAATGATCCAAAATCATAAGTAAAAATCGCAACATGTATTCTTAGTTTTGCTTTAAATAACGATTTTACATATTAATGAGGACAATATGACTTCGTGTATTTTCTATTAAAATTACAAGGTTGCGAACATTATAAAAATCGAGAAAATAACTAGGAAAATAGACACCACATGTGATAACCGAGTTCACCCAACTAGGGCTACGTCTTTGGGTACAATTCAAGGGACCGATATATTAAAATCATGTAAAATTACACTTACAATGAGTGTTTCATGATTTAAATCTTCTCACATGATTTCGACGCGGCTTAACATTTGAATTTTTTCCTCTTGGAAACAAAGATAAATTTCCAAAGTGTCCCGACAATCCACCTTCTCGCCTTAGCTTGAATCAACCAATCGGATCCTTCTAGGCCAATTTGACACTTTTTCAAAAATAACAAAAATAATAAGTTCACCAAATAAACCCACCACGCTGCATCCAATCGGAGATGTCCACATACTCGTGGATGTTGGGCCCAAAAATTAACATGGAAGATACGCCCATCATTCACGATTGTAGAAAAATACAGAGGAGGGGAAACTCCACCATTTACGCCGAAAAACAAATTGCTCCTCATGGAAAGAAGAACTGTAAACAATACCAGGCTCGATGTGATCCACAACCATAGAAAAAGGATTTGAAAATTTCATTCGAATGGAGGAAACAAATTTCAAGCATCTAGACGGAACCATGCAGACTGCAAGATTTAACAGGGCGATATTGCAAATGAGCACCCACTTCTTCAAAGCACAATTTTTTCCATCTCTCCAGACTTCTCACTCTGCTCAAAACATCTCTCAAAGGCACCAACTCAAAATTTTCAAACTTGACTTGAAAAATGAGGGTAATTTTGAGGGTGACAATAGTTGGCTCTTTCTGGGGATGAATTGGTGAGACAGAGGAAACGAGACAAGATCAAGAACTATAGAAAACTTTGGGAAAGTAGACCAGTGCCTTATCCATTGGGAAAATAGAGTCAAAGGTAAAACCAATACAAAAGACAACACACACGGAAGGGAAACAAACCAAAAAGGAAAGACAAAAACAAACAAAACAACGCACACAGTATATACAAAAGGACTACCTAAACACCTAGGACTTGAACAACTTCAAATCGCCTTCTGAAGGAAGTGGGAGAGAGGATCCGTCCATATAATCCAAGTAGAAAGAATTTTCTCCAGCAAAGTGTCTGATTTTGAAAGGACCAAGCCAAAGAGAATCAAACTTACCATGGCTTCCTCGTGGTTCATGCCTTTTGTCCCACAGTAGAAAAATGTCTCCCACTTGCAAATATTTGGGCCTAGCCTTCTTATCAAACAAAGGTTTCACTTCAGCTTAATGAGCGGAGATCCTATCAAAACTTGCATCTTGTCTTCATCCAAATTTACGGAGATATATGATCCTCTTATCCAAGGAATTGGTGAAACTTATGTCTTCAATAGCCTTCATTAAGTACAATGCTGACAATTCCACTGTTACTGGCAGCTGAGATTCAACACCATACACCACCTAAAATGGAGACACCCCAATTTCTCTTTTGGGTGTAATTCTATCTACCTAGAGAGCATCATAGAGCTTCTTGTGCCAATTCCTTTTAGAGTCATTGACAAGCTTCCAAACGATGGTTACCAGATTCTTATTTGTTGATTTTGCTTGTCTATTTCCTTAAGGATAATCATCTGAAGAATGAGCAAGGGAAATTCCATAGCCATAGCAGAAATCCATCATTTCGGAAGAAGAAAAATTAGAAGCATTATCAGTCACAATCTTGTTTGGTACCCCAAACCTTATCAAGATGTTCTCCTTGATGAAATTACACACCACCTCAGAAGTAGTGCTTTTGTCTGGAATAGCCTCTACCCACTTTGTGAAGTAATCGTTAGTAGTTAGTACATGAGTATGTCCAGCATTGGAAGGTGGGTTAAGAGTTCCAATGAAATCCAATCCCCACTATTGAAAAAGCTCATCAATAACTACTAGTTTGAGTGGTAAAGCAACCAACTTAGGTCTCCCAACAAAAGTTTTACATGCTTCACACTTACCTACCCATTTTGATGCATCTCTGAATAATGTAGGCCAATAGTACCTTGCACGAAAGATCTTATGGGCAAGGATGCAAAGAGAAATTCCTCAACAAGCTCCGATCATGAAAAGATGAAAATAACTTCTTTTATTGCTCTTTATCCACACATTTAAGGAATCTTCCATCTATGCCTTGCTTGAACAAAGCATTTTCCCATAATACATACTGTGCAGACCTTAGCTTAATAGATCTCTTTCCTTGCACTCAAATGGGATGGACACTCTCCATAAGTAAGAAAATGTGAAATATCAACATACCACTCATTTGTTGAACTGAGGAAGAGAACAACAGGAACATCAACTGCTTTTGTGGACAATTCTTCATCAACCCCTTCAGCAATAAGCTCACACAAGCCTTTACCTCAACTAGCTTAGTTGGCTTGATATCAAGGTCATATTCTTGGACCTTTGCTACCCAATTTCCTCTCTTAGTTCCAAACTCCTGTTGTGTAAGAATAGACTTAATGGTTGTATCAGGTACAAGCACAACAGAGTGAGAATTAAGAATATAAAAACAAAATTGCTTGACAGCTTTGACCATTGCAAAAGCATGTTTCTCCATCATAGTATATTTCAATTCATGAGCTTTCAGAACATAGCTCATGAAGGCAATTGGAATTTCATGATTCTCATAATTTTCTTGAGTTAGCACAGAACCAAGGTATTCTCTGTAGCATAGCAATAGATAATAAAATCCTTGCTGAAATCAGGACATGCTAAGATGGGAGTTTTAGCAATGGCTTTCTTGATATCTTCAAATGCTTCCTTACCTTCAGAAGACCAACCAAAGGTTTTATTTCCTTTCATCATTTGAGAAATGCTCATAGTCAGTTCTGCAAAATCTGGAATGAATCTCCTCAGGAAATTTATCTTGCCAAAGAAAGAGTGAACACCCTTTTTGCTTGTGGGAAGAGGAATTTGTTGGATTGCTTGAACTCTGTCTGGATCTATCTTGATCCCTTATTTGGAAACAATATGCCCCAACAACTTGCCTTCAGTAACACAAAAGACAAACTTCTTAGGATTGAGAGAAACTCCATGTTCTCTGCATTTTGAAGAACTATTTCAGATGTCAAGATGATCTCGCCTTGTTTTGGAAAAAACATTCAAATCATCAAGGTACAAAACAATACACTTTCCTTTAGGCTGCCAAAATCTAAATCCATTTCCCTCTAAAAGTGCCACCAACATTGATAAGACCAAATGGCATTCTCTTATAAGCAAAGGTGCCCCAAGGGGGTAGTAAAAGTAGTCTTGTCTTTGACCTAGGTACTCGACTTCCACTTGATTGTATCTAGAGAATCCATCTAGCATAGAAAACATCTCAGAGCCTGAGACAACTTGCAAAACTTGATCCATCATGGGGAGTGGATAGTTGTCTTTTAGAGAGGCCTGATTCAAATTCCTAAAATCCACACAGATGTGAATCTCACCATTCTTTTTCTTGACAGGACACAATGTTGGCAATCCAAGTTGAATGATGTATAGGGAAAATAATCTTGGATTTTAGTAACTTCTGGATCTCTTGAAAAATAGTATTAGCAACCTTAGGATTATACTACCTTTGCTTCTACTTGAAAGGTTTGATCCCAGGTCTTAAAGGGATATAGTGTTACATCTCCTTTGGTTGAAAAGCCTTGAGATCATCATATGAATAGGCAAGAACATCAACATACTTCCTTAATAGGTTTATTGCTTTCTTCTTCTCTTCTTGAGTGCAACATTTTCCAATATTCACCACATTGGGTTCATCATTGCTTCTAATATTCAACTTCTCATACTCAATGCATTGTTGAGTCCCTTGAGAAGCTTTAGATTTGATGAACCTATCACATTTATCAAACAAATCTTCTAGACTCACCAGCCCTTTAGGAATCTTGTTACCCTTCAACTTAATACATCCATCCTGATCCATCTCTTCCTTGATATCTTCCTCATTAGAGGGCACATATTCTCTAGGCAAAGTTTCACTTCCTTCAAAATACAATTGATCAAAAATATCTTTAAGCTCCAAGAAAGAGAGCAAGTTTTGATCATTATTGAAAACATGTCGATTGCTTACATTATCCTACACACTAGGCCTATGAATCATTTCAATGGTAAATTTCTCTTGAGAGAAATCTGGATGAGGAATCAACAAAGATCCTGAGACAGCTAGAGAATCATCTCTAGTATTCTTTTCTCTTGGCACAACTTCAATTGAGAAAGCATCAAGGAATTCAATGGAATCCTAAACAAAATTTCTATAATGTTTCAATCTCCTATTCTTGACTTGGTAAAGATCCTCTCCTGCTTCACAATCAACTTTGCATCACCACGAGCACAAAGATTCTTTACTCCTATTTATTTTGTCATGCTCAACCCAAGGATGAGAGCCTCATACTCAGCTATATTATTTGTATTTTCAAAATAAAGCTTGAAAGAAAATGGATGAATCTTCCCTTCTAGAGAGATTAACACCACACCAGCTCTAGAACTAGCTGAAGAACAACTTCCATCAAACTCCAAAGTCCAAATGCCATTGGGATCATGAATCACTCCCTTAGGAAGACTTGCCTCATCTTCTGACATGATCATATAGTTTCCATGCCCTATATCTTCATAGAGTATTTGTGCTTTTGGATCATCAGTCTTTTGCACAATATACTCAGTTTTCTTCTCTGGTAACAACTTTCTTATTTTTCCATTGACCGAGATCAAAGCATGTGACCAGTCCATCTGAATTTCACCTCCTACCTCCTTACATAAATTTCTACTCAAAGAACATCCCATATGAGGGAGGAATATCGGCTACCAAAATAATGGCTAGGACCCTTTTCTCTGGCAAAGCGTAAAAGCTACTTGTGCATGTTTAATCCTCCCAACCAAAGGCACTTTTCTACTCTCCATGGAATAGTAGGAACCAAAGGCATGTGTCAAAGTCGAGTCCAAAGCATGAGCTACTTTTACAGGAATTACATTGTCTCGATGCTCCTAAGTCTATAACACAATTACCTATTTTATGGCTAGCTATGAGAGAGAGTCACATAGAATGGTTCAACTTTCTCATTAGGGAGGTGACTCGTAGCCATAAGGCTTGGTTGAGGTGTGGAAGAGGGAGTGGGCAAAAGACCTTTAGAAGTATTGGATGAAGCTTTGGATTTGGAATTGACAAAGTTTACCATTTTAGCAAAAGCTTTTGGATGAGTTTGGTAAAACTCTACCTTTGAGATTTGGATTTTGGTCTTTTTGAGGTGATCAATAATATCAAAAGATCCAAAGGTGGATGGGGAATCATTACTAGGAACTTGAGAAACTTTTGATTTATCAGTTTTAGGAGTTGAAGGACAAGAAGTTTTGGAAACAAAAGTAGAAGGAGGATTAACATTACTCACCTTTTGTGTGGAGGCAGTGGGAATAGGAGCTCCTCTTCTAGCAACCAATGGAATAGTTATATGATACTCTTTGGATTTCTTAGCAGTTGCACCACTTTTTCTTTTTTGTTTGCTTGCTCTGAGTCATGACAACATATGAATCACTATTCATATATGCCACTCTTTCATCATATTCATCTTCGTCATCCATGCCTTCAGTGGTGAGGAAATGAGCTTGATATCCACCAAGTTCCTCTTGTTCTTCATCAACCTCTTGTTTTGGGTCTTCAAAGTCTTCAATAGATTCCTCCTCATCATGTTCTTGAACTTCACAAGTTGCATTGACTAGAACATTGATAAGTGGGCCTTCAATAGCCAATTAGTTTGAGAAGGAGGTAACCGGTTCCTAGGTTGAAAATTCCTTCTTGGAATATCTTGATAAGGAGTATGTTGATCCAATTGCTTTTTGATGGCAACGAGATCATTTTCCAACTTCTGCACTAATTGATCTGAGTTGGCTCCAGGAGAGGAAAAGGAGGATGCTTTAGATTTGGAAGGTTCTCTTTTCAATTTACTAGACATGACCAAGTCATCTTCAACACTGATAGCCAATATCTGATCAGCATCTAGAGTTGCAAGGTTATCCCTCCTTAGTGCATAACTCACTTCAGGCAACTGAGCATTGAGGAAGAAGCACTTTTGGATTTGATCTACATGATGAGTGTTCTGTGGAATTTTAAGAACTAGCTTGTTGAATTTAGCCACAAACTCCCTCATGGGTTCATGTGGTTCCTTCTTGATATGAGAAATTTGAGCCAAGAGGGCATGCACATCTTCAGCAGGTTTGAAACGTTGCTCAAACTGAGTTGTCAAGGTGGTCCAATTAGTAATTGACCCAGCAGGAAGATGATAGAACCAATCAACAACATTATCCTGCAATGTTTCCACAAAGAGCCTGATAGAAACATCTTCATGTTCAACCCCAAGAATCCCACATGCAACAATGAAGGTTACAATGTGTTCATCTGGGTGTACTTTCCCATCACCTTGGAATTTAGGAAAACCTTTCCTACTACTCCTGGGTAACTCATTCAATGGTTGAGGAAGAGCAAGGGGCCCAATCCATTGTCCCCAAGGCAGAGGTGCTACCATCTATGGGAAGATTGTTTGAAGGGGAACTGAAACACCAACAAGTATCAGAGCAAGAAGATTAGGACTGATTTGTTCGAGGAATGTTATTCTTGGAATTTTTGTCTTTAACAGGAGGTGTGCTTGAAGAATGAGTTCCTTTGTTCCTTCTTGCTGGAAGAAGAGAGAAGTTTTGTTGCTCCAGAAGTTGAAAATGAGAATCTTCAACCCCAAGAGCTTTCTTCCCACATGTATACCATAGAGTTGCCAGATCAAAAATGATCTTGAAGTTGTTCTTTTAAAAGGGATATGTTTGAAAAAAATCCTCATCGGAGTCGCCAAAAATTGTTGGGTTTTAAAATGGTACTTTGATCAAAACCACAGTTAAGGGACATCAAGTCCCTCCTCTTTATGGGAGAGGTTCCATTATTGAAAGCAAGCAACAAATCTTATATACAAATGTACAACTTTCATCTTAAGGCTAGACCTCTGACATCTTGAAATGATTTTATACTGAATGAATTATCAATACAAACTAATGGAAGAATCGAAGAAAGGAAAGAGAAATTTGATCTAGTTGAAGCAGCCCGATCACATACTAACGGCACAAAAAAAATTTCTAGGTTTTCACCCAAATCAAGATATCCAGTTGGTTCTCCATGTCTGTTTGGCGTGTTGGAGAAGGAAGGATGAAGATTGGATCAAATCTGATCTATTTGAAGTAATCAGATCACATATTAATGGCATGAAAATGTTTTATAGATTTCTAACCATCAACTCCTACGAAAATAATATTTTATGCTTCCATGGCATAGAGGAGACCAAGACCTTTCCAACAGTATAAAATTTGTCGAATTTCGAGCACTGGAGCGAAAGTTATGCTCATTTGAATATTTGAATCGAATCCGTACAAAAATGGTGAAAATGGATCCGCGGGCCCGAAATTGAAATTACGCCTTTAGCACAAAAGATGCAAAAGTGCAAAAGTTCCCTGCACACCCGCAACTTCACATTTTGCATTTGGGTCTGACACGTGGCTTTACCTGAGTGGTAACAGAGTCACGACTCACTTTATAATTTTACTTCTTTTAGAAATGAGGCTCAAAATCTCAAAGTTCTCCACCGACCCACCTCTCCGCTTTGACTTTTGATGCGGGCTCAATATTTGACTTTTTCCCTTGGCATGAGCGGGGCCGCAGTTCACTTTATCACTTTACGCCTTTTATGGAAACAAGGCTCAAAATCTCAAAGTTCTCCGTCGGCCCACCTTCCCGCTTTGACTTTCGACGCGGGCTTAACATTTGAATTTTCCCTTCGTTTGGCAAAGGTTTTATGTCTGACCTAGGACATGTGGAGGCTTCTCGCTCATTTAGAGACTTTGTTTGGCCTCACCTCGTTTCTTTATGTTTTGGCTAAGTCCCTTTTGTTTGGCAGGGCCATATGTCTGACCCGGGACACATGGAGGCTTCACGCTTGTTTGGGGACTCGCTTTGTATTTCACTTCTAAAGTTGCGCCAAGCTAACATGTGGTTCTTTCTATTGGCCTTAGACCTTTCAATGACCGATTGAAATTTTTTATGCTCTGAACGCGTGGATGGTTGATGCTCATTTAGGGTCCTCCGCTTTTGATTCTTCCTTTGAAGTTACACCGTTGAGACACGTGGGGGCTTCGCCGATGAGGCACGTGGAGGCTTCCGCCGACCCTCTTATAATTAGTCGATTAAAAGGCTGGCTTTATCTTTTTAGACTCTGACCACGTGGAGGGCCTAGCACACATTTGGGGTCTCCACTTTTGTGCACCATACCAAAAATGCGTCGTTGAGACACGTGGCACCTTCCGCGGTTTTTCTATACTTAGCCAATTTAGGCCTCGATTGAACATTGCCTTTCCTTATTTTGACTTTCGACGTGGGCTTAACATTTGAATTTTTTCCTCTTGAAACAAAGATAAATTTCCAAAGTGCTCCGACAATCCACCTTCCTGCCTTAGCTTGATTTGACCAATCAAGATCCTTCGAGGCCACAGAGCCAATTTGACACTTTTGCAAAAATAACAAAAATGATAAGTTTGTCAAATAAACCCGCCACGCCGCATCCAATCAAAGATGTCCACGTACTTGTGGATGTTGGGGCCAAAAATTAACAGGGAAGATACGCCTGTCATTCACGACTGTAGAAAAATACAAAGGAGGGGAAGCTCCACCATTTACGCCCGAAAACAAACTCGCTCCTCGTCGAAAAAGCATCAGAACAATACCAGGCTCGATGCGATCCACTACCATAGAAAAAGGATTTGAAAATTTCATTCGAATGGAGGAAATAATTTTCAAGCATCCAGATGGGAACCATGCAGACTGCAAGATTTAACAGGCGAGATAACAAATGAGGACCACTTCTTCAAAGCATGAATTTTTCCATCTCTCCAAAATTCTCACTCTGCTCAAAACATCTCTCAAAGGAACCAACTCAAATTTTTTAAAAATTAACTTGAAAAATGAGGGGAATTTTGAGGGTGACAACATAACGACAATTAAGACTCCCGAGGATGATTGGAACTGTCTAGTGATTACCAATTATACAAGACAAACAATAATAAGGACCAACAAGACTAGCGACTGACAACAAGATGGGTCATTAGTGAACACTTTTCTTACGTGAGATCCAAAGGCGTGATTTTGTGACTACATTTCATTCCCCACCACAACGACGAAATTATGGTAACTCTCCCTATACCTAAAATTAACCCCACACACACACACACACACACACATACACATACACACACACCCACACGTACACGCACACGTACACGTACACGCACATACACATACACATACACATACACATACACATACACATACACATACACACACACACACACACACACACACACACACACACACACACACACACGTGTGTGTGTGTTTATACACCCACACACTTGTATATAGACACACACACATGAATACACACACACACACACACATATACCATATATATGTATACATACACACATACGTGCATATGTATGTATATTGCAGACATGAAATAAATCAAAATAACTTGTATTAATATAACATTATTATTTTTATGTAATATTGTGATTAGTTACCAACTCATACACAACATCTATACTTGCTTGATGAAGAGCTTTATTTTGGGGAAATAAATATCAAAATAGATGGACTTAGATCTATCTGAGTAGACCTCTTGACAGGGGATGATGTATACTTATTGGATGATGACATAAGATCGAGTAAAATAGTAAATCACTTGTTTAGACAATAATAGGTTTACACAAAAATTATATTTCTTATTTTCTTATCAAATTTGTAAGTTTTGGAAAAATGGTCTTCTTTAAGAAATCATGTCAAAATAATAAATTCCTCACTTTACTGTCTAAAAATTAACCCTCCACTTTTCAATATGAATTTCAACAAAGATATTTTCTCCCAAAATGTAAAGTATGATAACAAGAGCAAATTGTGTTTTCTACAAACCCCATTTTCTTATTATGTGGTTAAAGATGCCCTAATTTCGTATTGTAAGATTTTAAAATAATGAAAAAGGGATCCATCATAAAAAAAAATTGATTGTTAAAGCGGGTCAAGAGGCCCGTTCCTTTACATTCAAAAGATGTGCCAACCCATAAAGCAAAGTTATGCTAACATAGAATGCATAAGAATGATTGTTAACTGGGGCAAATAAAGGTTACTTCGCACCCTAAGATGGGAAGTAATCCTCAATGCTACACATGCGACCCTTTTTAACTTTCCTTTTCTTTGCTTCATGTCACTTGCCATTATTAGTTGAAACCATCAATATAAGATCATTGGGATAAATCGAAGCCACCAAATTTTCTCGACAAGGAATCCCGTTTGAATCTCATTTGTCGAAGTATGCCCTCTTTCATTCCACTCACCGTAACATTTTTCTCCATCATTTCAATCACCGAATCCTTCTTCTCTTTCCCTACAATTTCATTATCCTTATCCTCGGAGTTGGGTTGTCAGCTCCTCCTTGAAAGATGAGGAAGACACCAATTTCGATCCATAAACCCCCAACCTCCGTAAGAGGTCGAACCACCCTTTTGGCTGATTTAGGGGTTTTAATAAGAGGGCAAGAAACTTGTAGAAGACCAGGTTTTTGCAATATCTACATCAAAATGCCGTGTTTTCATAATCTAAAACATGGGAATGCTAAAACTTACCAAATTTTAGATTTATGTGGTCGATACCCTTTACTCAAGTCAAATTCAACACAAATACGGGTATAGGTGCATAGTCCCGAGTGAGTTCTATCCATATCTTCTTTTATAAACTTTCCCAAAACATTGCGATATCCTCTAGGGAATACCAAATATGTAGAGGAGGGTTAGGGATCCTAACCCGAACAAACATTTTGTTGATCGAAAGGGTGTTCGGATTGAAATCTGGGAACCATGGAGTTAGAAATAAACCAACATTACCCCAAAACCACGAGCTTTCTAACAAACAACACCGATAATCCTCTCGGCTCTCAGAAAATGAACAATAAAGAAGCCTTTGGAGCGAGAGAGAGATTTCACACATGTTGGACTAGTGCTCAAAACCCATTGATAAATGATCCAAAATCATAAGCAAAAATTGCAACATACATTCATAGTTTTGCTTTAAATAAGGATTTTGCTGATTAATGAGGAGAATATGACTTCGTGTATTTTCTATTAAAATTACAAGGTTGCGAGCATTATAAAAATCAAAGAAAATAACTAGGAAAATAAACACCACATGTGATAACGGAGTTCACCCAACTAGGGTTACGTCTCCGGGTCCAATTCAAGGGACCAATCTATTAAAATCATGTAAAATTACACTTACAATGAGTGTTTCATGATTTAGATCTTCTCGCTAGGTTCCTCTTACAAAATTAGGCCTAGTTTCTTCTAGGCACTTTCAGCCTATTCTCCTCCTAGCTCAAACTATGAGCCTCCTTAATGAGGATATTGTCTCTCCTCTTCCTTCGCCTTCGGCCAATTACGAATTGACCCGCTTTATAGCCAAATTGAGATCTATGGCTCATTGGCAGGGTTCATTTATTTTGACATAGGTGGTGGGGGTTCAAATCCCACCGAATCCACCTTTAAACCCACTAAATCTTTGTGGATATTTTTATAATAGCACTAAGGCTATAATACAATGCATTTAAACGAGCCACTTGCATTTTTATTACTTGGCTTTTAATCATTGCCAATTCCACTATATGTGGCTTCCCTCCATATGATTTCCATCTTCTACGTGGACTCCATTTTGCTTTGGTAGGGAACAATTTTTGTTTGTTTGAAGTGTCATCCCAATCCTCCACCCCGGATGTTGGTTCACCGCTCAATGTGGGCACTATTACCTTGTCCCATATGTGTGGGAATACAAAATGCAAAAGCCTTTTTGATATACTTGGTCACCAATTTAATCGTGGCTCGGGCATACTTGGAATTTTTCCTCCGTTTATATGCTTTGGTTGTGCATCGTTGTGGCATAGGGTATGTGGGCTGAGCTATCACTGAGTCATGTGTCGTGTTGTATTCGCACCGAGTCGTGGGCCGAGTTGGTAGTTGTTGAAACGTTGTGCTTATGGGTCAGTATCACCATGTATAATGTGGCCCATGTAATGTTGAATGGCCGCGAGGCTGAGCTAACTGTGAACCATCCCAAGCTATGGGTTGTGCACGCTGAGCTATGAGGTGAAAACCGTGCTGAGTAAGCACCGAGCAATAGGTTATCCGAACCATGTGGATATCAACTCAACTTGGTAATCAGTAATGACCAAATCGACTTGGGGGAGTTGACCACCTCATCAAGCTATAAAAATAGCTCGCTCGAGCTCGATTGTAACCATGTAATGCAATATGGCATATAATATTGAAAATCGATAACAACAATATAAAAAGGTGACAAAGGCACCCTCCTATAAAAGAGTGTGTCGAACATGGTGAGGATCCTCAACTAGCAAATAAAGCAAGGCCCACCATTTTTTTCATTTGTCAAAGATTGGAGGTAGTCTAAACATGAACATTCAACCTTCTCGCCTTTTGCCAAAATGCCACGTCAATGTTACTCGCCTTTCGATTGACCTATGTTGACCAGTTTCCCCACCTAGACTTTGATTGACCATAACTTGAGCGTATGAACTCCGTTTTCCGCATTCCACATGTTGTTGAAAATATCTTGAAATAATCTACCACTTGGACATGATTTAGGAAGATTTAGGGAACTCCCAAATGTCCCAAAATGTCCTCCAGATCAATAAAGGGCTAAAGAGGAAGGCCATAAACCATTAAAATGACCTATCATGACATCTCAAGATAGGGACTCGAAAATAGTCCTCCACCTTTGGGTTTTCTATATCTAGTGATGGGATGTCTTCTCGTAATATCTACTGTAGTATGGTGGTCACAGAGAACCGCCACCCGATCCCCAAAATATCCTCGAATGAAGTCGGCAGGGGAGAATGGGCCATGCCCCGACTTCCAGCCGACGCCACCCCGTATTCCTATTCGTTATTCTACCATGCCCACTTGGTTCATATCCTGCCACCACCTTGAATGACACCCCGCATAGAGGAGAATCTGGGTACGAGCCCTTGTTAAACTTAGCTTCACTGTCATCTTCGTCGCTTGACCAAAACCCTATCATCCTACCAAAAGGGGGATCAATACTGCTCAGGATCCACCATAATTTAATATTAAATTCAAATGTGAAATAATAGAAATTTCTAATGATAATTGGTGAGAATGGTGGGAGAGCACCAAACTCTATCTTCATGATTTGTAAGTATTGTTTGGTTACAATGGGTTATGCATGCAAGTCTAAGAGCCTAACATTTCTTATTGTATGCATATTTTTCCAAAAGAACACCAATTTCATACATCATGAACCCAAAAGGAGTCATTTTGTATAAAAAGAATCCAATAACCTTAAAATTTTAGGCACTTTCTAGAAAAAAGAGCTCAAGAACAAACTTTCTCAAAGTATCAAAGACACAATGCCTTTACAATGTTTAAGGTACGGATTGGATATTTATCAACATATGCCATTAAAATTGCATACAAGATATACGTAAGCTTTATATGCTCATTAACACTTCAAGGTTAAACTAAAATATTGTCTTACTTCTCTATCCATAATGGTAAGTTTATACAAAAATAATATTTCTGTTTTGCCATTCAAATTTGTAAGCTTTGAAAAAAACATCTTCTTTAAGAAATCATGTCAAAACAATAAATTCTTCACTTATTGTCCAAAAATTAGTCTTGCACTTTCAATCTATATTTCAGCAATATATTTTCTCTAAAAAATGTAAGGTGTTTACCACAAACCCTAATTTCTTATTATGTGGTTAAAGATGCCCTAATTTCGTATTGTGGAATTTTACAATAACGAAAAAGGGATGAACCATAATTTAATATCAAATGTAAATGGGAAATGGAAGTTACCTTTTTGGTGCCTATGGCGCAAAAGTGGCACAAATTTTGCACCACATATTATCATCATTTTTACATCACAACTCGAGAAAAAACAACACAAATTTGACCACAAATCAAGAAAAAACAACATGAATTTGACACAATTTATGACATTATTTGCACTCTATGTAGTAGTGACATCTAGTTTTCTTTAAATTATATTTGTTTGTGGATACTGCCAAACCATCCATTTTAAAATAACAACTTTAATGGCTGAATTTTATTTTTAGATTGGTCTAAGTCCCATAAGACTATCAAATACTCTTTTATCATTGCAAGAGCTTGACACATGAGTTGGAATTTCTCCTTTTGAGAGGGATGCCATAGGAGATACTCTTATATTGACAATTTTTTTCTTTTTCTTTTCTATTTTCAAATGGTCACGAAGAGAGGAGTTTTGACTATGTCTAAATATTTAATTTTTTTTGTGTATCTTTCCACCTTCTAAGGAAAGAAGGTAGGTTGTCACCTAAATTGTATTCTTAAAACACTACACCTTTACAAGAGTAGAGTTGGAAAACATGGGAATCAAATTATAAAACAACAGTGCAATAATGACTTTTATATAATTAAAAGATCAATTCTACCGAGCCTATGCAAAACATAACAATGGAAATGGAACTTGATTAAATCCTTTGTTATCTTAAACCATAATACAAAACTTATTGATGATAATCATTGAAGATTATTGAGAAAAAGGTAATTCCATAAAATAATCTCCTTAAAGATTCAAAAGTAGCAAGGAAGAAATAAATAAGTATTATAACTATCCTAAATATTTTGCACAATAGATACAATAATTATGCATCACACACATTGAAAAGTCAAGCATGCAACATATGTAGAGGTCATCTTACTCCTAACCTATAGATGATTTTTGGTAGACTATTCACTTTGCTAACCTATAGATGATTTCCTTGCAAAGTGATTTAAATTCTAGGGCACAAAAATTGCAATAATCTTGTTGTCATGAGTCTCCTCGAGTAAAAAAGAAAATAGTGTAAGCATGTTGACATCTCATGGCTACCAACAAAAAAATCCATGTATCAAAGTATTTATCACAAACATAAGCAATCCTATAACTCGATTACAACACCATGGATGCATAAGGACCCCATAATCTTAAGCATACACTTCAAAACTGAAATCATTTTAGAAAGAGTGGCTTTAAGTATTGAGAACAAAAATTCCCTTCTAAAAATCACGATCATCTAAAAAAGTAGTAGAGAGATGGAACATAAATTAATATCTAAACTTGATGGAGCAGGTACTAATACCAATAGCTTCCATGCATAGAAGACCCATAAATATTAATCATGATTTGTTGAATCCAATATTGTGTCATACAAGATTGTTGCTCGATCACTAATAAGCACTAGTTAGGGGGATTCATGGAATTGAGAAAGGGTTAAAGTGGGGGATATAAGACATTTTGTGTTGTATGAGTACATCATTTCATATACGAAGATTTTTTAGGGACGAGTGTGGATGCTTATCACTTAAATAATTGGTTAGGTGTGTCTATTTTAATATGGGGACAGTAAATGCATTGTGTGAGCACTCAACATGTTAAACAACTCAATGTCGACTTTCCTTATCAATGTTATTTCCCGACAACGATGATAAATATTTATTGTTAATATATACAATATAAGCTTTAGAGGGGTACATGAGTTATCCGGATCCTTTTGTTATTGGTTCTTCATTCTATGGCTAATGGGCAATTATTGCCAATGACCGAGAAATTTCAAAATTTTAATTGGATGTTAAAGAGTTGGGATTGAATTTCATCTATTTAGTTAAGGATTGTGATGTTTTTGAAATATGTTTGAGCAATCGATGATGGGATAAGGTTTGTGATATAAAAATGCAGAGAAATATAGAAGTCGTAGATATATCAATATCAACTATTTCTTATATAAAAATGAACAACATGTACACATTATATACCATAATAGGGAAATATTTGTTTGGTTGTTTTTTTAAAATTTGAAGGAGACTCATGTGAACACATTAATTGGTGTTGACAAAGTGCACTTAAAAGTTTTTGATAAAAAATGTCATTTTCTTTTAATTTTTGTTTTTCCTACTCATTCTAAATACTCTAATTTCAAAGAAAACTAATAACATAAAGTAAAAACAATAATATAATTATCTTTGATAAATACTTAAAATAGTTTTAATTAATGTAAAACGAAACCAAGACTTATATTAGATGTGACATTCTATATGTTCTGAAACATTGTGTATCACAATCAACTTTTATGCATACAAAATAATGACCCCTTAAGACAAATTTTGTTTGCTATTATCATGTCATCACATATTTTAGTACTGTTGATAACTTGGCCAAGAAGGTTATCAAGCACTTATTGAATTAATCATCCACCAACTCGATTATTTTATGGTATATATAAAAGTAACAAAGCATTTTCAAAATATTAAACATGGCCTCAATACGATCTTCAACACTCTCATTTAGGTTTGAGACCTACCAACTACCCACTAATCACGATTATTTTATTTTATATAAAAAGTAATAATACATTTTTAAAATAACAAACATGGCTTTGATATGATTTTTAACACTATCATTTAGGTTCAAGACCTATTTACGCCAAGAGGCATTCCTACAATGTAGCTACGATCGCAATCACATGAGTGGTTCACTTTTATTCTTGACATTAAATTTGACATCCATTTGACCGTCATAAGGTAATTTATGCTTAAATTTGACGTGTGTTTTATTATCAATAAATTTTTTTTTCTGTTTGCTTTGGGAAGCAATACAAAAAGTAATATCCAGATTATGTAGAAGAAATTGGCATACAATGTAATGTACTTATTAGTCAATGTGGTGTGTGGAAAATACAACATAAGATTATTCAAAATGATATCTCTTGGTGTATTTCAAATATATGTATTTAAGATATATGTACTAGTTATTAGTCAATGTGGTATGTGGAAAATACAACATAAGATTCTTCAAATTGATATCTCTTGGCGTATTTCAAATAGATGTATTTAAGATATATGTACTAGTTATTACTCAATGTGGTATGCATAAAATACAACATAAGATTATTCAAATTGATATCTCTCAACATATTCTAAATAGATATATTTAATATATTTGTACTAGTAACTAACCATATCACATCTATCTTAATATTATTCACTTTTATTTTTCGATAATCTTAAAAACTATCATCGTGATTGTATGACTGCAAAGACCATTACTAATACTTAAAAGTAGACTACTTCGTACCCTCATCGTGACTATATGACCTAAAGGAACTACTATTGCTAATACTTAAAAGTAGACCACTTCATACCCTTACTTATCTTTGTCTCTTCTTCCTCAATAACCTATTAATTCATAGGGGTTTAGAAACTCTCTCTCCCTATTATAATAATTGAACCCACAACCAACCCAAATAAAACTTTCAATACAAAATATACTTAGAATATACCTAAGTATATTTTGAGATCACACTAATGATACCTATTAGTTGTAAAAGGAGAGAACCCTTCAAAAGCCCAAGTTTACCCATATTAAAAAAAAAAGAGTAATTTTTAATTTTTTAATTTTATAAGAAGCACTCAAATTCTGGCAGTCTCTGGTTGGAGGACATACCTAATGAGCACCAATTATATTTACCGAGATTAGAATCTCACCTTCACATGTGGAAAAAGGTTTTACATGGATATATACACTGTATATATCCATATTCACTGGATATAAATTGTGCAGGTTATTTATAGATGATTTGTACCCGGTAGAGATTCACGAGTGCTTCTCGTAATTTTTTCCCCTTTACCTAGTCCAGTCATTTCCTCATTGAAAAGACATAAAGCAAACTGTCTTGATCCTTTTCAATGATCTGTCAGAATGTTACCAAGTTACCATCGTTAAAAGGAAGGCTTAAATATTAATAAATCACTAAGTTGCGGAGTTTCAGATCCACTTGTCCAGATTCATCGGTAAGTCAACAATAGCATATAAAATGTTTACACCTTCAATTTTGACGGGTTTTTGCACTTCTCGTCAACAGATCTATTGATCTCTTCGCTGTAAGTAAATCTTCTTAAAAGCAATAGTAAATTGGGCTATGTTTTTTGGTTATGCTTTGTTTGAAAATTATCCATGTTTGGATTGGCAGAGAAATACTCTTCACAGGGTTTTACTTTGGTGTGTGAGGCTGCTTTCGATTTGCGGTCTTTAAATCCCTTATCGAAGGTCTTCGTTGCAAGGTGAGTGCTTGGAGCTATTTCATTTAAATGCATTAGAAAAAATGAATATGGCTATGAAGAAAATGAGATGGACGGTGTTCTTTTACTCTAAGAAAATTGGGGCTTGTGTTTGTTTTGCATGAGTTCATGTGGGGTTTGTTTTACATGCTTAACATGTACTGGGGTTTTCTTGAAAAGGTTTTCAAATTAGTTTGCGGTCATTCAAGGGCTTGAAACGAAATCAAAATTGTTTTTTTGGGTTGTTAAGGGTTTGAAATGAAAATGATAATTAGTTTTTGAGTATTCAACGGGTTGAGATGAAACAAAGTAGTGTTTAGGTATTCAAAAAATGAAATAATTTTTAGTGGCTGAAACAAAAGGAAAAATAGTCTTTTTTTGGCTCAAAATGCATGTAAAATGCGTGTAGATATGAGGGTTTGGCTTAATTTTAGTAGCTTGAACATGGCTTTGGTCTATAAAGATAATGTATGGCTACATGGAAAGGTATAACTCTATTTTGAGTTGTGAGAAATTTTGTAGAAGTTTTGAACCATTTTACTATGTACTCTGTTATAGGTGTTTGTGGCTTTTATGCTGAGAATAATTCTAGACGTCGAGTTGAAATGCAAACTTAGAAAGAAATGACAAGTAGTCTCATTTCTGCATTCCTGTGCACATGTTTGATTTTCGAATTAACTCTATTTTGAGGAGCAAGATTTTTTCAAGAAGTTTTGAACCATTTTATTATGTACTCTGTTCTAGTTGTCTGTGGCTTATATGCTTAGAGTAATTCTAGACTTCAAGTTGAAATGCAAAAAATCGAAAGAAATTATCACTGTTCTCTTGTCTACTTTTGTGTGCATGTTGTGATGTTCTAATTTTGAGAAGATATTTAGCCAGGATAACCAAAATGGTTTTAGATGGTATTTCTTGTGAGTAGTTTTATTTTAGAAGAAGGGTTTTGTTTTGGGCTGTGTGGTTCTTTTGTTGGTTGCTTTTGGGATTTAAGCTAATATGATATTGCTTGTGAATGCAATTGCACTGGCCTTGCTTGAGTCACAAAAAAATTGTAAAAGAGGTGGCGTATTTTTATTTTATAGACTGATGAATGAGGGGTTTTGTGAGTTGACTTATTGTGGCGTCATGGACTTCTATTAACGAGTCATCGATTGTGTGGGTAAAGAAAGGAATTATGTTTCATGCAGGGATAAAATCTGGATTTACATGGTAAAATATTGACTTTTAAAGTTTCAGTTTGATGATGGATAGATATTATTGTGTAAGATCGATTCTTAAGGACTTGACATTGATCGAGGAAGCACCATTAAGATATTATAGTGATAGTATGTAAATATAACTCTTTCTTTTGGGACGGATCTGAAATGTTTGTGTTATCTCATTACTAACTATATTCATGTCTATAATACATGTATAAAATATATGTTCCTTCCTGTTCATTTATTTTTTTATGTCAAAGTCTACAATTACTAATTGCTTCTAGTTATTTGGATGATTTAGGTATCACAAATACAAATGCCTAAACGAAAAAAGCAGCAACCTTCCATTAAGAAGATCTTTGCTTGGTCCAGTGCATCTCAGGTTGCTTCTTTACCACCAACAGAAGATACTTATGAAGATGATCATAATGTTGATTTGAATGACGATTCCAATTTGTTGGGGTATAATGAGGAGTATGTTGAAGAACTTGAAGGGGGAGAGCCAGGCACACAGAAGAAAAGAAAACCCAAAGCAAAAAGAGAGTTTCGAGAGGAATGGAAAGATAAGTATAAATGGCTGAAATCTGTTACACATGAAGGAAAAACAGTTATGAAATGCATATACTGTGAAGAGCATAAGTTGGTTGGACCATGGGGAAGTGGTACTGGCTGCACTAGTATGCAACATGATGCACTGGTTACTCATGCAAATTCCAGAAACCATAAGCTTTCAGAAACAAAATGGATTTCGGAGAATGAAGGGAAAGAAACATCTGGTACAGAACTTGCAGTCATTGATGATATCAATAAGGAAACAACCATAGCAACCATGCTTGCAAACATTGATGATGTTAATAAGGAAAGAGTCATTACAACAATGAAATTAGCTTATTGGCTTGTGCAAGAAGATATTCCTCTGTCAAAGTACGAGTCCCTTTGCTCTCTTGCAATGTCCTTACAAGCACCAAACATGCCAAAGAATAAGGACTACAGATCATATACAAATCAGCCAGCTGCAAATGCATTCCTTTCTGCCATATCTAAGAATATTGAAGAGGCTCAAACTGCCAAAATGTTGGACAGTCCTTTTTTTCATTGATGTTGGATGAAAGTCCTGGTCGACGTCCAGAGAAACACCTTGGGGTTTATGTCACTTTTCTAGACAAAAAAGGGTTGGGGGCACCAATTTCACAGTTCTTAAAGCTTATAAATGTCTGTGATGGAAGAGGGAAAACATTATATGATGCAATCAATCTTTTAAAGGAAGCAAAGGGTCTTTCAAATAAAAAATTGATAGCGATTTCCACATATAGTGCTTCGTCAATGGTTGGTGGTGAAAATGAATTTGTTACTCTTTTTAAAAGAGATGTACCTAATCTTGTGTGCGTTCACTGCATTGCTCACCGCGAGTCTTTAGCTGCATCAGATGCTTCTAAAATGATACCAGAGTTAGTGTTTGTTGAGAAAGTGGCAAATAAAGTCTATTCATGGGTTCAAAATTCAACAAAAAGAAATGGTGAACTTATTGCACTCCAGGAACTCATGCAGCTTGAAACTTTGCAATCTCTACAAATTCATGGAGCGGGATGGCTCTCAAGAGGACAAGTTATTGAAAGGCTAGTGGCATTGATGCCTGCTATATTGACTTTGTGGAAGATAGAGAAAATGGACATATGGTATGACAAGGCAACAATCTTTTCAATTCAGTTTTGTTTACATATGCTTGCAGATGTAATGCGCGAGCTAAACAAGCTGAAAGAAAAATTTCAAGAAGAGTATGTGGATGTTACATCTCTAGGGGCAACTGTAGATGTTACCATAAACACTTTGAGCAGGTGGTTTTTAAGGAGTGACACGTTTGCAGATGGCACATGTTACTTATCCAAATTTTTAGATGCTTCTAAATTTGGTTATTTAGAGATTACTGACAAAGAGGGATTTATTCATAGGCATGAATTGCGGTTTGTGGCAATTCCGCATTCACAGTCTGATTACGTTCACACGCAAAGGCAAACATGGATGCCTCGCTTTGATGGTTCTCTAGAGAGTTGTAAACAGCTTGCAAGAGAGTATGTTCAAACGCTTGTAGGTTGTTTGAATGCAACATTCTCCGATCTTGCTCTTTTCGATTCTGTGAAGTTGTTTAGTCCTTGTCATTATTCACGGGATGTTCGCACTAGAGAAGACAATTCAAGGCGCTGGCTTGATAAACTTTTTCAGCACCTGCAGCACACTCTATGCGAGGGGGAAGAAAACACAGCATTATTTGATTATGAAGCTTGTAAGAGAGAGTTGCACACATTTGTTGATACTCTGTATTTTAGTTGTGATGGATCATTGCCAATGAAGGATGCTTGGAGGGTTTTTGTGTCACAAACCTGCATTCAAACTTTCCAAACATGTCAAAGTTGTGGCAAGCTATACTTACTATTCCTGCAAGTACAGTGGCGTGTGTGAGAGGCTTTTCAAGACAGAATACAATAAAGGATACAAGAAGAACAAAACTATCGTTGGATACATTAGATGCCTTGATGCGAGTGTCATTAGCAGGACTTGATCCTTCAATGGTGGAGTGGAATAGGGTATATGAAATTTGGAAAGATGCTAAGCAAAGAAGAGTCTAAGATATTTAAGAATCTGTTTTGTTAAATATTTGTAAAGTGTTATATCCCATGAGGGGAAGGAGACCAAATATTCTGTAGACTTTACTAGTTTAATGGTGCTATCTCATTGAATTTGGCATGCCATGATTTTGAGTTTTTTCTTCTTAAATTTTTGAAGTGTGTATTCAAAATTCTGTATGATACAAGAAAATTTTAGGATATTTTTAGACATGTGATTACAATATTATTAAAGATAGGAATATATTTTGTTTCAGATATGCTGCCTGCCTTGAATTCTTTCATTTATATAGTGGATGTATATAATGTTTGTATTAGTGTTTTTGTTTAGGGTCAGTGGGAACTTCATGAGGCCCAGACTGGTTTCCAGGGATAAATGGGCCCTACTCCTGGATGTGTTGGTACATGCTCATGTTGCGGAGTTGTGGGTTGCCTTGTTGCGATGTGAATTTTTGAACTTGTGTCACTTCCTTTATGAATGCACCAATTTACAATTGCACCACAATCCTTTGGATTGCAATAAATAATATTAGTCTTTGGTGGATATGTTTTTTTATAATATAGTAATATAAGTTCTCACAGTACATCCTAGTACTGATGATATATTGGGATTATAGTTCTCATACACATATATAGACATACATATATTTATTTTTATATGGCAGAGGGTGACATATTTTTGTGTGCATGAAGGCAACATGTTTTCGTGTGCGTGAGGACAACATAGATTAGTTAAGCAGGTAGGGTTGATTGTCTAATCTAAATCCTGCTTTGAACAGTTGCCTCAAAATTTCTATGAAATGATTTTTACCTACATTTACTATATGAATTAACTGTAGCTCTTGAGTTTGTGCATCTTTTGATCCTTTATTTTTGGATTATTTTCAGCAGTGTTATGCAGCGATGCTCCCGCCCCGCCCCCCATGTTGGTGATGTATTGGACTTCCGGATAGTTTGGGGACAGAGATGAAAAACGGGGATGAAATGTTTACACCTTGCGTACCAAAAAAATATATTTTGGGACGTCCCCAATATGTCCCTTGAAAGTTGGACATTTTGAGGATGTCCCCTAAAAAGAGGATGTTTGGGACACTGTGAAGTCCCCAATGTTTTATTTTTATATTTTTATGGGACATCTTGGAGACTCCATGACATCCCTATTGCTTTTTAAATTTATTATAATATTTTTTAACATTTCGTTTTTTTTTTTTTATTTTAAAGATTTAAATAATATTTTAAATTTTTTATATGTATATTATTAAATATTTATATAGACGTTCACCCGGCGTCCCCAAAATCTGGGATTGTTTTTGCAATTTGCTGTCTTGGAAACCACGTCCCCTTTCCTTGAGACCCAGGTAACTATGAATGTCAGTGAATTGTTTTTGTTATTCTTTTTGCGGTTTGGTGGTCCTCCAAGATCCAAAAATGACTTCTGCTATTATTTTAATTTCAAACCCTAAGCATTAACGGTGTCCTTGATCAATCCATGGTTATTTAACTGGACTTAACCTGTATTGAAGATTGTAAATGTTTTCCTGTGGAGCTTTATTGAGACACTCTTTATCAGCACGGTGGTTGATAATTGAAAAAGGGATGTAAGTTTACAAATAAAGGACTCGAGAGAAGGAATGTTTTCAATTTGTGTGAATGAATGATATATCTTAGCTTTTGGAACTAAATCCTGAGAAGCTCCTTTCTGTAAGGTAGGATGCTTTCTTTGTGAGATTGGATCCCTTCTGCTTGTGGAGTTCCTTCACAAATTACAATTTGGAATTGTTTATTCTGGTGTAATGTATTGATTTTTACCTTGCATACTCATTTCAAGCTGCTTTTTACATTCCTTCACTTGGTGTTTCTCATTCAGGCTATAATTCTTTTGCAAGATGCAAAAATTAGGGTGTTCCAGGTTGGTGAAGATTTTGACGGACAAATCTCCTAATGCATAAGAAATTACACGGGTGCCATAGAGATGTCACTCTTTTTCAAGTTCTGAAAATAACAGGTCTCTGATTTCTGGTTTTAATTGACATAGCTTTAGCTTTGTCTACATGAACCATGTTCTGTAAAAAAATTAAGCGACTTGCAATAACATGTTTAATGTCTATCATTATGGCCTATACTTTTCCACATTTTATGTTTTTCTTGACGGTTGTCGATTTTCCATTCTATTTGGGTATTGTTAATGATGCTATTGATGCAAATTACAATGCCTCTTAATGTCTTCGGTGATCTTTCTGGAAAGCTGCATTGTAAGTAAATCATTTACATGAATTGCCTTAGTTTCTTCGAATTCCTACGAAGTCTACTGATTGTTAATGGATATTAAGGCCTGCTTGTTTACTGTTTTTTTTTCCAGTGATTTTCAGCTGATTGCACACACTGAAATTTTGCCTGTGCTTCTTGGCAAGAATTTAGGGATTTAAAGTAGTGTTTGTTTTGGTGTTGTTTTTCTAGTGCTCCAGCAGTTAATTTGAAACTTATCTTTGAAAGTCCTGTTGGAACTTCTGATGGATAGATAGATGAATGGCTTTCCTTTTGCTCACTCATGTTTTTCCTTCTCTGTTTTGTTTTCCTTTAATTATTGATTGGGGTGTAGGTTTAGTGAATGGCACTCCAGCTTGTGGAATAACATCCCTGTCCAGTTTAGCTACTCACTTATTATTCCTATTATCTGCAATTCACATCAATCAATTGTATAAAGTTTACCTTAGAAACACACTAATTAGGCCATTTACTGGATCTATTGTAACTGCTGCCTCACAAACATTAGAGAAAGGAAAGCCAATGGGAAGTATCTGAGAACATTGCATGGCATTGCGGAACATTCCTTTGCAGATGGTCTGTGGAACCAACTCCTGTAGATTGGTCAGTTAAGTTATTTATAATTTCAAGTTCTATTCAAAGCCCCTTTAAATAGCTGGGCTTTTCTTATTCACCAATATTATGGTAGATTAGTAAGTTGGACCTGGAAGGAAAAATAGAGATGTTGTAGAAGATGAAATTTATTTGGATTTGTTTGACGGAAACTTTATGCAGGGCATGGGAGAAGCAAACCTTCAAGCTGTATTTGAGTGAACTTTAAAACTTTGAACAAAAATATCTACAACTTATTTGCAAATACGTCTATAGTATAGGGAAGAAGTGCAGTCTTCTAGAACCCGAATCTTTGTTTACATGCAGCAGCTTCCTAAGTCAGAGGAATCACATAAGTTTAAGCTGACTGGGTGGATGGCTCAATGGAAACCCTAGGCATGATGACACTGTTTTGAATGCTTGTAGTTTGCCCGAGTGTTGGAACTAAGGGCAGCCTCTAGGATCGACAGCTTCCTATGCCAAACTACAGTTAGCATGTATATTTTTGTTAGGGTTTGTACAAATGAAGAGGGGAGAACAACTTTTATCTGGTTTATATGGATCAACAAAGTTGCAATTTTAATTGCCAGATTATTGACAGAACTTCTCTAATGGTTTATATCTTTATATTATAGAATTTCTTTCTACAGAAGCTTCCTAGAATCATGGACGTTTGATAGCATAGAAGGGTTTTGCTTGTGACCCCTATTCAAAAATCTTGAAACAGGGCAATATCCTGATTGCTAGAAGGGTTGACCAGAGGTCAACAAAATTATGATCAAATGACTGCAACTGAATATATTTAATTATTCCTTAAGCCATTGCTCTGGTCTCAAATTAAAATGGCCGATACTACAAAATACTTTATACATTAAATTCTATATCAGGAGTCGAAGACAAATACCTATTATTGTTCCAAGAGAAAAGGATCTTTGATACAGCTATGCCTTGCCACCCCAGGAACCTTAAAAAACAACATATGGTATTTACCTGTTGGTATTTAAACGGTTCTTCAAGATTATTTTCTTTAAAGGGCTGGGCAAAGTGCGGTATCAATTGTCAATTCAACAGCTTGATCCCTCAAATAGCTTGAGGGACTTTTCTATTGGAGCTATCACATGCCATATTGCACCCATTGCCCGTGCCTGGCTATTTGGTTAATTACAAGGGATTTTTGGGGAGGCAGAATTGTTTTAGATTATAAGAAAATTTAGTTAATGCACAGATATCTTAGAGACGGGAAAACCAGTACCGAGTCGAACACACTAATGATGAAGCACACCAGAAATAGAAATGAATATTATGAGAATGATGTGTAGGAATGATAATAGAATTGGAACAAAAACTTAATTAATTTGTGGGTTCGTACATAACATTCTCTTGACGGAGATGTATGATTGCTTTGCTATTTGACTACGATAATGGGTACTACCTTGGAGGCCTCATATGTGTACCAGCATGGTTTTGGTACTGGTACTTGTTTGGGTATCCTCTTGGTTACCTCCTGGGTTCTTCTGTTGTGTTGGGTACTACACTCTAATAATAAAAACATAATAAAAACAGTGTTTGTCTGGCCACTTAAGTCATAATAAAAACAAAAAAAAAGATAAAAAATATTAAAATATAATAAATAAATTTGGGTTTGGAGGTTCATATCATTGATAGAAAATTTGGTAGTGTTTTTGGATATTCTGCGTAAATATTTTTATTTCCTTTTAAATAACACACACAAGTAACTAAACTGCTCCTAGTTATACTGCATCTGGTTCTAATAAACCAATTGCCGATTTGGATGCTCTTTATGAAGAGGAATATGATGATTTGGTCATGTAGTTCTTGAGTTTGACTATGATCATTTACTGTTTAGTATTTACTATTTTCCTATTTTGAACATAAAATATAAACCTGCAATTTATCGTACATTATGACTCATTTAATATTTTGAATCATCAATTATTTGTAGACTTTTGTTTTTTTTTGGTTAATTTTTAGCATATAACGGTTAATTTTGTTTCTTTTGTCTATACATTTATAAATATGTATTTTTGTGTGGACACAACCAAGGTCCAAAAGTAATGGCAAACCCATGTGTACCAGAATTCATACCGGTAACTTGGCTATTTGATGAGGACTATCTATATATTTATGTATACATGGTGTTGCAAAACTGCAAAGGCTAAAGAATCGTTATGGAAAATGAAACGTTTGCCCTTTTACATGTGATCTTTGCCTTTTATTGGCGGGGCTGAACGATGTCAGAATGGAACAGACGAATCTGATCTGCAGGGCTACGGAGCGCAGCCCCCTGAGTCATAAGGGGGCTTTTGCCTCTGTAAGGATGATGGTTGCAACTCTATTGACGTACCATGAGTCAACTAGTGGTTTGGTTTGCAGGTGTCTAGAATCCTGACAAAGCCAATGATGAAGACCACATTAAGTTTGGTGCATGCTTGGATGGTGCCATATCTGCTCTGCTCAAATTGCTGTGCCACTGGAAACTCTTGGTGGTATTTGACGAAAATGGATTGATGATCTTAAAACTTAGAAGTACTGTGGACCTCTGGAGAGTGTTTGGCAATGCCATACTGCAGGCCATGAGAAACATGAGTTGGCATTACTGCAGGCCATGAGAATGGGCTTGGCAGTATAGCTGGAGATATATTTGGAGAATACACTTGGATTAGTGAGTTTCTTTTGATGTCTGCATGACTAGCTGACCCAAACACCTCACTTGCTACTTTTCTCGGCCTCCCAAAATCTATGGGAAAATTGGACAGTAGGGTTAGGTGCTGCTAGTGATTGTTGGTAACTTTGGGCGACAACTGTAGATGCTACGTTCAGGGGGTTTATTGAAGTCCAAGTCTGAAGCTGGGAGCCTCGCAGGAAGATGTTCTGACTGTTGGGTATAATGTAAGATGGGTTCTGCATAGACACGAGAGCAGACATGTCCGCAGGAAGCACTTCAGGTGAATGATGCCTTTCCTCAATTCATTGTTCATTTTGACTCACAGAATCAGTACCCTCCAAGGACCATAACAGTGGCTTCTTTTAGCTATCAGGGTAGCTATTGTCTGTCGTTCTAGAGGTTGTTGGTCAGGATATTTTTCCGGTAGCCATTGTCTGTTGTTCTAGAGGTGGTTGCTGGTCAAGAGGATATTTGTTTTCTTGTATCTTGTTACTTAATGTAACCGCTATCTTCTTTTTTATGGCAATAAGGCTTCATACTTGAATACCACTTGGTCTATTTTGTGTGGGAAAAGGCTTCATACTTGAATACCACTTGGTCTATTTTGTGTGGAAAGCTCTAGCACTTGAATGAGGGAAAAAGTATCCAGGGTTCTTGCATTGAAGAGTCATGGAAGGCTGTTGGATAAGCAGGGAAATGATGGTTGTAGAGTGTAAGAGATCTTTGATGGCAAAAGACTTGATGGAATTTTTATTGAAGATCTCAGCTCTCTGTTTTATTTGAATGAATAAAATACTAAATATTATTGGGAGCACTGAGAAAAATCTGAAGTCTGGACTATTTTTATTCCGTTCCTTCACATTTTGTGTGAGCCTTCCATAAGATGGATTAGATGCTTGGTCTTATCTTGAAACAGGATATTTTAGGCCTATATGATTTGATGAATTGAGATGTGATACCCAAACTATCTTGTCTTATGAATTCATGAAAACTACAAAGTTGACATTATAGGTCTAAACCCTTAAACTAATACTAACTAGTCCAAGTGACCCCCTTGCATCTCCACCTGTATCAGATACTATTACAGTGATGAGCTCATCAAGCAGCCTGCCAAAGTCATATACGGTGCCAAATGCCCATACCCAGGTGCTTCAATTGACAACCAAATCCCGCTTGAACAATAATAATTAATCTTTATGTGCCAATTTGTGGAAGGGAAAGGGAGATTTGACACATTGATTAGATGCCATCCAAGATCAGTATAAAAACATTGGACACTGCAATATCCAGTAGCAAAATGAAATGCTTTGGGTATAACATGAGGGGCCCATTTTCCTGTTGCTGTGAACTTGTCTTTTTCATTGATCTATCATGTGTTGGCTCATCAGAACCGAACCATGGTGCTGTCCACGTGTAGGAATGATCTGGAGTATATTCAATTGAAGGGAGATGCTGCCACGACCCAGGCAGATGCTATACAAAAACACATAGTGGGGCATGGGGCAGAATAAGTTTTGCTATCGAATATGACAGAGTCAATCATGTATAATACAAGTGGAATGGAGTATAAAAATGTATAATGTATGTGGCAGATTGTGGGGGAGAGGGATGAGGCTCACATGGCTGGTGGGGTCCATAGCCTCTTGTTGGACAGTTGCTTATATGTTTGAGGTGTTCACATATATGAGATAAATATAAATTTTAAAATACAAGACTTGGTAGTCTCTTCTTTACAAGTGACACCCCTGGGTATGGCATAAATGGTCCCTCTTGGTATTTTAGTGAATGTTTGAGACATGCATTTGGGAGCTCAGCTGCGTTAGAGAACTTTACACCATGGGCAACATCTATTTGTATAGCTCATTCTTTGGCTAGATAGTCTGCCGCTTGATTGAAAGGCCTTTTGACATTGTTGATTTTAAATCTTTGGAAGTGTTGACGTAATTTGCTTTTTGTTAAAAGAATGACTTGAGCGGAATGATACAATTTGGGAGTTGGCAAGGGTGGAATGGTTGTTGGGAGTGTTGGACAAACTTCTATTCCAGGTTCAAAATTAATCGGGATTCCCCCTTATCTCAATACATTCAACAGTGAAGTGATATTTGGAATTGTTGAAGTAATCTGCGATTTGTTAAAGGAATGACTTGGAGAGAAATGATACAGTTTGGTATTCTGCAAGAGTGGAATGGTTGCGGGGGTGTTGGACAAACTTCTATTCCAGGTTTAAAATTATTTGGGAATCCCCCTTATTTCAATACATTTAATAAGGAACTTTTGCATATTGTCTAATCCCCTCATAAAAGCCTCAGGCTTTTTGGAAATTAGTTATACTTCACCCCACATGTTTTTGTTATGTTGCAAGAATTGAATTCTGTATAACTCTACAAGCACCTACTAGGCTAGGGTACCTGATACTTGAGCCATCAGAATTTAACTTGTTAAATGGCTGACTTGGTGCAAACCACCTGTCTTTTGGTCTCAGTACAATCAAGATATTGATACTATAGACAAATATTCCACTTGCACCAAACACTGATGTAAATCATGTCTGAAACTCAAGGCTTTGATGTTATACATTCTTGCTTACTTGAGCAAGTATCTGAACAGGGACAGGGTGCCTTAAAAATACATGTTTTCATTCCATCTAACTAGTGTAAATACAAATGCATGAGTCATAGGGTGAAGTGAATTGATACGACTGTATTTTGATTTGCTTGAGTAGCAATTGAAAAACAAACTGCTGAAGGAGGTAGGGGTAACCATGACGAAAGTTAAAACTAGCAAGTTTGTGCCATAACTGGTGAGAAAAGCTGCAGTGAAAGAAAAGGCGAGCCATTGTCTCCTTTACATTCTCACATTTGGTATACCTAAAGGAGCCCACTCATCCCCATTTTTGGAGATGGGAAAGTCAGAAGATATTGATGTCTTTAAAAAAGCATGAAATTTAGGAAGAACTAAAAGAGTCAAAAATGGTTCGACTAACATTTCAAACATGTAGTGGTTGCTGAGTAAGAACTTGATAATTTATCCTGCACAAGCAATGTTTGTCTCTTCCCCATTAAAACTTACTTGGCCCCAAGCAGCAGATTAAACGAGATTTACTAAATGATTGGATGCTTCAGGATGTGTCTGCCTGACCATTTTGAGAAGTGCCCACTTCCACGAGACTTGCGGCTGATTTTGGTCCATTAAACAATAATCTGCCACCTTGATTTATCCTCACTGAATATTTCATCTTTTTGCAATGAATATGAGATCCTTTCTGAGGATGGGAGAACCCTTCTGAGCGTCTCCCAAAAGTTTGCTGTTAGGGCATCATGAATTGCCATTGAGTGGAAAGAGTTCCAGACAATTGTGAAAAGTCTGGAATACCATAAGGCTGCAGGTGAGGATGGTTTGCCCCTAGAGTGGCTTAAGTCGGTGCTTGGGCAAAAGAAGCGTGGTCGGCACGGGAGATGGAGAAAGTAGAAGGTGGGGCAGAGTCCTCTGGTGATGGCTTGTTTAAAGGTTATGAACTGCATTTGGGAGCATGGGGTGATTCCCAAAGATTTTAATGCAGCGGTCTTGGTTTCCATTCCTAAGAAGGGGGACCTAACGCTTCATGACAATTATAGGGGTATTTCCCTTATAAATGTGATGCTTAAAATCCTCACAACTGTAATCATTAAGAGAATAGAGAAGGAACTTGAGGAGAGGAAGTTCTTCTCAAAAAGCCAAGCCGGTTTCAGTAAAGATGAGGAGTGTGTTGGTCAGGTTGCGGCATTCCACGAGATTGCTCTAAGGCGGATGGTAAGGTGGATGGCTAAGGTCAAGAGACCTACATATGTGGCTTTCATTGATTCCAAGAAAGCATACGATATGGTCCCGCATGAAGCTTTATTTAGAAAGCTTTGGGCAGCAAGAGTGTGGGGAAGGCCCTCTGCTTCTTTCAAGAGCTGTATAATGGCTCTTCTGTGCGGGTCAGGTACGAAGGGCTTCTTTTGTCACCTATCCCAGTCAAAAGAGGCACAAGGCAGGGATGCCCAACTTCACCCACTCTTTTAAAATCTTCATTAATGATTTAATGAAGGATCTCGATGGAATGGGTGTGGTGGTCTCTGGCCTTGCCGAAGTGATTACTGGGTTATTGTTTGCAGATGATTTGGTGGCATTGGCGAAATCTGCAGAAGGTATCCAAGAAATGCTGCATAAGATTCAAATCTGGAGCGATAAGTGGGGTATGGAATGTGGCATCGATAAGTGCAAGGTTATGAAAATCTGTTGGGATCAAGTAGCTCGAGTTCCGGATCGGAGAGTAGCAAATTGGGGTATGCGATAGCTATAAATATCTGGGAATAGAAACTGACCCTCAGTTGTCTATTGAACAGATCATTAAGGAGAGAGTTGTGTCAGGAAGTAGAACCCTTCACGGGGTTTGCCACTTCTTAGCCTCTCGAAGAGTCCCCACGTGGTCTAAGATTCTCACTTTCAAGGCTTTGGTTTTCCTTGTTCTCACTTTTGGTGCAGAGGTGATAGGAATGTTTGATGTGGCTAAGTAGAATGCTCTGTAGAAGGTGGTGGTGGAAGGGATGAAATGGATGTTTGGGAAGTCCTCCACCTCTAATCTGGTTGGGCAAGTAGTTATGCATCGTGAACTCAACATTTGTTCGGTCCCCGTCTTCAATGCTGGACAGGGGCCCGCACCTGAAAAGTATGGCGGTCTTAAGACAGTTATTGTGGATCTTGTGAATCACAATCCGCCTTGCAGGGTAGGAGAGATATGGACCTGGATCCATAGAACTACTAAGTGGCTAAAGAAGAATGTACCAAGGGCTAGCAATAGTCAGCTGGTACGTGAAGAGGCATGGGATGCCTGGGAGAACAAATTCAAACTTCAAGGTTCCCTAAAATTCTACAAGGATTGTAAGTTTGGTGAGACTCAAAGCTTCATCAAGCGGGCACAAAGATTCGAGAGTGTGTCGGTTGAAGCTGTCTGTGGCTCCTAAATGCTAGAGTGGGAGGGATTGTCCTTAGTGGTCGTGCTGCTAGAATTGGGCTGTTGGATCCGGCCCTAGGTTGTGTTTGCCCGTTGTGTGGGGATGTCGGAGGGGACTCTCTCTTACACCTCTTTGTTAAGTGCCAACATATTAGGCTGCGAGACAAGATTGCAGGCCGGTTTTCAAAACGTACTGCAAGAGCTTTGTTGCCTTGCCCTGTGGATGCCGGTGAGAAGGATTTGCTCTCGATACTCCTTGGTGGGGAGTGTGGTGGACATCGTCTATCGTATTGGTTAGGTGATCGCTCGCATCGGAGGGGAACTACAAGCTTTGCGCTTGTGGCAAACTTCTTGGTTGTGGCACTACCTCTCTATCAGAAGGCCCTGTAGGGTTGGACGAAGGGGGGGAATGATGTAGTCTACCCCTTCGGGGGATCGGGGATACCTAACCACTATTGAGCCGATGCACAGTCGTGTAGGGCAAAGCCTTCTTGTCAGGCGCACTTTGCTAGAAGAGTTTCTCTTCCACTCAGCCCCCATTCTCAGGAACGGGGAGCTTGCCATGAGGCCTCCTTATGGCTGGGTGGAGAACAACGGTTTTCACCAGAGCATTCCTTGGAGACTCTAACCCTTTTGGGCGGGGTTGGTATCGCTAGATGTAAACAACAGATGGTCTTTGTTGCTCGGTATCTTTCGCGGGGAGGAGTGACATAGACTGGGTCCCACTGCTGGGTGCACTATCAGACTTGTAGAAACTGAAGTCGAGGGGTGATTCCCGAAGACTGTGCTTGCCCCTGACCGGCCTGAGCAAGGAACTCTTCCAGTTTAGGAAAACTAGGAAAAACTATTGTAATTTGGTTTTGAGTATAGACATTCCTGCTCTGATATGTTTCCATAACACTAACCCTTTGGGTTTCCGGTTATCAAAAAATTGTCTATAATTATTACATATTTTGATTGGAGAATACGTCACCATGGTTGATCCGGTGCCTGATTAATTGGTCGTGCTAACTTTGTTGCTAGTGCCTGATTGAATTTTGATATATTCTAAATAATCAAAACTTGCACATCATTTAGGTTGAGTGATTTTTCCCCAACAGAGTGGTAGGAATTGAAGCTGATCATTCGTACTCTTCCACAGAAATTGTTGCTGGATGTGGGCGATGGCTATTTCTGCCGTCCTACCTATGGGAAGAAGTGTTAAAAAGGTACACAAGCATTGCTATAACTGTGTAACACTGATTGAATGAGGGTGAAATCTGCCTGTGAAAGAGTCACTGCCGTCCAGTTAATAAGCTGTCTACTATTTCAATGAGTAAATGCATCTCAAAATATGTTGGATGGTGGCCTGAGATGGCATCCTGTATCTAGCCAAGTATGTGTTGAGTAAATAAACTAATGTTTTGTTAGCAATGATCAATTACCCTGATGCTTAATGATAAAGTTCACAGAGAACTATGAGATGTCTGTGAACTTTTTCAATGTCTGATCCATTGGTTATGAAAGGAGGGTATTGTCTGCAAAATAAATATTTGCCTATCTGTGACTAGATAGTGTTTCTTATAACCCATGAAAGCTTGAAATTAGCCTGTTCATGTGCGAAAACACAATTCGGCCCCACTCATAAGAACAAATAGAAATGGGAGTAATGGATGTACTCTTCTTTAACTGTGGTAGGGGTTAGTAGTGTGCCTTTAAGTCTATCGATTGAGATGAACCTATTCTGTGAATGGATGGATCCATGAGTCCAAACGCCTGCATAACCTTGATCTGGAATTATCAGTTACTATGATCAAATGCTTTTTGTGTATCAAGTTTTGTAATTACTCTCGACCACTGCTGTCCACTTATGTTTATGTAGCAAGTGATTGATCTCTTGAACTGCTGCTACAAAGGTATCCGTTGTCTGTCTCCTTTCATAAAAGCTGATTTGGTGTTGGAGATTAGTTTGCCTAGTAGCAATTGAAATCTTCTAGCCATCTTTTTGGAAATAATCTTGTAAATTGTATTGCAGAGAGAAGTGATGAACCTTCTGTTGGCTGAGGTGCTATCCTATACTTGTGACGAGCCAGTGCCACACTTGTGATGAGCCACTTCGTACTTCTGATGAGCCAGCGATGTAGTTCATTCCTTCCTTCCATATTGGTCTAAAAACCTCCAAGCTCTCGAGCTGATCTGCTCCTTGGAATTTTCGATTTTCACCAGTTGGAAGCATATCATATTTTATCACATCCCAGCAATCCTGATAAAAATGTGAAGGAAAACCATCTGGATCAGGAGCTTTATCAGAAGCAACTGAGAAAATGATACTTTTCAGCTCTCCTTCTGCTACCAGCATGATGGGTTCAATATTTTCAGCTTGATATATTATCTTTGGCATATTTGCTTTTAAGATGAGATTTTGATGAGAAGGTTGTCCACCAATAGTTCAGATGACATATTTAATAGTTTGTAGCTTCCGAAATGATCTGTTATGCTTTATGGAGGGTTCTACTGTCATGTAGCACCTGTAATAGAATTTATTTCAATTTGTTGTCAATTGAGAACACTGTTTAATGGAAGAATTTTGTATTTGGTGTCCCCTTTTCTTATCCACGTGAGCCAGGATTTTGCCTCCAGTATGGATTTTGTGATTGTAACTGAAATAATCTGCCTATTAAATTTTGCTGTTGGACCTCCTTTTCCCAGTGAAAACCTCTACTTAAATCTGTTTGTGATTCAGATCTAATTGAGCCTTCATCTCTTTTTGTCGTTGAAAGATATTGTGAGAGATTTTTTATTCCATGTAATGATTTTAGGGTTGAAAATTTTCAGTTTAACCATAAATTTATGTATAGGGAACCCTCAGACAGGGTTATACCATTTTCTATATTATCAGCAAAATCTGGATGTTTAAACCACCTTTACTCATATTTGAACTGAGACTGTCTACGAGGAGCTAAAAATTGAAATATTGATTGGCCAAAAGTCAGTCAGCTTTGAATCGGGCATATTTTACCTTGTCGGTATGTGTTGGAACTGTCCTGTCAGTGACTACTGGAAATCTGTGCAGTTTTTGTGCCCCTTCTCTTCTACCTTTTCTTCTGTTACACCAAGTAAAATTTCCATTTTTAACTTGAGGTCTATGAAATTACGAGCATGAATCATATCCTGTAATGTTTCAGATAGAGTAGTATTGATGGTTGCATCAATCATAAGAGCATGAATCATATCCTGTAATGTTTCAGATAGCGTAGTATTGATGGTTGCATCAATCATACCCTGTAATGTTTCAGATAGCGTAGTATTGATGGTTGCATCAATCATACCCTGTAAATTTGCCCTTCCCGATTTGCACTTACTGGTTGCTTCCCGTTGCAGCCACATTGCTTCTTCCATAAAAACTGCTGTATTGGTATATAAAAATGGTATAATATAAACAAAAGCAAACAAAAATCTCATATCAAGTGCAAGGAGTGTTACACTGCCACCACACTATATGAGCAAATTTGAAATGAAAAAGGTAGGTACTTGGATCCTACAAAATTGGAGCCTCTTCAGGTAACCCATCACAAAATTTAATGCTTTGATACAGCGTACCCCAAGGTGTTATATGGGCTCTATTGAAAGAGTTCTTAATTGATTTGATCTTTTGTAAGAAAATTATATCCGTTTTACTGTTTTTGTAAGTTTCTGACATAGGCACATGTGTTTGCTGCCCCACCGCTAGAATTGCATAATAGACTCTTCATTAAAAATTAGTTACCTAATTAAATTGCTTGTGAAAGCGTTCATCTTAACACAGAATGAGTGTTGTTCTGTAATCTCCTGAATGGGAGTGTGCCCTGTTGTGATGCCAAGGGATTCTCCTAACCGAGTCTTTCTATTCCTTTTAGTATTTGATTTTTGCTGCCCCACCTCTAGAATTGCATAATAGACTCTTCATTAAAAATTAGTTATCTAATTAAAGTACTTGTGAAAGCGTTCATCTTAACACAGAATGAGTGTTGTTATGTTATCTCCTGACTGTGAGTGTGCCCCTGTTGTGATGCCAAGGGATTCTCTGAACCAAGTCTTTCTATTCCTTTTAGTATTTGATTTTTCCTATTCCTTGTAATATTTGCATATTCCCATCGCCTACAAAGGGGAATGGGCAGATTCTCTTCCTTGGTGTCCTTTTCTTCCTTTTTTATTTTCAGTCTGTAAAGGTGTTCTCTTACTGAGATTCAAACGCCGTGTATTATTTCCTTTGTTTTGATGGTGATATATGCAAAGCTGGAGAACATGGTTGGAGCTGCAAATTGTTTTATAGTTCTGACCCATTTAGACAGTTCTTTCTCTTTTAACAATCATTTTACTGTCACAGGTGTCAAGTTCTAGTACTTGGAAAGTATTTGATGTTGCCTACAACAATGGTCGTTTCCTCCATTTTGTATTCCCTTGTGTATGCCGTCGGTGATGTATTCCCATGCTGAGCTTGGAATGTAAGTAATGTTCTTTCCCTTTTTGCTTTTCCACCCAAGTCTTGTGATGGAAGTATGAACTGCATGGTAGTAGGATCTGGCTTGGATCACAATTGATTTTGGGGAGCCTGGCTAATAACAGATGACACAATCCACATTTTAATTGGATGTTCACATAATCCACCGGTTGCTGTTACTCTATACCTCCCAGGTCTAAGTACAGTATATTAGGTAGTAGTTTTTCCAGATCCATATTAGTGGTACAAATTTGTCCATAATTGATAATTCTAGGCCGGAGAGTGATTTCTGAGGCTGCAATGTGACCCCAATAGAGTTTCTGATCCTTCTTCAGAGTTTTCCCCAAAGTCGCTTGGAATTAACAGCAGTCAAACCTATGCTGTCACTATAATAGGGAGATTGTCGGTAGGATCAAAGCATCATCAAAATGTCCACTGATCCTATATTGATCACAAACCCAAGCTCCAAGATTGGTTAGACTCCCACGAAATGTTACAAATTAAAGCTTTTCCTTTGTGATACCATGATTTATTTTCCATTGCTTCTAAAGAGGGATTTGAATTCGAGGGGGTGGATCTATTTTGAGATGAGAATCCTTTCTTCTCTTGTTTTTGCCATAAAAGATGATTTGAAAACCATACACTGAGTACAAACATGATGAAACTTTTGACTATATAATCTGTTGGGAGCCTCATTTTACTTGAAGGCAGTTTTTTTGAATTTTGAGACCTGATGAGAGGAGGCTGTGTCCCTCCCTGGAAACCAATCTACAAACAATCTAGGATGTATTTCAGATAGGATGCATTTGCATTCGAGGGGGTGGATCTATTTTGAGATGAGAATCCTTATCTTGTTTCTGCCAAAAAGATGGTTTCACAACCATGCACTCGGTACAAACGTGAAAAGACTGTGTATACCATCTCTTGAGAGCCTCATTTACTTGAAGGCAGCCATTTCAAAGTTTAAGACCTGATGAGAGAAGGCTGTGCCCCTTCCCGGAAACCAATAACATGTACAAACAGTCTAGGATGCATTTCAGATAGAGGGCTGATCAGACCCAATGGTGATTAGTAACATCACTTTACCATTACTTTCCTCCATCTCAAAGGAAAGTGGGTGCCTGGGAATAGGCAATATATATGCATCAATCCATCATCACATGCAAATCAAATTTAACTATCACACTGAAATAATATGCAACATTGCTAATCACATTTTAGTTTAATTTGCAGTAAAAGAACTGAGTGACTAGATGCTTGATACGATTAATCGAAATGTCAAGTTCCTCATATGGATGAATTGATGGTGGCTATATGGAGGTAGGCTGATTAATATAACAAAATTTTCATTTCCTTATTTTGTTTTAGTAAATATGTTAGCACGAAGCAAATCCTTCAAAGAATGTAGTAGGTATTAAATTTGCTGGCCTTTCATTCCTCAAACTATTTCAATGCTGAAGGTGAACAAGGAAAAAGTGCATGGAAGCTAATAGATTCAGGGCTTGGAGAGGACTGCCATCAGATGTACATATCAAAATACTTTGGAAGAAACTTGCATGTGGATTGAATCCTATGGCTCCCAAGGTGTACATAATCAACATTTTGTTTCTCCTAGTTTAATTTCTTGGCAATCCATCTCCACTTGGCTTGATGTTTTCATATGTACATTAAAAGATTGAAAGACTTAAGGCTGATCAGACTCGACGATGATTAGTAGCATCACTTTGCCATCACACTTTTCTCCATCTCAAAGGAAAGTAGGTGCCTGGGAATAGGCAGTTTATTTCCATCATCACATGCAAGTCAAATTCCAGAATCACACTGAAATAATATGTAACATTGCTAATTGCATGTTAATTGAATTTGCAGTAAAAGAATGGGGGACTAGATGCCTGATTGAAATATCGAAAGTTCTTCTTGTGGATGAATTGATGGTGCCTATATGGAGGTAAGCTGATTAATATAACAAAGTTTTCGTTTACTGATTTTGTTTGAATAAATATGTTTGCAAGAAGCAAATCCTTCCAAGAATGAAGGAGATACCTCTTGCCAGCCGTTGCCTTTCATTCCTTCAGCTATTTGAATGCTAAAGGAGACCAAGGAAAACGTGCATCGGAAGCTATTAGATTCAGGGTTTTGGAGAGGACGGCCATCAGATGTACATATCAAAATACTTCGGAAGAAACTTGCTTGTGAACTGAAACCTATTTCTCTCAAGGTGTAACACAACCATCTTAATTCTCCCATTCTAATTACTTGGCAATTCATCTCAACTTCACTCGATGTTTTGATATGTACAACGGTGCTTGGACAATGAATGTAAAACGTTATGTTCTCAAGGTGGTAGGACAATGAATACACATTGTGGAAAGGTACGTTGCTCTAAAAATGAGTGATAATTAAATCCAAAATGTGAAATGTGAAGAGATTGAAAAAAGATTGAATTCACATATTATGTAATGTGATGTTCCATTTGACGAGTTAAAGGATGGGATGGTGGCACATACAGATCCATCTCAAGGTGGATTCATGCTAGTAAAAATAGGTGATAATTAAATGTGAAATTCGAAAAGGAATTGAAAATACATGATTGGATTTACACATTGTGATGTGATGTGATGTTCTATTGAATGAGTTAAAGAATGGGTTTGTGGCATGCAGCTTGTGATGTGATGTTCCATTGAATGAGTTGAAGAATGGGTTTGTTGCATGTAGCCTGTGATATGATGTTCCACTGAATGAGTTAAGAGAATGAGTTTGTGGCACACATAGAGATCCATCTTAAGGTGGCTAGGTGCTGGTAAAAATGGGTGATAATTAAACTTGAAATATGAAGGGCGTGAAAAGAGAAGGTTAGATTTACATTTTATGATGTGATGTTTTGTTGGATCAGTTAAAGAATGCATTTGTGGCACATTTGGATCCAACTCAAAGCAGATTCATACCAATGTATTTGGCATATGGATATTATATGTAGGCGTTAAGTAATTGAAGGTTTCCACATGCAGTTTAATTATAATGTTATGTTTTGTGGAATTTTATTTAAAGCTTGTTTATGTTTTTTCAAGATGACCTCCACGAGTGGTTATGCCGATAGGCACTATACAATAGCATATAGGGGTGGTTGTGGTGGGCTGCAGTTCATGTGAGTTAATAGTTAATTGCAATTTTAGAAGTGACATCTATTTGATCATTCGAAGATTTGTCTTTTTCTTGGAGAAGGCAATTGAAAAGTTGTAATATCTTGGTCATACGGTGGATTTTGGAACCCACTTTTTGGCCAAAAACTTTTTTTTTCGACTCGGGCATATTGGTGTAGCTAGATAGATCACTACCATTTTTACAAGTTAGTGGAAAATTTGTGAAAAAGTGATGAACTTATTCATAATTGTGGTATACGAAAAATTTAAGATTAAGAGCTTTGACATTGATGTCTCTCAACATTTATGAGATAAACATATTTAAGACATCTGTTCTAGCAATTACCTTATTGACATTATCTCGTTTGTATTTTTGGTAGCAAGGGGAGGAAGGATGAATATAACTTAGATAGATGTATTTAAGAAATCGGTGGTAGCCATTACCTTATTGATATTTTCTCGTTTGTATATTTGGTAATAAGGAGAGGAATGATGAATAAATTCACCATTCATGTTTTCTCATCCTTAAGAGCCTAGCCTCTTTGCCCATTGGCAAAGCTAGCTTTTGAAGCATGTCATACCTTATAAGTCACTATTGTCTAACAAATAGCAATTGCTTGCAAAATGTGTGATGGAAATGTCGAAGGGGATACACATAAGAAGTTAAACTTGAGCGAGTGAACCATCAAATGAGGAAGAGGAGTGCACGAGGAGCAATGAAGAAGGGGGTTTAGGGAGGAGAAGTTAAGGGGTGGGAAAGTGTTGGGGGAACTTATGCCAAACTCTTTTTATGCCATTTTTGCCAATCATTTGAAGGAGAAATGTGGTGTGGTGTGCAAGTCTTAATTGAGGCAATGTACTTTGGAGATATCTTAGAAAACAAGGTGTGGTTGATGCATATTTCCAAGGGAAAATTTGTGAATCTCGAACTCTGCATATGTTAGATATGAAAAGTCTGCATTTAGGATTTCTTTTGTCGCGATTTCATGCACACGGTTATGGTTTCTCTTTAGCGATTATGGTTTCGATGCAATGACTATCAACCTACACTTCATAAGCATCACAAACAAACAAATTAGAACACTTGGCATCCAAAAACAAAGGGATAAGATATGATGACAACATTTTGTTAATTTCAATTTGATGATCTTCGATCTTTGGTTGATGTTTCCACCAACGACATGTGCTTTGTCTTCTTCACTTGTTAAACTCCTTGAAAAACTAAGACTCCACCCTAACATAGAACACTCTTCTTAGTCATTTCCTGCTTCTATCATGATATTCACCTCCCAACTTTAGAAATACACAAAAATGCTTCAAACATCTCAAGATTGGTTTAAGGATATTGGGCCTAGTTCACTCAAACTGATCTTCAACTTAATAAACTCATCCCAAAGGATTTGAACTCCAATCTACCCCCAAATAATATGATTTCACATCCTCAAACCTTTATCTTGCTTGGAAACACAAGGAATTTCAAAGAAAACTCTTTCTAGACCCCTAACCTGTCCATTAGGTCTTCTAGCCTTGAAATACATGATTTTCTTTGATAAAACCAAGTACACAAAGTTTCAACCTAGACTATACTATTTTTTGGATACCCATTTGGCTCTTTCAGGTGTTGGTGAAGACTCCCAGAGTTTCTCTCAAGGAAAATGCACAATTTCACTATGATGATGCTCCAATTAGGTCTAAATTATGCCCAATTAACACTATCACACATATTTGTCTATACACCATGAAATGACATGAAACCAAGAAAACATGTTAGAGGAGTCTCTGCACTCTATGTATACCAAATTTGAGCCAATTCCATTGAGAAATATGCAAGGTACAACATTTTTTCTTCTTGAACCCTAGATTAGGGTTTCTACTAAACCAGAGAAAGAAAAAAATTGATATCCCGACCAAATGTTGGGTTCAAGTCTAAATCCAAGCTCTACAACTTTGTCCCGACATTCTTCACCTTTTGTCTTTTGGAACCATGACTTGATAATGCACGATTTATTCCCGGTATGAGCTTTATGTAACCCTGTTTTGCACGAGTTTCAACTATACATGTAAATTGACATATGATTCAATGTAAAGGTGATTCAAAACATACAAGTAAGAAAAAAATATCGAAACTTTATTTCACGAGAAGAGAACACAAGAAAATCTTTATTTCACTCACTCAAACCTGCTAGAAAATAGGTCTAACAAAGTGATGTAGGAGCATCACTCCAGGGGCTAGAATAAGGTTAGCATAATCCATTTTGGTTTGTCTAGGTCCATAAAGGCATCTCTGAGTCATTTTTGATGTCCTTTAGGCTTTAGAGAGGTTCAAGAATTTGAATTTGAGAGTTTCCCTCCATTTTGGCTTATTTAAAAATTTGAATTCTCTAGAGCCAATTTTGGCTTTCGAAGTTAGTTTAGAGGGTTATAAGGTGCATTTCAAACATGTTTATAGGCTATCATTGTATTTTGTTTGTTAATGGAGCCTCCTCTTGGGGTACAAATGATGTAATAAGCTCTTAAAACTTCATGTAAGCCCTCTTGTTAAGCTTCCCTATGACCTCTTTGTGAGGTAACCAACATGTAACCATAGTTTAGTTGTAGCTAGGTGGTTACAACTCGAGGAAGAGGCTTAAAAGCCAATTTGTAATTGTTTTGTGATCATTGATCAATCAAAAGTTTGAATTAGAGCTCCAAGTAAGAGTGAATTGTTGCGAACACGTGACTTAAGGGTTGTAATATCATGTGTTTTGTCATAAAACTAGCAATTTAAGACTAGATTGAGTGTACATTGGAGAATCTCATAATCTTTATAGTGTGGTAAGAGTCTTTGGGAGTTTGCATCTATGATTTCTTGCAGGGTAATGAGATCCAAATAAATTTGGGAAGAATTGGTTTAGGCAACTCTAATTCAGAACTTAGCCCACTGTAAAAATTAGTCTGCTCATAAGCTATAAGTTTGTTCAAGAAGAGATAGGGCTCTAGGGATATTCTTCGGGTTAGGATTCATGTTTGTGAGCCTTGATAATAGAAGAGGATCAAGTTCAAACTAAAAACACTCAAATCAAGTCTCTCGGGTTTCTATAGAGCTTTAAAACCTGAAATCAAGGTTCCACAAATAAAATCCTTGTAACTCGATTACGATCCGATGAAAAATATTAGAACTTTGAAGTAACCATTGTTGGTTGTCCAAAAACTATTGAAAAATAAATCAAGTCGATTCTTTACCGAAGGAGAAATATTTTTGTGACAATATGGTGTCACAATCAAGGCGATACATGGAAGATGGAATTTTAGCAAGAAAAGATCAATTTGAAGTTTGAAGAGCCCTTCACATCTACTACACAGTTTTAAGAGGTCAAGAAGAGAGTAAGGAGCCCCGACATAGTCTTGAAGGTGAATACAAAACAAGGAAACTTTGACGGTGTTCGAGACAGAGGGCTCATACTAGACCGAGACATGTTGACAAGGGGGAGATAGTCTTCCTTAGGAGAGTACTTAATATAAACCCTTACTTGGTTATCAAACATCATTAGGGGATTGGAGGACATTTCATGCAGTTTGGTAATGTATGAAGAACCATAAAATATTGCGGTGCATCAATCCAAGCCTAAACCGAGCAAGTTCAAGATTGTGGGTGCTCAATATAGCTTAGTGTGGTAATTCCTTGCATTAGATCTCCTAACCTAGATAGCAATATACTTTAAGGAGGTTGTAGAGGTGTCTCTAAAGACCATAGAAAACCCTTAATGGTGGAAGAATTTATTGATCACTTCAAATTAAGCTCGAGGGTCAAAGACTTGAAAATCAATGATAGTGAGGCATACCAACAAAGTAGTGGGAACTATCAAGAAGGAGACTGAAGAATTGAAGGATTAATATCTTTAGGGAGAATCATAAAGGTGAGTAACTAGATCCTTATCTAGAATTCAATTGTGCATTTGTCAACCGTTGTCCTAAAGCCCGAACTATAGCCTAGAGAAAGTTGTTGGATGCAACAATATGGTTAGAAACCCTGAAACATGGTGAGTAGGTGTTCTTAATTCATTTGATTATTTGAAGCAAAATTTCAAGCTTTAGAGATATTTGAATTTGACAAGAATAAGCCAATTGCCAGTTCATGGTGAATGCATTTAGCAAATTGAACCAATTGTTTGGTTGAGAGAGTTCAAGGTTTTAAAGATACTACATCACAAAGCTTGACTCCTCTTGATGATCCCTTAGCCCCCTTCTTCTCTGCCTCTCTTCTTTTCCAATGTACACTTACTTTTATTTATATCTATATTATCTCCTTCCTCACGTACAGGTGATGCATATCTACCTACAACAACCATTCTATATTTGACACTCTTTTCCACAACTTTCTCAACCTCCCATGACAAGGTAAAAGCATGGTATTTTGGGCTTCTTCAAATGCTTATCTTGATTTGAACGTGTCTTGGAATTGTTCTAGGTGACTTTAGGATGGAATTACATTTATCATGAATATTAGGATCTTGAGGATCCTTTACACATCACCAAAACCTACCAACATGACCTTATAAACTCTTTACATAACATTATGATCTCTAAGATCACAATTGGACTCTTCCAATACTACAATGAAATTTCTAAACATACACCTATAAGAGATGATTTCTACATTGAAATCCTCCAATAACATCAAATATTCCTTATTACAAATTCAAATCCACTCATTTTGGCGAGAAACCAAATATGAGGCCCTAAAAACCAAATTACACACCCGACTCACTTGTAAACCTTCTAATAGAATCAAATGGATTTTCTTATATAAACATGACCATTTCAATGTATAATGGAGCAAGACATGGCTCTTTACAATATGAATCATTAGGCTTATTAGACAAATATATACAAAATTGATCCTTCTTAGTTGATGCTCTTGCATCGGTTCCTGTCAAATTTGAGGTATGTAAATTAATTAACCTTTATAATATTTTACCAAACATTAATGTAAAACAAAAATAAATATATAACAAAGTAAAAACACATGAACACTGTATTTAACATGGAAAACCCCCGAGGGGGAAAAACCATGAAAGAGAATTTCCATTAATGTGAGAAACTTTACAAATGATCCGAGAAATACAACTCCTTAACCTCATTGCTCTCCCATTCCAATTCACTGTGTGAATTACAAATATGGCTCATGCGACCATATTTAAATGACTCAAGGGTCATGAACAAATTAAGTGACGGGGTGTGTACCTAGTTTAAATAAATTAGTTATTAGATAACTAAATAAAACATAACCTAAAGTTTATATTAAATAATTAAGAATATAAAATATATTCTAAATTATTTAATTATAAACTAAAGATTATAAGAATTTAATATTATGTTCTAACACTCCCCCTTAATATTAAGTGGGGAACCATATGCCAACATTACTGTTTGTATAACAAGATTTACAAATCCATAAACCATTAGTGAAGGTTTATGCTAGCATATCATTTTTGAAGGATTGATAAAACCTTCATCATGCTCAACTTACCTTTTGGTACAAAAGGATTTGGAATCCATAAATCAGAAGTTATGATTTAGGCTAAACATGATTTGTGAGACTACATCTCACGGTTTCTCATGAAAAATTCTTAAAACCGCATCTCTAGGAGCCTTTTATAACACAAGGACCTCCTTTACAAATAGACGCAACACACTAGGATCATTGTACACGTAAACTTAGAGTTATAAGTTTACAAAGATCATAAAGATCTTTTTACAATGCTTTACAATGGAGCAGAAGTATAGAGGAGAAGGAGATATCAACTGACCGACCATTAGGAGGTGACATTGCCATGCACACTCCCCTCAATGGAAACTCTGAAAGGCCAAACATTACAGAAACTTGCAGAATTTTATAGGACATAATGGCTTCGTAAACATGTCTGCAACTTGATCTTGATCAAGCGATCGGAGATCTATATCACTGTAGAGAACCTTCTCTCGATAAAGTGCATATGAATCTCTATATGCTTTGTCCTTTGATGTTGAACTGGATTCTTAGCAAGAGCAATGCAACTCGACTATCACATAGAAGAGGAGTACTTCCTTTAGCTTCCATATGTATCTCTTCCAACAACTACTTTAGCCACATATCTTCTTTTTCTTTGCTTACATTTGACTTCTGCACTCTGCCTCAGTAGAAGAAATGGAGATTGTTGGGTTGTTTTTTACTTCTCCAAGTAATGACACCTGACACCTGACACCTGCACCAAACTTGAACACATATCTGGTTGTAGACTTGCGATCTTTTACATCACCAACACAGTCAGAATTACAATATCCATATAAATATGCATTATTAGAAGAAGTATAATGTAAACCAAAATTAATTGTGCCTTTAATATAACACACTATTCTATTGGCTAACTTTCAGTGATCTTAATATGGTTCCTGCATAAACATGTAAGCAATCCCTACTGCATAAACAATGTCAGGTCTAGTAATAGTTAGATAAATCAAACTACCTACAAGTTTCATGTATAAAGTAGGATTAACTTTTTCACATGTAGGTTTAGGATCTAGTTTACATCCAAATTCTATAGGAATAACAACAGGTTTACAATCAATCATATTAAACCTTTTAAGAAAATTAGTGGCATATTGTGATTGATATACAACAAGGTAGGTTTTTTTCCCGATATATAGTCATGCCTAAGAAATGAAGCAATAATCCTAAATTAGTCATTTCAAAGTATTGCTTTAATTTTCATAATTAAACTGTTAGAGTTACTTAGTAATAAGTAAATCATCAACATATAATACAATGAGAATAATATGATTTTCTTCAATTTTAACAAATAAATCATTATTAGAAGAACAATTAGAAAATCCAACTTCATTGAAAAAACTATTAATCTTTGCATACCAAGCTTTAAGAGCTTGTTTTAAACCATATAAAGATTTTTTTAAGTTCTGACATACATTTCTTTACCTAGTCCTTCAAAGCCTTTAGCTTGGGTCATATAGATTTTCTCTTTTACGTCACCATTCATAAATGTATTTTTAACTTCCATCTGATGGATTTCCCAACCATATTGAGCAAGCTAAGGCAATCAGAATCCTTACAATGGTCATTTTTGCAACTGGTGCAAAGGTTTCAACATAGTCAATACTGGGTTTTTGAGTAAACCCTCGAGCTACTAACCTGGATTTGAATTTATCAATATTGCCATCGCTTTATATTTAATTTTGTATAGCCATCTAGATCCGACTATACTTCATTTTTCAGAGGAGGGACTAAATACCAAGTCTAATTTTTAATCAAGACATAATATTCAAATTTCATTGCATCTACCCATCTTTCATCAAAAGAAGCTTCTTCGAAAGATTGGGGTTCAGGTTCATACATCATCATCAAAACATGATATGTATGTTGACTTCTAGTCATTTTCTGAAGGTTTTCAAGGATTAGAGTCTTGAATAATAGACTCACCCATTTAGGTCTTTTGGTTATAGAGGAAACATGAACTAATTTTTTTCAACTATAGGTTCATTACTAATTTCATCATCACATACATCATTTTCATTATTTTCAATTTCATTAGGATCATCATGAATAATAGAAACAAAAGATGAAGAAGATGAACATAAAGATTTTTCTAATACTTTTACATTCCTATTTTCTATAACTTTTCTTTTTGAAGGATCGTAGATCCTAAGACCTTTAGTTTTACCTCCGTAACCTACAAAGATACATGGATATGAGGTTTGATCAAGCTTCTTCTGTTTTGATTTTAGAATGAAGAGAGAAGCAGGGCTACCAAAGATTCTCAAATGAGACACACTTGGTTTTTGATTTGACCACTTTTCTAGAGGAGTGGAGTTAACTAAGGCTTTAGTGGGAAAACCTCCGAGGGGGAAAAACCACGAAAGAGAATTTCCATTAATGTGAGAAACTTTACAATCCATAAATACAACTCCTTAACCTCATTGCTCTTCCATTCCAATTCACTGCGTGAATTCCAAATATAACTCGCAACCATATTTAAATGACCCCAAGGGTCATGAACAAATTAAGTGACGGGGTGTGTACCTAGTTTAAATAAACTAGTTACTATATAACTAAATAACCTAATGTTTATATTAAATAATTAAGAATATAAAATATATTCTAAATTATTTAATTATAAACTAAAGATTATAATAACTTAATATTATGTTCTAACACTCCCCCTTAATATTAAGTGGGGAACCATATGCTAACATTACCTGTTTGTACAACAAGATTTATAAATCTATAAACCATTAGTGAAGGTTTAGGCTAACATATCACTTTTGAAGGATTTATAACACCTTCATCATGCTCAAATTACCTTTTGGTACAAAAGAATTTGGAATCCATAAATCAAAAGTTATGATTTAGGCTAAACATGATTTGTGAGACTACATCTCACATTTTCTATCGGATTGTTCTGCGAGGATCAATGCGGAACCTCGTGCACATCGAAGAGGGTTTCACTTCCAATGGTGATGAGAACACTTCATGTAATTAGCAAGAACATGAATCACAAAATGAGAATCAAGTACAAAAAGATAACGGTGTGTCTGACATGCTCATAGATAAAAATAAGAGGTACATATAGGAGTGTTGTGTAACTCTTGTGCATGACACATGTACACAACCTATTGACCTATTCCACTATGACCTATTCTCACTAAGTGAGATGACTAACCATCTATGGTGGACAAGTCATCGAATGACGATGAAACAAGTCATATACACCAACACCCCCTTCATCGAAGTTGAGGTAGAGGTCATGGAAAGTCGAATCGAAAGAGAACTCCCTAGAAAAATAAGAAATATGTGTCAATGGGGCCCGGAAACTAAAGACATGATAAGGTGCCCATGTACAAACAACATCTCTTTAGAAAAATAATAAGAGAAGAAAAATGGGTCTCGGAAACTAGGCCTGATGAGGTACCCATGTACAATAAAGATCTCAAGTAATGGAGGAAAAACCCCTAAGGGAAAACATCCACTTACAAGAGATAAAAGACTCCCTAAAAACCTAAGAAAGATGCGTCAAATGAATTATGAAAAATAAAGGCCTAATAAGGCACTCATATACAAACTACAATCTTTCTAGAAAAAGAGAAGAGAAATAGAAAGCCTGAAGAAGATGGGCGGTTCAATAGAAATCACCCCAAGAAGAGAGCGCAAGTGAAGATAATTCACCTTAATAAAAGACTTGGTAAAAATTTACGTAGCCATATCGGATGTTTGACAATCTTGTAATTTGATGATGTCATCATGGATTGGATCCCGAATGAAATGTATATGTATCTCGATGTACTTTGTTTGCTGATGTTGAAATGGATTTTGGAAAATCAAGATGGTGCTCATGTTGTCACAGTAGATGACAGTAGGTCGCCCATAGTGAATACCAAACTCTATCAAGATACCCCGTACTCTCCTCGTACTCTGCCTCCTCTGTAGAAGATATCACAATTGTGTTATGCTTTTGCTAGGCTAACTACCGAGATCCGAACTAAGATAAAAACTATAGCCTGAGGTAGCTTTACAATTGTAGACACTAAATCACACATTTTGGGTACATTTCTAGGTCCTAATCACATACCACTATTCATATGATTCCTAAGTGAGAAAACTAACAATTAACAGCTATCTTTGGCCTTTTGTCTGTGTTTCATGTCTTCTTTCTGACCTCTTACACCCTACAACCTAGTTGATACTTTACTGCTTTATCTTTTATGACTCTAGACACCAACACCTAGACATGACAAAAGAACCTAGGTGCCCCTATCCTTCTGGCGCCCCACCTCTCTTTACTTTACTCTCTCCTTTTGGGAATTTTTTTATCTTTTGGGCATCTTATTTTCTTATGGGTCGGCCTTCCAGTTGTCAATTACAAAATTCAACCAAGGGAATCATATAAATATAAAGTTATGTGACCATAATAAAGGACCAAAATCTAAGCATCTATTACCATCACCTAAGGTTGCATACAAAAGCATTTCAAGAGCATCAAAACATCCATCTACCTTCATTCAAGGGACAAGGGATTGCATTTTTATGCATACATGCATAGGAGGGGAAGTTCATTTTTCCATCTACACATCTACTTACATTGTTACATCTAGCTATTGTTCACTATCGAGTGCATCTTGCATAAGAGCCACCTAGGGCACAATTCTAGCACACACACACGAGAAGTACATGGAGTATAAAATGTAGTTTAACTCTCGGTCGTAAGCTCACTCTTTCGGGTGACCATTGAGGTTAGTCCGACTCCCCATTTTCATATTTTTCTTTGTAAGATTTGATGTGTTTTGGGGTTTTACAGGAGGTCATTTGTTTTGGTTACAAGAAAACTCTACGGTCTTCCAATGACATACAAGAGACCAATGAAAAATATTAGCGAACATCTTACGACACTACAAAAATCAGTTTATGAGGTTTTGAGCAGTCACAGGTGCCCAAAAGCAGTCTCCAACACCTAGTTTCCCTTGACCTAATCCTTTTCTCGAGCACGATTCTGTTTCCTCCTCATGTTTGGCAGTCTTCTAGTCTAACATAATTTAGGGTCAAGTGTGAAATCAGCTAAGTATTCCATTCCCTCTCTTGCACCTAGGGTTTCAATTTTATCTAGCTTATTTCTCAAGTCACATATGTGCGTTATTGCTTATCATTACATTGTGACTCTACAATTAGGGTTTTACAAATTCCAATATTTGTTAAATCATTTGGTGAACCCGATCTTTCAAACCATACCTTCTGAGCATGTATCAAAATTTCTCTTCTTCTCAAGTCATGGATCAATCTTCTTATCCTTCTTTCACCCCAACTAAGGTTTCTGGCATGGTTATTACTACTGCTGATTTTATGCAAGTTTGTACTCAACATCCTCCTCGCTTTATTATGCCTAGGGATGATCCAACTATTAATGTAGTCACTAGTCACCACACTCGTCCTCCTACGGCTCAACTTGTTTCTATCCCATAACCTATCACTTATACGACTCCTCCTACCACTTCTAAAGGCCTTGATATTATTGAGTAACTTAAGAATACACCGACTAAAATATCTCTCTATGACTTATTGCACACAATGCACCTAATTTTCATCATACATTAGAGGCCGCCCTTCGTTCTATCCACATTGAAAGAAATAATTCTTCGGTGGCCTTCACACATCTCATTTAGTCTCTCAAAATATACCACATGCTATATCATTTAGTGATGAGGACATATCGCCATATGTTGTTGATAATCCATGTGCGCCTCTGCTTATCATTGCTATCATTGGCACCATTTGTATCAAGTGTGTACTCATTGACAATGGATCCTCCGTTAATCTATGTGCTCACTCCCTTTTAAAGAAAATCGACATTACTTGATAATCTCATTGCTAAAAATTCCACTCTCATTCGTGGTTATGATTCCACTACTTGCACATGCCTAGGCACTATCACATTACCTATACAAGTTAAGCCTAAGATTGTTCCTACAATATTATTCATTATCGATGCCTCATGTCGAGTTTAATATATTCTTTGGGTAGACCTTAGATTCACGCAATGCATGCTATCCTATTTACTTGTTCATCATCAAGGTTAAATTCTTACATGATGGATATGAACATACCATTATTACCGACCCTGATCCATTCAAATTTTCACTGCATAGACTCCCTTACCGCTATGCCTATTCCTTCATCGTAACCTATTCCATATAGCAAATATTGGAACATATGATATTGGTAAATCTAGTGCTTCACAACATCCTTCCACAACTACAAGCATTCCATCCATTTCCACTCATACTACTACTATAATTTCACCCACCGTCTCTGCTCCACTAAGCAATTCCAATCCGCTTGTTGAGACTCCTCTCACTCCTGCATCTAGCTTACTTCCTACCAATATTCTTGATACTGCTATCCAACATGAATCTGCCACCACCGATGATTGTAAGACTAGGTCGATCTTTTAGCTTATTGATGAAAAATTGTGCAATCTTAATTTTACTCCTATTGAGATAGATGATTCATACTTAAATGATACTTTCGTTGATATTGGCCCGATGAATATCAATTCAAAAAACTCCCTCCTTCTACTAATACTATGGTACTTTATCGGGGGTCTGTCTATACATTGGATGTCATACCACCTATTTCATATTCTCACAAGGAGCCCATGTTTGCATTTCCTCCTTTCACATGCACTCTTTCCATGAATACTCTTATGGGCATCACATTCCATTCAATCCCATTTTCTTTGCCACTATTTACAAAAATGATGGATTAACTCGGCTTGGTTTACACTTGATGATAACTTAACTCCACCTCATTCATCTTATATCTAGCATGGACATGTTTGTGTTACGAATGTGTATGGTCTTCATGTCTTCTATCTACCAGTCTTCGTTGCATGCACTTCTCACACTTCTCCATTCACACTTAGGAAGTATTGGCTTGACTAGATTGGGGGAACTTTGGACCCTAATCATATTGACATCACATTTCCCATGCCTTTCGAACACGTTTCTATTTGCAATGATTCATTTCTCAACTATGCACAAAATCTTACTTGTTGGTATGCACATGGTTGTCCACAACCACCTTTCACCGATGAAGAGTACACAATGGGCATGTACAATCTACGCCATAATGGCTCCTTACTTGATCAACCACATACTATTGCTTACCAAGTCTCTGATGCATCTCCATTCGGTTTTGACCATGACAATGATGATCTCTTAGATGACATTACTTGATTTTTCTACACATCATACACTTAGGGGCATCATGCTTACTACCCCCTTCTAAGCATTATCAGGTGTCTTATATTTCTACTTTTGTGCTCTACACCTTGCCTCTAGTATTTCACACGCATCTTGATACAATTGTATCGTCATTACCCTATGATGCACTCTTGTGATACAGTTCACACTTGATTATTGAGGGCATAATGCATTCATGAACCTCACATTATATACACGATACATTTCAGAATTTGTGAATTCACGATACATCTTTCTAACATCACACTCTTACATATCACATTACCCGATGACGCACTCTAGTTCCACGGTTCATACTCGACTAATGAGGGTCTAAATCTAAAATGAACATCACCTCATTCACACTCTTCATACTCTATGGTTGATAGATCTATCTCTCTAGTGCATAATTCAAACCATTTCCTAATGACACACTCTTGTTCTATGGTTCATTCTCGACCACCGATGGGTCTTTTATAAATGAACCTCATCTCACACACATTCGTAAACATTCACTCGGGGGCACGCTGCTCCTATCACACTCACTTTGCATTCCATTCCATTCAAACTCACAACATGTTGCATATCTTGGTTGCACATTGTTCTTGCTTACTTATACTCACATGTACACTTTGCTTACTATGCTAGTCAGATATTTAATATGTCATTATCTTTTCTATATACACGTGTGCTCACTTTCCTTCTAGTTTTGAATGTAGACTTTCCTACAGATATTTACACGCAACATGGATGCTTGGCATTGTGCCTCTTACCAGTCCCATAATAGCTCCTGGGGTATCTACTTTTGTACACATCACATGTGCTATTGTTTCATTTTATACTACTTCGTATTCTTACAAACACACTACTTTATCAATACATACACGTCTTGACATAATTTTTATCTTTCTAAAAGGCTAATGGGTGCTTCATGTGCAACATTTGCTTTATAGGAACTAGTTGCCACCATGGTTGTCTGTTACTTTGCTTGTTAACTATTCGTCATTGTTTTTCATTGTTTGCAGTATTTTCCCTTTGTCTTGTGTGCACACCGTATGCTTTTGGCTGCTTCAGACATGTCTGTCTTGCGACATTGTGAGTGATGTCCCATGTTTGAAACTCCTTTTCGTGGTCTACATTGTCTTCTTGCTTGCTAGATTACACTTTGTCTTCTATATGTGTATTTGTCTTGTTTGCATTAACACATGTTTCCACCACTTTGTTTGCATGTGACTTGGTTTCCACCATTCACATTCCCTCCCCCTGTAGGGAATATATTTTAGATCAATGTCTGGTCCTCTCCTTTGGGCCACATCCTCTTAGCGACGTCGCATCCAACCCAAACAAGGGGGGCATATATTGGGTCTAATAAACTCTCCAATCAAGCAATACACAGATCACGATTTAGAATTACAAAGTATAGGAACAACACAATCTACTGATTACAAAATGGGCTCAAAATTTGACTTGGGTCCTCAACACAAGGTGCAGTGATGCCAAGGTGCCCGACTCCGGACACTAGTGCACGGGGTTCCCGACCCTTCCTAGATGCCTATGACCAAGGGGCGATTATAGATTTTTTCTCATATCAGCATACTTTTCAAAAGTTTACACAACGGTTTTGACAGAAAAGGCACAATCATCCTTCAGACACCAATTTTTGGTATAACACCCCTCTCGTTCATCCCGCATTTGTTCTCCTTCACACAACTTCCCCTCTCGCCTTCCTCTTTCCTAAATTTGAATAAATCTCATCCATTTACTCACCTTATTTAATTAATTATCAAATGGGCTCCATGTGGACCCATTTGATAATTAGAATTTTGGCATTTCTCCCATATCAAATTATTCAATTCATGGGTATTAATATACCCATCTGACACCCCTTTCTTAAATTCAAAAGATGGAATCTATTATCTCACCTACCATGTCAATCATGCTCCCCACTCCATCTAATAAGTCAAACCATGGGCCCCACATGATCACATCATGTCTCTTAACCCGGGTTAATTTATCAAACCCCGGTTACTTGTTAACCCCAATCTAACCTCACCTCCAAGTTATAAATATGGGTTTTCCCCCTCTTTCAAAAGGACCCCGGAAAACCTGGAAGGAAAGACTGGACCTAGACCCAGAGAGGATAAGAAAGAGCTTAATTAAGTTCTGCAAGTTTGAGGGAGAAATCTTTGCCATGGTTTGTTATCTTACCATCCTTATGCCCATTTCATCTCCATATCAAAGCACAAGCTAAGTCCCCTCGTCATTTTAGTTACTTGTCATTTTGTATTTCATTATTTCTGCATGATATCTACTGTTCATCATTTATTGCTATCTTTCTAGACACGGGGGTTGACATCCTCCAAGGGAGTTAACATCCTCTTGGAACCGGATTGTCTGGGAAACCCCCGCATATTGTTATCTAATCCCATATGTTTCAGTTTTGCAGATCTATCTTCTTTGTATCACACATCTATCTTCTTTGTGCCTGTAGATCCACATCTGCATCTGAGGTCCTAAGCCCTCCATCATTTGAAGTTTCTGGTGGCTTCCAGTATCGACTTTCACCCGCGTGAGAACGAGGATTTTTGTACAACATTTGTACACGCCTGGAGGGACCGGTTCTTAGATATGGTCATTTTTTTGTTATTTTACTCATCTTTTCTAAATTGCTTGTTTACAAAATCTTAGTATTTGTCGATCTCAGGTTAGTACGGTCACTCATTGAAGTCACCAAGAGGTACGTGCTCTTCTTGTTTTCTATTGAAATCTACCCGCATGGGATATGAATCCGAAATTAACCTTATTCTCCTAGTTGTCATCACGTGATATATATTTTGCATCTTTCGTTTTCCGACTCACCTATTCATAGGGTTTAGTATTATCTCCCTCGTGTGGTGTCATCTTTACATTCAGTGGTTTAGGTCATCTCAGAGGTAAGTGCTTCTGGTTTTTAATTGGTTGGTTATGTGGTCAATATACTTATATCAAGTGCATTGTTATTATTAATCATAATAATAATATTAATATTAATTAAGTAAATAAATAACAATTAATTAAAAAACGTTTATTACGAAATAAATTGGAATTAAATTATACCAAAAGAAATATAAAAATAATAATTAATTATTACTAAATCCTACTTCCTAAACTACCCATCCCACTATCTCCTTTTTTTCCCTGACAAGCTATCTCCCTCCCTCGATCGAGTAGTCAATTCCCTCTCTTATACCTAGGGTGTCAATTTTATCTAGCTTATTGTGTAGGTCGGATATGTGCTTTATTGCTTATCATTGCGCCTTGACTTTGTAATTAGGGTTTTAAAATTCCAATATTTGTTAAATCACGGATGATCAAGATCATCGGCCCAATCAGAGTCACCATATCCAACTAAGTCAATATCTACTCCTCCTAGATAGTGGATGCCATTTGTGTAAGTGCCACAAATGTAGTGAAGGATCCGCTTCGCTGCTTTCCAATGCAACTCATGTGGCTCTTGCATGAATCTGGACATGATCCCAATAACATATGATAGATTCAAATGTGTGTGAGTAAGGTAAATCAAGATCCCTACCAACTTTCGATAGAGGGTACCATCAACCAAGGAGTAGAGAAATCAGAAACAAACTTAACCCCAAAAAGGAAAGGAGTAGGAGAAGGCTTACAATCGGACATATGAAATTAAGCAAGAAAATAAAGGGAGTACTTAGGCTACAAAATTATAATTCCCAAGTTAAATTGTGAAATCTGAATCCCAAGAAATTAATGAAGCAATCCTAAGTCAGATATAGCATTTTTTTGGATAAGGAAATCTTCACAGAATCGATGATAGAGGAAGAATTGTCCGTGATCAACAAGTCATCAACATATAAAACAAGGATGAGTATGGAGTCATCTTGCCGCAGAATGTAAAAATTTGGGTTAGAGTGACACCGAGTGAACCCTGATGTAAGTAGAAAGGAGTCTATCTTGGCATACCAAGCTCGATGGGCTTGTTTAAGACCATAGAGAGATTTCTTGTTCACTTGTATATGTGACTATTCCTAATGCAATCCGCTAATGTGAAAATATAGTGGAAAAATGAAAACATAAAAGAAAAGTAACATCATGATACTTATAGAGGTTGAACAGTCAAATGTGCTCTTGTTCGTACCTAGGTTTTTGGTAAACCTTTGTAAAACCATTAAAGGTTGTGGAGATGGTTATTTCTTGAGTTCTCACACCGAGTAGGTCAGATGTGTTCCCTACAGTGATTGGTTAATAAACATATGGTTCTTGTGTGTGTTCACACACTAGTTCAATTAGATGTGTTCTCGACATTGTAAGGTTGATAAGAAGTTGATGTGTTCTTTCTTATACCTTCAGTTCGAGTTGTGTGCCAAGATCATGAGCAAGCATAGGAAAGAAAACTACGAAGAAATTATGTATGTTTTTCCACCATGTAAACACTAAGGGGTAATGTTAGGAATTTATTATTCACATGGTTATGGGTTATTTACTAGATGGTAAATTAGTACTTACTAGTTTGTTAGTAGACGATTACAAGTTTACATACTTAGATTAGTGGTTTCTTATTGAGAGATTGTAGGGATATGAGTATCCCCGATTATAGGAATAACGCTCCTATATATTTGTATAATGTAGAAAGACAATCAGGTAGTAGAAAATAAGAGTGATGGAATATAATATTATTTTGTATGTTCTTTGGCTACGTTCATCTCCATGAATATTTTTAGTTTTTAAATTGTGTTCAACTCCTTCGATAATATGTATATATGTATATACAAATTTTGACACATATATATTAGGTATATGCATAGAAGCTTGGGAAGAAACAAATATATGAAATGAATATACAATATAACCTTCCATTAATTCAAAATGAGGGTTGCGAACAAATAGAAATGTGATAATAATATTCATAAACCTCCATGAGAGCTCTCTTAAGAAACCTACAAACAAAATAAGGGAAGCTAAGAGAAAGTGAGTGTATGATAGACCATAAGGAAATTTAGGGATTCCTATTCAACCCTAAGAATCTATGGTTGAGATCCCTTTGATCTAAGGGATCTCAAGAAACCTAGGGTGGACCGCTTGTTAAGTAGACCCATTAGATGACCTTTAAATTGTTAGTGGGATTTATTTCTCCTCTCTTTTTAAGTTCAACCAGTTAAATAATTAAACTTCCATCAAAGTTGTATTTTGGTGTTAAGGTTTAATGGAGATAATGAGTAGTCAATTTGTTTAACCTAGATGCTAAATAAATCTTAGTTCAAGCGAAAATTTTGACCTTTATATAAGCAAGTTAATTGTCTTTATTTTTGCAAAGAATAAGACTTATTGAAATAAATTATTTTTCCTATTGTTGGATAGAATGAACCTGTAATGGAATATACAATAACTCTTGTGGAACCGAATTTAGACCAATTACATAGAAAAAACTTAGAATTAAGTTATTACAACTTGTAGGTAATTAGGGCTCGGAAGTTAATAAACAACCCGTCGAAATAGAATATTACGTTTTGACAATCAGGTTTGACTCACAGGAACCCTTGTTTTCTCAATACAATACGACAGTGCTTGTATATTCTCATGACATTAATGTAATAATGGAGATTTGGATAACGAGCTTGAGTTGCTTAAATCAATCTATGGTTACCTTTTTACACTATTATTTTAGCTTCGAGTTTGGAAGAACAATGAAATAATAAGGAATTAAGTGTGTTATAACTAATTAATGACTTGGGTTAACAATTAAGTTATCATACCTACTTTGGTGACTATGCCATGTGGTGAGAGAAACATATTGAAAACTTGGGTGACACTTCTTACATAGACGTTAGTATGGTCTATCTTCATATCTTTGTATCCCAATTTTAGGAGTTGAGTCAACCAAACATAAGTGACATTGTTTTGCACAAGTGGGCCGAGATTATCTCTTCCATGTTAAATTGGTATAACAAGATGGCTTAATATTGGCCTAATCATTTAATATTTAATTAATGTTTTAAATAAAAAATTGTCCCAATTTTTACCTCATTCAGATGGTAATTTTAGGTCGTGAAATCATGGGCACGACACCTCTTCAAAAAAATAGTCGAGTTAACCTTCAAGATGTTGGTGTACTCGATTTAGATATATTTTTAAGCCACACATTCTATGATATAGTGTCATTTTTTCTCCACTCTATGACTTAGTTTCATTTTGTTTTCACTAACCCCTGAGTACAAAAATGATGTATTATATATGTCTAATCTTCTTTAAGTGTTGTCCATATGCCATTCTTGTAGAGCTAGTCTTTAGCCGAGGTATCAACATTTGTGCCTTCCATTTTTGTGTATGGTCATTTATAGGATCAAGTTCGCTTTATTTTGTGCACATGATTACATTGAATTTTTCTCTCATATAGGTTTTTGTTTCCTTGTTGATTTTTGGGCACTTTTGCGTGATAATGTCCTATCTACTTATCTTTTTGATATTTTATTGCATCCACCTATACTTCCTTTTACATAACTTTCTTCTATGTTTACCTTTTTCTTTATTACTATTTTGGACCACAAACGAGACTCCATATTGTCTTTTCTCTTTAGATACCAACTACATCGACACAAAAAGATAATGTTAAAGCATTGTGTTATATTTAATTTTGTGCACTCAAGTAAGTTCTTCATTTCATTAAATTATATTCTCATTGCAAAACATTTACTTTGCAAAAAGTTCTCATTTTTAAATGAAAACAGGAAGATGGTATTGCTAAAATGAATTATTTGTTTGTTTGATCGAGTGAGTTGTAGTCCAACAATGAGAATGATGGTGTAAAAATGATTGCCTAGCCATCCACCATGATACAAATTCCTAAAAATATTAAAAAAAAGAGATGAGATTGGGACCATGCCCTAAAGGAATTTTATGAAATAGAATACCCCTAGTCCTTAACACTAAACCAAAAAAATGTGATATAATGCCTAACTTACACATTGTTAAGCTTTGAATTTTAAAAAAACAATGTTTGTATGACTCGTTTTTGAAGACAACATTTACCCACCTTATGCCCCGAATAAAGATTGAGAAAGATGGATGGTAATGAAATATAGTGTTGAGTCATCAACCTAGTGATATTATTTTGGTTACTTGATTGAAAAAAACATTGACCGACTTTTTCACCCCTAAGAATTGTTATTTATTTTGTTGCGGTTTTATAGTGTGACATTTTTAAGACTCTTGGATGCCCACACTACACATGTTTCACTCCTATTTCTTATTTTTTGACATGTTTTACGAGTGTTGAAATCAATTTTGATCATTTTTATGGATTTTTGAATCAAATGTTAATTTTATAAACCGACTAAAGTATTGGCATAAAAATGGTGATCCCTTAACAATTCAAGTATATAGAACTATGATTAACATAACTAGAAAAACCATCTTAAATATTTTACTCACTATTCTTGTACTTCACTAATTTGGATCTCATTAATTCCACAATATTGTGATTAATATTAATATGGTTATTTGAAAACAATCATTATCGATTTATATTTTTGGTTGAATAGAATTATATCTTAAGTTGAAGGTATTGAGAAGTAATTTAGTTAGACTATTAATTTTTATTTGCTCATGTTTAAGTCGTTTCAAGATTACCATCATGAGTAGTCATTCATACGAAAATTATTTGTTCATATATTTTTTTGGTAATAATCTCTCGGACAAGGTGACCCACAACGTATCTGAACACTATAAGCATTCGTTGGTAGGGGAAGGAACGGTGAATGTAATATACTAATTTATGTTTCTCACCCTCTTGCATCTTTCCTTATTAACAAAGATTTTGGAGAGTATAGTGGCACATAAATCGCCTTTGTAGAAGGAGCAGAAATGCAATCCACCGATTTGTATTTTTCATCCTCTAGCCTCTCTTTCCATTAGCAAAGTTTTTGAGTGTACTACCTTATAAACGGGAAAAAAATTAAGAAACCCGCCAAAAAATAGTTTTAGAATGGATATCGAATCTACTTAGAAAAGATTCGTTAGTATGCTAATACAACAAAAATGTCTTTGGTATTGATGGATAAAATTTTAGAATGGTGGAATTTTTATAGATGAAAAGAGAAACTTCCTAATATTTACAATTGAGAAAAAAATTAAGGTGAATATAGCTTAGAATATATCATTTAGGAAATGGTACTTCATCTGTCATCAACCTAATTATACACTCATGTTGATACATCTTGTGTCTAATCTATTTATGGATTAAAATGTGTGACTACAAACTTTTAAAAATTTGGTAAGCCTCGAGATTCTAAAGTAACATCATGTCAAACGATGTATATTTTATATGGTGGATAACTAAGTTAATATTTAAAAGATTGATGCAAATTTGCAATGATAAAAAAATCTCCATGTACCTATTAGAAACATACAAGGAGATTAGTATTTAACATTGTTATGCGGGGACACGTCCTGGGCATCATTAGCACGTCCCGGGCGTCGGGGCGTCTCGGGAACTTAGGGGCGGCACAGGGGCGTTTCCCACGCCGTCCCCATTTCCAAAAAAAGGGGCGTCCTAAAAATGAAACGCACTGGGGCGTCACGGTGCAAATGGCCCAGATTTGGGTTCGCCGTTGGGGATGCCGTGACGTCCACGGGAAATCGAGAGACGTCCGGGGACGTCACGGCGTCCCCAATGGCTTTCATGCGGCGTCTAAGGCGAAAGTGCCTTTTTTAAATCATTTTTATATTTTTTAAATATTTTCTTAAACTTTTAATGCTTTCTAATTAAAACTAACATGACCTAACCCTAAAAGCAACAAAAAAACTTATAAAAAGAGCATTTCATACTCATTCTAATCACACCAAGCAAGAGCAAAAAAGAGAAGGAAGGAGCAAGAGTAAAAAAAGAGAAGGCAAGAGCAAAGAGCAAGGAGCAAGAGCAAAGAGCAAGAGCAAGAGCAAGAGCAAGAGGTATGTACATACATTACTAATTTACTACCATTCTTTGTTTTGTTTTTTTAATTTCCAAATGCAAAGTTGAAAGTGAAGGCATTGCATTTGCTTGTATTTTTTTTCCTATTTGGATTAGCAAGTGATGGAATGAGATAAAGCATAAAGGGAGGGTTTTTTATTGTTTGTTTTTTTTAATTTTTAAATGTATTCATCGCTGTTTTTTTTTTAAAATGTATTCATCGCTTTTTTTTTTTTATAAATGTATTCATCGCTGTTTTTTTTTTTTTAAATGTATTCAAAAATTGCATTCATTGTTTTATTGTATTGTATAGTTATATTGTTTTGTATTTTAATTATTGCAGCTTCAAAATGAGTTCCGATAGTGATTATCAAGTTGAATATGAGGTTGAAATGGGTGTGCGAAGAGAAGGAACACAATCGAAACACCTAATCTGCTACTAGTTCACGGGGAGTGTGGAAAGTTCGATTGCCCCTCCGAAATGTTGAAAAAGTATGCTAGGGGCCTTTTGATAAGAAAAAACCTTTGAAACAATTTGGTCAAATTATGCGGGGTCTAGATCAAACATTTCGGGGGCACTAAAACATGGAAATGCAACATTTCTCATTATCTTGGTCGAGCAAAGCATTACTAGGTTGAATGCACATTTATTGCACATTGGGGGGGAAGGTGTAGGCATGTGTGGACAACTATCACTTGAAGAGAGGGCAGAAATGGTGAGGTTGTATGATGGAGATATGGTGGAAAAGGTTCCAGAAGTTTGTGGCCGTCATGTTAGTGGCACTAGCACCCCTTCTAGTTCTGTGAGAATTAATACTTGGTAGTGTTACAGGTGCATCTTATGAGGTGTCTGAATTGGATGCTTTTGGTAGTAGTAGGGGGAAGAGGAAGGTTGTGGCCTCCAATCCACTTGTTGATATGTATGATACAAAGGCTAGAGAGGAGGCCGATGATGCCATTGGAAAATTCTTTTTTGCTACTGGCATTCCATTTCATGTTGCTCGCTCTCCTTATTTCAAGGAGGTTGTGGCTAAGATAGCCAAAGCAGGTGTGAGTTATGTGCCCCCAGGAGACACGAAGTTGAGAACCACAATCTTGGATAAGAACTATTCCAAGGTTAATTTATTGATGGAGGAAATGAGGTGCACATGGGTCTCTCATGGTTGCAGCATCATCATGGATGGGTGGACAGATATCAGACACCACCCACTCATAAATATCATTGTTTCATGTAGAGAGGGTCCTTACTTTTTTAGGGCAGTTGATTGTTCAGGGAAGAAGAAGGATGCGAGTTCCATTCACCATTTTGCGAGATGTTATTGAGGAGGTTGGCCTGCCAACATTGTGCAGGTTATTACAGATGCAACATATGTGTGCAGGGTAGCAGGTAAGCTTGTCGAGGCTCATTACCGACATATATATTGGACCCCATGTTGTGTGCATGCCATGAACAATGCACTAAAAGATATTGGAAAAATTGATTGGGTCAAAAATGTAGTGGTTGATGCTAGAGATGTGCAGATGTTCATCTGCAACCACCATACATCATTGACACTCTTATGTAGCTTTTCGAGGAAGGAATTCCTCAAGCCAGTGGACACACGTTTTGCATCGTATTTTATTTTGCTGGATAGGATGGCTGAGTTGCAGGAATCATTACAGTGCATGGTCATGACATCAGAGTGGTCTAGGTGGGATGGGTCGAAGATAGAGCAGGGGAAGAAGGTGAAAGCAATTGTGGTGAATGAAACATTTTGGATAGATGTGAGATATATCACATCCATAATATCTCCGATTTTCAGTGTGATAAAATATGGGGATTCTGAGAGCCCTAGCCTTGGTGAGATATACGAATGTATTGATAGTATGCTTGGCCAGATGAAGGTTGTTGTTCGAGCAAGGGACCCCACCTTGGAGTTCTACCATCACCATATTCAGCCTATCATTGAGCGGAGATGGGAGAAGTTGAACACTCCTTTACACATGGCTGCATATGCACTAAATCCGAAGTGGTATGTTGAGAGGCCTAGCAAAGTTCTCCCAGTAGATGATGAGGAGGTGAGGAAGGGTTTCTTGAAAGCCCTAAAAAAAATGTATAATGCAGAGGATGCTTCATGAGTCAGAACTAATTGGCTCAAGTTCGCTTATCTGGATGGCTACAAAAAATCATCAAAGATAGATAGGACCACATTGGCACATGAGAGTCCAATTAGTTGGTGGTGATTGTATGGACATGCAGGATTGCTACGTACACTTGCTTATTCGTCTTCTTTCTCAGGTTTCTAGTTCCTCTGCTTCTGAGAGGAATTGGTCAACATATGGGTGGATCCACTCTCTTAAGAGGAACAAACTTACCTCTAAGAGAGCAGAGAAACTTGTTGCTGTATACATAGTGCCTTGCGTCTCATGGATCGCAAGACACCTACGTACAAGGAGAGCCCAGCATTGCGGTGGGATGTGGATCCTGAGGATGCAAGGCAGGTTGATGAAGATCAGGAGCAGCGAGGACTGGTTGATATCTCCTTTGCAGATGCAGATGACATTGATACAGATACTCCTAGTGAGGAGGAGCGGTTTGCAACAGTTCCTTCGGAGGGCTCTGATAGTGATTTTTGAGTTGTACTTGTCACTTGTCATTTTGGTTATGTAATGTCATTTTGGTTATGAGACATGACATAATATTTCGTAGCATATGTAATGTGGGTGTAGTTGTACTCTTCTCATGTTGATTATTGAAGAGTAAGACTAAGACTTGTTTTAAATTTTCAGCTTTACTATTTACTATTTAGTCTTTCATTGTCATGTTGAAGTTTTGAACATTGAATATAATATATATAGCTGTAGCATTTTGGGCCTTGGCTTATGTGATGAATAATTGGATTAATCATTAGTGGTTTCAATCTTCAAACTTTCTTGTATTAATCATTAGGTTATTGAATTATTCTTTATTCATGTTATATTTGTAAAATTAAAAAATATATATATTTTTTATTAGCCGTCCCCTTATAGTGCCCCGCCGTCCCGAAATTTTCAAAAAAATTGTCGTCCGAAAACCCCGAATCCTACGTCCCGTCGTCCCGAGTCTTAGGTAACTATGGTATTTAAATGGACATCTACTAAAGATTTCCATAAAAATGGAAAGAATGTCCCATAAGGATGAAATAATGTGTTTCCTCCTTATTCCTTGCCCAAGGAAAGAGCCTCATTCTTTAATAGTGTACATTTGTAAATTCAGATTGGTGGGTGGGATTTTATGCCTATAGCTCGACCATGTGCTTTAAAAGCAATCGGCATAGAAACACAATGATGCGTCAAATGTTCTCCAAACATCTCGGTTCCTAGGAGGATCACAATGCTTGGGATCTTGTTCATGCGAGGAACAAACCCTTTTTCAATGACATTCTTATTTTAGTTGATTATAAAAGGTTCTCTCTTTGAGATACCTATAAATGAAGTGTTTCTCCATCCCTTTTCTAAGAAGAATATAAAAAAATTGAGTTATAAAATATCTTTGTAATATTTTTAAATTGAAAATTTGTGTATTATTATAAAATGATTGTAATGTCCCTTTCTAGATATTTTATAAACTTTAAAATTTACTTCCAATACTGAATGTCAATAAAAAACTAAAACAAACCTCATGCAATATTGATATTGAAAATACACTTGAAACTTCAATGAAATCCTTATTGTATTAAGATGAAAGCATAAAAATATTGGTAATGAAGAAACGAGATAACAAATTGCACATACGCAATTCTAAAATTTCAAATCGATATAATCCATCAGTAATATTTTATTCAATGTGTTGTCTACACTTTTAACACTGAAGAATACATATAAATAGAGCAGTAAATTCACAACAAAAACCCTTGTCAAATTCCCAATAAAATCACCATGCACAACAGCAATAACCCTAGTACAACAATTCACCAAGGACAAGGTATAACAATTTAGGAAATAGATCTTAGCTACTGTAAGGAGGAATGACGTTGAGAAAAAGGGTGGTGATGGCCTTGAATGCTTTCTAAAACCCCATGATAGACTGAAATATGAATTAAACCTTATGCAACAAATTGTAGAAAGGAAAAATCGAATGCAACAACCAATAGGGTAGAAACCCCAAAGCAACAGGTTTGTAGTTAGAAGAAACCCAATGCATTTTTACGTATATGCTTCAAACCCTAACAAAGTATTGGAATCGAATAGAAATTTTTAGGCATATTGAAATTGGAATTTAATCTCAATTTGTTAGTGCGGATCACTATATCAACAATATGAATCATTGTAGCAGCAGTATGAATCAACAGAAGCAACGATATGAATCATTGTAGCAGCGGTACATATCAACTTGTACTAACAATACAACAAATTGAAAACGGAATAAAATCTCAATTTTTGGCACAAATATGATTCTTGAATGGAATCACCTCAATGGGTTAGAGGGTTTTCATCCTCCACACTTGTATATTAGAGGGTTTTCATCCTCAGATGAAAAGATTGAACACAATGGCTCAAGCTTTGGATTAGGGTTTGATTGTCAAAGATGAATAATGAATAATGACTCTTTTGAGCCCAACTCCTTTTATAACTTTCCCTTTTCCAATTTACCCTAAAAGTATTTAAAAATACTTTTAATAAAACATTACTTTTCATCCACTTAATAATAACTTTTTGACCCTCTTAATAATATTACATAAGTGTTTTTTATATTATAAAATAATAGTGACTTAGGACAAATTAAATTATTATTATTAACTTATCTCTTAGCTTATGGGAAATAAGGAATAGGTCATGGGTCTTCCAATAGTTAATTACGAAAAGGGGGCATGAAAAGGATCCTCTCGTTTTTAGTAACACATTTAACAACTTCACTACACTAAACTATAAGATATTTGCTTGAATAAATGATCTTCGCTTAACAAAATCACTTCTCAACTAAAGAGTTTCACATAAACTTATCGAGCTTCACAAAAATAAACTAGATTTGCAAACTATACGAGCTTTGTTATCTAAATGATTTTCTCTCAACATAATGAGATTTAAAAAACTCAACGCCCTTCACATTCTAAATGAGCTTATCTCAACTTAACAAGCTTCGAAAAACTTAACTTCCTAAAGCTTAACAAGTTTTATGAAGCTAAACTAGCTTTGCAATCTAAACTAACTTCACAATTATAAATGATCTTCACGAAACTATATGAGCTTTGCATAACTAAACTAGCTTCAAGGTTCCCACTAGTTGTATTGTTATAAAAAAATATTTGAGGCTATTTGGTACCACCATAGACATTAAAACAACACATGTCTACAATAATATCTTCAAAAGGCATGCAAACAATAGAAATAATAAAACCTTTATGTAGCACTAGTTTCAATTAATACATTAATTGATGTTACATGCGAGATGATTTTAGGGAATCAAGACTCAAATCGAATAATTAGTAAAGAAAATAATTTACTTTTATACATTACCACGATTTTAAGAAATTAAATTTTTGAATGAGAATAAACCTAGTTGTTTTCATAAATTTTAGAAATTGTAAGTGTAAAATAAAGTGACAACAAAAAAATGTTTCTATTGACCAAAGAAGAAATGGATGCTCATTGATAGAAGATGAATAAGTTTTTTTATGAAGCCCCATAACAAGTTTCAAGGAGGAGTTGAAGTATGTAGAAATGGAAATATTTACTTGAGTGTAATTTCTATAACACATCAAATGACAACTTCAAACACCAAGTTTAATTGGCTCAACTTTCTTGTAGAATAATTATTAAAAATTAGTGAGAAATTTTTTTAAGGTAAAGAATTTCACAAAGTTATAGTATTCATTCTTGTTTCATTTGATAATGTTTTTCTATTAGAAGACTCTAGAAGGGATGGTGAGGATCTTCGCACCTTATGACCCATGAATGAAATTCAAAGAATATGAACTTTTGAAGAAAAGTGGTATGCTTTATATTGCAAGACAAAGAATGAGTTGGGTATATGACTATTGAAACTAAGAGTTTATCAATTCAAACCACTGGAGCACCAAAAAATTCATTAACACGCATTTTAGAGATATGTATGTAACATATACTAAGATAATACATGGATTGTAGGTGAGGGTATGAAGCAACAAACCCTAATCCATTATCGTTTATGGTTTCTAAAGATATGCATCTATAAGAGTTGACACGAAACAAGGCACCACATAAGTAATGAGTGATTTGGATCGGGGATCTAAGAAATCAATGTAAACGGGTAATAAAAGTAATAGAAAGAGGAAGAAGAAGAAAACCAAAAGAAAGATAAGGTGTTGCATGAGGAAGAGAACTCCAAGAAGGAACAAGAATAGTTAAACCAAAAAGATGCAAAACAAAAGAAAATGTGAGAGGATGTGCGTAAATAACAAATCAAGGTGATGAAGATGCCTCAAACTCACTGAAGCCTCAAAGGAATGAGCATTACCTTTCCAAGGCAATCTACTCAATATTCATCTTTAATACAAGCCAATCCAATTTTGAGTTAAGTGCATATAGTAGAACAAGTATCTACATAAGAGTAGGCCTAACGAGACAAGTAAGTCTAAGAGGTCGTGTAAAAAATATCATTCCTAACGAGGAAAACTAGTGGTTCATAAAATGGAGGACTTTGATGTTAAGAAAAATGACACATGTAATTTAAGAAGTTTGTTACAGGAAATGTAGCAAGTGAGAAGGGAAAAGATCAAGTATGACCTGATGAGAATACACCATTGGAGGAAGAGGCCACTAGTGATTCCTTAACCATGCTAAGAGAATATATTGATAACGAGTTATTTGAAGAATTGGTTAAATGAGAAGAAGATGAGCATACACAAGAACATCAACATGGGAATGAAGAGATTCATGATGGAGATGATAATGTAGAGGGAAAGGTTCGAAGGATGGGAACAAAGAAACTTCAAGGAATAGTGATCCCATTTCCGACCTATGTGCACAACCGTGTGTGCACAGAGAAGAAAATGAATCTAGAAGCAACACCCATGTAAAATTTATACCTACTAAATATGATTAGATACAAGAACATCATGATGGGAATCGAAAAATCCATGTTGGAGATGATAATATAGGAGGAACGGTTTGAGAACATGGAAAGGAAGATACTTCAATAAATAATTAGCCCATTTCCACCCTAGAGGCACACCTTGTGTAGAAGGAGAAGAAGATGAATACCCATGCCAAATTTATACCTAATGAAGATAGTAGACACAAGAACATCAACATGGGAATGAAGAGAGACATGATGGAGATGATAATATAAGGGGCAAGGTTCAAAAGGATGGAGAATATGAAATTTTAAAGAATAAAAATTTCCACCTTAGAGGCACAATCTCATGTGCAAGGAGAAGAAGATGAATCTAGAAACAACACCTAGGAAAAACTTATGCCCTCAAAAGATGAGAAAACACAAGGATGGAAATCAAGTTAGCCAAGGTGGAGATGTAAATGTGGGGGAATTGTTCCAAAGGATGGAAAGAAATAGACTTCAAAGAATATTGAGCCAATTTCCACCTTGAAAGCACAACCTCGTGCAAGGAGAAAGAGATGAATCTTGAAGTAACACTAGTGCCAAAGTTATACCTATTAAATATCAACAAACACAAGATCATGAAAATAGGACTCAACAGAGTCATTGTGCGAGATCAAATGCAAGGGGCGAGGTTCATAAATATGGGAAGGAAGAGACTTCAAGGAATAATGAGCCCATTTCCATCCCAGAGGCACAACCCCTTGTTACTTCTATTCATGATGTAGGGGACAAGGTTCAAAGTGGGTTTAAAAGGAAAGGAAGGACAAGGCCGAAAGTCCACGTGTAAAGAATAATGAACCCAATTCCATTGCATTTACTTCAAGAAGTGGGTGAAATAAACGAGAAATGCAAAAGGTCACATTTATTGTATCATATACCTATGGCTACCATATATCCCTCGGTGGAGGGCAAATCTAGACTAATTTTGTTTTGCGGATAATGTTGTCACAACAACAGTTGAGAATTAGCCCTCAAGCCTTCTTTCGTGATGAAAAGGTAGTCAATCATGCAACTTAGATTTCAACGAGTTGAGAAAATAAATATCTCCTTGACACTATGAAAAAGTTAAAAAAACATTAAATAATTACAATATTGCAATAGTACAAGAAGTTGTTAACCTTCATAGATTGTCGACCCATAAAAATTACGTAAATTGGTAGAGAAATTTACCAACAACTATTTTGAATTAAAAGGGTATGGAGGGTCCACCTTAAGAGTCATACAAAAATACATGAGCTTGAGGAAGCGGTCCCCAATTGTAGAACAATACATGAAAAAATGAAGGCTCGGGAGAAAAATAATAGAAAGATAGCAAGACCATTTTGTAAGTGGATTATATCCCACTCAATGGATAAAAATTTCATAAACACACAACCAAAAGTACTCGGAGTGCCAATGACCTAATCTATAAGGGAGAAGAAAAACCAATCGGACATTTCAAAAGTAGAGGAAGAGGATCAACTCCACACTTTTTGACAAAACAATTGATTAAAGGAGGCAAAAACACTACATTGGATTTGATCATCAAACAACGTCGAGAGAGGTTACATAATCTTCTAAGTAATGTTGAACCTATATTAGAACAAACACATGCACTACTATAAGGCACTCGATATATTCTCAATTGAGAAAACAATCAAACTTTTGACCAAAGTAAGAAATGAAAATAGTCATATGGAGGATCCTCTCAAACAAAGGTGGGATTCAACTAAGGAGGATGTTTTTTTAATGGTTCCACATGCTTACAAACATTTCACACCGTATAATCAATTTGCTTCGTAGTAACACAAGACAGGATATATGTAATATATTGTAATATTACAAAGAGTTGCATGTTCTATATATGAATATATGGTTGTAACCTAAATTCTTAACTTTTCTTGTTTTTAGTTTTTGATTTAAAATACATATGTTATATTTGGTGAGTTTCACAACGAAATTTACATATCCTAAGATATTTGTTCTTAGATGTAGAGAAGAGGGTCAACACTATTTCTTGTATTTGATATTGGAAAACCATATGGAAAATTATTCAATGTAAACTAAAACTTGCATGCCTAAACGAGCTTCACAAGCATGGAAAAGCATCATGGGCCATAAAAAAGCAACTATCACGTTAAAAAAGAATTGATGAGCCAAGAAATGTATCACATGGTCAAGAATGGCACCATGAGCCAAGAAAAAAACATTGTAGGCTATATAAAGCATAATATTTGTTGAAATGCACTACAATTAATGAAAAAATTGCGATTCTTAAAAAAATCTCAAGCTTTCTAAAACATCACTCTCTAAAAAAGCATGATAAGAATGAAAAACATCTCTCATTTTGCACATCTCTATCTAATAAAATCTCATAGATGTATAATTTTTTAGAAATGATCACAAACTTGTTTATATTGGATCAATAGATTTCTTTATAAGCTATAAACTACAACACTAGAAAAGTTCGAATTGGTTAAATAGAGTCCATGCCGGTGTTTGATTTATTTCTAGGTTGAATCACCTATTTACTATATCCTTTTATGCTCTCAAAGAAGACAAACAATTTGAATTCAAAACTTGTAATGTTGAAAAATAGTGTTTAATTTCAAGCATGTGTGCGTCGTGCGTGCACACATGTGTGTATGTGCGCGCACATGGGGCACATGCACATGCATGTGTGGGTGCATGTGCAGGTGTGTGGGTGTGTGCATGCATGTCCGAGCATGTGCAAGAGTGTGCGTGTGCGTGTGTGCATGAATATATATAAACATATAAATTTATATTTATGTAAATAACAATTGAGTTGGGTGAACTAGTGAAGTCAATTAAATTTAAAATTTACCATTTGGGTTGGAGTGCAACTAGTGATTCAATTAATATTAAAATTTTCCCTCTAAAGTTTTGGCAGAGTGCGATCCAAAGGTGCATAGAAAGCGTGGCAATCCAAACATGTTTTTAGATCCTTGACTATGGATTTATCAATTATCCAACATTTAAGAACCCATAGGAAGTAGAAATTTGTCACTATATTTGAGCAAGAAACAATAACCTATATAGGTTTTTTTGCAAGATATCATGTGGCTTGACATCCTCCAACTAGAAAATTGACATCCTCCGTCTAGCGGGTTATCGCCAACCAATCTGCGATGATTTGCCCTTTAACCGACTTTTGGTTTACAAAAGTTAATTCGAACTCTCCCATTAAGGTTATAAAACATCCGACTTTTTTGGACAAGGACCCTTGTGTGAGAAAAGTCCGTAGATGGTCCGTCTTTACTATGACCCTTGTCTCTTGATTTAGCATGTAGTGTCTTAGGCGTTTAGTAGCAAAGACTATGGCAAGACATTCTCGCTCTGCTTGTGTATAGCGCGTTTCGTAGTCGAGCAATGTTCGGCTAATGAAATAAATCGCACGCTCTCTTTTGTCATCGTCTTCTTGGGCTAGCATGCAAGCTAACGAAACATCGGTAGCCCGTGAGTACAAAATTAAAGGGCGATCTAGCTTTGGTGGCATTAGCGTAGGTGGTGATAGCAGGAAACGCTTGACTGCATCAAAAGCTTCATTGCAATCTTCAGTCCAATCAATGCTATAGTCCTTCTTGAGTAAATTGTTGATTGGATGAACGGCGAAGCTTAGATCCGGGATAAATCTCCGGATTGCACCCAACTTTCCGAGAAATGATCTGATTCCAGATTCATTCGAGGGTGGGACCATTTCGAGGACAGCCCGAATTTTGGCTGGATCAACATCGATCCCTCGTGACGATATGATGTAACCTAGGAGCTTTCCTCCTGTTACACCGAAGACGCATTTCTCTGGGTTTAGGGTAACTCCATATTCTATTAGGCGTGAAAGGATGATGCGGAGTACTTCAGGATGGTCACAACGCTTCTTGGCCTTAGCCAACAAGTCATCTACGTAGGATTCCACGATTTTATGGATTAAATCGTGAAATATGTATGTCATGGCCCGCTGGTATGTAGCACCGGCGTTCTTGAGACCGAATGGCATAACGGATATAGAATAGGTTCCCAAGGAGTTATAAACGTGGTTTTAGCTTGATCTTGCTCGAATATTTTGATTTGATTGTATCCCGAGAATCCATCCATGAGAGACGAGTTCAAAACCTCTTCATTGCATCAACAATAACATCTATGGATGGTAATGGGAAGTCGTCCTTAGGGCAAGCTTTGTTGATATCTCGAAAATCTATGCAGATGCGTATCTTTCCATTCTTCTTGAGAACGGGAACGATGTTGGATACCCATTGGGAGTAGTCAACTGGCTTGATGAATCCTACCTGAAGGAGTTTTATTACCTCCTCTTTTACCATGAGGGCTACTTTGGGCTTCATGGGTCTTGATTTTTGTTTAATTGGCTTTGCATCTGATCTAGTGACGAGGTTGTGTACCGCAATGTGGGGTGCGACTCCTGTCATCTCTTTGTAATTAAATGCAAATGCCTTTTGATGTTCTTTGAGAACCTGAGTATGTATTTCCACTTCCTCTGGGGTTAACGAAGAACCTAACTTTAGAATTCTTGGTTCATCTTCCGTTCCGATATTGACATCGATTGTTTCTTCAATTAAAGAGGCATTACCCTCTTCGAACTCAGGTGGTGCCGGAGGTAGATCTATATCATCCCCGTTTTCCACCACGTATATATTAGGTTCTTTTTGTGAGGGAAGATTCATTACAGGATTTCCGAAGTAGGAAGATGAATGCGGGATCAGAGATAAATCTAGCGTGTGATAGGAGAGATGTAGTGCTGCAAAGGCATTTAAGTAATCCAAAGTAGCCGCATCATTTCCAACATGGTCTAGGACGGTAGATTCACTTCCGTTTGAAAGAGGATCCATCATTGTTTTTATTAATGGTTCGTTACGAATGGATACCGTGAAATGAGTATCTTCTAGCTCATTGTTTGGAGTAAAACGTGATCTTGAGGTTCTTTATTGAATCGGCGAGAAGATTTTTTTCTCGCGGGATTGCTTCAATGGATATGAAGTTGAATGTCTTGCTTAAATCTAATACAGCGTTTTTGTAAAGTTGCAAGTGTTTGGCTTTAGTTTCATATACCTCTGAAACTTGGTTTGCCACTAATCATGAGTCTCCTAAAACTCGATATTATCAATACCAATTCTTTTGGCTAAGGTAAGGTCAAGGAGGAGGGCTTCGTACTCGGCGCCGTTGTTTGTACATTCAAAGTTTAATTTAAAAGAGAATGGGAGGACCTTCTCTTGGGCGAGGTAAGAATTATACCTCGCCCCGCTCCATAACGGCATTTAGCTCCATCAAAATGGAGAGTCCAATACTTAGCCGGGAGTATGGATGTGGGTGTATCTGCTGTGTTTACACACTCTACTTCTACCATACAGAGATCTTCTGCTGGCAAGGAACTAACACCTAGGGAAAATCCGATACCTACTGAATCGAATGGTAAAAACATTGGTGAATCTTGTTCTATCACTCAACGATCTTTGCAGTAGTCCCTAATGATACTATTTCTTTAGTTTTACCTTTAGGGGTTGGAATTGTTTTGGCTATGTTGGTAGTTTCAAGATCATCGTAGGTATCAACTTTTCCTCCGGCTTTGGGTCGAGGGTTTGTTAAGTTGGTTTGTTGGAAGTTCGACTCGAGTGTATACTGGTCTTTTCTTTAAATCAGCTAGGTGTACGTCAAACGGCTTTGGATCACCTTTGGCTACAAATACCTTTCCCGGATCGCAGAATCTTACTTCTTGAAATAGCGTGGAAGGGATTGCCTTCATTCGATGTATCCAGGCCGCACCGAGGATCATATTATAGTTAGTTTCCCGATCTATAATATAAAACTCGGTCGAGGATTGTTTTAGGTCCTAAGGTGACCGGTAGTATTATAGTTCTATCGATGTGGCTTTAAGGCTATCGTAGCCTCTCAAGGTATTTCGTGTAGTAGAGCAGTTTGTTTCTCCATATCCCAATTTTTGGAGAAAAGAGAAAGGGACTATGTTAACTATGCGGCCCCCGTCATCAACCATTGCCGTTTACATAGTTATTATAAACTTGTACTTGCAGTGTAGGAATGGATCGCCTCGGCGTGCGATCTCGGCATCTGTAGGCATTTTACTTATTTCGAATATGAATTCAACATCCCTATCCGCTTTGTCCTGGATAAACATCAAAGTCTATATGATTTACTTGCGCTTAGGTGGTGGAGTGATACTAACTAAATGACCCAAACCTAACGCCTCTAAAGAGCAGCCACTGTGAGCGGGGAATTCTTTAGTAAATCAAGGAATGAAATATGCGAGAAGGTTTTTGTTAGATCATTAATTGGATCATAAGCACCCATAGGTTTTGCTACGGTTTCTTTGGATGTTATCTTTTCCGCAGTGGCTTGGACTTGGTTGAGAGAAATACTCTCGTGTTCTCGTAATTGCTTCAACGGGTAATTCGGAGTCTAACTCTACTAATCCAACTACCTTAGGTCGTGGTTGACTTCCTAGTTGTGGCGCGACTAACGGATTTAGCGAGGTTGAGGCCTCGTGATCGTTGTTTCCTGTTATTGCACCTTTGTTTGTTCCAGCTGGTTTCAACCTATCGTTATCATGATTTGGGAGTGGATCATTAAAGATCTTGAGAGGGGCATTCTGAGGGGAAACTGCCCCTGCGAAGGTATTTGCCGTTGGTGACGTAGGATCTGTTAAGAACATATCCATAAAGAATTGTTTTTGCTCATTTGGCAAGCGTTGCATGAATTTGTTGTAATCACGACACGTTCTAGTGTCATGCCCTTGAATTTTATGGAAACCACAATAAGAATTGGGGTTGTAATTCCCGTTTTGTTGGTTTGGTGTATATTGTGGCCTAAAATTCCGATCAAACTGTTGCCTATTAGGACTAAAGTTTTGTTGTTTCTGGTTTTGACTTTGGTTTTGATAACCAAAGGAGTTTTGGCTTGGTCCTTGTATGGGATTTCACCATTGTTGTTGTTGTGGATTATTAAAATCCACCGTATTGATCGTCGGGGTAAAATTGTTGTTTCTTTGGTTGTTTGTTTGTGACGGAGTATTAACGACATTTACCCTCTTGGGCTGGTCAGTTACCCCATCTGTTGTTACCCCACGATTTTTGTTAAGGATTTTGGGTCCTTGATTGACGCTTGTGGTGGTTGTAGTATTTTGAGTAGAGGTGATTAACCTCCCGTTTGCTCCATACGTCTTACGGCCACTATCTATCGCTGCTTGATCAATTCGCAGAGCGCTCTCAAGTACCTCGTCATAAGTCCTTAGTGGGAACTTCTGGACTTCTTCCTTCACTTCTCTGCTAAGAGAATGAAGGAATAAATCACATAGCTCCATCTGATCCATGTTTGGAGCGCTTGCCGAGGAATAAAGGACTGTGCGCCACCTTTGGATGAAATGGGCGACAGACTCGTTATGTTCTTGCTTGATGTGCAAGAACTCCCTGATTCCTGTCCTTAATAGTTTGTTCATGTCGAAGGCTTTGATGAACTCAGACACGAGTTGTTTGAATGAATGTATGGAAGCTTCGGGTATTCTGTAATACCAATCGAGGGCAATGCCTTCCAGCGTTTTGGGGAATATTTTATATGAACAACCCCATCCCATGGGAGTAGTTCACGAATGGTTGTAAGCGTAAGCTTTGATATGCGCATTCGGATCTCCTTCTCCTTTGTATTTGGGTTATGGCGAAATCTAAGGGCTCCTTTAAATATTCTCGAATAAGTCCCTATGTGCATACGTCTCAACCATTGATGGTGCCTGTTGAGGAGGTGGTGGCGGAACGGGTTGTTGATATGGCATAACATACGCGTTGGCAGGGGCATAAGGAGGTCCCTGCGTTGGAGCAAACATGCCGGGGGATGAGTACATATCTCCTTGTGGCGATTTGGAGTACATGTTTAAGTACGAAGGTGTACTATCCAGAATGGATTGCTCAGATCGGACCAGGGAGGAACAGTGCTAGCGATAGTGGGTCTAGTTGGCACTTGTTGCGAATATTGAGGAGTCATACCTAACGTGCCTACTCCTGTGAGGAGATCTACTTGGCTAGGATGGTGCGGAGGATTGGAACTCCCTGTTTGTATGATTCTCGAATTTTGACTTGCTTGGGCAAGTTCTAATCCTCTAACCTTTTCTATTAGAGTTGAAATGACTTCGTTCGGTGAAGCCACGATATCGTGCCTTGGTGGCGTTTGCTGTATAACATGGCTTTGCGGAGGTATGTGATATCCTGCTATGAACTGATCACTATCCTGCCAAGCATCTCTGAGAGTATTTTCCATACGTGATGGCATAGGGGAATTTTCTTGAGGAGAGAACTCGGGTTGTATCTGCAAAGTTCCTACAGGTGGATACATGCCTTGAGAGCGTTGTTCACTCCTAGGATAACGTATTGAGTACTCGTCATCTAGAACTGAGTATGGATCTCGATTGTCTACTAATAGGCGGTCAGAGTAATACTGAGGAGATGAAGCGAGAATCTCCGCTTAATGTCATATTGTTCGAGCCTGAAGGCTCTGTTTGTGTTTGAGCAAGTTGCTCCAACCCCTCTGTTTGGAAGGACGAGTTATATCTAGTCCTTGGTGTTTGTGTTGACAACTGATTAGTTGAATAGTTGTCGCCCCACATTGAGAGTGAGGGTGATGACTGCCTATTCTGTTGGGCGTAGTATGCCTCAAGACCCAAGAGGGGTCTGCCGTATGCATCGAATCCCGACATATTCGGGGGGTATATGAATACCCGCAGAATAATGGGAAGGAGCGAAGGTGATTTGGAGAAGATGAAACTTCTCAAAGAGAAGGTGAAAGAATTGTTTGTTTCACGTTGGGTTCACCAATTTTGTACGTCGGAAAAGTGACAGGCGAGCTTGAGAATCAACAAGTAACTCTTCTGCGTACCCGACCTCCCGAGGTCGTGCCGAGACAGCCGGTGTGGGTAGAATGTGCAGGCAAACTAGTTAGGCAGTCTAATGTCTTCGACACGCACTAATGGTATTTGCGAATCTAAGGCAAAGAAGGCCCTTCTAACTTGGACTGGTGTGATAGATCGATCAGCGAGGATGACTGCTCGAAGGCTCCAATCAATATCGAGCTCTGGCGTGATTCGATCTATGGGTTGTGGGATGCGTGGAAAATGACCCGGGATGGTTTCGTGTATTTCTCCTGATAGGGTCATATGGTGGATATAGTCAACTCTATGGACGATTCTCTGGCCTAGTCCAAAATTCTCTAGTTTCGTTGGTTATTGTGTCTAGTAGGGATAATGTTGAATGATGAGAGGTGGAATCGGAGTAGACCAAATACTAATTTACGTAGGCCGGTGTCATGTCTAATTCTCTTATGGACTCGTTAGGTCATGGGATCTGTGGATCACAACCATAGACTCTTGGTTGTTGCGGTCCCGTTATGGTCATACGAGAGATCAAGTTCGATCCCTAGTATCCAAAGTAGTCATAAGCTTTTTCAACTTCTATGTTTAGAACCAACGGTTGTGCGATCTTCTCGTAATACCTTACAGGCGTTATCGCAACTTGGATTCTTAAGCTGGTATCTATATCTACTAGGGTGTCTCCAGCGTTTGGCTGTGGAACTAAAGGATCACACCCAAATGTTTGTTCTCTTCGAGCCCTTCTACACATGTGGGTATTTTCTAGGGTAATTTGTAGTTTGGCTGATTTGACCAAAACAGATATGCTTGGTCGTCTTCGATGTTTAACCCTCTCAACTGTGTCCTGATCTGTTGGAAGTCTGTTGTTGTTTGGAAGACTTGTATCCTAAGGTTTTGGTCAATATCAGTTATTGCCACTACGGTATTGGGTGAGGCACAATTGGCTCGAAAATGTATTCCCGGGCTCCTAGGTCCCGTAATTGTCATGCAAAAGCATAATGAAACAAACTATAATAAAGTAAAATCTAAGTGCACTTCTAGCATATATAATTTCTTTTTGTATTTTCCGCGGCAATTTATAAGAAAGCAGCTATTTAAAATATTTAGAATTGACAACTAAACTAACAACGTAAAACAAACAAAATAGCCGATTGTAGCTATTTGTCTGTGCAATTTTGTATATCTATTCTAAACAACGAAATAACTAATCTATCTGCAAGATTCTCGATCCTACCTCAGAAGTGAGGAATGAATCATAGTTTCTCAGAAACTATCAATCCCCACAACCTCCCTGGCAATATCGAGAATAGAAATAACTGAAATAAAGTGATTAACTACTTTGTTTGATAAGTTCTAACTAAAACTTTGAAAGATGGAACCTGGATTTCGCAGAACAGTGGCGAATCCGACGGTGTGTGTGTTCTTGTCCCCTCAGTATGATCTCTTCGTTCTTTGTGCTCACGTAAATCCGAAAAGCGTGGAATGCTTGCATCCAACGGAATAGATATTTGGATCAATGGACAAATTCTTGAATGCGCGAGAATAGAATGCGGATAGGAGAGGGATAGCGAAGAGTACAGAGCTTGGCCTATGCAATTCCTAGCGGGGTCTCATGCGAATCATGCAACAAAAGCGTCCCGTAACTCAAACTAGTTTGTATGAAGAGAAAACCTGCGAACTTTAATGGCTGCCTAGACTATTCTACTCCAAAACAATAATACTTTGTTTGCCTGAAGTTGGATTTGTGGCTTACCAACAAATGACACAAAGCTAAAACAAACCTGCAACAAACTATACTACCAATCCTAAGCAAACTAAAGGGACACAAAGATCGAAAACATGAAAGTTGGAGTGAAAATGGTGGCCCGAATAATGTTTGCACTTGCACAAGTTGGATATGTGGCTTACCACCGCAACACAATACTAACCAAAGCACTCAATGAGAAAACTAAGAATCCTAAGCAAAGGAAAACTAAAACTGTCAGTAATAAGAAATTCAAAAGCATACTTTGGAGCAAAATTCGAGACTCTTTTGCATGTGCACAAACCATGCATTTATAGGAATCCAAACATCCAAAAATCAAATCCAAACTGAACTCCTAAACATTAAACAAAAGAAAAACACTATTCCAGGGACCAAAACATTAATGCATGCTCAAGTCGGCAAGAAAAGCCGGTGAGTCGTGATATTTCACGCGGGTCGCGTCAAAAGAGCGTTACGGAAAACGCGCACAGACCGCCGCCTGCTTTAGGGCGGCGGTTCTGACCGCCGCCTGTTCAGGACGGCGGTCACGAGACCGCCGCCCTTGGGCGCGCATTTAATCAAGACCAAAAAGCCAAGAAAAGAGGGAAAAAAAAAAAAGGAAAACAAAGCACGCGGGGCTAAGCGGGGCATGCGGGATGTTAACGCATATCGTAAAGCTTTTCTACGATCCCGAACACCTTGCGAAGAGACTGTATCATCATTGGGGCACTTATTACATCGTCGCAAAGATAAGATCCTTACAATTTTGGGTACGTCAAACACCCAAACTAACAGTGACGAATAAGCAAGTCAAACAATCGACAAATGACTCTTTGAATAATGTTTTCTTTTGATGAGTAGCGATCCAATCCACTAGAAAGTGCATTCATATTCATTTAATGAGAGGCACATGTGCAATTTTATCTAGCATCATTATACACTTGAGAAAAAGGGGTGTTTCATCTTAAACTTAATTCAAGTTACACACCATATATATCCTTTGTTTTTAAAGTGTTATCAAGAAAATCTATCTAATAGTTTTGTTATATAGATCATGTATGTAAGTTCTATACCACCTATTAAAATAAGATAACGTGTCATTTCCTTAGTAATGTGTAAAGTAACTTCACCTTTCTTTGTAGCTTAACACACTCCTTGGACTCCTAGCTTTCAAAATCAAAACAACCTAGTTAGCTTTATTTCCACTATTCAAAAATAGAAATAATATCACAATGATTATTTAGTCACACATATATTTATGATCGACTATTATCTCATCTCGATTTCCCCTTTTGTTCTTGTTGGTGAAATAATTTGTTGCAGTGCAAATTATTGGTTTCCACCAACAAAGGATTTGAGGATAAGCCCCTCCTTGTGTATGAGGAGGCTCTCATTATTGAATGTAAACTAACTAAAAATTGTGGGTGGCCATTAGGTCGGGATCACACAAGAATACTCCACTAAACCTATGGCAAAGTGCTTGTACAATGTACAAGGGAGGAATTTGATGTGAAGGGAGGTAAAGGGGAGTAGGAGAAATAAGGAGAGAGGGTTAATGTTGTGAGTAGGCTTACAAAATTCACATACATCAACCATAATAGGTCCACATTCAATTAGAAGAACACAACAATGTAAGCAATCAATAAGACTAATAAACTAGAGACACATGTTTTGCAAATTCATCAATCAAGGACACAAAGTTCCTTCTTGGTTATGTAAGATCACCATGCTTACAAAGTTGGAAAGTAGAGAGGGACAAAGTAGAGGAACATAAGTAAAAAATGGAAGAAATGTAGCTTTTATTGCTTGATGTAGTAGTGATACAAAGCTCAACAACATACAAAAATCAACAATTGCCAACCCTTTGGAATGGAGAAGCCATTCCAATTTATAACATTACAAATTATCCTTTCATCTCCCCTCTGCATGACTTTTCACCTTTCCTCATCACTTGTGACCTTCCATATTCCTAGGAAATGAAAATGAGTCTTTTTCTTATTGATGAAAAATGACTCTTACAATGTTAAGTTGAAGGTCACTTAAGTGAATAAGAAAAAATAGGGAAAAAGTACATTCTTAATGGAGAATTATAATATAGAGAGAGAGGAAAGAAGAGAGAGAAAGAGAGAGAGGGATGACCAATCCGATCAAACAAAGATGAAGCCTCTGTCGATGAAGAGATTACCGACTGGAAGCACTATGATCACAATCTCCTTCTTTTATGAGATATGAAACATTCCAGAGCATCGAAGAAGTGTTCAGAAACACTATTATGAGATATGCACTGTGATGGGAACATGTTGATCTCTTCTGATCACAAGGAAGGAGTGAAGATCACTTTCTTACTTCTCTAGGCCTTCATAATTCACCCTAGTGATCACAAATCAACTCCATGATGCTCAAACCTCTTTATGTTTGTCTTTCACTCACTGAAATAGGTCTTCACCTTGTAGATAGAGGATTTCTCCCTGAATGAGATCTTGTCATGTCACCATCCATTGGATTGAAATGAGGTGATTGCAATGTGTTTCCTCCTTTGAGGTGTGATCACACTAAAAGGTTTTGAATAATTTTTAAGAACACTACCGAGTGAATGGCATCAAGTGAAACAAAGATGATTGTTCATTCTTGCAAACATTATGCTCCAAATGAAGGTCACCACCTTACCCTTCCTAGCTCCAAAATTCTCCTTGAATGGAATCAAAATTAGAATGATCATGTACCTTCTTATTCATATGTATCTTATGGGAATAGATGACTCCTCGATCCTTCATACATGATGGTCTTGGATGCCTTGGTATCCAGACTAGTTCATTATGGTTTGTTCCTCGAAGGGATTTCAACATGAGAATGACAGAGCCGAGGATATGATGATCATCAATTCACTCCTTGAGTATTCACATTTCACCTTTGAGCATGATGACCCCTTCACAATTCACTTTCCTAACCAAGATGTCACATGAGTGGAAACACACTTATGATATATGAACACCCTTTTGCTCAATTGCTCCTCATAGAAATGGGTTTCCTCCTCCATATAGTAGGATTAATCCTGAATGGAACTTGAAGGAATGTTTGAGGATGAATTCCATGTTCTTGACCTCCACACTGCACTAAACATTGCAAATGCCACCTCTCTGGCTTACAAGATGTGAGGACACTACAAAGCATTGGTTAAGTGTTTAGAAACACTCTCAAGAGATATGTACTATTTGTGAGCTTGAGATGACTGCCATCATCACTCATGGTGATCATTTCTCATCATGCTCATGATGATCATTCCCTTGATGACTTGAATTTCAATGAGGTTCTTGATGTTTTAGGTTCTTCACAGACCTCATGATTCTCCATGATTGCACTCGTTGTCCAAGTGAATGTCTTTCACACACAAGTGATTCACTCGATTCATTCCTTATCACAATGTGATTTGTGCAGAATGACTCCCTCTCGCCACAATTGGGATGAGTTGGATGATCCGACTTCTTGCATAAAGTTGTCTCGCAGAGATCACCTCGGCCCGATGATTTCGGAGTATGTGAAGGGTTTTCTTTCTGTTTGGGCCACAAAACTTTTCAACCTTGCAATGATGATAAAAAGTAATAAGATAAGCAATATGGGAGTTGTCACAAATGTCCTGGCTCAATTCTAAGACTTGCTTATTTTTAACAAGTCCTATCTAGAATTGTTATTTTTGGCATGTTCTCGTAAATTTCACCATATAATGTTTTTGCTCATTCCGAGTGCCGAGAATGCTAATAATTTGCCATTTTTGGACGCTTACTATTTTAGACATGCCCAACCATGAATACATGTTATTTTTATAAAGTTTTCTCGAATTCTCACTTTCTGATGTTTCTTCCTTATCTGGGGTATTACAAATGCTAAGGATTCATTGTTTTGAGAAACTTACTATTTTTAGTTACCCATTGTTCGAATACATGCTATTTTTAGAAAGTGTACTTATAGATGTCGAGTTGCAAACGAAACCACTGTCAAAATGTTTTGTTTTGCACAGGGACCTTCTGCTCTGAATTTCATGATTTTTCGTCTGTTGGATCTTTGTAAAATTGAAAAAGCAGGTTTAAGGTTTGGAAATTTTAGTTTGTTGCTGTAAAAAATCCAAGGCATCAAAGGATTTTCTTTGAAAGTCTTCTTAAAGGTATTTTGGAGAGGAACTCACTTTGGAAAAATTTCATGGCAAATGGGTGTTCGGATGAGAAGTTATGATCGAATCTTCATTTTGATGGTTATGATTGTCTGAAAAAAATTTGGCAACATGTCTAGACAAAATGGAGTTTTGGAGGGTATTCTAACAGAAAATTTCAAGATATGGTTAAGTGTTGGGTAAATGGAGAGTTAATGAAGTTTTGTTATGTTTTTAAACTCACTTGCTAACTACACAGCTTAACCGAGGTTTGAGTGGAGTGAATGTGAGGTTGCACATGGTGTAAGGGGGACAGAGGGGACACCAAAGTGCGACTTGCACTAGATGGTGACAAGTGGCAACTTGTGGTGTGTGGTGGATGAGATGTGGGGGCTAGGAAATGGCACCGGTGGAGCTGAATGTGGTCACATGGGGTCCAGGAGCTGGAAGAATGTTTGGGACGCACTTTTGTGTCACCTTTGTCCCTTAGGAGAAATAAGGGACACCAAAGTGTGGCCTCGGGTGAAGGAGGAAGTCGCACTTTGGGGTTGCCCTTATCCCCCTTGCACGAGGGGGACAAAGAGGACAAAGGGGACACCTGGATGTCCAAAGTGTGACTTAGGGAGGAGGATGAGGTCATACTTTGGTGTCCACCTTATCCCCTAGGGGACATATGGGACACATGGGTGTCCAAAATGTGACTTTACCATTCTGGGAAAACAGATTTTGCCTCGGATGTCCAAATTTGGACATCGGACTTGATTTTTTCACCACGGGAGCTTAGGAAAATTATTTGGGGTCAAATCTTATATGATTTTGACTCCAAATGACATTTTAAGATCAATGGAACTATTCCCAAAATCCAATTCTAGCCGAAAATAAAATTTAGGTCTTATTTCATTTTGAATTGAAAGGGGCAACTTCATAGTTTTGAAGTACCTCGGGAAGTCTTTGAGCCTCAAAGAAAATATGATGTTTCCATCTTGTAGAGGATTCCAATAGCTTTCCGATGCTTATTTGTTTGTTTCTTAACTCATTCGAGAACTCTCGGAATCATCCGGACAAGTCGGGCTTCACCAAGAAGTCTTCATTCCCTAAACCCCCGAATACTTGTTGAACAGTTACTTCGGATCATATTTTCTTTCCTAAATTTTCCTAAATTGCTTCGGACATCTTCAATATTTTCCAATATCACTTCCAAATGCTTTAGATTTTCCCTAAACATTGTTGGAGAATGTTTATCACCGAGAATAACCAAAAATGGTCTTTTTAGGCCACCTGAGGAAGTAGCCTTTCACCGAGTAACAATGAATTTATTAATCGTGTTGGGTAATCATCCCCGCACACTGAAACAAACTTGAAAACCTTGTTAGGAATTTCCTTTGAGCTAGGGTGATGGTGATATCGAGAGCAGATTGGCCGGAGGAAGGATGTATAATGGCCAGAGAAGCCTAATTTTTAATTAGGGGCTTAGTTGTCATGCTTCAAAATTTTCAATTTTCATGCTAATTATTTTGCATGACAATAGTTTTATATATTTCATATTATAGAGCGGGGTCGGGCTACCAATGGATATAGAGAATCATGTTTACATCGATTTACAATCTTAAGGATAACACTTAATAAATAGACACTATTGATGAATTAAATAAGAAGGCAATAACAAGATTAACAACTATGATGATGAATTGTACATCGAAGTTAAAGACTACGGATAATTTAAGTTCAAATGATACACATTAAATGTCCTATAAACTTTCCTTTAAAGGAATTTGAAATTAATCATTTTCATCATCATATAAGCATTTTCACTTGTTATGATAAGCAAATACGAGAGAAGAAACACATTACAAAATCTTTAAGATAAATAGAAATAGAGAAACGACAAACACAAAATAACATAGTACACAAGGTATATCTTGATAAACTCTTTCGATAAAAACTCAAACACAAGAACTTATCTCCTTATTATATTAGCACAATTGTTTCACCATACAATGATGTATTCTTAGTTCTGCTCAATCCTATTACATGTCTAACTATATGTAAGCACATCAGTAGGTAATTGTCACAATAGTATTACAAAACAATGGTACAAAAACCATGGGCCAAGAATATAACCCATAACAGCTCCCCATAAACATGTGTTTTCTAACCACCCATAATTAACATAGGCTAAATATACAAATATGGGTCGAAATCGTATAAAGGGGGCCCCAAAAATATGAGGCCAACCCTCTAGTCGGGGCAATGCCCTAAACCTCCACACCACACACAAGGCTATACAATCTAAAAGAGTGTAACTCATGGAAAATATACAACACATTTCTAACATTCTCCCACTTGTTAAATACTTTCCATAGGGGATTTCAAGGCCATATGGCCAGCAGAGTTTAAGGCGATAAATCCCATTGATTTTTTTCGCACCAAGAAATTTTGTGTTTATAACCTTTGTCAAAGAATCAACAACATTATCTTATATGTCCACCTTCTCCAACAATATCTTCTCCTCGACATTTCTCTTACAAAATGGTATTGAACATCAATATGTTTTGTTCTAGAATGATACTCGGGGTTCTTTGCTAGACAAATTGCACTTTGATTGTCACAATCTATCCTTACAACATTTTGAGTGAACCCAACAGTTGAAATAAATCTTTGAAGCCAAATTGTTTCCTTGCTTGCATGAGTAGTTGTCATGTACTCTACCTCTGTGGTGGATATGTCAACTTATGGTTGACATTTACTCATCCAACTTACAACTCCACCAAACAAGTTGAAAACATACCCACTGGTAGATCTGTGCATATCCAAATCTCCACCCCAATCTAAATCCACAAAACCATGTAGATTGAGTGTTTTGCTTTCACCAGATTACCCTGATAGCATATTGCATAATCAAATGTTCCACACAGATACCTGAAGATCCTCTTCACCACAGTCCAATGATCGTTTCCTTCTAGGATTTGACATTAATTTGTTGACTACTCCCATTGCATGAGCAATATAATATCTAGTACATACCATTGCACACATCAAACTGCCAACTGCACTAGCATATGGCACTTGAGACGTTCTCAATTTATACTTAAGTTTTAGAACATTGTTCGACAAATAATGTTTGACCTGACAAAAAAAGAAATACTAATATGTTTATTTTCTTGCATTTTAAACCTTTGCAATACCATTTCAACATACTTCCTTTGATTTAACCATAATTTCTTTGTTTACATGATCTCTTTTAATCTCTATGCCCAAAATAAATTTTCCAACGACCTAAATCTTTAATATCAAATTGAGATGAGAGCTAAGACTTTGACTCATAATTTTCTTATTGCTACCAATCAACATGTCATCTACATACAATACAAAGATTAAAAACAATCACCTTATTTATAATAAATATAAGGATTGATTTGCTTCTTCCAATTCCAAGCCCCAACACATACATCTCAAATTCTAGTTCCAAATTCTTGGTGATTGTTTCAAACCATATAGAAACTTATTCAAACTTACATGCCAAATCTTCATTTCTTTTAACCATAAAGCTTTCTGGTTACTTCATATGAATTTCCTCCTCAAGCTCACCATGCAAAAAGTTATTTTAACATCTATTTGTTCTATTTCCAAATCAAAAGCAACAACAATAGCTACAAGAAATCTAATAGAATGTAACTTAGCAACATGAGAAAAATCTCGCCAAAATTAAGCCCTCCTACCATTGAGAACCTTTTTGCTACTAGGCAAGGTTTATACTCTCAATTTTCCATTCAACATTATATTTCTTAAATACCCATTTACAATCAACAAGTTTTTTTCCAAAAGGTAATTTTACCAAGTCCCATCTATGATTCTTATTTAAGCACTTCATTTCTTCCCCCATAACCATTTTCCAAGACATACTTTTGATTTACAAGCCTCCTTTGCAATGTTTGGGTCATCATCAATAACAAACAAAACTAATAACAGAAAAGTAGAACAGAAATCAAGAAGGTTGTACCTTTCAAGTTCCCTTCTCAAGATTAGAGTTTCTAATTGTACATCTTTTGGTTCCTCCTCTACTTCATCTAAATCTTCTTCTTGCAACTCTCTTTAGTTCATCTTCCATAGTTGCATCAAACTTAGGTGCAGATTTACCCTTTTATAGTTTAGCATAAGTTTGGTCATGTTCATTATTTGGTTCTTCTTCTGCTCAAGAATCCCCTTAAGCTTCTATGAAGATTACATTACGACTGTAAACAATCTTCTTTGTTTCTAAATATGATAGCTTGTATCATTTTACACCATTAGAGTATCCAATAAATATGCACTTAACAAATTTATCATATAATTTTGTTCTTTTCTATTTTAGAATATACATATAAGCAATACAACCAAATACCATTAACTTGTCGAACAAAAGATTTCTTACCAATCCATGCTTCTTGTGGAGTTTTATCTTCAAGTGTGGATGTAAGCGATCTATTGATCAAGCAACACGCAATTGTCACCGATTCTCGCCTAAAATTTCTTGTCCAACCCTGCACCACTAAGCATACTCTTACCCGTATCCAACAAAGTTTTGTTCATTCTTTCTATAACTCCATTTTGTTGTGGTGTATATCGAGTTTTTTTGTCTTTCTATTCCACATTGTTTACATAATTGCTCAAAGGCATTAAAGCAATATTCCCCACCATTATCACTTCTCAAAACCTTTATTTTCTTTTTTGTCTGATTTTCCACAAGAGCCTTAAACTCTTTGAACTTATTGAAAACCTTAGACTTATTCCGCATAAAATATACCCAAGTCTTCCTTAAGAAATCATCTATAAACGTGACATAATACAAAGCTTTTCCTAGTGATGGAACTTTCACAAGTCCAAACACATCACTATGTATTAAATGTAGAATCCCTTATGATCTTGTAGCATTGCTAGGAAACTTTACCCTAGTTTGCTTTCCAAACACAATGCTCACAAAAATCAAAATCTAAAGGACAATAAGAAATTTCTTCAACCATACCTTTGGTTTTTAATGCACGAAGGCCTTTCTCTCCAATATGCCACATCCTTTGATGCCACAACATCGTCTTATTTACAGGAGATGGAGTTAGATTTGCAACTTTATTATCCTTTGAAACCACAAAGCTATTGCACTCATCACTCACAAGTGTTTGCCTCAAGCTTGAACAATGTTCCTATACGGACTCCCCTTGCTAGTACCATTGCTCCTTGAACCATCTTGCAATTATCCTTTGTAAAGACTACCTACACACCCACATCATTCATCTTACTCATCGATATTAGGTTTCTAGTCAAACCTGGAATGTGCAAAACACCGGAAGGTTTTAACCCTTCCATCTCTGAACCTCAACATGACTCTCCTATGACCTATGATCTTGTAGGTCGAGTTGTCTCCCAAGAAGACTTCACCTCCATTGATCTTTTCATATTCACATAACCACTCTCAATGAGGTGTCATATGAAAAGAGGCACCCGAGTCAATCAACCATGCACCATCACATGCATGTGAGCTAGATACCGCCAAGAACAAATCTCCCAAGCCTTCATTAACAGGTTTCGTATCTGAAGATCCAACATCATCAGATGACTTGTTCTTTTCCACCTTTTTAGATCTAGTCTATTTTTAAATACCCCATTTTACCACAATTCCTACATTTCCCCCTTCTTTTTGTAGTTTTTATTTACTTTTGGACTTTTATAGTGCTTGCTTCTTCTTGCTTTTCTCTTGGGTACAACGTTTGACATACAAAGCATCTTTGGATTTATAATGCTCAATGGATTTCCACCTCATTTCTTAATATAGTAAAACGCAACTACATCGTCAACTAATAATTTTGTCACAATACTAGTAATAGCCATAACTAGAATATCCCAAGATTCAAGTAAAGAACGCAACAAAGTAAATACATTTATGCCCCAAACCCCACGACCATGCCAAATTGTAGTCTAAAAGAGTGTAACTCGTGGAAAATATACAGCACAATTCCAACACTTTTATTAAATAAGATAAATTTAAATTTCAAACGCTTTTTTGGAAGCTAATGAAAATAAATTGGAAGCATTAGTGAATTGGTTGGCTTCAACTTCATCAAAAGGATACGTGTCCAACTAGTGATGAGTTTACATAACACGTGGCTGCAATAAGTTGGTTTCCTTATATTGAGATTTAATGTCACGTTCGAAACATACAAATGTAATCAGCAAGCGTCAAATTCTCTAACATTTGATGAAAGCAATATAAATGATGCTTAGGAACATATTATTGAAACTTAGACCCAGCAAGCACATTTTAGGCTCTCAAATTCGGTAAAAACACGTGGCAGACTACATATGATTTGTACAGACAAATATAGCATGTACAAATGCATACTGCTGGGTATCTTCTAATGACAACGTAAATAAATAATACCAATGTACATAAAACAGAACTGTTCAATGTACCTGTAATTTATTTGGTAGGTTATCCAACATTAAGAACAAGGTATTTGCAATGCATTCCAATTATTTTACTATACAGCTGCCAGCTTTAATTTCTTTACAAAAATAATTTAGTTCTCCTTTCGCATCAAAGTCATAGCCCTCATTCTGTGGCACTAAACTTAAGGTGGTCTATTATTCATGCACCTGATACTAAAAGGTACCAATTCGGAATGTTATCCTTCAATCGAAAAACATAGTCAACCACCAAAGTTGCATTTCTCAATGGCATTACCCGTCAAGTTTTAATTCTCTTTTTCTGACCGCCTTTAACACTGACTTTGGATAACAATTTGCACATCACATTGGGGATTTAAATCTCTTACAATCGACTACACAATGGAGTACATTCATTTCTTAACTCTGCTATTTTCATCCCCTTTCAGAAAAAACTAATAGTCTATTGGAGTGTTGAGAACAGGAAGTAATAGCCCTTTTCTCAAGGAAGTATACACAGTAAATATCAGTTCAGCAAGTTTAAACTGAATATCTTGTCATGGCAGCAGTTCAGAAGAAGTGGGTGATTGTTGTAGGAGGATTACACGCCAACACTTTTAAGGCATTGAAAAACCACGCTCATGCCAAGAATTGCAAAATAGAGGCTGTAAAACTCTTTATGAAAAACTAATAGTCTATTGGAGTGTTGAGAACAGGGAGTAATAGACCTTTTCTCAAAGAAGTACACAGAGTAAATATCAATTCAGCAAGTATAAACTGAATATCTTGTCATGGCAGCAAGTGCAGAAGATGTGGGTAATTGTTGTGGGAGGATTACACGCCAACACTTTTAAGGCGTTGAAAAACCATGCTCATGCCAAGAATTGCAAAATAGAGGCTCTAAAACTCATGGGCACCTGCTCAGCTCAGGACTCACCAAGTTTTGCAGAGACCCACAGAGTCTCAATACCCTGGTTTGGAAAAGGAGTCACTTCCTCCTTTAAAAAGGTCTTCGTTGTTGGTTCGCTACTTTTGGTATGAAGAATTTTAATGAGTCCCGTCATCACCTAGGATCTGCATCTCTTGCTACCCTTTTGGTTGGTTTTCTATTGCCTGTTGCATGTCTCTTTTGCCCATCTTAAAACAGGCACTCATTTTCCTAGGTCATAAAATAACTAGCATTTATTTGCCCTAAAGATAACTGGCATTTGTTCTTAGTACTCGGATTCCTACATAAAAGTACTGAAAGATTCAATTACTAGCATTAAAAATAGCTGTCAATCACCACCCTTTGCCCTTTCCTCAGTCTTAGAGCTACAATTTCCTACCTCAGTTCCTGTCACGCACATACAATCTAGGTATCATTACTTTACTAATTAGTACGATCAGTATTTAATAGAGTATATAAGCACAATTTTTTCTGACATTTTTAACAAAAATCATAACAAACATACTCTATTGCTCGCAAAACTCTGTAGTGGATTGCTTTGGTTATTCCATGCCAGTGTGAACTTGCAGGCTATTATTTTGTTCAAACATGAATCCATGCTGCTTTTGGCCCAAATCACACTCTCTTAAACCAATGACAACAGAAACCACTGCCATGTTATGTATAAACCTGTTCAATTCATATATTAGCAAAACAAATATAATTTTATTTATCACCCAACATGTTAATTTATAAAAATGAGAGCCAGGTCCAGGTTGTTTTCTTTACATTTCCCATCCTACATGGACTCCTAGGTTCCAGTTATTGACGCCCTGTTTTCTACAGTGCGTTGGCCTCTGGTTTCCAACTTTTGCACATTACAGATCTACCAGGAGTGGTCCTGACTCAATTCTGCTCTTTGACCATTTACATCAGAATCAAAACCAAAACCATACCAGCAGAGGACTTAATACTCGTTTGAAGGATGGGTTTGGTAAAGAAGACCCCAGCTGTAAGTAGATTCACAATAAAATGTACCTTCAAGCATGTAACATTCAGATTTCAAGCAACAATTGACTATTCAACTACTTATCAGAATCACTGTGGGCATCTGAAGATGCACTTGGATCCCAAAATAACAACTCTTTCACGTGCCACTAAAGTGTATAATCATCGTCAGCTATTCTACATTGAAAATACAAAGCAGCTGCCCAGGTATGAATTTGTTCTCAAAATTCTCTTTTGTGTAATTCTTCAAAGGTTTTAAAAACCCAGTACAAATAGAATAGCTACAAAAGCGTATTACATGCCATCATGGAGCTGTATGCTTATAAAAATGACAAAAAGTAATTTAAATTGATAAAAAACTATCATAGTAAATATAAGTTTATGATAGCTTGAAAGGAATCTGTCAACACCCACCCAATATATATATATATATATATATATATCAAAACCCTCATCATGTCAATAACCTAGGGTTGAATTACCAGGCATCCCAGTCCAACTTGATCTTTTCTTAATTTCATAGCAGTAGCCAAGAACACAGTACAAGTGAATAACTAGAAGAGCAGATTATATGCAATTACAGGGCAAGAGATTGTATGATCAATAAAAAACGACAAAAAACAAGTTTAATTTGTTAAAAAAATCATAGTACATGTAGATCTATGATAACTGAAACATTGATTTAAAACTTCCAATGTATGATTACAATATAACTTGGTGAATAAAAGGAATCTGTCCGCACCAACCCAATATAGAATATCTCTACGAGTAATATTAATCCTCATCATGTCCTTCACCTAGGTTTGAATTATAAGGTATTACAGTCTCAGTTTGCTCTTTTGCATATTTATTATGATACTTTTTTATCGTTTTAACTGACAAAAAGCAATTTACTTTGATAAAAGACTACCCAGGTACATATAAGCAGTGTTCCATGGGGATGTCCCGGAGACTTGGGGACACCTTGGAAATGTTACCCCGTCATGCCACCACGAGACAGGAGACGTCCCCAGGATGTTTCACTAAAGAAGGGGCATTTCTCTCAGAGAGGGGACCTTTGGGGGACTTCAAGACATCCCCAAAACTTCAAAGAAACTTGCCCAAGTCCCTTGACAGTCCCAAAAAACTGAGGCCGCCCCCTGTGCCAAAACCGCCATAAAAGTGATTTCTAAAAATTAAAGACAGTATTTTTTGGATGTTTGTTCCTCCAACCCCAATCCTAATAGTTTATGGTCCCCAACCACACTCAAAGCAGTCAAAGAATACTATAAATGAACTCCACACCCTCACTCTAAATCACTATCAGAGCTTAAAAACATTGGGCAAGGCTGCAAGTGCAAGAGTAAGAGCAAGAGTGAGAGCAAGTGCTAGAGTGAGAGCAGAGAGAGGCTGAGACCATTAGCAAGATGGAGAGCAATTGCAAGAGGGACAGCAAGTGCCAAATCTTTATTGATCAACCGTTCAAGTCTCAAAACATTCATCAAGCCAAAACCCCTCAAGCTTAGAGGCATTGGGCCATTGACCAATTGTATTTGAATTTTGAATGTAATTATCATTTTGAATATAAAAATATATATTGATATTCGGTATTTCATTATTCAATGCAATGTGTTTATTATTTCAAAGTTTCATTTGTTATTCCTTATACATTTTTATAACTAATTTAAGTCCTATATATATTTGCACTATCATCCCCCACCGTCCCTTGGTCTCCCCATCCAGAGACTCCGCAGAACTATGGATATAAGTTTATGAGAGATTTATACATTTTTATAACTAATTTTTCAGGTACCATATATGTGCACAATCATCCCCCGCCGTCCCTTGGTCCCCCATCCCCAGACTTTGTGGAACTATGGATATAAGTTTATGATAGCTGGAAAGGAATCTATCAACACTATATATATGTATACCCTAATAAATTAATAATATCATGAACCCCCATCATGTCAATAACCTGGTGTTGAATTACCAGGCATCCCAGTCCGACTTGCTCTTTTCTTAACTTCATAGAAGTTGCCAAGAACACAGTACAAGTGAATAACTAGAAGAGGAGCAGATTATATGCAATTAAAGGTCTTTAATTTGTTAAAAAAGCAATCATTGTACATGTAGATTTATGATGGCTGGAGCATTGTTTTAAAATTTCCAATGTATATTTCACACTATAACTTGGTGACTAAGAGGAATCTATCAGCACCAACCCAATACAGAATATATCTAAAACCTAAGCCTATTATTAATCCTTTTCATGTCCTATACCTAGGTTTGAATTAGCAGGCATCCCAGTCTCACTTTGCTCTTTTCTTAATTTCGTAGAAGTAGCCAATAACTACAACTGCTGCAGCAACTACCACTCCAACAGCCCCATGCGCCACCACTTCATAAACAGATACTGCAGGAATGGAACTTGGATCCCTGAATCCTAGTTCAGAAAGTTTTGTGCGCCTCTGCATAGTCTTTAAAAATGCATCCTCATCCTACAAAAGAACATCACAAAACACAAATCTATGTCATATTAAAAGATGCCTGGGTAACCAGGTAATGATTGTCTAAAAATAAATGCCCACTGTGCAGGAGCATCATCTGCAAATGACTGCGATTTCACTACTGTGTGACATAGAACAATGAACTGCCAGTGAAAAAGACAAGCATCTGAATTTGCATTTCAAAGTCATTAGTCAAAGTACTCAAATCCTTGGCCCATAAGCTCTAGAAAAAATGATACCCACGAATCGATGGCTTATCCTGTTAATATGAAATTGATAAGGATGATACCTTAGCATAAAGCTCCACATACGGACGAAAACTAGGATCCTCTACTAAGCATTTGTCCGTTGGCAATTTTAGCAATCCTTCAGACTCTTCTTGAAGAAGCTCTCTGACAGTAGCATGCAAAATCATTAACGTATTAGATGTTTGTAAATCATGTCTCTAAGTTTGATCGCCAATAGAGTTGAATGTCTAAAATAGGTTGAACATCATTATATTTTCTATATTGTAAGATGCCTATTATGGATTTTACTCCTTGTTGTATACCATGACAATTCGCTTACTGAATTGATCAGTAAGATTAAAACGATTGCAAACTAGCAAATTACTCAGTTATGCGACATTATATGCATGCCCATTTGGCATCTCCTATGAGCAATTTCCTCTTGCCTGCTTCTAGGGAATACAATTAATCAAGAATGTTTTTAAAGTCTTCTGAGGACAAATGCACCTCGCATTTTATTTTTTGAATAACATTCTGGAATATGCATAGATGAAAGCAAAATCAAACACATTATTTTTTAAAGCAAACTACTCTACATCAGACTTACATAAAATATGAATTATCAAACTTTAGAGGTTGTTTGGTCCATGCTCCTTCAAAACCTGACCTTTCTGGGTGGGCTCTTCCCTTAAAAAAAAGGAAGCCAAATTACTGTATTAGTAACTTTATAGCCATGAGATTGATAGAAAGGCAACATCAAAAAAGAAATTTGGGAAAGCACCAGATCTTACTAATGTGTGTGCTCCAGAGAGAGCCACAATATCCTTGTTCGATAGACCCATCCTGTAAAAGACATCCTTGAGGTGTTCTGAACCTGCGACACACAAAACATTGATAAAAGAAAGTCAATCTATCAGTTTCGAACCCCAAAGGTCCAAAACCCAGATACAAGCCAGAAACACTTCCGGCAATGAAAGCTTTACTTTAATCAAGTAGTTGATCTTGTGAACAACTTGTATGCAATTAAACTACTGAAATATATGGGTGTCTGGTAATTTGCTAATCAATATAAGAAGTTGCTCTGTATAAATTGCAATTTTTGTACTGAAAAAGGCATTTTACATTGTTTATTGACACATATCGAACCAATAACATAGCAAAAATCTAAGTTATACATGTAATTAAACCCCAATTATCTCTCTAATCCCTTAATGCAACAACACTGAGAGCATAATCACCCCTTTTTAACAAAGTAAATGGATAGGATTTGTAACCATCGTGAGATTGTCTCACAACATGGAAAGACCCCCATAAATGTTTTCTACCCTATCTTAGACATCATAACTATCACTCGCATTACAAAATAGCACCCCTTCCCATGCTCCTAATAATTATAGGAAGTTAAGATGGCGACGGTAAACATCTCAAGTGGTGAGAGTTGTTGTGTCTCATTTATTACATTTTCATTCTCTCTTTGGATTTTTATTACTCTCCCTTTGACCCAATCTCTCTACCGTCCTTGTCTAAGACCCAATTCATTGCATAATATCAGTGAAGTGGTGTGGAGGATATTGGGCTCGGTGTGGCTCTAGAAGTCTTGGGGTGGCAAAATTAGTAGTGTTTACTTCTATTTAAGGAAGGAGGAACTCATTTGCATTTTGCGATTGGGACAATAATGTGGAATGTTCTCTAGTATGTTATGTCCTCTCTTTTGTTTTGACAGACTTTACCTTAGTTCAAGTTGGTTGGTTTTTAAACTTCCCACGTTCATTTTGTTTCCTAAGTGTAAGCCACTTCGGTTGAAACATTGGTTTTTGTTCTTGTTGTGGATCTCTACGGTTTTGCAATCATTTATGAACAAATCCAACTTTGTGCCCGGAGTACAAGGAAGGGCCGACAAAGCATTGGAATGTTGCCCTGGAGAGTGTTGATTTGGATGCTTCTATTTCCCATGTATAATTACATGACATGGAACTAGAGACTTCTTTAACACCGCAAGACCTACCATGGGAGTGCTTCGAGTCCATGTGGTTCTAATGAACCACATGATGATGTTGATGTTGATGTTCTTGATGAAGATGGGCAATATGATGAATAGTGAATACTAGCTTGATCATTGGTGTAATAATAAAAATTTAATATATCATGAGATTGCGAATTGTAGTTTTTAGTTGGCTTTAATTTAAGCCTTTAACAAATTACGAATAGTGTGTTGTGGTTATTTCCTATTTATCATGCTAGAATTTATATATGTTTTTATTGTTATATATTTTTTGAACGGCCGTATTCAACACCGTATCCAGGCCAAAAAAATGTTTCCTTATCTATATCCAAAATGTATCGGCAAATTAGAGGTTTTGCACACAAGCGTCCTGCAGGCTACTTTTCAAACTCTTAAGGAATACATCTCCATGGAGGTTGAATTACTAGAACATTATGTCTCTGTCCTGACAAATCAGAAGGACTTTTTGGTGAATGTTGTCGAAGGTAAGGATTAAGTTCTCAGGGACCATCCCATCATGCCTGTCGAGCTCTGTCATTGCTGGACAGACCATCACTCTTTCACGCAGAAAATTTGAGAAGACAGTTATTTGGGTCAGAGTAGCTCAAGAAATTGACTACCTCTCAGCAGGATCAAATTGAGACCCTCGTCATCCAGCAGAACTAAAATATTTGTGCCGGCAAGCAGAGGGAGGAAGACTTTGCCAATCTGATTAAATTTCTCAAAGAGACAAATCAATATGGTATAAAGGTCAGGATTTGAACATTTGTGATCCCGATTTTCAGGTGCCTATATGACATTTTCAGCTGCGGGATCAATGCCAAAGATACCACCTTTAATTTTAATTTCTATTCATGTTGTATGTCAGCCACCCATAGAGATGAGAAACAGTTGTGCACTTAGGTTCGGCTCCAGCCACTGCCCATCATCATGCTAATTTCTGAATACTCTTTTGCCTGGACTGTGGCCTGTGATGGCCAATCAGCTATCTGGTTTTAAGTGAGTTGTTTTTGCTATTTGGCTTTTGAGATGCTTACTGCCACATGACTGACTCTCTTTCATTTTTGGTTGATTGAGTTCCTTCTGTTTCAGGCAATTTCTACTATGTCTAGTGATAATTTTAGGGATGATACTGTTATCTCAATTATTATTTTTATGTTGATATTCCTGGATATGTAGTGTCGCATTATGGTGTGCTTGCTGGCATTTGGTTCTTAGACAGCTTTTAACTATAGCTAGCTGGAAATCTGACCAATTGTCGTAAACTGTTGCTATTTGTGTTAATATAGATCTTTTTGCCCTTTTTCAAAATAAAATTCTATGTTCAAATCACTCTATTGCGACTTCAGATATCATTTCCAGAATATGGGGATAATTGCAATGCCCTCTCGATTGGGTTTCATGTTCCTGGATTAGTGGAAAGAACGAGCATGCAGATATGTCACATCATAGATGGAATACTCGCCAAAAACTTCGCCGAGTTATTAAAAACTCGCAAAAAAACATGTAAAACGGATAAACCGCCAAAAAACTCGCCAAAATAGGTAAAAAAACTCGCGAGTTTTGGAGAATACTCGCCGAGTTAACTCGGCAAGTACTCGCCAAAACTCGGTGAGTTCGTGCATTTAACTCGCCCACGCTGCTTTTACACGCAAAACACGGTTTTCACACGCAAAAACCGCTTTTTTATACGGTTTTGGCTCTTTAAAAAGCCCTCTACTCCCTCATTGTCACTCACACAACCATTTGAGCTTGCATTGCTTGTGTTGAGTGGATTTTGGAGCGAATTCGAAGAGAGAATTTGGAGATTTGCATTTGGAGGTAGGTTTTTTTTTTTTAATTCTTTGAAGTTTTTTCAAATTTTGTGTATATTATTTAGGTTTTATAGATTCATATTGTGATTCTAAATACATGTAATGTAAAATCGAATGCTTGTAATTTTTTTATACTCATTTGCAGCCAGAGGTATGTATTTTTTTTAACGCAAATTCATTGTAAATTAGTTAAATTTTATGTATGTGTATTGTAATCGATTCGTTTTGTAATTCTAAATACATGTAATGTACAATCGAATGCTTGTAATTTTTTTATACTCATTTACAAATTTAGAGTTGTGTGTATATATATATATATTTTACGCAAATTCATTGTAAACTAGTTAAATTTTATGTATGTGTATTGAAATCAATTCGTTTTGTAATTCTCAATACGTGTAATGTAAAATTGATGCTTGTAATGTATTTTTTTATTTACGCAAATTTGTTATTCAGGCACGTTTTGTTTTTAAATTTAAATTAAGTTTACGTTCTCTAATTTTTAAATGTGCATTGTGTTGCAGATTAGAGCTTAACAATGGCATCGGGTTCGAAGATCATCGAGTCAAGCATCACTAGCAAGGACCGTTCCTCTGAATGCCCGTTCCAAAGCATGGAAGTATGGTGTACGTGGAGCTAATGAGAGCGAAGTTTTTTGCAATTTCTGTAACAGAAAAATGAATGGAGGCATCAATCGTTTGAAATATCACCTTTCAAGTATTGTTTGCCGACATGTTACAGTTTACCCCAACGTGTCGGAAGAGGCAAAGCGAGAGATGAGAGCAGAGCTGGCAGAGTTAGAGGAGAAGAAACTAGAGAAGGCAAGGCTGAAGGCAGCCATAGCACAAGCTATTAAACACAGGGGCTTGATGGCGAGAGGATTTAGGCGATGATCTTTGCAACAATTACGCGCTCTAATCGTAGTCCACGCATACGAAGTGGGAGAGCAGGAAGAGGCGCATCTTCATTGAGTTCAAGCAAAGGCATACCGAGTTTTTTTGTGGCAAGGAACACACATGGAGCACAACCTTCATTGAAAGGTACAGCCTGGAACAAAGATATGCACGAGGAAGTGGATAAAGCTTGTGCAAATTTTTGGTACTCCAACAACCTGTCGTTCAATGTGGCCAAGAGCCCATACTGGGAGTACTTGGTAACACCATTGATAGTTGCGAGAAAGGGTGCACAAGGCACCCTCTCCAAAAGATTTGAGTGGGAAATTACTTGAGGGTGCAATTGCAGATGCCACTACCATGCTAGAAGAGCACAAGAAACAATGGAAAAATTCGGATGCACCATTCTTTCAGATGGGTGGACGGATGGAAGGAACTCGCACCCTTGTTAATTTTTTAAGCGACGAAATGGTGAGATGGTGTTTTTAAAGTTTATTGATGCCTCTAACATAATAAAAAATGCAGAGAATTTGCGTGTTATGTTAGAGACAGGTTGTATTAGAGGTTGGTGTACAGAATGTTGTGCAAGTTGTCACAAACAATGCAAAGAACATATGTGGTGGCTGGGAGACTACTGCAAGAGAGACATCCATCACTCTTTTGGACTCCTTGTGCAGCTCATTGCCTTGACCTTCTTTTGGAGGACACAGCAAAATCGATTAGGTGAGGCCGGTTGTAGAAGATGCAAGATCCATAACGAAGTACATATACAATCACCCTTGGGTTCTGAGCTTGATGAGAGAACACACATAGGGGAAAGACCTTGTTTGATCTGGTGTCACAAGGTTTGCAACTAAGTTTTTGACGTTGTAAAGTATTTCTAGTTTGTTGACATCTTTGAAACAAATGTTTGTGAGTCAAACATGGCTAGACTCACAATATTCAAAGAAAGCTAACGGAGAGAGGGTTACAAAGATAGTTTTGATGCTTATCTTTGCAAAGAGAGCTATAGAGATCATCAAGGTAATTTCAAACTTCGATTTATATTTCATTCCTTTATTTTAATTTGTTAAATTATAAATATATTGTTCTACTTTTCACTTTTTTATTTCATTTCTAATATGTATTGTAAGTTTGCAATCTTACATTTTAATTTGTGTGTAGGTGTCAGAGCCGTTGGTGAGAGTTTTGCGTTTGGTTGATGGGGAGCAAAACCCCATGGGGTTTATATATGAGGCCATGGATAGGGCCAAAGAGTCTATCCAAAACTATTACAGGGGGGATATCGTCAGATATGGTCCCTTTTGGGAGATTATTGATCGGAGGTGGAACAATCAACTCCACCAACCTATTCATGCAGCGGGTACTACCTCAACCCCAAGTATTTCTACTCTGACAGCTTCACAGATGTGAACGGAGAGGTTATGGAGGGCCTTTCAACATGTATTGAGAGGATGATACCGGATGTTGAGACGAGGGACCTCATCATTTTAGAGCTGCGAGTTACTGAAGCGTCTTTGGGGAGACTCTTTTCTTCGGTGCTAGCTATTTGAGGGAGATCCACACAGTCACCAGGTAATAAAAATTAGAATGTTTACCAAGTTACTTATTAGTTACAGATTTGATTTTATTAATTAATTATAAATTTTTGATTATCTTGTTTGTAGGTTCTTGGTGGGAGGATTGGGGAGGGAATACCCCAAATCTTCAAAAGTTAGCCCTCAGAATTCTATCTCAACCTTGTAGCGCTTCTGGATGTAAACGCAACTGGAGTTTGTTTGAAGCCATTCACACGAAGAAGTGCAACAAGTTGCCTCAAAGAAAGGCTCAACGACTTGGTTTTTGTGCAATACAATCTTCCGCTTCGCACAAAAAAAGTTGAGGCCACATCAGAGGAGCTCATTGATTTGGATGAGATAGATCCATACAGTGAGTGGACTGGGCAAGAAGAGGAAAACCCTGTGTTCACAGCAGACGAGATTGCTTCTTTTGAGAGGGAGGCTATGGAGGGAGAAGCACTAGCAAGACTCCGAGGAGATATTGGATTGGATGACATCTTTGGAGGTGATCTCCAACATGCAGCAGAGGAGCCACCAGCACCACCATCTAGTTCTAGGATCGAGCAAGATTCCCGACCTTTCTAGGAGCGTGGAGACATAGCCGAGTGTGGGGACTAGTAGAGGCACTAGACCCTCTCCCCAATGTTTCTCTAGATTGAGGAAGAGAAAAATATAATTTATTGTATATTGTACCTTGCATAGATATGAAATTTATGATGATATTTTTCAATGTCAATCATCATAAATTCATATTACTTATCAACCGGTTGTATTCGCATGATGATGTGATTTTGTATTGTATTTGTATTCAAATCTAATAGAAAACACTTCTCCAACATTTTATGGGCTCATTTGATACATTTTGTAGCTATGTGTTGCTTAAAATTTATGTTTTTAAAGAAATTTGAGTATTTTTTAAGTTGCCGAGTATTCCCGAGTATTGGCCGAATATTGCCGAGTTTTTGCCGAGTTTTTTTTTGGGGTCTGCCGAGTATTTGCCAAATGCGAGTATTCCAACTATGTGTCACATAATTACCAAATATGACTGAAGGAGGAAAAAATTGGCATGCTAAACATAGCCCCATAATTGCATATGCATAGGACATGAGAAAACCGAACAAGAATTTGACAACTCTTCTACAACAAATATTCCATTTAACAATACATTTTAAAGTAGAAACTTTGACGCGTAGACTCAAATTTTAGCACATTACTTGAAAGTGAGCATAGATTTTATCCTTATAGCTTCAGATTTTAAAAGCATTCTCGCTAGCTTTTAAGAAAACCAGATTGTAAAATTGTAAAATCTTTTATAATGTCCAAACCCTCCAACAAAGGGCACTTATTCCAACCTCAAACAAATTCTAGACAGACACGCATCAAGAAATCATTCTCAGTTGTGCAAGCAAATAATGAGAATTGGGCTTGCAAACCTCAAAGGTTATTTTTTCAAATAAACATAGCACGCCACGTGAAGCTCTGTGATAAAAAAACAATATCAATAATTCCATGAAGATCACCTGAAAACTATTTATACCTCTGTAGCAATGAGAGCCTCTTTCTAAAAATAAATTATGAGCACAACCCTCTGTCTGCAAAGGTTATACCAGTGCAGAAAATAAAATAAATAGGAAGGAAAAAAATAGAAACAGTTCCATTTGTAAGTCGCTGGGTACAATGTAACAGTGTCAGTTTTGTCCAGAACTACTGGTTTTTGGCTACTAATGATACCTAGAAACTAACAGGCTCTATTACCAGGCCGGGGAATAAAAGGGCACAGCTCCATTTTTGACACGGCCGCTGTACCTAAAGAGAACACACATGGGTAGCCCACTTTAACAAGGCCACTTCAACATGGAGAGTACTCAACAAGTTTCAAAGCCTGGCCTCCACCAGCAATCACTTTGCCTTGCCACTTGACAAAGCCTGCCAAACTAGCTACTGGTCTCTAATAAAGGCATCAATCCCAATATTAAAAATAGCATTAAAACTTGAGCTCTCATCCCAAAGTAAAAAATTTGGGATATCCATTATTATGAACTCATTGAAATTAGTAATGTAACCCAATGTCATTCAAGTAAACTGTACAGCACCATATTTTCATGATTTTAGTTCATGGCATTCCTTTAATTACATTTGCAAAAGAAGCGTTCTAGAAACAGCTATTAGTTGCTGGTAATTTTAGTCACCCCACTACAAATTGGTTACAATTGCCATAAATATAGAAACAGGAGATACCACAAGTGTGTGCTGTTAATATGGAATCTGAGAATAATAAGTAATTATATATCTATAATTAGCATGATTTCCAAAATTCAGTAAATATGAATACATAATTAAGTATATGCCCATATCTATGCGGCATTTGATATATGCTTTAACATCCATAAGAGATTGAAAGATTCAAAGAAGTCAGAAGGAATGCAAGAAACCTTTATTAGCATCAGGAAGCCGCCCTTCTCGTGGCGAGACTAATGAATCCTGAATAAAAGAAGGCAAAACATAAGATATTAGCATATAATACTAATCCTGCCAATATCTCCACCAATATTGAGGAATCTTGACATTTGATGTTCTGCAAACTTGTGTAAAGATTTCGTACAAATCACTAGACGACACTCTTCAGAGGTTCTATAGTATCAGGCCTTTCATCAAACTTGCATTCCTTTCTAGCATGATTTAAAGTGAATCTATTGCACATTTACCTTACGACCAGGCACAAAGTCAATTGTAGGACCTCCAGTTACCTCAACGGCAACCACACCAGCCAGCTAGAGAAGCGTACAAAAATGAGTAGGTGTTAGAAGATTGATGTAAGTTGACGCTTTGCTCTCAGCTTGTACATAAAGACAAACCAGAATCTAAAGTTCATACTAAGTAAATACAAGAAATGAAAAATATTGTATTAAATAAAAAAGAAATCTAATATTTCTGAGATAAAAGCTTCATATGCAATTGATTTAACAATATGATAGACATGGTCTGTACTAGAAGGAATGAAATACAATCTCAACAAGAGTTTTAGAAACCTCGTGGTTGAAGGCTATCCAGATATCATCATTTCCTGCATTGATTTTGGCCAACCTAAAGGATAAATTTACAAGCAATTGTTTTTCATCAGCACCATGGGGGCCAAGATGCCGGTGTGGAGGAAAACCCTGAACTTGTAGACAAGTTGCAGGTTATAGAATGCAGAGAAAACTAAAAACAATATTAATCCAAACGTGTTCAACTTCAAACACACAAGTCTTTTGCAGAATGATGCAACTTCTATTCGATATAAAGAATAGGAAAATTACAGTGGTGTACAATGTTTAATAAGGCTAGGAATAAAGATTCTTGTGATCAGAAAAGGGGGCAGAACACTTCCTAATTGATTTTCCCAGACTGGAACAATATAGATGAGTATGAGGGCCATAAGATTCTTAGGGCAGGCAAGTATTCACTACTATCCAGTCTATTGTAGTTTCACCGCCCTTTGGACCGAACAGTTTACATACATATTCATCATTATAAGAAGACAGTTACAACAAACAACTATTACAAAAGAGAACAGTTACAACAGTTCATCTTCTGACCAAGTGACGGTTTCTTGCAAATGTGGCAGTTGAACTTCCAGCATGCAATATGCTAACAGATGCTCTGAAATGACACGTGCACAGCAAGTGCCACTTGGCAATGAGGAGCTGTCACTTGGACACTGAGTTTTGGAGGTCATGTGCAGTGGTGACATGTTGTAAGGCGTTGCCCGATACTGCGAGATGCATACAGTACTGCAAAATGTGCACAGTCGTGCAATTTGTGGAATGGTGAAGCCTTGTGAAATAGCCCCAAGGAAATGCAAAACGATATGTGCAATATTGAACAATAGTCCCCAGGTGTTGAGTGAGCATGCAAAAGGAAAGTGTGTGAGTTACTGTGTCTACACACAGATGATTCAGCCTTTCTTGACAAGCAATGGTCCCCATTGTGTCTTTGGTCCGTTGTGGAAACTATCCCTAAAATTGATAACGGTTGTACCCTCTGTTTTAAAAATCGCAATTTATCAGTGATAAATCGGGATTAATTGTGACACAAGAAAAACGATTAATCTCCTGAAAAATCACAATTTCTTTTCTGGTGATTAATCGACAATTTCCGCGATAAATCTCGTGAAAACCCGCCAAAACCTGCCTTGAAAATCATGGAAAATCGCCACGCAGGGTATATAAATTCCAAACTGAAAAGAAAAGGTCATTTCAAAGTGTTTTTCAACAATTTTTCCTCCACGATTTGACATGCAATTTTTGCCCCCAAGTTTTGCTAGGGTTTCAACTCTTCAAGCCTACTAGGGTTTCGAATATCGTGTTTTGCATTTAATTTAAGTTTATTTTATGAATTTAAAAGTTTTTAAAGTAGTGATAAAGTTGCCAATTAATTCCAATAAATTGCCGAGAAATTGCCAATTCCCAATTTCTGAGTCAAATTTTGGTCTACCGCGTAATTGCCAATAACGATTTTTTGAACTATCGTTGTACCACTTAGCCAAATCAATGTATTACCCTGCCTTGACCACTCGAAACAATTGATGTGTCTTAGAAGGTGCACATTGTTGCCAATTCAAGGATTTGTTCCTTCAGTGCAATGCACAAATGTTCAAGATCCAAATCAAAAGGATGTTAAGTCGCTTCTAGCTCAAGCAACAAAGGGAAGTATGGATTACAGAGCTCCACATTGAACACTAGACGTAACCCTGAGTATGGTCACAGATCAAGAGCAAAGGCGTTCTCATCGGATGTCATAGTATGGTGTAAGGACCATACCTCAAAGGTTATATCTTCATGTGTGGACCCTTGAAGCACTCCTAATGATGCAACAAAACCTTAATGCCCACCTTAAAGTCATGAGTTGTGTGAAACACGTTTTGGCGCTTTGTGTACTTTTGACATTGGCACAAGAGTTTTTGTTAAACCTATTGATGAACAGACTAGATATGTTATAGAAACTTTTATGCCTTTTCCACTTCTCCTTATTGTGTCCATGGCTCCACGCTGAATGGTGCGCAATAGGATATGTCTAGGGGTGCCACTAATTGGTACCCAAGAAATGTCTAGAAAGGCCATGCCCCATAGAACTATAAAGAGCTTTGTTGTAGGTATGTTGGTTGTATGGCAAATTATCATCCTGTGTGGATGCACACTAAAGTATATGCGCAACAAATGAACAAGCATGCGATTGACAACTCCCATTTGTCCATTTGTTTGCAGATGACATGTTGTAGACCAATCCAATTGTGTATCCCTCATTTCCCACAATGCTTGTCAAAAATGACTTACAAAGCACAAGTCATGATCAGACAATGGATGCGAGGAGTCCAAAGTGAACCCAAACATGGCTGAAGAAAGTGTGCAGTTTTCTGCACATTGATACTCTTCCTACAGGCAACTATGATGGCCATCTTTGAAAACCTATCCACTACAATGTACACAGAGTCATTCTTGTGGTGACCTTCTTAAGCTACTCTCCCTTCTGAGGCATGTTCTACTTTTGTGGAGGGAGTGAAACGGTGCATTATGCATGATCTAGCTCTTGTGCATAGCTCTAGATGAAGAGGAAAAATTCTGCTTCATCTTTGGCTTCGCTTCCATCTCGACAATTTTGTCATATGCTTGCCCCAATGTGTCAGAAGTCAAGAACTCCATCTTTAGGAAAATATAAGGTGAAATTTTGTTGATGTACTGCAGTTTGCAACACCTTATGTGGCTCTGCCAATTCCTTGCGGAAACACATAGTGCAGACATGGAACTCATTGTTGGTATTCAACCAATTATTCCTTAGAATGGCACAATTGTTGGAACTTTATATACTAATCTCCAGAGTGTTTGAGTGGGTAAAATTCTTTCTGCATAGCGATTACAAATGAACTCTAGTTTCAATGGCCTCGAAATCTCTCACGTTGCACATTGTAGAATTCCCACTGGTGGAACACTAAAATGGACATTTTTGGCATTGCAAAGGTGATTTCTTTGTCACTAAAGCAGTTTACGGAGATGTAGGCATCAAGTTGTCAATCCATCAATCCAAATGTCAAGGAGTCAATTTTGCCTTGAACATTGGAATATCAACATTGACTTTTAACATTGAAAGTGCTTTGCTGATGAAATTGATTATGTGCATGCTGTGCCAAACAAGGACCAAGCAGCATCATGGGTTTGTGGAATCAGCCAAAGAGTTTGGCACGATGTCCCACGAGAGTGTCCCAATGAGCTTTGGACTTCTAGGGATGCCTTTGAGAAATTCTTTTGGGCATCAACCACCATACACTTGCTACAACATTTTTCCAGATGCTTTGGAAGAAGAATGAGTGGTTGTCCTTCTTTATGCTGTTGTACATGAATGTTTACAGGTATATGAGAGCTTTTGCTCTTACACCAATGATCAGTACCACAGGCCCAATATTTCAATGTGGAAGAAAACCCTATACCGGAAGACATGTTGCAGGTTGTAGAATACACAAGGAAAACTAAACGCAACAGTAAACCAAACACATTCGAACGCAAAAAACTTCTGCACAATAGTGCAGCTTCTATTCAATGGAAAGAATAGGGAAAAATACAAGGGTGTACAATGTTAAGTGAGGCTAAGAATGAAGATTCGTATGGGTTAGAAAAGGGGAAGAACACTTCCTAATTGATTTTCCTAGACTGGAATGAGATATAGATGAGTATGAGAGGTACAAGATACTCGAGGCGTGTAACTATTCACTACCATCAGGTCTATGATCATTTTGTCGTTCTTTGGGCCAAACGGTTTACATATATAGACATCCTTACAAGAAGACAATTACAACAAATGAAGGGTATGAAAGAGAAGGGTTACAACGGTTCATCATCTAGTCAAGTGATGGTTGGTCTTCTTGCAGATCTGATGGTTGATAGATGCTCTGACATGGTGCATGCATTGACAATGTCACTTGGTGCGCGGGTGTAAGTATGGAGTTGACACTTGGATGCTGAATTATGGAGGTCCTACGCAGCTGCGAAATGGTGTGAGGTTGCGAGTTGTTGGGCGTTGAAGACCTGCACAATAGTCCCAAGGCATTACGTGAGCGTGCAAAGGACACGTGCAGCACTGCACAATAGTCCTCAGGCTCTGTACGAGCGCGCAAAGGGAGAGTGCATGGCCAGCATGTCTACACACAGAACAATTTTATTTGTGTTTGTTGAAACTTAAATAAGAAGCAACATAAGGCATTCATCCATAACCTATTAGTACTTGTGTACAAGGTTACTGCCACTTGTAGGATGATTATAGCTGAGGTCCCCTACTTGCCAACTTTTGTAGATAGTGTGGAATGTTTTTATCATCGGGTGAACCAAGTAGCAAGCTGTGGAGGTAAGAGAGGAGCCTTTGGCAAGAAAGAAAAGGTGATAAAACAAGGAAGTAGTAGAAGAAGCCTTCATGTTCGGCTGAAAATCTGCTTAGAGATAATAGAGAGAAGATGCCAGTTAGAATTAATAACCTCAAGAAGCTACAATTTGTGGTTGACATGGTGGAGAATGGCAGAGACAAACAGGCAGAACGGCATTGAGAAGGCACCTCTGCTAGCAACCCAATAATTGTGGGATGCCATAAATCAAAGGTCACCTCATCAAGCTTGAATCTAGTAATCTATTCAAATTTTATTCCAGCAATGTACTGGAGTTTAGGGACTTCCCTTAGAACAGCCTGTAATATTTGCTGGCACTTCAGCAATCCCACAGAAAACACCTAGAACTCAATCAATCTGTCACAGAGAAAGGCAGAGACAAACAGGCAGAACAGCATTGAGAAGGCACCTCTGATAGCAATCCAATAATTGTGAGATGAAATGACTCAAAGGTCACTAAATCAGGTGTTTATGTATTCAAATTGGATTCGGAAAAGTTTTATGGACTTTTATTCTACAACCACCGCCTGTAATAGTTTTCTGGCACTTCAGAAACCGCACAAAAATAACCTAGAAACCAATAGATCTGTCATGGATAAAGGCACAAACAGGCAGAACAGCATTGAGATGGTGCTTATGCGAGCAACCCACTAATTGTGGAATGTCATAATTCAAAGGTCAATACGTCATGTATGAATGTATTCAAATTGGAGTCCAGCAAAGTACTGAAGTCTGTCGACTTTTCTTCTATAACAGACTGTAATAAATTGCTGGCATTTCACAAATCCCACAGAAAAAACCCAGAAATCAATAACTGTCATGGAGAGGTTGGATGAGTTAACAAAATATGGGTTTGTGAAAGGTCATCCAATGTACAGACTTGCTGCTGAAATTCCTGAGGGTTATTATATGGGCTTCCATGGTAACATGGTCAATCAAGCAATTAAGAACCTGGTACAAGCTTACCAAGATGTTGAATGGACCTTAAAGTTCTTTAGGCTCTTCAAAATCGTCAAAATATGCATCAACAAAAAAAAATTGATTTCTTTTGGTGGAAGTTATTTGCATTTGCATCCACAATGATACAAAAGGTAATAAATTTGTGCAAATTGACCTGTTTTACTGCTGAGATACCAAAGCACAGAGGAATGCAGAAGTCGTGATTTTATATCCTTCACCATCCTCCGGTCTTCTGCAAACCATCAAAGACAGCCTTATGAACATGCTCCAAGTATCAGATTACAGCACCTAAGTGGAATGACATCACAATCAATCGCATCCTATAATTGCTCATTGAAAAATATAATTGAACACCGGCAAGATACAACTTCTGGCTGAATATACTCTAGCAACTTATTCTTGATTTGATAATTACGAGTGAATAGAGCTACCCTACCAATTGGCAAAATAGTCACTGATCATGAGATGAGATAGGGAATAGAAGAGTTGGGGTCATGCAGCTGAAGCCTCAGACTGTGAAGTCTGCTCCATAAGAGGAGTCTTTGAGTTTTTATTTGAGAAGTCAAAATTCATCAGTGGAATGTCCAGTATACATAGTGTTAGTGCAATACTTCTTACCATTTGCACATACAGACATTGATCCCTTACTGGAGGCATTCACTGAGGAACACCAATTCTTTCATGATGAGAAGGCAGTGTGCATAAGCTGGAAGGGGCAAAAGGTGAAGAGAAGCTTTCCTCTGAAATGAAAACATCACATAGGATTGGATGTCCCTTTTTCTGCTTGACTTCTACCTTTACAGGCAGTTGGAAAGCATGCTCAATGGAAGTGATAAAGAGATCCACCTCCTCCTGGAGATGAGAAATCAGAAGACAGCCCCTGAAAATAATTTGATGTGAATGACCTCATCAGTATTTTGTGCCTTCAAGTTTATAGAGAGACAACTGAACTGCTCAATGTATTGTTAAAATGATTGTCCAAATGCCTCGCGAAAATAGAATTCATGGACCAATAGCTCTTTTTGTACCCGAGCGGCTAAAATACTGTCTTGATAATCACTTTGACCTTTGTCCAAGTATTATTATGGTTGTCGAATCACACCAAGAAGTTGGACGTGAAACTGCCGCCAAGTGAAAGATTGATCATTCATATGGACCTCGGGGATAATTGGACCAAGTGAGCGATTGATCTTTCTATGAGATTTGACTATTTCTTGAAATGCGCCTCTAACCTATGAATCCAAATATCCCACTTGTCCACATCGATCATGCCATCAAAACAGTGAATAGATATCTTCATGCCCAACCTGATATAAAGTTGATAAATCAAGACAGAAATCCAGACAAAGGGGAGTTTGTTGTTGCTATGCAAGTTGCTGGAACATGCTTGTCATTTTTGGGATGAGCTAAAGTTGAAATGCATTCTATTGTTGTCATTGGTCATGTGGTGTGGAAGGATTTGGACCAAGTTGGAGTTCTAGGTCTCACCCAAGGAGGCTTTATGGCCTACCAAAAGGATCCATGACCAAAAATTAATAGTGTCACACAAAGGACATGTTTCTTTTTGTTTTTTTGAAGGCCTTGCATTTTTTTGTGTTGATAGTACAAGTATTACAATCAAATATTAACGAAATAATGAGAAAGAAACCTTTAAAAATATGTCTCTATCTAACAAAATTACGAAGGACTTTAACCAATAATGAAGGGCAAAATAAAAACATCAATATGAAATTTCCCATTATAACACAATCCCTAGTGGTGTGGGGTACAAGTACAAGGATGGGGATGCCATTTCAAATTAAGAGATGCAGGTATGGAGACGGATCCTCATCCTTATATTGGAGTTTCAAGGTGGCTGATTTAATGTATCATAGCCCTTAGGAAAAGAGAAAATAACCCCTTAAAATAAATCATTAGTAAAGAAAAACACTTTGGCGATAAAACAACACTCCTCAAAACTTAAGATATGGGTAAACAAAAATAATTATATATTCTAAAGAACATCCCTGTTTTAATAAACTCTCAATACTGTAAGTTTAGGACTTATCTCCAAGTGTGCAAAATGGAGGGCTTTGAAAATTAGTGATTGAACAAACAGGGCCAGAAGCATTCAAATGTTGTATTGCGGAAGGTTGTCTGCTAAGATTACAGGTCACAGGAGACCAAATGGCAGCCACAAAAAAATGGACACTCTTTTTCTTTACAATACTTATCTCCTTATCACTCTTCACAGAAAACCGCAACGGCAACATAATCTGGCACAAACACTGTGAACCAGATCTGCTATGGATGCTGCTGATACACAAACATAATCGTGACATGGAGATTAGAACAGGGAAATAGATAAGAAAACTGTAAGTGAGACTGCCACAACAAGAGCAGCAGGTCATTGATGACAGGAAACTAGATGGGAGGTTTGCTCGGAAAACAGAAATTCAAAATCTGGAAATCGGATTTCTGAAATATGAACAGGAGTAATCCTAGACACGGAAATGGTGCTCCTTGTCACAGCCAAGCACAACCCAAGGCTAAGCAAGGTGAGACAGCAAGAACTGTTCACGTGCAAACTTAGACATGTCTAGAAATGGACATTTCGGTCATACCTCAATGAGGCTCTAATACCGAATTGATATGAACTTCCCTTGAAAAATACCAAGATGGAAACAAAATACAAAATGATCGATATAGATTAGTTCTATTTTCGAATAACATATTGTTAGAACCCCTTCATCCTAACTCCTTTCTTATATTAATTGTTGTAATAAGAGCTATGGACACCTATGCTTTGTAATTCGTTCCTTTAGCTATTTGTAAATGTCCAACATGTATGGGAGTAAATCTCTCGAGTAGATTAGTTTACATGGAGAGCTTGTGTAAGAGGAAAGGGCATCTGTTGAATATTTGTATTGAGCGATGCTCCAAAGAGGTTACCCCCTTGAAGAGGTCCGCGATACTTGTTGTGAGATTTTGTTATTCCAATACAATATATTTCCGTCTTATTTCAAATTTCAGTGCGTATTTGTTATATCTCCATTGCTAGATTAATCTGTGTGCAAGCAAGTTCCTCACAATTGGTATAAGAGCTCCATTCAAGACCGCATTCTACGGCAAGAAGATTAGTTTAGGGCTCTCTACAATCGTCCATTGTATGCTTTCGTCTCATCTTAAGCAGGACCTTGGTGATCAAAAAGTGGTTCAAAAGTAGTGGCATTGAGCCTCCTCTCCCCGAACCTAGCAAAAAAATCCTTATTTATTTTCTGTTTTTAGGTTAGAAATTGTATTCCGGCAGTTTTAGAACTCACAAAAAGTTGTCATTCTAGACTTAAAGAGGTTATCATTTTTTCCTAATTCCATAAGTGAGGGGCTACGCACCAATATTCAAAGCATTAGATAGCATTGTATACAGACTAGAGCTTCCAAGTACCTTCAGATATATCAGAAGACCCCCATAGGTTTTTTAAAGCTTAGCCATGTGGTGCCCCAGTAAGCGGTTAGCCCCAAGAAGGTACTCATGCAACCGACCTTGAAGAAGGGATAATGGGCTACGGTATGGTATAACCTCCATAGTGAGTGCTCTGAAACATTGGGCAAACACTATATACGAACAGGTACGTTTGAATGCGAGTTCACAAGTCAAACACACCCTATAGAAGCCTTACGCATTTGTACCTAACTATGTCAATCCCTACTAACTTGGAGTTGGCAAAAACCATCACCAATTAATTCCTCTTAGTATTAAACCAAAAAAATTGCATACACACAAAGTGCAGATAGTAGTGACATAATCCATAGATTGGAACAGTTTGCAGTGGTATCAAAACAAGGGAGTTACAAAGCAAGCGCAAAATTATCTGGGTCGGTTATTTTCCAAACAATGACAGATACAAAAATTCCAAGTGAATTTTCACCCATAGGGTAGTTTCTCATAAATTAAAAAAAAAAAATAGACTCTATGGATAATTATACTATAGTTGAACGTTTTAGCATATACCTCATGTAACCTTTTTTTGGAGCCTTGAGACCTCTCTTGGTAATGATCGTGACAACCCGATTTGACACCAAGAACAAACAGTAGTAAGTCGTTGACTTAAGATCCACTATCACGGATCTAGAACAAAGGGTACAAGGCCTCAATGCATAAAATGCAGAACTCACAAATAGAGTCAATGGTGGCGGACACTCTGAGAGCACTTTCCAATCAGGCAACATGTCGCTGGGCCAAATTTGGACTTCCCAAAGTTTGATAATACAAACCCTAGCAATTGGATCTATCGTGCATAACTGTATTTCAGCCTACATGACACATTTGGGGCAGACATGGTACATATCACCTCCTTCCACTGGAAAAAGTTCTCTAATGGTTCCAGTGGTATCACAAATCTCATGACAAACCAAATTGGGAAAACTTTATTAAATTATTATTGGTTCAATTTGTCCCTAGTTCTTATGATAATTTCACCAGAGCCCTTACCCAACTCCAACAAACAGGAACCATTAGATAATACCAAACAGAGTTTGAAATATTGGCAAACCAAACTAAAGGGTTATCCAATGACTTTTTCAAGAGCTGTTTCATCACTGGCCTCAAAGATACGGTTTGCATAGAGGTGAAAATGTTCAAACCTAGGGATATGATCAAAGCTCTTTGGTTGGCCAAGATAACAAAAGATAAGCTCGCCAGCCATCAACTTTCTTCAAATTGTCCCCTTCAAACCATCTACATCACAACACATAATAGAGCACCTTCCCAAACCCACTCCCATTAAATGCCTCACAGAGGTTGAAATGCAAACTCACAAAAGGGTTGTGTTACAAATGTGATGAAAAATTCCAACGGGGTCACAAATGTGTGGAACAGAAGTTGTACTTAATGTACGTCAAGCCACCTCCTGACCCTAAAGAGTGGAAAGATGCAATCAAAGCCCAAGACAAAGAAAAGGAAACAAACCTTGACATCATAGAGGACCCAACATTAGAAATTTCAATGCATGCATTGGTTGGTGTAACCAATCCTCAAACCATGAAGGTCAAGGGATACTTCAAAAAACATCACCTCACAATCCTCATTGACTCTGGTAGCACACATAACTTCATGGATCCACTCGGCTAGCAAAAGAAGTCGATATTTATGTGTATCTTTGGTCACCTTTTTAAGTTGTGATAGCAAAAGGTGGGACTTTATCTTGTAAAGCAAAATGTCACAATGTCTGACTTCCAATAGAAGATTATAATCCCACATTTGGTAGGGGATTATAATTTGAAATCAAACATGTTTGTTCTACCTCTGCAGGAAGTTGTGATGTGGTTTTGGGCTTATAGTGGCTTTGGATGCTACAACCTATATAATGTGATTTTTCTAGGCTATGGATGCAATTCGCTGACAAGAGAGAACAGTACACCTTTGAAGGGACCCATCCTGGATCAATAGGCGTCATTAGTTCTCATAGGATGGAGAAGTTGTTGAAGAAAGGATCTCATGGGATTGTTGCCCATCTTTGTGCCATTCAACTCACCGAATCATTTGATCTTGCTCATCCAACAGATTTATAAAAACTACAATTGAAATATCCTACCGTATTTGTGAAACCTCGGAGTTTACCCCCAAAACACCTAGATGATCATTCGTCCTTACCGATACACCTAGCTTGTTCCAAGAAGTATCCCTCCCAACATTCGTCCTTACCGATACCCCTTCCTACAAAAGACTAAAAGTAAAATAAAGGTGCAATAATTATTTAAGGATGGAGTCATTCACCCTAATATCAGTCCCTACTATTCGCCCATATTACTAGTACGCAAAAAGATGGGACTTGGCGACTCTATATTTACTTTCACGCATTGAATAAATTCGCCCTTAAGGACAAGTTTCCCAAACCTATGATTGATGAACTCTTGGATGAACTACATGGAACCCGCTTCTTCTTGAACTCAACTTGAGGTCCAGCTACCACCAAATCTGCACCAAAGACAAAGATATTCCTAAGACTGCCTTCCACACCTATGATGGTCACTATGAATTTCTCACATGCCATTTGGCCTCATCAATGCTCTGTCAACTTTCCAAGGCTTAATGAGCAGGATCTTTTGGCCATTCCTTCGCAAGTTCATCCTTGTCTTCATTGATGACATCCTGGTTTATAGCCACATGAGAAAGGCCCAAACATTCAAGAACCTCTCAGCGAAAAACTTATGTGCATAATGGTCCAAATGTTCTTGCAACTCAAAGGAAATTGAGTGCCTCGGCATGTTGTCTCAAAGGAAGGTGTCAAAGTGGCTCCAGCCAAAATTGTGGCTATGAAAAACTAGTTTAAACGAAAAACACTCAAAATCCTTTGAGGATTTTTCGACCTCAAAGGATACCACTTGATAGTTCATTAAGGATTATGGGAAGATTATTGTTCCATTGACGGGCATGCTAAAAAAGGATGCCTTTCATTGGTCGAGAGATGGCAACCACAACCTTTAGGCTTCTTAAGTACGCCATGTGTACTACACCGGTGTTAGCGATGCTCGACTTCTCCACCATTTCTCATTGAAAGTGATGCCACAGTCATGTAATTGTAGTTATCCTAATGCAAGATGGTTAGCCACTTGCCTTACTAACAAGGCCCTTACAACAAAAAACTTTGTCCGTTCCACTTATGCTAAGGAAATGCTAGCTATCCATCAAGCGATAAACAATTGGTGTCCATACTTGATTGGCAAACAATTTTTCATCAAGAAAGATCACCACAGCCTTAAATTTTTGGAGCAACGAGTTTCTTCTCTCAAGTAACATAAGTGGACTACCAAGCTCACGAGCTATGAGTCTAAGATTAGCTATAAGAAAAATAAGGAAATTGTGGTCACAAATGTGCTATGTCGCTAGAATGAAAAACAACCATCTCGATGGGCATTGTCACTACCCATTTTGGAGTGGGTGCAAGATGTACAACAGGGAAGGTCTCAAGATCCCCACTCAGTTGGCCCATCTAAGAAGTTGCCACTAATCCTTCTTCTCAACTGAATTACTCTTGGGTTGGCCACTGTTTACATCACAAAATCGTCTTGTCCAAGGTGACCAAATCAGCAATACGACAGAAAATTATGCACAAATTACATGCCTAACCATCAGTCAGCCACTCAAGGTTTTGAAAACATGTGAAAGGGTTCACCAGATTTTTTTGAAAAGCATTAAACTTGATATCAAATAGTTCTAAATGTGAGACTTGTCGACACAACAAAGGGGAAACGATCTCGACCCCAAGCCTGCTCCAACCATTGTCTATTCCCACCACAATATGGACTAACATTTCCATGGACTTCGTTGAAGTACTTCAAAAGTTCGGCAGGAAATTAGAGATTCTAGTGGTGGGGGATCACCTCTAAGTATGCCCACTTTTGTGCCCTCACACACCCTTTTAATGCTTCTCTAGTGGACCAATTTTTTCTTGATCAAATCTACCATATCCATGGGATGTCAGCCTCCATTATTTGAAACAAGTATTCCACCACCACAACACACAACTGAACATGAACTCTACCTACCATCCGCAAACAAGTGAAAGCAAGTTTCTAACACATTTACATAAGAGAAACCTTTATTAATAGAATCAAAATATTACAAAGATACATAATGTTTCCAACTCCTAATTGTACACCTATTTAATTTTATATCTATCTACACTTATCTTAATAATTCCACTAACCCACTTGCATATGGATTTGACTCAACCACCTCTGATTTATAGCTAACTGACTATAGTTAAAATACTAACCATGATGGATGTCGGCATTGAATTTACAGCAGAGACGATGAGGAAGCTTCTTAGGAACAAGAGTGCAATCAAAAGAACGGTCGCAGTGGTGAGGCAGTAGAAACAAACACTATAGGATAAACTTCAGAGTTCTCAACTTATGAATTCTTTGTTTTTCAATTTTTGGTCTTTGTCGAAATGCTCTTGGGAGTTTCTGGTTCTAGATATATACACTACACCAAAAGAGAGTGTCCAGAGTGCAGATCTGCCTATATTTTCTGGGCAGTTTTCAGCTCTGTTATGTTGGGTTTCTTTGAAAGCATCCATAAGTATTGAGGCATTGGCCATTTCCTAAGTTGAACTCATGTGGATGACACCATTAGTCTTGCATGCATTTGGTATAATACAGTAAATGTTTTCATGGGCTCTGGCGCAAAAGTAATAAAATTTCTACTTACTTTTCAAAAAAACTAAAACATAATTCCAATCCAATAATTGTTTTGCAATAATATAGCACCAATCCAGTTCACATTTTAAGCACCAATTATATTTTTATAGACACTAATTTAACATGCTCTTTAATTTTTATCACACAACAGGCATGCAGATCTATGAATATATTAAAAGCCTGTTTTTAATTAAACAAATAGGGAAGAAATCCACTTCAACAATGATCAAAAACCTTTAAATGATAAATTGTTCTTTTCATGAGTCTTCGCATAGAATCACAAGGCGGTCCCTTGACAGGAAAAAGTTTAAACTAGAGAAAGACCTCACATCCAGACAAAAACCAACAGACTGAAGTTGATATCTCCAAGCACATCCTAAAAAGACCTTAGGTGACATTATTGTTGATTTTCAACCCTTGAAAAGAATTACATCAATTCCTCTGTTTGGAGAATTCCTGTCTTTGAGTTTTCCCTTCTAAGCAAATATACAATTTTAAGGGTAAATGCCTTTAAATTTTAATTGTATTTATTTATTAAAACTAATGCCTGATGTTCAAACAATGGCCAGCTCCTTAATATAAAAATTGCTCCCCACTAAGAAAGAAAGGGAGGTAGTACCTTCCGCATAAAATGGGGATCAAATAAAGTAGGGTGACTCTTTTAAGCAATGTGAGAATATTTTCCCACGGGTAAGAAAAGGCATTTAGAAACCTATAATCTTCAGAGAAAAATGTAAATATTCCCTCTGATTAAGGAATGAAATATAATGCTTTGCCTTTATTTCATTTGAAATAATCTTATTTGAGCCCAAGGGCTGGACATTTTGGAGGAGGAATTTTTCGTATGAGGATTCTACACAAAAAATTTATGGATGGTCATGTGCATCAGTAGAAATGGATTTCGGGAATTGATTGAGGATGAACATGAGGCAGAGGAAGATCTGAATGAATTTGGAAGAGTTTTCTAGGGTTTTATTGTCAGCAGCACAGATTTGTGCATGTAGCCCCGCTCTTCCACTATCTTTGATTGATATAAATATTGTAAATCATTTTGTATGGTGAGTCTTTAGTCATTGGAATTATTCAGCTCTCTGAGAGCTTTCATTCTGAAGTTCCTTAGCAATTAGCATTTACTTTCTCTTTAAATGGTTGTTTATCACTGACCTATATGCTCCCATATATATTTTGAAACATCTACCATGGATTTTTGGCTAATTCTTTGCCCCTGGTATAATGTTAGCTTGCTTGCAGTGTTGAATTTCTTACGTCATGTGTCTAGTAATCAACATGATTAACGTTAGATTGAGCTGAGTATTTGTTGCTTTCCATTCCTTCAGAGGGATAGAAGATCACATTATTTTGGCACATCACCCTTTAATTTTTGCATTTCCCTATATTTTCTCTCTTTTAATCCCAAGAATCTTTAGATAGCACTAAAATAGGGGAACATGCCTGATCCAGAGGTTGCTCTAAACTAAAACACCAGACCTTCCCATTGTGACACTTTGATTGTGGGTGCATCACTGAGACATTTCTGTCAGGTAATTTGAAGCATCGCAAGTTTTGGCACCCCTGATGGGACTGATTTTATTTTGAAGGCTGTGGCCTTCATTTGTTCCAATTCTGCTAAGCAAATCAGTTTATAATTTTCACGATTATTGGTTGGATCTTGAAATTTAAGCTCTGAGGAGCAAAAATAATTTGAACTACCTGGCTAGATCTTTGGCTGTAATTTTCAAATTTTAAGGTAAACTTGTCCTATTCTATTTAATGTATTACCCATAAAATAATTTGAAGATTTGTGGTCTTGGTGGAGAATCTCAAGATCTCTGCGTTCATTAGCATTATTTTATCCTCCTGGCGATTCCACTAGCTGCAGAAGACCCGAAATCCAAGGAGGAAGAGGCCTTTCCTTCTTATTAAAAAAATATTTCAGGTATTTTTCTCTACAATTAGTGGGTTTAATTTCAGGCATTTCATGTTTCTGTAGTAAAATCAGAAAAGTATGATGGAAAATCATAGAGTTGAGCTCTTTGCAGCTTAGGATCATTGAAGTCCATAAAATTTGCAACAATGGAATGATATACTTCTTCTGCCTTGAAGGCACTTACCTCGTGGAGATGGTTCCAAAACCAATATAGACCACAATCAAGATTTTGCAAATATTTGTTCATTGCATCTTGTTACAGCCCCTGATATGGCCCTAAGATAACTTGCAGCATCTTTTAAGTGCATGGCTCTTGATTGGTTCAGAACTTTAGCACTAGTACAAGCTACAAATAGGGATGATATAGGCCAGCTGCCGTATAATTAGACCAAGGAAAGGGAGATAGCCTATCTCTAGTAAATCATCTTGCTACCATCAAGAGGGCACCCATGGAATTCATATCAGATTTAACATCAATTCAAAAGACACGGGATGAATGAATAAATAAAATATTTCAATCACGTCCACAAGAAAAAGCAGTTTATAGGACTAAGAGCAGTAACAAAAGTGATGCATGCAAAAATACCCACCTGAAACCATAGTAACCAGGTCCGGAAATCCGGATCCGTTCGGGAGGGTGAAAAAACCGAAAACCTAGAATTCTTGAAAAGGTTCGGAAAAATCCGGTCTGAAAAATTTTGAAGGGATAGAAAAAAATTAGTAGGAGGGAGAGATGCCCCTCGAGTGTCGATGGGGTGATGAAAGAAGCCGATCGACGATCGAAAAAGGTGAAATATAAATAGAAGAATGGGAGGAGGCAGGATGCCCCGATGAGAGAGAAAATTAGGGGTGAAAGGGAAGTGAAGTAGAAGAAATGAGGAAGAGGGGAGAGAAAAGCTTAGCCTCTAGCCACTTATTTATTTGGAACAAATTTGATGTCATCATATTGCCATAGGAACTACATCATCGGTCCTTATGAAAAATATAAGCATACGACAAAGGTAGAATGACATGAAAAGCCATAGTACGAACAATTATCCATTGCTGAAAACACTAACTCCATGTAACATACAAAATGCAATGCAATACGAGAAAGTGAAAGATGCCTAACTCCATGCAACATACAAAATGCAATGCAATACGAGAAAGTGAAAGATGCCTAACTCCATGCAACATATAAAATGCAATGCAATATGAGAAAGTAAACAAGCTAAACTAACATAGAAACATAATGTAATGGTTTTATTATCAAGCTTCAGTGACGACTTGTGCGAATTAATGACAAGGGTTGATGATGGTGCCCCAAGCAAGGATACATGCGAGGGGAATAACGGAGGACACTTGGGTCTGATGGAAAAGCAATGTGCACTATGAAACAAGATGCAGTATGGTTGTGCCCAGTAGTACGCAAGTAAAGCAGCCTAGCTTTTGCTTTGATGGAGGTAGATCAAGATGATCCGCAAGTCACACACATGAACAAGTGAGAACCAAAGAGTGACGTTTTGTAGGATGATTTTCAATTTTTAGAAGTTTTCTTAAACATATTTGAATGTTTTTGATGATTTTTCTAACATATTTGAATGTTTTGGTTGATTTTAAAAGTTTTATGAAACTATGTACAGGAAGACGAGGAAGCGTGGATGCCCCAATGATAGATGGGATGTACAAGGGCATAAGGCCACGTGTGTACCAGAAAGGTGAAGATGCAAAAATGTCCCAACAATAAGGTGGGAGTATTCAAAGGTAAACTCTTCACAGGTAGAAGCAAGACCCAAGGCCATTATGGATAGGTTCAACATGATGATGAACATAAACCAATGAAATGCTGGGAAGAAGCAAGGATGCCCCTAGCGTAAGTTGGCCTAAGAGCACGTGATAGAAAGGAAGGAGAAGATTATTTTTGTGGAAGGGGACAAAGGTGTCCAAAAACATGGCAAAAAATTAATCTTATACACATGGATGTTCTGAACGAAGTAGAAGAACGATGTGAATGATATGAATGTAGCTTAGAAGCCTCGCGAGGAAGAATTGATTAGCCAAAGGCACAAATCGTGAGACAAGATATGGACTAGAGTAAGAGTCTGAACAAGGTCAAAAAAAGACACTTGGTAACATACTAATCCTGTTTACTCATAGAGATCCGGTAACATACTAATCCTCAGGTAACATAAAGATCCGGTAACATAAAAATCCGGTCTGAAATATATATGAGTTGAATTTTACAAATATGAAAATTTGACAAATATAATGAAAAACTTTAATAATGTAATGTAAAATGTTATATTTTTAATATATAAGGTTGATAGTTGACTGTTTTTTCCAGAAAACTACAGAAAATTTTAAAAAAAAAAATAATTTTTTCCCCCAAGTTAGGGCCGACCCGGACTGAATTTATCCGGGTCGGCTGAAAATCCAAATCCGGACTGATTTTGTGCAGATCCAGCCAGATTTGGTAACTATGCCTAAAACAACGGCTGACCCATTTGTTTTGCGAAATTTCCATTCTCCTTTTGATGCTTAATTTTCTACAATGAGTCTTGATCAAAGAGATTGTTGTTTTATTTAGCTTCACTTCCTCAAACAAGGCGGTTAGATTGTATGTTTTCAATTTGTCGTCATATTTGATTCGGACATCACTATAGGTTGCACACTCCGTGATGTGGTGACATGTTCTCTTATCCCACCCTTTTTAGCTAAACATTATCCACTTGTTGGTTTCACACCTAAGATGATGTGAGCTGGTCACAATTTGAGACATCAACATTTTCACTTCCACTTGATTTGTGTTCCTAAGCATGCCTTTTCGACATGATCACATGTCGATTTAAATTCTTTGATATAATATTCTTTCTTCCACCCAGTTTGCTTTGTCCACATGGCTACCTTGAATTTTCTCAAATACCTTTTTATTTCCTCATTAGTGTTTGTGCACACTTGCACACTAATGCCCAATTTATTCCACTTGTTCTATTTCATCCATGTTTTCTTCCTCCTGCCGCCGAACTCTTCCTCCACAACCACTATGGGCCACCAATGAGTCTCCATACTCCTTTTCTTTAAATAACTTAACATCCTAATCAAAGTCAATGCCTCCAATATGAAAGTAATTGTTTCGATAAATTTGATACATAACCAATGTTTTAACCTTGAGACTACTTGTGATTAGATGTTTTTTGGAATCTCTATCTCTCTCCATTTCATATCTAACACATTGCTGCCCCAAACTTCACATTCACGGAGGACCACCAGCGAAATGGGAAACCCGAACAAGGTTCCCTTGGTATTCCAATCCCATAATTTTGCATTCTTGCATCTATTTTGCAGCGAGTACAAAGCCTTCCACACTCCACACCACTTGTACTCTTTTGTCCCTGCAAGTCTCCCAACTAAGCTCGTTGTGGAAATCAAGCCAAAGGTACTTGTATTCTTCCACCACTTATAGCAATCTTCCTTCAAAAAGGAAGTCCATTTATTTCATTTTTCTACATAATTAAAAGATCATGTCTTTTGTTTTGTTGGTATCCACTTGCATTCCAACCTCTTAATAAAAAATCTCTAGGGCCCTCAAGTGTTCTTTCAAACTATGTTTTGTTTTGGAATTACGATAAAACCATACGCATATAAGATTGACTTTACTACATAGCTAGTTAGCTTAACATCTGCTCCACCAGCATTGTGTATCCTCTCCTTTCGCTTATCTATATATAGCTCGAACAAAATCGGGATGGAATACAACCTTGTTTGACACAAATGTCACTTCCATAGTATTCTTACATTCTTTCACTTGTTCTGATTTTGGCTCAGACTTCACCATAGATTCAGTTATTCTCTTATCAAAATGCACATATGCCCATCCATTATACATCAATGGCTATTGTGAATCCTCCAATGTGGCTCCCACATTGGCACAAAACAAATTCTTAGAAAATTTTCAAAAACACACAATGTATTCCAACAAATCGAACCCACGATCTCCCTTTTGTAACTACAAAGCTTTTCCAACTTATCTGCATGAACATAGATGCATTTAATCGATTTGTATACTAGATATTGAAAAGCAAATCACTTTTTGACTGATGTGATCCCCGACAAGTTGTCAATCAATGTATGGTATGTATAGGCATGGGTGTAATTTGTTGGAACAATAGCTTTTGCCCTTCATCATATAGCCTATGATTCGTCACTTTATCCTCATCTAGAACTCCAAGTTCCTCCGTCTCACTTGAGAGTTTGCTTCTAGGTATTGTGTCAAATGCTCTTTTGAGTCATCGAAGCAACAAAAACCTATTCACCTTGACGCAATGGCCTAATAAGGAAATAATACCAAACGCGACTCGCCCTTTACCAAGTATGGCATTCTTGTATTATTTGACAACCTTCAATTTTGATTCGGCCGTAATGATTCAATGATCAATCAATAGGAGGAAGGACTCCCCCGAGGACTTATCATATTGTTGTTTTAGCATAAAATTTCCTCATACATGCTAGAAAAATTAGCCCCATGCATACGATTCCCTTATATCCCGAGATATATAATCTCCCTCAATTTCCCAATATAGCCAAGTTCCAACCATGAACTCGTCCCCTAAAGCTCAAGTTACAACTCAAGGTCCTAATAATATAGACGAGATGAAGAGCTGCTAAGAGAATTTTCCAACGAGTTCCTAACTTTTAAAAGGCAAATTTTTGCCCGAAATGTTCGAAGGCCCCACTGTGGAAAGCAACCTCCTCAGATCTATCAAATAGAAGCAAGTGATGCTTCCTATAATAATTTTAACTCATGTTCCCGTCAAGTCCAAGTATGTTCCAAGGCTGCATGGCATCCACAAATGGTACCAAAAAAGCCTCTCTTGGAATAGAAAAATGGGTAGACGACTTTAGTTTTTGTCAACTTGAAGCAAATGGTATTTTTTGTAATCCTCTTGATTTGACTCATTTCATAGTTATTTTGAGGCATTTTGTTAAGGACAAGAGAGAGAAATGCCTTCCACCTGCTTAAGAAGAGTAAAAGATTTCATAGAAGATATGGTTGCCCCTAGGTTAGTTATGTTGGTGTGTTCACACTAGACTAGTAGTGGTCTTTAGCAATCGAGCTTGGTTTTGTCTAGGTTCACACTAGAATAGTGATAAGCTTAAATAAGGGAGGTTGTTAAGTTGTTTTGAATGACAACTCATTATGTACACCAAAAATTTGTGTGAATACTAATTTAGTCACTCTAATAAATACTTTGCTCACAACTAATTTTTTTAACGAAACAAACTTGGGACTCCTGTTGTAAAATGATTCAACACACATACTGATATACACAACACAAAGAGTTATAGATAGCTTGTGTGTCTTGTGGCCTAGTTTCATTGTGGTCTTAATATGCAAAAGTGATCATGGATGAGAAAATATCACTTCTCCAATAGGAAACACTCTTGCAAAGAGAAAAAGTAGAGTCGTATACCTCTTAGGGAAGGGGGCATATGCATAAATGAAAAGAAGACTCTAATGATGGATAACATATTTGTGGCACAGGGTTAGAAAAAAATTGGAGATTTATATGAAGAATCATGTTCTCTACTAACTAGAATTGAGGAGGAAGCACTAAGAATTGAAGAACTCTCGATCTCTTATGAAAAACTACAAACAACGATGCTCATGATTATGAGGATTTTTCTCTTGAAATTGAGCATGAAGAAGAACTCATGGATGAATTCTTTGATGCAAAGGAAATTCTTAATGCAATGAAGAACATCTATGGGAATTTATCCAAAATAAATGACCCTCTACTTCTTTTCGAGGTGATCATGTGCCAGAAATTTTGGATGAACTATTCGAGCATGACAGTGTTGATTCTACAAGGAGCACTATTTGAGCATGACATTGTTGATTTTGCAAATGGATTGTCTTATTTTTCAGAGTCTGCCTAGCTTGATATAGAGAATCAAAACATTTTAAAGTAAGGATATTTTCTCATTTTTTAGAATGATGAGCATGTAAATGTGGAATTTGCTTAGAGCACTAATGAATCCAATTTATGAAGGAGAAGCCCGGTTGACTTTGTATAGTTCTTAGAACTACTTTGTGCAATTCAAACCAAATCTCAAGTGTGCCCCAATAATTGTTCGTGAGTAACAACAAAGAGAAAAGGCATTTGATAATGACATGTCACCAACTTTACTCAATTGGGAGTATAAGAAAGAGGCTCCTCTCTTAAATTTTTAGATTAGGTGCTTGCCTATGTTGGGGATGCAACTTACCCAACCAAGATCTTTATAGATTTGTTATGTCAATGTGTTATAAGAAGCAATTATACAATGGATCTAAACAACACAAAAGAGTGTCTCACAAGATATAGACACGGGTTTGTCTGGGAAAACCCTTTCATGTTAAAACCCAACGATATGAGTCTTCCTTTTGCAATGACTTTGAACTCAGCTTACAAATACAAGATCTAAACAAGACTTTGTTAGACAAGTACTTGATAGTCCATGCACAAACACACTGAACTACAATAATCTAATTTTGCTTAGTTTACATCCTAAACACGGTTGATATATATAGCATACAAAGCCAACAACCAAAATAATTATTATAACCGTTTCTCCTTGTTTTACACCTAGGAATATTCATGCTTTAAAAACGCTTGCATACTTTAGAACAAGCCATGACTTCGGTGACAATGAATCTCGAGATTCTCTCTAACCATCACGCACCGATTAAATACAAGATATTCTTCCACTTGCCATGTTAGAATATTCTTGACACGTTGCATCACACCTCCAATCGACTATCCTACTAGTCAAACAAGTGTTAATAACGCATCACTATTACAATCCAATGTTAGGGGAAGCCTCTGCACAAAGTATTGCACACAACCTTCTAAACCACTTTGTACAAGTCCCATGTAATGCCCATATGCTCATACACCTATGCGCATTCCTCTAATCAAATCATCCTTGGGCACTAGTATCTTTGCACAATCCTACGGAACACCAACCACCATGCATAAACCTTGCACAATATAATACAAAGTTGAAACATTCCCAACATTTTCCCACTTATTGAGCACTTTGAATACAAAGACACGGACACATTATTTAGCAAAGGTTAGCATTCGGGCCCGTGATTTTCTTACACCGAGAGAACTTATCAGTCACCACCATCTGTCAATGAATCGACAACATTCAAATTAGTATTCACCTTCTCTAGATGTATCCTCCTTTCTTCCACCATTTCCCTTGCAAACTGATATTGCACATAAATATCCTTTGTGGAAGAGTAGTACTCGAGGTTCTTTGCCAAACAAATTACACTTTGTAAGTCACATTCTATTCTCACTACTTAATGGAACCCAACCGTGAAACATAATCTTGCACTATGTAAATCACAATCTATCTTCACCGCTTCTCGATGGAACCCAAGTGTGAAATATAATCTTTGAATCCAAACTACTTTCTTGCTTGCAAGAGTATCACCATATACTGCTTCTGGTGGAGATCACAAAATTTGCTTGACACTTACTCATCCAAATTATCGCTCCACAAAATAAGTTGAAAACATACCCACTGGTATACATGTGCATGTCTAAATCTTTGCCCTAGTTAGTCCACAAACCCATGTAAACTCAATTGTTGCATTCACTAGGACTTCCCGATAACAAATTGCATGATCACATAATCTGCACAAATATCTAATGATCCTCTTCAACTGCAATGCAATGCTCCTTCCTTGGACTTGATATATACATGCTAACTCCCACTGCATATACAATGTCAAGCCTTGTGCAGTCACAACATACATCAGGGTTCCCACTTTGCACTCATGTACAAGACTTGAATTGTGTCCTCCAACTCCTCTTCATTTTTGGAACTTGCACAACCGAGAGTTTCTAATCAACTAGAAACGGCGTGCTCACGAGTTTGTTGTCGTGCATCTTGAACCTTTCCAATACAATCTCAACATACTTTTTCGGTTTAACTAGAGCTTCTGTTTGGTTATCTCAAACTATCTCCATCCCCAAAATGAATTTTGCACACCGAGATCTTTTATGTCGAATCGCACAAACAATCGAGACTTTGCTTACTTGATCATTGCCTTGCAATTTTCAATTAGCAACATGTCATCCACATAGAGAACTACTGATGACAGGTCATTTCCTTCCTCTTGAAGTAAACACAAAGATCCACATCACTACACACGAGGCCAAGTTTCGCACATAACCATCAACTTTTTTATTCCACATCCTTGGTGATTATTTCAAGCCATACAAGGGCTTCTTTGGATAGCAGAGACCAAGTCCTCTTTTCCCTTAACCATGAAACTTTTAGGTATTGTCATATAGATTTCGTCTTCATGCTCCCCATCCAAAAACGTAGTTTTAACATCCATCCGATCTATCTCCAAATCATATACAAGCGATAGCTAAAATAAATCTAATTGAAGTCAATTTCACAATAAGAGAGAACACCTCATCAAAGTCAATTCCCTCCACCTAACATAATCCTTTTGAAATTATACGAGCCTTACATTAATCCAATTTTCCTTGTGTATTGTACTTCCTCTTGAAAACCCATTTACGACCCACAAGTTTTCTTCCGGAGGTAACTTCACCGGATCCCAAGTCTCATTCTTATCTAGAAAATCAATCTACTCCTCCATGGCTCTCTTCCAAAATAGACCTTTCTTGGATAGAAAAGCTTCGCGCATTGCCTTGAGATCATCACCATCAATTATTGAAAGTAGAAATGCGAGATGGAAGTCATTTGGACTAAACATTTTGGTGCTCTTCATACACATTCTAATCTTCTTTCCACAAGGGTTTTAGGTTCTTCCTCTAAGCACCTCTTCTCCATCAACTTCATACTTAAATACATGCTCTTGATTCTAAGTCAACTGCACCCTTCTTGTATCTTCTTTTATCTCGCTTCTTCGGATGTTCTAGCTCACCTTCTCTATCGCACACATCCTTCGCACAAAAATTCTCTTCAATTCTCTAAGACAACATTATGGCTATAGATTTTCCTTCTTTGTTTTAGGATTCCACAACTTGTATCCTTTCACAACATTTTCATAACCAATGAAGACACACTTCTTAGACTTATAGTCAAGCTTTGTCCTCCTCCTTTAGAACATGAACATATGCATCACAACGAAAAATTCTCACGTATTTAAGGGATGGTTTCTTACTAGTCCAAGCTTCCTATAGAGTCATATGTTCCAATGATATTATGGTGAGAGATTCACTAAGTATGACACTAATCATAACTTTTGCTTGAACCGCACACCACTAAGCATACTTAATGCTTTGTCCATCAACCTCCTATTCATCCACCCGACAACTCCATCTTGCGAGGCGTGTATGGAGTTGTCCTTTGTCTTTCAATTTTGCATAACTTGCGACGAATTCCTCAAATTCCTTTAAGCGACTTAGTCCCCATTGTCTATGCGGAACGTTTGAATCTTCTTCTCCTTCTAGCTTTCCAAAGAGCTTGACACTCCTAGAATTTTTGAAAACTTCAAATTTCTTTTGGAGAAAATATTTTCGGGTGTTCTAAAAAGGCATCTATGAATGACACATAGTATACGCCTTTCCCAAGTGATAGAACCTTAACCAACCCAAACACATCGCCATACATAACCTTGAAGATCCCTTGGCATGCGCATGCTTGTGGGAAACTTGACTTTACTCGGCGTGCCATACGAAATGCTCGAAGAAGAAGTCCAAGGGACCTTCATCGATCCCTATTGCCATTCATTTGGATTGCGGTGAGCACAACCCCTTCTCACCAATATGGGACAGCCTTTCATGTCAAAGCATTGTCTTCTCTCTGGAAGCATGTTGGTTTTTCATGTACCTCATTGGCCTCAAGAACAATAGCGTTATTGCAAGCACTAGCAACCATACTTGCATCCAGTCTGAACAAGGTTTTGGTGGGCAACCCCTATTAGAATAGAAGGCTTATAAATTAGCATTATGTTAATATTAGTTAAATGTTAACTAATAAACAGTTGTAACCACTTCAACCATTTTGTAACCATCTCTCACATAATAAAAGGACGGACACACAATGAATAATGTGTGCATTTGGTTACTCTTCATTCGTTCTTTGTACATTCTATTCTTTCTCTCCACATATTCTAACATTGGTATCAGAGTGGGGCAAGCAAGGAGAAAGAGAAGGGAAGAAGTTCAAACCAGTCTCGTTAGGGCACGAAAGAGCAAAAGACCAGTTTGAACGCTAGACACAAGAGCAATATCGTAAGGCAACGAGCAATAACATAGGGCAAAAAGTCATAAAAAGGGGCAGAAAACGACCCAGTTTCAGTTCGAGGGCACTTACAATAAACATAACCACAAAATACAATTGACGCCATTGCAAAGGTCGAAAAAAACCATTTGAGGGCACAATTTTGGCTGTTTTTAGACGAATTTGAGGTTATTTCGAAGTGCTAGGGCACAAAAATAGGAATTTGCCATTTTTGAAGATTTTTTTGGGGTTGTTCGTGCAATTAGGGCACAAAAATAAGACATTTTCAGGGCAAAACGTGACAGGCAGAATGGAGCAAAGAAAAACATGATTTAGGGCACGTTTTTGTAGAAAACACGATCCAAAATCCCAAGGAAGAGAAAAAAACATGATCTTCGAAGGTAGCTAGTGCTAAAAAAAAAATATATAGTCATGCACTTTCATATTTGCAATTTTTCAAGGGTCATTCGCTGGTAGGGCACATAGTTTGTCAATTTTCAGTCATAGCCAGTCGTCTAGGGCACAAACCTGCCTAACATAGTTTCCTTTCTTTGCTTTAAAAAATAAAAATAAAATTTTAACTTTCTATATTAATTTGCAAATCATTCTATATTTTGGGAAAGGGTTATTTTAAAGGTATTTTGTCTAAGAATGGAAATTCCATTGGACAAATATTTTGGCCTCAACTTTCATACTTGGAAAGTAAAAATCCAAATGAAAGACAAATCAAATGAAGTTAATGTAGCCATTGTTGAAAATCCACCGGATACTAAAAGTGATGAACTCAGTAATAGAGAATAGTTAGGGAGTCTGTGGATCTCGGGAATTTACCCTTACGAGGGTCATGAGACAACTTAATAGAGCACTAAGAGTAGCTCAATATGGATGGTTGTCCAACAATTCGGGAGTTCGGGGAGGTGGAATCCGGTAACTCAAATTACACCTTTATAAGGGTTAGGGAGGCAGCTTGATGGAGTTCTACCTACTCAAAGCACTATGTTCAGAGACGAAGCTTCTGAAGAATGCGTGATCTTATTTAGTTCTATTACCTTAATCTTCTGTCACTATGTTCTATAGTGTAAGCCTTAAGAGGCGGTATTAGACTATAAGGCTTAAAAATTAGCGTTATCTTAATATTAGTTAAATGTTAACAAATAAATGGTTATAACCACTTGACCATTTTGTAGCCAGCTATCACATAATAAAAGGATGTACACCTGATGGATAATGTGTGCGTTAGGTTGCTCTTCATTCGTTCTTTGTACATTCTATTCTTTCTCTCTCCACGTATTCTAACAACCCCCTCGATGGTACTATCACTCCATACACCATCTTGCAGCCATCCTTTGTGAAAGACACACCGACTTCAACATTTTACATCTTGTTAACCAAAACTAGATGTCCCGATATGAACAAAACTCCGGCGAGTCTTGATCCTCCCATCTCGAAACGCTATGCTCTTCCCCAACCCACTATCTAGTTAGTAGAATCGACTTCCGGAAAAACATTACCACCATCATACTCCTCATATTCACAGAACCAATCCCTATGAGTAGTCATGTGGTAGGCTGCTCCAAAGTCGACCAACCATGCTTCATTACATGCATATGCGCACTTAAAGCTACCAAGTACACCTCTCCATTTTCATCGATGGATCCTTTGGTGCCTAAGGACAAAACATTCGATGGTTTGCTCTTGTCCACCTTCACTCTACAATCCTTCTTAAAATGTCTTGTTTTGCCACAGTTCCAACACTTTTTCAAATATCTCTCCGAGAGACTTAGATATGCCTCTAGACATCATATGCTTCTCCCTTGACCTCCACTTGCAATTTTCCTACACACTCCCGTGCACCAACAATGCATCACCTTGGTAATCTTCAAATGACTTGCACCTCACTTCTAATAATAAGGTCGCAACAATCTCATCCATCTTTAGCTTAGATGAGGTACTAGTGACTGCCATCACTAGATTATGGCAAAGTCTAGCAAAGAGCGTAGAAGTGTAATACACCTATCTTCATCAATCATCTTTATATCCACAAACAATAACTGATTTAGCAAAGTGTTAAAAGCATTAAGGTGCTTTGTACCCGAGTCACCATCATTCATTCTCAAGGAACACATTTTCCTTCTCGAGAATAACTTGTTGACAAGAGATTTAGTCTAGTACAATGTTCCTAAACTATCCCATTGTTCCTTAGTTGCCTTTTCCTCATATACATTCAATAACGCCAAATCAAATGAGCACAATCAAATAGAGATTTTAGCTCTCTATCAATCTTGTCCCATTCCTCTTGCTTTGATCAAGCTTTGGAAATTAAAGGTGAAAACAATGCTTGGTGGAAGACCACCTCGGGAAAATTAACTTATATTTTGACCCCATATCCCAAATGATACATGCAATTCTAAATCCGGTGTTTAACATGTAAGATTCCTTTAATAACTGCCAAAAAATGTTGTGTATTTTCACCCCTTAGAAGTGAATTGCATTTGTTCCTTTGTTCACAAAATTCCCATCTTTGAATTTTCCCTTTCAGTCAAATATACAGTTTGAAGGTTGAATGCCTTTGATTGTATTTATTTGTTAAGGTTAATGCATAATGTTCCAACTATTGGCTGCACCCCTTATTTTAATATTGCTCCTCACAAAAAAAAAAGGTCATACCTTCCATATAAAAGGTGGAGAAAAGAAAGTAAGTTACCCCTTTTAAATAAAAGCGAGGTGAGAATATTTTTCCATGGTAAAGAAAATGCATTTAGGGGCATTTACGAATGAAATATAAGGCTCTTCCTTTATTTGATTTGCTTTACCTTTTTAAGCCCACATGCTAGATATTTTGGATGAGGATTCCAAACATATTTTTAATGAAATGGAATGGATTGGGGGCTTGATTGATGATGAACATGAGAAAGAGAATGATCCCGATGATCAGCAACCCATATTTGTGCACATGGCATCCTTTCTATAAGTATTGTAAATTTCTTTGTTTTGTGGTCTCGACGATAAGCAGTCGAACCTAGGTGAAACCAAGGTTATGGTCTTCAACGGGTTGAAGACCTCACACCTCCATTTCTTCTTCGGGAAGGAGGAGATTGAGATTACAGGTACCTATACTTACTTGGGTGTGCAGTTCTTTAGTCCGTGTTTCAGTCTAAGACAAGCCCTCCGGATGCGTGTTAATAAGGGTTACGGTTCTTTAGCTCTCCTCGAGTGACAATGCTTTCGGCACCATTTTCAAGACATCTCCTCCAAGATGTCCCTCATGGATTCCCTTATCAAACCCATTGTTCTTTATGGCTTTGTGGTGTGGGGGCCCTCTTTGCTCAAGTCGATTGGGCTTCAGCCGAGAGAGTCCAGACACTTCTCCTTCGTCGCTTCATCAAGTGCAAGCAGTCTGTTCCCCATCACATCATTCTTGTGGAGTTTGGGGCCCATCCTTTTAGGCTAGAGACCATGTTTGATTTGATTTCCTTCTTGCACCGTATCTGGAGCTTTTCTGACTTGGTTGAGGGGAGGGACAAGTACATACTTGCATATTGTTCCTTGGAGACCATTTCCCTTTCTAATTCTCCGGGTCATGCTCGTTGTTGGTATGCTGGGCTTTTGCTCTCTTAGAGTCAGTGGGTATTAGGATGGATCGTCTTCCTCCTTTTTGATACTCCTTGGACACACCGGCTCATCTTCTACCTTCCAGACAAGAGCTGAATAGGATCATCAAGAGAGGATATTTATAGACAATTCATCCACACCACTTGGGTGAACCCTCATGGTGGGTTACGCCCGAAGATGGCTTTTTATGCGGAGCACTTCTTGGAGTTGAGTGACGGACTTATTATCCGTCCTCAATATACCCTTCACCATTGGATGCACACTCTTCACATCCCCCTGGGTCAGTTTAGAGTGGGTTCTCATAGGCTTCGAAGTGAGACGGACCACCAGTTAATCGATCGGACATGATTTGCTAGCTATGCAGACTTCAGGAGGTCAAGACGGAAGCACACTTCATCTTCCGTTGTCCCATCTACTACGAGATTAGGGGAGGTTCCATTGTCTTTTCAAAGGGACCCATGCACTTACTGACTTTTTCAAATATGTCGATCGAAGTGTCTAGCTTTATACATGCAGGAGGCTCTTAGGCTTCGGGATCACACTATTCAGACACTCACCAAAGCGGACTCTCCCCGGAGAATCACTTCTTTCTCGATGCTACCCTCGGAGAGAGGCACTATGAGCCACATTGATACCGATGACAGGCGCCACACTCCAAATCGATGCAGTTCGGGGTCCACATCTGACCCCGATTCCTCCCATGCATTATTTTAGCAATTCCGGTACCGGTGGGGGGACTAGATCCACCAGGTCCTTGAGACATAATACTTTCGCCAGACAAAGGCACATAGGGGAGGTCTCATCTCACCTCCTCTTCCTCTTCTTCAGATCATCACTTTATTATGAGTTTCTTCTGATTGGCCTCGGATGTTAGGAGAGATGGGTTTTCCATTCCTGGATAGACATTCCCCATTGCTTCACCTAGGTCTTCTTCCTTCTCTTCTTCTCTTCTCATGCTTTGTACTTCTTTTGGAAACCTTTTGGTTTCTGCTTCGCTTTTGGTCTTTGACCTCTTCTCTTGCTTTGTACTTCTTTGGAAACCTTTTTGGTTTCCCACTTTGTATGGACACATTTGTACTTTGCAGTCCCTTTGACCTACTTTTGTGGTCATTTGTTGGACATTGATATATTTATCTTCTCTTATCCATATAGTGAGTATTTTTCCCTTGAAATTTTCCAGCTCTCTGAAAGCTTCCATCGTGAAGTTTTAGCCTTAGCATTGAGTTTTTTTTGCTTAATGTTAGCTTCTCTCGACACATGTTAAATATATTTCGAAACATTTAATGAGGATTTTTGGGCTAATTCCATGCCCCTAAATCAAAATTATATGTGGATGGTTTAGCGTGCTTGCAGTGTTGAATTTCTTAACTCTTGCATCTAGTAATGAACATGACTTAACATTAGAATGGGCTGAGTGATTGTTATGTGTTTTTCATTCCTTTGGAGGGTAGAAGATAACACTATTTTCATGCATCACCCTTTTATTTATGCATTTTCTGTATTTTCCCTCACCCTTTTTATCCCAAGTAAATTTAGATAGTGTTAGGACAGGGAAGCAGCCTGGTCCAGAAGCTGCTTTGAATCAAAACACCAAAGCTTCCCATGGTGACATTTTGAATGTGTGTGCATAGTTTAGGCATTTACAGTCAAGCAATTTGAAGTGTCAAAACATTATATTGTTAAAAATCACCTAGCATGCACTTAATGGTAAAAATAAATTCAGTTTACTTATAACGATTTAAAAACTGACCCAGCTATCTCACTGCTCTTATACAAAACTAAAAGAGGTAGCATTGCACAAGACTCAATGCTAAGATTCCTTTCTTGAATGGAAAGGTAAAAAACAACCCAAATGGTAGGATTACATGAACAAGTAGAACTCTGAATTACACCACACAGACAAATGCTACTATTGCATATCCAGATTATCAGATACTTTTAATGAACATTTCAAACAACGGCCAAAGACCCTTACTCTAATATTAGCAAACCAATATATTAAAAAAAAGTATTTTACAAATCCTCCATACATCTATGTGGAAACAACTGTTTTATCCACTTTTTTACCAACGTTTTGGTTCTCACTCTTAGACCCCTACTTAAAAATTGGACCAAATACTTAAAAATTGGACCAAATACTTTCTCAATTTTGAAGTGTTTCACCAATCGTGTATCTTACTACAAGAGGCAACTTGCGATGGCCAACTAAAAACTCTAAATTAAGAGATTCATTATTTTGGTACAAATTTACTTCCCTGAAAATGTCAATTTAAAATAAAGTTATATAGCAAGGACTTCGGCTGTGTGTCACAATCTCCCTCCCCTGCATCCAACATTGCAGTGACCTATATTTTCTATATCAAATTATATTTGACTAATATTAGGGTTTGCGTAAAGAATAAAATATTTTTCGAATACCCATTATTATTTTAACATAACATCATTTATATGAATGGGCTACACTATTCACGAATGAATTTGCTTCTGGAAGTGAACATTAGTGACCCCGCAAGAATAACTAGATACGATACCTAAGCTGAAAGGAAAATTACAATTTAAAAATTGTCTTTGTTAAGATACTTATTTCCTACATTAACCTTTACCAAGCATCCAGTAAGTACATATTATTTGAGGAGGAGACACATGAGACCATTTTTATTTTGTAAGAATCATAAAATCAGTCATTCAAGTAAAAGGTCCGTTGCTAAAATTGAAGTACCCAGGCACATAAAGTTGTTTTCAATGCAGAAATGATAGTAAAACTTATCTGCTTAGAAAAGACAACATCTTTCATTAAAAGACCAATTCCATGTGTTATATACTCAACAGTTGCCCACCTGGTATAGATCAGCATAGGTAATATTTGGATGCTTCGCCTTGATTGGTTCTGATGCAAAACAAACCAGAACAACAGAATTTTTTTCTCAGAACGACATCTAATGTCTGAAATAGCTGTAAACTTTAAAAAGAATAATCGTCTAAACAGCACTTGAGAAAATAATGCAGCATATCACTTTGAAATACACAATCTGCATGTAAATAATCCAAAATGCAGCATAATCTACAAATTAAAATATAAAGACGCCAGGAAAAATGAAAATAACTAAGTATTAAAGTTAGCCCGTAATCAAGACAAATTAATACAAAAAGGACAAGTAAATAGAAGTAGGTTTTCTTCCAAACCAAATAGACATTTCCTTTCAGAATCTCTTAGAAAATATTTCTCAATCAATAATAAGGAATCCGGAAGTATCCAGCTTTTGGTCTAAGTGTACAAACAAATGCCTGCCGCAGAAGGCCAGCTAGGGTGCTTTTTTGTAAAGCAGAATAAGCAATTAGTCACATGAATCTGAGAGACAAAGTCATTTAACCTCTCCTATCATGCATAAAACAAAATCTGAAATATGTTAAGATTATCAAGCTGCAAAACATATTAGAATGTCACCCACATAAATATAAACAAAAATAATGGCCGTCTACAAAATTGAAATTATAAAAAAATCAGGGATAAAGAAGGCACTACCAGGTTTTGGCTTCAACAAATGCAAATAATTAAAGCTTCCATAATGGTATGCTGGGAAATTCTACAGATGGGTAAGCAATAGCCCAACTAATGTACCAATAAGCCTCCAGAAATGTAGCCAATCAGGGTTAGCTGTGCAGAATCTGGACGTACTTCCCCATGAACAGGACGTAAGTCAAATGAGAATGAAAGAAAAGGCTGGCTCAGTCTAATCCCCAATGAGAGATTGAAATGATTACATGATAGAGGAATGGAGGAGAATTTGTCAAATGTGCATTTACCGTTGCTACTTAATAGAGAGGCCTCTATTGAAGCAATCACAGCATGTTTCACTTTTCATCTCATCGACAAATGATATGGGTTGTCGGTAAGACCAGACCGATGTGAAATGAAATAAACCCCTTCTTTGCTTCTAGGAATTCTAAAATCTTATACTAAAAAGTGGGGTAGCCCAAGCCCGGACTCTTTAAGATGAACTTCGACGGGGCTTCCTGTAGGAACCCCGGAGCCTCATGTGGTATTGAGCAAATCATCATTGAAGGGAATCTTAAAAATGGTTCAAACTATTAATAAGAGAAGGGTCAAGTCATGGAGACTAGACAACATTTTAAGTCAGGCCAGACATCTACTCGAAACCTTCATGGTATGGGAAATTCGACAATATTTTAGAGATGTAAACATGGTGGTGGACTTCCTTGCCAACGCAAGGATTGATCATCTAGGACTCTCTGAAATTGATAATGACATCAATCGTTGGCCAAGTATAGTGGAATATTGGACAGTAGATTTTTCACCAACTCATGGTTGTCAAAGCATTCTCCCAAATCCCCACACATTGCATTGATATGAGTGACCTTTCTAATGGATATCAAATCTTCATGAAATCATGGATTAAAATGGAGAGAGAAGGTGGCACTTTGGTGACGTAAGGTGGGTTTGCATGACTCACACGAGCAAGCTTTAATTTATTTCCCCTTAACCTTCGCCGTGTCATTCCACATTCCGATTTCGAGCGTTGAGGAGCTCTCTGAATTGAACTACCATAGATCAGTTCCTAATGCCCAAGCTTTTCTTGAAAGGTAAAGTGCAAGAAATGGCTTTCAACACACCCATTTCACAGCACCATCTAAACATCATCGTTATCATCGAAACAAAGGCCATCATGCACACAGTCAAGGACATTTTGGGTAGTAGTTATATTTCTCTTTCACTAAGAAATCACGTGAACTCAAAGGTGGCATCGGTTTTTGTGGACAACGTGTTGATGATTGAGCCAGCCAAGAGGGCAACATTGGTCATTACAGTGACCTTCATCAAGAAAGAGCACAAATGCGGGTTGGACGAAATTTTGGAGCTTGATGTCTTGGACCCTCTCAACATTCCCATCACAAGCGCCGATTCCAAGGGCCTAGTGTCTATGGCAACGTTCAGAGAGTTGGAGACGTGTTTCTTTGTGTTGGTTGATTATGTGGAAATGATTCAAAGACATTGTCAATCGGACTCCTCATCTGGTTTTTGGGCCTTCCCGGTCTAGAGCTGGATGCGCCACAGCGACCTTTATTCCCGTCGGGTACCCGAATCCACAAATGGAATTGAGTCAAGGCAGTGGAAGCATATGAATATCTGCAGAGATTGGCGGGGAATCCAGTCTCAATGCAAGCCTGGGAGGCTGAATAATGGGTCCTCCTACTGCCACGCTGCCCCGGATGGAGACGTTAAGCCTTCTAGAGGTGCTTAGTGTTTTAGGCTCCTACTAGCTTGTGCATAGTATACTGGTTCGACATATGGCTCTTTTTTGTCTTGATATCAACAGTGAATTTTTGTGATGTTACATTGTCTAGGATGGATAAGCATACGCTGCCACTGCTGACCAAGCAGAATTAAAACAATATTTTATTGACAGAAATAACGGTCATAACAAACAATCATATGGCTGCAATGTTTATAGATATTGCACAACCATATTTAGCTCCTAGAAAGCAGGATAGCTAATATACCAGATTACAATAAACATGGCTACAGTTGTAAACTAGTCAACAACCAAACTAAAATGAAAGATTACAAGATATTATTATCCTAACAATAAAATGGATTCTACCTAGGTGAGTATGGTTTACTCACATGAGTATGGTTTACTCACTTACATGAGTATGGTTTACTCACTTACAAAGCTTATTTGACCATGGTGAATTAATCACCCCTAGGCTAAACATACAGCCACCCATTTTCAGCCAGTCACAGCAGTCAGTACTTAGTTTTGGGGTTAGAGTATAGGCTGTCGCCCCTGGTTTTTTAGCCAAAAATGACAGTTCAAGGATCCAGGTTTCAACCTAGTGAAATCCATTGCACTGTAATTTCTGATCTTTTTGGAATATGTGGGAATGGGACCGACCAAACCATATTTACCAATCCCAAAAAAAAATGGGGTAGCCACCACAATAGCAAATCAAGAATAACAGATAAATCCCTAACTAAGAAGCTGCCTCAGTTTCCAGGAGAAGGCTTTTACAAATCAAGAATAACAGATAAATCCCTAACTGAGAAGCTGCCTCAGTTTCCAGGAGAAGGCTTTTACAAGTAAGGATGGTGTTTTCAGAACTAAGAGTATTCATGAAGAAAGTATCCACAAAATGATAATGCATATTGCAAACAGTAACGTAGAACTAAACAAGACATCCTAAATAACTCTGACAGGAAAAAGTTACCTACAAATTTAGCCCCTTTACAGATTATGATTAGCCTCGGACACGAATATCATGAATACCATATAAAAGAGTTGTCTTTTGTAACATCAATACTTGCCTTATCCCTACAAAGTAAATTGGAGTATGGAAATGTAATAGGTTGTTCAAAACAAATAAACTAAAAACCAAAAGTATAACCTACCACACAAGTCAAGGGCAATTTTCAAGCCACTGTTTGCAGCATGTTTGCATTCCTCCTCATTCGAATAGAACCATTTGCCCCGCCTGTCTTTGTTTTGGCATCATAAGTGCCTGCGTCGTGCCATCTGGGAAGACAAAACAATCGTTTTCATTCCTATGCATTATTTTCCTTAAGAAACATTATCAATATTAATTCAGAATATTTATTTGCATCCCAAATTTTGTTCCATGTCATACCTTTCACTATCCTCTTGAATTGGAACTTCAAGGTCATAATCTAATAAGCACAAAAGATGGCATAATGGAAGTTACATGCAACCTCGTGATAGCAACTAATGTTACTGATGTATGCGTGCATACCATGCTTTCAGTAAAGATGGACAGTTCTGAAAATATGATATGCATTGCAGTTAACATTGAAATGGTTTTTAAATTTATACTTCAAATTGTCATACTCGTCTTTTTCTTTTCTTTTTGATAAACAGTAGCCGAATGAAGATATATTTACAAAAACAGAGAGGAGCATTCCGTACACGTTGGATCCTAAAACACCATACACACATATATATGTATACACATCCTACAAACACTATACAGAGACGAGTGTATATGTGTGTATGTATGTAATAATGTATGCATATGTATGTGTATACATATACACTTAGATGGACACATATATATACATAAATGATATACACATGATATGTATATATTATATACATACATGGTATATTTTTACATGTTATATATAGTGTTAAAATTAAAAGGTAAAAGTTTATTCCAGTAGACATTACTTCGTTAGAATGTGTATGCATATATATATATATACACACACACACACACACACACTTAGATGTACGCATATACATACATGCATGATATACACATGATACGTATATAAATACAATAGTATATTTTTACATGATATATCATAGTTACCTAAGACTCTGGGACAGTGGGATGTAGGGACAAGGTTTCCGGGACAGCAAAAAATTTCCAAATTTTGGGGATGGCTGGGGGACAACGAAGGGATGGCTAGTTAAAAAATAAATAAAATTTATATATATTACAAATATAACATGAATAAACTAAGACTTAAAGCTGAAAGCCTGGAGGTTGAAACCATTAATCCAATTATTCATCACATAAGCCAAAATGCTATATTTAATATTCATATTTCATATTGAGTCATTGACATTAAGTTACTAATTGTTCTCAAGTACTTTCAATTAAGATGCATATGCAATGAAGATATATACAAATTGTGATAAATATTCATGATTAATTTTCTAGTTCTGAGTATATCTGCAGAACTTCATCAGGGTATAATTATATTTATCTCCCATTAGTAGTCCAGCCAGATGCCTTTGTGATCGTCTTTGTACAAGTGAATAGCTCTTACTATATTTAGCAGTAGCTTACTGATCCAAGACAATGGATTCTGAATAACCTAAGACAGCACAAGACTTTGATGTCATGAATCATGAATGTAAGAATTACCCGTTGTAGCTGCTGTGTGGTTGGAAAGGAATAGTTCAGCAATATGGCAAAATAAAATATTGTGCAATTTGAGGAAGTAGAATATACTTGATAAGTCTGGGAATAAAACCCTCTTGCAATGTGTGATGCAGCCACGACCTGAAGACAGGTCCAAACGCAGCTGACAACAAGTCTTTGACATGCTTATCAGAAAAAAAACGTTGACATGGAATTGAAACCTGAAATTTACTTGAAAATAGGTTGAATTTTTTATGTTTATAAAATGAGTTTTTTTAAATGGAAATGTGCTGGGCCATAGGGGACGCCAAGACATCCCGGGACGACCCTCAACTGTCCCGGCAACATTACAGCATCCCCTATGCCGCCCCTTCTTTACAAAGCACCTGAGACGTCCCAGGTGCATTCCCTAAACTCAAGGAACGTCCCTGAGACGTTCCCCTATATTTTCAATTTGGGCGAGACATGGGTGGGACGTTTTGTCCCCATCCCCAAGCACCCGAAACATCCCTGATGTCTGGGACAGCTTGGGGATGGGAGGTGCACATCCCTGCTTAACACTGATATATATAGTGTTAAATTTAGAAAGTAAAATTTTATTTCAGTAGACATTACTTGGTTAGAAAAGTCCAACATAGCATTTGAAGCCTCGCTCAATATCTGCTGAAGGCTTCAAATGCCATGTTGAACTTTTTGAATCTCCACCAAGGATAAGAATTGAATAGAGCAGAAGAAAAATAAGGGAACATGACTTGTGAGCATGCACATGCACATGTATAAAGAAATATACAACATCCATCCACAACATACACATGAGCGTGCATATACACATAAACATGTGTAATGAAAATTATATGAATGCGTGTTGTCTATAACTTCGTGTTTTAAAAAGACCAAATAAGAAGTTACAAAGGAGGTAACCATTTTGAAAGGTTAAATATTAAAGCCAGGGTTACAGGATGTGCCACCCTAGAGCTAGGGCACACTTATTTGTGTGCCAGGTATCAATAGGGTACCGCATAGTTCGGATACCCATGGAATACCATACCTGGCCGTATCCACCTACAGGCCCATAACTGGGCTGTATTGGATACAGCCAGATATGATATGCAGGTTGTACATAGCTGTGTCTGATTTAGAAGTGCAAAAATTAACTTGATACAAAAACCCTCTAAAGGCTAACAAGATACTTTAAAAACTGTAAATGACCCCCTTAAACGCATTTTAGTAGCAGCAACTAAGGATGTGGAGATGAATTGAGGGATAATTTGCTTTTTTCCTTCAAAAATTTCATATTGGCTCGGCTCAAACTGCTATCATTTCATTTGACCTGTCTCTTTTGGTCAACTCTACTTCTTTTCTTTCATTTCCTATATTCTTTTGGCCTGCACAACTTGAAATTTTTTAAACCCATTGGATACCCAACTTACTACCTTTCCCGTTAGCTGTGAGTGTGTAATTAACAACATTCTATAAGGTTTTAAAGGGGGAATTAGTTAAGTTAATATATAACATTTGATATTAGATCAGGTTAATATATAATGTTTGGTAAAATGATTAAAAATAATAATAAAATTAAACATTAAACATTGGATATAAGATAATTTAGCAACTCTTTGAACATTAAAAGCGATTAAAAATACCATGTACACAAGAAAAATTCGAACAACATGGCTGAATGAGCAGGAATTCTGCAAGGATTAACCCTGGCAACCAACTTGGAATCATGCAGCTCGAAGTGTCTAGCATTGGATATTAGATAATTTAGTAACTTATGAACATTGAAAGCAATAAAAAATAAAATGTACATAGGGAAGAATTCGAAAAAACATGGCAGAAGATTCAAGACTTTTGCAAGAATTAATCCTGGCCACCCAACATGGAATTAAGCAGCTCGAAGTAGGAGACTCAGTGGTTATCATTAATGGAGTCAACAAGGGGAAAATGGAAAATTGGTGGATGCAGAAAATCAGTGAACAAGCTGAAAATTTTAATAAACATTTTTCACATATTACTTTTAATTTTTTAACCACTGTTTAAGAAATCGAAATATGGTTGCAGATTGGTTGGTCAACTTTGCACAAGGAACAAAGAAGATGGGACATTGAGAACCAAATGGACTCAGACAACAAGACACTGTACAACAGCCTGAATCGAATTGTCCAGAGTGACAAAGTTGGAAGAAGAAAACACAAGGATCCTGATTCATTATCCGTTAATCTCTACCTCTGAAAGTTTCTGCATTAACAATAATATGAATGATAATTACCAGAATATAAGATACAAGATGCAACATAATGAACAGCATGTTATCCAGGTCAGCTTTTTGGGTAAGATAACGCACCTCTGCCTTGCCAAGGTGGCCAGGTGGCCAGTCCACTTTGTGAATTGTGTATTTCTATTCAGAACTGCAGTTATTGATGGTAAAAAGAAAGAAGTGGGGCCTATTTTATGGCAAGTGCATGAACAAGCTTTCTAATTTTATTACCTTTTCCCTTTTCCACAAGCAGTTTAAGTTCAGTGATAGCAATTGGATTGATCACTCTCAAATTGTTGTAGATTGTTTCCTTCTTTTTTACCCATAAAATCCAGTATAGGTACGTGATACTCTTTAGGAAACTGCAAAAGGATGTGCATATCATGGTCTCAATTTGGGAACACCAAGAGAATGCATACAGCATTTGCACAATACAGAATCTTGCGTACTGGCTGGCACTCTGCCATTTTATAAATCTCTGCCCCATCCTACGTGCCATTACTCACTTCACTTGAAAATCAGTATGCAGATTACAGAAAATCTTGAGAAGAAACCAAGGTAGCAATCTAACTTGAATGCATGACAAGAAGATGGCATCGCAGATTTTTCCACGGATGCTTTGGTAGTTCCCACTCCTCTTCAACACTATTTCATTATGATGATAATACTATTGGTTTGATACTTAAACATTTTGATTATTATATCTTGATCAGTAGATGCTAGACTGTGCATATATTTGGACTATTGACATGTAATTTACATTTTGATTATGATGCACTAGATGACGATGATGGACAGATATATATGTTGATTTACAGTATTCTGATTTTATACTAACATGTCATATTCTGGATGCATAGCCTATGTTGGATATTTTGAGTAGAATTATGATTTTATGGATGTTAAAATCAAATTAAATTGTATGATGATAGATGATAGAATTGCTAATTTTGGATGATGATTATTGATTTCTATATGTATATTATTCTCGATGTTGTTGATACGGCCGCAAGGCCAGAGAGGTATTTTGTTTGTGTTGCAGGGACATTTTATCACATACATCAAAAGGGGATAGGGGACCAACCACAGAAGGATGTCGGGTGTTGTGCAACATGGCCAAAATTTGACAACTTGTGTATAATGTTATGTTGTGTTGTTGCATGCTTTGTTAGGAGGTTCCCATAAGGGGGTAACCTCATTTATGTGGCCATGGGTGTAATGTGTTTCCTTTCTTTTAATTTTGTTGTTAATTTGTTGTGCATGTGTTTAATTATTTGGGAAAATATTGTTACTTTATTAACACTTGCTAATGTATCTTAATTAACTAGTTTAGCTTAAATTTGAATTAAAAGGGAAGATATGACATGTGGGCAATAAATTGGGTAGATAGTCCTTGTTTGTTGCATGATGTGAATTTAATTAAATGCATTTAGGTGGTGTGTACTCCACCATCCTTCCCAAATTCGAATTTGGCCTTGTTGGCCACTTTTAGAGACTTGAGGGACAAGTTAACCTTGTCCCTCACATCTCAAACTCTCCTACCAACCCTACTTATGAAGTATGGGACATATTTTGACCATTTTAATGCATTTTTGAGTGTAAAAAGGGTAAATAATTGCACTTGTTACTTACCACATTTAAGTTTGTCCTTGATTAGCATGGTGTGCAAGTTGGAGTGTCATGTGGGCATGTCATAAGTCTTACATGTGCATTTAATTGCTTTGGGCTTGGTGTTTGACTTGTGTGTTGGAATGGAGGGATGATGAAGTGGCATCCTACATGGAGCCACCTCATCATCCTCACATCCCTTTTCTATTTATTGGATGATTTTGATGGATTTTGGGTTACTTGCCTTATTTGCTTCTCTTGCACTTTTTGAAAATTGGTCTTGTTTTTCATACTTGGAGTTTTCTTTTGGAGTTGCATCTTGGATTGAGCTTGGTGTGAAGGATTCTAAATCTTGTTGAGCAAATGAATTGGAAGCTTGATGGAGAGGTAGGCTCTCCTCCTTTTGCATTTTTGTATTAATGTATTTTGATGTAGAAATTGTGTTTGTTTGTATATTGTATGAGTGTTGTGGTTATGTTTGATTGTGAATGGGTAGTTTTCCTTAAGTTGTGTGTGGGAGATGGATTTATGGGACCATTGGGGAGGGAAAAGGGAGATGTGAGGCATGCATTTTGGAGGGAGTGTGAGTTTGAGTTCCACCTATGGGGAGTGAAAAGATAACATGGATATATTTTGCATATTTGCAAGTGTAGAAATAAGGATTTGATTATGTTTTGAGTTGTGCACATGGAGGCTTTTGGGTGGAACTCCTACATCACTTGGGAGACAAAAGGAGGTGGTGCCCATATTCCATTGCTCCTTGTTGGCTTGTTGTTGTCAAGCCTTTGTGCTTGTTGGGAAAGTTGTAATATTGTTTGAGTGTATTATTTGAATGTGTTATTTTGTGGAATGCATGTTGTGGAAGCCTTGTGTGAAAGTTGTCAAATGTTGCATAATACCCCTTATTGTTCTTTGGTTGGGGCTCGGGGGCCAATAAGAGGATGGCTTCTCCTCTTATTGGATTATAGGTTGGGTGGAGAGCGTCGCCTATACCCCTTTCCTTGTATTGTGAACCATGATTTGAAGAATTTGAAGAGGTGGAAGAGAACAAAATGAAGTTTGAAGGAGTCATGCTATGTTGGAGCCAAATGAAGCACCTTTGAAATGTTGTTTCAATGTTGAAATAGTGAAAGTTGTAACTTGTAACTTATTCTTTTATATTGTTGGAAAGAAGAACTTTTGTATTGAAAGAAAATGAACTATGCTCTTGAGAAAAAGGGGGTGTATTGTTGCCTTGTTGAAAATTGTATTATTGTAAAAATAGAAGTTCTTGTAGAGTTTAATATCAAGTTTTGTTGTATTAAAAAGGGTGAAAGAAGAATGTAGGAAAGTTATGCTTGATTTGCCTTGTTGGAATGGCTATCACTTTTGTTGTGTAAAGAAAAGAAACGGTACTTAGTAATTGGTTGAATTTCTTTTCTCTTTTAGAGCTTATAAGTAATTTTATTGAAAAGGAAATCTTGTAATTGTTCTTATACACTATTGCAATGGAAAAGCTATGTACTTGGTAATTTAAGTCATGAAACGAAGATATGACATCAACCTATCAACTAATGAATTGTAGACACCTTAATTAAAGTTAATGTTGCCTTAGAAACCAACCTAAGTAGAAAACAGTTTGAAAAATGCTTGAATTTAAGGTTTTGTTTTTGGGAAACATAACTGTCGCCTCTGTCAGAGAGCGGCGGTTTCAAAACCGCCGCCAAATGCCGCAGAACGGCGGTCAATGAACCGCCACACCGGCAAGGCAAAGTGATCACGGGATTGTCGGTCTATTTAGGGCAAAGTGGTTTCATCACTTTTGACGAAAAAATAAAAATAACGAATGTGAAAAATCCGGATTGAATTTAAAGAAAATCTAAGTTTTAAAACTTCAAGATGAAACTACCAACAACTAGTAAATGATCAAACTCATTTGTTTAAGCATATAAATCCTCTTATGGGCATCCAAATGTGTAAAATCTCTTAGATCTAATGAAATGGGGTTTCCCCAAATATTGAACTCAAAGAATGTATATATTAAATAGCAAAACCAAATTCATGGTGGAATCTCTACAATAAGCAAATGAGGAACCTTACAATAGCAAACCCTTGAATAAACTAAACTATGAAGAGAAGAATGGAGGAAGATTTCTCCATTTGCAACTAGAACCAAGGAAATTTCTCCATGGTTTCACTTCTTGCTTTCATGGCTTCTCTTCCAAACCTGCAAAACAAGAATGAACAAATGAGGATGAAATTGGGGCAAATAGAAATAAAAAGAAACCTATAAGGATATTTAGGGCAACCCAAATCCAATGGCTAGGATAGATTTGATCTAATGGCTCGATTAAACCCTACATCACTTAAGTGGGAGGTATTTTTGTGGGAATGAAATTTAAATAAAAGTGCATGGGTAATGGGGTGAATGGGGCCACTTAGTGGCTAGACAAAATAGTTAAACTTTTGTTATAGGAAATAAAGTAAACTTGGTGCATGGTAATTAAGTAAACTAATGGAACTTGGTAAATGTTTTAAACCGTAAATATTTTTAGGAAGTAAATTAATAATATTTAATTATTAATTTAATTCCAACTTCCGCAAGGTCATGTAGAAACCTTAATCGAGAAATTTATTAATTGTGGATAATGTCTAACCTTGCAAACCCTTTTAAAACAAAAAAAAATTACCGTGATTTTGACTATTAAATTATTAGTTTCTATTTTGATTTGAGAGTAGAATTTTGTGGGCATTACCTTTTCCCTTTTCCACAAGCAATTTAAGTTCAGTGATAGTAATTGGATTGATCACTCTCAAATTGTTGTAGATTGTTTCCTTCTTTTTATCCATAAAATCCAGTACAGGGACGTGATACTCTTTAGGAAACTGCAAAAGGATGTGCATATCATGGTCTCGATTTGGGAACACCAAAAGAATGCATACAGCATCTACACAATACGGAATTTTGCGTGCTGGCTGGCACTCTGCCATTTTATAAATATCTGCCCCATCCTATGTGCCATTACTCACTTCACTTGAAAATCAGTATGCAGATTAAAGAAAATCTCGAGAAGAAACCAAGGTAGCAGTCTAACTTGAATGCATGACAAGAAGATGGCATTGCAGATTTTTCCATGGATGCTTTCTTTCACTCACCATCTAAACGGTGGTCTAAGGAAGACATATATCAACTACCGGGCGGGGGAAGGTACAAGCGTCGTTGCCAACACCGCATTACTAGGAGAAATTTGTCCTTTCTATCAGATATGCACAATTCATGTGATAGTAGTGACAGGTCAAGCCGGAAAGAAAATGACAATGAGACTGGCATGGAAGTCATGCTATGTCCCACAAATCCAACTGCTCTTTGCTCTGCTCTGAGAAGTAAGCAATAAGCATGCAACAGAGGCGTGAGGATGAGAAAAACATGTTGGCATGCACGAGTCATGCTATGTCCCACAATCCGATTTCTCTGTGATTTCCACTGAAAAATGAGCAAATGAACAACCAACAGAGGCGTGAGAATGAGAAAAAAACTGTTGTAATGGTGCAGGTCACCATGCTAGTGAAGAATTCCACTTGTCGATCAAAACAAAAGAAGAGGAAGAAATATCCTTTCAGGTCCATGTTAGTAATGGATGGCAGACAATTTTCCAGAAATGTCGAGATGATGCAGTAAAGAAGAATTCTTATCATGCCATTAATGGTATAGCACAGAATAAGGTAATATTGCTGAAAAGGAGCAGAATACCAGCCTTGGTGGCTCCAAAATCCCAATAAAAAGGTGAACAATGCTGGGGGCTAGGACATCAATGACAATTGCAATGCCAATGCCAATGTCAATGCCAATAGAGTGACAGCGGCAACAGGGCAGAGTAGCAAAACTTTTATTGATCAAATTTTGGGTGAGACGACTTTTGGAAGAAAGCAAGACACCCCAAACAAAAAGGAGAAGGCAGCTATCCAGGAGAACATTATGATCAGTAGCAAACTCCAAAACTTATGACTGAAATCCAGCGGGGATACAAACAGAATACAGTGGAACTCGCAGAAGGCAGGGCTGTTTTCCAAGCTCAAAGTGCCCTGATGCATATAATAACAGAGTTTGGTGTCATTCACAAACAACCTAATGACTCACATCACTGAGGCAAAGATTGCCAAAAACCTTAGTGGCATGCTGGAAAACATGGTCAACACACTAATCAGGCTTGAAAAAGAAACAGACAATCTCAACAGTAAATTCGCGGTTCACCATTTTGGAAAACATTGTGAAGTCCATTCACATCCAAAGGGTCACGAATGCCAGCCTAAAGCAAAATATGACCAATCTCAGCAGGGATATGCATAGCATCCACAATCATACCCATCATCGGTTCTGCCATACGAAGGAAGAGAAGAAAACTGAGGAAAAAGCTAATGGGAACGACCCTACTTCCTTTCGACAAAGGAGGGGAAATAATAATCCTTCCTTGACTTGGTTTTGCATGTTGATGGTAGTGAAGCAATTGTTTTGCTAATAAGTGTTGTTTGTGTAACCTCGTCTGATTGTTATGTATTGTTGAAACCTTCTCAAGGAATTGTTTGTAATGTTGGGCAAAAACCTTAACGGAATTTTAGCCTCTATTTGTATTTGGTGTATGATGTTTTTTCATTAATTAAAAATCAAATTATCTTAGCAAAAAAACAACAAAAAATAATTAGTTATGTTTTAATTAGAAATTGATATTTTTTAACCATAGAATAATAAATTTATCATTTAGTATCATACGTTTTCATTTCAAAACCTAAATCAACATTCAATTTATGTTTTAACACACTTAGGTGTTTATAAGATATAGGTTGATTTTTTTATATTTGATTTATTGTTGTCTAAGTTCAAATTTTAGATTTATCTATAATTTGTTTATAATCTAGTTGAACTATATATATATATATATATATATAGTCAAGGTCTTGGGCTATTGGTGAGTTACAAGTAGTTTGTAATCATCAACCCAAATTCCATTCCCATTGAGTCCATTGGACCTTTTGCGAAGTGGCCATGGGGACACCTTGAGGTAGGGGTCGAACTTCTCCATATGGACCAAGCGGAACATAGCGGGAGCTCGAATGTGGATCGCTCGGCGGACATTAAGGACCCAAGCCCACGCTCATGTCTTGCTTAGAGAAAGTGTTCCTCCACCACTCCAGGTTTACACTCTGGTAATAATAAAAGCGTTTACCATCCAAAGTTGAGCCAATGAGGTGGGGGTGAGTTGGTTGGGTCATTTGGATGTTTCTATGCCCACCAAGGTTTGATTCTGTTGAGGCATTAGAGGTCGGTTGTGGTCGTGAGTATTCGGTGATGGATCATGTAGGTGGATTCCGTGATGGAGGAGGCGATTTCGATTGTGGGTAATGCTCGAAGGTTGGCGAGCCGTGCGGTCTATGGCTTTCAGCATTTCGTCAAAAGGATTTGGGGCCCTGGTTGTGTCCTAGACCAGTTGTCGCTCTGGTGATTATAAAAGCGAAACAAAGGGAAAGGGGCCCTTCAACCCTTGTTTACCAATCAAATATATATATATATATATATATAAATGAAATTTAATTTTAATCTAATGTATAAATTTGCTCATACTTTAAAATTGATAATTATTATAATTTGATTATTTATTGCTTATAATTTATAATCTAGATTATAATTATAATAACTTTAAAATAGGTATATATGTTGAATCCAACTTTACCCAAATCGAAGTCTTAAAAATTAGCCATATTTGTATCCTTTTAACTCTGGTTAAAACAGTAAACAGAATCACAATGTGCTTGGGCTCTCCAGCAAGAAAACGGTCAACTTGCATCAATGTCTATATTACATAGCCAAAATATCGCTATGATGAAGCTGAGAAATGTTACTTATTTCCTCCAAAATATCGCTATGGTGAAGCTGAGAAATGTTACTTATTTCCTCCAAAATATCTAGGCACTATATATGAACAGAAAACAATAGATGAGCTATGAAAGCACATTATTGGTAACTGATTGGCAACCACCGTGATAACATCTACAAGAACCTGAATCCCTCCTGTTACACAAATATACACAACTTTATGTAATCCCTAAAACACGGTATTCTGAATTCTGCAAAGCTTTAAGCTTTTGACATCTTTGTAACTGTGGATTTTGCAATATTAAAAATATTGTCATCCATAGTGTTGGTGCTCAAATCTGCAGCCCTGGTTGTTAGTGAAAAAGGGAAGTATTATGTCTTTTAAGGATTTTTCATGCTATCCTCTTTTGAAACGGGGTTCAGAAATCAACAGATATGTAAAAAGGGGGATGCTTTCCTCACTTTTGGCTTTGCGAGACCAAAGGGTTATTCCCTATAACATTCTCAAGTGTTTGCACTACAAATCATTTGTACCACCTACCAAAATTGTACGATGAATGAGACCCACCATACCTAGTTTTCCTGATATTTGTCACTACAGTCTTAGACACTCAATCATATGCAATCCAGGTCAGAACTACAGCCAATAAAGAAGTATTGACTTTTAAATCTGCAATCTTTAATACTCTTATCTAAGAATCTCATTCATTGGCCCGTGCACATAAAGAACAGTTTCAGACATATAAATATCAGCTGAAGCTCCAGAAGAATTCATATATAGCATTCATCTTGTTTACTCAAAATCCTCAAAACAGAGAACATTTAAAACATTGGCTTAGAGAACGGGACCAGATATTTCACAATAGACACGCGACTGCACTACAATACATAGAAAGGACTAGATCTCTAACACTTTAAGCTGTCCTAGCTAAAGGGCACTCCCTGTAAGTTATTCTCAAAAACTTGCAGGGCATAAATTATCAAAGCAAATCAAGAACTGCCAAGTTTGAAACTTGAATGGAGTCTATGCATTTATTCACACAACTATTTATCATCAACAATCTAAATGCCCGCTAAATAAACTGTTTCAAATCTATATGAATAACAAAAATTATTCATTCAACTCACACTCGACCAATAGACATTGTGCCTAACACACCCATGATCTGCCAATATGCATTGCACCAATTCCAAAAGATCTTAAGAATTCAATGAAAAACATCATTACGTAGAATCTTCCATTTTCATTAGAATAGCTTCAATGTGTAATATTATTGTACATAATCCTAGGTGTAGTTGTTTGTCTTCTTGTAGAATCTGAAGAGTCGTCTGAAGATGAACACAACAGTCATCCTGGACATAAACTGAACAGTCCTTCCTCAATGTAATAAATATGTATTTGCATCTCATTTTGAGTTGATTGAATAGAATGCTTGGTTTTGCACCAATTTCGTTTGCAGTCCATTTCTGACCTAACATTGATATCAGAGCCATGGCTCATTTAATTCATTCTTCCTCCATTTTCCTCCTCCCGACCAGCTACAAATCTTTTTTTCCATTATTTCTTCCAGTCATTATCCTCCCAGCAGTACAGATAGCTTCTTTTTCAATGATTTTCAAATGCGCAGGCCATACAACTCTGCCAAAGCTACAAATCAATTGTTTTTCCATCCCAACAATTGAAACGTTGGGGTTTTTTTTTTTTTTAGTTGGAATTTGCATTTTCCTCTTCATAGAGTGCTCAATCTTGGAGTCATTTCAGTTTCATATTGCTGTATCTTCACATTTATTTCCGTTGAATCTTCTACATTGGTAGGACATGGAAATCACAGCATTATAATAGAAGCATTGGAAAGGCGCTGGCTGTTTTTCAAAGTTTCTTTGCATACCTGCACCGTTACCATACGGCTGCAAGTGTGGAGGCTTCCAAAAGCTCTGTTGGAAGCCGTACACCCACATTGAAGTCTGAGTTTAAATTACCAGGCCTCGAAAATTCCATGTACAGCCGTACACTTTTCACCTTGAGACTACAACCATACATCATACAGTTTTCTATTTGACTGTAAGTTTTACTTCAATTTATTTGCCAGTCACATATTCTTCTTCTTTTTAAACACAAATTTTTATTATTAACGGAAAAAAAGAAAAAAAGAAAGAGGTAATTTTATTTGGGAGGAATAATTCATTTCATTTCTTAACTTATTTCATTTTCAAAAAAAAAATCAATACTGTAAATTGCCAGTTTTTGCAAATTTCTAAAATAAAAACAAAAAATTGCAAACTAAATAGCAGCATTCAGTATATGCAGTGCCTCTAGTTCACACTTACAAATAAAGTCATCATGCTTGAATTACTGCTTCCAATGCCTAATAGAGCTGTACAACGGTGTTTGTGGCATTATCCCTATAAATTGTCGGGAGAAATAAAGAAAAATAATCATTTTCCCATTCCCCTCCATTACCCATTTGCCACCATCGCTAGATGTAAATCTTGACAGTTGGAAATTCTAAGTATATTTGAAAGTTATGCCCACATACAAGGATTTCCCTCTAAGCAGGTGTCATTGATAAGATGAATCCTTTTCACATACTACCTAAGTACCACATACCATTCTACTCTCATGTGCTTTGACATCTCTTTCACATACCACTAGCTATATAGAAAGAATGAGCTTCTTCCACATACCGACAGATATATAGAACGGGTGAGCATATCGAAAGGTTTGGTATATTGGTCTAGTACTATATAAAAAAGGAAACCTATTGGAGTGATAAGGAACCAATCCATCTCCCCTTGATACAAAATGCATTCAATAAATTCCATTGTTGGCATAACACTATCTGAAAAAGACTCCAAGTTAGGTTGGTCGCGACAAGTTGAGAACACTCTCATCTTCAATGATTTGTGGTTTGACATTTGTGATGGTAATACACAACCAATGGAACCAACAAAAAGAAAATCACAAATATGGAAGCAAAAGAATTCTAAGGCATTGGCCTTGATGAGGGCCTCAGTGGATGGCAAAATTTTGTCACATACAAGGGTGCAACACACCTTGGGAAGCACTTAAACAAACTAAGGGATTTGTATGATTCTCATTCAGAATTAAAGTTCATACAACTGCGATTAAAATTGTTCAATCTTGAGTTGAAAGACGATGATGTAATGAATTTGGCATCAGAAATTTGTGCCATCAAGCATGATGTCTACATTGTTAGTGCCAAAATTGATGTATGTATGACTACTTTCATAAAAGCTATCAAACATATTTGGGGTCCTTGCAAGCAAGCAATTAGTTCAAGTCACTCACGTCTGATCAGTTGGTTGATATGATGGCAAAAAGAAAAAAAGCCTTTGGAAGAAAGACTAAATCCTTAGGTGAAAGTATGTGCTATGCTCATCGAAAGGGCATTTTTTTCCAATAAGGCTTCCACTTCCAATTAAAGGCAACGGAAGATATAGAAGGTGAGGTAGAACTAGTAAGAATAATGGTCAACAACAAGAGAAGCAAAATGACAAACAAAACATGTTTTGCAACAATTGCGGACGAAAAAGGAGTCACGAGGCTCATGACTACAAAAAAAATTGGAACAAGATTGAAGCCTATTAAAAACAAAAAGAAGCAAACAAAGAAAATAAGAATGCCTCAGAACTAGCCTCTGCCCGATTCACATGTGAACATATGCTTTCTATCACAAATGAATTAAACAATGCCTCAATAAATACATCTTGGTTTGATGCTTCGGTCTTAGACACCAATGCTACGCAACACGACTTTCCAAAAGTACGACTTCTTTGATAAGTATCATGAATAAAGTTGTAGTCCATTATACTTTGTAGACAAAACAAGTTTGCAACCAAAAGGAAAAGGGAAAATTCAACTCAAGTCACCAAGTCTTCCAGATTTCATTCTCAAAAATGTCCTATACCTTCCTCAACTGAAAATAAACTTGTTGTCCCTAGTGTTAATCCAACAACAAGGCCACTCCATTCTACTGGATGGAGAAGTAAAAATCACAAGAAAATGTGATAAAGCAGTTGTAATGACTAGATTTGAGGAAGGCAAGTTGCTAAAACTTGGAGTTAAGCCTTCAATTTCAAGAAACTTTTCTCATCTCATAAAAGAAGGAATGTCACCAAGTCTTTTGTGGCATGCTAGATTTGGGCATACCATGACAACATTCGCACAATGCAAAAGAATGGTGTTGTAGGTCTACCAACTCAGGCATGAAATTTGAAAAACGTGAAGCTTGCATCCTAGCTTGACACTCAAGGGAACCATTTCAAAAAATTGAAAAATGCTATATAGAGGAATCTCTCAGAAAATGACAATGACAACAAAATCAAAGTATTACTGAAATGCATCCAAAACCCATAACATAATATTACCACAAGGATTTTATTATCTTGTTGGAACATGCCTCCACTTCATGCTCCAATTTAATGATCAAACCTTTACACAATGTGACCTAACAAATGTCCAAAAACTAGCTCCTATTAGAAATCGTGTTCGCTATAGACTCCACCATCTCCTAGCAACTCCTTGCACAACTTGAAACTTCATTTAAGACATGCCACCATAAAGATGACTTACAAAAGATTTAAATGATGTCTCCCTTTCAAAATATATAGCACCAATTGCAAATTCCTTTCTTGTGGAGGATAAGAATTAGCTAATTAATGAAGGATCCCTTAATATGTGGCAATAAATTTTAAAAAAAAATCATCATGCCCTTCTCCAAAATATACGATCAAAATGATGAATTTAATATATATATCTTCATGGAAGAAAATCCTCTTTGGCTTGAAATAAAACCAGCAATGAGCTTAAGAGATCCATTCACAAACGGCAGCAGATTGAAAGTGGAAGGTATCAAGCTCCTCTTCAAATATTTGGGCATGGGATGATTATCAATATGCTCATGAAAAATGATTCCATTTGTGAAAGAAACCAACCCAAATACTTTTCACCTTTTTTGCTTGATGGCCGCTTTACATAATGAGGCACAGGGGCCTCTCTCATTGTTTTTGCTTTAATGAAAATCCCATCTTTTCTAGAAAAATACCTCATGTCTTCTCATTGTATGTAGTTGACCTTCATATGCAAAAAGGAGAATTTATTCAAAAGTCAAATGGGCAATTAATGTGGACTTTTGATATTAATGTCCTTATCAAAGTATGAGAATCATTTTTATCCTACGTGAACAATATTTGGTCAATCATTTTTAAAATGAGTTATGCAGCCAAAAGCCTTATGCATCAACTATAGCCAAAAGATAGAAAGGTTGGGGGATTGGGGGAGGTGGTTTGAGCAAAACGGGGAGTAAAATTCGTTCAAACACACAACATTGCACTGTATCTTATATTGATTTACCACCACCTACTTTCGCAACTCATTCCTTCCATGATGATCTCTTCATAAGAATAACTTCAATATTTATTTTCTTCATAATCCGCACCACAGAGCCCAGGATGTCGATGCAAGAAACAACAAACTTGTATCTTGGCTAGCAATCTATGTGTTATGGAACATGCGAAGGAAAACTATTATAGCAATAAACTAAAACACATTCGAATGTGGAAGAAATTTACTGAGAATAGAGCAATTTCTATTTAGTGAAAACAACGATAGAGTACAATGGTGTATAATAACCGAGGATTCTTGTGATCGAATCGGAGAAGACACTTTCAAACTAATTTGTCAAGACTAGGAGTTACAGGATGCGTATGAGATATATTAGATACTTGGGGCATGTTGGCATTCACTACCGTATGATTTATGGTTGTTTGACTACCCCTTGGGTCGAATGGATCATGTTTATATACATCATTATAAGAAGACAATTACAACAAATGACAATTCCAAAAGAGGATGGTCAAAAAATGTTTCATCTTCAACCTGAGTGATGGTTGGATTTCTTGCGAAGTGAGGTGGTTGAACTTTCAACTCATGATATGCTAACAAATGCTCTAACATGGCACACTTGTGGAGAGTTCCAATGGGCGTGCGCATGGCAGATCTGAGTTGGCATGTGGTTACCTAGGTATGGACTGATGCACAACATATTGTAAAGCATTGTGGGAGCGCCCAAGTGTACCACAAGTTTGTGTGCATGGTGCGAGTTTTGAAAATCTTGCACAACGCTAGAGATGTGCGTGGTAGTCCACCCAAAGTTGCACAAAGCGCATAATGGTACCATGAAGTCTTGCACATGGCATGAGATGTCATGGGGCCTTGTAGCTCAAATTCTTAAGAAAGAGTGTGAAGACCAACAAGATAGGTTGCACAGTAGCGCACTCAACTCGGCCGATCGATGACATGGCACAGAATGGCGCAAAGGAAGGCGTAAATGTAGGTGCATGGAAGGCACGCAAAGGTGATGCGCACGGGAGAAATGGAGGAAATACTTGCAAGAAACAAGTATGTGGAAAGGCACAAGGCATTCAATTTACTAAGGGCGTGCGGCGGTAGAAAGAAAGAGGCGCGCGCGAGAGCGAAGTCTATGCAAGCGCGAAGAGGAATGAAAGGGACTTAGCCAATTAGCGGGTAAGTCTGCGAGAGGTGTGTGCGAGGAGTGCGCGGAAGATAGAAGGAAAGCGGGTGCGCAAAGGGGAGGCACAAAGCAAGAATGTGAGGAGATAGAAGAATGAAGGGGAAAGGAAGCAGGAAGGAAGCAGGCGCGCGGAAGAGCTGCAGCCAACAAACTGTGCCAAGGAAGCAAACTTGAGTGCACGTAACCTGAAATGTGAAACATCAGAGTCAGAATGAAATATAAGTTATCCAAATAACTTGGGGAGTTATTTGGGATAACAGATTTGGCAACTTTCGGGGCCATCTTCCTACTAGATGAAGAGACCAGTAGCCTTAAAAGCATCCATTGGGCATGGAGTCGCGCTAAATATAAAATCTGATCTACAACTTGAAGAATACCCTGGAGTCACTTGAAGCTCTGTCTCGAACTCGAATCCGAATTGTTGCTCTCATATGAAGATATTCTGAATTGGATTGATGAGAGTGAAAACTATGCACTAACGCTGGAGCCGCCCCTACCAAAGTTGAATGTCATCCCGGGAAGCAACAAACGGGCGCGCGGGCGCAACAGAAAGGAAAGGCACCAAAGGGAGCACGTCGAAACAAAAGCACAACATTATGTACAAAAGTTGAAAATCCTACATGTCCCAAAGGGAACATGCAGAGTGTCTTGTGAACACTTGTGTTACTGAAAGCAAACCTAAACTACCCTACACTAACCAGAGGTAAAGGGCGCTCAAGTAAAACCTGCAACAGCAAGGAGAAGTAGTTGCCCTTCCTCACAAACTGTGACCATGTAATTGATTTGGTGCCGAACATGGTCGAAAACGAGAGTGAAAAACCTACTTGCAGATGGTGTTTCACCCTCCTCAAGCTATCAACAAACAAAATATATACCTCCTGAAGTTGATCTATACTTGGATTTGGGAGGCACTGTTGCTGACCTTTGGCACACTAAAGCTCTACCTCATGCTCTGAAGTGAGCATGACCGGCGGCAACTCTGTCTTTGGCTCTGGACTAGCCGTGTATCCGATCAAGCACGCCCGACTCTTATGTTTTGCCCATTGCTCAAGTTCAATCCATGAGATGGGATTCTCTTGGAGACTCTTCTCTTGAAGAGGAGTGCTTACAGGATCGATCGCACAAAGCCGGGCGCGCATGGTTCTGCCTCTACAAGAAATTAGATCTCCTCCGAAGGCTGCGCCCTCGGAATTAACCGATTTTCTTCTCGGACAGGGGCCCGATGATCTCATCATCCCAATTAGAGTCGCACCATTCTTCAACTATTCTGCAGTCGTCAAACATGATGACATTGGTGGAGATGGCATGTATGTAAGGGGTTGTTCGTTTATAGCACGCTAGCGGAGAGGGGACTTGGAAGGAAATGGGAGGATGGGCGCGAGAAGACGTGGAAGGCGCGCGCGCAAGAGAAGTGGAAGCGCATGTGGTAGGGATGATGGAAGAGAAGTGAAGGTGAGGGGATGGATAAGGGATGGAATTCTCAATAGGGGAACGTACAGAAGTCAGGCACATGTGCGGCGAGAGAGGGTCAGAAGATGGTAGTGCAGGGTTGACCCATTGACAGGGTTGCCACGCTAGATTTGTGAGCTTCCATTAGCTCCACCCACTTTGTAATTTGAGGCAGCATCTCGTGAATAAACTGCAGCTTACATTGGGTGTTAAGTCACCTAGATGGCCAACCCATGGACAAGGGACCTTGTAGCCAACTCTAGCTGCCTTTATGGAGCACTTGACTCTGAGCTGCATCATGTCCATCTCCATCTTTTGTACTTTCCTCTCAAAATTAGCTTCGCCATGGAGTCACCACCATCATCTGCATAAACTGTTCTTCATAAACATTTTGGTTAGAAAAAGTGGGTTACATGCATTTTCAGGATAATGGGGCTTATAAAATTGATTTGGAGGAGGATTTTGAAATTGTGGTGATGGAGGGAAATAGATCTGCTGTTGCAAATGGGAATTCCATGAAGGGAAATAAGTCATGATTGCACAACTTCAAAAGGTGGAACAATGGAAAAAGGGAGAAATGAATGAAAGGAGGGGAGACTAGTCTGCGAATGAAATAATGGGTGTGTTTCGATCAGTGGAGTCGCCAAATGCATTGAAAGATGCCTCCAAAGGTGGATCTCGCAAGAATAACACATCGAACTCACCGAGATGAAGATATAAAGCTCTTCACTCTTGTCCCATTGGCGTGCTGAAAGCTGTTGGTTGTCAAACTTGCACTGCGCGTCTCGAATCTGGGAGAACCGAGCTGTTTGAGACAACAATGGAACCGTCTCCAAGCTGTGGGACCTTGCGCGCTTGAGACAGATCTCTGGAGAAGGCCGGTTCCTCTACCTACCTCTAATGCTAACACTACTCCTCTTGCGGAACGCATATTCTAGACTAAACGTGCCAGGACCGGTATAGAAGGATGTGCGGGAAGGGAAATCCTAAGCTAAGGAAGGCGATAGCGCAGGAAAGGGTCAATCACTCTCCACGAGTGGCGAAGGAAACAAAGAGGACGCGGAGAAGAGGGCGGACGGCACACACCACAGATCAACACTCGGGCCCAGACCTTCAGCGCGCACATCACATGAACACAAGGATCGGCGGGAATACGCACAACATGCCAAAAAAAAAGAGAGGTGAGATGCAATGAAAACATGAAAGGGAAGACAAGAGTTCCACAAAACACGATTTTATTGCTCAAGGGACGAAAGTCATTTACATTCACGACGGGAGGAGAGAATACATTGCACAGACCATGCTAAGGTCTGAAACCCGTGGGAAGTCGGCCACCATTTTGGCATGGTGTCGTTACAACAAAGAAGGATCCTTTCCAAAACAAAACTTTGCTATTTATAGAATAAGGAGAGAAGAGGAGAAGACAGAGAGGGAAACTCGGATTCAAAATCGCAACCACCAACAAGTGACAAATACTTGTAAATCCGCCTGCAAGGTTGTCAAATGCACTTCCCCATGTCTGTTTGGCATGGAGAAGAAGGAAGGAGGCAAGATCTGATGAAATCTAGTGGTTGGGGTTGATTGGATGTGTGCATTGATGAGCTAAAAGACATTTCCTTGTTTTTCACCTACCAAATCCAAATCTGATTTTGATAGTCCAACATGTAGATTGTGTCAAGTAGCTTTCAAATGAGGCCCAGGCGCGCGGGGAATCGAAAGCACCGCAAAAAAGTTATGGTCTGTCCGAAGTCTCCACAGTCGCTCTAACACGTAATGACATGTGGCACGCGCTGATTGACTAAAGAAATCGGCCAACTATTGATCTTGTTTTGTCTTTTTGCCATGTGTCACACACCGGTTGGTTGTCCAGATTTGGCGCCCTATTGGCACGCTTTGATAGGTTGCGTGTACCACACTCAAGTTTGACAGTCGATGATGTGGCACAGAATGACGCAAAGGAAGATGCAAATGTAGGCGCATGGAAGGCGCGCGAAGGTGATGTGCGGGGAGAAATGGAGGAAATACTTGTTGGAGACAAGTATGGGGATGGGCGCGCAACATTCAATTTAAGGAAGGCGCACCCGCAAAAAAAAGAAAAAGACGCACGCGAGGGAGCTAAGTGTATGCAAGAGCACAAGAGGAATGAAAAGGACTTAGCCAATTGGCGGGTAAGTCTACGAGGTGCGCACAGGAGTGCGCAGAAGATATAAGGAAAGCGGGTTTGAAAAGGGAGGCGCAAAGCAAGAATGTGAGGAGATAGAAGAATGAAGGGGAAAGGAAGCGGGAAGGAGGAAAGAAGAAGGAAACAAGGCGAGCGAGGTGCGCGGAAGAATTGCAGCCAACAAATTGTGCCAAGGAAGCAAACTTGAGTGCACACAACCTGAAATGTGAAACATCAGAGTCAAAATGAAATATAAGTTATCCAAATAACTTGGAGAGTTATTTGGGATAACGATACTATAACTCATTATTAATAATATAGGTTTGTTATTATTCTAGTTGTGAGTTTGTTAAATAAACAACTCACGTATAGCTTATTTGTTGTGAGTTGTTTCCTAAATTTTATGAGCAACTTCACCTATATATTGTGTATCATGTCTTTGCATGAATTAACTCATAATATATTATTTTGTGTGTCAAAATCTGCTCCTACCATTTGATTTGGTATCAGAGCTGGTGCATTTCTTTGAAATGGAAAAATAATATTAAAAGAGGCATGTTTGTAGTTTATTTCTCGCCCCAAATTTATAGTATTTTTCTATGGAGATTTGATAGTGAGTATATGATATTGTAGAAGTTGTTATATTATTGCTCACGTTCCAGAGATAGAAGAATGTAGTTGAATGCATATATACTTCACATGCTCCAAACGCATCTATTGAGAGTTCGAGTTGCATTGGAATTTGAAGTCCATACTTGGAGTCGTATTTTATTGCTACCATCCAAAATTGTTTACTAGACTTGGCGCAATAAAGACGTGAAGGATTTGGAAGTGTGGATCCATTTTTGGAGTGGAAGTATATGCGTTTAGGTCACTTGGATCTCGGGTTGCTCTGCACCAATCTCTTCTCGCCATATATTCATCTTTGATTTCGAGCACCACGATTTTACTTGCATGCATCAATGAATTATTCCAAACAGTCAATGTGGAGCTATTTGAAAGTATAAATTGTATGCACCAATTGGATTATGTTTGAAATAATAACAGCCCAAGGTTGAGCACCGCACGCACTCATTTGTACTCAGATATGTCATTCACCTTCAATCGACATCTATGTGATCCATGCAAGTTCTTTGGATTCATCTTCGGCTTCATCCACATTACACTCATCCTTACGCTTCCTAAAACCATGCAATGGAAAAACCTCCTTACTGGTAATCAGGTTTTTTTTTGGGTTTTGGTAAAGTAAAAAGTCAAATGTGCGGTTGATATATAAATTGTTTTGTAGAGGATTATTCTAGTTGTGTCTAGATTTAGGGTATTTAGATTCTTTAAGTTTCATAAAGCAAAATTATCAAAAGCTTATAGCTAGTCGTCATCGAAAAAAAACGGTATGGGATATAGTACCATTTAGATATATTATTGCAGTAGTATAATGCTTTAGAGTCTTGTTCATTACAAGTAACTTGTAAGTGTTGTATCATTTTGTTCATTTTCAATAGATGAGTCGTTAATTGTGGAGCCTTCAAAGTTGTAGTTAAGAATTGTTCTCATTGTCATATTTTGTAAGTTTGCCCTTTTAGGTTCATTGTGTTTTAGAGTCCAAAACTTGTTTATTAGTGTATGTCCATTTAGTGTCTTTGTAAATGTCTGAAAAATAAAAAAGATTGCCTCACTTTTCAATAATTGGACGCATTTTCGCTTGAACGCGACATCCACTTATGGGGGTGAATTTTTCAAAGTGCCTCAAAGACAGATCAAGCTCACGAGTTAGCAACGTCACATCGGAGGATGAAGGCAAACAGAGGTTGGAGGTCAATCAGCGACCTCTCGTCACTTGAAAACGATGGGGCTGCATATCAACCGAAGTGACATTTTTGTGGTGTGATTATTTGCTTTCAGTTTGTGCGAAGTGCTTTCCACTTTGTGTTTTTCAGAGTGTCAATTTCAATGTTCCTAATTGACTAAGTGGAAATTTCACATTAAGGGGGGGAACATGATCCAATGTTCCATTTTCTTTTTCACTACGAGTTTGTGTGTATGAGCAGCTAAATTTCCTATGTTATTCCCTGCAGTGAGATATTGAAGAGGGTTGATAATAGTACTTGGCACATCATGATGTGGTTGTAGGTAAACCACTTGAAAAACTTCATTTTTATTTTTGGTACTCCAATTGAAAACCACCATTTTCAGTTCGTGGTTAACCATTTGAAAACCATACAATGGGTTTGTGATCATCCTACAATAAAAATCACCTAATCATGAAAGCAGGTGCAAGGACAAAGATAGGTTTTCCCCATGGTCGCACTAAGGGAGGCAATGTTAGGAATTCATATTTGTTAGTGCTCACATTATTTAAATGTGTGAGTATTATAGAGTATGGGTGATATATTGTAATATTATTAATATGAGTCATACTATAACTCGTCATTAATAATATAGGTTTGTTATTATTCTAGTTGTGAGTTTGTTAAATAAACAACTCATGTGCCAGCTTATTTGTTGTGATTTGTTTCCTAAATTTTAGCAACTTCACCTATGTACCGCATGAATTAACTCAAAATATATTATTTTGTGTGTCTAAATCTGCTCCTACCATTTGAACAACTCCATAGTTATTTTTCACACAAAATGAGTAGTATAGAAATAGAATCATTGTGATTCAACTTGGAATACCAAGACTCAGTCAAAAGTGCTCTCCCAAGATGATGAGAGGTTTTGTCATTACTAAAAGCTCATAAATATAGAAAAATACATTTTTCAATTTTTTACTATTTTTATTTGTTTTTATGTTTTAAATATTTGCAGCCCTTTGAAGTGTTTTTGACCTCAAAAACTTTATCAATGGGACACATTGCATAACCTCCAAGACCATCAAAACGAGTTCCTTTTGCAATCTTTCCAGTACATATAAAATGTTGGAATTCTCAATTGCGATCAAGGAGATATGACTCGACAAGGTGATACACTAGTGGTATATAGGTACTCTACAAAAATACTCTCCCAAACTACCAATTGAATCATTTTCCCTTCTTTGAGAAGCAATAGGCCCAAATGCTCCTCGTTTCTTACAAACATTGGAAATCTTAAGAGCAAAGTGATCACCTTCCACTTGAATGGGGTGGCTCACTCTAAATTTATTTTTACTTATTTCATACGTTTTAAAGCAATGGCGTCATGAACACGTGATGTAGAAGTGATGAGGTTACAATTCCCATGTTAGAATTCTCAATTATGGTCAAGGTGATATGGCGCTGACAAGGTGATACACTAGTGGTATATAGGTACTCTACAAAAACACTCTCCCAAACTACCAATTGAATCCTTTTCCCTTCCTTGAGATGCAATAGGCCCAAATAGTCCTCGTTTCTTACGAGCATTGGAAATCTTGAGAGCAAAAGTCATCGCCTTCCACTTGAGTGGGGTGGCTCACCCTAAATTTATTTCTACTAATTTCACGTGTTTCAGAGCAATGGCATCATGAATGCATGATGTAGAACTGATGAGGTTACAATTCCCACATAATTCACAAGGATGAAGATACCAACACCACCTATTGTGGTGACTTCTTATGCCACAATACATGCAAATAAGATGATGAAACAAATACCTTCCATTTGCATGAGCGAGAATACCCACAATGATGTTGAGCATGTTGGTATATATATGTGTGGTTGCTTTATTAAAAGGAAAACTCATTGTGGGCTAAGAATATTCTCCATGCATCCAAGACCAAAAATCTTAGATCTTGTTCCCGCCTCAAAAGGTTTCCAAAAGCCTTTGATTTGTTGTTCGACACTATCAAATAAATATGGAGTGTGGTAAGAATGTGAGGAAGCGTGATTAATTCCGGATACCAAAGCCTATTTTTATTATTTTCCGTAGGCTAAGGGGAAATTAAAAGAGGAAAATAAATTAATTTAAGTGGTCTAAGGATATTTTTATATTTTAATTGGAAAAGGACACTTAAATTATATTTTAATCCAAAAAACATTAATAGAATAAAATAATAATAAAAGGTTGACTTCTATTATTGGGCACACCGAGTTGGAATTAATAAATAAATAAAGAGAGCTGCATGAATACCAAAATCCTAATTTTAGGATAGGAGGTGAATAAAGTATTTTTAAATGTGTTTAATCCTATTCTTAGGATGGGGCACCAACATAAAGGAGGAATTTATTATTTTTAATTGTTCAAAATCATGCATGCAAGTCTAAAAGGGGGGCGCCCACTTTGGAGAGTGTTTGGAAGTTATAAAGGCAAATTTGGGGTTCATTGTACAAACATGGGTTCATTCTTTATTTGCAAATAGCTTCAGCTTCTCGAATAGCAATAGAGGGCAAAATCCCTCATTTGCATACGAGTTTGAGGACGAAAACCCTCACATCTAAGCTTGGTAATTCCATTTCGGGGGTTACGGTGACAATTCGGTGCAAGCGTTCGCCCGTTTAGCTCCAAACAATTGTATAAGACACTTTGGTATTTTTGTTGTAGTTGGTTCACATTCAATAAATAAAAGACCAATTTTTAAGCATTGTTTTTATATAAAAAATCAGATTATCGCTGTTGATATAAAAATTAGATTTTTATTATTGTTGCACTAGGGTTTAACAAAAATATCCGAATTGATAGAAATTATCAAGGATATTACAGGAACCAAAATAGCATGTCATCTCTTCCTCTATTTCCATGGCGCGCATCTACACCAAGTGGGAAATTCTTAGGCCTTGTTCCTACCTCAAAAGGTTTCCAAATGTCTTTGGTGTGTTTTTCAAAATTGCCAAATAAAAGTGAAGTATGATAAGAATGTGATGAACCAAAAAAGCATACCATATCTTCCTCTATTTTTTTGGGCATCTACATCAAGTGGTTTCTTCTCTTCTTATTCATCTTGTAGGATGGATAGGTCCTTTTAAATTTCATCGCAAAATGCTTCTTTTTGTGTAAGATCTTGTTGAAGCTTTTGCATAAGCTTCATTGCACTTTCGTTTACTCGAGTAATCCTTCCGCCTTGTAAAAATCATACGCATTTATATCATCGACTTTGTAACGAAGCTAAGGTTCGTAGGCACCGATTGGTTTTCATCTTTTAACCATTCATTTTTATTAATGAGTGACCCATGCTCATTTTTCGAGCCAAAAATGGATCAGCATCTTCCACTACGCCCTCTTTACTAAATTTGTTTTAGTTTGAAAACACGATAACACACGATAATAATCTTCTCTATAATTATTCATTTCCAAGAGTACAAATATATAGTAGCTTGATCTCCTAAAATTACTCACTTGACATAGATAAGTTTTAACTCGTAACAACCACTCTAAATATCTTCACTAGAAGATCACTAACTCCAGTATGTTTATTACTTGAGTAACAATCATTTACACGACATAGTATTTATTCTAACAATATATATTTGCTCACTAACAAATGTTTTATCACATGAAACATTAATTCCTAACATTCCCCCGTGTATACATGGGAGAAGAGAGTCGTATTCAAAAGGAAAAACTTCTCTTAAAACACTGTTTAGACCAAGTACAATTCCATCGAGTTGTCTTGTAACCCTCGTGAACGATGTCTTGTAACCCTCGTGAATGTGTAGCTCTCAAGCCACATTTCGTGGTACATTCCACAACCCCTTCCCCAAACTCCCGACTCGTATCTCCAAGATTCCTAGAGCTCCCAAACTATCTAGACAACAATCCATATTGAGTTTATCTTAAAAAAATTGTTTCCCTCAAAAGCAAGGTTCTTCAAAATACAATTCTTTCTAAGATGTCACAGCAAGGGTTTGTTCACAACACAAAAAAAAACATAAAAATTCAAAATAATAAAAATAATAATACCGAAGACTCAATTTTTGTTGTCTTCATATGTAGCCATTGTTTTAGATCGTTGCCACTCTAATCACCAACGTCGTAACTGGTATTCATTGCACAAGTTACCAGTCTCAACATTTAGTCGTTTGGAGCAGCTAGTTTGTCACTAAAGAAATTTCACAGCCTCGTCACTAGCAACTGACGAGAGGTCATTGGTCAACCTCCAACCTTTGTTGCCTCCTTTCTCCAACGGGTCTGCTTCTTGCTCAGCAGATTTGATCATGAGTCTCATTTGTAAGTCATTTCTACGAGAATAATCCCCCTGAGACTAACACGCTCATCGGACGTCAAGTTCCACCGAAAATGTGTCCGTGAGGCAATTTGGTTTTTTGGACACTTTGACTCTTTGACTCTCTAGACCTAAATGGCATTAGACGACTCTTGCAATAACTATAATTTTACTCAATTTTAGACAAGACTTACAAAACACATTAACTATAACACACAAAACTAAACTTCTAAATTAAAAGACCGATTTAAATTCTAATATAACATTGAGTTATGATTAGAATATACAAAATTGCATTGGTCGCTATGGAACAACAATAACCTATATCTAGACACAACTAATAATACTGACCATTTAAGACCTTTTAACATACTTCAAATAAATGACAAGGACTAACTTTTAAAAACATGAGTTTTCTATTGAAACACACACCTTCATTGAAATCCACTTGTGGTGTTAAGCCGTGTAGGTGTAACCAATTCGAATCAGTGATTGCCAAGTGCAAGTTGAACAAAACAATGCAAGGAATCTGGCTTGTGAGGTGTCGATTGAATTGAAGCTCACATCAAACAAGTGGCAAAGGAAAGACTGTGAAGTGCCCAGATTTGCGATGATCAGGTAGATGGAGCAGTTCATATTACACACTGCCCTGGCATCTCAAACACATACCAATCTGCGAAGTGCATGGATTTTAATTAGATCTACATACAAATGATCATGGGGATGGCATACAGAGTTGTTGATCTTCGAGATAGCAGGTCAAGGAAACCCACAAATTCAGACTTTCATTGCAAAACTGTCATGCAATTTGTTAACTCCTGTGCATTCAGGACTCAGCCAGCTGTCAGATGAGTTTCTTGCCACCATACTCTTCGCACTCACAGTAATGAGACTCACGGAGTTTACAAAGCACTGGAGAGTTGACTGACTGCTATAAGAGATAAACACGGAAGCACAAATGTTGTTGATAGAGATGAGAAAACACAAACCAAAAGAAATGATGCAAACCACCTTTCCTTCAATTTAGAACATCGTCTTAATATCATAAACCAAGAAACAATGCCTGAGGCAAGGTCGAGAGAGAGATGGATATTTTAAGTCTATGATGCTGAGATCTGACCAATAATCCACATATATATGAAAATTTCAAGCCACAACACCAAGATCAACAAGATAATGGCTGCGCATGAAATCCTGATCACTTTAATGCCTCTTTTTTTAATGCATTCCGCTGCAAAGAAAATACTACCACAATAAAACTATGATATAATATTAGAATAAAGAAATAGTATTACAAAACTATCATGAGGGGGCAACCATGAATGGCGATGGATCTACCCCAAACAAGCTCAGAATTTGATATGCTCTGGATATCAAATGCTAAATTTGGTACATTTTGCAAGCTTGATAACAAGTAATAATAATCTTCTATTCAATTATTCATTTCCAGGAGTAAAAATATATAGTAGCTTGATCTCCTAAAACTACTCACTTGACATAGACAAGTTGTTTTAACAACTTGTAACAAACACTCTCTAAATATCTTCACTGGAATCTTTCTCACTAATTATAGTATGATTGTTACTCATGTAACAATCGTTTACAACACACATTACTTATTCTAGCAATACATATTTGCTCATTCACAAATCTTTTATCACATGAAACACTAATTCCTAACACTCTTGCCATTTTTTCAAGCTTGCTTTCCCCTTTACTTGCGAAATTCCTGCAAAATTATGCAACAATTTCCAACACCTATACCACTGATCCAAATTGAATTGATAGTCCGGTAAACAACACAATAAATTGCAGAAACTTAATGTATTTTACGTGGAGGCAATTTTATTGCAACAATTGTAGCCTACAAGATTACTGTAGAATCGTAACAAAATGAACCATGAATGAATGGGATTAAAAATGCACATAGAGAGAAAAAAATCCTTGATAGAAGAATTGATTGCTTCATCAATGTGAGAGGTATGTAGGGCCATCTCTAATAAGAGATGTAACTATGAGAGATACCTTACATCTCTGAGACGAGATGTGGAGCTGCCACTCTTTGTTTTGCATATTACATATTGAAGCAATCTCTGCAAAGAGATGTGAAGCTACAGTAGGTAGGTAGCAAACTCTAAGAAGAGATGTGAAGCTACAATGTTCTAATATCTCTATATCTGCACCCGTTGATTTTTACAATTCAAATAACAATTCCTCTTAAGCTATTACTAGAAGTAAATGCGTAGTCTATAAATAGAATATGAAATGAATCAACTTGGAATGTGAAGATTCAAATTCCAAGGGTCCCCCAAGAAATTGGGAGGTTTTGTCATGAGTCAAAGCTCATAAAATGCATAGTTTATATTTTTAGGTAATTTTCTAGGTTATTGTATTTTGCATTTCTTAGGGTCTTTGACGCATTTTTTTGGCCTCAAAAACTCTGTTAAACAGACACATCAGCATAACCTTTAGGGCCATCAAAACTAGTTCCTTTTGTGATCTATCCAACACATATAAAATAGTGTTACGCGGGACACGTCCCCTAGCATTTGGTAGCGTCCCGAACATTTCGGGGACTTGAAGGGACATCCCCTATTTTTAGTTTTTCAAAAGTTTTCTGATGTTTCTACTTTCAAAAATTTGTTTTATAAACCAAAAACATTGAATTGTAATCTCGAAAGTACCTAAAATACATTAAATATAGTTTAAACCCCAATATTAATTTTTAAATATTATTTTAATAGTCTTCCTCAGAATTTAGGAAAAGTTTTGCTATCCCAAAACTCACATCCCTCCATCCCCATGTCCCCTCCCCCCGACGTCGAGGCTTATGTAACCATGATATGAATTTAGAATTATCAATTGCGGTCAAGAAGATATCACTCTATTAACATGATGTACTAGTGATATACTAGGGTTTTCATTATTTTGTCAAAAGACTTCCAAACTGCCACCTTGATCATACCTGTTAGCCTTCAAATCCAGACTAGCAATTAATTTAACTAGGCAAGGAAGCCTAAAATGTTGTCCTAGGTACAAAGTCTACCGAATTTTATTAATTCTCCTTTGACAAATTTTAGACCATTCTTAAAATCAATCACTTTTCAATATTTATCCCTCCATATGTAATTTAGCAGAGCCCAGCAGTCCTAACACAAAATTGCCGCTAATGTCCGTCTCGAAACCCATTTATACAAAATCTCCAGAAAACAAGAACTTTCAATTTTATGCATTTGGTCTTTTTCTAGTACATCATTATGTAATATTCTTTTACAGGAATTGGCTGTGTTAATATTGTAGCAATCTTCATGTGAACCACTACTCAAGGAAAATGATATTAACACCCTCTGATTCAGAAAATGACATTAACTAAGAACTTTCACATTCTGATTCCGAGTTTACAAAATTTGCATGCTCCACATGCAATTAGCATGATATTCCAAATTTATAATGTCAAAACAATGTTTTCACAAACCAAAAGCAGACAAATTATTACCATCACACAGGCTCTAACTCTATAATTTTCTGCAAAATTATTAATAAATTATGAATCAAAAATGAAAAATGCACTGCAAATGAGATTAAAGAAGCAAAATAAAAAAAAAAACCTAAAATGACAAAGCTTCATGGGAACAAGAAATTCAGAATCTACAATCTAACAGCATTCTAAGTGCAAGTCCCGATGAAGGATGCATCCTTATGTCGTGACATCTAAGCTGAATATGCTAAGCCAAAAAGAAATTTAACAATTTACCATTAAATAAAATAGAACAAAAACCACTATGACGATAAAATTTCAATAGAACAAGAAATTCGGACCCTGTAATTTAACAGCATTCTAGGTTACACCGCCATTAGAAACCAAAAAGAAATTCAGACTGCAATTTAACGGCGTTCTAAGTGCAAATCCCGGGGGAATTTGACAAAATAGGTACACTTCCAGTACAATTTAATAAATTATAATAAAATAAAATAACAAACCCTATGCTGACGAAAATTTAATAAGTGAACAAGAAATACAGAATATGCAATTTAACAGCATTCGAATAACAATTTCCCAAAGCTCGGAATAAAATTGACAAGAATTATTTATTTTAAACGATAATTCAAAAATTTCGCACATGAAGTCAAAAAGAAAACAAGATACTCTAGCGATCTTGTCAATTCCAACGCTTGAATTTTCTGCAAAACAAGAATCGAGAGACCGCGGGGAATATTAAAAGATACAAAGTAGCAAGGGAAAAGCAAATTACGCCAGACGAAGCATAATGGGCGCGCAATTCTTCTCGGCAATGAGAGCCCTAAGGTCTCTGCGCGCCTTGTCAATAGCTTTCGAATAATCCGAATACAACCCCGCAGCCATTGGTCCTTTCTTGGCCTGAAGAAAAATGAAGTTGTGGGTTTCGAACCTTGGACCTCCAAAACAAACAAATAGGGCTGTGGATTAGGTGAAAACAGCTCCAATAGAACGGAGGTCAATTGGAGGTATCGGAGATATTTTCAGTCGCGCTCTGATTTTTCCTTGTAGATGATACGGGTCGGCTATTTTAAGCCATGGAATTATGGAATTATGTGCTTTTTCCTGGTGTTGGGTGCTTTGCTATTTTTAGCGGCTCCAGTGGCCTACGTTAAACTTAGAAGAGGCCTTTGGTCTTGCAAGGAATCGCTTTTCCATGTGGATAAGAGGCGAAATAAAACAAAAGCCTGCTTTTACCTTGGAAAGCTAACGAAATGTTCCAAAGAGATTATCTTTTTGTCTTTTATTATACTGCCGAAGGCAGGGTTTATAGTCTTCACCTTTACAAATAACTTCATCTTTTTGGACCAATGCTCTTATGCCAGCTCTTAATTATTATACTACGGAAGGCAAGTGTATATGCTTCACCTTGACAAATACTTGGTCTGACAAGAACCAATCAAATAAAGCCACATTTATTTGAATAACATTCCACTAAAGTCTGGGAGTGAAAATTTATTTTTTCAAGCAATTGTATTGGTTAAGGCCTTTATTCGAACAGTCCAAAACATTTAGTTGTTTTCTTCTTGGGACTGTTTTCGCAGGGCTCGAGGTTGTACGTTTGTCAAATATCTCCCTAGCATTGCGCCGACCCCTTCTTCTTAATGAATGTTTGAGAGGTGTCCATCAATATTAATTTTTCTACTATCAATGTCAAAGCTCTCCTTTTGGCGCGGCTGGCAGGGAATACGCATGCCCGCAGAGGGGATAACTTTTTGCCATGCTACCATATTTTGGATGTTTCAAATTTTAAGACAATTGTGTGGGGTTTTGAGATCGGATAATAATGCTCATTCTCATTTTCTTCAAGATTGTAACAATTTGCTAATTCTTCTCGTTACATTGTGGTTGTGCAGTCGTTTTATGTTGGAGGTGGGCAGAACCCACCCTCTATCTTGTATGCTTTCAGAAGAGAAACTCTTGAAGTTCGCCTTCAATGTAACCATTTTATTAAATTTAATGTTCTTTCTTTTTTAACTGTTTACCGCAATTCAATTCAATCTTCGTAGTTAACGGTGGCCGCATACTGTTTGATCAGACCGATGGGCAACAAATTCAAAGGTTGTTGAGCAAGCAGAATGAAGGCATATTTGCATCTCTAGAACAAGGGAAGAGGTCCATTGTTATCAGAGATCATATAAACATCCCAATCTAGAAATGCAAGCCCAGAAGCGGGGAAGAGGAGTACAAACCATTCAATTTGCTCAAGAAAAGCCCCAGGTTCTCTAATGACAATGGCCAGTTCATCTCGGCGGATGATGAGGATCTTGTGAAGGGTCCTCTAGACAGGGAAGACATTGGAATTACCTATACAAGAATTGAGCATGTAAGTTAATTAATATCCCTCTTTCTGTCATCTATGCATTGCATATAAAATGTGGTGCTTATATTGGTCTAATAATAATAATATGAATGATGGCAGCAAGAATGATAATGTCCCACACTAGGAGACTCACTCCACCAGGATAAACGTTGTTGTGAAAGGCAACTGCACTAGTTCTTCCTTTCGACTACCCTGTGCATGTAACAAGAACATTTTGTCTAAATATTTACAAATAGCCTATTTTTCTTTTAGTACCTTTTGTATATGCAACATTGTAATTTGACAATGCCAACTATATAATACAATGAACATTACTAAAAATCAATTTTGTTGGTTTGATGTTCCATGTGTGCTACAGAAAATGCATCCTGGAGTACTAGTGTTTCATCATCTATCATCTGCTTCGGTGCGTCTTGAAGAATGTCCTTCTCCGGTCCTTGAACACTCTCCAAGCTTTAACCATTGGTTTTCCACTTTTCATTCTGAGATCTGGACATATTTTGGTCTTGGATTTTCTATTTTTCCATAACTATTTTGTCCAGATATGATAGAGACAATCGTGTGCTTTTACAAGGCTACTTGTGAAGTTCTCTCTTTCTGTATACAAGCCATGGTACTCAATGCTACATTTTGTAGTCTTCAAAATGAATGTTTGTATGAAATTTTAAAAGGTAAGTAGTAACTATTTGAATATTCCACCGCTGCATTTTGTTCAAGCTTAGATAGTCTCTTTCCCAAAATCTCCTATAGTTTGCACTTGAGTACAAAATCAATATGAAACATTTTTCTATTAATGAAAGGAGACAGGAAAACTATCACTACACTAACTATGCCAATGTCAACATACCAGGTCTTCAATTGGTTCACAAATTTCTTTAATAATGTTGGTGGTGTAAGACATGGTCTATGTAAAACACTAAACACATAATCACTTCCATGAGTTTGAAATGTTTCCTTTTAGTTGTGTCTATCTTGTTGACTTGAAGCTTTTATGATTTTTTGCAAAGGTAGAGAAAACTATGAATTGTCTTCTTTCATTGTCAGTTGAGATGAGCAGTAAATATTTCCAGACATTTTCTTACGCGTAGCAGCTTAGCTCCCTTTCTGAATTGCACATCCCATTTACCTCTTTGATGAATTTTTCCCTCTCGGCCTGTACCTCTGTACATGAAAAAAAGCTAAAAAAATGTTCACAATTAAAGATCTTCAGCTTCCAAAAGTTGTTTATTGTTGTGAAACTGCTAAATAAAAACTCTGCACATTTTTTACAATTTCAACAGTAATTTCCTTTCAATTCCTCTGGTCTGTTATGATTTTGATCAATTATAAACGTATATTTGCTACGGGGTTTATGGCTCTCCAGACACGTTGCGTCTACTGTTATTTCCATCTGCTTCCCTGTCACTCCTGCCAAATGTTTGTGGATGATTTCCAAAACTCGTCACAAAGCTTCACATCTATCACCTTGTGCAATGACACTACCCATTATCTTTCACTCCTGCCTTTGCACTTGTCAAGCCAGCAAGCAATTAATTAGCGGCTTTTTCTCCTCTTTGAAGTATTACAAATTTGATTGACATTTCTACAATTTAATATTTGATTTCCTATTAACAAAATATATGATTCTACATAACCTTTCCATTGCATCCACATTATACATTGTATTTTACGATAATCTACACAAAAACAACACAAGTTCCCCAACATTAAAAATCTGAACTCACAACGAGCAAAGCTAAAATCAAGTGCTACTGATTTCAAGAACTACTAAAGAAGAATTCATTTCTACAACAAAATATGAACACTTTTATTTGCCCGCATACAACTTTACTTTAGTAGAAAATGGATTTGCACTGCATATTTAAATTTGATTAAAAAGGGCGGTTCGCATGCCCAGTGGCGCACATTTGAACGACATGTTCATAATATGTTTGTCTCATACATTCCACAACACCATCACCAAGGCAACGACAAATTCCTTGCAATAAATATCGAACAACACCACAAAACTTCACCTTCGGCAGGATTTGCCATATCATGGCCTTGTTATTTATAGACTAAAGTTTTTATTTAATTTATATTTTAAAAAGTTTATTTATTATTTTTGATTGGATGAAATCTTTTTATAGACATTTCGGGTTTTATGATTAATAAAATATCTATTTTTCTTTCCTATCCACTACCAAAGCGACACCTAGCAATTTTTAGATTTTCCTATAGTTTAAACACAAATATTTCTGACAAGTATTAATGCTAACTGAAAAAACTTTGTCCCACAATAATAGTTTTCACACAAGTTTTTCTGTAAATATAAATGTACGTGTAGTAATCACACGAGTCTGTTTATTTCCAAATTACTGTTGTCGAGTACTCTACTGAAAGCAGGGGGCGGTTGTACTCTATAATTACGCATGTGGTTATTTCTATGCACTTGTTTTCCTTTTTCTTTGAATCTGGGTACTTAGGCATCGCCATACATTTGATTTGACTAGGGCTTCTGCATTCGTCACCATTGATCTAGCCACCTTCACTCATTCTTTCATTGAGTCTGCGCTTGGCCTGCGTGATTCTATGTTCGTCGCCTCTACCCTTACTGGTTCCTTGCTTATTCCGGTCACCTCTTCTCAGCTTTCACCCCTTCGTTGGCTTGCATGTTTCGTGTGCTCTACTTCACCCCTCGTCGATCTACTTGGTGTTTTCTTGATGTCTCTCTTGTTGTGTTTCGAACCACTGGTTGGCGTGCTTGCTTCTCTGGTCACAGACCTCATTGTCGACCTTATCGATGTGCTCATGTTTTGTGACCCTATTGTTGGCTGTGTGTGTTCGCCGCTTGTTTCATGCTAACCCGAGTCTCAGGATCTCATCGTTGTTACGCCTCAACCGTTGCACCTTCCAACACACTTGCAGTGCTCAGCGCATTACTTAGCCTACCTGACACGTGGTGTTCACCATCTCTCCTGGAAGTTTCACGTTAAATCGTGACCACCCTCCAAGTCGAGCTCCCCTAGCGGACAACTCACCCACGTTCTCCGGCGTTCCAACGGTCAACTCGCCCATCGTGGTAACTTACACACCCGACACACGAACACCCAACCAGCCCGACAATTGGCTAACTCAACTGGACGAGACACCTCAAGTCTGCGCCTACACCATTAACTTGCCCCAACGATTTACCTCCCAACTCACCGGAAGGTTCCTGTATTTTGGCCATTGCACCAGAAAGGCATATTTGCAGAGTCTAAAAATATTGAGTCCTATAAATTCCAAACACCATCTATTGATTCCTCTATCAAGGCGTCGTAAATATTATATTGAAGCAGACTTCATTCACATCACACTTGGATCTATTTCTATGACTATGGAGAATTGACCGCCCCATGGAGGTAGGTGAACTTGTGATTTACACAAGGTAGAAAAATTTAGAAGTCAAATCAGATTGCAGAGCCGAACATTGACATTGCACTCTAATTTGGACGTAATTTTGTCCAAGGACTTTGCACACTTTCCCCATGGAGTTACATTTTTTATATTTGTTGTCGACAATATTAAATTGATTGCTCTACCAAAAATGTGTTTTATTTCTAGTTGCCCACAGATGCAATCCTTTTCCAGAAACCAATACTAGCCTCCACCAAAAGTGCAGGGTCACCGCGATCGTTGCCTTTGTGTTTGAAAGTCCATACGAGAGAACATAATCGCCACAAATAAATGCATTTGCATGTGAACTTTTAGGCAGGCCAATCTATATTAATATAAACTATTTTGTATACCTATTTCCTAGCCTCCCTACTACTTTTTAGGCCAAGGCTTTGCGTTCCTTAGTTGTGTTTGTGTGCTCATTTGTGGATCTCTCTTAGAGATGTTAATGACCTATTAAGGATGTATGTTGATAGTCCTTTCCATGTAGAGATTCTCAGTTCATTTTTGACTTCAGAATTATGAGGCTTTTAAGTGACTATTCAAGAAACATGTGGCTATTTGGTTCCCCAATGGCTAAACCAAATCCTCAATTTCTGACAGCATGAACATCTACAAATATTTTTACAATTTCTTCGGCAGCATATGTCATTCATGGCCTTGTTTCAAATGGGTTTACTTTAGGGTGAAGTTTTCCATGGAGGTTTGTATCTTCGTAGAGGTCGTCGAGCAATCGCATCTCATCGATCGGGTGCGATGGAAATGTTGATAGAGAAATAAAAGAAAGAAAAAGAACTTTTAATGTCCACGAGGTTACCAAAGATAGTCTATGGGATAGCATATCTTACTAAAAATCTTTTTGGCATTCGGATCTCAAAATTGAAAGTGGAAAGAAGAGGAACTTGAGGATTTTGGAAATGAAGAATTGAGCATTATGTATCAAATGAGATGTAGTAAATGAAATCCAATGTAGAGATGTGAAATGTCGACATAATTAATTAATAAATAAAATACTTAGTAAACATAATTAATTCCTCCCATCACTAACCCATCATTACACTCTCATCTTAACCATGTAATAATTAATCGCAGGATTAATTACTTTTAATCCCTATTATCTTTATCTCAATTATTATCATCATTCCCTAATATCCCATCTCACCATTAATCATTTTTATTCATTATTAATATCCTATTATCCCACTCTAATCTTTATTATTATTTTCTAGGAATTTAAATTTCCTACTCACCTACCCACCTACTCTACACCTATCCTACACCTAGCTTCTCCATCAAATCACATCCCTAATCATAATTAATCTAACCTAACCCCGACCTAAGCAAATCCTCCACCTCCAAATCTAGAGGCTTCTATTTCTGAAGTCTCTCTAAATTTCTCTCTTTCATATTTAAAAATTTAAATATATTTCCCTCCATTAATTCAATGGAGGCTTCTTCTAAATTCTAGAATTCTCCAATTTTAGATCTTTCTACCCTCTCGTGCAACAACTATTGATCTTTCATCCACATGGCAAGATCTTAACCCTCCATTTTCCCTTCCTCCACCTATAAATAAGAGTGTCACCCTCCATGGCGACCAACTTGGAAGAATTACAATTACATGTTGCCAAAATCTCTTGAAAAATCCTTCATATCCATCAAGCATTATCAAGCAAAATATGCAATTTACAAGGGGAGGTGTTGTCGAAGCCACTCCACAAATCTAAAGCAAGTTAATTCAATCCAACATCTTGAGCGCATCCAAATCATTAAGGGAGCAATCACATCAATGGGGTGCGATGGAAATGTTGATAGAGAAGAAGAAGAAGAAGAAGACGAAGAAGAAGAACTTTTAATGTCCATGAGGTTACCAAAGATAGCCTATGGGATAGCAGATCTTACTAAAAATCTTTATGGCATTCAAATCTCAAAATTGAAAGTGGAAAGAAGAGGAACTCGAGGATGATGGAAATGAAGAATTGAGCATTATGTATCAAATGAGATGTAGTAAATGAAATCCCAATGTAGAGATGTGAAATGTCGAAATAATTAATTAATAAATAAAATACTTAGTAAACATTATTAATTCCTCCCACCACTAACCCATCATTACAACTCTCATCTTAACCATATAATAATTAATCGCAAGATTAAATACTTTTAATCCCTATTATCGTAGCTCAATTATTCTCATCCATCCCTAATATCCCATCTCACCATTAATCGGTTTTATTCATTATTAGTATCATATTATCCCACTCGATTTTTATTATTGTTTTCTAAGAATTTAAAATTCATACTCACCTACCCACCTACTCTACACATATCCTACACCTAGCTTCTCCATCAAATCACATCCCTAATCATAATTAATCTAACCTAACCCTAACCTAAGCAAATCCTCCACCCCCAAATCTAGAGGCCTCTATTTCTAGAAGTCTCTCTAAATTTCCCTCCTTCATATTTAAAAATTTAAATATATTTCCCCATCCATTGATTGATGGAGGATTCTTCTAAATTCTAGAATTCTCAAATTTTAGATCTTTCTACCCTCTCAATGCAACAACCATTGATCTTTCATCTACATGGCAAGATCTTAACCCTCCATTTTCCCTCCATCCACCTATAAATAAGAGTATCACCCTCCATGACAACCAACTTGGAAGAATTACAATTACATGATGCCAAAATCTCTCAAAAAATCCTTCATATCCATGAAGCATTGTCAAGCAAAATATGCAATTTACAAGGAGGTGTTGTCTAAGCCACTCCAAAATCAAGCAAGTTAATTCAATCCAACATCTTGAGCACATCCAGAGCATCAAGGGAGCTCTTCATTTGGTAAGTGAAGGTATTGCATTCTTTCTCCCTTTTATCCAACTCAATCAAGTAGTGCTTAGGATTGTTAGATCAGGAATCAAGTTGTTTTGGTTTCTTTTTACATTTGCACTAACAACTCTTTTTGCATCTACATTCTAGCGCCCACCATGGGGCTTAGCCCCAATATCTTCCTTGTTTTTAATAGTATTTCATATTTAGAACAAGTTGTCCAAATTTGGAAAAAACTTCATTTTTGTTTACACCTTAAAAATTTGAATTTTCGTGACAATTTTTCGTATTGGTGCCTATGCCTTGTCTTTCAGTGCCTATGTTGTAAGAAGTGGCGTCTTTGACATATATCAACACCTTTGTATCATATATTAATTTTTGTGGTTGTAGGGTTATACTTTGGTGCCTTTGTCGAACCCGTGGCGCCTTTGTGGCATACATTAGCACCTTTGTTTCGACATTTTGGTATGCGGAGTTTGGTGCCTTTATCTATATTTTGGCGCTATGCTCTATCAATTAGTGCATATGCTTATACTTTGAAAAATCTGAATTCTGCTAAAATTAACCTTTACTGTTTGGCACCTTTGTTATGTATTTTAGCGCCTTTACTAAGCATTGTAGCGTATTTGCTCATACTCCAACGCCTTTGTTTGCTTTAACCTTCTTTGGTGTCTTTACTACATGAAGTAGCGCCTTTGCTTTGTATTGATGACTTTGCTTTACTTTGACACCTTTGACCTAAAGTAGCACCTTTAATCAAGTTATTAGCGCCTTTGTTGGATTATAGTTTTACGTTAGTATTAATCAATCTAACTATATTTTTAGGTGTTTTGGTGGTGTTTTATAAGGTTTCACATTCTGTTTTTACATAAATATTACAGGAGCAAGGGGAAACTCTATCCGTTTCAATACTCACCTTGCGTTTATACTATATTTTTTTGTGAAGGATTTTTGCTAATTAAAACTACTGACCCCCATCTTGTTTTGCAAAAGCATGATCAGTCTAAGAATACCGGGGTTATAAACAACAAACTACTAATCCTTTGTTTTGTAAAGCCTCTTCTTGAAGACCCCATTATATAATATAATATTTGTCATTAATTTTTAATTATTATTTTGCATATATCATCCTTTGTGTGTTTTACATTGCTTCTTGTTTTTATCTCGAAGGCAAAACCGTGTATGCTCTCCTCTCGCATCCTAGGATGATCTTGAGGATCAAAAGCGGTTAGCCTCTCCCTTTTTATTTTATAGGGGCAATGTGACGTGGAAGTGACATCCACGCACTTACTATAGTTTTAGGGGTCTCGTGATCATGGGCTTCATCTCCACGCACATAAACATACCCCGTGTTGTGGCAGGTATATAAATTCTTGGAGAGTTGTCGTTATTGACTAAATGTTTACTTGTTTTAAGAGAAGTGTAAAGTGAGGGGCTTCCACGTCCCAATACCTAGGCCTTAAACAACATCCTTGCAACACAGACTTGGGCCCCACGTATCGCAAGCTATATCGAGGATTCCCCTAGTGAGCATGTATACCCTAGATTAGGTAACCTTTTGGTCTCATATCAAGTTATAATGCAAGAGAGGCCACATTCCCTAAGATCACTCTCTGACCCCACATTGATATATACATGGAGAGACAATTGTTGCACCACCGTCGGTGTGTGGTATTTAAAGCGGCGAATAGCTTGAATGTAATCCCACTTGACTATTGAGTTGTGGAGCTCAATTACTTCATATTAACATGTTATATTAAACTTGCAGGATACCACGATGGTGACATCGGTTATGGAGGGACCGACATCGGTCAAGAAAGGAGGAACCGACATCAGTTAGGGCTAATCGGCGTCGAAATTACACATGCGGGAGTGTTTTATTTAACTCTCGGAATTAGATCTAAGTTTAGCATTAAATCAAATCTATTAATTGTAATTACATCGCTAAGTGCCCTAAGTTTGTATATGCCTATATAAGCATGGAAGCTAGGGTTTAGAAGGAGAAGATTGTAAAGAATTGATGATTATTGTGAGAATAATTGTGAGAGAGAAATTATTGGTGAAAAAGGAAAAGCTTGAGAGAAAGAAAGTATTGTACATCGTGAGAGGTGTGGAAGATTATAGATCTTTAATTGTATATCTTCTAAAAGCTTTGGATAATATATTGGCTTGTTTCTTGGTGGATGTAGCCCACACTTGGTGAACCACATTAAATCTGGTGTTGATTTATATCTCTTGTTTCGTATATTTCTTTTGGTAGAATATCTATTTTTATTACATATATGCTTAGATCTGATATATTATTTATGTACAACCTTGTGCTAACCCCAACAACTAGGTATCGAGCTTTGTTTGAGGGTTTATGTGTTGACAAATTTACTCACAAAGGGTTTTTGATTGAGTGGGAGCTCTGATAATGGCGAAAGAAAACAAATATAAGGTAGAAAAGTTTGACGACCGAAATTATTAATTATGGAAGATGCAAATTGAGGATTATCTCGTATCAAAGAGATTTGTACTCACTTTGTTGGATGAAAATTCTAGACCTACAAGATGATTGATGAAGAATGGGAGATTCTTGACAGAAAGACTTTAGGATCTATAAGATTGATCCTGACGGCATTTGTGGCTTCGAATATTACGAAGTGACTTCTATAGTAAAGATAATGAAAGTTATTGCTAATTTATATTAAAAACCTAGTGCTTAAAATAAAGTTTATTTGATGAAGAAACTATTTAGTTCTAAGATGCATGAAGGTGGATCTACATCTTGTCATTTGAATGATTTTCAATCTATTGTAAATCGATTAAAATCGATTGATATTTTGTTTGATGATGAAGTGAAAGCCCTTTTATTCTTACGTTCTTTGCGTGATAGTTGGGATAACTTGGTAATGGTTGTTATTATTACAACATCTGCTAATAATATTTTGAAGTTTGATGATGTGCTCATTATAATCTTGAATGAAGAAATTTGCAGGAAAGTACAAAGGAATCATCATCTGGGAATACTTTGAATGTAGAAAGTAGAGGCGAAAAAATGAGAGATCCAAAAGTAAGAATAACGGGAAATCAAAGTCAAGGGATGACAGATCTAAATCCAAAGGAGGAGATTACTTGTTAGAAATGTGGAAAGAAAGGACATGCGAAGAAATATTGTTGGTCGAAGGATAAAGAGAACCAACACCTGAGACAAAAAGGTAAAGTGTCAAATATTACAACAAAGGTAATGCAAGATGCTTTTATCCTTTCTTTGGATAATAGAATAGAATCATGGGTTTTAGATTCGGGAGATATTTCCATACAACCCCTAATAAGGGTTATTTCGAAATTATGTCTAGGGAAATTTTGGACATGTTTATTTGAGTGATGATGAACCTAGCAGTATTACTAGTAAAGGGGAAGTTCATCTAAAATTGCAGAATGGAAATACATGGGTATTTAAAGATGTGAGGCATGTGTCAAGTCTCAAGAGGAATCTTATTTCTGCAGGGCAACTAGGTGAAGCTGGTTGCATGGTTACATTCACAATGAGACTCTTGGAAAGTCACCAAGGGTGCTTTTGTTGTGGCAAGAGGTAAGAAGGTAGGAACGTTATATTTATCTACCTATGTTATTGATTCCTTTTTGTGTTATCTACTTTAGATTCAGATGCATGCATGTGGCATAATCGGTTGGGCCATATGAGTCAAAAAGGAATGCAAATCTTAAAGTCTAAGGGTAAGTTATCAGAGTTTGAAAGATTTAGATCTTGATTTCTATGAGCATTATATCTTTGGAATGCAAAAGAGAGTGAGATTTCTCAAAGTTGGGGCGACTAAGGATAAAAATTGGAGTTTGTACACTCGGATGTGTGCGGACCAGCCCAGGTAGCTTCTCATGGAGGATCCCGGTATTATGTTACTTTCATTGATGATCTTCTGAAAGGTATGGATTTATTGTATTAAACATAAATTTAATGTTTTTGAGACTTTTAAAAGATGGAAATCTCTTGTTGAGAATGAATCAAATTCAAATTTAAAGTGTCTTAGATATGATAATGGTGGTGAATACTATAGCAAGGATTTTAATGATTATTGTTCAATGAATGGAATATGTAGAGAAATGATGGTTCCAAGAACACCACAAGAGAATGGTGTTATAGAAAGAATGAACAGGACAATCATGGAACGTGCTAGAAGTATGAGGATACATGTTGGATTGCCCTTGCAGTTTTGGGAAGAAGTAGTTGATACAACAATTTATTTGATTAACCGTGGGCCTTCAAGTTCACTAGATGGAGGAATACCAAAGGAAGCTTGGACCGGAAAAGAGGTAGATCTTTCTTTTCTTAAAGTTTTTGGTTCAGAAGCTTTTGTGCATATTGATAAGGAAAATAGAAAAAGTTGGATGCAAAATCTAAGAGATGCACTTTCATTGGTTATGGATCTAGTGATTTTGGATTCTTTTTTTTTGGGATTTAGAGAATTCTAAAATTATTAGGAGTCGTGACATTGAATGGAATGAAAAGAGAATGTATAAGGATCAAATTTTGGTACCCAAGGACGAACCGGTTGAGAAGTTTGTGAATGAAAATGAACTCTCGATTTAAAAATAATACCGACAGGGTTACACAGTAACCAGTGTCGGTTGACCCCGATCAACATCGGTCAATTGAACCGGTATCGGTTATAGAAGAGTCAAACCAGCATCGGTTAACAGAACCGACATCGGTTACAAGTGACCGGCGTCGATCACTGTCATAATTGGAAACAAATGTCTAGGAGGTCCAGAATGAGCCTCTGGTACCCCAAACTTATGTGAGAAGGTCACAAAGGGTAAGTAAACCTCCATAAAGATTTACACCTTCTCTATCTTATTTATTATTGACTGATAATGGTGAACCAAAAAGTTTTGAAGAAGTAATGTAGGATAAAACCCACGTGCAGTGGGAGTATGACATGGATGAGGAGATGGACTCGTTGGAACAACACCGAGTTGGGATTTGGTTATGTTGTCGGTGGTAAGAGAACATTGCGAAAAAAGTGGGTTTACAAGATCGGAAGAAGAGGGTGGGTAAAAAGATATAAGGCAATACTTGTATAGTAAAGGGATTTACACAAAAAGAAGGTATTGACTTTGGTGAAATATTTTCTCCGTTGTTAAAATGACTTCCATACATACTTTGTATTGAGTATAGTTGCAATACATGATTTGCATTTAGAGCAACTAGATGTGAAGACGGCTTTCCTTTATGGTGATTTGGGTGAAGAGATTTATATGCAACAACCAACTTAGGTATGAAGTCAAGGGTAAGGAAAATTAGTGTGCGATTGAGAAAGAGTCTATATGGGTTCAAGTAAGCTCAAAGGAAATTGTACACAAGGTTTGATAATTTCATGCATGAGCATGGCTATTTGAGATGTGTATATGACCATTGTGTTTATTTCAAGAAGCTTGAAAATGGGAGCTATATTATTTTATTACTGTATGTGGATGATATGCTTATTACAAGATCTAGTATGCAGGACATTGGTGAGCTTAAGGGAAAGCTAGCTCACACATTTGTTATGAAGGATTTAGGAGCTGTAAAAAGAATCCTTGACATGTAAATACACAGAGACATGAAGAATAAGAAATTTTATTTGTCTCAAGAGACTTATATCAATAAGGTGTTGGAAATATTTAACATGCAAGATTCAAAACCGGTGAGTACACCTATGGTGGACACTTCAAATTGAGAAAAGATCAGTGTCCTTCATCACATGAGGAGGTCTACATGACACAAGTACTATATGCTTCAGCGATTAGGAGTCTCATATATGTTATGGTTTGTACCAGACCAAACATTACACAGGCAGTGGGAGTTGTGAGTAGATTTATGGCCAATCCAAGTAAAGAGCTTTGGAAAATAGTCCAATGGATACTCAGGTATTTGAGAGGGACATCTAACATGCAATTATGCTATGAAGGTTTGGATATTACTTTATGTGGCTATGTTGATTCGAATATGGTTGGAGATCTGGATGGTAGAAGTAGCACTACTGGATCTATTTTCACAGTAGGTGAGATAGAAGTTTGTTGGATTTCAAGATTGCGAAGGTTATGGCTTTGTCTACTACAAAGCGAGTATGTTATAGCTACAAAGGCTAGTAAAGAAACGATATGGATGAGTAAGTTCATGGAAGAGTTGGGAAAGGAGCAAGATGATTACAAATTGTTCAATGACAACCAGAGTGTAATTCATTTAGAAAATAACTCAGCATTTCATTCTAGAACGAAACATATTCATTTGAGGTATCACTTCATACTACAGGTATTGGAGGATGGGCAGCTGAAACTAGAGAAGATTCACATGAGTAAAAACCATGTGGATATGCTAACGAAGCCATTAGCAAAAGAGAGGTTGGAGCTACACTCTACTTCTGTTGGTCTTTGAGTTTGAGACTTTAAGAGGAAGAACCAAAGCTAACGAAAGGATCCAAGAATGATGATGTACATGTATAGTGTAGTAATTTATATCCAAGTGGGAGATTGTTGAGTTGTGGAACTCAATTACTTCAAATTAGCATGTTATATTAAACTTACAGGAAAACACAGTAACCGACATCAGTTATGGAGGGACCGACATCGGTCACCTATGACTGGTATGGGTCAGGCAAGGAGGAGCCGACATCGGTTAGTGCTAACTAGCATCGGTTACCTATGTAGGAGTGTTTTATTTAACTCTTGGGAATTAGATATAATTTCAACATTAAATCAAATCTATTGATTGTAATTTCATGGCTAAGAGTCATAAGTTTGTATATGCCTATATAAGCGTGAAAGCTAGGGTTTAGAAGGAGAGGATTATAAGAATTGATGATTATGGTGAGAATAATTGTGAGAGAGATAATTCTTGAAGAAGAAGGAAAAGCTCGAGAGAAAAAAAGTATTGTACATCGTGAGAGGTGTGGAAGATTGTAGATCTTCAATTGTATATCTTCTAAAAGCTTTGGATAATATATTGGCTCGTTTCTTGGTGGATGTAACCCACACTGGGTGAACCACGTTAAATTTTGTGTTGATTTATATCTCTTGTTTTGTATATTTCTTTTGGTAGAATATCCACTTTTATTGCATGTATGCTTATATCTGATATATTATCTATAAAACCTTGTGTTAACCACGACATTGACTAGTTAAAAATTTGTGATTGTGTGATTATGACTTTGCTTGATTGTTTTGTTGAAACTAGTGTACAACCCTCACATTAGTCCCTCTAACTAAAATATACACCTATCATCCATCTATTTTGACTGTGACATTTGACCTCGATTTTGGTCACACATCATTTACCATGTAACTTTGATCATATCTTTGTTATCCATCATCCACTTACCATTCACCCCTTTCACATCACCCTATTAATATAAATCAAAGGAAGTAATAAACCTTTCCACTTAATCAATAAGATTTAAATACACAAAAGGACATTTATAAACATCCCCCATCTCACAAAATCCATTTAATACATCCCCACCTTACCTACGTAATTTATTTCACACCACCTTACCCAATCTAAACAATCACCCATCTCATCATCACAAAACCCCCACTTAATCGTTTAACATTTCCTATTGGTATCCCCATACTTACCTAGGCCCAGGAATCCTAAAATAAATATCACATCATACGTAACCTTTCTTACACCTAGACATCCTCACATCTTCACTTGACCATACACGTACACTTCCTTACATCCTTGCATCATCAAACACCTCATCCAAGATCCCTTATTGACACGATTAAATTAATGTTATTAATTAACACCTTAATCTGAGACACCTAAACTCGGTCCTCCTAAGCCCTCATGCTGAGGCACATCCTAAGCCCTCGCATTGAGGTAAATCCTTCTTTAATCCTCTCATTCCTTTTGCCATCCTATTGTCCAAAAACAAGGTTCGATTGTTAAGATTGTACATCGATTGATAATAAATTTTCTCTTGTATTCATTTACACATCTTTCACTTATTTAATACACCTTCATCACATCCATAAAATAGGATCTAATGGTACACAAGAGAAGACCTACCCAATCATTTTGGAAATGAAGACGAAATAAACTACCAACTAAACACATAAAATGTAAATGAAATATTCAATCACAACTACTATGATGCCAATACATAAGAAAATCTCACCCAATGAGAAGATGAAGAAACAATGGTCAACACCAATAGTGATGATGATTCAAGTACACATTTCATGGGAGGAAGAAGCAGAGAGATGCTTAATCACTTCATCGATAAAAATAAAGATGCTCTCTTACTCCAATTATATCATATGGGAGTGAAACTTCCTCCTGATTATACTCGTGACCAACTTCATACTCTTCTCCATGATGAAAGCGACCGCATTAGACAATAACCACCACCCCCACAACATTTCAATCCAAATAATCATCGCATTGTACATGGACGGGATAGCGAGAGAACACCAACAACTCTCAGGCTATCTAAGGAGGATGTATTATCCCAATTCCAACAAATGAGTAACCAAATTGCTCAATTGGACTCGAACTTGATCCACAACGACCAAATGATCACAAATCTAAACATTCCCAAAGAACCCACTTTTAACTTACCGTTTTTCAACCATCAAGAACCTACCTTGGAGCAAGAAGTAAATTCTATGAAGGAAACACTTTAAGGGTTGCAACTCAGAAAACAAGGATGATAATACAAGTTTGAGGAACTTTTCCTTATCTATTTGACCACAACATCTTGCGAGTCCCTTTCCCTCCATACTTTAAACCACCAAAGTTTGATAAATACAAGGGAAAGGGGGACCCTCGTGAGCATGTTAAGGAGTTATATATGCTATGTCAAGAAGTAGCCTATGACGACTCTTATCTATTAAGACTCTTTTCACAAAGTCTAGGCGGTCCCGCCCTTAAATGGTTCCTCCACTTGCCTAAGGGATTTGTCACTACCTTCACCGACTTGTTAGAATTTTTTTCAAGCACTTCTCATACAATGTAGAACATGATGTCACCATGATTGACCTATACAATACCAAACAACACAATGGAGAGATTTTCATCCTTCCTATAAATTATGGTGAGCCCTTGTTAGTCATATTCCATGACCCATCGTAGAAAAGCAACCACCACCATCTTTGTCGCCAACCTTCATCAAGAGCTAGTTTTTCACTTGCAAGTCCATTGCGCCAATACCTTTGATGACATCATAGAAAAGGGAATGCAAATTGAAAAATCCCTCATTGTCAAAGGCCTCATTAAATTGTATTCCCATGACTATAATTAGTCCAACCAACCCTATATATCAGAGAGGCCTAAATATTTCAACAAAAATAAAAATGTTGTCGGCGATGGGGTGAGAGAGACTAAGCATGTTCAACACATCCATAAAGTTGTTGATATATCCATCGCCAAGGGCCAACTGACTCTACTGCCAAGTTTTAATACGAAGGACGCATGCCCCCTTGGTGGATATATTGAAGCAATTGTTGACAAAATAGTTGTTGCCAATATGGTTGTTTTCCCCCAAACTCAACCAATCGATGAGTCCAGATTGAAACCCTCTTGATTTAAGGAAAATGAATATTGCAAATTCCATAGAATCAAGGGTCATGCCACCACTAGGTGTATGAAATTGAAGAATTATATTCAAGATCTGATTGATCAGGGTGAAATTGAAATCGAAGACAAATTTTCCTCTTCCTTCCAAAATTAGAACCTAGGAATCTATCAAAATGCGCTTCCCAATCATAGTCAAACCGCGCTTTAAATAAAGGTCAACAAAAGACTAGAAAAACCCCGAGTCATCCACCCACCATTCTAATCACATCAACTATCATTGCGTACCATTCCAGTATGAATCTCTTGTTCGTCATATCCAACATTCTCCACATCAAGTAGCCAATATCAAGGTCAAAGGTCCTTCACAAAACACTCAGCACGTGGTTACGACTTAAAGGATATGTTGATGGTCTAAGGAGCTTATTATATCTTCCTCTAATGTCTGCTACCACATGCTCGAACAACATCATTGAATAACTTGAGAAGACTCCCACACGGATATCCATTATGGATCTTCTTAAAACATCCTCTGTATACAAAGATATCCTTTATCATGCCCTTCAAGAAACATGTGTCCCAAATGACATCGATCCCACACAATTCCAAGCCCTTGTTTCTCATCTTTACTCCCATCCAACATTACCACTCACCTTCACCCAATAGGACTTGCCACTACACGACCCAACTCACAACCTCCCTCTCTACATTGAGGTTCACATTGAAAATGCTCGCGTGAAATGAGTGTTAGTGGACAACGGGTTTGGAGTCAACCTTTTTACCCTATTGTTGCTTGGATCGCACACCCGTAAAATCTTGAGATGATACAAGACAACATGATAACATCCCCAGGTGTGGGACCTAGGCTCCTTAGGATGAACCTCGGGAGAAGGCTGACTTCCTTTTAAACAAAGTGCATCTAATATAAGATTAGATCATGAAAACTATAGAGCAATAAAACAAACTAAACTATCTAGATTTTCGAGAGAAAAGGGGGTAGAAGGGTAACTGAAAATACATGAAAAGAAGGTGATGCACCAATAGTTTGATGAACAAGTAGATTTTCTTCACATGCACAGAGTACTTCTACTGAATAATATATGACATGCACAACTTCTTATTCTTTTTTCTAGCAAAAAATTCCTATGAATATAAAACTTAGAGATAACAAAAGGGATTTTATCTATTCCACAACTGAGATAAATAAGTTTATAAATCACAACTTGTAATTTGACTAAAGAAAGATAGTTAATGTGAAGGCAAGATAAATCATCACATACAAGGAATTACGAGCATTCACAAGTATTGAATGAGCTATTTGAAATACACAACACATTAAATAGTTGAAGGAAAAATATTGTTCTTGTATATTATTGAGGCTAAAGCCTATATATGAGAACTCAAAAATGGTAGAGCCTCTTTACAATAAGATCTAAAAGTTTTTGTATTACATAATGGATTCCTTTGTTTATAGATTAAGGGGGGTGATAAATTGTAGCTACTCCCCTTAATCATTACATGCTAAAAATAGAATGCATTTACAATTAAAACAATATCCCACAAAAATAACTAAGTGGTTGTGCAGGTTTGACTGAGTCAAACATGTAACTCGAATGGTATTACAGCTTGGAGACTATGCAAAAATGACAGCCAAGTTCGGCTAGGGCTAGCGTCACCCTTTTCTTGATCTAATTCTTCTCCTCCTTCACCAGCTACCTTGTGCGTGTAATCAAGAACCGTTTGATGATTTCTTGAACTTCTTTGTCATGTGGTTTACACAAATAATGATTCAAGACCTTGGTTGATTCAACTACTTTGTTTAGTTTCCCATGTAACTTCTTAGTCGACTTATGAATTTTTGAGCTTTCTCAAAAATTTGGTACAATACTAACTTGTGAATAGATTCGAGACTAAAGGACTTGGTTACCTCATTATCTTCATTTACCAGGCTCTTGAACTGGGCAACAATTTGTTCTACTAGAAGTGCATCGACATTCTCATCAAGAAACCTACAATGGATGATGTCAAATTCATCTGTGATTTCATTGAGGCCATTAACTACATCAATTCTCTTCTCATTCGATTATATATCACCTCCTACAACATTCAGACCTAAAACTCCATGGCTTCACTATACTTGAACAATTTTGAGGAATCATCAATGATCCCCTCTTTCAAAAGTAGATCAGACTCCATGTTTTGTACCTCTTTCCAGGCTTTGAGTGTGAGCTCCAAATTATCGCATTCTTCTATAATAGTTTCATCCATTTTGGAGAAAATTTCCTTTTCAGATTCCAACTAATTATATAGATCGACAACATCCTTTATTACTTGCTCTCCTTCTTGAATTAAAGTTTCGATCCATGCCCCCATTGCTTTCAACCTTGCTGTCAAATTTTCTTAACCATGGAGAAGGAGGTGTCATCAAAGCTTGTAAGTAGAGTAAGAGTAGTAATATGAAAAGGTTGTGTGACCTTATTCAGAATGACGGTCAACTGTTCGACCTTGCCTTTGAGTTCATCCTTGGTTACCTTATCCTTGTCAAACTTATCCATAAGATTACTAAGAGCAACCTGGATATTCTTCTTGGACCATTCATGAGTAGCCTTTCCAAGGGAAAACCTTGAGATCTGATAATCCACTAATCTCTCCCCAATTTGATCAACCGAAAGGTTATAAATGACCCTTGGTCTCTTTACTTTTCACCGGGAGTTAGATCTAGGATGTTGAGGTCAACAACATCTCCAATGAGAACATTTTTCTTCTGCTTGGGGGTCTTCTTGTTTAACCATGCAGGGATAGAAGAAGAAGATAATTGTTTAGTGGATGACATAGGAATATTCATCACAATAGTAGATTGGGTAGGTGTTACTAGGGAACTTGTTTTAGAACCGTAAATGGCAATGATGTGGTGATAAGAGAAGGTGGAGTGGAGAGTATGGCCACATGCATTGATGAAATGGAAAGAATGATGAGAGTGGAAATAGTGAGAATTTGTTGGGGAAGAGGAGTCCCAAGAGGGGATCCTAAAACTAGAACATCTCTAGATGAAAGAGAAGGAAGAGAGGAAAAAACTTGGGCCATGGAAGGGGATGAGGTGAGGAGTGTAGGAGAAATGGGGACAAAAGAAATGGAAGATGTGGTCAAAGGGAGAGTGAGAGGTGGAGGGGAAGGAGGAATTGAAAATGGTGAAGTAGGAAGAGGGGGAGAAAGAGATGACTACAACACTTAAGAGGCTATGGGAGAAATGCCAGTGTTAATGACCTCTATGGAAGGCACCTTGGAAGAGAGCTTCTGCTAAGGGGACCTGGAATAAGAACCTGAACCCCTATAGATAAAGATGATTTTACAAGGATTTGGAGCAAGTTTGGGAGTAGACCTCCTTCCTTTTGAAGAGGTGGGATGGCCCACTAGTGGTTGTACTTATTAACTATCTCAACAACAAACTATTATGGTGCTTTTGGTGTGATTCTCAATGATATCAACCATTGATAGGTTTGGTTGAGGATAAGAGTCACTCGTTCTTTTGAATGATGCACTCCTTGAGAGACCAATTGATCTATGACAAGGGTTGATTTTTCACATTGTTATGATCATAAGTGGGGTCCAAAACCTATTCATCATCATGAAGACCCTCCAGGACATCTGTAGTTATATACTGGGCCACTTTTTGAAGAGTTAACCTCTTAAAGTCTCTTTCTTGTATCATGACTTCATCCCTGTAATTAAACCATATATCTTCTAATTGTGGCACATGAGCACCGATGACTTATGACCGCAAAGCTTGTCCTAATAATCAAAACTGATGTGCATGTAAAAGGTTTTTAAAGTCATTTGTTTCATTTACCCTCCGACATTCTTTTTTTATACGTGGATGTACAGGTACACCTTCCTAAAATTATGGGAAAGTGAGCTCCTGTCTTGTGTCTGTCATTTGGATCTCATGGAAATGTAACAGTTACCAAACTAACGTTATCAAGACCCATTTGTTTATGGGGCACCTTGGTAACTTATAGGGAGCACCTGAGAATCCTACCACCCTAAGATACATGAATGTTGGAAATTGTAAGTAAATGCCTCCCCATTCTCTAACCACTTGTCGGTATTAGCCGAAATCCTTGATTGTGGAGTTCTTTGCCAAATAAATACAAGATAACAGAAAGAAGGCATCATTAAATCTTCTAAAATGCTTTATCCCTTCCTTCATTGTGAGTTGAAGGTATAAATCATAGATTTGTGATGCATTCCTTGACCCTACAGGTGAAAAACATGGGTAGTTCCTCATTCCCGTAGTCACATACACAAGATAGGAGGGCATGAAGAAATTACTAGAAGTTAGAACATCCAATAGGTGGAAATGGATGGCATTGGTGATATGTTACGCTCATTGGATAAAATTGGCATTCTTTCGGATAGTGGAAATCTATATATATATCAACTTTTGGAAGTCCTTACAAGATGGGAGTCCCGCATGACTCGTGTAACAAGGTGATGATGTCATTGACTTATCTAATGAAGTTAGAACATGGGATGGTCTTGAGAACTCTTCTTTGTCTAAGGCTTATATTTCATCATGTAGCTCTTGTTAAGGACTCTAGACAAGGCTTATAATTTGTTACCCAGTGTTCAAGAATGGATTTTGGAGAGATTTTGGCATATTCTTCAACATCGGGAAGTTTCAATAAGTCCTCAAAATAGTCAAAATTCAATCTGATTATGACTATCTTGCCATCATCTCTATCTGTTTGGGAGTCTTTATCATAGTGTGTGACAACAAAAAGCACAAAATTTGGGCATTGCATTGATGGAGGGAAATCAATAGCTAAAGCAAGTCCATCAAAAGATACCTTGCATCCATGCCTTTTTGTTTGGAGCTCTAACCCTCTCCTAACATTTTGGAGGGTCAATATGCCCAAGGTCCGTATCTATAATATTATCGACATCTGATGTAATGCTAGAAGGCGAAGCTACCCTATGGAAATTATAATTCATCTTGTCTTTCCCTTTAGATGATGATCTATGCATATACCCCTTGAAGTATCCTAAAAATCTTTCTTTGGAATGAAGGTGGAAGTCCCTTCCAGCAATGCAGTCCTACACTTTTAATGTGAACCTCTAATGTGCAATCTTGTTGTATAGTTCAGCCAGTGGAAGTTGAACACTATTTTATAGTCATGTCATTCCGAACTGCACCTCCATCCTTTAATTTTGACATGAACCTCCGAATTCACTACAGCACTTGCACTTATGATGGGAAGTTTTGACGTAATGTAGCACTTTACTCCCGATAACTGTGAAGTTGGGTTTTGTTTTGCAGCCACTTTGAAATGGTATTTCTGTGCCAAATTCTCCTTTGCCTCTCCAGAAAATGATGTTTTGAAGCCTAAGTTTCAAAAACAATAGAACCCATGAAGGTGAAAGAGACATAGAACAAGTCCACAACACAAGGATAAAACCCTAAAAAATGACACAAAAAGGAAGATATCAAGGGAGCTTGTGACGTCGGATGTAAAATGATAAGAAAAACCTAGAAATGAAACCAGAAAAACCTGTAAAATTTAACTTGCAAAAATTTCATGAATACCAGATAGGTTAATGAGAAAATTGTAAAAAACGCCCAAAATCCACCTAAGGCATACAATTGGAGGTGAGAGAGGCATCAACAGGTCATCATACTAAAGTGTCAGTGAAAAAGACAAGTGAAATTTTTCCTTTAAATAGAAAAATGAGAATTAATTACCACGGGGTGACATGTGCGGGAAGTTGGAAATAAATATTGACCTAATGTCAAGTTTTAGAAGTCGAAGTCAAAACACAATTGGCATGCAAATTGCACTTCAGGTTTTGAAACCCAAAAAACCTTAGAAACAGTCGGAAGTTGGATGTCAAAAGTTGGAAAGTCGAGATTTGAATAATATTTTAAAATGCAAACCGCATTTCAGGTTTTGAATTCCAAAATACATATGGGGGATCAAACTTTGGAACTCAGACTGTAGTTTATATGCAAATTGCATTTTGGATTCCGACTTTCGATTTTTACAAATGTCACATATATGCGGTTTTCGTGTTTCGAACTAGCTACGTAGTTTGTATGCAAACGCATCCTAACTTCCAAAATCCTACGTATATAAGAACTTTTCAATCACTTAGGTGATTTTAAAACAAATTTTCAGAAAAATAATACTTGGTACAAGGAAAAACTTTTCAAGAAAAAAATTCGAGAGTCCTCTTGGTAAGGGAACTTGAAAAATTTAACATTTTTGGCGACCTTCCGAGAATGTTTGCTTCTTAAGCATTAGTGCAAAGTGCCTTATGCAATCCATTGGGCACAAGAGTCCCTTTACCTCAAGAATATATAGAACTAGAAAACAAACAAAAAAACAAAGCAAGACAAAAGCAAAACAAGAAATACAATGTGTAGGGCACTTGGAGGAAAGCAAACTAGACTAAAATTATACATGGTTAACCTCCCAAATTACAAGCTTTAAGGAGCATCCCATTAACTCGGGATGGGTAGTGCTTTTCCATCAAGCTTAGATAGGAAAAATGAATTTTCCTCTTTGCAATCTATGATTATGTATGGCCCGCTCTAGAGGGCATCAAATTTTGCATGCATTCTGGCTTGCCCTATCTACATCCCATTTGAGAACCAAATCTCCTTCCTGAAAAGACTTGTGAGCTGCTTTCTTGTCAAACATTTTCTTGGTTTGAGTTTGGTACAAATCCAACGTCTGCATAGCCTTGTTTCATGTTTCTTCCAATTCCATTAACTCGCGAACCGCATTGTCATAGGATCACTTTCCATTACTTATAACTAATGTGTTAACTCCAAAGATGGCAATTCCAAAGACAGAGGGAGCTTTTCCTCCCTACCATACACTAACATAAAGGGAAAATTCCCAATGGCCCTCTTGAGTTATATTGTCCACCCGTAAGGAAATCTTAAGTTGTGTATGCCAAGTTCATCGGTTGCTCGCCATTGTCCTTTTGATAATCCGTATCAAGTTCTTATTACTAGACTCGGTCAAACCATTACCCTGTGGATAATAGTTTGACGAGGTCTTCAAATAAACATCATTTCTCATAGCCCATAAACTAAGCTTCGTGCGTATGAATGCCTTGGCATTTTTCTAAATAAGCAGTAAAGGAACACCAAACCTTGTCATAATTCCTTTGATAAAATCTAAGATGGATTTCTCATTTCCTTCCTTCAACACTACTACCTATGTCCATTGGGTGAAATAATCAATTGCAATTAGCACCCACTTATGACCATCACTAGATGGTGGATTTATCATTCTAATAAATTCTAGGCCCCATCGTACGAAAGGTTGATCTATTTGGATTGGATGGAGAGGGAGGGAAGCTAACCTTTGCTTCCTTGTGAAAAAGGCACATTCCTTACATCTTCTTACCCATATATGGGCATCTTTGAATAGTCCGACCAATAGTATCCAACCCTCATAATTTTCATAGCATAGCTTGTTCTTGCTGATTAATGACCTCCTGACAATCCATTATGGAATTACTCCAATATTCTATCAACTTGCTCTAGGCCTATACACCTAAGAAGAACTCCATTTAAATCTTTTTGAAATAGTACTATGAGGACATAGGGAATGGATTGAAGTTAGAAACTCCACCTTTGAGTTCTATCTAGGCTGGAAGGATATTCTCCTGATAGCAAAAATTCTTCATGTTGAACATCCAATCAACAGGAGTACGAGTTTCTTGTTGATGGTGATTATGTAACATTCTGTCACATCCATCTCTCGCCTCCAAATTAGCAGTGATGTGTTGACATAAACCTTTTCCTCGACCAATTTGGTCACTTTTATATGGACATCGTACTCCATGACTTTAGTAATCCTTCCATTTCCCTTTTCATTCATGTCCATATTCAATAATAAATTCTTGACCCTTGGATGTGATACCATCAACTGGATCCTGTTATTTGACAACATATGTTTGAACTTCTTCAGTGCCTGAATGATGGCGAAAACCTATTTCTCAACAAAATAATATTTGAGCTCATAATCTTTGAGAGATTTTTTGAACAAGGCAATTGGTTGTTCCATCAAATCATTATTCTGCTAAGTAATAATCCTTGAGATACTTTTTGACCCAAAAATCATAAAGGATGAAATCCTTTTCATAATTAGGATTTACCAATGTGGGAGCTTGAGAAATGGTTGTCTTAATAGCTTCAAAACTATCATTACCTTCTTTAGTCCAGCTAAAGGGTATATTCTTTTTAACATGCTTGTGATTGGTTTAGCCAAGGTGGAAAATTAAGGTATGAACCTTCTCATGAAGTTAATAGTCCCCAAGAAGCTTTGGAGACCCTTTTATGGCTTATAAGAGAAAGAGCCAAAATGACACGAATTATTTTTGGATCAATTGAAAGTCCATCCACTGAAATAATATGTCCTAACAACTTCCCTTCATGGTCTACAAAAATACACTTTTTGGAATTTAAGGATACCCCAAAATATCGTCACCTTTGAAAAACTTTTCTCAGATGGTTTATGTGATATTGTGCAAGCTTGGAATATATCATTATATCATCTAAATAAATGAGGATCATGTCATTTATAATCCCCTTAAAGGCCATGTCCATAGCTTGTTGAAAGGTGGCACCGATGTTGGATAATCCAAATGACATCTTATTATAGGCATATGTGCCCCACTTGGTCGTAAAATTCATCTTGAATTGATCTGAATCCTTGACTAGTATTTGATTATATCTCGAATATCCATCGAGCAATGAAAACCTTTATGTGTCTCCAAGTTATGAGAATTTGTTCCATAGACGGAAGAGGGTAATGATATTTCAAGGAATCCCGATTAAGATCTCTGAATTCTACGAATAGTATAATTTCCCATTATTTTTCCTCACTTTGAAGCCAAATTGGGCACCCAAGAGGAGTGCTTAATTGGGAAAATGATACTAGCTTCAATGAGTTTTGAAAACTCTTATTTCATAAGTGTTTCAATTTTATGAGACTGGTTTACTTTTGCTGAATGGCTTAGCATTTGGGTCAAGTTCAATTATATGTTGCACTAACCGTGGATCAAAATCCACTGTGATCCTCATAAATCCAAGAAAAAACATCATTATACTCTTGGAAAAGGTTAATAAAAGCCTTTTTCATCGGGTGTACATACCTTTTTAATCTTTAGAAAACTTTTCCCCGCAACTTGAACTTGCTCAAAATCATCCTCATTTATGCCATGTTGGTTTTTTTGCCTTTTGAGCTGGTCATTTGAAGTGAAGATTGATTCAAGAGTGACCAAACCTTTTGGAAATTTATTACCCTTCAATTGTATGATTTGATCATTGTAGGATTCTTGCAACTTGGACTGGTTTTTTGATGAGAATTCAACCTCCTCTTGTAGGAAAAGGATGATTTGTTGATCACTATCAAAAACTTTCCAATTACTTGCATTGTCTAGTATAGTTGGCCTTATGACCAACTTCACAACCTCTTGCTCTTCCTTCATAACATCATCAAGAATATCATACTGAGATCCCACCATTACAAGTCTATCTGCATCTTGATTTTGATTCCTAGGGACTACATGAATACCAAAAGCTTCAAAATCTTCAATCAAATCCCATACCCTATTTTGTTATGACCTCAAGAGATCATTCCTTGATGTGCTCTTACCCTGACTTGCATAACAAACTTACTATTACTAAAAAATAGTTAATGCCTTGATTCCCCATTTCTAAGCTAGTTGGATCGCCTGTACTAATGCTTGATATTCAGATACATTATTAGTGCAACTGAGCTAAAGTCAGAAAGACGAGAAATATTTCTTACCCTGTGGGGAAATCAACATCACACCAAAGATCGCCCCAATGTTTCTTCTTGACACATCAAAGAAGAGTTGTCATAACCCTTCAATATCATCTTGGGATTTGAAAATATTTGGTATCATAGTTCCCTCTTCATGGATACTGATAAGTTGTTAATCTGTTTGTTTTAGTTCCTCGACATATGGATCAAACTAAAATTTCGTTCCCAAGCATCAATGAAAATATCTGGAATTTCTTTAATAGGAGTGGTAGACTTATGATCGTCAATCTATTCCTCATAATCATGTATTTCATAATCCCCATTAATGGCATTAGAGGTATAAGGTTTAACATGATTCTTGTAGATTGGCTTTGGCCTTATATTTATCTTAGTCTGTACTTGGTCCTAAGGAGCATGTGTGACCAATCAATAGACAAATACCCACCCATCTTAGCGGTGAAATCCCTAGAGAGGCATATAACAAATAAGGGTGGAAGATCAATAAATGATATGTCTTGTGTGATCAATAATCTTGGGCATGCGTGAATGGTAAGATTTAGATCCTTTATTATCCCAATGGTTTGAATTTGTATTATCTAATTGAACAACTCCCCTTGCTATTGGCGTATATTGAATACCCAACACATCAGAACATGTTTAGGCATTATGGAGTCTGCTGAACCAGAGTCAATCATATAGTTATGAACTAAATGTTTGCCAATGATTAGAGAGATGTAGAAGGGTGGTGGTTTGTTAGATTTAGTAACATTTCTCCCCTCGGGTTGGCACAAGCTAGTATAGGTAGATGATCTCATGCGCTTAGTTGCTTCGTTTTGGTGTATCGAAGCTTTTCAACACTTCTTGTAACAAATTCCTTTGCGAAGGAATATAAAGTGCCTCCCACATGGTGACGTTAAGGTTTGTCTTCTTCATTTTTTCAACAATGTTGAAGGGAATGCTTCCTACCTTAGATGTTTTCTAAGTGTTGCTACATCTTCTTTTGGAAGGTGAGCATTTAACATTATAACATTGGATTGGTTTTCTTACCTTTTATCTTGACTAACCTACACCCCCATGATTTTCCTTCCGTGTATTTACTTATAGCTTCTTGTGAACGAGGTTGGCAAGTTGACGTTTGATTAACCTTTGGCGGTTAGCCCTCTATTGCTTTGTTTTTGATCGAGTATTATAAGCTATTGATGTGGGTTCTATATTGAATCCATAAAAATCTTCCTCTTGCCAATTCAACAAGGTCACCTTTCTGACGTTTGAGGATGATTAACATATTCTTATGAAGGAACATTTGTTGGTAATTCGTAGGTATGGATATACTCAACCATAAGTGCTTGACTAAGCACTCCATTGGGGCACACATTTTGATTATGCAGCTAAGAGCACGGGTAACACCATTCATAGTCTTGAACCAAGCTATTATGTATTGGGACGAGGGCTCTGGAAGAACTAGCAGCAAGGGGGGTTTTAGTATTTAAAGGCTTGGCATTAGCAACCTAATTTTGAATTTTAGTGTTATTTTAGAAAGGTCGTTTGATAGGTTTATACTGTTGATTTTGGGATTGGTAGGGGCGATTATATTGAGATTGTTGTCTTTTGAGGGCAACCAATTCATTTCCAAAACTCTGAAGTAGTGATTTAACCTCATAGAGGTCATTTGAAGGAGGAGGCACGAGCTGAGTTGGTTGGTTAGACACTTGAGGGAGAGGGGAAATGGTTGGCTGATTAGTGGAAAATTCAGGATACAGAGGCATTGGTGGCCTTGGAGCTATTTTCCCAACTTGATCAAACAATTCTCGGCTTGTATGACAATGTCTTAGGCATCGACATCATCCTTTCACCCATTGATTGGATCATAACCGCAACATCACTATTTAAAGCTCTTAAGTAGTATAAGAATGCATTGTTTGGGGAAGGCTTGATCAACGGCAGAATCCTATTCCATTTTTGGAATCAGAAGTTGAAATCTCCCATAAACTATTAAGGATCTCTCTTTATAGTAGTTAACTACTCCACGAGTGACAGATGGTCACTTTTGTCCTCGAACTGCTTACAAATATTTTCTCCCAATTCATCCCAATTACGTATAGTGTCGAGTGATAAACCATGGAACCATTGAAGTGCCTTCCCCTTAAGAGAAGTGGTAAGAAGTCTAACCACTACATTATTTTTTGTAATGTTATGAATTGAATAGATATTAGCCACATCTTGAATGTGTTCTATGGGAGTGATGTTAGTCTCACCCATATAGAAAGGTATACTTTTGAGAGCTGCAACAAGTATAACATCACGTTGAGCGAGTGCTAAAGGTCTGCCACCATTGAAAGTAACAAAAACATGGTTTCATACCGTCATTATAGTGAGTAGTTTATTTATCCTTAAAGGGGGAAATATTCCATATATGGGTGTTGAATGCGCTCTCTACAAGACGACGATTAATATCCACCCTTTCTCTTTCTTGGGGAGACAAAGATTGTTCAATATTTTTTTGGTTTTCTTTCCTCGAAGAAGTTCTTGTCTAACTCTTCACATAAGTACATGCACTAGATACTCTTTGAAATATAGAGATATGGAGTCACCACGTACTTTTAATTAATGCAAATGCGAAGAGAAGTACCAACTCTTAACGTCTCATCCCCTTTGGCGTGCCAAAAATTATTGTCACTTAGATCGCACACCCGCGAATCGTCGAGATGATCCAAAGTCAACATGGGAGCTTCCCAAGGTGTGGGACCTTGGATCCTTGGGATGAATCTCCGAGATAAGGCCGGATTTCTTCTAAATCAAGTGCATCTAATATAAGATTAGACTACGAAAGCTACAATGCGATAAAACAAACTAAACTATCCAATTTTTTAGAGAAAAGGGGGTAGAAGGGTAACTGGAAAATACATGAAAAGAAGGTGATACAAGAATAGTTTGATGAAAAATTAGATAGGATTCACATGCACAGTACTTCTACATAATAATATATGACATGCATAAGTTCTTATTCTCTTTTCTAGCAAAAATCTCTATGAATATAAAACTTAGATATGACAGAAAGGATTTTATCTATTCCACAATTAAGATAAATAAGTTTATAAGTCACAACTTGCAATTTGGCTAAAGAAAGATAGTCAATGTGAAGGCAAGATAAATTATCACATACAAGGAATTAAGAGAATTCACAAGTATTAGATGAGCTATTTGAAATACACAACACATTAAATAGTCAAAGGCAAAATATTGTTCCTATATATTATTGATGCCAAAACTCGTATATGAGAACTCAAAAATGGCGAGCCTCTTTATAATAAGATCTAAAAGTTTTTGTTTTACACAATGCATTCTTCTATTTATAGATTAAAGGGGTTGAGCAATTGTAGCTACTCCCCTTAATCATTACATGATAAAAATATAATACATTTACAATTGGGAAACAATCTCCCACAAAAATAGTTAAGTGGTTGTGTAGGTTTAACTGATTCAAACATGCCACTCGAATGGTGTTACAGATTGGAGACTGTGTAAAAATGACAGCCAAGTTCATCTAGGGTTAGCGCTACCCTTTTCTTGATCTAATTCTTCTCCTCCTTCTTCACTAGCTACCTTGTGTCTGTAATCAAGGAACCATTTGATGATTTCTTGAACTTATTTGTCATCGCTGCCTCGCACGTATAGTGATTCAAGACCTCGGCCAATTCAACTACTTTGTTTAATTTCCCAACTAACTTCTTGGTCGACTTATGACTTTCTTGAGCTGGCTCAAGAAATTTTGGTACAATACCAACTTGTGAATAGATTTGAGACCAAAGGACTTGGTTACCTCATTATCTTCATTTACCAGGCTCTTGAACTAGGAAACAATTTTTTCTACTAGAAGTCCATTGAAATTCTCATCAAGAAATCTACAAGATTGATGATGTCAAATTCATCTGTGATGTCATTGAGGCCATCAACTACCTTGATTCTCTTCTCATTCTGATTATATATCACCTCCTACAACATCCGGACTTAAAACTCAATGGCCTCATTATATTCGAGCAATTTTGAGGAATCATCGATGATCACCTCTTTCAAAAGTAGATCAGACTCCATGTTTTGTACCTCTTTCTAGGCTTTGAGTGTGAGCTCCAAATTGTCACATTCTTCTATGATAATTTCATCCATTTTAGAGATGGTGTCCTTTTCATAGTCTAGCTCATTGTATATATTGACAACATCCTTTATTACTTGTTCTCCTTCCTAAATTAAACTTTCGATCCATGCCCCCACTGCTCGACCTTGCTATCTGATTTTCTCGACCATGGAGAAGGAGGTGTCATCAAAGCTTGTAGGCACAACAAGAGTAGTCGTATGAACAAGCTATGTGATCTTATTCAGAATGGTGGTCAAGCGTTTGATATTTCCTTTAAGTTCATTCTTGGTTACCTTGTCCTTGTCAAACTTATCTAAAAGATTACTAAGAGCAACCTAGACATCCTTTTTGGATCCTTCATGAGTAGCCTTTCCAAGGGAAAACCTTGAGATCTGATAATCTACTGTGGTGATAGTTTCTTTTGTCTTGCAAAGAACTAGAGTTGTTAACTCAACAAATATCTCCTGGGTTTTATCGACCAAAAGGTTAGAAATGACCCTTGGTTTCTTTTCTTGTCGTTAGGGAGTTGGATCGAGGATTCCAAGGTCAAAAACATCTCCAATGGGAACCTTTTTCTTCTTCTTGGGGTTTGCTTGTTCAACCATGCGGGATAAAAGAAGAATATAGTTCGAGGGGATGACATAGGCTAATTCATCACAATAATAGGTTGGGTAGGTGTTACTTAGGGCACTTGTTGCAGGAAACCATAAATGGAAATGTAGTGGTGACAAGTGAAGGTGGAGAGGTGGAGTGGAGAGGATGGCCACAAGCATTTGTGAAATGGGAAGAATGATGGGAGTGGAATCGAGGAGAGTTTGTTGGGGAGAGAGGAGTCCTAAGAGGGGATCCTAAAGCCGAACATTGCTAGATGAAAGAGAGGTAAGAGAGGAAAAGCTTAGGCCATGGAAGGAGATGAGGTGAGGAGCGTAGGACAAATGAGGAAAAATAAATGGAAGATGTGGTCAAAGGGAGAGTGAGAGGTGGAGGGGAAGGAAGCATTGAAAATGGTGAAGTAAGAAGAGGGAGAGAAAGATATTTATGCAACACTTGAGAGGTTGTGGGAGAAATGATAAGGTTAATGACCTTTGTGGAAGGCACCTTGGAAGAGACAACTTCTACTTGAGGGACCACGGAGGAAGAACTGAACCCCATAGATAACTTGATGATTTTATGAGGCTTGATGAAAGTTTGGGAACATACATCCTTCCTTTTGAAGAAGTGGGATGGCCCACCAAAGTGGATGTACTTATTCTTCCTCAACAAGAAATTGTTACGATGATTTTTGCATGATTCCTAACAATATCAACCATTGGTAGGTTTGGTTGAGAATAGGAGTCGCTCGTTCTTTTGAACTTGCTACACTCCTCAGTACTAATCGATCCATGACAAGGGTTTTTTTACATCGTTCGATCATAAGTGGGGTCTAAAACCTGTTCATCACCATGAAGGGACATTTGTAATTCCACACTAGGTTATTTCTTGAAGAGTTAACCTCTCAAAGTCTCTTTCACTTATCATTACTTCATCCTTGCAATTAAACCAGATATCTTCCAATTGTATTATGTGAGCACCGACCGACCCATGACCGCCGAGCTTATCCCAATAATCAAAACTAAAGCATGCGTGAAAGGTTTTTAGAGTCATTTGTTACATCTCCCCTTCGAAATTATTTGCTTTATACATGGATGCACATGTATACCTTCCCAAAATTATGGGAAATTGAGCTCCTGTTTTGTGTGTGTCATGTTGGAGCTTATGGAGATGTAACAGATTGCCAAACTAAATCCATTAAGACCCATTTATTCGTGGGGCACCTTGGTAACTTATAGGGAACACCTAAGAATATTTCCACCCTGAGATACGTGAATGTTGGAAATTGAAAGCAAATGCCTCCCCATTCTCTAACCACTTGTTAGGGATTATCCAAAATCCTTTGATTGTAGAGTTCTTTGTCAAAGAAATACAAGATAAGAACGAAGAAGGAATCATTAACTCTTACGAAATGATTTACCCCCTCCTTCATTGTGGTGAGGGTAGAAGTATTAGATTTTTATGCATTCCTTGACCCTACATGTGACAAACCTAGGTAGTTCATCATTCCCACACCACATACATGAGATAGGAGGCCATGAAGAAATTACTATAATTTAGAACATCCAATATTTGGAAATGGATGACATTACGATATGATTTGCCCATCGGATAAGGCTAGCATTCTTTTAGATAGTGGTAATGTATAAATACATCCACTCTTGGAAGTCCTTAGAAAACAGAGCCCCCAACTCTTCTTAGTAAGATGATGATGTCATTGACTTATTGAATGAAGTCGAACATGGGATGGTCTTTGGAACTCTTTCCGTTGAAGGGTTATATTTCATCAAGTAGATCTTGTTAAGGACTCTAATACAAGTCTCATAATTTATTACCAGTGCTCAAGAGAAGATTCTAGAGATATTTTTGCATATTCTTTGACATTGAAAAGTTTTAACAAGTCCTCAAAATAGTCAAAATCCGGTCGATTACAATTATCCCATCATCATCTCTAACTGTTAGAGAGTATTTATCATAGTTTGCAATAACAATGAGCACAACCTATGGAAATTGTATTGATGGAGGAAACAACTAAAGCAAGTCCATTGTTAAAGATACGACATCCATGCCTTTTTGTTTTGAGCTCTAACCCTCTCCCAAAATTCTGGTAGGTCAATATGCCCAAGGTTCGTATATCCAATATTATTGACATCGATGTAATGTTGGAAGGGGAAGCTACCCCTTAGAAAATGTAATTCATCTTGTACTTCCCTTTAGATGACGATCCAAACATCCACCTTTTAAATAATCCTGAAAACTTTCTCTGGAATGAAGGCCAAATTCCCTTCCCGTAATGTAGTCTTGCACTTCGATGTGAACCTCCAACATTTAATCCCACTTTGTATAGTTCGATCGAGAAAAATTCAAACACTATTTTACAATCATGTCATTTCGAACTGCACCTTCACCCTTCAATTCCGACGAACCTCTCGATCATTGCATGTGTGACACTACACTTCTAATTGGAAGTTCTGACTGTGATGTAGCACTTTACTCTTGACGAAAAAGGTTGGGTTTTTTTTTTATAGCCCTGAATCTCTAAAATGGTATTTCTACACCAAATTCTCCTTTACCTCTCCAGAAAATGATGTTTTGAAGCCTAAGTTTAAAAAACAATAGAACTTGTGAGGGTGAAAAAAACATTGAACAAATGAGTCCACAACACAAGGATAAAACTTCAAAAAATGACACAAAAAGGAAGACATGAAGGGCACCCATGAGGCCGGATGAAAAATGATCGAAAAAACCTTAGAAATGAAATGTGGTGCGTCCACTAGCCTTAGAATTTTCAACGGCTGATTTCACTTTTTGAGGCTCTGACCATGTGGAGGTTTGGCACTCATTCGGGGTCTGTCCCTTGGGTCTCACTTTTGAAGTTGTGTCGATGAGGCACATGGAGGTTCTGCCGATCCTCTTATACTTAGTCGATTAAACGGTCGGCTTTGTCCCTTTTCCGGACCTTGGACACGTGGAGGGCTGGCGCAAGTTTGGGGTTTCCACGTTTGTGCACCATACCAAAAGTGCGCCAAAGAGACACGTGGCACCTTCTGCGGTCTTTCTATACTTAGCTGATTTGGGCCTCGATTGAACATTGCCTTTCTCCACTTTGACTTACGAGGAAAGATCAAGAACCATAGAAAAATTTGATGGCCTCGAGGCAAGATCCAGATGGGAAGATAGAAAGTTTATCAAACCATGCGGACTGCAAGATTTTAAATTAACGGGGTGAGATTGCAAATGAGCACCAGCTTCTTCAAAGCATGAATTTTCCTATCTCTCCAGACTTCTCAATCTGCTCAAACATCTCTCAAAGGCACCAACTCAAAATTTTCAAACTTGACTTTAAAAATGAGGGGAATTTTGAGGGTGACAACAACTGGCTCTTTCTGGGGATGACTTGGCTGGGACAGAGGAACAGGGGCAAGATCAAGAACCATAGAAAAACTCGGGAAAGCAGACCATTGCCTTATCCATTGGGAAAATAGAGTCAAAGACAAAACCAATACAAAATACAACACACACGGAAGGGAAATAAACCAAAAGGAAAAACAAAAACAAAACACAGCACACAACGAGGAACAGGAAAGGAAACAAGCCAAAACAAGGAAAGTATATACAAAGAAAGAAGAGGATATTTATAGGGGAAAGAAGGACTGCATGAAACTTACACAACTCTAGAGACAGGCTAAGAAAAATAAGTACCTTTTTGGAACAACATGGTGAAAGTATGAGGCACTGTGAATTAAAGATGAGCAGTTGGGCATACCAAATATCATGGGAACACTATGTGGCTTGAAAATAAAAATTGAGGAAAGAAGACCATCCAGATAGTGATACTCCATACTAAAAACATTCAGTCCTTGTGAAGAACTGAATATCTTCCTGAGGCTCCTCTTATGTGGATGAATAGTGCCATACAAAGACTTGTACAACCATCGGCTGCCTTCATATTGATTTCTACACATCACTAAACTCTGACAACTAGATTCATGAGAAAATCCAATCCTTATAGTGTCAACTCCCTGATTTGATGGAATGATCCTAGCATATGAATGAAGATTGCAATTATCATCATGGCACATCTCATGAGAAACATACCCTTCCATTGAATTTTCCTTGTAACCATCTTCAAGGGGAATTTGGAAAAAGGTACTGGATGATTTAACATTATGTGTAATTTCTACCATGTCTCTAAAAAACATACTTGCTGCTTTTGAAAAATCAACACCTGATTCTGGAAGATCATGACTCTTAGGTACAAGTTGCATTACTGATTTGTCTTCATGATTAGCAGGAAACTGAAATGTTGTCAGACTAAGTAAAAATTGATCAATAACATCATCCTCTTCCTTTTGTTTGCATTTCGAAGGGTGAGCTGAGACAAGACTATCATAGTTGTGAAGAAAAGATTCCAAGCATGGCTCTCCATTTTCTATTTGTTTCAAAGGACTGCAAAAAGGCTCATGTGTGCTCATCTCATCCATAGATATAATAGGGAACTAGTGATCTCATTAATTTCTTCTTCTTTGGGTACATGCACTTGTTCATCTTTGAGAGAACTTAAAACAACAAGGGGATGGTCTACAATGATCTTCATCTCAGTGCATTGAAATTCTTCAGTCATAGGAGAGAGAGGAATCTTGTCCATTTTGTTATGATGAACATCCACTTCCACCAGCATAGGGGCACTTCTTTCAAAACAAGAACATTCAACCTTGGTACATGACATATCTTCTACAGACTCTATTTCAGGTTGAAAGAAAGCCTCAAGTTGTTTGTCTTCTTCATTATTTGAAGGAATATTAAATTGACATGCATCAGGTGGAGCAACAAGAAGACATTCATTGGTGGAATTGAGATAATGTTGAGGAATGAATACCTGATCATGAGCAGCTTCTAGAACTTGAATGTTCTCCTCTTTGTTACAAGGTGTCTCAAATTCATTGGTAGTGTTCTTCAGCTTGTTTGAAAAGTTGTTGCAATGTTTGTGGAAACAATCTTGGATTTACACCTCTGTAGAAGTTCAGCAGAAACCGAGCCTGTTCTGGACTGACTAGAGCTTGAAAACTATTAATAGGGAGATCTCCATCATCATCCTCATCACTGTCACTATCACTCGTTGGTGATGTGGGCCAAAAAGTGTTTTTCATTTTACTTCGTTCTGGGAAGGTTCCTAGATCAAGAGAATGAACATGACATAAGTTCGATCCCCGGCGTATACCGTAGAGTCGCCAGATCAAAAATGATCTTGAAGTTATTTTAGAAAGGGATACATTGAAACAAAATCCCCAATATGGTTTTAAAATGGTACTTTAACAAAACCACAGTTAGGGGACAACAAGTCCCTCCTCTTTATGGGAGAGGTTCCCTTATTAAAAGCAAGCAACAAATCTTATATACAAATGTACAACTTTCATCTTAAGGCTAGACTTCTGACATCTTGAAATGTTTTTTTACCAAAATAACTTATCAATACAAATGAATGGAAGAAATGAAGAAAGGGAAGAGTAGAATATAACAGTACTTTCAGGAAATATAGATAGTAGAGTATAACCTTATACGTATTGAGCAAAGGTGATACAGAACAAAATCATTCACATTCATAACATAAGATATCATTCCATAGACACAAAGTTCTAGAAATCATATAAATAAGAACACAAAGTTTCTTATTGCAGAAGATAAATAATCCATAGATTTTAGGCAAGCAAGAAGAGACAATAGATGAAGATAGAGAGAAAGGGGAAATTCTTCTGTATTGATTGCTTTTGATTCTATTTACACTTCAAAAGTATCAGAGTCCAACATTTGTAATGAGCCAAGATCTTACATTTATAGATGAAGCGAAGAGAGGAGAAGAAGAGAAGGAAAGAAATATGATTTGGAAGCTCAACCACCAACCATAAATGCCCCTACAAATCAGCTTACAATCTGTCAAATCTGGTTCTGCATGTCTTTGGCGTGCTGAAGAAGGAAGGATGGAAGATTAGATCAAATCTGATCTAGTTGAAGCAGTTGAATCACATATTAATGGCATGAAAGATGTTTTCCATATTTTCACCCAAATCAAGATATCCAGATTGGTTCTCCATGTGTTGTTTGGCATGTTGGAGAAGGAAGGATGGAAAATCAAATCAAATATGATCTGTTTGAAGCAATTAGATCACATATTAATGGCGTGAAAGATGTTTTCTAGATTTCCAACCATCAAATCCTACTAAAAACAATATTTTATGTTCCCGTGGTGTAGAGGAGACCAAGATCTTTCCAACAAGACAAAATTTGTCAAATTTTGGGCACTGGAGTGAAAGTTATGTTCATTTGAATATTTGAATCAAATCCATACAAAAATGGCAAAAATGCAATCTTCGCAAAATGGATCCACCGGCCAAATTGAAATTGTGCCTTTATTGCAAAATATGGAAAAGTGTAAAAGTTCCCCGCACTCCATAGGCCCGTAACTTTACTTTTGATGTAGGTCTGACACGTGGCTTTTCCTGAGTGGTAACAGAGTCGCAACTCACTTTATAATTTTACTTCTTTTGGAAACAAGGCTCAAAATCTCAAAGTTTTTCATCGACTCACTTCTCCGCTTTGACTTTTGATGCGGGCTCAACATTTGAATTTATCCCTTGGTATGAGCGGGGCCACAGTTCACTTTATCACTTTACACCTTTTATGGAAACAAGGCTCAAAATCTCAAAGTTCTCCGCCGACCCGCCTTCCCGCTTTGACTTTCGATGCGGGCTTAACATTTGACTTTTTCCCTTATGGAAACAAAACCAAAATTCCCAAAATGCTCCGACGGCCCGCCTTCCACTTTTGACTTGAAACATGGCCACGTGTCCCTTTGCGGGCATGTTCTAGTATTTTTGTGTTTTGACTAAGTCCCTCTGTTTGGTGAAGGCTTTATGTCGACTGGGACACGTGGAGGCTCAGCGCACATTTGGGACCTGCCTTTGGATTCACCTCTTGAAAGAGCACCGAAGAGACATGTGGCTCCTTCCACAGATTTTCTCTATTTCTTTGTGTTTTGGTTAAGTCCCTTTTGTTTGGTAGGGCCATATGTCTGACCCTGGACACGTGGAGGCTCAATGCACATTTGGGACCTACCTTTGGATTTTGCCTTTGAAGTTACATTGAGCTGACATGTGGGGCTTCAAAACCCTTCTATATTTATTCGATTCAATGGCCGACTTTGCTCCTTCTTTGACTCTGACCATGTGGCGAGTCCACGCACACTTGGGGACCCGCTCTTGATTCTTCCTTTGAAGTTACGCCAAAGAGACATGTGGAGGCTCCTGCCGACGCTTGGAATTTTCAACGATCGGATCTGTCTTCTTTTCGGACTTGGGACACATGGAAAGATGACACTCATTTGGGGTTTTGCCTTTTGGCTTAGACCCTTAAAGGTGCTTCGTTGAGACACGTGGAGACTTTTGTCGGTTCTTTTATACTCAGCCAATTCGGCCTACTTGCCCATTTGAATTCTGTTGGACCCTAGACACGTGGAGGGGCGCTAGTTCAATGTCTCTCTTTGGGCCATGCCTTTGAAGTTACGCCGATGAGGCACGTGGAGAGCTAGCACATGTTTGGGGAACTACCTTTGGCTTCAACCCTTGAAGGTGCACCGATGAGACACGTGGTGCCATTTGCTAGCCTTAGAATTTTCAATGACCGATTTAACTTTTTAAGGCTCTGACCACGTGGAGGGCTGGCGCTCATTTGGGGTCTATCCCTTGGGTCTCACTTCACGTAGTTGTGCTTGATGAGGCACGTGGAGGGTTCCGCTGACCCTCTTATACTTAGTCGATTAAACGACCGACTCTATCCCTTTTCTGAACCTTGGACACGTGGGGGGTTGGTGTAAGTTTGGGGTTTCCACATTTGTGCACCATACCAATAGTGCCGAAGAGATTTGTGGCACCTTTCATGGTCTTTCTATACTTAGCTGATTTGGGCCTCGATTGAACACTGCCTTTCTCCACTTTGAATTACGAGGCAAGATCAAGAACCATAGAAAAACTCGACGGCCTTGAGGCAAGATCCAGATGGGAAGACAAAAAGTTTATCAAACCATGCGGACTGCAAGATTTTAAATTAACAAGGTGAGATTGCAAATGAGCACCAACTTCTTCAAAGCACAAATTTTCCTATCTCTCTAGACTTCTCAATCTGCTCAAACATCTCTCAAAGGCACCAACTCAAAAATTTTGAAACTTGACTTAAAAAATGAGGGGAATTTTGAGGGTGACAACACATGTAAAATGCATTTCGTATTCGACTTTCAATTTGTGCAAATGTCATATATATGCAGGTTTCATGTTTGAAGTCACTAAGCAATTTGTATGCAAACTTCATCCCGACTTCAAATCAAATCCAAGTATATAAGAAGTTTTTAATCACTTGAAAAATTTTTAAACAAAATTTTAGAAAAAATAATACTTGGTACAAGGAAAATCTTTTCAAGAAAATTTTTGAGTCCTCTTAGAAAGGGAACTTGGAAAATTTACATACGCTATCTCTCATTTGACAACTAGGGTATGATGAATCGATTTATAACATAAAATAATTATTATAAAAGCATATGACTATACTAAAATAAATTTTGTGGGCACTTTGTATCTTCCTATTAATGTGAGGTCTTTCACGATGCCTACCCTAGTACACATTGTAGATATTCGGTTCTATACAACTTATTGTTTGGTCATCCCTGGATTCATGAAATGCATGTTGTCCCATCTACAGTACACCAATGTCTTAAATTCGAGTGTGTCGACATGGAGGTTACCATCCATGGTGACCCCAAACCATCCCAAGATTTCCAAACAATTGAGGTACAAACCTATAAGGAACCATATCATCCCATCACTGAAACCATCTCTTCACAATCTCCATCCTTATCATCCGTAACATCCTCCGCTTCATATGTGACGCCTGCTAGTCTTCAATCCACCTCACATAATGCCTCATCGTCACTTTCTCCTCTCTTACTCACTCCATCCATATCCACTCACATCCCACCCATACTGCCTCTCAAGCTCAAATCTACAAGGTGCGACGAATATCAAACTTTTAGTATTGAATAACTACCATTATCACCTAAACAATGTGGCAAGCCCAACATGTGTAAAACCAAAAAGCAAAAATATTCATTAGGATCTTCCACTTTAATTCATTTTAGGTATCTTGGCGACAAGTAACTCGAGCCATCGGACACCACATGGCTCATCGATGACTCTATATCATGATGTTGCTTGAACAATGAATATCCAATCACCAAACAAATGATGACTCATATGGGATACTTTGGTTGAGGACTAGGTCTCCATGCACAAGGCATCCCTGAACCTCCTGCTATCATCCCCAATCTTGATGGCCGCAAACTAGGGTATCAACCACTTGGTGAGAGTATCCACGATGACCTTAGTGACACAACTAAAATAGCTAAGGAGGCCATAAACACCATCGAAACAAGTTCGCCTATAGCCAATACGAAGACCTCACTGCCACTAATCTCTTCCATGACATTGTCATCCTCATAATTAATGTCACCCTCACCTACCCCAACTCATCCAGTGGGACCAAAAATCCGAACATATCTCTCTTGATACATTTCAAAATGATGAGGAAATTATTGAGTTCATGGGAACTCGGGATAATGTACCATCCGATGACCATAAGAAAGGTTTCCAAATATGTCTAAATGTTGATGCCTACTTTGGCAAACAGAGCCTACCCTCCCCATTCAATCCCAATCCAATATCCCTCATCCTAAATCCTCTTGCCACCTAAATGAGGAAGATCTTCTTGCAAAATTATTCCAAAATCCGAACACGATCCAGTTATGGATCAACTTCTTTCGGCTCCTAAAATGCTACAAGATGAGTCAACATCATTAATTAAGGAAACCATTGACATTAACATTGGCACTAAAGAATACCCCAAGATCCTCAAACTGGGGCATCTTTATCACAAGAATAACAAACCACATTTACGACACTCCTAAAATAATTCTTGGACGTAATCGCATGGTCTTATGCGGATATGCCCAATCTTGATCCATCTCTAATGGTTCATAATCATGTAGTGCATGAAGATGAGAAGCTAGTCAAGAAAAAGCTCTGTAAGATGCATCCAAAGGTTGCCTTGCTCATCAAAGTAGAACTTGAAACCGCTTTCGATAATGCCTTCATTCGGTTGATTGATTATTCTGAATGGATCTCTAACATAGTCCTAGTAGGTAAAAATACTGGGGGCATACACATATGTACAGATTTCCATGACATCAACAAATCTTTCCCAAAAGATTATTTTCCTCTACCAACCATCGACATGATTGTGGATTCTACAATCAGTCATGAAATGTTATCCCTCATGGACGGATTCTCCGATATAATCAAATCAAAATAGATAAAGAATATCAACAGAAAATTGCTTTTACTATGCCTTGGGACACGTTCTTTTATCAACTTATGCCCTTTGGTCTCAAAAATATCGGAGCTACATATCAATGTGCCATGACCGTCATCTTCCATGACATGATGCATGACATTGTTGAGGATTATGTTGATGACATTATGGGAAAATGCAATATTAGGGAAGAACATCCCATTGTTTATCACCACATCTTTGAATGACTCTAGAAATAAAAAATTCGGCTCAATCCTAAGAAATGTGTTTTTGGTGTTACACCAACCAAGCTACTTGGTTTTATTGTCTCAAGATGCGAATAGAAATTGACCCAGATAAATTTAAAGTTGTGGTTGAAATGCCTCCGCCTACAAATATAAAGCAACTTAGAAGCCTACAAGGTAAAATCCAAGCCATCATAAGATTCATAGCACAACTCACTGATAAGTGCCATCCATTTCATCATTTGCTCAAAAAGGAACAATCTTCCATTGGAATGAGGAGTGTCAAGCCTCTTTTGAAAAACTCAAGGAATATCTATTGCATCCTCTAGTATTAGTGCCTCCCACTCCAGAATTCCTCTCCTCCTTTACATTTCAGCTACTCAACATGCCTTGGGAGCTCTCTTAGCACAACATGATGACCATGAAAAAAAACAAGCCATTTATTATCTAAGCCAAACACTAATTTTTTATGATATTAATCACACTCCTATGGATAAGGAATTTCTTTCCATTATCTTTGCTTCTCAAAAGTTGTGGCACTATATGCTCAACAATACAATCAAGCTCATAGCCAAGGTAGATCCTCTCAAATATCTACTCTCCAAATTGGCTTTAACAGACGCATGGCTAAATGGATCATGCTCTTGAGTGAGTTCAACATTGAATATGTTAATAAGAAAGCTATCAAAGGATAGGTTCTAGCAGATCATCCAGTAGAAGCTTCAGTTTTTGATTCCACGCCACTTAATACATGGTTTCCAGATGAATCTATATTCACCGTCAAAGAATCAAACACATGGACATTATACTTTGATGGATCTTTTACACATCACGACTCAGATCAAGAATTACGTTTATCACACGTTAAAGAGATCTAATCCCTAAGAATTTTTGGCTCGCATTTCCTTGCACTAACAATATAGTTGAATACGAGGCACTCATATATGGACTAAGAATTACCATCCAATGGAACATCAAAACTCTCAATGTCTTTGGTGACTCACAACTCATAATCAAACAGGTTAATGATGAATATTCAACCAAAGATGACAAAATGGTTCCCTACAAGCGAATGGTGGATAGTTTCAAGCTCTATTTTCAACATATCTAGTTTGAGCAGGTTCCCCGAGTAAGTAACAAATCAACAAATGCAATGGTGACCATTGGTTCTCTATTGGACATGCCTTCAGATGCCCCTAACTCATAGTTCTTGGTTGAATAACTTATGGTTCTAGCCTATGACGTTCCCGAATCCGAGATGGTATGTGAGATTGTTGGTCCTAACTCCCCATGGTACCATGACATCTACACCTATCTCCATGATCATACCCTTCCACCCAATCTTCCTCACAACCACCATAAGTCCTTCATCCAATGCGCCTCTGATTCACCATCCTTGGTGGCACTCTTTATCATAGAGGTTTTGATGAGACCCTGTTACAATGCCTTAATTCCCAAGAGGTCGAATCAACAATCAAAGAAGTTCACGTTGCCATCTACATTGCTCACACTAGTAGTGCGGTACTTATTGAGAAACTTTTACGCATCGGCTACTATTGACCTACCATGGAGAAAGATGCATGTTCATACATCCACAAATACATCCCTTGCCAAAAGCATACCTGTCCCCATCCATGTTTCATCCCAAGCTTTGCATCCCATCACTACTCCATGGTCCTTTTCTACTTGGGGTCTTGATCTCATGGGAAAACTTAATCCCACTTCATCCAATGGTCACAAATTCATCATTACTGCCACATAATACTTTACTAAATGGGTCGAAGCCATCCCACTCACCTATGTCACCAACAAACAAATATCAAAATTCATCCTAAATCATATCATTTTCCACTATGGTATTTTATCTACTCTTATCACTTTGAAAAGGTAAATCCTTCAAGAATCGAGAATTTTCGTGAGCTTTGTGACCATTTCCACATCAAGCTAAAATTATTCACTTCATACTACTCTCAAGGCAATGAACAATTCGAGGCATGTAATAAAACACTAAAATGCATCCTTGCAAAATTGTCATTCAAGCAGACGAGACCGACATACACAAATTTATCCTACACTATAGGCCTATTGTACATCCATCTCGTACACCACTAGCTCGACTCCATACTCACTTGTTTTTGCACTTGAAGCAATCCTACCTATTGAGATTGAGCTCTCTTCCCTCCATGTTTCTCTCGAACACCTCATTGATGATAAGGACTATCAAGTGCATCACCTACAATAACTTGAACTCGCTAGATGAGAAATGCCTCTAAGCCCTAGACTTCCCCAAAGCTTATCAAAATCACCTCCACGTACGTTATAAAAAACACATCAAAACCAGGAATTTGAATTTGGTGACCAAGTCCTCAAGGAAACCTAGCGTAACACTAATGCCGACCGTGAAAAGAAAGACAAGTTTCAACCAAACTGGGTCGGACCTTAAGTCTTCATCACCAAGCTCTTGTTCGGGCTTATAATCTTATTACTCAGGATGGGTATGAGTTGGACGAGCCCATGAACATCATACATCTCAAGCACTTCTATGCCTAAGTGCCCACAAATAAAATATAAAAACCAAAACAAAAATAAAATAAAATAAAATAAAATATAATAATAAAAATAATACATCCAATGGTGAAAACCACTTCAATGGTGCCTTGGGCAAGTACCATGGTAAAAACCGACTCGATGCTATGGTAAACTAGATCCTATGTCCACTAGTGCCCTACATACGTAATCAGCACACTAGGGGCAAGCCCCTCTACCCATAATCATATCCCCATCCCTTATCCTCACCTAGACTTCGTTAGTCCCGACTACAAAGCAACATATCTATTATGATTAGAAACACTCCTGGATCCTAGCTAAGGTCACATTGTCTAACATTTTGGGAATTACAACATTAAGAAGAATCCAAGTCAATGTCGAGAAATACAACCCTTGTAAGATCCCGAGGCTTTCATTTCTCTCCACCCCCATTCACCTACTATCGCCATCCATTCCCATTTACAATCGCTTTCCCCGTTTTCTCTCTATTTTTCCTCCTTTCGTGAAGCGGTTACATTATACATATTTGTAGATTTACTTTGTATAATAACATTATAAAAAAAAATCATAACATTTACCATATGTATATACTCATTTACCATGAAAATCATCATAACCATCCTTAGTTTACATTACCCATCTCAATAATAAATGATACATTATTCAGTGCTAAAAACCACGTAAATAACCATAATAAATGTCCCATCATCCACATCATCCATCTAAACCTTAAAATACAACAATAACCACATCACCATAACACCATCTAACATCATCACATAACATAATCATCATCTACCATCATAATGAAAATCATTATCACATAAAATAATCATCACCATTATATCATAATCCAACTTTATCAAAACATTTAGCATCATCACATCACAATATACCTACATAATCATTTAAAAATTTAATTACATCCTAACATCATCACATACATCATCTAACCACAATAAATCATCATCTAAATCTCATCACGTCATCATAAACAATAAATATTTCTCAACATGTAAAATCATATACGCAACATCATCATAAAATCACCATCCACATAATCATCTAACATCATCATCACATTACAATCAAACTTCAAATCATCACATTACATAATTATCAAACCCACCATAACCATGAAACTACATCAATTCATCTAAACTAAACAAAAGCTAACATAAAGAGCACCATCATATCATCCATGGCAACTCATCTAAAATTACACATCATACATGTCATTAAATAAAGTAACAACATCACCCAAAACAAATATCCATATTTTTCTGATCATAAATCCATCCAAACATAAAAATGTCATCATACAACATCAAAATAATACATGTCTCATCATATAACCATCAAAATATCAAAATAACATATATCATATCTAATATCTCACTCGTAAAAATTATATATACATCTAAATAAAACATACACCAAAAATATGACCATCCTAGTCATCCTCAAATATCCAATAAAATACATATGATACAACAACATAACAAAAACAACCTATATAGGCCACATCTATACATCTCTAAAAAAATGATGCTCATCACTACGCCTGAGCTACCCATATTATCCCCTACTCCATTTTGCCTTGATTGTGTCACACTCGTTATGCTCCTCATGGCCGTCAACTACATTGATCTCCTCTTAGCCAAGTAATCTACATATCATGGCTCCTCGTGCATCTTAGAAGTCATGAGGTGCCCATAATAACACATCTCCTCTACCGAGGCCTCGATCACGGCGCAGTATCACCGTCTGCATGGTGGCGCCATCCTCCTACTCCCTATGTAGCTCCGTATGTCTCACCGCCCCACAAAGGCTCCTTATTAGCCATTCACCTTAGCCACCGCATCCAATATGCCATATATATCCCCTCGTACACATCCCTCTAGCGATGGTACTTGTCTCGGTGCTATATAACACAATCCCTCTCCTACCTCAAGCCATCAATGGCCTTCTCTATCTTGTCCTAATCCCCCTGTAGGCAAGCTCCCTCAACCGACATACTCTCCCCCTCCACCATCATCTAAATCACCAACACCGAGAACATACTCCTGTATGCCTTAACTCATGTATCTCTCTCAAATGATCTACACCTCTTTCTTGTAAACTTTCTATCTCTACCGCCCACGCACGAGCCTCCACCTTCAATCTATCAATACGAGCATTTAGATTTGCTCTTATATTAGTTGATCCTAAAGGACCTCGCACTAGAAGGACCACGAAGGACATGCACTGAAGGACCTGATCCGACGACCCTACACATGTTAATCCTGCACTCTATAACCGCTGAACCATATGGACCCGTAATATCTATCGTTGATGGTATAACCATCAGTAATGGCATAGTCAAATCATCATCCTCCATCACATGTACCTCCTCTCTATCCTAACTCTAGCCCGATGTATCTTGTATGAGTGAGTGAACCACCGACCACTGGACTAGAGGGCCACCCAATATAATCACATGTGGTGCCCATTGAACTCCTCCTCATCTTGTTTATGTAGTACATGAACCACTAATGTCCGTCCCTCGTGTGGCATCCCCTATACACATGTCGTCATCCATGTACAAATCTCATCCCTCCTAAAGGTCGTGTCAACGTGGCTGGCCCGATACCTTGCCACCACTCCCCATACCCATGTACGATCCTGGATCAGCTATATATAGTAAAGGTCTCCACGTGACAACACGTACCTTGTTAAAACTTGCTCTATCCACATCTCGCCGAATCAGGGCACCCCACTCCTTTGTCTCTTGTGTCATCCGTGTAAACACATGATGACCTATAGGTATGTCATGTATAATGCCAAACTATAGTAAAACGCGATCCGACCGATATCGCTCTACTATATAAGGTGACCCCTATCAAGTAATATGACGTCTGGATCCTACTCGGTTGCCGCCTAGTCTCTCGCCCATTCCTCATACTTATGATATGGTCGACATGTAATGTCTCCTACATACGGCTTGTCTATCCTTTTCTATAGAAATCCATCTCTCATGTATGCTCTCTCCTACCCATATGCATGTGTCATCCATATACTGAGGGCTCATCATCATGTCATTGTTGTCAAATACCTATCGACTTGCCTAGCACTATGTGATCATAGCTCCATATCTATTATAAAATACACGCCAAGAAAGCTACCATGTGTAGATCATAATATAGTTGCGTTAATACTGCGGGTGCCAATTCATACACTATCTCCGATCGCCACATCGCACAAACAACATCTACAAAACCAATGCTAAAATACTACCATCCTCCATCGGGTAATAAAACAAAAATGATCGATAACACAATAACATCGAATTCACTACATATAATCCCCTTTAAAATACTCCCCCAATTCTATCTACAACCCTCATTGAGGTGCATCCTCTACATCTATCAATAATCCCCACCACGCCAGGCCTATCCCTATGCCACACCACCCGTTCTCCCTCCATTGGAATCTGATATATCCGGTAGACATCCTTTAGTGTCACCATCATCTCTCCCAGTAGGCAACCAAAAGGCACTAGTCTTTGAATGCCACCTCTCCACCAACACCGTCGGTAAAACTCGGCCTCGCTCACATGACCAAAATCCTTGCTACATGTAATAATTCGAGCACGTGTAACAACGAAGCCTCATCCTCCTCTACCTCCCGATTATGCCCTCCTAATAATCTCGTGAAGGCGGCCAATCATCAATGCCTAACCTACGTAGTATCTAACGACACCTTCACACATCGGATTACACATGTTAACCCCAACCCATTATTCCCTATCTTTTCCCCTCTATCCCCATCATTATGCCCTTAAAACAACCTAAAAACCTTAAATATGGCCCTTACGCTACTTATAGCATAGGCACCACCATTCATGCCATAGGCACCAAACCCCAACATAGCGCTAATCTAGAACACATGCTCCAAAATCACCCCTACCCGGATGCATAAGTGCCAAACTTCATCCTACCCCACCCCAACGATGCATAGGCACCACGATATGGCGCATATGTGTCATTTTGTGCGCATAGGTGCCAATTCCTAACCCTAACGTCTAAAATTAGCCTAAAAACCCTGGAAAACCTAAAAATATGCAAAATAAAAAAACAAACATCCATGAGGTACTTACCGTAGGTCCATCGGCCGTCGGTCGTTGATACTCCCTCACCGCATCCTCTTGGTGATCCGTAATCCTCACATATGCCATCATGTTCTCTCAAGGGCTCTCGTTCTCTATCATGCGGTGAAAAAATGACTTGCCATGTGGTCCTCGAGGCCCTTTTATGCCTCGCCACAACGCACTCATGACACTCCAAATGCCCATTCTCCCACCCGATTTGTCTCGTCTTTCCTCTTGTTTCATCCTACCACCGCCCAAATTTCCCCGTCTATCACCCTAAATACAAAAAAAATAATTTTTTTTGGTAAAATTCAATAAAAAAAAGGTAAAAATCCAAAAGAATAAAAATAAAATCATAAAAAACCAAAAAATAAAAAAATCGTAAAAATCTAAAAAAATAAAAACCCAAAAAAAAAGTTGTAAAAATCCAAAAAATTAAAAAATTGTAAAAAAAAGAAAAGAAAATTGTAAAAGTCATACACAAACAACTTGTACAAAATGCTATAAATTAAAAATTATCGCAACCCTAACACAATCAAAAATTAAAAATTCACACAAAATGACCAATTTTTCATCCATACATCCCAAATCCGTTCCATCAATTTTTTTCTCGCATGCTTGTTTGTGAATGTTTGTTTTAATTCTTGCATATTTTTCTTGGCCAATGATATGAGGCCTCTTTTATTTTCTTTTATATCGGTCCAATGATATGAGGACCATCTTTTTTATATTAATTTGTCTAATTATATGAGGACAACGACATTTGACAATCCAAGCATCACGATCTTTATACCTTACTGCATTTTTCTCTATGCCACATCCATAACATTACTAATGATGAAAATGTGGACCGTTCGGATAGAGTTGACACCCTTTCATCTTCATCTACTCACTATCCAACATCCTCCTTCTTTCATTTGATTTTCCTTCATCCTCTCAAATCCTATTCAACTTTTGTATTACCCTAGCCAAGATCCAGGTTGATATTTAAAATCCAAACCAAGAGTGCAAGAGGCATGTGGTAAAATGGTACCAAAATCAATCAACTTAGACAATAACCGGTCGAGCTAAGATCACATCTCCCAATTCACCTACTAGTCGACAACCAATTCTTCCCTAATCCCTTTCATATATCATTAATCAAAGCATCCAATCTCTTAATCAACCAATCCTAACCCCTTTCATATATCATTGATTGGGGCATCCCCTCAAATTCCTCTATCTTACTTGTCTTGGCTGGGGAATCCCATCAATCCCATTGACTCAATCCATTCATCCATGCTCCCTCTCTTGACTTGGACATCCAATTTATCCCCTGTTCAATAGAGCATTTAATCATTTAACCACCTTGGTTGGGGCATCTTCTCACAATTTATCCTCACCCAAACACTTCTCGTATGCTCCTCACCTAAACACTTCTCATATGCTTATCATTAACATGACCTTCTCTTCATTTCAAGTGATCACCCAACTCATTTCCTCCCCGCCCGACCTCTCGAGGGGACAACACCCTGATTATGCTAAAATGTGAAATAATAGCCTAATCTAATGCAAGTTTGTAGTGAAATAAATGAATGTTAAAATATTGGAATAATACCCAAGTAACTAACCAATGAAAATATTAAACCCTAATGTGTAAAGAGGGTTAGAAGATCCTTAACTGATTCACAGAGGTTGCTGGACTGTGTCGCAATGGAGACCGGCTAAACATAAATTAAGGACCGTCATACAAAAGCCTTGAAACTTGCAAATTTAGAAGATTTGACTAGACTGGGGGCACTTGCAGAGATTTAAGGGTGCCTGTGGGTGCCCTAGTTCGGAGATGCTCGAAAACCTCCTCTCGAAGAGTCACAAGAGGTTTACACTTGTTCACCTTTTGTCACGTGTATGTTGCTAAATTAAACTGAATGTTAGTGTAAATCGGAATGAATAAATCACATGCACAACCCCAAACAAAGAATCAAACCCTAAAAAATAAAGATGTAAATGAACAGGGGTCGACTATCCTTAGTTGCCAAATTGATAAAATTATCACTTTGAGCACTACAAAGACATCTCACTCCAATGTATTTACGTGTGTGTATGGAATTATGCCCTAGGTTACTCTTGTGCCAATTGCACTTTGTGAATAGCGAGCAATTAACTAGATGTAAAATGTAAATAATGTGTGCATGGAAATAATAAACTCCCCTCCTATGAAGTGTGATGCAGATGAACCAACCTTGTGTCCCTTGTGATAGAGCTAGATGGATGCAAATGGAGCTATAGATGCCTTTTATGGATGCAACCTTAGGTGGAGATAGTAGATGTTTAGTGCTTGGTCCCTTATTATGATCACATAACTTTATATTTATATGATTCCTTCACTTGAATTTCGTAATTAACCCCGAAAAGGCCGACTACCAAAAAGATAAGATGCTTAAATGGCTAGAAAGGACCCAAAAAGTGTGACCAAAGTACAAAGAGGACAAGGGCGCCCAGGGGACGGGGCACTGACGATGGAGTCCTGGTTGGGCACTAGTGTCCAAAATGACAAATGTCAAAAGTTGTAAAGACATATTGAGCAAGTACAAGTAATATAATGAAATCAAAAGCATAAAGAAAAGAAAGGTGGCCAAAGACATGGGTTAATCAATAATTTTCTTACTTAGGAATCATGTAAATAGTAGTATGTGATCGAGACTAGATAATTACCCAAAGTACATGATTTTGTGTCTATATTTTCCCCCACTTTATGTTGGTGAGAAAAATGCTCGGTAACATAAAGTAGATAGAGATGTGTACTAATATCCATGTAGATTGATGTAGAAAGTGTGCCGATGGACTAGAAAAGTGTGGAGTGATAAAAAGATGGAGCATGGAGACTAAAGATGTAAAAGTGTAAAAGGTGATGAAAATGAACCTAGGGCGGAAGTGCGTGTGTATATGTCGATGTGTGTGTGATGTACCTATTTGTTAGTATCGTGTTGATGTTGTTGTTGATGATGTTGAATGCTTGCTTCCCATCCAAAAAAAGAGAAGATGATCAAGTAGTCAAATACACATGTATATGTATAAAAAACATGTAAGGAAGTATGTAAAAGAAAATGCTGAAAATGTGAAAAAGGAACATGTGCACCTGATCCGTGAAGAGGAAAGAGTGTAGAAAGGATCCTGTCGATGAAGTGTGACTGTTTTGGGCAATCTCACGCCACTGACCAAAGAAGTTTAGGGAGGAAAGGCTGATTTATCCTCCAACCTTTAACGCTTCCCGAAATTATAGAGATATCTCATATTAGCTAGTTTTTGGGCGATCCAACGCTACGACAAAAGTAATGTAGAGGGTAAGGTCTCGTGTTATCCTCTAACCTTTAATTTTTCCCTGGAATAAAAAAACACTGTAAATGATATGTAGTAATACATGTGCAACCTACCTTGTAAAAATTGTTGTGCATGATTTCTGCACACCTTGTGTTGAACCCAATCGCTATGTAACTACCCCCTAGTTATAGGTGCTCCAAGAAATGCATCATTGTACTAAAGACCCAAGTCTTATTCTGATTTGTGAACCTAAAATGTTATACCGGTACTATGTTGTGTTGTATACTATGTGTAGACCATTGTATGGGGTGATTGATTCACCTAAATGATGTCGCCTTTATTTGGGGGTGCATTCGACATCACCGAAGGATAATGCAACCCAAAAGAGGACCAATCATTGAAATTGTTCCCTTGAAGGGGAAGGGGATGTGCTTGGTAGAAATAAAGGCACATGCAAACAAGTGGCTAGGAAACAAGTGTTAGTACAAACAAACATGCATGTAGAAAACAAGTGTAAGCTATGAAGACAATGTGTAAGTAGATAATGTAAACACCTAAGAAGATAATGTAGACCACAAAAAGAAGGTTGCAAACATGGGACACCACTCACGGTGTCACAAGACAATCAAGGCCAACTAAGCCAAAAGCATATAAGTGTGCACACAAGACAAAGGGTAAAGCTCGCATACAATAGCATACAATGAAAAACAAGTACAAACAATATAACAAATAACCATGGTAGAAAATAGTCCTGCAAAAAAAATGTTACACATGAAGCACCCGTTAGCATGTTAGAAAGATAAAAAGTATGTCAAAGTGTGTATAATATGATAATGTAAAGTGTTAAGTACAAAATGGAACAATAACACCTATAATGTACGAAAGTGGATGCCCCAGAGCCATTGTGGGACTAGTACTAGGTCTTCATGTCAAGCATGCATGCTTGGTGTGTAATGGCCCTATTTAATATGCGATCATAACTAGAAAGCAAGTGAACATGTGTTTATGATAAAGATAATGACATACAAGATATCTATCTAGCATGTGTAATAAAGTGAACATGTATAAATAAATGTAAGCAAGAGTAAATGCAACCAAGATATGCAATATGTTATGGATGGATGGAATGGAATGAAATGTAGAGTGAATGATAGAGTCGCGTGCCCCCTGAGTGAATGGAATTATATGCAGTGAGGTTCATTTATTTTTACGCCCCCTCAACAAGTCAAGAATGAACCATAAACAAGAGTGCATCATCGGGAAATGGTTTGAACTATGTGTTGTATGTAGCATGATGTGATGAATGTGTAGTGATGATATGCAACATAGAGATGAGGTGCAGAATGTGTGATGATGTAGCCTAAAGCATATATCACAACAAGATGATAGAAGAAGTGATGATTTAGCCTAAAGCGTATATCACTAAATGATGCAAGCGAAAGTGATGATGTAGCCTATAACGTATATCACTAATCTAGGAATGTCGCATGAGAAAAAGATTGAATGGTTGATTGTGTGAGTGTGATGAGGTCCATTTTATTTGTATACCCTCAATAGTCCAATATGGACCATGAGACTAGAGTGTGTCATCGGGTAGTGAGTACAACACATATAATAGTAGTATGTGTAATATGTGTAGTAGATGTGGTGATGAGAAAATATCTTATGATGTGTAAAATATGCAATGTGTAGTTAGCAATGCAAGACATGTAGATGATATAAGTGTGGGAGTATAGTGTGTAGAATGTGTATGATGTGTAGATGTATACATGAGAAAATGCGAATGATGTATGATTGAAGATGTAGGTTGTAAAATGTAAGATGATGTGTGTGTATAAAAGTATGATACGTGTGAAGAGGCGTGATGTGTAGTGTTGAATGTATAATGTGTGAGGTTCATGTGTTTAGGATGCCCTCAACACTCAAGTGTGAACCAAAGTACAAGAGTGCGCCATAGGGTAAGTAAGGTGAGAAAAGTCACCTACTAGAGATTAAACGGTCGTGTAGTGGTGGAAGCAACATTAGGACCATGCGATGGTAGTGGAATTTGAAATGTGTCCTAGCTATTAGATGAAGGAGTAGTTGCTTTGAAAAAATGAATTGGAAACAAAAGTGGAGTAGGATGGGGAGGAATATTGAATGGTGGTAGCTTTGGTGGTATTGATGATGTTGCAGAAGACTTGATAGGAGAAGGTGGACTGATTTTGAGAGGCAATTTCTTAGGCGGTGTTTTAATTTTTATGAACGACCATTAGAAGTGATTTAGACTTGATAGTGTAGATGGACATGCAACAAAATGTTGGGAAGTAATGAGATAAATCCTTGACGCTTAAGATGTTTGATTCTTCATCGTAAAGCATAACAATCATTTTCATTATGTCCATTGATTCGATGATAATTACAATATGGGCAACCTTGATATTTTGCAAGTCGGTAAGGAGGATAGCCTTGAGTAGATGGTAAAGTGATCAATTGATGACTAAGGAGCTCAGTAAGAATGTCATGTTTCTTAGCATTGTGACCAAACATGAGAGGCTTTGGTAATGGCAAGACTTGAGGCTCACTAATATAAGCACATGTAGAAGACATAGAATGAAGATGGGATGTAGAAGGAGAACAAACATGAGCCTGAGAAATGTCCTTAAGTTGTTGGATTTTAGATTTGAGAGATGTAATCGTGGATTCCATAGCCTGAAATTTATCTTGAAATAAAGAATGTAAATCTTGAATTGAGTCCAACATGGATTGATTAGATGGAGGATCACTAAGACTAGGGTCGTCAGATAGCTGATCTAAAATAACACTCACTTGATGCGGTGACGTATTGCTAGGGAGATACATGGTGTTTAAGGATTTTTTTAGAATAACTTGGCAATTAGGATGCATTTGAATTAAATCATACAAAGAAATTTGAGCAACTTTAGGATCCATGATAGAAAAGATGATGTGTTAAAGAAGGATCCAAAGACCGATCACGAGTGGGGTTCACCAAAATTGTTATGCTAAAATGTGAAATAATAGGTAAATCTAATGAAAGTTTGTAGTAAAATAAATGAATACTAAAATATTGAAATAATACCCAAGCAACTAAGCAATGAAAATATGAAACCCTAATGTGTAAAGAGAGTTAGAAGATCCTTAACTACTTCACAGAGGTTGATGGACAGTGTCACAGTGGAGACCGATTGAACAGAAATAGAGGAACGTCACACAAAATACCTAAAACTTACAGTTTGACAAATTTGACTAGACTGGGGCAGCTAAAGAGGGATATGGGTGCCCTTGCGGGTGACTTGGTTTGGATTCGGGTGCCTTAGTCTATGTAGATGCTCATAAAACATCCTCTAAGGTGTCGCAAGAGGTTTACACTTGTTCACCTTTTGTCGCGTGTATTTCATTGAATTCTACCGAATGTTGCTGCAAATATGGAGTGAATGAATCACCTATAAAACCCTAAACAAAACATCAAACATTAAAAAATAAATATGCAAATGAAAGGCTCAACATGTCCTCAGATGCCAAAATGATGGAATTATCACTGAGCACTGCACTACATCTCAGACCCAATGTAGTTTTGTGTGTGTGTGTGAATTGTGCCCTAGGTTGCTCTTGTGCCAGTCACACTTTGTGAGTAGCGAGAAAGTAACTAGATGTAGAATGTAAATAATGTGTGCATGGAAACAATATACTCCCCTCCTATGAAGTGTGATGTAGATGAACCAACCTTGTGTCCCTTGTGATGGAGCTAGATGGATGCAAATGGATCTATAGATGCCTTTGATGGATGCAACCTTAGGTGGAGATAATAGATGCTTAGTGCTTGGTCCCTTATTATGATCACATAACTTTATATTTATATGATTCCTTCACTTGAATTTCATAATTAACCTTGAAAAGGTCGAATACCAAAAAGATAAGATGCTCAAATGACTAGAAAGGACCTAGAAAGTGTGACCAAAGTACAAAGAGGACAAGGGCACCCAGAGTGGATGGGGGAACCTGATATTGGCATCCTGGTTGGGCACTAATGTCTACAATGAAGAATGCCAAAAGGTGTAAAGACAGACTGAGCAAGTACAAGTGCAAGACTGAAAGCAGAAGCATAAAGAAAATAAAGGTGGCCAAAGACATGGGTTAATTAGTACTTTTCTTACTTAGGAATCATGCAAATAGTAGTATGTGATCGAGACTAGATAATTATCCAAAGTGTGTGATTTTGTGTCTATAAACCATTACCATCTATCCTAGCAAACTCTATTTCTTTAAATGGTCATTACTTCACAATAACCCTTCAAAGAGGGGAAAATGTAGACATGTGAAATGTCGACATAATTAATAAATAAATAAAATACTTAGTAAACATTCTTAATTCCTCCCATCACTAACCCATCATTATGAATCTCATTTTAACCATATAATAATTAATCATAGGATTAATTATTATTGATCTCTATTATCCTTATCTCAATTATTCTCATCATTCCTTAATATCCGATCTCACCATTAATCCTTTTTATTCATTATTAATATCCTATTATTCCACTCTAATCTTTATTATTCTTTTCTAGGAATTTAAAATTCCTACTCACCTACCCACCTACCCACCTATCCTACACCTAACATCTCAATCATATCACATCCCTAATCATAATTAATCTAACCTAACCCTAACCTAATCAAATCCTCCACCTCCAAATCTAGAGGCTTCTATTTCTAGAAGCCTCTCTAAATTTCCCTCCATATTTAAAAATTTAAATATATTTCCCTCTCGCCATTGAATTATTAATTCAATGGAGGCTTATTCTAAATTCTATATTTCTCCAATTCTATATCTTTCTACCCTCTCATGTAACAATAACCATTAATCTTCCATCTACATGACAAGATCTTAACCCTCCATTTTCCCTTCCTCCACATATAAATAAGAGTGCCACCCTCCATGGCAATGAACTTGGAAGAATTAAAATTACACGCTTCTAAAATATCTCAAGAAATCCTTCATTGCCATCAAGTATGATAAAGCAAAATATCCAATTTATAAGGGGAGGTTATGTCCAAGTCACTCCACAAATATGAAGTAACTTAATGCAATCCAACATCTTGAGCACATCCAAAGCATCAAGGGATCTCTTCATCTGGTAAGTGGAGGTCTTGCATTCTTTCTCCCTTTTATCCAAATCAATCTGAAGTAGTGCTTATGATTGTTAGATTATGAATCAAGTTGTTCTGGTTTCTTTATTGAATTTTCACTAATAACTCTTTCTGCATCTACACCGAACAAACGAATGTGTCAATTGTTTTTGTTGGAATCTTGCAAGTACATGTTATTACATGAGTGTTAACAGAACCATGGAGTTGTCCTTGGAGAAAACATATACGGAGACTATGAAGAAAAGGAAAAAACATATAAAAGGTGGATTGTGTAAATTAGAAATTAAAAAGGGACACATATTGGAAGGGTCATATTGAATGTGTTAACAAATGTAAAAACATATTTGTCTAAATGTAAAGTGTTGGACAATATATGAGATGGATAACAAATATTCAAAGTTGAAGGGGACATTCAGGGACATATGATCAAAATGTGTATTTTCCAAAAAGAAACCAATAGCTATAACACATAAAAAACAATGCTAAAAGAGGAGGACGGCATACATATTGAAGTTTTTAAACAAAATATTTTAGAAACATACAAATTATAAAACTACTTGTTTTCAAAGTGTGAAGTATGTCTAGAAAAGGAAGTGTGGATGCACAATTTCTTGAATCACCACAAGGATGTAGGGACACTAACCTTTCCTCTTCCTTCTTATTATGGTGGATGTAAATCTTGAGAGACATTTTCGAGTACTACTCAAAAGAGAAAGAAGGAGAAACATGAAGTTATACGAGGCTTCAAACTCTAGAGACTGTTGTGAAAGTTATAACTTAATGTGTTGCATCTCCTATGTCAATGGTTGTTAGGTCCAAAATTAGTCCCCATGTTTTATGTATTTTGAGGGTCAAGGGAAATAAGTGGCATTAGAATGAGCGAGGTCTACTGGGATTCCATTTTGGTCTTGTGTATCTTTCAAATCGATAACCACAAGAAGCAAGAGTTATGGGGGGCTATAATTAGGATTGTAAATGATGGAAATGATATGGTCGATCACTCCATTGACCAGGCTAGCCTCAACCCACATTTTTGTTATAATAATGAACTTTTGCATAATGCACGAGTAGTTTAGGATATAACTTCTCGTCATCATGATTTGTTGTGGATGGTCACCTTATGTACTCGACATTACAACAAGCTACCGACACACCCAGGGATCTCGACATTGTCTCGTTGTGTTGGTCAACTAGGTCATCTTTTGCAAACAAGTGGGGTGAAGCTAGAATCTCACTAATGTGTGTTGTTAGTCTAAATATCATTTATTCATTTTACCATTGATACTACATAGGATTTTCATAATTCGCACTTGATGACACACAATCATGGTTGTAGACCCTGCAATTGGAGAAGACAAAGTGAAAATGTCATTAGTGGGACAAAAAAATGAATTGTTATAGGTATGTAGAATTTTTTGAATAGATTATCTTTCATTTTTATAACTATTTTAAGCATACATTGTTGCAACAATCTTGTAGCTTCATCTTACACTCTCTAAATTTGACATTGTCTTATGTAGGCACACCTTCAACATACCGGGCATTAATATTAATAATGCCAAGTATGTTGAATGACATAATTTCTTCCTTAGTTTATAGATTTATATTTGTTTGTGTTCTCACGCATTTGACATATCATTGATGAAGGTTGGCATGCAATTTACCAGATACAAATTTGTAGTTTGAAAGACATATGGGGTATGAAAAGCATAAATTTTTATAGCATGAAAAGTGATTCCTCCTTATGCCCAAGCTTGTGTAAAGGGAACAAAGAGATGAGTGGTGTTTAAATTTACATGCCATGTATACTATTAGGCACTCTAACATGTAATAAATAACAAAACACCATTGAAGGTCGGGAGTAAATGAAAGGTGAACCTGTGACTACATACAAACAATAACACACTTCAATGAAAGGTGAGAATTAAATGTTGTAGACACAATATCATGTACTTTGGGTAATTATCTAGTCTCAATCACATACTACTATTTGCATGATTCCTAAGTAAGAAAAGTACTAATTAACCCATGCCTTTGGCCACCTTTCTTTGCTTTATGATTCTGCTTTCGACCTTGTACTCTTACTTGCTCACCTGTCTTTTCACCTTTCAACATTTGTCATTCTAGACACCAGTGCCTAGCCAGGATGCCGGTGTTAGGCCACCTCGTCCCCTCTGGGTGCCCTTGTCCTCTTTGTACTTTGGTCACACTTTCTGGGTCCTTTCTAGCCATTTGAGCATCTTATATTTTTGGTAGTCGACCTTTTTGGGGTTAGTTACGAAATTCAAGTAAGGGAATCATATAAATATAAAGTTATGTGATCATAATAAGGGACCAAGAACTAAGCATCTACTATCTCCACCTAAGGTTGCATCCATCAAAGGCATCTATAGCTCCATTTACATCCATCTAGCTCCATCACAAGGGAAAAAGGTTGGTTCATCTGCATCACACTTCATAGGAGGGGAGTCTATTATTTCCATGCACACATTATTTACATTCTACATCTAGTTACTTGCTTGCTACCAATAAAGTTTGATTGGCACAAGAGAAACCTAGGGCACAATTTTGCACACACACATACACAAAACTACATTTGTCCGAGAAGTAGTGCATCGCTTAGTGATAAGTCCATATTATTGCACTTAAATTCCCATACATATAGGTAAATGACATATTCCTCCTCCTTTTCTAAGAGAAAATTATTGAATTTATCTCTCCTCATCAATTAGTTAATTAAATCTTGCCCATCAAGAATTCCCTTCTCCCTTTGAGTATGTTACTTACTTTACGTGTGGATGACGCTGTAATTAGCTTAAATTTTGACATTTAATTTTTAAAATTGGTAAACCATACAACTTCCCAAAAATATTGTCACGAGTTCTTAAATAAGTAAATAAATTGACTACATAATTTTTTTACGATTAATATCTACATTTTCCCGTCATTTTACAATATTATGTGCTAAATACTATAATCTTTGTGCTAATAAATACAAGCTCTATGTTTTTACGTTGAATATTAGCATATAATGATCATAATTCTCAAGTAAAAAATAAAACTACCAACATTAATTTTTTTTTGTGAAATAGAAAGCGTAAATTATAGAATATCAAATTAAATTGAAAGATTAACAGGTTACACAAATAATTAATAGGAATACTGCTAAGCCTAAAATATTTTCCCAATTTAATAATAATCATATTCATGGCTAGTACTGTGGGGACAATTAATGTTCCACAAAATCTATGAGAAAGGGTAACTTCATATAAATTAGCAATCACACGTGAGGTGTGCGATGTTAACACCGAAAGTGAAATATTGGTGAGTGGAAAAGGAAATTGAAACACACAACAAAGCATTATGATATTTCTAGTTGGAAAATGAAAAACAAAAATGAAGTAGTGGAAATTGGAGTAGTAGAAAAGTTTCGACTATAGAAGAAGTGGAGTAGCTTGAATGGGTAGGGACAAAGGGGATTAAGAGGAAGCTTTAAGGATAGGGAACAAAGACATGATTCCTCTTGTTTGCGTGACAACAAAAGATGTGTTTAGGAAATTTTTACATAACGAATAAATGAGAAAGGGGTGAAATCCGAAGAAAGGATAAGGAGGGAACTCTTGATATAGTTGTGAAGGTAAGACCTTGTCTTTTCTGTGCCACCAATGTCAATAGTGGCTCTCTGTAAAGTAAGCCCTTGAGATTTGTGGATTGAAAATGCCCAAGCCATTTTAAGTGGTAATTGCCTTTGATTACCTCTAGAAATTGGTGGAATTGGAACATGGAAGGGTTATTGGCATCCCATTAGGGGCTAGTGTATCATTCAAATTTGCGACAAAAATAAAGGCAAATTAGGTAGACTAGAGGAATTGTCATAAACAATGTTGATGATAGAGCTAGTAACACCATTTACAAGACATGTTTCAACCCACAAATTCGTAAAAATCATGAATTTCTCGGTTAATTCGAGAAGAAATTTGTGTTGCAATTGATCATCATCAACCTCTCTTGAGTCAATACACTTGGTGTTTTGAGCAATGGATCTGAAAACTAGAGAGTTAAGGGATTTCAACATTTGAAGGTTATGGTGTTCAATTTTAGAAAAAATATGGGGGCCTCTTCAAAGTCAATGATTTCTTGTTCAGAAAGGAAAGAATTTGTTCTTGACATCAAGAGCTCCCAATCTTGAAATAGAGGGAAAAATTACAAATGTTGAGAAGCAAGTTGTGAAATGAAGCTTGTGTAGGAGTGGAACCCTGTTGCTTGAAGATAGAATTTAAGGAGATGGAATTAGTGAATTCTTTCCACAGGCTAACACTTTGTAGGACTTGCTGACATATAGAGGAATGTCCATGACAGGTGGTAGTTGGCTGAGGTCTCCAACAAGGATGATAAATCTATTCCCGAATTCAAATGTTTTGGAGTGGGGAAAAGCTTCACGAAGGCAGTAGTCAATTTTACTGAGCAACTTAGGGCTAATGAAACTCATTTCATCAATTAGAATATATTCAACATGTTTAAGGGAGTCTAGAAAAGATGACAAACCCTGACCTTCTAAAGGTTTGAGTTTTATAATGGGAATGCGTAGGTTGGTGTGTATAGTAGATGCAAAAATATTAAAAGTTGTAACTCTAGTAGGGGTGAGTAAAAGAGAAGTGAAAGACCCACATGTGACACCGAGTTAAATGAAGACTTGATAGTATTAATGAGGTATGATTTTCCAGTCCCTTAAATAATTAACTTTAGTGGAGGAAGGAGGGATTTGCAAGAGAAGTGGTGAATAATAGTATAAAAATCTAATTGTTGGTCTTGAGATAAATAAGAAGTAGGAGAGGAGATCCTTTCTTGCACGGTAGCCACAATATGTGCTGCATTATTATCCTCTATGAAAGTCAACCTCCTAACTTATAAAGTGGATGAAACATTATGGGTGCTCCAATTGTGCAGGGTGTCAAATTCATAGAGACCCAACATATGTAGGTTGTGTTATCCCGTAAAATTAACAAGGGCAATTTTGCGGGTAACCATACAAAAATTTCCATTTTGGTCCCCATTGAGGTCTCTTAACATTCGGAATCGCACAAAACCCCTTTCCAGAAAATCTAGTTTTTAGAACTTGGTCATTTTTAACCTTTTTGGGTTGGGCGTAGTTTTCATTCATGTAACATCAACCAAAACTGTGCCCCTCCTTTCCTTTGGCGCATTCTAGGGAGTGTCAACATAACAAATGTCGCACCTCTCAAAGCGGTGCTTATGCGTAAACATCAACTTGTTATCACTCTCGAATGTTACGCCAAGGCGCATGCGCCAACTTTTCAACACAACAAACATTGCGCCTCTCTAAAGTGTGAAGTTGGCTGAAAACTCGGTGTCAACATTCCCAAAGCTGCGCTGGTGCAAATATCTTCGTGTCAACATCCATTTAGGTGCGCCTTAGAAAAGGTTGGTGGCACATTTATTGCACCTTTTGCTATATATAGGCGCATCCGACCTGTCATTTTCACAATTCAAAAACGTGAAAAAGTTATTCCTCTATACTTGTCGGCATTCCCGCATCACCCTGCATGTTGTCATTTGTCATGTTCGTGGATCCCACATCGTCTCTTTTATCATTATATATTTATGGTAAGTGGCCCTTTCTTTTCTTGGGCTTTGTTGTACTTTTTCTCGTTGGTTTAGGTGATTAGGATCGATAATAAGTGAATGAACCCAAGTACCCAACTCCAAGATACCTTCTCCTCCTTCCGGATCTACAAATATGGAAGACCTAGCCACAAAACTACTCAAACTCATTTGTCCCTTTATTCCCTGTTGTGCTAAGTTTTCCCTCCTAACCATCAAAACCTGCCAAAAGAGTGAAAAACATGATTTTTTGCAAAAACAACCCACTGTCTTTCGGTGCAAGTTTCGTTGTTGTTACATTAAACACAGTTGCACCATAGGCACACTGTCCCTACATGCGGCATAAGCCTTCTCCGTGCCTTGTAAAAACTCCAAAATTCCTAAGCACAAGCGCAGGCGCAAGCGCACATATAGTAACAATGACAACATCTGAATGTTGTGCAAGTCCTTCCACGCGCGCAAAGCTTAATTTCTTGGCGCACCTTACCTTAATGTTGCATCTTTTGAATCCGTGCCTTGGCACATCATAATATTTGGCAACATATACCACATCTGCACCAATGGCACACCCTGAGACCCTGCTACACCAAATAAACCTACGCCCACTTCAAACCCTTCATATGGTGCAAGCGCGCATCCATTAACACCAACATTTGAATGTTATGTGTAGCCTTTCCGTGCCTTGCACCCCTTATGGCACTTTGTTTTCTTCCATGTAACACTTTCCTAAAGTGCACCTTGCTTTTCTCGAGACCCTACTGACTGCAGAGAATCGCGCTTGCGCCTGAGGCTTCAGTAAATTGATAACTTTTCATTCTGTAAGCTTTGATGGATGACTTAACGGCTAACATGGCTCTTCTGCGATGGAATTCCTTGATTCTTCTTGCAGATCAACAACTGAACTCAGATTCACACATGTCTTCATCGAGTAAGAAGCCAACCAAGTCCAAGGGTAAAGCCAAGCTAACGGAAGAAGAAATGAAATATAAATACCAAAGGGTCAGGATGCCCGAATCCCTTGCGTGACCTGGATATCAGAGATTTAGAACTCGGTCACATTGACATGGAGGACTTTTGGGCCAGAACTAAGAAGGTCACAGGAAGCCCATGGATGGACAAATTAGTTGGCAGTGGTCTACACTTTGCTGCGGGAATCCCAGTAAGTGCAATCAACAATGAGTTCATGATGTTGGTGGGATGTTGTTACAATAAGGACACAAGATGTGTTGAGAATGAGAAGGGAGAGGTAATAATCAACCTCATGGACCGACATTTTGAGATCATGTTGGGTATCCTCACCACCGACATTTCATGCTGATAAGCCAAGAGGACTGCATGAAGGCATGGAACGAGAATGAAGACAAATGCATGCAGCTAATGAATGAGGTGTACCTAAAAAACAAAAAGGTCGCAGGAAGGTGGCCACAAGTCATTCATCACGATGATTTTTAGAGGATCTGAGTGACACCATCACCTTCCTGAGCAGAGTGTTTGGGCTCCCTGATGCCCATTACTTTCACAAGTGGATGCTCAAGTATTTAGAAACCATGAATAAAAATGTCCCCGATCAACGTTTTGAATGGGGAGATTATCGATAACACAATCTTGAGCGGCTTGACAACTTTCAACAACTTTCAACGGGGAAGTTCTATATGAACTCCTATGTGGTATATGCTACTACCTCAGAGAGGGATTACCCAACATTGAGTCGGTATGGGGTATGGCCCCATGTCAAAATATACAAGTACTATCCAGAGTTAAGACTGGAAAATAGCATAGCCCAATTCAACAAAGTTAATGATGCCTTCTTCTATGGCATCATCTGCCTCTTGAGGCCCAACATGACTCATGTTCGGACGAACAAAAGCGTGGTATCCACCATAGAGAAGTGGGGAGTGTTATTCACGCAATTCCCCACTTTCACCTATCTCCGAGTTGCCAACTTCTTGGGAGAGCCCACCAAATTGCCAAGGTATGCGAGACCCAAGCTGATCTTATTGGAGCTATCTAGACAACTTATCACATACCACGAGAAGTGTTTGAAAAGGGAGAAAGATGGAACTCCATTCCCCCTCACAAGGTGGCGGGTACACTGCACTTCACAAAGCAAATCCCGGAAATGTTTACAGAGCTTGAATTGCTCAATTTGAAGCATAATTTCCTGGCGAGGCCAACCTTTGATCCTCGTGATTGCCTTCCAAGGGTAAAGCTCAAACCAATTCACGTCCCTCGGATCGAAGATATCTACATCAATCGTATCACGAAGTCGAGCTCGGATGAAAGGATCACTCCGGATGGCCTGCGCAGAGATCATTCGGTATGGTGTGGCCATCGTCCCCGAAGGGTTTTCAAGCAACTGATTAAGAAGTTCATCGAGCTTATCTAGACACGGATGGGGAAAATTGGCCATTTGCCGAAATTCATACAAACAAGGCCCCTCGGACTATTGAGGAAAGGGTCAAAGGCACTCTGCAGGCCTATGCACCGAGCATTAGTGCAAGAAAATGGTCTCATCTACCTTGGAGTGGACTTTACCATGTCTCCCTTGGGTAATGCACCCACCAAGTCGAAGCATTTGCCTAAAGGCAAAGGAAAGGATAAAGAGGGAGAGAAAAGCACCATTCAGGAGGAAATTCCTAAGATCCCTCCTTCCGCCTCCAAGGAGCGGTAGTAAGCCTAATATCCCCGGAGAAGAAGAAGCGGTAAGTGCTCCAACGGGCACATCCACTTAGGATGTTGCCACTCCTAAAACTGGTGAGGTTCCCACCATCCCATATCCCGTTCCTCCTTCCCCTCCTCATGTCGCTCAAACAACCGCTCCTTTGGTTGTGTCTTCTCCCCGTCTTCTACCATTCCCCCTCCTTCTTCCTCCATCTTCTCTTCCCTCGCGGATCTGTCCCCCAACATTTCTTCTCTCATCTCACAGATCCCTTCCACCCCCATGGTTTCCTCTCCTGTAGTGACTCCTATTTCCATAAGCATTGGTGTGTCGGCTCCTTTTTCCATGCCACCAAGTGTTTCGACACACTTCCCGTGTTCACTGCAGCTGCTCCTTCTTCCACCCCTGTTTCCTCCTCTCCCTCTGGTCCCACTCCCCTAAGTCCAGAATGGATCTCCGGACACCTGAGCCAATACAAGAGGAAGGTCCCCATTGCACCTATGGACTTCTCTGTTATTCCAGCCAAAGGGCCTAAGAAGCAAAAGGCCATAACCCGCTTCTCTCAAAGTGTTTCAGGTGAAAGGGTTATGGAGATCGCATACCCTGATCCCACAAAGGAGAAAAAAGATCTGTCTCCTACAGATTTTACAGTGACTCAGGTCACAATGGGAACATCCTCAGAGAGCCTGCAAGGAGAGGCCTTATCCGCAGTGGATGCCCTTTGCAAGAAGCTTTGAGAAGCAAAGGAAGAGAAAATAATATTAAAAGAGCAAAACAAACATCTTCTCAAGCCTTCGCAAAAGATGGGCAATGCACCTCCCACAGCTGTAGCCGAAACTCCTGAAGTCCTTGGTTAGGAGAAGATAAATGAATACGCCAAGATTGGCAAGAAAGGTGTAAAAGATGTCACTTTGGAGAGAACAAATCCTCAAGGATAGTGAGGAAGTGATTACAAAGTTCACAGAGCTGTATCAAAATATAGATCGAGCTAACAAGGAACTCCAGGAAATAGCAGGACCTATCTCTCGAAGAGTTGGACCATGCCAGGTTGCAACATGAGACATTCCGAAGATGCTCGACTACCCAGTCAATGACTTAGTGAAATTTGGCATCTTTGATCACCCGAGAGCACCCAACAAAGTCCTTGCTGCTTTAGACTATCGGGTTGACCAAATGGAGTTTGTCTCGGAGAAGATAGAAAAAAATCAAGGAGGAAGCCTTGGATGCCATGCATCAAATGGAGCAGATCATCTTAAGAATGTCTCCAGGGTTTCTCGGTGCATCGTACGCCTTGAGGAAGGCAGATGATACTATTTGGATCTTCAAGGAAATCGCGTCGCAAGGTTTAGCGTCAGAAGCCACTTTTGATATAGTATCTATCAACAACCTTCTGGCCTGCTGTGACTTTGTTGGATACCTGATGGAGTCAGGAAATGAATATTTCAAACTCCCTAGAGAGACTCAGAGATGAATGGGAGAATTGCGAAGTCATCGGGGATCACACCAAGGGTCTCGCTCAGGATCAACTTCAAGCAATGGTAAGCAAGTTCATGGAGTATCAAGCTCAATTTCACATTACCTCTCTTGAGCAGAAGTAGGACACTCCTTTCCAGCCAAGGGACGATGACGAATAGGCTCCTTCCTCCTGGGATAAATCCCATTTTTGTAAAATTATTTAAAAGTATGTTGGCACAAATGATGACATCATCCATGTTGCACCATGGGATGTTGTCATCCACCAAATTGCCCCAAAGTCAACTTTTGACTTTTAAATATTTTGTAGATATTTTGTAAATAGTTGTTGGCTCCTTTTCTTCTTCTTTCTCCTTCTCCTTATATAAATACTAGAATGCTTGTTGTATTCTATGTAAGCAAATTTGTATAAAAATAGAAGTGAGGAGAGAAAGACTTGGAGCTTTCTTGTATGAACAACTTATTAATACAAAAATTGAGACTTTGTGCTAAATTCTTGTGTTATGTGTTAGATCCTTCTTAAGTTAGATCTACATGCTCATTCTATTGGATTCACCTATGCTTTTGTCATTTGTTTATTAGTATTGCTTTGTTTGTTTATGTGAGTAAGTTTGGCTATGTTTACTACCAACCTAAAACATAAACCCTCTGACCTTTCTACTTTGGAATTCATTTCTTTTCTCCCTTCGATCTACCTTTCTTTCATTCCTTCCTTCATTCCTTTCTATTCTTCGTCGGAACTAACTCTCTTTGGGATGAGATCTCAAACCCCTCTTGAAGGTAGAATATCTTTGTAAGACTTACACAGTTCTGTTGTGTAGAATAGCAATAAACCGGTTTTGCTTTCTTTGTCTCAAAGAGGGCTATGCCCCGCTGCGTGGCTCGTTTATCCATAGATCTCCGCCCACCTCGAAAGATTTTCGGACCAACGGGTTGCAAAGGCCTATTGTGTCGCTAGGATGGAGGTGGGACAAAATATGTCATTCTTTTAAGTACTTAGGAGCATGTGCAATGTTGGTATCGAATCATGTCCACTTTCGTAACTCGTGTCGCAATCACTTTATATAGGGTAACATGCCATGGACGATAACTATTCTTGAAAAGGTTCCAGGTGGAAATGATTTCTAGGGAGGTATAACCAATATATGTAGAAATATTGTGAAAAGGCTTATACAACAGGAGTTCAAACTAGTAGAAAAGTTTGAATGATGGTAAATTGTGTGCAGGAATGCAAGGAAATCTAGGAAGGTATGAACAATTGCAAGGAATGATCGAAGCTTCCACTTATTTCCCATGCAATATTTACTGTAACTCCAGTATTGGGTAACTTCAATGAGGGGAAAGGACTCCATATTTGAAGGAAAGACCTTATATGCATCCAAAAAGGGATATTTATGGAGCCTCACATTTTGTTTTAGCTAGTCTTCGCAAATTTTTTTTGCCAACATTTAGCGAGACAAAATCACGAGTGCACATAACAAGTGGTAATTTTAGAAGCACGTGGCATGTTTCTTGTGCACTAATGTCGTGCTCAACGATACTCTCTGTTAGCATTTTTCTGATGGCGATATGTGCGGGGAAATCAGGGTCTGAATCTCTTGATATTCTGGAAAGCATTTGGTGGTATGTTTCGACAGTTGTTCTGCTTTAGAAGCATACTTTCCAATGTACTTTAGGACTACATGTCAAGATAACATAGGGCTGACAATCGATGTTGGCTCTCCATATAGACAACATTGTTGGGTTGTGTGTGTTCAATCTATCATCATTCCTTGAAGGGAGGTATTTAATTGAACCATTCTCATCAATGAACAACAAACAAGTGGCTCTCGTCTCCCAGGGTGCATTGTCCCAACATTGGAGGTGTGTCTATTTTTTGTGTAAAAAAAATGTTCGGGACACTTTGTGTGACGCTAAACACGATTATTAAGTTCCCTCAGGTCTTATAGTAGCGAGGAAGCAAACACATGTACTGAAGATAACAAAAAAGGTCATTTTGGATTGACCAATGAACAAATTCTATCTAATTGGAGGAAGGACGTGAATTCCATGCAGATACGAACATGGCAAAGTATTTTCTCGGATTTGTTTATAGATGCGGTATATTTCTAGTCGATTACATTGATATAGGGAGCATCCTTAAGCCATAGAAAACCATGGACATGTGTTGAACCTTTATGTTGTCATTCATACCTATGAAAAATATAGGTTAACATAAGCATATCGAAGTAAATAAAAGTAGAAGGCAAGGAAGATTGTTACTTGTCCGGTAGTCTTTGCACTAAGGTGTTTCTAACACCTCTTCACGAATATAGTGAATCTTTGATGCAAGTAAGTAGCAACACAGATGAGGATGGGAAACAATGTTGAGGGTCCTGAAGTGTTGTGTGCCCATAGCATCATCGGGAGTACTGGCATGCCATTATGTATGTCCTGACCATTTTGTGTCTATAGTACTTAAAGTAAAGAAGAGTGTAGGCATGCTTGATTTTTCAACCATATATGAGATCTCACCTCTATTTTTAGACAAAAATACACATGTCACTCGAAGGTTACTTTCAAATGCATCAAAATTTCAAGAAGACAATCATTGGGGAAGTCTTGAATATGTTTCCTAAGTTGCCCTATAGTTGGGGGATTCCATGCTCAATTTTTTGCTTCATGAAGACTACGAATGTAAACCGGCTCATATATCACATAATAAGGTTAAAAAAGTAGTAACATAACCTTGGGTGGGAACCAAAGTGATCATCATGGTAGCACATCAAATGGAGGGCATATTCATGCATATGAACTTCTTTCATGCATGATTGTTTGGACATTTCTTTACCTGTTATAAATAAAGTTGGAAAAGCCATTGAGAAAAGAACCTCTGTGGTGTATTCATTAATTGGTGAAAGTTTGACTTCAGATCAAGGCACGGTGAAGGATGTTTCACGGTCATTTGAAATCAAGTATTACTCAATCATTTCTTGTTTTGTTCCATTGTTTTGAATAGAAAGCACAAAGGAGGATGCTTCTAGAGGTGAGTCATCGGAGGTGGAAGGAGGGTCAACACCATTTTGTGATACATTACATTCTGAAACTGGAAGATCCATTGGAATTTTGTTAATAGAGGAAGAAATATTTATTGATTTGATTGGTATAGAGGAAAGGGTGTCATTTTTATCGAACATCCTTGTAGTAGGGGTCACAGATAATTTTATATCGAAGGGCTTCCCAATACGAGACCTAGTTATGTAGAAGTCATACTTTGTTTGTTGCAATCATGTCTTTTGGACTAGTAGGAGGTCCAAATCTCTAAGGCAATGAAGTAGGTATTTGGTAATGGATGAAATGTTTTATTGAAACTTATAGTTTGTCCGAATGTTTGTATTTCCCACTACACATTTGGGTGACATGTAGAATTGGATTAGTGCGAGCAATCAACACTTCTTTGACCTAGGTTAAAGATTTGAGAATGAAAGGTTGAAGGCTAAGGTCTATATTGTTCTAGGAGGAAAATCGATACCCATGTTTTTACAACTTGTATCTATTGCATGTGTACAACCCTTCATGGAAGGTTGTTTATATTCTTGGGAAGTTTTCCAAACAAGTTGAGAAAGTGTGGATGTTTGAAAAAGATCAAGTCTTCAACAAAATCATCGTTGGGCTTCAAGTGAGGAGACCAATGCTTGATAAAAGGGGTATTAAGGCATAAAAGGAGAGGTATCTCATACAACATTTTTAGGCTCTAGATGACAACAAGAAAAGTAGTGTTGGGAAAAAGTGAAGCAAAAAGTTGTGGAAGGGAAGGAAAAGGATGTATTTTCAAAGTTAGCGGGGCATGAGGTTGAAAGGGGTGAGACAAATGATAGTTTAGTCCATTGTTGTGAGGAAAAAGAAGATGAAGGGTGGTGTGGCAAAGAGACGGGACTAAGGTAGGTGTGTGGGGAATTACGAAGACTGGGTTCTAAACAACTATCTTGCGTCCCCGCCATCATTCAAACAAATATCACCCAAGTACAAGGGAAATAAGAGAAGGCAAATGAGGTCAGTGGCGATGAAGTTATAGAGCTGTAAGGAAGAATCTCTGGAGATTTGTTTTCAGTCATGGTATTAGTGGTGTCAGCCAGCATTGATGTCATTATTACATAGCGCATAAACATCTCTTCTTTGTGCTCATTATAAGGAGTAGACATTGGGAAGAAGGAAACATCCTATATAAACCAACAAAGGCAAGGTGGTGTACGAAAACATTCATAAATCAATTAAATATGTATGGAGTGAAGGGGAAAATTTATGTAAATACACTCCGACACACAACATTTTGTGGTCATTTTTTTCTCTTTCTATAGCTAAAGGCTTAAAATTGGAAGAAAAAAATTCTTGTTTCCAATTGTATTTTAAAGGAAAAAATAGAAAGAAATACAAGGCAATGTATAGAGTGATGGAAAAGAATAACGTATACATCTATCGACAAATCTTCATTTTGGCCCATTATTTTATCTTCAAATAGCCAAAGGTTTAACATTGCCATTTTTTCAACAATAATATGAAGGAACAAAACAAAAGAAGAACAAGGAAGATATGATGCATAAGGAAACCATAAAAATTCAATAAATCATTGCATCATGTTAACATAGTTGCATTGGATGATTGTAATTTTTTTATAACAAAAAAATTCTTTCGATGATTTATGAAAAATCTATGGAAGTGGAGAACATGGATGTGCATTTGAACCTCTATTAACAACCATTATATCAAAAACTGAAAGAAAGGTGTAAGCCTTTGCAATATGCCAACATAATCATATTTGATGTCCATTGTAGAAGCAAGGAAAGACGAGGAAATAGTGCAGAAAGCATAACAAAGGAAAGTTTTTGTTGTTATAAAAGCACCAATCAGGGTAGGAGATGTGGGAGCCTACAATTTCTAGGAATCAAGAATGACACATTTTAGTTGTTTGTTTCACGGTAAGTTTATTTCTTTAGGGAGAGAATGAATGTGTATTGATGTCGATAATTTGGTTTACAATGTTATGCCCTTAATCATATATCTTATATTAGATGTATATAGCCAACTTATGGCTATCATAAATTCTTATCATTATGTATCTATTTCATATATGTTATATTTTAATTAGTGGGACGACCTTGGTGTTGGCCATAGCACATGAATAGTATATATAGGGGTTAGTAGGTAATAGTTGATCATCATATTCAGCTTTTGAGTCTTATTGTCTGGTTTGGAGGTTGCCCCCTCGAAGTGGATAATCTATTCTTATTGCACATTGAGATCATTTATATGACATATTGTGTTCATTGGTGCTATATTGCAGCTAATAATCAGATTTATACAAGTAATTACATTACAAGTGGTATCAGAGCTTGAACTCGGCCAACATTGCGTCAAACCCTAATTGTGAAGGTTCGTCCATATCTCAAAATCGGTAGCTAATTTTTCTGCAAATTTTTTTGTGGTGTGGAAAAATCAGTCAAGTAAGCTTCCCTCCAAATTTTAAGAATTTTTGACTTGTTTTGCAAAAGTTATAGTGGTTTTATGTTTTTTCATAATTCGGCTACCTAGGGTGCAATTTGTGGAATTTTTCAAAGTTATTTACATTTCCAAAAATAAGATTAAAAATTAGTTTGAGTTCGTTCTTTGAGTTTTATAAAAATTTTCTGAATTCCTATTGAAATCCCAAACCCTAAATTTCGACCTTGATCCTTAAATCTTACCATTTTGGGGCATCATGGTGGGCCTTCGACAAGAGGCAAAAAGAATCCCATCACTCCAGGGAAAACCCCTGATAAGGATGAAATAATAATTGAGGAGTTATTGTTAGAAGGGGTATCTACAGAGTCCTCAGGGTTAGGGTTTACTTCAACTGACCTTAAGGTCAGCTATCTTGAGTTAGAGTTGTGAAACCTCGAGGGCAGAGTGACCGAGAAAGAAGATGTAGAAAAGATTAAAGGATTTCATTCACCAATTTAGTTAAATTGTCATGGGTAATCATATCCTTCCTAATCAGCCACAACTCAATCATACTCATATTAACTAAGGTGGATCTTTAGGTCAAAGTAATAGACAAACTAGCCAGGGTGGATATGCAAACATGACCAATCCAAATATAAACACTCTGCAAGCCCGTAACATGATTCCAAAAGTGGAAATGTGAAATTTTGATGGAAAGGATCCACTCAATTAGATTAACCAAATGGATAATTTCTTTTATCTTCATCAGATTCCATTGGGACAAAAGGTTACCATGGCATCATTGTATCTTGAACCTGACCAATTCATTTGGTATCGATGGTTATGTGCTCAAAGGAAAAAGAGTGGCCTCAATGTTACATGGACAATATTCACCAAAGAGTTGCAATTGCACTATAGTTCTAGTGTGTCGAGAATTATTTCACCAATTAGAAAAGCTCGAGATAAACATGAACATCAAAGATTACATCCATCAATTCTAGAACCTTTCCTTATGGGTGGAAAATATTCCTAAAGATAATTTGAATGAATTATTTCTTGGGGGTCTTAAAGAAAAATTGAGACTGAGGTGCGTATGTTTAATCCTCATAAGGTTTTAGATTCTATGATCATGGCACGTAGGAAGAGGAAAAATTTCTTTCCACGTAGGAAAACAAATTGTCGATAATATCGAGATTATAGCACCCTTTCACCATCATTCCTCGGCTAGTGAGATTGACACCTCAACAAATTGAAGAAAAGAGAGCCAAAGGGTTATGTTTTAATTGTGACAAAAATTTGGACCAGACATAAGTGTGTTTGAAAAGAAGTTATTCTACATTGAGGGACCTGCAAGAAGAAGAAAATGAAGAAGACGAAGAGGTCGAGCCAGAGGAGGAATTAGGAGATCCCCAGCTATCAATATCATGCCATGCAATTTCTGGTATTAACACTCCCCAAACTCTCAAAGTAGTTGGATTCTTTAAAAAATAGAGGGTAACAATGTTGATTGATTCGGAAGTACTCACAATTTCATCAATCATAAGTTGGCGGTATGCTTGAATTGCTTTGTTTATCCAGCTCTAGAATGTCAAGTCATGATCGCTGATGGGAAAAATGTTAGTTGTTCAGGAAAATGCCATAACATTAATCTCACCATGGGAGATTACTTGCTAACTAGCAATATGTATGCCATTGCCATGGGAGGAGCAGACATTGTGTTAGGAGTTCAATGGCTTACCACCTTGGGAACCATTGAAATGAATTTCCAAGAGTTGTTCATGCAATTTCAGTTAGAAGGGAGGAATTTTAAACTAAAAGGACTAAGAGCAAAGTCCCCATAGATGGTAAGTTCTCATCAGATGCAAAAATTGCTTAGAAAAGGTGCAGAAGGGTTTGTGGCACAAATATTTTCATTGAAGCACATCATTCCAATACATTTATACCCGTAGATATGTAAGCAGTTATAGATGAGCACTCAGTGGTGTTTGGAGAAATTCCCAAGGGTCTACCTCCAAAAAGAGACCATGACCATGCCATCTAGCTAGTACCAGGGAGTCAACCACCCAACATCAGACCTTATAGGTACCCCTATATGCAAAAGAGTGAGATTGAGAAGATAGTTCAAGAGATGTTAGAAGCATGACTTATTCGTCATAGTCAAAGTGCTTACTCTTCTCCTAGTAGTGATGGTACGGAAAAAATATGACAATTGGCGCATGTGTCCAAATTACAAGGAACTCAATAAGTACATAGTTAAAGATAAGTTTCCTATTCCTGTAATTGATGATTTGCTAGATGAGTTACATGGTGTTGTTTACTTTACAAAACTTGATATTCATTCAGGATATCATCAGATTAGAATCAGGGATGAAGATATTCATAAAACAGCCTTCAAGACACATGAAGGACACTTTGAGTTCTTGGTAATGCCTTTTGAACTAACAAATGCACCCTCTACATTTCAAATCTTGATGAATTCCATCTTTAAGCCATTTCTTTGAAAGTTTGTTTTAGTGTTCTTTGATGACATATTAATCTATAGTAAAACATGGGAGGAACACTCGTATGTCATGTAAATAAGGTTTTGAAACTCTTGAACAATATCAACTTTATGCAAAGCCTTCTAAATGTTATTTTGATGTCAAGGGGTTGAATATTTGGGTCATATTGTCTCTTATAAATGTGTTAAAGTGGATCTTAACAAGATAAAAGCCATGCTTGAATGGAAGGTTCCCAAAACCCTAAAAATATCCGAGGATTTTGGGGCTTAAGGTGTTATTAATGTATATCTCGTAAGGAATTATGGCAGCATCGCAACACCACTCACCACTTTATTGAATGAATCTTTCCATTGGAACGAGCAAGCTACTATGGCCTTTGAGAAGTTGAAGGAGGCCATGTGCACCACTCTAGTTCTAGCCACCCCAATTTTTTTCGAAAACATTCATTGTTGAATGTGATGCTTTAGGGTATGGTATGGGGTAGTACTCATGTAAGACGGCAATGCATTTCCTTCGAGAGCCAATTCAAAGGTAAGAATATCTCTAAACCAGGTTTATGAGAAAGAAATGTTAGCAATGCTTCATGCCGTGAAGCAATGGAGACCATATCTAATGGGACGAAATTTCAAAGTAAAGACATATCATGATAGTTTGAAATACTTCTTAGAGCAACGTTTATCATCAGAAGAACAAAAAAATGGGTCTCAAAAATGTTGGGGTATGATTTTGAGATAATATACAAGAAAGGGAAAGAGAATGTAGTTGTTGATGCTTTATCTCTAAGGATGAATTAGCCAAGGCATTGTTGTGTGCCATATCTATTACATAAGAGGATTAGATAGAGGATGCAAGGTCTGAATGGAAAAATGACCTGGGTACACAAAATCTCATTCAGAATCTCCAACAAGATCCAAGCATGTCAAAAAAATTTGTATGGAAAGGAGATGTTTTATGGTATAAAGATAAATTATATCTATGTAAGAATTCAATCCTTAAAAATAGGGTTCTATCTGAGCTCCATGCTTCTCCAGTAGGGGGTCATTTTGGCTTCTTAAAGACTTATCATTGAATCAAGCATGATTTTTTATGGGAAGGGATAAAAGGAGATGTCCAAAATTTTGTGGCAGAATGCATGGTTTGTCAAAAAAATAAGGGCAAAACAATTAAGTCCCTAGGTCTTTTACAACCTCTATCTATTCCTAGCTAGAGGTGGGAAGAGGTGTCCATGGACTTCATCACAGATTGCCTAAATCAGAAGGTAAAAATGTAATCATGGTGGTGGTGGACAGACTCACCAAATATGCCCATTTTTGTGTTTTATCACATCCATTTGTTGTGAGTACAAGAAGAACGACCTTCTGTGGATACAATTGGGCTACATGGGACACCAAAGATTATAGTAAGTGATCGAGACCCTATCTTTACTAGTAATTTTTGGACTGAATTTTTTCATGCTTGGGCACACAACTAGCTCGAAGTTCCTCTTATCATCCCCACCGATGGGCAAATAGAGGTGGTAAACATGTGCTTAGAGGGATATCTTCGTTGTTTTACATCGATAATCCAATGGTTACCATTGGTAGAATGGTGGTATAACACCTCCTTTCATACTTCATCTAAAATGTCTCCTTTCTTGGCATTATGTGGGTACCATCCACCATCTATCACTTCATCTTTGAGAGTCTAGCAAAGGTTCGAGCAATCGAAGAACATATTCAACACCAACAAGAGGTGCTTTCTAGTCTCAGGGAGAATTCGGCCATGTCACAAAACCACATGAAGCAGGAGGCAGACCAACATCACAGTAAAAGACATTTTGAAGTCGGTGATTAGGTTTTTGTGCATTTATAACCATATAAGAAAATGTCCTTAAAACAATAGAAAAAGGATAACAAGCTTTCACCTAAGTATTATGGTCATTATCAAGTGTTACAGAAGATTGGCAATGTAGTATACAAACTAGAACTTCCTCCAGCTACTCGAATTCATCCAGTCTTCCATGTATCTTGCCTAAAGAAGGTAATTGGACAAACAATATCAACCCGGATAGTGTTACCTGAGCTTGATGAAGAGGGCAGAATCATCTTGGAACCGTAATGCATCCTTCGACACACACTAAGCGATTGAGGACAAGGGTCATCACCGATTATTTGATCAAGTTGAAAATCTAGACAATGAAGACGTAATCTTAGAGAATGCAAATTTCCTGTGAAGAAGATCCAGATCTTCTCAACATTGGGGAAAATGTTGCTTCGAAGGGGAGGGGCATGCTACGCCCTTAATCATATATCTTATATTGGATGTATATAGTCAACTTGTGGCTATCATAACTTCTTATCATTATGTATCTCTTTCATATATGTTATATTTTCATTAGTGAGTCGGCCTTGGTGTTGGCCATAACATAGGAATAGTATATATAGGGGTTAGTAGGTAGTAGTTGATCATCATATTCAACCTTTGAGTCTTATTGTCTGGTTTGGAGGTTGCCCCTCAAAGTGGCTAAGCTATTCTTATTGCACATTGAGAGCATTTATCCGACATATTGTGTTCATTGGTGCTTATATTGCTGCTAATAATCAGATTCATACAATTAATTACATTACATAAAATCTCGATTATTACCTCATCATCTATGCATAATAATTGGAGGTATTTAGTTGTGATACCTATGATTTACTCAGCCAATCCATCAAACATTATAACCGATCAGTAGCTCCCGGTGGTGTGTTTTAAATCTATGTGGATCAAGCTATCTATAGTCACATTGTTCAACATGTGTCTTACAATTTACACAATACCACAAGCCATTTTGTTTCTCATGGACTGTATCTATGCATTTGTTGTCACCTTTCATGAGTGGGACAGCCATGTAAATTTTTTTTATCTATCAGTGATGTTCGTGATTATAGCTGTAAGTTTAGCCCCCTCATTGTTGTCTGTATTTCCCATTTGAAATATTTGTGAGAATGTTGTCAGATATTTCAAGTTCACCGGAGGGCCAAGATTTTTGTTTGTGACGAAGGGTGTTGCAATAAAGTAACCATCAAAGGAAACCCACTCATGAAGTGTATTAGTTTCAGGAACTTGAGGGTTGACAAACCATTTGGTACTGGAGATAGTGTCTATGGATGTTCCATTGAAATCGAGACCCATGCAGCTTTTATTGCCAACACTGGGAGTTGTGGAATATAAAGAATGTCTTCAAGTTCTTTCCCAAGATCCTCTAAATGTTGACCCCACAAAGTAACACAAACGCTAAATCTAGACACGCATTTCATCTTAAGTGTTCTTCTTATAATTTGACTCTTATCATGCCTATGGATAGTGGAGCATGGAGATATGGATACAACAATGCCGATGATTTCAAAAGAAGAACTAATGGGTATTGTAGGTATATATTTGATTTCCGTCAAGTGAAAGTTATGCAAAGGTATTGTGTCCTCATTCACATGAGAGAGGAGCGACATACGAAGATGCTTGTAAGAAAATCTCAAAAGCTTTATTTAAATGGTTGTAACATGATTTTTAATATCCCATCCTTCTCGTTTATAAAGGTGTACATATTTCCACTTTCAATTTTGTCATAGAACATTTCTACAAGATCGTTGACACAAATAACACAGATTTCACCTCCTTTGTTATCCATAAAATCAAACCCAAAATAGGAACCACTACCTTTTGTATTTTTATATTCTCGAAAGGTTGTTTTCGTAAGGTCTCAAGCCTTCAATAGACCATATGCAAATTTTTGTATTCAATGCACTAATTTGTACAGTTCACTTGCATAGTTTGAAAGAACAATTTTCTTTTGAGGAGGTGTTTGTGGAACCACAACATTGTCATGTCTATGATTTTTATCGAGACTTGTATGCTTTCCATGAATGATATGTGTTGGAAGCGGAGTTATAACACTAAATTTGGTATGCGTTTCTAACTAAATATCTATAGACACACAATCACGTACTTTGGGTAATTATCTAGTCTTGATTACATACTACTATTCATGTGATTCCTAAGTAAGAAAAGTACTAATTAACCCATGTCTTTGGCCACCTTGCTTTAATTTTTGTTTCTTCTTTTGGTCTTACACCCTTACTTGATCAGTCTGCCTTTTTACTCTTTAGCATTTTTCATCCTGACACTAGTTCCCAACAAGGAAGAGCCACCCCTCATCCCCTATGGGTACTCCAGCCCCTTTGTACTTTACTCACACTTTTTGGGTCCTTTCTAGCCGTTTGAGCATCTTATCTTTTTGGTAGTCGACATTTTTGGGGTTAATTACAAAATTCAAGCGAAGGAATCATATAAATATAAATTTATGTGATCATAATAAAGGACCAAACACCAAGCACTATCTATCACCACCTAAGGTTGCATCCATCAAGGCATATAAGAGCTCCATTGCATCTATCTAGCTCCATCACAAGGGACACAATGGCTTGTTTTCTCGCATCACTCTTCATAGAGGGAAGTTCATTCTATTCCATGCACACATTTACTACATTCTACATTTAGTTACTTGCTCACTATCCATGTGCAATTGACACAAGAGCAATCTATGGAAAAATTCCGCGCACACACACAAAACTACATTGGGTATGAGATGTAGTGCAACACTCAGTTGTAAGTCCACCATTGTGGTGGCTGAGGACATTCTAACCCCTCATTTTGCATTTTTAAGGATTTGATGTCTATTTGAGGGTTTTGCAGTCTATGTTTCATTGTAGGTTTTTGGTGACTCCAACGATCATTGTGTGAATCTATAGCGACAAAAGGTGAGCATCAACAAACATATTATGACCTTGAGAATTTAGGTTTATGAGTATTTCTGCGCAGCACCAGACACCTAAAAATAGGCCTAGGTGCCCACAGACGCCTCTCTTCCTCTTCGTGCACCCCAGCCTAGCCTCCTTCTCTAGATTTACATTTTTCTAAGCTCTACTACGATAGTCATGCTTCACATTTCTCTATTTTCCAGCTCTGTGCACTTTCTAGAACTCGACAAATCAACTAAGGCATCTTACCCTTCTTTGCACATTAGGGTTTCATTATTTATTACTTAGTTTACTTGAGTGTAATTGTTATACTTAATTTATCATTTATTTACTGTAATCTTGCATTCAAATTAGGCATAATATTTCATATTTTGCATTAATCATTTTGGTGAACCCACGTCTAATGAATATGCTTGGATCCTCATCTTTCTTCTATCATGGGTCATAAAGTTCCTCAAATTCCTTTGTCTAATTTACTTAAAATGTATCTCAATTGCTAGGTTGTTCTACAAAATCCTTAGACTCCATGTGTCTTCCTAAAGATACGTCACCACACGAAATAAGTCATATTTTCCATTGTCTATCTAACAACCCTAGCCTTTGTGATCCTCCATCCAATCAACCCATATTGGAGTCAATTCAAGCTTTGCATTATTTATTTTACGACAAATTTCAAGCTATGGAATCCACGATCATATCTCTTAAATATGAAATCCAACAAATTCAGGATGCTTCTCAAGCTCATGTTAGTTCTCCTTCTACATCCCTTCTTCATGTTATGTCTTCTACCCGTGCTCAAATCGGTGAGCCTCAAGTATTGTTCTTACCGTATCCTCTCACGCTTTATCGTAATGCTAAGTAAAATGACATTATTATTGAGCTCCTTAGTCATCAATTGATCATTTTACCATCTACTCATGGCTATCCTCCATACGAACTTGCAAAATATCAAGGTCACCCATATTGTAATTATCATCGGATCAGTGGACATAACAAAAATTATTGTTACACTTTACAATGCACAATCAAGCATCTTGAGCATCAAGGCTTTATCTCATTCACTGCACAACATTCTGCTGCATGCCCATCTATAATTGTTACATCTCAATGGATTCCTAAAACTGATTTGTCTATATCTAACGAGCATCATGCCATCGTTTCTAAGGTTCCTTCTACGGAGAGTCAAAAACCACCTAAGCAACCACCTCTAAAAATCATTATAACACCCCCTCCTCTCATGTCATCTACAACATTCCCAAGTCAAAGTATGCAACCACCTCTCAAAATCAATCCACCTTCTTCTCCTATCAAGACTTATGCAATGTCATCAATCCCATCTAAATTACCACCATTCAAGATTCCTCCCCATCCCAATCCACTTCCATTTCCAATTCATTTTGTCAAAGCAACCACTTCTCCTACTGATAGCCAAGACACATTTCAAATTTTGCCACCATTGCATGGTCTTACTGTTGCTTCGGCCTACCATTGTGTCAGCCATCACTCTTATCATAACACATACATCACTCTTCCGTAATGAAAATGTATATCTTGCGTCACCGTATAAATCTTCATCATTGGCACACTTGGGGGGCATCGAACTTATTCTTCCCCCCTTCTAGAACTATAAATTGTCTCTAGCATGTCCTATCACATTTAACACTTTACACTTCATAATTCATCATTCTTAGCACTTTCAACCCTCTTAATACATTTGTATTGTCATTACCCTATGACGCACTCTTGTGTTATGGTTCACACTTGACTGTTGAGGGAATATTATACACATGAACCTCACACACTGCACAATAGACACTACACATTACACATCTTCATGCATTATGCAATTTTGTACATACACATCATCCTCATCTATTATGCATCCTCCTCACTCTGTGCTTTGTACACCCATACATTGCACACATTCTACACACTACATTATTATACATTTTTATGATCTACACATCTTACATTACACATTGCACATTCTCTATCACACATTACATGCTTTACATGTCACATACTTATGACATATTCTCATGACCACATCTACTACACATATTACACATTTTACTCATCTTCTTCTATGCATTGCACTCACTACCCGATGATGCACTCTAGTCCAATGGTTCATACTCAATTATTGAGGGTATACATCTCAAATGAACCTCATCACACTCACACATTTCATCAAATCGTCCATTCACTAACGCATTTACACTCTACACTTTACGCCTTGACAATCATATCTTTTTCATATACACATTCAAACCATTTCCCGATGACACACTCTCGTTTATGGTTCATTCTTGACTGCTGAGGGGCATAAATAAATGAACCTCATTACATACATACACATCTACTCGAGGGGCATATTTCTCCTATCATTCACATTACATTCCATTCCATCTCATCCACAACATACTGCATATCTTGGTTGCATTTACTCTTGCTTACATTTACTTGTTACATGTTCACTTTATTACACATGCTAGATAGATATCTTGTATGTCATTATCTTTATCATACACACATACACATTCACTTGCCTTTCTAGTTATAATTGTAGATGTTACAGTCCATTATATGCAACATGGATACTTGATGTAGTACTTATTACCGATTGCATAACGGCTCATGGGGGCATCCACCTTCGTACACTACAAGTGTTATTGTTTATTATTCTATCTAGCACTTTAATTTAATATATTACACTCACCTTGACATATTTTTAATCTTTCTAACATGATAATGGGTGCTTCATGGAAAACTTTTTTATAGGACTATTTGATTCCATGGTTATGTGTTATATTGCTTGTTCCGGTTTTCATCTACTTGTCATTGTTTGCATGGGATTTTCCCTATATCTTGGATTTTTTCGACCGCTTGCTTGCCACTATGGCCTTGATTGTATGGTGACATCATGAGTGATGTCCCATGTTTGCAACCTACTTTTCATGGTCTACATTGTATTTTGCTTACATCTTAGCTTATACATTGTTTGCTTAGATTACATTTCATCTTTTACATGAATGTTTTTCGTTGCTTGTACTAACACTTATTTTCTTAGTCACTTGTTCGTGCGTGCCTTGGTTTCTACCAAGAACATCCCCTTCCCCCTACATGGCACAATTTCAAAGACAACAATCGGTCCTCTTTTGGGCCGCATACTCCTTCTGTGACATCACATGCACCCTAAACAAGGGGGCATCATATGGGTGAATAAGTCACCCCATACAACATTATACACAATACAATACCAGTACAAAAATTTTTACAGGGCTCAAAATCAGATTTGGATCCTTAGCACATTGACCTTTCGTGGATGCCGTAAACGAGGGGTCAATACATCGGTCTTTTTTGGATGCCCGAACTAGGGGGCAATACAACGGTCTTTCATGGATGCCCGAGACCAAGGGGCTTATACAATGATTAGTAGTTCAATAAAGCCTACAAAACTCCATACACAACAAATTTTACAATGTTGATAGTCCTAAACACATGCACACCATCTCAAAGTGGTGTTTTACATAGTGGGAAGAAGTTAAAGGTTGGTAGATGACACCAGAAAGTTCTCCCTACACTTCTTCCATTACACTGGCATGAGATCACCTGAAAAATTATGCGTCGACATCATCTTCAGGATCCTTTCTACACCCCTTTTTCTAATCACGAATCAAAGTGCACATGTTCCTTATTCACATTTCCAAGATTTTTACATACTTTCTACATATTTTGATCATATACATGCATATTTGAATACTTATCGGTTTTGTTGACATTAAAATTTTCCTTTGTAATTTCTATTTTATTAATGTATGTATTAGGAATAGGATGTTGTTAAGTATAATTAGTAGTGGCATCCAATAGAAGATAACGGCGCCATCAGTACGGTGCCACCAATAATGTAGAGTACGGTAATAGTCAAAGTACAATAGGAATGTTGTAAAAAGTAAATATTTGTCGTAAGTGGTCCGGTAATGTTAAAATGTCAAAGTTGGGATAAGTAGAGAAGTAGGGTCTACATGGTTAGGAATTAGAAATATTATATTTGTAATAAGGACAAAGAGTGATGTCATACATATTTTGTGTATTTTATTTGTGGAAAAGTCTAAAAAGGTGGAACCCATGTGAGATGATAAGGTTTATCTTATCTTAGAAGATAAGCCTACATGTAAAGGCAAGAGTTTAGGCATGGAATATGATTGGCCGAAAGATATTTCCTATCATATCTTAGAGATAGGGTGGATAAGCCAAATTCCTATAAATAAAGAGGCCACCCCCTCATTTAGCATAAAAGGAAGTAGTGAGAAATATTGTATAAGTAAGTGTGTAAAGGAAGCCATCATTTTGAAGGTGTGTTAAAGAAGCCATTAAGAGGTGTAATTGTGAAGTTTATCCCATAGTTATTGTTGGAAGGCAAGTGAAGTCAAGAAACACTTGAAGTTCCTCATGGGTGAGATTGTAACAATTTCATGTTGATATTATAATTTACACCGATATTTTAGATTTATCATCATTCCTTCTTATCATAGTCTATGGTATTCTTGTGTTATGTTTGTTGTTGTGTTTCCAGTTACATCCACCAAACTAAAAGTCATGCATTAGTAAATAATCATAAGACGAGGAGTTCCCGGTGAAGAATTATCATAGTGCCGGATTGGTGATGACAATTTCTCTTTTGCAGTCCGCCCGTATGGGAAACGACAATCAAACAACACCAATAACACCACACACATCAAGAACATGTACATCATGAAATCTACACATGCATTTCTGCCCTAGGTTCATTTTCATCATTAATTTTTATAGTTTTTCCTCCTTAGCATCTACGCTTCACATTTTTATTACTCCACGTTTTCTCTAGTCCCTCGACACATTTTCTACCTCAATCTATATGGATGATTAGGTACGCATCTCTATCTAATTTACGTTACCAAGATTTCCACTCACCAACATACAGTGGGGCAAATGTAGACACACAATCACACACTTTGGGTAATTATCTAGTCTTGATTACATACTACTATTCATATTATTCCTAAGTAAGAAAAATACTAATTAACCCATGTCTTTGGCCACCTTGCTTTACTTTCTATTTCTTCTTTTGGTCTTACACCCTTACTTTCTTAGTCTTCCTTTTTACTCTTCAAAAATTTTCATCCTGACACTAATGCCCCTGTTTGGAGGCCAATGCCAGAACCCTCGTCCCCTTTAGGCACTCATGTCCCCTTTGTACTTTACTCTCACTTTTGGGTCCTTTCTAGCCATTTGAGCATCTTATCTTTTTGGTAGTTGGCCTTTTCGAGGTTAATTACAAAATTCAAGCAAAGGAATCATATAAATATAAAGTTATGTGATCATAATAAAGGACCAAACACTAAGCACTATCTATCACCACCTAAGGTTGCATCCATCAAGGCATATAAGAGCTCCATTGCATCCATCTAGCTCCATCACAAGGGACACAAGGGCTGGTTTTCTGCATCACACTTCATAAGAGGGAAGTTCATTCTATTCCATGCACACATTTACTACATTCTACATCTAGCTACTTGCTTGCTATCCATGTGTGATGCACAAGAGAAACCTAGGGAAAAATTTTGCACACACACACACAAAACTACATTGGGTTTGAGATGTAGTGCAACACTCAGTTGTAAGTCCACCATTGTGGCGGTTGAGGACAATCCGACCCCTCATTTTGTATCTTTATTTTTAGGATTTGATGTCTATTTGAGGGTTTTGCAGGTCTATGTTTCATTACAGGTTTCTGGTGACTCCAACGATCATTGTTGAATTTTTGGCAACAAAATACAAGCATCAACAAACATCTTGCGACCTTGAGAATTTGGGTTTCTGAGTATTTCTACGGACCTATGCACCTCGAAACAAGCCTAGGGCACCCATGGGCGCCCTTGTCCCTCTCCAGTGCCCGAGTCTAGCATCCTTCTCTAGATATGCAATTATTTGAGCTCTAGTGTGACATTCAATGCTTCACATTTTTATTTTTTCCAACTCTGTGCACTTTCTAGAACTCGACGAATCAACTAAGGCATCTTACCCTTCTTTGAACATTAAGGTTTCATTATTTATTGCTTATTTTGCTTGAGTGTAATTGTTATACTTAATCGATCAATTATTTACTGCAATATTGCATTCATATTAGGCATAATATTTCATATTTTGCATTAACCAATATCCATGTTAAAAACAAGAACAAACCTCGTAACGCATGAAAAAAATGCAAAGGAGGAAAAATATTAATGTTGAAAAGGGTGAATGCCACATTATCAATGGTAAAAAGTGGGATCCATATAATTCATGCTTGATTTTGCAAAGGGGTTTTTGTAAGCGGACTATAGTGCCTTATTTCAACCCTCCATCTAAAAATTGGCTTGCAAATTTAGATAGTAGTAGTTATGTCTCGAAAGTGCACACCATTTGAAAGGTCCACACGATGTTGGAGCTCAACGCTCAACATAGATTAGGAGGGGAAAAGTTTAAAAGTTGAACTATTGGCTCGGTATTAGAATAACACTCAATCAAAACAGAGATGCCCTCAAATGTCAAAGTTATAGCCATGATGTGGATAACACACGAATGACCTTAGAGTTCTCCACATTAACATAAGTCATATAACTATGTTGCATTTGCAAGCTCAAAAATGAAACTTGTATGAACATGCAACGTTTGTAAATTTGTAAGGGAAAAATTAAACGACATTGTTATGTTGCATTTTTTAGCGTAACATCTATAGATAGCCCACATATGTGCCCTAAAGATCTATAATGTCAAACCGTCTATTTGTTATTTAATAGAACAAGGAAAATATCATATTATTTCACTATAACACAATCTAGGCATACAAATTATATCTATGCATGTGAAGAAACTAAAGAATTTGAGGGTTGTCTTTGTTAAAGTGCGACATATCTAGGAAATTTAGTTCATACCACTCCAAAATATGGGGCATCATATCATTTATTTCCTACGTTAATAACTTTAATTTTACTAAGATAATTTATATCATAATAAATAATATAGTAAGGTATTTTTGCTTTGAACTTACATTTAAGACACAAATGGTTATGAAGACAATCGACCCTTCATTAAACACTAAATGTTTTTCACCTTAAGCTCCATTTTATGCCCAATAATTGTAAATGAAAAAAATCATATTCATTCCTCAATCATGGTTTAAGGTAATAAATCTCAAAAATCCTAGTTAAATACATAGACACTTTTAAACAAAGACTATGTAGCCTAGAAGCTTATTCATTCATTCTGATTCCACTCAAACAAGAAAGACATTAACCATATAGGTTGAGACCATCTACTTAACTACCAACCCAGATATTATAAGATTAATTTTAAAAATTCATATATCATCAAAAAAAAGAATCAAGAACTGATCACAATTTTGTACAATCCAATCGAAAAAAAAATATTAACAATGCATATGTGTACATTACATAGCAAATCGAAGAGAAAGAAAGATGGCCTAAGACAAGTCACACAAAAATTCTTTACGGTGTAATTATTTCCTTCAATACATTATAATCTTCCTTATTCCTATAGTACAAAATTTCTTTTATTTTATACAAAACAAAAGAGAAAACTGTGCACATCCATTTCCATTATTATTCATATGCATATTTTAATCATTCATTACATAGATTGCTTCTCAATACAACCAAAATAGGACATTCTAAAGTAGTGAAGATACATGGGACTAAACCATTGTATATATTTTTGATTATTTTCAATAATGAAAATATATATAAATTATTTTGTCTTTTCTTTAAAAAGTAATTAACATTAAGAGTAAGAGAGAAATATAATTCTACAAATTACCATCATCTCATATAAGAGAGACTCGATATTTTCTCCCTCATATTTTTTCTATTCAATCACATCATGTCCACGAAGATTTAAAGGAACGCATATTCATACAAAACCATAATGTTTGTCGTGTATACAATATAGTGTCTATGTATAGGTGTATGCCCAATGAAAGCATATAGATATTTGTATATGCATGCAACAACGCATATAACCTATAGAAAAACCATACCGTATAGTTCATCAATTAGAATCCTTAAAAACAAAAGCATTTTTACATTTTATATTCAAAGAAAGAAATGTTATCCTGAAAATAAATGAAAGAAAAGGATTTCTGCAACAAACATGCTTGCCCATATGAAACCCCTTTACACAAGGCCTTCACAATTAAGAGCTTATATAATTTTCAGATCTCATATTTTCCATTAACCAAAAATGAACATGAAGTCAGTAATATGTTTTCCCAAAATATTTCATATTTATAAGCTTCACATAAAGAGATATGTACAAAAATTAAGTTTCATAATCACAGGTAAAAAAGTTTTCAAAATATAATCAGCTATAAACTTGCGGGAACAACTATATGAATACTTCATAGTTATCAACATTGTATATCTATACATAAGTTTTTGGAGACTTAATCAAGGAGGCATTCATTTTTTTTTTCCTTTCCAATTTTTTTGTTGCTCGCATTTGCAATTTTTTTGGCACTATGCTTGAATTTCCCTCCGGACTATTTTTGTGGGATTGGTATACCCATTTTTTCAATTTGTGAGTAGGTTCATATTTCACCGCATCTTCGCATTCTTGTCGTAAGCCAACCCAAACCCTCGTGAGTGAGGGCCATCAATACGAAACTTGGAGAGGTACAAAGGACTCGATGACAACAAATGGAGGCGTTCTCTAACCATTCGAATGATCATTGGCTTTGGTGGTTTCGATTACTGCAGTGTAATTATACACGCAAATGTAATTTATTTTAAATTCACAATCTGTAAGTAACTATATTAATTTATTAGTGATGTTTATTATTTTTAGTATTTACTAGAATCTATAAATACTTAGGTTAGTTTTTACAATTACATGTATTTTATAAAACATATAAAATCCCTATCTTAAACCCTAAAGTATGAGCAACACATATGTTTTTATTATAAAACATATAAAATTTTATCTCAAACCCTAAATCAATTATGCCCTACACAAATCTTATAAAAAAATTAATATTTAAAAATAAATACAAAATATATTTAGTTCATAACAAACATTAAAAATAAAAATTAAAATAAATTAATTAAATAAATAATTATATTTAAAAACACAACTCAATATTTAAAAATAAATGCAATAATCAAGCATTAAAAATCGTTCTACATAATTATAAATATAAAATTACTCTAACGGTGTGTGTTTTAAATTTATTTATAATGTTGTTTAAGTGTGTTAAATGGTGTATGTTTTAAATACTTTTTTTATGTTTTAGTGGCAGACAATGAGTGTAATGGCTTGCTTGTTCCGTAAAACTTTTTATAATATTTACACTAAATATTTAAACTTTTTGTAAAACATATAAAAACCCTATCTTAAACCATAAACTATGAGCAAACATATATCTTTACATTAAATATTTAAGTTAGTTTTTACTTTTAATTTATAGTGTATAGATATGTGTTATGGTTGATTTAGGGTTTGATGTAGGATTTTATATGTTTTTTAAAATACATTAAAAGTAAAAACTAAGTAAAAACTTAAATATAGGTTTTTAAGTAGTTTTTACTTTTAGTGTATTTTATAAAAAGCATAAAATCCTATCTCAAACCGTGAATTAACTATCAAATTTTATAAATACAATTTGATATTTAAAAATAAATATAAAATATATTTAGTTCATAACAAAAATTAAACACAAATATTTAAATAAATAATTATATTTAAATGTATTAATGTTGTTTTAAATGTATTATTATTGTATTAATGTTGTTTTAAATGTATTAAATCTAATATGATGATTGTTTTGATGTATTTTAAATTTATTGGTGTGTATTTTAAATGTATTTTGTCATTGTTTTAATTTGGTCCCCTTGAAAGAGTAGTTCGCTAAAGGAAAGAAAATGTTAAATTTATGATAATTTTTTTAAAATGATGGTTTAAATGTATTTTATAATGATTATTTAAATGTGTTAAATGGTGTGTGTTTTATATCTATTTTATAATGATTGTTTAAATGTGTTTAAATCACAATATGATGATTGTGATTGTTTAAATGTGTTGAATGGTATGTGTTTTAAATGTATTTTATGATTCTTATACATTGTAGGTATGGCTCACCCATAATTGAATTTTGAAAATGAAGAGAAACGAAGAGAATATCAAAGAGAATGTGTTCAACAATATCAAATACAATGACATGAACAAATAATAGAGGAGAAAAAGATGCCATATGAATGTGAATGAAAGAGAAAGACATGTCAAACGCAAGGTAAAAACTCTAGTGAAGCACTCGAAGCACAAATCGACAACATGCGGATGAAAACTACGACTATTGTGAGAGTGTGGCCAAGGTTTTATAACATCCCTAACCGAGATAGACGTTAATTTTTGGAATTTTTTTGGTTAGAGTTACTATTGTACAAACCATTTCATGATATAGAGAGTGACATTGGCCTTGATGATGAAACAATAAAACTCAATTGGGATCAATTTCAATACAATCTTTGGCATACATAATGAAATATTGAAACAAATATTGAGGTTCAATGTGAAGCGATTTATGAAAATGAGGATAATATCCAACAAAACACCACAGAACATGAGTGGGAGATAATATCAGCCTACACCAATGACAAATTCTACATGTTTATGAGATTGATATGTTGGGTTGAAGGGATATTGATAGCAAACACCTTGGAATATAGACTACCCGGGTGAAGAAAAAATGAATAAATCTCTCAAATTCATAACCATGGCTAAAGATAATTGTTTACTTGGAATTGAAGATGAACCCTCCAATTTTAGATATGATAACCTAAGTGAGAAAAAAAAAAACATTTGATATAATCATTAGACATTATAATCAAGGACATAATGCACCTCCATTGCATATGATAATCCAAGGAACGATGGGAACAAGAAAATCATATCTTATTGAGGGATTAAGTTGGCATTTCTAGAGTTATCACACCACAACATAGCCCCCTTCTACTACTTGCTCCAACGGAGTTGTAACATTTAACATTGGTGCATCAACAATACATACAACATTGTGAATTCCTATTTCAGATTTTGAAAAATTAGAAGGATCAAGGTTAATGAGATTTCAAGAATAAATACGACATGTTAAGTATATTTTGATTGATGAGATGAGTTTTATAGGTCAAAAGATGCTTCAAAATATAGATTCTCGACTACACCAAACATTTCTAGAAATGTTGATATGTGCTTTGGTGGAAGGTCTATGATTTTTGTTGGCAATTTGGGACAATTGCCTCTGGTATTGGATACACCTCCATATGCAAGCACAACACAAGAAAAATTGTTATGGCAAAAATTCATAACTGTTGTTACATTAGATAAGGTTTTCAGACAACAAGGTGAATGTGAAGAACAACAAAGGTTTTGACAACTTCTAACAAATCTAAGAGACACAAATACAACCATTGAAGATTGAAAATTGTTGATGAAAAGAATCAATGCTTCTCTTCAAATAGTTGAAAAAGAGGATTTTAATGAACAAATACATTTGTTTGCAACAAAGGAAAATGTGCATCAACATAATAAGATAAAATTGTATGCATTGAATGAACCTATTGCACGAAGCATTGCAAGTAGAGGAGGAAACAATATTGTTTTTGGATTGGATGATGAACAATTGGAAGTTGAATTATTGATTGCTAAAGGTGCAAGGGTGATGCTTACTACAAACTTATGGATAGAAGTAGGTCTTGTCAATGGTGCACTTGGGTATGTTCGAAGCATTGTTTACAAACAAGGAGTAACACCCCCTGAACCTCCTACATATGTAATGGTTCAATTTGATAACTACACAAGGATTTATTTTGTTGATGTAGATCCAACGAAAATTCCAATCACCCCTATAGAAAGGGGTCATGTGCGTCAATTACCTTTGAGATTGGCATGGGGATTGACAATCCACAAATCACAGTGGTTTAACACTTAACAAAGCCACAATGGGACTTATAGAAAGACCAGGTATAACATTTGTTGTTGTATCATGTGCCGAGTCATTAGATGTAATACAAATCTCACCTCCTTTCACATATGACCGGTTTGAGAAATTGAAGAGTGGAAGGGGAGTAGAGAGAAGAAAGCAAGAAGAAAAAAGACTTCAATCATTGGAGGAACAAATGTATAGATGATGATTTATTCATCAACTGCAAATACACGCACACACACACGAATTTTTTACTATATTTATGTTTTAATATAATTTTTACTTAAAATGTATATTTTGAATTTTAAATACTTTTAATAATTTTCATTTATTGTGATGTATATTATTGTGCATTTAGATTAAAATTTTATGCTACAAGTTTTGATTATTTTAAAAATCAATGTTTTACATTTTACATGCAACACTAGCGGGTGCTACTAGAATAGATATCTTAAATACATCTATCTAAAATACACTAAGCGATATCAATCTCAAGGTGTCTATCAAACTTATGTGAGAATTCCAATATAAGCACCTCGAGATCGACATCTCTTAGTATCTTCGATAGATGAATTTAAGATATTTATGCTAGTTTTTATTTTTTTAAAAGACACTACAATAAAGAGTGAAAATTGGTCATTTCACTCTACTTCTTCCAATCAAAATTGAAATAAATGATATTAAAATAAATTATAATTATATAAATATGTCAACATTAAATTTATATATTAAGAAATTTAATATAAGTAGAAAAATTCATGTATAAAGATGGTGAAACCTATATAACTCCCTCTCAATATAATAAAGAGGCCAACTTTTATATATTTTCACTTTTTAAATATATATTTATATAATTTGTATATAAAATGATAATTATATTTTAAATTTATAAATTGGAAAAAACAATAATATTAATTTTTTAAAAATATTTTATACTAAAATAATAATAAATAATATAAAATCACCATGAACTAGCCACCTCACATGTCTCCATCATTTGGAAGGAATCTATAGATAGTGACATGGAAGAAAAACTTAACCAAAAAGAGGGAATGAATATGATTAATGAGTATTGTGTAGGTATACATTTTCTAAGGTTTAGTAAAACATCAATATCTCTTGTAAAGAAAATCAAAACATCACCATCACTTTTGGGTCACATTAATTTGTTGGTAGGCATCCATCTTTGAAGATACCTTGGCTGGAAAGTGTCAAATTCTGGCGTCTCCAATATTTATTGTCTTAACTTTACAGGTTGCCGGATTTTAGATATTTTTCTACAATCCTAGATATTTACTATTCTAGATATCACAATATTTTAGATATTTCCTATCAAAATATCTAACAATATGATTGTTCTATTGTTCTAATATCTAACAATTTGATTAATAATATCTAACAGTCTGATTGTTCTAATAATATCTAACAGTCTTGCAGAGATGCACAATACTTTTTTCTTGTAAAACAAAAAACAGAGTGCAGAGCTAACACATTTACCTGGAGTAGACAGTTCTAATGGAAAAACATCATATACATGGTGTGCATGCCATGATTAATGTCATAGGCACTGAGCGACTTCCTTACCCTTCCAGGGCCTTTGATATGTTTCAGTGTTCACGTTGTTTGATTCCTTGGACTGCAAATGGTAGGAGAGCTATTCACAGTTTAAGTTTTTGTTTGATGTCCATTTATTCAGTTACAAAAAAACCATACCTTAATTATTTTGATTCATATACTAATTTTCATAACTTTTTTGTTTACAGACGGGCTTTGTATGATGGAAGTTATTGGATAATTTGTTTGACTATAACATTTGCAATTTACAAATTCAAAATTTTCAGGCTGAGAAACTTAAAGAGTCTTTAGAACAACACAAGCTGAAGCAAGAGTCCTTAGAATCACGAGGGAGGGAAGATGTGAGCAGAGAAAAAGAACTCTCCCTAAAATTTGAAAAGGTGAACATGGATGTTGGCAAGAATAATTATAGTTTCGGTTGTGCTAAATACTGATACATAACATCTTACCATATATTATACTTGTGAAATTATTAATTACATGCATAAACTGTTTCACTACACACCCATATAAATATTGGTGGGACTGAATATATTCTGAGCTCCTTTGGTTCGCATCTTTGTATTATGAGATAAATTGTTAGTGCCCTCTCTTATTTTTTTACCTTAGCATTTTTTTTCATCTCATTCCAAGGAAGGACTTTCATCTAAAAAGTCTTTGTTTATTTGCAGTATTGATATTGAAAAAAAGGTACCTAGAAATGAATTGTTTAGTACTTATAATTCTAATTTTAAATCGTATCTTCCAAAAGCAATAGTTTATAGTCTCCACTGTTTTTCGTAAAGTAAAAATGATTACAGTCACAACTTGTGCTCGACCAAATATATTGATCTAGGACAAATTGGGTATATCCAAGGGCCGTCTTCTCATGCTTCATCCAAGGCTAAGATAGTCACCACCGTTGTTGGAGTTGTTTACTTTCATTTTGGTCACAAATTGTTGGACCGGGTTTTTCCATTTATGTACATCTTTGGCTTTGTATGCTTGAGTTCTCTCACCTTTCTAAAAGTTAAAAAGTATACTCAAAGCTTTTCTAAGCTATTTTAAATCTAGTCTTTTTCATTATTATCTTTCTTTGGTATTCCCTTTGATATGTTTTCTGTTTATTTCTTGGTTGTCCTTTGTCAATTTTATTTCCGTGTTCATGGTTGCTCAAAATGATGGCGGACTAACAAATTATCCCATTCGGATTTGAGTTTTTGTCTTCTTTTGTGGTAGGGGAGTGGGTACAAGAGATCGGGGTGTTTGGAACTAGGTTCATCGTTCTAATTGGTAAAATAAGCATGCATTTTTTTAACTTGATGATACCACCAATTGAGGGTTGGTTGGGCACTCTTTTTTTTGGTTAACTTTAGTGTTTACAAATGGGTTTTGTTTATCGATTTTTGAGACTCAGTAGGTTAGTGGATTCTCTCTGGACCCCCATCAATTGGAAACAAAATTACCAGAGCTGGAAAAGATCAAAGGAGGATCTTATGATGGAGCAAGACAAAATAGAAGAAATAGTAGAACTTTTATGTTGGGAAAAGAAATACCAAAAAGGTGATATTGCTATCTGGAAAAAGAGAATTAATACTCAGTCATGTCCTAGAAGCCAAAATAATATTAAACCACCTCTTGCCTGTTAATCGGTCAATTCTGATGATGCTTGGTAAGTTGTTGAACTTTATGGCTCAAAAGTTGAAAGTAAATTGTATAGTTTACTTTTTGGAAAATAATATTGGTCATATATCTTGTTTAAAGTTTTTGATATTGGAAAACCCATTATGTCGATGTTCAACATTTCCTACTTGATACTGTGTAGGATGGGGAATGGCCAAAACATCTATACAGTCATTATTCATACGTCTAATTTTAATGTTTGATATATTGATGGCCCTAAAAAGTTAATAGCACTACTACAAGTTTGGCAAACATGTATGCTTGTAGGGTTTGTTGTAATTGGGAATCGGGAACAAGACGAACATTATGCTTAGTTGGGAAGCAATAAACTCTTATATTTCAAGGGAATCTTCCTAGGGATTTTTGCATTTAGATGTCTAATATCATGGAAAGTTTAAATTGAATTCAATCCTAATCTCTATTATAAACTTTATTTTTTAGATTAGGTAAATATTTGATTTTGAAGGGATAAAAAAACCCTGTACACTTCGAAAGATATGCGTCAAGGCTCAAAAGTGAAACAAAGTGGAGCATCGACCAACAAGACCATAAAAGAAACTAATAGAGACAACCCAAGTACAAAAGCGAGAGAAAAACACACAAAAGGAAAGGAAGGCTCCCAAATGCAGAAGGTCAAATCCGCTTGACCACCCACTAAAAGAATTCCTTTCTTCCATGGTTCTCCACCCTTTGATACCTAAGGTTCATCTTTAGAGGTCATTAAAGGTTTTTCCTTTCTTTTTTTTGTTCACGACCATCCATCCTTCACCCTTATTTGGATCCACATTCTCATCTGGATGAACTGGTAGAAGAAATTCAATAATCTCCTTGTTTTTTGGACTATGAATCTTTGAGGAACTAGGAGGTTGAGGCATAGTGACATCCTCCTTCTCTTCAATATGTTCCGTATGCTTAACCGGGCTTGAGGAAAAGAGGTTTTCCTCACATTTTTGCTCTTCATGAAGCTTGGAAGTATCTTCTTGCCTAACAGAAACATTTTCGATGTCATTATCCAAACGACCTTTGACAACTAAATGATCTAGATTAAAATCCTTCCACCAAGAAACTTGACCCCTAATTTGTTTTTTAACAATGTGATAATCAAAGGCCAAATGGCCGCGAGCTCTAATATAAATTTTATTATAAGCTCCACAAAATGAGATTATTGAATATGTTTATGTTAAAAAGGTAGTTTTAGTAGATAAACGTTCGGTGTTTGACCAAATGACGAAACGTGATTTATTTTGGCGACTTTCATAATTGTGCCTTACAAAATGTGGGTGACAACAAAATAAGAGCTTTATGAACAATGTATAGACATCCAGGAAATATCAACACGAAATAAAACTCCAATAAACTAAACATTCTTATTCTCTTTGGCGTAATTTGCAACTCATTTACAATTGCTAGTAATAATTATAAATGTGATAGATGTGAAACAAATAGGTACCACTAAGATCTTATTAGTGCCGTTAATATTGTGGTTGAAAGTGAGTATGCAATTGTAGTTGCAATTATTCTTTAGAAAATGACTTACACTTAAATATTTTGTGTAATCTATAAATACTTAATATCAATATAAAAATTTATTATTAATATAAGATTAATGAATTATTACAATATTAAAATAATTATATATTTATCAATTATTAATACAATTAATTATTATAATATTAATATATTTATGAATTTATGAATTATTTATAAAAAAATAATTAAATAATATAATAATTTATTAATTACTTAACTTGACTAGTTCTATGCTCTTAGTTTATTTATATATTTATATTGTAAAGTTTGTTATGTACTAATGTATGTAATATTGATTTACTATTAATTTTCTTATAAGTATATAATTTAATGTATTGATAGAAAAATATGCCAAATAAGATCTTAAATACTATCAAAACTAACCAATTATTAAATGATAAATATTATCATTTAATTGGATGAAAGTTTGAATGTCTTGACCTTTTAACAAGAAGCCTCCTTTTTCCACCTTCGAGAAATTTGAGGACAACTAGACATTTTGAGTGAAGATCATTTTTATTAAAAATAAAATATTTAACTAGAACATATATGATATATTTTAAATGCATATATTTCAATAATATTAAAAATGTTAATTGTACGATTTTTTATTTTGATTTTTCTTATTGATTAGTATTAAATAGTATCAATTTAGTTGTATCATTATATTTAATTTTGAAAAATAAATTTAGAAATAAATATAAAAATTTAAATTTAAAGTTTGAAATTATTTATAACTATTAAATAAACATCAATTTTAAAATCAAATATTAAACTTCAATGTAACTAAATATGAACTCTCGTTGATGATGTACTTCAATTACATATATGTATACCATTAATATTGTAATTATATTTTTAAATATTATTTTAATATTTATATTATTTATTAAACATATATATATATATATATATATATGTCACTTGCCCAAAATGTGTGTATTTTGGCTATAAAATTCAAAAATTTTGAGTTAGTCTTTTTGCAACAATTAGTCTTTTTCTTCAAGCATTTCATTGTTCTCTTTGTATTGTGGGTCTTTCGGGTATTTGTGTCCCTCATGTCCCAAGTGTTTTCGGCCCTTAGTTCCCCCGAATTCCTCGTCTTATCCGCAATGGTCTAGCTTTTTTGGTCTCGTGGAGATTTTGGCTCTCTCGAGTCCTCAGGGCCCTTGTGCGTCCCGACCCGGTTCCCGCATTACCGCAGTACCCACAAAGCCTTGTTGATCCGCAACCTTGATCCCAAATTTTCCTAAGTCCTTTGTTATGTGGACATTTTGGCTCAGCGGAGAACCAGTGTCCTAATGTTCCACAAACCGTTTGTGTAAGTTTTGTCCGACTTGTCCGATGTTAGTGCCTTGCGGAGCTTTCAAACCTTTTCCCCGTCCCTCGTGTCCCAAGTGCGTCCCGGACCTCCATTTCCTTGCATGGACCACTTTTCCGCACTTCACCCACTGCGGGTATTTTAGTATTTCGCATCCCAAATGACCCACATGTGTAAGCTTGGGCCTCCTGTGCTACTTTTTTCCACCATACCCACACTATATGGAAAATTGGTCTATCTACAATGTTTTTAAATATCCCAAGCCATTAAATGCCCTCATTAATTACTTCTTGCTGACCTTCTTTGAATGGGGTTATATAAATAGATGGGTTATTCATTTTTCACCATCACATCACAACTAAAGATTTAAGCATCCCGTTCTAAGATGTTTTAATCGTAGCGCAAGTCACCCCAACCATTTTAAAAACTTCAAAGTGTTTTCTGATCCTGAGAAGGTCATCATTCATTCAGTAGTCAAAGGTTGAATTTTCGTAGCCCTTTGTGTGCTTTCCAAGGTCAATCCTATCTTGTGCCCTACCATATTTTTGCTCCTAAAGTGAGTATCCTCTCTCCTACTATTCCTTGGCTCTCTGTTTCCATCATGAAGGTTCACTATAAAGGTCATGAGCATATTTTGTCCCTTGAGACCTTTGTACCTAATATAGGAGATACAGATGTACAACACTTGGATTTCAACAACTTCTAGGCATGAATCAATGACGTGAATCCTCAACTCTGTGGCTCAACACATCAAAGATTGTGGGATAACACATGTAAGAGGTTTCCCTATCTTAGTTCAATGTGCAGACACAATTTTGGCTTGTGCTTCCCATTTTGACCCTAATGCAAGAGAAATCATAGATTCTCAAGGACAAGTAATTGCCAAATTGGACGTGGGATGTATCAATGTTGCTCTTGGAATCCCAATATTTGAAGATGTTAATGTCCTTTCCATGGCACAAGCTCAACACTTGTTTGATCAAGAACCTGATAAATATAAGTACATGGTGGCCAAATCCTAGTTCAAGACCCCAAAGAAGGGAGCTTCTAGATTGCCTAAAACCATGTACCGAAGTGATTTTAAAGAAGAACTCTTTGACATCATCATTCTCCTATCCAGGATAATGGGGCTCCTATAAGCAATGAATTTCATTTTTGGATGTGTCCTTTCATCAATATCATATGTGAGGGGAAACAAATTTAAAGAAATCATTTTGGCTAATGTGCATAGAACCCATACCTTCTACATGACCTCTTATCTAATGTACACTATTGGAGCATATAGGAATGGTTGGGTCTTTCTCTAGATGACACCAAGAAAAATGCTCTAGTATATGAGTACTATTCAAAATTGACCCTGAAGAACAACAATCATCATTTTAGGAGGGTCAATGATGCCTTCATAATGTACATAGTCAGGATTTTAGAAGGAGATACAACCAAAATATTTTCTGAGGAAGCTAAGCAGTTGATATCCACTTATGGCAGTTATTACATTCAATTCAGAAATTTCTCCTACATCAGGTTGGCATGCTTTGAATATTCTCCCTACAAGCTCCTATGTTCTGCAATGACAAGATTTCCCTAGTAGAGATTTGTAGGTAACTAGATAAGCTGCACAGAACTTACAAAGACAAGAAGATAAGAGGTATACAATTCCCTATCACTCTAGGAAATTATACTTGTAGGACTGCCTTAGATGCTCAAAATATTGAGAGAATAGTGGTTGCTTTCAATTTCCATTTCTTTCAGAAAAGGTCATGTTTTGATATCAGGGTTTCATTGACAATAATGTAAGGATGTCTTTCCATCACCTTCCTGATGTGGAAGACTACTGGCGATTGCTCAGACAATTATGAAGCAAGGAGAAGATACTATGGTCATCTTTCTTTACAACAAATCAAAGATTTTGGCATCTATAAGGTACTTGATGAACTACAAGATGATGATGAAGAACTACAATCTCTTGAGTTTGACAAAACTATTAGGCATACTCCCTTGAAACTATTGATTGGTTTAAGAAGGAAAAGGACAACTTGCAAGAGATCATAAACCCAGTCTTGGTCAGGAATAAGGTTTGGTTTGATAGGAAAATGAGAGCCTATAGAAACAACAAAGTGACATCCCCTTCTCAGAAGCATCTTCATCTCAAAGAGAGGCCTCTACTCCCACACCTAAGATACCAACTCAAATTTCTCCTTCCCCTCCTGGAACTTCAACCTTGGTGTATACCAAAAAGGGAAGGTTGAAAGGATGGAAAAAGTGAAATAAGTAGTTGAAGAAGAAGGTAAGAAATCATATTCTCCAAAGCGATATGAAGCAGTGCTAGATATTGAGAAAATTGTTGATCTCTATGGAGATGAAGAAGAAGAAATATGAGAACATGAAGAAATAAACCTTGAAGGAGGCAACATAGAAAAATAAGAAGAAGAATATGATAAGAAAAAGGATCACACTTCATAAGCTGAGACAATGGTTGTCCCATAATCACCAGTCAAAAAGAAACTCTAGTCAAGGAAATGTTTGTTTCTAATGTTGGGGCATCTATTTTGGAAGTATCAGCTGCACAGACCTTAGGGTCAATGAGCACTCTAGCATTGGGGCCTATTGTTCCTCCTAGTACTTATTTTTCTTGGGTTCAACCATTTGTAGATAGTAAGAAAAGGAAGACTTCATCTAAGATTGTTGCTCTCCCAATTGTTGCTCTCCCTAGGAATAACTCCAACTCCACCTACCAAGAAAGTAATAACTACTTCTAGATTGGTGTCTGATTCTCAAGGCAATTTTTTTTTGATATTGCTAAGCCTAAAATGGATAAAGATGAGAAATATTTGGTGTTAAGTGATTTGGAATTGACAAGGATCCCTTTGGGAGAGTCTACCCCTAAGAGTGAAGTGCATAACTTAAAAGAAACAATGTCTAGGGTGATTGAGAGAGTGGAAAAGGGGAAACAATCTCAAGAACAACTTGAGGAACATATACAAACCCTCTCTGATTTTATCATATCTCTGCTAGCAAGTGATAAGGTGATTGATCCAACTCCTTTGAATGTAATGCCTCCTCCTACTGTCCTCACCAATGAAGAAGTTTAAGTTATTAAGGACATCCATAAGCATGTTTCCTATGGAAAAGCTATGGAAGCTATGGTGGAGAAATGTTAGTCACTAGGCTCAATTTTATTAAGGAAGCCTATAAGGCTTATGATCAAATCATAGGTATACAATTGAATTTTACTACAACACTTAGTAGTCTGATGAGGGAATTGAAAATGTGGACTAAATGTATTCAAGACATCGACTCATGAGTGAAATAGATATGCAAGTTCTCTTGGCTAACAAAGTGTTTGATGATCCAAAGAATAATTTGACCAAGCAAAGGGGTATTCAACATTGATTGGAAGATGAAAGTTCTTGATGAAGAAATTGATGAACTAAGAAACATACTATAAAGGGAGAAGCATTTCAGGCTTGTATTATATCTAAATTCCAAGATCTTCATTGCCAGCTTCATAAAGAAAATTCTGAGGAGAAATACATTGTCCAAGAAATCAAGGCAAAATTCAAAACATTTTTCAAGGAGGATTTGTTCAGATCAAACACTATTTCAAAGGAGAAAATGGAAGAGATTTTGTGCTTTGCAAACTTCAATTAAAGAGGAAAATAAAGGATTCTTGGACAATGCAGGGTTTGGAAAGGACATGGAAGACTATTTGGGAAGTTGGACTCACGCAACTACCAACACCACTATTCCTCGGGGAATGGAGATAACAGGGGTATTGGTGAAGTTTAGAAATCAAATACTTGAAAGTGAAGACTATGTCGAAACCTCTTCAAGTGCTCCAATGGCTAGCTCTTAGGCTTTTCTTTTAACTCATGTATTTCTATTAAGTTGGCCACCTTTTGTTGTAGTCATGTAATATTTAAGTGGGGCCAACTTAATAATATAAACATTTGATTAAGTTTAATCTTTGATTAAAAGAAAGGCAACTAAAAAGACTCATTTGTAACCGCCCTAGGGGCTATTTAAAGAGCTCTCCATGTCATTTGAGGGGGTTGGATTTTGATGTTTTGATGTAGAGACAATGAATTTTGCAATCAATACAGAAGAAGTTCTATTCTCATCTTTTCTTGTGTTCTATCTATCTTTGCTTTCTATCGATTCATGTGGATTATATATGTTTGAATAAGAAACTTTGTGTTCTCCTAGTTGATGTTATCTTTAGAACTTTGTGTCTATTGCATAGATGTCATGTATTCAGATGTGTATGATTCAGATTTATTTTTCATGCATGCATAAGTAAGATATTATTATGAGATCTATATATCTGAAAGTGTTGCCTTCCTCACTTTCTAAATCATTAATTCTTCTAGCATCCTTTTTCTTCTGTATTGAGAATCTTATGAGATGGAAACATTTAAGGCATCAAAATCCTCATTAAAAGATTGATAGTTTGTACATTTGTAAATAAGTAGATTTGCTTGTTTGTTTATGTGTTCAATAAGGGAACCTCTCCCATAAAGAGGAGGGACTATTGTCCCCGACTGTTGCTTGTTTTCAGCAAGTTTTACAACCAACAAACATATATCATTAACGAGAGTTTAATGTTGTTAAATATAGACATTACACTAAAAACACCTTCAACATGTGTCGATATCAACTTTAGCCATATAGAAAGCTCCTCAAGTGGAAAAAATGTGTCGGTGTAAAAAAAACATATGTAATATTAGATTATTAAATTTATTCTAGATATGATTATACATAAATTGCACCCAAAATAAAAATTAAATCGTTTGGAAAATTTTTCAATTGTAACTTAACTTTTTTCAAAATAATGCTATGTAGATTTTAAAAGATTATAATCATATTTTAACATTGTCATATAATTATAAATATTAGGATTTCACATAAATCTTAATTTTTAAAAAAGGATTATTAAATTTATTTTGGATATGATTTTACATAAATCTTTCTTTAAAAAAATCATTTGTGAAATTTTTCAATGGTAACTTCTTTAGAATTTTTTCAAAATAATGTTATGTAGATTTTAAAAAGAATATTGTCATATATTATAGATATTAGGATTTCACGTAAAGCTCATTAAAAAAATCTAAAAAATAATTTATAAAAGCGTGAACAATTTTATTCCTTTTATTTCAAGTATGTCGATAATTTATACTTTGGAAGATGGTGTAATAATTATGGCATATCATCATTCTCACCAATCACAATACTACCCATTTATTTATAGTTATATTTAATTACAATTTCAAAAGTAATAATAGTGTAGGTAATACGGGCTCACGGTCTTGGGCTATTAGTGAGTTACTGAAGTAGTTTACATCATCAACCCAAGTTCCATTCCCTTTGAGTCCATTAGATGCTTTCAATAAGTGGCTATGGGGACACCTTGAGGTAGGGGTTGAAATTCTCCATATGGACCAAGTGGAATATAACGGGTGCTTCGAATGTGGATCACTCGATGAACAAAAAGAACCCAAGCCCACCCTCATGTCCCACTTAGAGAAAGTGCTCCTCCACCACTCTAATTCACACGACTTTGGTATAATAAAAGCATTTACCATCCAAATTATAATATTAGTTCACATTATTTTCCCACTCATTGTTGCATTTGAATTCTTATACGCCTTTCCTACATCCATGTCATACCCTATGGTCCAACCCTTGATTCCCCACCGATGATTCGGTGGTTTTATCTCGTCCTTAGTCAAAGGCTTGGAAAAATGTGGTGGTTTGGTCCCCTTCATTGTCCCAATCTGTTAAGTTGTAACCAAATCTCCTTGATGGGACCCTATCCCTGTAGATCTCCTCTCAAATTACTTGTTGTTATTGCGATGGCCTTGAGGATTTGTCTTTGATAGGCAAGCTCATGGGTCCCAGACCCCCATGGAGGACATAAAAAAATGGGCACACTTGAAGTGGACTCCTTGTGGATCCCTTGAGATTGCGGTCATGCCAAATGCCTTCATCTTGTTCACCTTCAATCTAGGAGGATTTCGCTCGTGCTCTCCTTCGTGGTCCATGGTTCTTTAGCAGAAGAGGCTTCTATCTTTGCAAATGGTCATTGAGCTTCAATCTGCATACTAAAACCATGACTCAAGCTCGATTTGGGTTCGTCTTCCAGTGCTACCTCTAGAATTTTGGGATCCTACTATTATTGAAGGTATCAATCTTTCTCTGGGTACACTCATAGCCATTGATTAGGCTACTAAAGCTAAAACTATATTTATCCATGTTCGGTTTTGTGTCAATGTTGATGTTAGTATTACTATACCCAAATCCATAGACCTCATTTTGGAATTTGGAGTATGGTCTCAACCTATAGAATATGAATATATTTCTCAAGCATGCTCAATTTATAAGAGTATTAGACATAGGGCCCCTTTGCCCATCGAAACCACTCCCGAGCTACAAATCTCGGTCATCTCTCCAAAGCACAAAGGGAACTTCATCCCTAAATTCGTCCTTGATGTTAACACTTCCAACCCCTTGTGGTTCTTGAAGATGGTGAAATACCCTCATCCGAGCCCCCTGCTGAACAATAACCACCCACTCCTCCCTCGTCCTCTCCTTCTCCCTTGGCCCCCATCCGGAATCTACTCTCATTCTCTGTCCATCTTCCCATTTTATTGTAGCTTTCACCTCACTCTCCTCTTTTCTTCTTCCCTTGTCATTTATTTGGAGGAGAAATATTTTTTCCTTCTCCTATTTCGTGGCTTTGGGGGATTTCCTTCAACCTAGACTTACTAGAAGTAATCTAAATAAAACTGTTGATGTGGGACTTAATAAAAAAATAGGTGGACCTACTAACCAAGCTAAGATTCAATAGGTATTAGCACAAGATATTGCACTGAGGCACACAAGGTACTCTCACTTTAGATGGTGGGAGTAAATCCAAATCTAAGAAATGAAAATCATCTCTTGGAATATTAAGGGAGTCAACTCTCTCCAAAAGAAAATATTCCTAAAGGATATCAGGTTGAAGTATTCCTGACATCATCATGTTGCAAGAAACTAAGCTTAAGGAGGACTCGCAATGTTTCTAGGCCATGTCCTTCTTTATTTTTCCTCACATGAATCTACAGGAAACTCTAGAGTCCTTTGCATTCTTTGGAATCCTCAAGTTCTTTTTGGGGACTTGTATTATCAAAACTCCCCTTTTATGGGAATGTTCTTTCAAGAGATAGGGGTTGATACTGGTTGGATTGTTGTCAATCTCTATGCTCCTAACCTTGAAGCTTAAAGGGAAATCATTTGGAGAGACATCTTGGAATTCATAAATAGTTGTCAAAGATCTCCCTTGGAATGTAGCGAGTGACTTCAACACCACCCTCTACCCCTCAGAGAAGCATGGAGGTTCCCCTGTTAATTTCAGCAATATGGACTCTCTCACTGAATTCATTAGAAAAGGAGAATTCTTCAATTTTGACCTGCATGATGCAACTTACACTCGGTCGAATAATAGGCTTGGCCATCATCATATTCAAATTTGGCTAGACAGATTCCTTGGCTCTATAGACTGGATTCTACACTTCTTTGACTTCTATCTAAGTGCTCTCCCCAAAGCTACATCCGATCACAACCCATTTTTATTAAGTGCAACAACTCCCCAGAAACACAAAAATCCTCCCTTCAGGTTTGAGCTTGCTTGGTTCTAGAGTCATAACCTAGACAATCTTATTGAAAGTTGGTGGAAAGTGGATATACATGGCACGACCATGTATAAATTCACTAAGAAGTGAGTTCGGTTAAGTAGCTAAAAGTATGGAAAGCCAAATTTTTGGGGATATTTGTGAAAGAAAGCTACAACTCTCCCAGAGAATCTTAGAAGTTTCTAATGAAATAGAGAAATTAGGTAGAACACCGAATCTTTATTAGTAGGAATTGTCTTTCTTTGAGTGAATATCACAATACACTTTGGCGAGAAGAGGAGGTTTATTGGAAACAAAGATCTCGTGCTCTTTGGCTTCAGCAGGGGGATCAAAATACAAAATTTTTCCATGCTACAACCTCTAAACACAAAAGTAGGGATAAAATAAAAGTTATTTCTATAGATGGTAAGGTTTTGAATGTTGAAGAGGATATCTCTCAGGAGTTAATAAATTTTTAATCTAACCTTCTTCAGGATGAAGGCCCCTCGGGGAAAATGCGGTGTCGAAATGCTACAACACATTCCCAAGGTGATTACGGATGAAATAAATGGAAAGCTTACGCAACCCTTCTCCATGGAGGAAATCCATAAAGCCATCTTCACTATGAATTCAAAGGAATGATTCCCTTTTGAAGGAATGGAATAATACATTCATTGCTTTGGATCCTAAATCTCTTGGCTCCAAATATGTTTCCAATTTTAGGTGATCACTGTGTAATACTCCTTACAAAATAACTACTAAAATGTTGATGTTAGACTAAAACCTTTCATGAATCTACTTATATTTGATGAACAAAATGGTTTTATTGGAGGCGATTGATCCAAGGTGGTGTCATTGTTGTTCATGAATCCATCCACTTGGTTCACCACTCCAAAATAGTTGGGATGATCCTAAAACTAGACATGCAAAAAGCGTTTGATCGTGTCAGCTGGACTTTCCTTCTCAGAGTTCTTAAAAAATTGGGTTCTGTGACAAATGGTGCAACTAGGTGTTTAGTTGTGTTTATTCTCACCAATTTTTGATCCCGGTCAATGGTATCTTGTGACAAGTTATTTTAATAGCGATTGCATGGTATAAGGAAAGGTGATCCTCTATTGCCTTTTATTTTCATTCTTATGGTCAATAATTTAAGTCATGCTTTAGGAGCTGCTAAACAAACTACTCTAATTTTGGGAATCAAGATCACTACCTGAATTCCTTTAGCTACCCACAATCAATTTTATGATGACACACTTCTCTTAGGTGCAGCCTCGGTTTTGGAAGCCAAGCCTTTAAAGAGGATTCTGGATGTTTATCAATCAGCCTCACAACAGATCATCAATTTTACCAAAAGTTGTGTGGCCTTTCTCAACACTCTGCCTAGTAGACAAATAAATATTGATGATATTTTCAGTTGCAACATTGTGGACCTTCCGTCCACCTATTTAGGTCTTCCCCTCTTTAAAGGAAGACAACTCAAAACCTATGGTTTCCAGGTTATTGAATGCTACAAGAAGAAATTGGCGGGTTAGAAGGGCGCTCTTCTAAATCAAGTCAGTAAGCTTCATTGATAAAATCTACTCTCCAGAGTCTTCATATATATTTTATGTCTTTTCTCAAAATGCCTTCTTCGGTTGTATCTCGTATTGAGAAAATTCAAAACACTTTCTTTGGTCTGGCTCTGAAGAGAGAAAAAGAGTTCACCTTGTTTCTTGGAATATTGCTTGCAAACTTGCACATTGTGGTGGCACAGGGGCTTCGACGAGTGGCTAATATGAACGAGGCTATGCTTTTCAAACTAGGATGGGATATTACATCAAAGGATAGGGCTCCTTGGGTTCAACTCCTTATATCTAAATACATTTACCCATCAAAGATTTTCTCCACATAGAGATTCCAAGGGGTTATGCTATCTAGAACTCAATTATAAGCTCCCTGCCGATGCTCAGAGTTGGAACCAAATGACGCCTTGGAAATGGAACACAAATTGACTTTTGGGATGATTGGTGGTTTGGTATGCTTGACAATTGCTTGCTCGTGACCCATTCTAGGACCCAATCAAAACTCAACTATCCTCAATATGTGGCAGCAAGGTTAATGGATATTTTGGCAAAATTAATAATAAACCTAGCTGGCATATTCCTGTTTGTTCTAATTTTAGAAATATTCATTGTAAGGTCTCAAATGTCTCGTAACTGCCTCTCCTCCCAACATATTTCTTTCACCTTTCCCTAGGATGAGCTCATTTGGCCTCTCTCTTCATTATGTGGTTTTTCTGTCAAAGTGGCCTTTCTCTCCAAACCCCATACCCCTTGTGGTCCTCCAATTAGATAGGTCTGGGATTCTACTACTGTCCCCAAGATTGGATTTCTTTAAGAGATGCTATATTTTATGGGGAACATCTTAAAAAAGGGGTTTCTCTCTTCTAACCCGACGTATTCTTTTCCAATCTTCTTTGGAAAGCTCAACTCATCTACTGCTCATTGTCCTTTATCTCATTTGATATGGGGTTTTATTCTTAATCCATTTAGAGTGGCTTGAATTTTTCCCTCCTCTCTTTCTGAATCTTTCTCTCAATGGAGCCCCCCTTTCAAACATCCCGTCTTATCCCTCACTTGGAATATTCTTCTACCACATGTCATTTGGGGAATCTCGAAGGAAAGAAACAAACATATTTTCAAGGAGCGTATTTGTGATCCAATGCAGCTCTACAATGGGATTATAACCATCTTCTAAGAAAATTTAAACTACTTCATTTGGAGAAAGCACAAGCAGAATGCCAACATTAGTGGTTCTGTTGATTAGCTTCAGCAACTTCCTATCACTGTTGTAGCTCATCCTTCTACAACTGCGAGAGTGAGAGCCTTTTGGGCTCCTCCTCCTCCTAGTTAGTTAAAGCTCAATTCAGATGGCATTGCTAAAGGTAATATGGGTCCTTCGGGGGGAGGTGTCATCTTGAGAGATCAGTCGGGGCATCCTCTAGCTACAATCGTAGCAAATTTTGGAAGTGGTGCTAACCATAGAGAAAGGATCCGCCATTCTCAAAGGTTTGGAACTTTCTCTTCTTCTTGGTCAAGGGAGACTTATAGTGGAAAGTGATTCATTAAATCTCATAAAAATTCTTGAATTCCAAGGAGCCCATTAAATGGACTATTTGGAATATTATAGAGGATATTAGAGCTCTTCAATCAAATTTTCAAGAGATCAAGTTTCAACATACTTATCGAGAAGGAAACAAGGTTGGTGACTCATTGGAAAATATTGGGGTTTTATTTGAGGAGTAAAAGACTTGGATCGAAACTTTCCAAGTGACCTTCTTATCACTATAACAAATGACAATTCTCCAAAATCTTAGCTTCTTTACGAGCCTTCTTATTAGCTTCATCTTCACTGATAAAGCTGATATCGGTTATAACATGATTTGAGATTGCCTCCCCTACCTTTGTGGTGGTAGGAGTACTAATTATATCCCAAGGGAAATCAATGGGATTTATAATTCGAGGACTGCCCTCGTGTGATAATAAGGCTTATTTAATCATGATGATATGGTGCAGATTTTTATTAATTAACAACACTCAATTACCCTTTTGGCAGATTTACATGTGGGAGACAAGATGAAAGGCTTGCAAAGTTCCTATTTAATTTATGTCCACATCAGCCATTTCTATATTAAAGTCTCTATCTGTAAGATGGGGGGTGATTAAAATAATGGAGCCTATTTCTCGTGAAAAGTTTAGAAGCGACAGTGATATCTGGGATATTTTACAGGAAGTTGATATAACAACCTTCATGGAGAGACTCTTTGGGCACTCGATAAGAGTCTCCAACAACATTCTAGATTCTTGGAAAAATGGAAAGTAAAAGTCAAGAAAACCAAAATTTCAATCGCAACAAATTCCATTGCAATGGTCACTGGTCTCCCAACCACTGGTGATGTTTATTTCAAGAGATCTCTCAAAGCGGAAATGGTATATTTTCTTGTCTCGAGGTTTAATAAGTATTAGTTAGGGTGTGAGCGCGCCTCCATTGTCCCGCCTTGGACAAAGTTCTTTGAGGTCCTTATGTGTTATTTAACTCTGTATGGATGCTAAAAGTTGGTCTTCAACCCTCATCTCTTCCTCCTCTCTCATCTGTGCCATGGGAAAAGGGTAAATTTAGTTTCTTTCCTCTTTCAATCCCTTGAGCTTTCTATGAATCGGCTAGAGAAGGTGAGGCCCCCCTTCTCCACTACGGTCTTCAGTACTTGTTGTTCTAATATGTGGCTTCCTTGACGAACTCTTGCGCTTTCCTCCCAAATTAGGAAAATGCCACCGCCCCACTTCTATGTCGACACACCCTCCCCTCGCTCTCCCATCCACCTCCTCTGCCCCTCCTTGCAGCCACCACCACCATAAAATTATCTCCTCCGACTCCAACTCGACATTCGGATCATTGTCCTTTCCACTACCTTCTCCACCTCCCTTCTCATACTCGGGATGTTGAATTTGATTCCTCGAGGTTTTTATGCGTCTCTTTCTTTTCCCTCTTCATCGGTTGTTGAGTCTATGGTGCCTATGGAAAATATGGTTGATAATGATATTATATAAGTTCTCTTAGGGTTATCCTTTATGTATCCTGTCTATCCTGATCCCATAGCTGAAGAATCACCAAATGTTGTGATGGAATATGTGAATATGATGGAGAAACAAGAGCAACATAAAGATCTCCCAATGCTGAGGGTGATACTAAAATTTTGGCCATAATTATTGGAAAACTCTAGAGAGCCTTCTCTTTCCTCAAAGCATGTAAAGACTATACTGATAATACATGGGACAACATAAAAAAGACCGCATCGAGATTTTCAGCCGATGTGATTCCTTGGTAGATAGAAGTGCTTCCACATTGCGTGAAGAAAGCATTGAAGATCTCAAAAATATCTATGCTATGTAATACTTTCACTACTACTAGCTACTTTTTTTTCCCGAATTTTGGCTTTTTCGATATTAGCTTTAATGCTTTATCTTGTCGAATGGGCTTTTTGTAATCAAGGATGAGGGTCCTTTCAAAACCCCCGTTTTACCCTATTTCCAAAAAATAATAGTGTAGGTAATATAAGTAGTGTAATAAATGAAACACTTCTAATTAATCATTATAGAACATACAAATGTGTGACATTTAATGGTTAGTTAAACCAATATATAGAAAAGAAAGAGATATAGGTGATTTTGGTATGTTTAGACAAGGTTTCTCCAATGGATTGAGTAAACTTATGATATTTCATCACAATTTATTATGTTAGGTGCATTTATCACATGGCATCTCTATCACCCTACACTTTAGGAATGATTTTTATTTGATGTTGGGACTATTCCATACATTCTTAATAGGTATCGAGATAATACCTAATAATCCTCACATGTGTCAAGATTTCAATTGACGTGCCTAACATGGGTTGATCTTGTTTGTAGCACTCTAACGTGACTATTATCCAAAATTTGATCTAATAAGTGTGTTGAGTGGCTACTTTTATTTTACTTCCTCTACGTCTAAAAATGGACAAGGAAGGTTTTACGATATTGTATTAAGGTTGGTTCCTAGTGTGAATTAACTAGTTGTACTTGCTAGGCCCTACAATGATTAAAACATTTTTGATGATAAAAATATTATAAGGAAAAAAGTGTTTGAAATTTATTCGTTGTGTTTTTTTGTGATAAAGATGTTTGATAAATGTTGTATGATCAAATGGGAAAAATAACACAAATGTGGTCGGGTGCTCAATAAAGAATCACAACTATCGGAGCTCATAATACGTAGAGAAAACAAACCAAACTAAAAATTACGCACATGTTGAAAGTTCAAACGAACAAGGTATAATTTTGAAACACTTTATATAAACAAGACTACAATTCATATACTCACAAGAATATCATTCTCAAATTGATCACCAATAATATAGTCAATACATCATATAATCATTACCATCTTATGTCATATCATATAACTTAAGGTGACCTCATACTCTATTTTGAGCCTTAAGGTTGCATTCATACTTTGCTCTTACAAGTCGACACTAAGCTATTATATTCTATGTAGCTAAGCTCCTAAGGTGGTTGGAATTAATTTATATATGCATAAAATTTACCTAATACAACACATTAAGACTTTAAAACTAAAAGAATTCAAATGTAAAGTCCTAAATGACCTATTAACAAACTTAGTACATAATCAATCAACCTTTTTGAAACTTATAAATTTAAATATTTAATTATCAATGATTTATGGTTTCCATATCCTCAGTAGTGTTCCATGGCTCCAGTTAGTACTTAACATATTGAAATCATAAACCTATTATTGTGTAGCTTTAATAGTACTTTGTGGCTTCCAAAAAGGTTATTATTTTATTTTACATCTTCCATAGGCTTGCATGGTTATTTGTGTATGCTTGAGAAAACAATCTATGTTTGCACAACTCAAAAAAGTTTGTGCAACATGTGAAAAGGATTGTGTAGTATAATTATGCACTTGCATGATTATGCAAAGCTATTTTGTATTCATAAAAGTTTGCATAGTCAACTTACAATGCTCCACTTTGCTCTTTGTGTGCGAGATTTCACCACAACACAAACATGTAATAGAATACAAACACAAATTGACTCTAACTATTGAAGATTATTTTTAGTGAACAATAATTTCCTATGAACCCAAATGTTCCTACATCATACACCTCAGGTGAATTTGAAAACTTGAGCTTCTAATTAAGGAATCTTACTACCACATTTTACGGCATCTACAACACTCAACCAAGTAGTATCTTTTATATTTTTTCCTTTCCAATTTACCAAATACTCCTTACACTCCTTCATATGTGTTTTTATCCTAATGTCTATTGTGTCTTTCGCTTCTTCATAAACTTTGTCTAGCCTTTGTTACCTCTAATATACCTCACCTTTCTAAGAATTTAAATCTTCAATGCTTCCACATACGTCATGATATGGATGCATATCCACTACATTGAATATGTTTGAAACATTGATTCCTTTTGGAATATCAATCTCATAAGCATTAAGTGAAAAAATCCTGAACACCTTGCATGGTCCAATCTTCTTCCTTTTGAGATTATCATATATCTCATTAGGAAAACTTTCTTCCCACAAATGGGATGATACCATATCTCATACTTGGTATTCCACATATCCCCTTTTCTCATTTGTGTGTTGCTTGTACTATGTATAAAATAGGGCTCAAAGATATCATGGAATGGCATGCACATCGATGAAGTTGCACTCAAATGATAACGTGAGATTCCTCCAAGTAATTAGCAAGAGGATGTGAACTCATGGAACTTATGAATGCAAAAAAATGGTGTACTCATTCTCATAGATAAAAATAGGGTACAAATTTGGAGTGTTGTGTAACTCCCATGCCTAGAAAATCATACCTCCATGAGGGAGAAAGGAGTTACAATTCACAAATAGAATGTAACTCATGTATGACACCTATGACAACTATGATGCATATGACAATGAAATATTCTATGACAGAATCTGTCATATGTCATATAACTCCTAAAAACCTATGACTCACCTAAGTGAGATGAATCACCATGTGTGAGGTGAAAAATGCCCAATAAACTAATAAAAGGCAAAAATATATCCTCACACCAACACCCCCCTTCATCAAATCTTAGGTAGAGGCATGGAAAGCCAGAAAGAGAAAGAGGAATCCCCTAGACAACTAAGAAAAATACGACATATGGGTGATAGTAATCAAGGCCTGATGAGGTACCCATGTACAAACTGTAATATTTATAGAAGAAGAAGAAAAGGAGAAGAGGAATAGAAATCCAAAATAAGATGAATAAATGTAGTGGACCTCACCCCAGAAGAGAGTGCAAGTGAAGAAACTTGGCTTCAATGAAGGGTTTAGTAAAGATGTCTTCAACTTGATATGAATTCCAATAGTATTGCAAATCAATGATGTCTCTATGAATCAACTCATGAATGAAGTACATGTGTATCTCAATGTGCTTTGTCTATTGATGCTGAATGGATTTTGGAAAATCAAGATAGTACAAAGGTTGTCATGAATAAATCATGGTGGGCGAATGAAAGTGAATACCAAACTCTATCAAAATACCCTATAACCAAATAGATTCAATGGAAACATTAATTGTTCCCATATACTAAGCCTCTGTAGAAGATATAGAAATAATGTTATGCTTCTTGAAAACTCGAGAGGACTCAAACCAAGAGAAAATTTATATCTGGAGGTGGACTTCGATGATTGAGATCACTGGAAAATCCAAAATATGTGAATTCAACTAAATCAATCTTTGTCCCTCCTAAGTAATGAAAATCATCAATATAAATTCCTCAAACATAGTGAAGGACGTGCTTAGTTACATTCTAATGTAGATGATGAGGATCCTACATTAATCTAGACATGATGGCAATAACAAATGAAAACCCGGCTCGGTATGAGTTAAGTATATCAAACTCCCCACAAATCGATGATAAAAGGGTACCATCGATTAAGGGAGTGGAGCAATCAACTACTAACTTGACTACAAAAAGGAAGGGATTGGGATATGGCTTACAATCGAAATGTTAAGCCTAGCTAGAAAATCAAGGGTGTAACTAGGTTCGGTAATAACGATCCCCAAGTCGATTGGGTAATACAAATCCCAAGGAAGTAGTGAAACAAACCAAGTCACCATGTAGAACTTGTTGGCTAAGGCAGTCTTCACGGAATCAATGATCAAGGAAGAGATACCTATAATAAACAAGTCATCAACATATATAATGAGGATAAGCATGGACTCATCTTGCTTTGTAAATGTAAATATTTGGGTCGAGTGACACCTAGTGAACCCGATGCAAGAATATAGAAGTCCATCCAGGCATACAAAGCTCAAGTGGGTTTGGTTAAGGCCATAGATATACTTCTTAAGCCTACAAACAAGGGAGAAATCTTGGACATAACTTAGAGGTTGTTCCATATATATTTATTCCTCTAGGTCCCCATGAAGAAAGGCACTCATAACATTCATGTGATGGATTTCCCATATGTTAGAAACATTTATGGCTAGGATCACCAAATAGAAGTCATCTTCACAACGGGAGAAAAGTTCTCCAAATAGTCAATCCTAAGAACTTGGGAGAAACCCATAGCTACGAATCGCACTTTATACTTTTCAATGTTCCCATTGACACCATACTTGGTTTGATATACCACTTACATCGAACCATTTTTCTTCCCTTAAGAAGAGGGGTAAGATCCCAAGTATCATTCTTTATGAGAGAGGAATATTCCTCTTTCATAACAAAATCCCACTTAGGAATACCAGTAGCCTCCCAAACGGATTACGGGTCAAAAGTGGAGGTGAAGAAGGTGTGGGGTCTAGTAAACTCTGAATGAGTTTGTCTCTCATCTGAGGATCCCCTATTCAATCTCCATCACTCTACAAGGTCTTCCTAGGTTAACGAGGACCATAAGGAGAGTTAGGATCAGAATTAGTCGAATCATCACTCGAGCGAGAAGGGACATAGTCCTCGTCATCACTACTTTTAGCTTTAGTAGATACAGAGTGAGAGGAGCAAGAGGATAAAAATGGGAGGCTCAACAAGATCATCAGAAGATTCCGAATTAGAGTTAGAGAAGGGCGAAGGACCTCAAAGGGTGGAGAAGTGGAAGTAGAAGATGTGTTTTCAAATTTCACACTCGCTCTCAATATAAAGTTAATGAATGGCGGGGTTCAAAAGTATATAACCCTTCACACCTTCGGGATACCTGAAAAATATAAAAGATTTGGATTGTGGTTCAAATGCCTTGCATTTATGTTTGGGTATTTGATCTATGACATATTGATTAAAGACATAAAAGTGCTTAACATTTGGTTTGCATCCATACCAAGCCTTAAAGGGTGTCATTCATGTTACTTGCTTTGTGTAGAATGTGGTACTCTCATTAAGCGTTATGTTCTTTATTTTTGTAAAGGATTTAGAATGGACCATGCAAGTGGCCATCTCATTAAGCGTTATGTTCTTTATTTTTGTAACTTAATTTTGTAAAGGGTTATAAGCAATCGTACGCTACAAATAAATCCCTTCTGAGGTCCAAAATAATCAAACCTATTGCTCAAATATTTGCCTCAATTTTTAGTTCTAAAACCTTGTTATACATTTTGTCTTGTTTCTTAGTGAGAGCCTTGAAGTATTGAAAGTGGTCAAAAACTTCATTTTTTTTATTAAGAAAGTAAATCTGCATATAACATGAAAATTCAATAATAAAGCTAAGTATATAAAGAGCCCTAGTGAATGAAGGAGACAAAAAGAGGCCAAAAATGTCACCATGAACAAGATCCGTGGATGAGAATCTCTCTAATCTTTTCCTTGCCAAATGTTTCTTTGGGATGCTTCCCAAGGGCACAACCCTCGAAAAAACACTTCAAAAATTGACTGAGGTAACCCATTGACCATCTCATATTTTCTCAATTGTTCGAGGTAACAATAGTTTAAATGGATAAAATTCTCATGTCGTTTACTAACCTCATTTGCATGAGTAAACAAGCCAGTGGGAGAAGAGTTAGAAGCAAAGTGGGAAAATGTGTACAACTATGCTTGATGATCTGAATATCCCCCTACCATTGTAGTATCACTAGACAACTCTCTAATGATCACCGAGTTAGGGTTAAATTCCACTTGCATTGCTTCACCAATATGAGTGATTTGGTAAATTGTTAAGAGATTAATAGAGAGATTAGGAACCCTTAGAACATTGTTCAAGGTTCCACCATATAATTCTAACGATCCACTACTAATAACCAACATAGATGTGTTATCACCCAAAGTGATTTGGGAAATACCACATGGTTCAATGTCAAAAACTCAACATGTGAAGAACCCATGTGGTACAAGGCACTGAAATCTATAACCCACGTCGATGATGGAGTAACTCTTGCCACGAGGGATTTTCCTTTCTTCTTCTTAGATTTGGTTTCCTTTGCTTTAGAAGACTCATATTTCTTGTGCATTAATTCTTGTGCATTCACTTTCTCGTGCATTAATTCTCTTCATGTCTTTACTTTTTGTAATAGGAACACTTGCACTTTTCCTTCTTCTGGTATATTCTCATAAGTAAAAGTGTTCAAAGTTGGGTTTGGATTTGATATACTTAACTTCTTTCTTAGGCTGGTCCTTTTTCTTTATTTTCTTCTCATGTTATTGATTCAAATGGTTTGGATTCAAATGGTAGCAATCAAAGTTACTACAGGTCAAACCTAGGATTTCGTTCTCTAACTCATGATCTCTCGTATCATCTTGTTTTCCAATAATGTCATCAAGATTTTTATAGGATATTTCAAGTGTCATAGAAGAATCAATGTGAAAGAGAAGGTCAGGGTGAAATAGACATAAAAAGAAAACCTAAGGCTTCATCACACCGGTTAAACCATTTAGATTTCTCAGAATTGATTATTGGCTCTTTATCCACTCCCATAGTGATGTGGTACAACCCTTTACCCCGTAGTGTTATTATCATCTTAGATATCCATTCATAGAAGTTAAATGACATGAGAAAACAATGTTGCTAGCATCCATTATGAGGAAAGAGAAATAAGAAATGTAGAAAAGATGAGAAATACACACCCACCCCATAACAATATTTTAATCCCCGGTTTGCGTCACTTTATAGTTTAGTGTGTTGATTGCAATATGATGCGTTAATATGCAACGTGAAAAAGTTGGCCACTCACCATGAAATTGATGAAAAATGCGTGAGTGTGGAGATCAAAATAAATTTCGATCGTGTGCAAAGAATCGACACCGTAACAAGCAAAACAACAAAGTCAAAAACAAGTGAGGAATGAAAAAATGAGTTCCATGGGAGAAAAAGTATCTCATTTCACAATAAAGGAGCTCCCTTACCATAAGGTTATGGTGGATGCACTCAATGACCCGTAAGAAAAAGGATTTGATTACAATGAGCTTGAAAAGGTAGTGCAAAATATATCTAAACAAAATACAACTAACTCCAAACCAAAAGCAAGGAGCTCTGGACCAAATGTATGCAATTTTGGACCAAATTGAAAATATCTCTAAACCAAAGGCAAAGAGATATAGACAAAATGTACCATCTCTGACGATAAACATTGGTAGGTGAGTTGGCTTCAAATGAGGAGCGTTGTAGGCAATCTAGCTCTAGATGAGGAACATTATAGGTGAGTCGGCTTTAGATGAGGAGGTTATAGTTGAACCGGATCCAGCATAAGGAGCGTTGCAAGTGGTGGCATTGGATGAGGAACATTGGTTGGGGTTGAGTTAGGTCAAGTGAGATGATGTCGAGTTGAGAGGTGATAAAGTTGGAATGGCCCCGAGTTGAACAAAGACTCCATGTAAACCTCGAGTGAGTTGGCTCTTGATTTCCACGTGGTGGGTGAGTCATTACACTACAAGGATCTAACTGATGAGATGGGTTAATTCCACATGGTGAGTTGGGAAATTATAGGAAGATGGGTAAATATTCTTCCATGCGTTGATGAGTTGGCTTACGCGATCTAGAGGGAAAACGACTCCTATAGAGATAAAATCAACACGGGATGCTCGGTAAGAAATGTGTCATGAATAAATTAGATATGCTATGGAAATGAAGCTAAAACATATAACCTCAAAGCATGAACCTAATATACACTAAAACATCATGATAAGAGCTAAACAAGTATAGATTTATCATTATATGAACTAGATTAAATCTCAACTAACATGATAAAGCTAATTGCTACTCTTTAGATTACTAATTAAGAAATTAAACCTAAAAGATCAATTTAGCAATCAAAGGGGTGATTAGTTGTTTATGGTTCTCAAGCTTTCAAGAATGGAGTCTCACCATTAATGGCTTCAAGGCCAATGGTTCTCTCCATATTACTTAAACTTGGATTATGGATGCAAATGGAGGCTATTAGCTCAAGATCAATGGAGGGGGTAAGCTTAAGATCAAATGTCTAATTAGCTTAAAGCTAATACAAATGGAATCCCAAAGCTAGGTGTTCTTAGTGTTAATAAGATATCCTAAGTGTGAAGGTGTAAGGTTGAATGGGAAGGCTTAGCCTTCTATTTATAGTTTTTGGTTTGGGAAGATTTGGAATTCTTGTGCATGTGGGACTAAAGTCTAAAAAGCACTTTAGGATTAGGAGCTAAGTAAACATGCTTTAAGCTTAGTTAAGCTAGGGATTAGGCTAGTTAACCTCGATTAACAAGTGATTAGAGACTCATTGAGAGTTGGGAGGAGTTTGATTAACCATTTGTGACCGATAGATATCCTAGGAAGTTAATAGAAGTGATCCGTAGAGGAATAGGAAGATTTTGAATGGTTGAAAGGAGGAATGCTTAGCTAATAAGAGATATTAGCCCAACCGGATGATTATATGAGGAATATGACCAAGAAGGTGTAGTAAATGAGCATCGAGAATGGAGCGAAGAGTAGGTAATTGATAAAGTTTCATCAATCAGTTGAATTAGAGGAAATGCTAAGTGTAAATATATTTTAGGTGTCTACATTTTCCCCTCTTTGGGGTGGCGTAAGTGACGCCATTTCAAAGAAAGTAGACAAACATAAACAAGTAGAAAATTTTGAAGGGATAGAAGAAAAATGAGTAGAATGAAGGATGCCCCCTCGATTATCGATGGGGTGATGGAAGAACTTGATCGACAATCGAAAAGATGACAGAAAGAGAACAAAAGAAAGAAAAGTGTGAAGAAGAAGAAAATAAAGGGAATATATAAGAAAAGGAGTATGAGGAAGGGGAATGAGCTAACATCCATCCAGTGCCTTTTAAACAACTTTATTTTTCATCATATTGCTAGTGATCTTCATCATCGGTCCTTATTAAAAAGAATGAAAAAAGTGTAGTATGACATGAAAAGCCATATACGAACAAATGTCCATTGCTAAAAACACCAACTCCATGCAACATATAAAATGCAATGCAATACGAGAAAGTAAAAGATGCCTAACTCCATGCAACATACATAATGCAATGCAATACGAGAAATTAAAAGATGCATAACTCCATGTAACATACATAATGCAATGCAATATGAGAAAGTAAAAGATGCCTAACCTAACAAAGAAACAAGTACAATGTTTTTGTTCATTTTGAGCTTCGCCCAACCGATTCAATTAATGACAAGGGTTAATGACGGTGCCCAATTAAGGATACATGCAAGGGGAATAATGAAGGATACTTGGGTCCTATGAAAAAGCATTATGCACTATGAAACAATACCGAGACAACTCACTTGTTGTGCCCCAGTACTGAGGAAGCATAAGTAGCAACTAGCTTTTGTAATGAGGAGGTAGATCAAGATGATCTCATGAGTCGCATGATGAGAGAAAGCAAGAACCAAGGATGACATTTTTTACAATGATTTATATTGTTTTTTTGTTGTTTCTTTTGAACATATTTGAATGTTTTTGTGATTTTGAAAGTTTTCTCAAACTATGTATAGAAGACAAGGAAACCAGGATGCCCCTAGTGATAGATGGGATGTATGAGGGAAAAATGCCACGTGTGCATGAAGAAAGTGAAGATGCAAAATTCCCCAATGATTAGGTGGGAGTATTCAAAGGAAAAATCTTCATGCGTAGAAGATGAACGGGATCAAGGCCAAAGTAGATATGTTCAACATGATGATGAATGTAAACCAATGAAGTGCTAGAGAAGAAGCAAGGATGCCCCAAAGCGTAAGTTGGCCTAAAATCACATGATAAAAGGAAGGAGAAGATTATTTTTGTAAAAGGGACAAAGGTGTCCGCAAAATGTCCAAAAGGTAATATTATACACATGGATGTTCTAAATGAAGTATGAAGAATAATGAATGTTATGAATGTAAGGTAACTTAGAAGCCTCGCGATGAAGAAGTGATTAGCCAAAGGCACGAATTAGAGACAAGATAAGACTAATTAGAGTAAGAGTCTGAACAAGGTAAAAAAAGACACTTGGTAACATACTAATCCTGTTTACTCATAGAGATCCAATTTGTGCACATGGAATTAAATTACCTCTTGAAGGGAAGATTTGATAGACAATAAGTGAAGATACTAGCCAATGTGTAGGATGATTGATTTTGAAAGGTGATTTTGTGAATGGATGGTGGAAGGATAGGTGTACATTGATCCACCTGACAACTAGGCGTCCATAGCCCGATGAGATGCATTTTATTCTAATCGCAATATTGCTCTACTTTGCGCGATCATCCATAGCCCTGGTAGAGATTATTGGAAATACCCCAAGAGAGAGTAATATATCAATTTTCTTTTGCTTTTAGCTTTTCATTTGATTTTTGATTGATTTTGATTTTTTTGCTTTCTGAAAACTTATTTCATCTCTCTTTTTTGACAAGGGGTTAAGAACCACTTATGGCTTGATGAGAGGATGGGGAAGTGATTGTGATGATGACATTTGGCTAGTGTCAACATATATGTCCAAAATTTCTTCACAACAAGTTTATTATATGTAAATGTGATAGGATCTCCAGAGGTCATCATTCTTTAATTTACCAAGGTGATAAAAGACCAAGGTTAAAAAGATACCATAGAGATAAATGTCACAAAATGCATGCAAAAAGGCTAACCACAATATCACCGAAGTGATGAAAATGGTAGGAATACTAGTAGAATTAATAGAAAGGGAAGAAAGAACATCCATGTGTATGCAATTCTTGATTGCAATGTGTGATCTTTGTACCTTTGATTTTTTTTATGTTTTCTCTTTTTTTGTATTTTTGAATTGTTTTTTATTTTTAGATTTTTTTATAGTTTTTGAAAGATTGGGACCAATAAAGTCACTCTATGTGGTAAGATCCAATAACAATGTTTGTGATTTCCTTGATAAGGGAGACTAGGCATGTTTGTTTATCAAGATAATATTTTCCCCGATTTTGATGATCATGGTGAGCTCATACTCAACAAATGACTGTGATTTGTTCTTGAAACATGGATTTCTATGCGGGAGCTTAAGTTCCATATCCATAGGTTTATGCACTTTGCACCATACTTGATGGTTACGTTGATGTGCGTTCTTGAATCATGCTTGATTTTTAACCTTAAGATCGTTGGAAGTGTTGGGAACTTTGGAGCTCTTGGAAGTTTTGACCTGAGCTTGATTAAGAAACTATTTGGGTTTCTTATAAGTTGACGCGTGACTTTTCTGATCTCGAAGGAGAAGAAAGCGAACGTGGATGTTTATAAATGATGTGAGAAATGACTGTGGGCTTGCCAGAACCATTGATAGAAGAAAGATGTGATGGATGAAAAGGATACGGTCTAAGAATTAAAGAGGATGGGCTACCAGGAGGTGAGCCACTGATAGAAGATGATGAAGGGATGCTAGAATATGGCCCTAAGATGGAAAGAAATTGGGCTACAAGGACATGGCCCAAGAATAGAAGATGATGGGCTACCCGAGGTTTCCCATAGATAGAAGAGGATGAAGGGCTACTAGGACGTGGCCCAAGAATAGAAGGTAATGGGTTACCCCAAGGTGACTCATATATGAAAGATAATGGAGGGCTACTAGACGTGGCCCCAGAATGGAAGAAGATAATAAGGGAATACTAGGGGGTGACCCAAGTATAGATGAGGAGGGACTACTCAGAGGTGTCCCATAGATAGAAGAGGATGAAGGGCTACTTAGGACGTGGCCCAAAAATAGAAGGTAATGGGATACTAGGAGGTGACCCACAAGTAGAAAATGGAGGGCTTCCCGGGGGTGGCCCAAGGATAGAAGAAGATGATGGGCTACTCAACAGTGGTGACCTAAGGTGAGATTTTGATTGAGGAATGATGATAGATAAGGAATGATTTGTTAATGAGAAGATAGGCCATGGATCAATGCTAGACTCCTACATCTCATCATGCTTAGAGGAAGGTGAAGATGGAATAACAAGAAGAATCAAGTTCCATGACTTTAGGCTCTTCCTCTATGTTTTGACAAAAGGGATCAATTTATTCACTCCAATACGTGAGCGTATCAAGTTCAAGAAATAACCCTTGTTCCAATCCTCTAGAGGGATATCTTCATGTAGTCTGATTGTTCCTTCATTATGAGAGAAATCAATCAACAGAGGTTGTTGTTCTTCACCATAGGAGGTTGAATAGAAGAAATGGGTCCGATAAGTGGGGAAGATTGATTGATAGAAGAAGATGAAGATGTTTGATGATGTAGACGAGGGGAAGGCTTGACCTTATCACTCCCATGAAGAGTTTTGATAGTGCTTCAAAAAAATATCTTAGCACATGGCTTCTTTCTAATTGTTTGATTTATGCATCGCAGACATTGATCTTTAGAAGATTGACGAAGATACGATAAGGTATGATTGAAATGAATTAGAGGCCAAAGAGGAATTGGATCTTGATTAATAGAAGAAGATGACTCAAGAGACGAAGTAGAATTGGGCGTGCATCTCATGAATGGATGATTTGGATTTGGACCTAGGTCATTTTTCTAGAAGATGACGTAATGTAGGTTGGAAAGTAGGATCACATAGCCATCTATTAAGTTGTGACGTAGGAGTCAAATTGGATGATTGACTAGAGGGAATCCGAGTCATGGAAATCTTTGACGGAGGAAGGGGTCATCGAGGTGACTGATGAAGGAGGTCTTGCAAAGAAAGGGAGGACCGTGACTCAAGAATCGAATTAGATGTTCGATCGACAAAACTTAGAGTCGCACAAGTCTTCAAAGGAGGAAGACGTTGTTGAGGTGATTGGAATAAAGGTCCTTTGAAGAAAGGGAGGACCATGATCAAGAACCAAATTAGATTTGATCTATGGGGTAGTCACACAAGTCTTCAAAGGATAGTTTGAGGTGACTTAGAATAAAGGTCCTTCAAATAAAGGGAGGACCGAATCAAAACGAATTACATGTTTGATATAACTTGAGTCGCAGAAGTATTGGGAGGAACTGAATAATGATTTGGATAAATTTCCTTCAAAAACATACCACCGTTATTCAAGATTTGATCTAAGGGTATCCAAAAATAGTTGGGATCCGAATATTCGTAAGAAGAGGGGAATCCAACATTAGTTTGATCTGAATCCTAAGAGGAGTGGGTTCGAATAATAATTTGTAAGCATCCAAACCACCACGATATGATGAAGGTCATTGTACTGAATCATTTAGGTAAAATTAGAACCTAGATAGTGTAATGGAACTCCTTCAAAGGGAAGAAGGCTCCATGTCGATTCAGGTAGCATAACGGAAACCAACTAGACATTTCGTAAGTATAGATATGCGTGCATGATTTTTCGAAGAAGGTCTAAGGAAAATAGACATCATGATGACACAATCTCAATGAGATCAAAAGGATTGTCCTAGAAAACAAGTTTTCTAGATGAATGATCACAAGGAACAATCATGCAAGTGTGAAACACAAAGCCAATCAATAAGGAAATAATCCCTATGTAAATGTGTGTGCAAAATGATAGTTCGATGCAAAGATGATCAACACAATGTCAATACTTATGTCAAGCTTGAAATGAACAAGGCATAAATATTAACAAAGGGTAGACGTGACTCCCAATCAAAGGATACCACAACGAGTTTAACAACCAAAAATGCCTAAATGTAAAGGGTGAGGATTACAAATGTAAGCCACGTAACCACACCAATTGGACACGTTAATCAAGCTTCACGAAGAAGTGAGATATTAGTGCCAAAGTGGTATCAAAACGACACAAACAAAGTAAGCGACACTCTTCAATATTTTGGACAATATTTGAAGTAAAACCAAGTCAAAGTATACTAAGGATGTGCTAAAATGTGGGCAACGTAATGACACAATGAGGACACTTAGATCACGTTTACGAGAAACATGATGTAATTATTTTAATTATGTCGAGACAATGCGAACAAGGTAACACGTCAAAGGGAGATCAAATGATGAATCAATCCTAACTATGATGATGATCTTGAAATCAAGATCAAGTGGCCATCAAATATATAAGGACGCATCCACGCACTTTAGATGTTTAACAACTCAACCGCAAACATGGATGAGTGTAAACATAAAAAAAGTGGTGAACATTATCTATGATAACACTCATGAAAGATGCCTTCTCTTGTCCCAAATGGGAAACAAGAATGCAAAGGTATAGATCAAAAATGGAAATAAACTAAGTGTTACTTGGGCAGAGTTTCACCTCGTCCTAAGGCGAGAATGAAACCAAGCTAAGTAATACATTGTGAACTTTGTGATGAGTGACACTTAGATCTAACTTTAGTGGGGTCTTTTCCTTGTTCAAAAACAAGGTTTAGACTCCAAGTAAGTTGTCACTTTGTGAAGGCTAGACAAGACACGATAATGGACTAGCAAAGTGGGCTCTAAGAAGAAATGGCTTTCCTAATAAGATCACTCAACTAGGTGTCACAAGTTGTCTAAATGCGAGCTTGATTTACCCAAAGAGTCACATTGACTAGTTTGGGAGTATCTCGCTTTACTTTACCCCCTTCTGATATAATGAGAAACTAGTGTATTCAATTGTATCGTCATTGGGGTCATGATATAGAAAAACTTTGAATCTAATTTGTAATGTAAAATCTAGTCAAGTGGGTAAGCGGAGCACTTCCTGTTTCATCCACGAGGTTACTCATGGTGGATTACTTTAGGGTTCTTAGAACCACCCCATTGTTATAGCTTAAGGCATTATGCCAAAGGGGTTATGTTCTAGTTGAGCGGATAGGGACGTACCCTTTTCCAAACCTGTAATACATTGTGGTGATGAAGTGGTGTGTTTTTTTATCTTGCTTAACTTAATGTGGTTTTAAGTAGCACACCGTTTGGCAACCTACATGAAAACATGTATTAGAGTGGTTTTTTCAAGCCTCCATTCTTTGACAAATCATTAGGTCCTATATGCAAAGAGTTAGTAGTTTTCCACAAAATATCATGATATCAAAAGAGAGTTTGTGTGTTGCTTTTGATTCCTAAGATCACCAAAAAGGTGCGAAGGAAGAGCATACACAACGCGAAAACCCAACTAAAATAATATATGGAAAATAATTTAAATGTTTTGTAAAAGGAAACTCATTTTATCCAACTTTGAAAAGCTAATTGAATTTTTTTAAATTGAAGTGTTTTTAAGAAGGTAGTTTTAAACATTTTTATTCCCAAGATCACCTAGAAGGTGCGAGGAAGAGCATACAAATTTCAAACCTTCACAAAAAGATGCAAAACACTTCAAATAAGCTAGTATAAAAAAACATAATGGAAAACAAATATGTAAACCACTATTAGAACCTTGTAAAAAGTTAGAAAACCAAGAAAATCAAAAATTTCGAGAATCTATTTTTAGTAGTTTTTAGTATTTTGCATTTTCAAGGTCTCTAGGGCATTTTGGGAGTTTGATGATAAATGAAAGATACAAAAGATATATTAATTTTGTAATTACCCTCAAAAGTTTTCTTCTTGCTCTTTTCGACGCCTATTGAATTTCTGAAAATGGGTCAATGTGCGAGGATATATGACCCAAAATAGGAGCACTAAAAATAATAGGAATAAATCCAGATCAAATAGAGACACTGTGCATCCGTAATGACACATGCGTGCCCCAACCAATGGATACTCACCCCAAACATATGAGTACATGTGGCAAAAAAATATGATAGTGAGTTTAACCACTTGTGCGGGCCGAGAGTTAGGTACGCTAGGGTTTCAACGGTGACACTTCTCGATGGATACACTTGTCACAAAAAGATGAATCAGTACAATATTTTAAAAATACAACTGCATGTCTAGAGGCACGGGTACGCCCTCGATAGTTAATGGACATGTCGATAGTTTGACAGGTACGTGGCCCTTTGTAAATGACCTATTAGTGAAAAATACGACTAGAGGAGTGCGTGACTAGTTAGACAGGTGCGCTAGGGTTTCGATGAGACGCTCCCTCCGGACACATATGTGTACCCCCTGTAAAACCTAAAAGATCACGGAAATGAAAATTTTCAATAGTCAAACAGTTATTTGTTAATCAAAGAAACCTATTTCCAGTTTAGACCCACAAAATATGCATGAACAAGGATGATTTAACTTACTTAAAAAATGAAATCAAGTGAATAACAAGCTATTTCTCCTAGAAATCATGAAAGTGAACTTGAAAAGCTTGGAAAAGGCTCCTAAAGGACAATGGTATGTGTCCCACCAGTGTGCCAAATGTGTTCATGAATAAATTAGATATGCTATGGAAATGAAGCTAAAACATATAACCTCAAAGCATGAACCTAATCTACACTAAACCATCATGATAAGAGCTAAACAAGACTAACATTTATCATTGTATGAACTAGATTAAATCTAAACTAACATGATAAAGCTACTCTCTACTCTTTAGATTACTAATTAAGAAATTGAACCTAAAAGATCAATTTAGCAATCAAAGGGGTGATTAGTTGTTTATGGTTCTCAAGCTTTCAAGAATGGAGTCTCACCATTAATGGCTTCAAGGCCAATGGTTCTCTCCATATTACTTAAACTTGGATTATGGATGCAAGCTATTCTCAAGATGCAATGGAGGCTTTGGAGGGGGTAAGCTTAAGATCAAATGTCTAATTAGCTTAAATCTAATACAAATGGAATCCTAAAGCTAGGTGTTCTTAGTGTCATAAAGATATCCTAAGTGTGAAGGTGTAAGATTGAATGCGAAGGCTTAACCTTCTATTTATAGTTTTTGGTTTGGGAGAGATTTGAATTCTTGTGCATGTGGGACTAAAGTCTAAAAGCACTTTAGGATTAGGAGCTAAGTAAACATACTTTAGGCTTATTTAAACTAGGATTGGGCTAGTTAAACTCGATTAGCAAGTGATTAGAGACTCATTGAGAGTTGGGAGGAGTATGATTAATCATTTGTGGACTGATAGATAGCCTAGGAAGCCAATAGAAGTAATCCTTAGGGAATAGGAAGATTCTCGAATGGTCGAAAAGAGGAATGTTTAGCTAATAAGAGAGATATTAGCCCAAGCGAAGAGTAGCTAATTGAAAAAGTGTCGTCAAACGATTTAATTGGAGGAAATGCTAAGCGTAAGCATATTTTAGGTGTCTACAAGAAGTGAGGAAGGTAGAAGTATCTAGAAGAGTCAATGGATTCAACGGTGAGCGTGATGCCAATGCGCGGTGATGGAAAAGGTTAGAGCTTGGTGGAAAAAATGTAGGTGAATGATGGCAAGAGTCAATCCAAGAGATGGATCAATCATAGAAGATGCGGTTGTAGGTTTCGAGCGAGTAGGATTAGTGACAGATGCAGAGGGTGATCCGGAGTTCGGTGGGTGATTTGAGGAACTTGGGAATATGAAAATTAATGCATAACAAGAGAGTAGCTTGCTTTGGGAAAGTCTGGGAAGGTTAGGGAAGCTGCAAAGTGGGGAAAAGTGGAAGGGTATCTTGATGGAAGAGCTAGTAAGGCCATCCAAGTTGGGGCGAGTTGGCTCGGTTCCAAGCCAAAAACAAATTTCATAACTTCTGGATTTTCCACTAAACCTGCAGACACTGCACACATACATGAAACCACACAAACCAAACACACAACATCCTTCCAAAAATTAAAAAGAGAAAAGTAATTTAACTCTAGCATGTTTTTCAATATAGTTCAAAACTTGCACTAGGAGAGAAAAATAAACACAAAACAAAGAGTAATCAACAACTATAGATATGAGTGACACAATTATCGAGAAAAATATATAATAACATGAAAGAGGTCTCAAAGATATCAAGAAATGGAATACACATTGATGGAGTTACACTTAAATGATAACATAAAATTCCTCCAAGTAATTAGCAAGAAAAACATGAACTCAAGGAACTTGTGAATGCAAAAAAATGGTCTACTCATTCTCATAGATAAAAATATGGTAGAAATTGGGAGTGACGTGTAACTCCCATGCCCGACAATCATACCTCCATGAAGAAGAAAGGAGTTACTATTCACAAATAGAATGTAACTCATGTATGCCATCTCTTACAACTATGACATATTCTATGACGGAATCTATCATATGTCATATAACTCCTAAAAACATATGACTCGCCTAAGTGAGATGACTCACCATGTGTGAGGTGGAAAATTCCCAATAAAATAATAAAAGGAAAAAATATATCCTCACACCAACAACAAATTCATCTTATTTAACTAGCTATACACTTGTTGGGGTACTTCCTTCTTATGTTCCAAAAATATTCTACTTGAACACTTCTCCATTCATGTTGTGCAATAACTCACTCATATTTGTCACTCCTTGCAGATTATTTCCATACACAATCTAGTATGGTGTTTCCTCATGCTCTAATTTACTAAATTATTATATAAAAACTTAACCTACATAACCAGAAGTCCCAAGCTCCTGGATTATCTCCAACCAAACACCTTAGTGAATCTCCCAAACTCTTATTCACTACCTATTTTTTTCATTAGCTTGTGGGTTATAATTCAAACTTCGTATTCATAATTTTCAATGGTGTCCTCCAAAAATTACCAATTTAAACTTGGAATCTATATCATACACAATACTACGTGAAAATCCATGTAGTCTCATAATCTCCTGAAGAAAAGATTTATGATCTTAGTCACGCACCACTAATCCTCTTGCAAAAACAAAATGTTCCATCTTAGATAATCTCTCCACCAAAACATAGATGGAATAAACCCTTTGTGTCATGGGCCAACTAAAAACAAAAACCATACTAATATCCTCCCCCATCTTCTCTCGAAATGGGAAAAGGCTGATACAACCCTACATTCTAATATCTACCCTTAGCCAACTAACATACTCTACACTCTTACACAAACTTGCACACATTTACAGACATTTGCAATAAAAATTAACTCTTCAAGAGATGCACTAATATATTATCCAAAATATATATTATCTAATCAACCATTGTGATTCTATTTCACCAAATTCTCTCTCATCAATCTTATGAGAATGCATAACTGGTTACCCATAAATAAAAGGCCTTCCTACACAAATAATTACAACCATACCATGGTGTTCTATCAAAACTTGCGGGTGTTGCACATGCTCTCCATGTTTCGCCAAAGTCTTCATATTACACAGACAAATCCTTCATGGATTAAAACCCATTGTTAAAACTCTCATGTCTATCAACATAAAATGCCTACTTAACACATCATAAACTCTATTAGACTTGAAACTTCTATGCTTCAATACAAAACTATACCCATGTAGGTACTCAAACCACTTCATATGTCTTTGGTTCAACTTTATTGGAATTAATAAATTGAAACTTTTGATGATCAATAGATAGAAAAATTCCTTTAGTAACAAGTAGTGCCTCCACTTCTTTAGATTTTGCACAATTGCATAGAAATCATGAATATACACACTATAATTTATCTTTGTACCATTCAACTTCTCACTAAAATAAGCTATGGGTATCCCTTCGACTCAACATTGTACCAATGGATAAACCAATAACATCACAATCAACCTAGCACACCTTCATAAAATCTAATAATGATAATATTGGTTGCTCTATCACCTTCCCTTTCGGATCTTAAGAACAATCCTATATACATTGGCACTAAAAACAATTCTCTTATCTCCTCACACGACCTCTATGATAGGCATGCACACACCATTAAATTACCTTATGAACTTGCAATAAAAATATCCAACCCATTAAAAATCCATCCTTAAAGGAACTCTATGGTGATGGTCAATCCATAATTGTGTGAACCTTCTTTGGATCAATCTTTAGACCCTCAGTAGAGTTTACAAATCCTAGATACATCAACTCTTCCATCATAAAATTATATTTCTTCAAATTACTTGTCACCTTCTCCTCAAGAAACCATTACAACACTTGCCTTATATGCAACAAATGCTCTTCCCGCATCCTACTAAATCAAAATATCATTAAGCTACACAATAAAAATCCCAAAAATGGTTTCATGGATTCACTCATCAACCTCAAAAAGGTACTCAATGCATTGCTGAATCCAAACAAAATAACAAACCACTCATACAATCATTCCTACGTCTTGAACATAGTTTTCAACTCATCACATTCTATAATGCTAATTTGATGGTATCCACTCTTGAGATCAATCTTGTTCAAGTACTTCGTACTACTTAAATAATCCATGATGTCATCCATGTGCAAAACAAAAATCTATAATTAATGGTGATCTTGATTATGGCTCTAAAATCTATACACATCCGACATTCACCACCCATATTTGGCACTAAAAATTATAGTAATGTGTGTACAAACTCAATTTTATCAATCCTCTACTCAACAAATCTTCTACTTGTCATTCTATTTATGCATGTTCTTATAGTCTTATCCTATAAGCCACCTTATTTGGAAAACTAAAAATTATAAATAGATCTATGGTGTCACTAATTTATCTCATAGGTGGTAGCCCTATTAGAAAATCACTAGAAACTTCTTCCACAAACTCTACCGTAGTCTCTTTTACCTCCCACGATATTAATTCATCCGTCTCCATCATTTTCATTGCGCATGATACACAATTAGCATAAAAACACTACTATTCTTCACCTCATTTAGGAATTACTTACCTAATAGGAAAATAACATTAGGTCCATGTTATACCGTCTCACCCTTATCCTTCATTGGATTGAGAGTGTACTATTTTCCATTCGTCACTACTTTGTATGTGTTTTCAATGCCATAATGTTGTGTTGTCTAGTTGAGATTACATGGCCTTCTCGAGTAACACATGATATGCATCTATGGGCATTATGTTGCATATCACTTCATCATCATAACTACCAATCTAGAACTTTACTAAACACTACTCAATCACTAATAAGAAATGTCCATATATGGATTAGGATGTTTAGTCCTCTTCATCCCCAACTTAGTTACCATTTCATCCTAACCAAATTATTGGTGTTGTCACTATTCACAATCAATTTGCATGTTTTCCCTCCAAAATTAAATGTTGTTATGTATGAAATATTCCTCTACTCATGAATAACCTCCTTTTTCATTGGTTTCAATAGCATGAACTTATACATCAACACCTCATTCATCTATGGATCTTCTCCAAAACTATATATATCATCATCATCACCTCGTATAATGTGTACACTTTCATTACCTCTCTTCTCATCACATGGGTGTGTGGGCATGTAAAAATCTATGTGCAATTTCTCCACATGTATAACATGTGTCATTGAATCCATGAGCTCTCCAATGACAAGAATATCCTCTTCCTCTACCTATTTCTTCATTGTGTGACATTGAACTCACATTGTCTTTATGATGTGCAAACTTCTAGCTCTTCTCACATTTTGTTCGCATATTTATACATATTTTTCATTTCGTAACTTGCACTTTGATGCTTACATTCCAACATCTCTTTTTATTTTAATGCATATTGATAATCCTCCTTTACTAACCTCACTCGGATAATTCCAAACTCATCCTAAATCATAATCCACAATCCATTCATATACTTGGAGATCTTTTCCATGCCTTCTACATGTCCCGCTCAAATCATGAGTTAATAAACTCTTTAGTGTATTCCTTCACATTGAGCTCTCTTAGTCACAAATTATGTAACTTCTTAAGAAAACCAAGTTTCTAATATACAAGAAATTATTTCACCTTCAACTTTGTAACTAACTCGGTGTACCCAAATTTCATCCTAAAATCATGACTACCCTATTAAAAAAATTCGCACTTTTAAAATAATGGGTCGTTTTGTGTTTTTATTGCCTGAAAGTTCTTGTATTGTGTCAGGATATTCCCAAAAAGCCATATTATCCTTTTTCGCCAAATACCCAGATGCCTAAAATTGTTATATTCTGTCATTAGGATTTGTCTACGGAAATTTGTATTTAATTATTTTGAGCCCCGCTTGAGGCAATTTGCGCTCCGTTTAACCCCTCGTAGTGATCGAACATACCATTATTCCTATATACCAGAAGGGTTTTAACTTGGAATAAGTTTTGGGCTTTATTTGTGACTTTTGGCAATTTTTTGTGTTTTTGTGTTTTCCCGTTTCGTTTTTTGTGAAATTTCTCTAGAACAATTCCTTTCTTTGGTAAGTCTCGATTCTTGGCCTCAAGCGGTTGGAGAACATATACACACGTTATGCCCGAAGGAAGTCACCATCGAAGGTCTGGTTCACTGGGAAAAAGTGAAGTCGTGCACTAAAAAGCCCCTGCGGGGTTGGGCGCATTTTTGGAAAACAAAGGATTTAAGTGCGCAGTGGGAAAATAGAAGTAGTAGGCAAGGTGGGAATTTTGTACCCTGCCAAGCAGGTACTTTTTCCCATGATATAAAATTCACTAAAGTTGCAGTGGGAAAGTTAGAGGCAGCAGACAGCGGAAATTTATTGCCTGCCTTGCAAGGTAAAAATTCCCGTGGTGAAATAAAAGAAAAGTGACTTAAGTGAAATCATGGGATTTTATTGCACGTCACTACGCAGGTAAATAATCCCATTGTCAAAGTCAAATCACTTAAGTGGATCATAGGATTTCTAGGGCTGTCTTGCAGGGTAAAAATTCTCATTGTCATGTGACTTTTAAAAATAGAAATTCCTTATTTCAAAAAGTGCAACCCGCCTTGGGTGAATAATAATGCATTAAATAAATATTTGTTAATATTTATTCACCCAATTTCGCACCCGTGCTAGTGGAAAAGTCAACAAAGGGAAGTGGACAAAAGAAATTTAAAAATAAAATTCCAAAATTAAATAAATTTAATTTATTTAATGCAGCCCCTTTTGAGAAGGAAATAATACTTTTTAAAGTATTAAGTGATTAAATTAAATTCTATTTTCAGTGGCTATGGTCAAAGCACACTGTGAAGCTTAAGTGAAGTGAAGTGTGAATGATTAAATTGGATTAATTTAATTTATTGGATGGTTGTCCTTAAACATGTTATTTTTAAAAAGAGAAGCATGATTTTTAGTTAATTAATTGCCAGGAATAGAAAAGGCAATTATTAATTATAGAATTATGAGGGTTATATAAGCATGGGCTGCCATATGGGTGAATTATTTAATTCACAGGTAAAGAATTGCCGCCAAGAGGAAAAATGCACCCCATTTGAAGAAGGATTTTGCTTAGGCAAGGTGGAAACAAGGCAAAAAATCTTCCAAAAATGGCGCATGCTTTGAAGGAGGTTGATCTTTGTCTACATAATTGTTTGTATAGGTGTTACAGGTGCTAAGGTGAAGTTAGAAAAGTTCATGCTCTCTTTATGTGTAAATTAAACATCAATTTTTGGGCAAAGAGGATTGAAAAGTGCAGATTTTTACAATTAAAATTCATTGTTCATGTTCCAGTGGCCATCTTTGTCTGAATTAATTGCAGGAGTTACATACAGTGCTTTTATAAAGAAAATGAACTTATATCAATGTCCAATACGTTGAATATTTCCTCTGAATCAAGGATTATCCGAGATCTACACCAGTTTTGAAGAATTCCACCAAATAAGAAGAAAAATAATTGTTTAGACAAAGATAGACAAAGCTATGGCGAAGAAAGATGAAAAATAAAGCACAACGGAGTCATGCATCATTTCTAAATTTGCAGATATTGGAGACACAAATCTAGGCTCGGAACCTCTTGCTAAATTGATAGACAGATCTAGAGCAGGAAAGACTTCACTCATGCGTGCAGGAAAAACTTCACTCATGCGTGCAGATTAAAAGTAGTGGAATTATTCGAGCTGCAGCTTTTCCATCCACAACCCAGTTGCCAAAGTTTGTTATGCAGATGCAGATCCATATCCAGATGCAGATGCAGATGTAGAGGCAAATCCATATGCAGATCTAGATCCAGATCTCATAGTTACAAAAGCTTCCAGCACAAAGGCTTCATCCTCTTGTTTCGAATGCAACCCGTGAAGAAGTCAATGCGTGGAAAATTCCTTCCAAGATCTTGTGCAAATGCTCCCATCTTCTAGTTGAAGCCTTCATTGAATTTTTATTCATCCGGAGTGCTTTCCAGAATTTTAATTTCTCATATGCAATTAAAAATAAGGATGATGAGTTATCTACGGCAAACATTGCATTGATGCATGTACTGGAGAAGAACTGCAAAAGCTTCAAGGATAAGAATGAAGACATGTCAAAGGCAATACCCGCAAGCAAATCATGGTCACTTGTTTCCAGATGTTTCCAGATCCAGCTTGTTGTTTCCAGATCCAGCTTGTTTCCAATTCCAGCTTGTTTCTAGATCCAGCTACTCCCAGATCCAGTTTGGTGAGAATCAAAGGCAAAAGAATCAGCTGCATGTAAACATGAAAAAGGACAAGACTGCAACTTTTCTCTTCCTTCTTCTTTCCTTCGACAAAGTAATTGAGCGATCAATTAAATTATACAACTTAAGTGATTGGTTTAAAAGCCATTACTTGAAGAAGTCAACTACTTGGAGATAGGTGGCGGACGTGTAAAATAGAAGGTTCTATTTTTAGTTGCAAATCATACATGTCATGCAAAGAGGAATTCTAGGATGGAGATTGCTAGTTGTTTCTTTCCTCCGACTTCCACATGTGCCAGTTCAACTAAAAGCTTCCAACTTGTACTTTCCCTCCTACATTCTATAAGTAGGAGAAGAACCTCTCGGGTTAATGATCAGAATTTGTAAGCAGCAATCTTGTGTTCTAGACTTTGTGTTGAACCCCTGAGAGCCACTTGGAGCAAAGGAATACAAAGGAGCAGGTTTCCAGAGAACTTTGTGTCACGGTGTACTGTGTTTCTTGATTTTAATCTTAGATCTCTTAATAAAATTTGTGTTATTTTAGATTTGGATCTAGTGCTTTGCCTTTGTTTCGAGACTTCGTGTTTATATCTATTGGATTCTTCTATGTGCATGCAATTAGCTCTGCCATCTACTGATTGGGATGCACATCTTCCCCATTTCTTCTATGTGTTTATGTAATTACCTTCTTCTATAACTTTTCCTTTCTTTAAACAGTTGCTTACTTGCTGCAGAACTATTCAGTTATGGTTCATGAACTGAGTAGTTAAAGTAAAACCCCATTTAGATATTAGCATACTTTAATTGACAAATCTGACACGGGAGCCTCACCGGTTAAATGAGGGAGATTTATCTCATGATTGCCTAGGTTTTGTGTTATGCAGAAAATCTAGCCAACCGTTTTAATGACTCTATTGGGGAACAACTATCTTTGTAGATCAAAGCTTATCTCTTGAAGATCAGAGTGTTTTCCATACAAATCTCAACCTGGCTGAACGTCCACTCACCTGATCCATGAAGGCGCAAAGAAGGACTAATCATTTCTTCAGACTGTAGGAGCACTTAAATTTCAATCATCCTCCTCAAGTTAAAAGTCGTAGATCCAGTATTTCACAAGGAAGAAGAGTGCAAACACATCCAGATCTGGATCATCTTCAGCATAATCCGGCAGTTGGAATTATTCATCAAGTCTATTCTCAAAGAAGACATGCTCCTTTCATGATGCAGAATCATCCACTTGCCCCTGCAACGCTGTTCCATGGGGTGCAACCTTTGGACCTTTGAATCTGACTCCTATGCATGATCTACCTAAAGGGACGAGAAAGAATTTTCAAAATTCTTTGGAGATGGAAAGCAGAATCCAGATGACCACTTGGCTGCGTTTTTCATATCCTGTGGAGTGCTTGCAGTCAAACATGAAGATGTATCTGTCCGGCTCTTCATAGAGACTCTGCATGACTTGGCTGGAGAATGGTTCTACCGGCTAGCTCCTGGCACCATAACCAACTGGGCTACTATGCGGGATGCGTTCTTGAAAAGATTCAAACCAGCTGAAGATTCCAGTACATTGATAACTCAGCTCACTCAGTTGAAGAAGGAGCCACATGAGCACATGCGGGATTTTATTGCAAAATTCCAAAGATTACTGTACAAAATTCCAGCTTCTACTTCTCTGAATGATGAGAATCAAAAGATGTTCTTCATCAATGCTTTGCTTCCTGAAGTAAGCTATCAATTGCGAAGAGCACGTCCTACTAATTTGTTAACAGCTCAAAACATGGCAGTTGAAATTGAAGACGACCTCATCATGGCTGGAAAGATAAAGAGTAGCACTTCTAGAGCTGAAAGTTCATCCTCTGCTACTACATCCGATTCACTATTGCAAAATTTAGCAAATGAGATGATGCAGATGAAGAAACAAATGGCTCAAATGGCTCAAGGCAACAATACTGCCCCTACTCGGAATTTCAACAACAACAACAACCGAAACCGCATTGTTGGTTCCCAAAGATTAGCAATTGAAGTGCTCCCAAAAACAATGTGGAGATGAATGAAGAAGACCAAGAGAAGTCGACGCCGATCACTCGAGGATGATGATTTTATAGTGAAAGGAACGATAACCGGATCGTGCCAAGCCAAGAACACGAATGCTAATCAAACATCACAATTAATAAGATGAAAGTAATTCGCGAATAACTTTACATAAAACCTTTGCAAACAAATGAGAAGCAATATCATATATTATTATGGAACTCAATGTAATACATTGAGAATGGGCCTTGCTTAAATAGGCAAAGAATAACAATCTAAGAACCACCAAGGTCATAGATCAAGCCATAAATCAAGGAAATAACTAGTCATCAAAGAACTAGTCAAGACCATAGATTTAGGAGAGAACTAGAAATCAAGGATCTAGTCACCATAGATCAAGGAAATAACTAGTCAATACCATAGATCAAGGAAAGAACTATGCCTAACAACTAGATAATATCTCATAATATCTAAATAAGATAAAAGAAATATCCACACACATAAGTGGGTGAGGATAAATACAATAAAGGTAAATAAAGTACCTAGGTGAACATAAGCTAAGGTAAATACCTACTCTAACACCCCCTCAAGTGAAGCTAGGGGCCAAAATAGAAGTGGCATGTCCACAGTATGAGTCCCGACAACTAGGCCTGATGAGGTACTCATGTACAATAACTGGGAAAAGGGACACCGCAAGGTACCCAAAACTAGTAACAACAAAGTAAAGAGAGTAAAGACCCGCTCCAAGGCATCCCAAGAAGCTCGGCTCAAAAACTTGTACAATCTTTGAAGAAGTTTGGTGTGCACTAGTGGTCCGAATCCACCGCTCAATCACAAAATGTAACGCCTTGATTTTTGTAAGTTATCATGGTAATTACTTTTCATGATGTTGTAACTGCAGAAATGAAGATAAATATGTTAAGACACATCTTTTGATCTTAGAGGAATGTGTTGCTAATCTGGACCCTTGTTTGCTGTAATTTGTTTACTTGGGACAAAAGTTATTATTGCTTGTGTGATTGCTGATGAGACAACAGACTTGTCGTATGCTTGATGAACTCTATTCGCTGATTGACAACACACCTTGAATCAATTCCATTGATCCAAGGTATGTTGTGGCCTTCTTGTGATCGCTTTGTCGATTTACTTCTAAAACAGACTGAAGGTTGATATAAATGTTGCAGCACCTGATTTTAGGTATGAATATCTGGTACGTAGATGCCAATGAAAAAGGTTCGATTCTCGAACCACACACCGTTGTAATGCTAGACAGTGTAAGACGATAAGGGCCTGGATGCAAGTGGCACAGGTATGTGGAACTTAGGACGAAATGTCCTGCTTAATGTTGAATATGACTGTCAGGCGGAAAGACTTGATATGGAAACTAGTTAATTAAATATTAGGGGATTAAACCCTAACCTACCCCTAAGTTTTATCTTATACCCTAACTACTATCCTATATGGATTTTAGATTTCATAAGGGAGAAAATAGATATAAATTCCATTAACCTATGAACTAGGCGAATGACCTAGATATGGACTATTAAAATCCTAAACTAATCCTAACCTAAGGAAGGGGACGCATAGACCCATGTGGATGGAAGGGATAAGGAGGGAAGGTAGGAAATTTATTAGGACAATGAATGGCGTCCTTACAGGTTGCGGCGCAAAATTGGCGGGAACATGGAAAAGTTGGAGGTATCCAACTAGCTATGAGGCTAAACTATGATTACAAGCAAAATTTGAAATTAGAAATTCACCAACTTGAGTCGGCGGTGGCATGAGGAAAAAGGAAAAAGGAATGCATTCAATGCATTCAATGGCATTGGTCTTAGCGACCAGCTCGCCTTGGAAAGAGGTTTGGGAAGGAAGTTTGTTTGTTGTTGTGTGCATTTGGATTTTAGTTGCTCTGCATTTTGTTTCTCCATGGTTCTATCGAACCTGCTGTAATTTGATTATTATCTCTGTTCTTGGAGAAGTGAGGCTATTTTTGGAGCTTATGGAAGTTAGGGGACTGGTTGGAAAGCCTAGCCGAGGACGCCGTGGAGAGAAACAACTCTAGTGGGCACGGTTTTCTTCAAATCACAAAAAAAAAGGCATGTTAAGCCCTTCTCCTTAAACCATTTGCTTTTATGATGGGGGTTTTGGCTATTTGATTCGATTGTTATGTTGAAGCGATTTTGGTTGAGTCGTTTTTCCTTGCTGAGTACGACTTGGATAATTCTTTTGTGAAATAGGTGAATGAAATAAGTCTGTTCTTGAGGGGCGATTTAATTTACTGATGTTGCTTGTTTTTTGAATGGAATGGTTGATTAGTTAATGTGATTTTCGGGTTGAAATGTCTGTTGGGAAAGAATTCGAATTGGGTATTTCTTTGCAATGGGTAAATTGAATGAAATTGTTCAAGCTGTGTGAGTTTGTTTTGACAGTGTTGGACATTCGTTCTATTGCCAATATGGGTTTGAGTGGTGGAATGTATTAGCTATGCGTGCATTATTTCTGAGTCTTTGTGTTTTTTTTTTTTAAAAATGGAAGGATGAAATGATTCGTATGATGTCTGGTTTGAGCTGTCATTATAAAACGAACTCGACTTGAGTATTCTTGTTGTGTTTTGAGGAAAATGAGTGTTTTTTTATTGAAATAATTAATGGAACGAATTTTCTCTTCCTGTTGTTTGAATTCTGGAATAATGGCAGTAGAGCTTCACTGTGCATTACGGGTTGAACTTGTTGTAGGTAACAACGCAAAGTGCAATTTGTTATTTATGAATTGTGTGCGTTGATGGATATAGAAAGCTGTGAAAATATTTGACAAGGCGGCTGTATAACTGTTCCTCTGGTTATAATACAGTGTAAGAGGTATGAATTCTTCTAGTAACAGTAAGAGCATAGTAGCATCTTTACATTGTTTGCTCTATGATGGATACGATGTTCTACCTACTTGTTCTTGGTATTCGTATGTGCCTGATTGAAAGGAAGTTTTGATATGGATGGGAATAGGATAGCCAGTCTATAGAATGGACTGGGTAGAACATGCAAGTTATATGCTGCGTCTTGCTGAACTCAATATATATATTTATATATATAATATACGAGATGATAAATTCTTTATTGTTTTCATTAAAAGAAGAATATGAATGGATTTATTCCTTGCTGCTGGAAAGTGAATTCTCTCATTATTAGGATGAAAGTGTGACTTGTTGTGATTGCTGTACAATCTACATGTTATAAAGACGTAAATGTCTGTAGAGTGAATTATTTTAAAGGGAAATATATTATGCGGAAAGAATCATATTGTTGGATCATGTCTGTGCTAAATAGCGGATATTTGGTTAAACAGTGCAAAGAGGTAATATGATCCTTCTTCCTTGTATCCGATTAATGATTTTATATATTTCACTTGAATTGTTACCATTGATTGGTATCACGCCTAGATTAAAACTTCTAGTACAACTATGAGGAAAAGAAAGAGTGTGAATGAATAATTTGAATTAATGATCATTTTTCTCTCATACGATTGAAATCTATAATTGTTGTGGAACGAATTTCGCATCTTGCTTGGGTTAAGCATTTGTATTTAATTGTTGTTTGCTTGTTCTCTTCACATTTGATTGCTTGAAGTCAGATGAGTTGTATGAAAGAAGGGACGATAATTCGATTTAGATTTTAGTTAAGATCTATCTTTTGAATTCACAACTATTGTAAGAGAATGGAATTGATAGCATTTATGTTAGAACAACAGTTGCATAATTGTGTTTTTAGTTCTTATAGATGTTTGTAATCTGGGATTGTTGAAGGAAATTATTTCTTGTAATAACTATTAGGGAAGGAGGGCGGTAATCCTTTATCCGATTAGGAGGGTTATTGGATGATTGAGTTGATATGATGTTCACCCTTTTGGTATTTAATTCTTGAATGATGTTCATATTAATGTTTCATAAAAGCGGGGTTCTTTTATTGAGACAGTTAATTAAAAGCACCTCATTTTAATGACAAGTGCTTAATATGCTCAGTTCAATGAACTGACCCGTGCAAGTAATTTTGCAGATGAAACTTGAGTATAAATGAAGACATGGTTGTTTTCCGATACTTCTTTGATTAACTGAAGATGGACTGTAATGATAGCTATTACTCCTCCACGAGGAAATGAGAAAGGAAGAAGTTACATCCTTCTATCTTTATGAGTTGTAATGCTGTTTGAAATAAACAAAGTCCAGTCGCTTGAACTGGCAAATGTATAGATTATAAATCTGATGGATGAATACAAGTAAAAGTGTGATATTTTTAATGACTGTATCAGTTTGATATTGTTGAATAAGTTTGAGAATATAACATTATTCCTTGACTTGGAATTATTTAAATGTTAATGGATGGATTTAAAAGGAAATAACATCTATTCTTTACCTAAATGCAACTTTTACGTTGAAATGTGTAATTAGTTCATACTTGGGTTCAGTTGAATTTTAAATTGACATTAAAAAGGAATTAGGTAAACATGATCTCTTAATTGAAAGGTATTCGGGATTAGCTTGAAAGCTAAGGAATATCAAATAACTTAGGAGAAACTGAACCTTGTATTCGGACTCCGTTAATAGCCTCGAATGTTTAAATTCAGAAAATATAGATATTGGAAATCATATCTATTGTTAATGAGACCTTAACTAAGTAAGGTTAAGGAGGATAAATGAATAAATTCATTTAGAATTCGACCTCGTTTAAATGATGTCTAAAAAGATGGAATTCTCAATTTGTTTACAGTTGTGGAAAAACTTGGTTAAGTTTAATAGGATAAACTTATTAAGTTTATCGATAATGGACCGATTAGTCCGAAGATTAAGAAAGGAACCAAAAAGTGAATATGCAACCCTTCAAGGTATGAAGGAGGAGATGCGTATTAAGCTAGAAGACGATTAAGTCTCTCTTAGCTACACATACAACCGTAACAAGAACAAGGATAAAGGATCATGGTCACTTTGAAAGTTGATCTTAAATACTAAGATTATAACCAAATCACAATTGAGATGGATGTGTACCCTCGATGAGAGGATTCCATAGGACATTGACATACGCCAGCTACAATATGGTGTCTTCATGAAGGCGGGGCCTTCATGACGACACAATGTTATAGCTGACATATTACAATGCCCTCCCAAATTAAATCATCAAGTTTACATAAGCTGGATACTAAGTTCTTGGCTGGGGATAGGAATGTGATCACGTATACGGAGTGACTCCGGAGGACTAAAGGTAACTAGACACACGGAGTCGTCTAGGAACGACACCGTATGTCTGCGTATCTTTAGTTACCATGAGTAACTTCCTATACTCGTTCATATTGCTAGTTGGGGTTAGAGTTTGACCTTAATTAGAAGGACTGGTAGAGACCAGGAAAGACCATTCTAGATAACAGACGAAGTGAGGTGAAGGACGTATTCCATTGGTGTGTATCACATCTAGGAATATGATCATGCAAAGCATGTGAAAATCTTTGGCCAAAGTATCGCAAGTCTTTGGTTGCGTTGTCATAATCACCTAGTTTAAGATGCAGATGTCGATAAATATCAATAACAGATATTCATATAGGCTTCTTAAATGGATCACTTCGATAACCGGAAACGGTAAGAGAACCCTGTATATTCATTATACAATGCATGAATTAACATGAAGGATCGGTAAGTCGCCGAGTCATGAAATGAGAGATCGCTGAAACTCCGAGCCATAAAATGGGAGATCGGTAGTTCTTCGAGTCATTTACAACAACATATGGTAACTGTTATATGATTGAATGACATTGAATGTGTGTTCCATATTGCAAGTATGTGAACAGAGAACATTGGTTTTAAAAGGAAATTGTGTGATCCAAATTGCATTAGTTGGACAAAGAACAATTATTAAAACTTGAACGTGTGTTTGAATTATATAATTCATAACAGGGAACGTTGTATAATTTTTTTTTCCCTTGTTCTAGTATCTTAAAATGGGGATGTTACAAAACTCAAAAACAACTGACACTGGGCTCCACCAGAATAGCTCCATACAAGGAGACTATCAACGAAGTGATGTCGAAAGTGTAAAAAAACACCAAACATAATTCGATCAAGTGCTACAAATAGGTGTGCCACGATCCAAGAACAATAACCAAAGCAACAAGGTAAGGACACAAACTCCAGAGTGTCATGATCCAAGAAAAGCCAAGGTAACAAGGCAAGGACACGAAACCCGAAGAAGCAGATCAACACCACACCCTCCCATACTGCTGAATGGGTGGAGTGACGCTACAAATCTGTAAGAGTTGTCAAAACAAATACTCAAACAATGACAAACTAACACTGGAATGCACTAGAATAGATCCCCCATAAGAGATACTGTCAACATGCCAAAAGTTTCGAAAATACAGATACAAAATCTCTCAACAAATAAGAGAGATACACTACACCTACTAAAGAAAAATGCTCAAAACAAGAAGAATCACAATGTAGAAGGTATAGAAAGTGGAGCAAGAGGCTGAATGGTGGAGGAGCCACGCCTGTAGAGTCCTCTCAACGAATGCCTATGTCACCTCCACGAGTGATCAGATATCCACCCCAAATCAACATGGATGGATGAAGAAGATGCTGCATATGACTTGGTGCAAAATGCACAATGGGTGAATGTAAAAGAACATCAGAATGTGTGTCGGAGTTGATCATGTCGACATAACCGAAATCTCGTGTTCTTAATCCCGAATGAGGGTGCAGAACTCATGTGTTGCTCATGATCCTCAAAAAGAGTCGAGCAACAAAAAAAAGGAGCTCTGTCAATGTGTGATCCCAATGAAGTATCTGCTCGAAAACCAATGTCATGATGAGAATTCCACTTAACATGTGGAATAGAGGAAATAATACCCTGTGAATGTCTGCCAATGACTCCACTAGTGAGACCCATAGAATGGAGCATGCAAGAACTGAATGCAGTGGTATGCTTCTTAAAAATCCATGCAACTGAGCAGAAGTAGGATACACAACATGTGGTACTGTAATAGGCACAGATGTGGAAGAGCATGCAATAACAAGCCTCATAGGTTTAGAAGCATCAAAAGCGAGTTCAGGCTCAAAGACTGGCATATCAATGTCAGTGGGTACAAGAGCAACAACTACAAGTGGACTAGGAGCATGGATATGGTTGTCCACAATATGATGGTGATGTTGTAGGCTAGCAAGTTTGTTCTGCAGGGAGTGTATTATTGTATCCTTATCGTGAATGAGTGATTGTAGAAGAGAATTTTGCTTCTTGAGCGATCTATTTTCTTCCACAAATTTTACAATATCCTCTTGAAGTCCACATACTTCAAAGAAAAGCATATCATTCTCATAATCCATGATAGGTACAAACTGTAACTCCCAAAAATTTAGGACGTCGGGCTCAGCAAATTGTGTCCACAATTGATTACAACACTCCTCCATATTTGACACTTTATAATTATAGTGCAAGTCTCAAAATAAATAACTCCAATGGAAAGAGCACAAAAAAACAAGTACTTTTGCAAAAAACGCCAGTCAAAACCGAGTTACCGATCTAATGTTACAAGTTTTTTTATATTTTGCTCTGTTATTTATTTTAGGCGCCACTAAAACAAAGTAAAATGTTGTTTCCTTCACCACACATAAAATTAAAGGGGGTTGAAGTTAAGCACCTACTAGTAGGAATCATAAGTTTAAGCCCTCATATGACCATCCCATATGACCAAGGGCTAAGGATTTTAATGGGTGAGACCCAAAAAAACCAATGTGCTTCTCTGCAACAACAAAAAATCCACAAAAATAACTATCTGCAGAAATCGCCGAGTTTACAGTTGATCTTAGGGTTTTCATGCCTTCTGGATCCAATAGAAGCCTCTGTTTTCCATAAAAATGCATGCAGCAACAAAATACGACCAAATCCCAAATATATGAATGCATAAATAATTTATTTGCAAGATACAACTTATAGATAGATGCTAACAAAGAATCTCCACTCACGATACCATGAAAGGAACGATAACCGATCATGCCAAGCCAAGAACACGATGCTAATCAAACATCACAATCAATAAGATGAAAGTAATTCGCCAGAATAACTTTACATAAAACCTTTGCAAACAAATGAGAAGCAATATCATATATTATTATGGAACTCAATGTAATACATTGAGAATGGGTCTTGCTTAAATAGGCAAGGAATAACAATCTAAGAACCAGTCAAGGTCATAGATTAAGCCATAAATCAAGGAAATAACTAGTCATCAAAGAACTAGTCAAGACCATAGATTTAGGAGAGAACTAGAGATCAAGCCATAAAACAAGGAAATAACTAGTCATCAAAGACCTAGTCAAGACCATAGATTTATGAGAGAACTAGAAATCAAGGATCTAGTTAATACCATAGATCAAGGAAAAAACTATACCTAACAACTAGATAATATCTCCTAATATCTAAATAAGATAAAAGAAATATCCACACACATAAGTGGGTGAGGATAAATACAATAAAGGTAAATAAAGTACCTAGGTGAACATGAGCTAAGGTAAATACCTACTCTAACATATTGGACCTGCGATGACTCCAACATTAATTACCCGAACTACAAATTTCAACATGACGATGAGAAACTTCGTGAAGATGACCATGGTCATACATATGCAGTAGTTACAAGATCACAAACTCGCCAACTTGAAGCATTAATAGATGAGCAAAGAAGGGGTAGCCCTTTACCTTCTTCCTTAGCTCCCTAAGAAGCATGCAAGTTCTTCATCTCAACCATAGAAAGCGTCTCGGGTATCAATCTATTTCTTCTTTTGACATTATTGCTCATGCCAAGAAAACTAAAGTTCAAATGTCAAGTCAATACCCGAGAGCTTTTCTTCAGATAGTTAAATAAGCTAGTCAAATATGTACAATCACCAGAAAAATCCAATACATCAAAAGGCATTTTGCCTAAGCCCAAGGATACTCCTCCAAAAATAACACTGCAGTTGTTAAACCCTCACCATCTTCTTCGACAGGGTGGAACCTTTCTATGTCTCCTTATTGCTTAATGGTTTCAAGTTAAGCAATTGTATTCTAGATTCGGGTGCTTCGCAATGTCATGCCGGCTAAAAAGTTACAGATGCTCTTGGGCTTACCCCTGACGAAGACCGTAAAAGGTGCTACTCCACGAGAGAGACAAGTCCCTTTAACCGAGACAAATCAAAGATGCACAAGCCATTACAGCGCAGCTTTTCTTGACAAAAGATGAAAGATGACAATTCTAGTTGCAGATATTCCTGTCTCATACGGGATGTCGCTGAGCAGAAAATTCTACAAAGAACTGGGAAGGAGAAGTAAAGATGGATTGGTCCTGTGCGCACATTCCTTTCAAAGGGCTTAACCATAAGTTGGAGCCGGAAAAGAAATCCAGGTACACGGTTACAAAATTTGAGGATCCTAGATCTCATATTATTTTTTAAGGACTCGACCATGGGGTCTATTTCTTGGAAACAGATAAAGACATTCCAGAGCAAGAACTTCAACCACAGAGCCAACGAAAGAAGAAAAAGTTTGGACTCTGGAGTTTAAAGGCACTTGTTATTCTTTTTTGGATCAGAGTCGACGCTCTATTAATATCTCCAAATCATGAGGTATTTCCCTACTCCACAAGCCGATGTTCGAGAACACCAATAATATGACAGAGTATGAAGCCTTGCTGCTAGGAATGGAGCAAGCTAAAAATAAAGGAGTAAGACTCCTCAAAGCCCAAAGAGATGCTGAACTTCTAGTAAAGCAGGTTCGAGGGCAAAGTCAAGTCAAAAGAGATAAGCTGGAGCATTACAGAGATAAAGTGCTTTCCGCCACATTCGATTTTGTAGCCTTCTCTATTGACTTCATTCCAATAAATCAAAATTCCAAGGCAAATTCTTTGGCAAATACAAAGTATTATGGAATTCGGATAGACCACCATCCATATTCAAATAAGGAAACTATAAAGTGGAGATGGTCTACTACCCCAGAGTCCTTGAACAAACATCTGCATGTCTGCATGTTGAAGGGAGTGAATCACCACCACGACAAACAGTCAAGGAAAAGTTGATCCAGGTTATGATGACAACAGTGGAATAGTCCAACCAAAAGGTAACAAAATCCCCAAGGGTTTAGTTTCCTTAGTGGAGAATTTCAACAAGCATGATCAATATCTGAAGAAGAACAATGAATATGGTGATAGTTCTTCCTCAGAAATGTAACAAATAAATCTGGGAACGGAGCAAGTTGATGCAAACTTACCCACCACGGAGAGAAGAAAGGATGAGCCACCACCAGAAGAAGTTGATAAGGACTTGCCCAGAGTATTTGACAAGAAGGCCAAAGAAAGGAAGTTCGAGATCGGAGACTGGGTACTCTGGTGGGACAAGAGATATGAACCGAAGGGCATACACGATAAATTTGATCCACTCTGGAAAGGGCCCTTCATGATCAAAAGAGCTGCATGAATGGATACTTTCTTCCTTGCCTACTGGGATGGAATTGAGTTACCATTGCCTTTAAATGAGCAACATCTAAAGTTGTTCAGGGACTAAAAAAGTAGGTTAAAACATGTATGTATATAAATAAAACTTTGTTTATTTTTCCTTGTTTTGTTTTTGTTTTTGTGTTGTGTTTGTTTTCCTGACCCCGTGCCCAAAGGACAAGATACGAAACCAGAGATGCTGGGATCTCATCTTTTCCCTTGTCATTCTGACAGAGAAAAAGATGTCCACAGACGGAGCCAACTAGTGTACCTAGATTTCATCTTGAAATCAGTGACTACCCTATTCGAAAAAATTTCATACTTTTAAAATAATGGGTCGTTTTGTGTTTTTATTGCCTGAAAGTTCTTGTATTGGGTCGATATTCCTAAAGAGCCATATTAGCCTTTTCACCAAATACCTAGACGCCCAAAATTGTTATATTCGTCGTTGGGATTTATCTCATGGAAATTTGTATTTAATTATTTTGAGCCTCGTTTGAGGTAATTTGCGCTCGTTTTAACCTTGTAGTGATCGAACATACCATTATTCCTATATATACCGTAAGGGTTTTAACTTGGAATAAGTTTTGGGCTTTATTTGTAACTTTTGGCAATTTTTTGTGTTTTTGTGTTTTCCCGTTTCGTTTTCTGTGAAATTTCTCTAGAACAATTCCTTTGCTAGGTAAGCCCGATTCTTGGCCTGGAGCAGCTGGAGAACATATACGTATGTTATGCCCAGAGGAAGTCACCATCGAAGGTCTGGTTCACTGGGAAAAAGTGAAGTCGTGCACTAAAAAGCCCCTGCAGGGTTGGATGCATTTTTGGAAAACAAAGGATTTAAGCTGCAATGGGAAAAATAGAAGCAGCAGGCAAGGTGGGAATTTTGTACCTGCCTAGTAGGGTACTTTTTCCCATGATATAAAATTCACTAAAGCTGCAATGGGAAAGTTAGAGGCTACAGGAAGGCGGGAATTTATTGCACCTTGCAGGGTAAAAATTCCCATGGTGAAATAAAAGAAAAGTGACTTAAGTGAAATCATGGGATTTTATTGCACAACGCAGGGGCAAACAATCCCATTGTCAAAGTCAAATCACTTAAGTGGATCATGGGATTTCTGGGGCTGCCTTGCAGGGTAAAAATTCCCATTGTCATGTGACTTTTAAAAATAGAAATTCCTTATTCCAAAAAGTGCGACCCACCTTGGGTGAATAATAATGCATTAAATAAATATTTGTTAATATTTATTCACCCAATTTTGGCACCCAGGCTTGTGGAAAAGTCAACAAAGGGAAGTGGACAAAAGGAATTTAAAAATAGAATTCCAAAATTAAATAAATTTAATTTATTTAATGCAGCCCCTTTTGAGAAGGAAATAATATTTTTAAAGTATTAAGTGATTAAATTAAATTCTATTTTCAGTGGCTATGGTCAAAGCACACTGTGAAGCTTAAGTGAAGTGAAGTGTGAATGATTAAATTGGATTAATTTAATTTATTGGATGGTTGTCCTTAAACATGCTATTTTTAAAGAGAGAAGCATGATTTTTAATTAATTAATTGCCAGGAATAGAAAGGGCAATTATTAATTATAGAATTATGAGGGTTATATAAGCATGGGCTGTCATATGGGTGAATTATTTAATTCACAGGTAAAGAATTGCAGCCAAGAGGAAAAGTGTGCCCCATTTGAAGAAGGATTTTGCTTAGGCAAGGTGGAAACAAGGCAAAAAAGCTTCCAAAATTGGCGCATGCTTTGAAGGAGGTTGATCTTTGTCTACATAATTGTTTGCATAGGTGTTACAAGTGCTAAGGTGAAGTTAGAAAAGTTCATGCTCTCTTTAGGTGTAAATTAAACATCAATTTTTGGGTAAAGAAACTTGAAAAGTTTAGATTTTTACAATTAAAATTCACTGTTCATGTTCCAGTGGCCATCTTTGTCTGAATTAATTGTAGGAGTTACATACATGTGCTTTTATAAAGAAAAGGAACTTATATCAATGTCCAATACATTGAATATTTCCTCTGAATCTGAAGGATTATCCATATTTGCACCAGTTTTGAAGAATTCCGGTCAAATAAGAAGAAAAAGAATTGTTCAAACAAAGATAGACAAAGCTGTGGCGAATAAAGACGAAAAAGAAAGCACAACGGAGTCATGCATCATTTCTAAATTTACAGATATTGGAGACACGAATCTAGGCTCAGAACCTCTTGCTGAATTGATAGACAGATCCAGAGCAAGAAAGACTTCACTCATGCGTGCAGGAAAAACTTCACTCATGCGTGCAGATTAAAAGTAGTGGAATTATTCGAGCTGCAGCTTTTTCCATCCACAAATTTACCCGATTGCCAAAGTTTTTATGCAGGTGCAGATCCATATCCAGATGCGAGATGCGGATGCGAAAAGAAAAATCCATATGCAGATCCGATCCAGATCTCATAGTTGCAAAAGCTTCCAGCACAAAGGCTTCATCCTCTTGTTTCGAATGCAACCCATGAAGAAGTTAATGAGTGGAAAATTCCTTCCAAGATTTTGTGTAAATGTTCCCATCTTCCAGTTGAAGCTTTCATTGAATTTTCATTCATCCGAGTGCTTTCCAGAATTTTTAATTGCTCATATGCAATTAAAAATAAGGACGATGAGTTATCTACGGAAAACATTGCATTGATGCATGTACTGGAGAAGAACTGCAAAAGCTTCAAGGATAAGAACGAAGACATGTCAAAGGCAATACCCGCAAGCAAATCACGGTCACTTGCTTCTAGATGTTTCCAAATGTAGTTGTTTCCAATTCCACTTGTTTCCAGATCCAACTACTCCCAGATCCAGTTTGGTGAGAATCAAAGGCAAAAGAATCAGCTACATGCAGACATGAAAAAGGACAAGACTGCAACTTTCCTCTTCCTTCTTCTTTCCTCCGACAAAGTAATTGAGCGATCAATTAAATTATACAACTTAAGTGATTGGTTTAAAAGCCATTACTTGAAGAAGTCAACTACTTGGAGATAGGTGGCGGACGTGTAAAATAGAAGGTTCTATTTTCAGTTGCAAATCATACATGTCATGCAAAGAGGAATTCCAGGATGGAGATTGCTAGTTGTTTCTTTCCTCCGACTTCCACATGTGCCAGTTCAACTAAAATCTTCTAACTTGTACTTTCCCTCCTACATTCTATAAGTAGGAGAAGAACCTCTGGGTTAATGATTAGAATTTGTAAGCAACAATCTTGTGTTCTAGACTTTGTGTTGAACCCTTGAGAGCCACTTGGAGCAAAGGAATACAAAGGAGCAGGTTTCCGGAGAACTTTGTGTCACGGTGTACTGTGTTTCTTGCTTTTAATCTTAGATCTCTTAATAAACTTTGTGTTATTTTAGATCTGGATCTAGAGCTACCTTTGTTTTAGAATTCTGTGTTTATATCTATTGGATTCTTCTATGTGCATGCAATTAGCTCTGCCATCTACTGATTGGGATGCACATCTTCCCCATTTCTTCTATGTGTTTATGTAATTACCTTCTTCTATAACTTTTCCTTTCTTTAAACAACTGCTTACTTGCTGCAGAACTGTTCAGTTATGGTTCATGAACTGAGTAGTTAAAGTAAAACCCCATTTAGATATTAACATACTTTAATTGACAAATCTGACATGGGAGCCTCACCGGTTAAATGAGGGAGATTTATCTCATGACTGCCTAGGTTTTGTGCTATGTAGAAAATCTAGCCAACACAACCCATCCCTTGTCTTGATCTTCTATTTCTCTCTTTGCACTCAATTTGTCTAAATATGCTCCCATCTTAGAGATGTACGATCTTTAACCTTCAGAAAGGAAATTTAAATTTTATGGGATACTCCGTCTTCATACTCAAAATAATTCTCAAGCTCCATAATCCAATCAATGAGTTATGTTAGTTCCAAACTACTAGAATAAATTATGGTATCTTTTCTAGGCTTACTCTCAATTATACCAATTACACATAACAATGTTTTGTGGACCATCTTATGCATCTTCTTCTTCTTCATTCCCATTTGTATTCCCATATTGTATTCCTTATCATGTAGGTCCTCCTCCATCATCATTTTGATCTTCCATAAAAAAACACCTTAACGTTGTATGACTTTCATGGCCTCTAAATGGGATTACATAGTCTCCGCATTAACTCGCACAAATCATAAAATCTATTCCCTTGATTTTGGGGAACTCTATCCAACATTCCTTTGATGTGTCATTGTATATCTTAAACTCAATATTAATGATCTCCACAATCTTCTACCCAACAACTCAATTCTTAGAATATGTCTACAATAATTTTCTACCCACATTTTACAATATAGAAAAATACCAATGATTGTTCTCAATATTCACACCTTCTACCCAACAATCGCCGATTGGAATATGTCCACAATGACCTTCTACTCATAACTCACAATATGGAAAGTTGAAAAATATTACAATGTAACTCTCCCACACCTTCTTCCCGACATTTACTTGTTAGAAGATTTTGTAGTGATTTTCTACCCACACTCATGAGTGTGGAAATCCGTAAATATTTGGCATGCCTCCACTCGCAAGGAAATAAAACCTTTCTCATATGTATACCAATTGACTCAAACATGTTTAAAGTGCTCAATGAATATGTTCTTACAACATGCATCTCTAAGAATCATGCGGAAAAACACACACATGTATTAAGATTAATTGAAAACTGATTTGAAACACTTAATAAAAGTAAGAATTCAATTCATATATGCATAAGAACATCACTCTCAAATAAATCACTAATGATTCACTAAACATGTCATATAATCATTCTCCACTTGTGTCGGGTTAGATCACATAATGGAGCCTCATACTCATCTTCAAGCCTTAATCTCGCATTCAATCTCTACTCTTATAAGCTAACATTGAGTTGTTGAATTCTCTAAAGCATAGATCTTAAGGCAATTAGGATTCATTTATATAGGAATACAAACCGCCCAATGCAATACACTAAGACTTTTAAACTTATAGAATTCAAATGTAAAGTCCTTAAGGAACCGTCAACATGAATAATAGATAACTAATTGGTATTTTCAAAACTTGTGGCGTTAAACATTGCATTTTGAGTTATTCACATCTTCAATTTTTTTGTATTGTTTCATGGCTCTAGATATTGCTTTTAGCTTCATATAATAAACTTAGTATTGTGTGGCTTTAGTAATACTCAACACCTTTTGAAATAGGTTCTTAGTATTACATAAGCTCGAAAGGTTTTTCTGGTTATTTGTGTTTTCCTGGGAAATAAATCCAAAGCTTGTGTGGATGACACATTTTTTCATGGTAAAATAATCCAAGGCACAATTATGAAAAGGTATTGCACAATTACATAATATTTCACAATCAACTTACTATTTTTTGCGAAACTTTGCTAAATTGACACAATGCAATATATGATGTAACAAAACTGTGTGGATTCCACCAAAACACAAAAATACAATAGAAGGTAAATGTAGACACAAAATTGTGCACTTGGGTACATTTCTAGGTCCTAACAACATACTTGCATTCATATGATTCCTAAGTGAGAAAACTAGTAATTAATAGCTATCTTTGGCCTCTTTTCCATCTTTCTTGTTTCCTTTTTGCTCTTACACACCCTACAACCTAAGATGAACTTCATTTCTATATATTTCTTGACTTTAGACACTTGCGCCTAGGAAGGATGCCAAAACCAAGGCGCAATCGTCCCTTTGAGCGCCCTTAACCTATTTATATCTTACTCACATCTTTTGGGCCTCTTTTATCTTTTAGGAATCTTGGTTTCTTATGGGTTGGCCTTCTAGTTGTTAATTATGAAATTCAACCAAGGGAATCATACAAATACAATGTTATGTGACCAAAATAAAGGACCAAGCTCTAAGCATTATTATTTATCACCTAAGCTTGCATCCAAAGGCATCTAAGGAACTCAAAGGAATTCATATTGTATCCATTACAAGGGACAAGAGACTACATTTTATGTATACACACATAAGAAGGGGAAGTTTCTTTATTCCATCCACATATTTACATCTATATATAAAATCTAGCTAATTATTCTAGTGCATCTTGCACAAGGGCTTCCTAGGGCAAAATTTCACGCACTTCACAAGAACTACATGGAGTCTAAGATGTAGTGCAGTGCTCTGTCATAAGTTTGTTCAATTGGGTGACCTCCGGGGTCAGTTCAACTCCCCATATTGCATCATTTCTTTTTGGGATTTGATGTAGTTTGAGGGTTTTGTAGGCCATCTTCTCTTTGCAAGTTACATGTTAATTATGTGATCATTCCGCAACATATAGGAAACCAATAATAAGGTTAGCAACACTTTTTGCGATAAAACAAAAACCAATTTCGAGCTTCTGCAAAGTCACATGCGCTAACAAAGGTCCTTGGTGCCTAAACACCCTAGTATTGTTCAGTGCCTGTCCAAAAATTATTTTGACGACTCTGAAATTTATAGTGAGTAGTTTTGAGAATCTTCCTTCATGTTCATCAATTTTCTAGTCTAGCATACTTTGGGATCAAGTACAAAATCATCTAAGTCTTCTACTCTCTCTCTCTCTCAAGAGTGCACTTAGGGTTTCATATTTCATTAGCTTATTACTTGTGTCAATTATGTACTTTAGCATTTATTTATCATACGCGACTCTGTAATATCTAGGGTTTAACATTAGAGATTAAATACTATTTTAGTTAAATAAGTAAACATAACCTAACACCAACTATTTAAGGATGTTTTTGGTGATCCAAGGTTGTCTGTGAACCCAAATGCTCCTACATCTAAACATCACTTTCCTTTATATAGATAATTGAATCAAATCACTACTTTATTGGTGTATAACACTAACCTCCAATAACAAGGAGTAGGAAAGGTAGATAGAGGGAGATGGAAGGGCCCAAACGACGACCAAGTCCGTCATAGGAGCTCCTATTATTAAACAACCATGAATATTATTTAGGAGGGAATTAAATGGAAATATGGAAAAAGGAAGGGAAGATATTGAGATTCGTTGATACTTGATCAATAACACTCACTTTGGACTAGTAATCAATAAATAGATAAGTACAAGAAACACTTATAAAATATTCCATTTAATACATGGCATAAATGGATTTCCCCACTTTCCACATATCAAGTGGAACACACTTCAAAATAGAAAAGATATATAAAAGGGATAAACGCACAACTAGATCTCCTAGGAGGTGGAACTATTAATATGTCATAGAACCTACAAACTAATAGCCTTTTTTCAACATATGGATAAGTGTTAAATAATAAAAAATGATTAAATGCAAAATTATAAAAACAATACATTATTTAGCCTCGGTATTGCAACAAAAGGTATCATGTTTATTTCATACTATCAAAGGAAATGCACAATAGAATGGATTTACAATCTTATGTATCATTAAACAGGTTGGCCTCTACTTATAAATTTTTTTGGGTCACTCAATAAGGTGCATATTGAAATTAGAAAAATATTTCTTGTAAGGAATAAGACTTCAAATTCCAACATATTTAATATGACGGTGCACATACCCCTTTGACCTTGATGTGTCGTGGAAATACTTTGGGTCTATCATACCATTGAAAATCTATGGATATACGAAAAATAATATTTCATATATGACCCTCTTTCGATATGTGAGATGAATATCTTAAACTAATTTCTCAAAAGAAAGATAATATAACAAGAGCCGCAAGGCGGCCAGTTCCTGCCATGTATGCTGCAAGTAGTTTGATATAAATTTGATTAATTGGTTAGACGATTTATTGCTTAAGAGCTGGAAGGACATAAGAAAAATGGACCTTGGAAGTTGTAAAATGTTGTTGTAGGTTTCAAGGCAATTTACCTATTTGAAGCTTTTAAGTACTGCAAAACAAATATTGTAGGCTTCTCTAATGATCTTTCTAAAAATTGCAATCATAATCATATATCTTGGATATGGTATACTAATCACTTGAACATCGAAATAGGTGGCATAACAATTTAGCATATATATGCAATAAGTAAAATGAATGTTTTTGAGGGAAACAATTGTTAGCCATGACAATAGATAAATAGTAATTTTTGGAGGATAGATACTTGTTCCAAAAAGTTTTTAAATGAAAAAAGACCATGCATATGTCTATTAATTTAGTTTCCAGTTAACTTAATTTTCCGACAAATTTGTTACGGTAAATTTGAAATCCTAACGACATGAGTAGTTGATATTATATGCAACCAAATGCCTCCAATAAACAAATTATATAGCTCCTCCTTTGTTGATAAAATTCAAAATAATTTAAATTTAATTTTTATATGAAAACTGGAAATTGTTAAAATATTTGCATTCAATTTTTTTGCATCTACATCTTTTATCTAGCCTAACTCACCACCGTAAATATGAAGATTTGCTATATTATTTACCCACATATATAAACTTTAACAAAAAAATATATGATAGTGCTTTAGCCATGCTTTAATACATTAGCCATCTACTCACATTTTCCATTCATTAATATTTTAGCAATGCAGATTTCATGTCATTATTGAAGAAAACGGAAAAATGGTCAGAAGACTATGAGGCATGTAAGCCTATGATGTGTGAAGTTAGTAGATGTTGTGGAGAAGGCATCCAGTTTATCATATCTGAGTGTAGATTTAATGCACAACCATAAATTTGTGGAATAGAGACAAAATTTCAAGTCAATGTGGACGAAGACGTCACAGGCGGTTGATTATACCTCATTAAACTGATTTCACTGAAATCAAATAAAAAACACCCCCTTTTTTTAATACGGACTGGGGAATTAAATTAGGAACAAAGGCCGAACGTTTTTGTAAATGGGCGATGTGACTATTCCAAGCCTGCAAGCTGATGGCAAGATGACACGTGGCTGAGGGAGTAAGAACACCCAAATTCAATGAATTCGACCATGTATGGGGTGTGCGAATTTAAAAAAAGAACAAAAGGCCCGAAAAACAAAGGAAATAGCCATACGCAGCTCTAAAACTGCACTCCATTTTCTCCCTCCACGGAACATGGTTTTTAATGAAACTTGTTGCAATGAGCTCGTTTTTTCGCCCTCTACACTTAGGAATAATAAAAAATGCAAAGTTGGTGAGTTAGTTGGAGAAAAGACAAATGAAAACATTCAAAATAAAAAAAAACCACGTCCCAAGTACATAAAATGATTAAATGAAGGCAAGGGGTCGGTTTTCTTCAACTACAAGTCAGAGTACGAGGCATTATGGCTTTTTCATAATTCGTATTGCTGATTTCAAGAATTCTATGGAAGGTAGTTTTGTTATTAATATTCAGTCAAATCAATTTAAAAGTTGGACACATGTCTGGCTAAGATTTTTAGTTTTAAAATTTATATAAACACTGTACTGTAATAAGGGAGAAAAATAGTCATTTCAAACTTATGAACCAATCAAAAATTTAATAAATTAATTTGAATAGATTTATTAAATAATTTAAAAAACAAACATTAGAGAAGAAAGTAAAATTCGTATTGCTGATTGGTTGGAAGCAAAGAATTATTGATTTGGAGTGAAAGGTATAGTATTCCTGCCATAGGCAGGAACTAATAATGGAATATTGAAAACCTATAATAATATTGTGTAAAGATTGACCTTTAGGAACATGTACCAAATACATATTGTCCCATTTTCCCAAAAATATATTTTCAAATGGTAACATATAGGAATATGGAATATGGTAATTGTTATTCATTAATAAGATGATTATCAACAAGGCATATCAAGAAAGTATATTAATAGGAATATGGAATATGGAATATGGTAATTGTTATTCATTAATAACATGATAGGGATCAGATCACATGTTGGAGGAAAAAATAAAACATGTGCATGATAAGGATCTTAACATAAGCACGATGCTAATAATAAGGAATACAAAAAGAACATACGTAATGTAAAAAAATAGGAGACATAAAAGACATGTTATATATATGATAAAGAATTGATCAAATCGATTTAATTTCATTTGAATTAATTAAACATAATATTTTAGAGTCTCTATGATGATAAATGCTAAAATACATATTTGACACAAGAAATCTAAGATGCAATATTTAAAACCCTAAGCAAAGAGGAAGGAGATAAAACTTGGTTGATTTGTACTTGATCCTGAAGTGTTCCGGACTAGTAAAATTGTTTAATAGGAGGCGATCTGTGTGTCGTCGATGCTCATAATAAATCATGTATATCATGAACAAGGATGAACATGGGTGCACAGGATCGGGTCGGGGGCACTGGGTGCTAGAGTATGCTACTTAGGCGCTAGTAAGATCGTGAAAATGGTCAGAACTTGGTTTTTATTATGTCACACAAGTGTCGTAAATAAATCTTGTTGATCACATCTATGTCACATCTTGGTTCTTTGAGGGTACTTATAACCTACAAAACATATATCACCTGCAAAACCCACAATACCACATCAAATCCAAAAATAAAGATGCACATGGCGAGTCAAACTCGACCTCGAAGGTCATCCAAAAGAGTGAACTTACAACCAAGTGTTACACTACATCTCATAATCCATGTAGCTCTTGTGAGTGTATGTAATAATCGTGCCCTAGGATGCCCTTGTGAAAGTGTACTTGATAGTGGGTTGTAGCTAGATGTAACAATGTAAATAGAATGTGTCGATGGAAAAATGAACTTCCCCTTCCTATGTAATGTATGGAGAAAATGCAGTCCCTTGTCCCTTGATTGAATGCCAAATGGATGCTTTGAAGTGCTTTAGGTGCCTTTTGAGTGCAAGATTAGGTGATAGTAATAATGCTTAGAGCTTGGTCATTTATTTTGAACACATAACTATGCATTTATATGATTCCCTTGTTTGAATTTCGTAATTGACAACTAGAAGGATGACCCATAAGAAAATAAGTTTCCTAAAAGATAAAAAAGGCCCAAAAAGAGTGAGTAAGTTAGAAATGGGTTAGGGGTGCCTAGAAGGGACAAGCACACACAGGCGCTAATTTTGCATCCGAAGTCATAAAAGACAAGAAAGTAAATTTATGACGGGGCTTTGGGGTATAAAATGCCAAATAGAAAACAAGAAGCAAAGGAAAAAGGCCAAAGATAGTCGTCAATTACTATTTTTCTTGCTTAGGAATCATATGAATGCTAGTATGTATTTAGGACCTAGAAATGTACCCAAGTGTGTGATTTTGTGTCTACATTTTCCCCCACTTTATATTTTTGAGTGAATACTCAATAACATAAACTAGATAGAAGATGTGTACCTGATAACCATGTAGAGTGTGTGACAAAGAATGTGCTAGGTGGACAAGTGAAGCACAAAATAATGCAAGAAATGAAGCGTCAATACTAGAAAGAGAAAGTGACCCTAGGGGTGAAGCCTATGAATTGTGCCGTGTTGTACTTGTTGTATTTATTGTTTCGATTCTTGTTGTTTCTTCTTATAAGGACGGACATGCAAAAAGAAGAGAAACAATGCAGTCAAAGTGTGTAAAAGGAAAGTATGCACACTGATATAGAAGAGTGTAAAGGATATAAAAGTGTCTTGAAAATGTTGTGCGAGTGATTTGTTTTGGAGATCTCACGCCAAGAGTCATTTTTCAGGTGATCTCATGCTAAGTGTGAGTTGTTGGGGTGATCTCACGCCACATAGAAAGTGTTGGGGAGAAAGGAAAGGATAATTTTAGTGGCGAATATTCATAATATGGTGAAATTTTCATTTTAGGAAAATTTGACAAGGCGATTTTTTTGAGCAGTCAATGTCCTGTTCATGTCAAATTTACAATATATATATTTTTGGGGTCATCTTCGCCTACATTTGAAAACATCTCCTATAAAAACCTAGGTGATTCACCGGGTAGTATACTACCACTAGTACCTTACCAATACTTGTGAAGTTGTGAACTTGCATACTCTAAGCACCAGAGCACAATACAAATTTATCATTTGATTACTTACTTGACACGTGACAAGGAGATCTTGGACAGCGACAGCGACAAAGGGTTTATTTTTGACACGTGACAAGGAGATCTTGCTGACGGGTGACAAAGGGTTTGTTGTTGACATGTGACAAGGATATTCATTGACACGCAACTCATTGCATTTTCTGACATGCGACATGACTAAGTTTGTTGACACGAGACTTAGTTTTTATCGGCGTAAAACATCGATTTATCCGACATGCGACTAAATGTGTTTACCGACGTGTGACTATAATATGTGATGATAGGCAACGAAGAGTTTATTGTTGACGCGCGTAGCGTAAAGGATATTTGTTGACACGTAACGAGACTAAGTTTGTTGACGCGTGACTTAGTTTTTTTACGATGTGTGAAATAGGTTTATTTGACACATGACTCACTTTGTGTTTGCTAATGTCGTGACTCGGTATACTCGATGCACCGACTCAATTTTCTCTGACATGTGAATTTTTGCTTTTGTTGATGCATGAATCAATTCAGAATAATGGAAGGTGCTAGTGCTCAGAATGGGAAAACCCAAAAAGTAACTAAGAAATCTCAGAAGTCCCTGTTCAAGTATTTTGGAAACTCTATTGCTATAGATACCACAACCACTAGCACCCATATAGTTGCCACCAGAAAGAATCAAAGTATTGACTATGTGGAAGGTAATATCGAGGTGGACATGCATTCTACACAGTATCAACCAAATGACACCTATGATGATACCATGCCAGATCTTGAAGATATACCTGTTGAGATGCCAGATCCTGAAGATATTCTTCTTGTTGGGGTGCAACCAGGAGTGCATCAAGATATTGCACATACAAATACTCAAAAAAATGGAACACAAAAATCAAATTCAAATTCTGGTTCATGAAAGAGTAAACCAGTGATTGTGATATTGCTCAGAATTCTACTAAAAAAGTAAAACATTGAAAACGAACAAGAATATGTGGACAATTGGGAGGACTTACAAGTTCGATTGGGTTGCAAAATTTATGTTTATCAAACCTATACAAGTCATCTAATTTAGAAGAGATCTCATCTGGATGTACATGTACAATATGTATGTGGAAATTAGGAAAGCAACAAAAAATGCAACTAAAGCTGGACACTATAGAAAAACACTATGGAAAAAAATATATTACAGTAATGGGGAGGATGGCGAAAATCAAAACACGAAGTGGAAAACTGATAAAGAATGCATGCATGTTAAATACGCAACAAAGTATGAAGCAGAACAGAAAAACGCAGACATCTCATAGAAAAGGGAGGAACGATCACATCGTAAATTGGTAAGATGAATCAAACAAATATGCATGCAAAACTCATACAGTTCTCTACTTTATTTCACATACTAAAGAAAGGAAGACCGATTTCAGATTTCCTCGATTTCAAAGTTTTGTATCAATATAATGGAATGCCCAACATACCTCAGGCTCATTGGTCTGATAGTAATGCATGGGAAATGGCAAAATGCCTTTCAATGATAGAGAAGGAAGATTTGAAAGAGAATGTAAAAAAAGCTAAGTTTATCTCTCTTTAAATTGATGAAGTGACAACAGATTGACAACACTTTGCATGGGTATGTATCCACATCTATACATTGGAAAATCATATAAGGACACCTAATCTATTGGGTGTTATGAAAATGGTTGAAAACTGTAATGCTGAAAACCTACATAAAATAGTTGTTTCTCATTCGAAATATATTGTTGGAATGACTAATTATGAAATTGCTACGAAGTTGGTATGCGATGGAGCATATGGTGCATCAGTCATGCAAGGTCACCATACAGGGTTGTGTGTTAGATTGCAAACAACAATGGCCCCTTATATGCTAGCAATTCACTATCCGCTCATGCAAAATGAATCTAGCGTATAAAACGGTAAACACATACGAAAATGTTGCTAAAGTAAAATACCTTATAAGAGAACTTCATGCCTATATGGCAAGCAGCCCAAAGATATTTCTTGAGTTCCATAAATTCACAATTGGAATTACAGATGGTAAAAACTTCTGAAGGATGTTGAGACGAGATGGACTTATTTGTATGAACATGCATGCAGAGTTCGTGAGGATTATCCTTCGTTGGTTAGTTTCATGCACAAATATCGTCATGAAGTTGACAGGGCAAGGGACTTGTTGTTCTGTTTAACTGATTTTGAGACATTGCTTACATTGGTTGGTATTCTTCCAATGTTGCAGGAGATCAATACACTCATGAAGCATACACATGGGAGATTAATCTATATTGTGGATTTTATACGGATGAGAAAAATGGTATGTCAAAGTCTTGATGTCTTGTATTGTTCCCAAGATAGTTTTGATACACTTGTTTTTGAGAATTGGAAAGCTTTATTAGATCTTAAAAACCCCAGTAACTATTTGAGATTTAATATCCACAATCACCTCTGCATCAATGTTAATGGGAGGGACATACCACTACACATTTTGTGAAAACGTCAAGATATTACAAGATTAGAACAAGAAGATGTTCTTATGACACATAATCTCTTTGAGTCTATTATAGTTGAAACAAGAATAAAGCTTAATTTTTTTTTAGAATCCTTATCATCTAAAATTAGAGAACGTTTCTCCAAAGATAAAATTCATGAACCAATGTGTGTGATGAATCCTAATTTTTGGAATACTGAAGGTGCTCATGTAGACTTTGTAAGAAAGCATTTCCATAAATCCATGGGTATAATAATGGAACATTTCACAAAGAATTCAGAGGTCAAGGGTATGGAAATAAAAGGTATATTGAATGTTCATTTATTAAAGTCTCAATCAAAAAAATTTTGCAACAACAATGAGGAACCGATATTAAAAATTAGACAAACCTTCTAAGAGTGGTGTTATTATAAGGCTCGCGAGGAATCTATCAAAGTACTATCTTACAAGAAGACATCGAGTGAATATTTCAAATTATATGATTTATTCCAAACAATGATTTTGGGATCTGTGGAGGACGAAAGGGTTTTCGGTGCTTTATCATTTATAAATTCAAAACTAAGAAACAAGTTGGATAAAAATTTGGAAAGTTGCATGAGGTGTTATGTTTCTCGCTACTCGTGAAACATTTCCTTTCGACAGAAAAATTGCGCATTGGAATTCCATTTTGAAAGAACATTGAATTTGAATTGGTGTGTCGTCACACTCTACAAAAGAGAACATCGACTTTGAATCAAGCTATTGATAATGGATTGTTTCAATTTTAAATAGGTATCTCCTCGACCTTACTTTTATTGCTTGATTGTGGTTATTTATACAATTATTAACTCTACAGATGCAAATATTGATTGTGGTTATTTATTCAATTTCATATTAAATTTACAGATGTAAATATTGACTAAGGAGGATTTTTACAAAAAAAAAAATCAGCTCTTGTTATCATTAAAGATGTTACATGTATATATATTTACATTTTTTTAAATACAATTATTTATAAAAATATGTTTTATATAATTACTATTTTGGATTTGTCGAATACGAAATTCTGTTTAAAATTTGTTTGTTACATGCATTTGTCGCATACTAATTTGCAAGACATTCAGATTTCAGATCTGCATATTCTTCCATTGTTATACTCTTCCAGACTTCTACTTGTCTGAGACATATACATGTTATCATTTGCATTTTTATTTAATTTTTTGTTTCTTCGTTAATCCGATCAATCATTATTTCATTTATTTTTTTGAAAACGTGGGTTGACATCCATCCTAAGAAGTTCTCACTTCTTGGGACTAACAATGTCAAGCAAGTCACCCATCTATATACTAATCTATTTCTCATGTTGAGTTTTCTTGAATCAAAGATCTTCTAGCACTTTCCTTCCATATGCTTTGTCACAACCATCTAAAAGACAAGATGTAATTAAAACCCTATCATATGAATTTTACAAGTAGAGAGAGGTAGATTTTTCCACATTAAGTTATTTCTATCATCACACATTCCAATTTTTCTTAAAACAATTATCCATTATACAATTCATCATCCATGATCTTACTTAAAACTAATGGCGTCATCCACATCTAATGTCATCATATCATTGATTCATTACAAGTAGAGAGAAGAATATTTTGAGAAGGTTTAAATGTCTTTGTCCTACCACATTCCATGATCGTGTTTGAAGCTAAAAATATATGTCCACTCAATTCATCATAATCCATATTTGTTTTAATGTCTCCACCCACATCTAATGTCATCATAAAAATGTAAGTTCTAGTTTAATTGACAAGTAGAGAGAAGAAGATTTTGATAAACCTGATACAAAGTTCAAATTTTACAAGTAGTAAGAAGATGTAACTACTAGACTCTCGGACACACTCGAATTATTCTTAAATCAATTATTTATACATTATCATCACAATTTATCATCATCCATATCTATTTTAACATTCCAATTTTTCTTTAAACAATTATCCATTATCATCATTCATCATCATCTATATCCATTCTAATGTCAACATATCATATCCATTAGAAGATTTTGAGAAGGTTTAAATGTCTCTCTGTCTATCACATTCCAAATTTTCTTAAAACAATTATCCATTATCATCATCCACTTATAATTATCCACATACAACTAATGATAATCCATATCTATGATTATATTCTAATGCCATCATCCACATCTATGCAATCATCATTACAAGTACTAAGATGCCTTTTTCATACCACATTCCAGTTTTCTTAAAACAAATAATTAAACATTATCATAATGCCATCACTTTCAAATGAATGTATCTAGAAATTCTATACATAATATATAAGAAGATAAAAATTCTAGATTTTAAAGTATTTCAAATTTTCAAACGCAATCACATTCAAGTTTCAAATTTCAAATCCAGATAATAAATTATTTCAAATTTTAAAAGATCATGACCGTCAAACTCAAATTTCAAATTTTCAAAAATAGATTATATAGTATTTCATACTTTCAAATTTAAAGTTTCAATTTTTCAAGTTTTAACCCTCAATCATGAAATTTTTGTACCCCTTTCCCCAATGGCTTCCACTCATGTAGTTGTACTCCTTTCCCCAATGGCTTCTCCTCATGTACCCCTTTCCCCAATGGATTAAATAATTCCGTAACTAATAAGATCTTCCGCAACACTATCTAGACTCTTTACGATCCTTTGTTATTCCTTGTCGCATCTCCATGGGATAGAAAATCGGGATCTATAGTTGCCTTGGCTTTGAATAAAATTTAGGTCAAAGCCGGCTCTTTAATTATCTGCTTTAGTGTATTGTTTTGTTTATTAACTAAAACAATATTTTCTTTCAAATTCTTTCTGGAGATAAATTGTTCTCGGCGCTTTCCAAGTGAACTTGAAACACCTTTGTTTGACTCTTCAAATTTTCATGTTTCAACTGCACAAAAAAAGTGATCTCAATTAAACATATTACTAAAATAAGAAAAGGTCAAATTAACAAAAAATATTGTTTCAAAGTGATAATACTTACAACCGCTCTATCTCTCTCGGCATTTGCAATTGCTACCAGATCCTTGTCCTTAGACCATTTGTTAAAATATGTCGGCCTTTAGCACTAATATTTTCCAATTTGTTTAATGCTTTATCCAAAATATCATCTTTATAGTTGTTGTTATACGTGACTGTTCCACCTCTTACTTGGGTAAGTAAGGAATCGATCTTTGCAGGTTGTATCTGGACTGCAGCGTATAAACTTTCCCTTTTCCAATAATTTTCATAACAACTTATTATTTCATTGATTAGTAATTTGCTTGATCTCTCCCATTCTATAAAATTTGATATGAGGTACAATAAACTTTGTGACATAGGATTGACAATCATTACTAATTAAGTTCTCTAAAGGAAATGGTAGCAATTGTTCACCATTTATATCTGAAGAAGATGATGTATCTGGAGAGGTATGGGGGCTTTCGGGTTGATCATCAACTACTACTTCTTTCGCCTTTGGATGGCATGATCCTATTTACAATAAAATAAATCAATATTCAAATAAATAAATCTAAAATGAAAAGTAATGAAAGTTGAAATTGAAGTATACCTACTAGCCTCAAATCATCTCACGTGTATTAGAAAATTCTTATGGGTCATTGTTATCAATGCCAAAGAAATCTTCATCTAAATTTATATTTTTAAAAACGATATGCCCACTATGTTTGCGGCTGGGCAAGCCACCAAGAGAGAGGCCTGGAATTCAAAATGAGGAGGCACGATGTTTAGTGTCCCACTAGGGGACGGAGAAATTGGCATGCGTTTATCAATATTATTTTTCCCTAAACCTCGGGTTGGCATTTTGAATCGTATTGGTGGAGGGGATAGTACCATTGTTTCTCTAAAAATGTGAAGGACTACAATGTACTAAAAAGTGCAAGAAAAATCATATGAAAAATTGTTAAACTATTGAAAACTTGAGTCTTGTATTTAAGCAATTATATCATACCTTGTTGAGGGGTAATGTTTCGCGGAGCTTGAGGTGGCCGTGTTGGAGTAGTAGTTGGTTGTGTTTCAGCTATGTGTTGTTGGGATTGTTGTGTGGGTTATTGAGAAGAGACAAATGCATGTGACTGAACTGAATGAGTTGGTGAAGACGATTGACTTTGAGAAGCCCTAGTATTGTCCAAAGTTCCTGTAATGTCAACAACAATCGATTGTATGTCAATTCAATATGGTAAATGGTAAATTGAAAATAAAAATAGGAATTTGTAAATAGTAAATGTTAGGTATTGCGTCTTTGGTGTTTAAAAAATTCAAATTCTTAGTGGTTCGGAGATGAGTGAACTTCCATTTCAGATTGCGAATCTGCGACGCCTCAACGTGTTGTTGGCCTCTTCCTCTTGATGCGCTTTTTTCGCGAAGGGCCTCCAAAAATCTTTTCGTAAACAATCAATAATTAATCATATTCTAGATGAACATAATGTTAGTCTTATGTCAAAATACAAACTTATACTTGTTGTTCTCGAAATGGAATCAAAAATTCTTCATGGTCTTGTGCATGCAAGTCGGAATTGGTTTGTCTTTTAATTTAAAAAGAGCCTTGTAATAAAGGCCAAGGAGATAGTTTGTGGAGTGAATAACTGGTTTGTCGGCGATGCATTTGTAATATCGCTTTTTATTTATTCAATAAAAATGTGCACAATCAAATTTTTGCTTTTCGATAGTTGCAAGAATGTATCTGAATAGCCCGGTTTGGTATATCCATTTTCGACCTTGCAAAACAATTCTCGGCTTGAATGAAAGAAATCATAGCAGCAAGAAAGTGGTGTGTAATGCCTTGCGTATCCACACAATGTCTTGATTTGTTGACATGAGCTGCAAAAAGCCAAAAAGACAATTTAATTAATATCGAAAACAAATTACAGGTTAGAGATTAATATCGAAAACTGAAAATATAAAATAAAATTGAAAACAATTTATGCGTATAATCAACATGGAAACCGAAAGTTGATTCAAGGTACTTTTTATCGGCTTCGACGAGGGTTGCTTTCGTTGGACAATGGGGCGCTTTTGTATGGAAGGCCTATTAAGCGATGAATATCAAATGGATCGACACGAATGAAACATACTGCTGTCGTCCACAAAGTAATAAGAAATGATTGTCCTCTATATTGTAAGAGGGAGTAGGTAATTTGGAATATCATGATCTATTTCAAACTAGGGTATCTTAACGAGCCCATCAAAATCACATGCATCGACCAAATCCTTGTATTCTGAATTCATTTGCAAAATTGTCTGAATGTGGGGGCACAAAAAATTCCTGTAGAGTATCTTGCCCTTGGAATGGGCTTGGGGGTTAACTAGATTTTCTGATTGATTTTGGTCTTGAGCTTGGCCTTGGGTTGCACTTGTAGTCACCATTGTACTTGTCCTTGAGCTTGATTGTACCTGAAATTGATTCCTATAAGCAAGAAATTTCGGGAGCCGGAGAGTGTAAACGTGAAAATGACCGCATGGGAGGGTATTTATAGGAAAAATAGGGTTTCGATGCCTTTCTTGATGCACGATAGAAGGCTTTTTGTCACGCGTTAGAAACCTTCCCGATGCGTAATAGAAGGGCTTGTTGTTGTGCATCAAAAGCCTTGTTAACGCGCGTAAAAAGGCTTGTTTTCACGCGTTAAGAAGCCTTCTTGACGCCAGCGACAACAAGCCCTTCATCGCCGCACGTCGGAAGACCTCTAACGTGTGACAACAAGCCTTCTCGTCACATGTCAAGAAACCTTTCGACATGCGAAAAAAATGTCTCGTTGTCATGCATCGGAAGGCTTCTTGGTGCGTGACAGAAAGCCTTTTGTCGCACGTCAAGAAGGCTTCTTGACATGCGACAATAAGACATTACGCCACACATCGAAATGCTTCCCGACGCATGAAATAAGGCTTGTTTTCACGCATTAGAAAGCCTTCCGATGCGTGATATAAGGGCTTGTTGTCATGCATTGATAAGCCTTATGTCATGCATCAAGAAGGCTTCTTGACACGCGACAACAAGACCTCAATGTCTCGCAGAAATTTTTGCATTTGTGCAAGAAAAATTTCAGTTCTCAAAAAATGGAAAATTCTCCTTTACGCGAAAGTGGATCCACCTATATTTTCTAGGGATTTTCCACCTCCATTTTACCACCTAATTCTTAAAATGAATCATGGAGAAAGGTCTAATGTTACTCTCCATCCATGAATCTTCTCGATAAGAATCACTACAAATGGTGCATCCCAATTTAGTTCTTATTGTCTCGATTGTTCAATTAGTTACAATTGAAATGGATTGTAGGAGATTTCATGCATGTTGTAATTGAAGGAATTTGCATGTAAATGTGAAACTACTCTAAAGGATATTGTGAGTTGTGTTAATATGAGAATATGATTGTATCTTCCCCTAGGAAATTAGTGCCCATGGGAGGTCAAGACTACCCAGGAGCTAGTGTATGAGTCTGGGTGTTGGTGTTTGTCTTTGTAATTCGACCCAAATTTATTTCCGTGTCATTATGTGATTGTGTCCTGTGCCTTTTCTATATTGTTCTAAACCGAATCGTATCTCGAGATACTGTAGGGGTGATTGATTCACCCAATGTATGTCACCCTCTTGTTTGGGGTGCATACGACAATTGTAGGAGTGTGCAACCCGGATGATAGGAACCAATGCTAATTGAAAACCGATACCCGTAGCGGGTAGGGGATTTGCATGGTAGAAATCAAGGCACATGTAAAAAATGGGCTAGGAACGTGTGCTAGTAGAAAAAATAGCTACCACACAAAGAGAAGACAATGTAACAATCAAGTGTGCAAACAAAGTGGACCACAAAAGTGGGTTTCAAACATAGGACATCACCGAAAATGTCACAAGATAATTGGGGTTGAAAAAACATACAAGCAAAGGTAAAACAAGACATAGGGCATAGCCAACAAACAATGACATACAACATAAAATAGTGTCAAGAAAAATGTATTAAACAACGATGGTAGATAAAAGTCTTGCAATGTAAATGTTACACATGAATCACTCATTAACATGTTAGAAATATAAAAAGTATGTCAAAGCATGTGTGTATCAATGGAAAGTAGTGTGCTAGAAAGTAGAAGTGGTAGATAATGAAGCAACAACACTCGTAATGTATGGGAGTATGAAATGTAGATGCCCCAGGGAGCTTTAGTGGAACTGGTAAAAGGTATAGTGCTAAGCATCATTACAACGTGGGAAAACTCCGTAAGAAATGTCCATTCGTAACTAGAGACCAAGTGTATGCGCATGTGTATATGATAATGATAATGAAATATTGAGTAGTTGACTAACATAGTAAACAAAGTGCATCATCTAAGTAATATAAGTATGCAAGAATTAGTGCAACCAAGATATGAAAATGCAATGTATGAGTGGGATGAAATGGTATACAAAGTGTGAATGTGGAAGGAGAAACGTGCCCCCAATAGATGTTTATGAGATGAGGTTCATTTATAAAAGATCCCTCAACAATCAAGAATGAACCACAAAACAAGAGTGTGTCATCGGAAATGGTTTGAAAGTATGCGCTAGAAAGATGTATCATGAAGCACAAAGCGTGAAGAGTGAATGGTGTGAGGTTCATTTTAGATTTAGACCCTCAACATTCAAGTATGAACCATGGAACTAGAGTGTGTCATAGGGTAGTGACAATAAAAATTGGGTATCAATATGCATAAGTGAGATGAAAAAGACTAGATGTGAAGCACATAGCATAATATGCATGTATAGACATAAGAAATAATTGGTGGTTATTAAAGGAGGGAATAGAAAGCTTGATGTTCCTCAAGTGTGTGGTGAAAAGTAAGCTATCCAATGAAAGTGAAGGACAAGGATCCTTCACCCGATGTCTAAGGAGATAAAGGCGTGTGATAATGCTCTAAGATTGATGGTGTATGAGACTGACGATGTATCGGTGAATGAGACATATGTGATGCGCACCTATGTGAAGGAGACCTAGGAGGTGATGAGAACCTATGTGAAGGAGACCTAGGAGGTGATGAGCACCTATGTGAAGGATACCTAGGAGGTGATGAGAACCTATGTGAAGGGGTTTCCCGAGTAGGGGAATTAGTTTGACAAAATGGAATAGTGGACTGATGAGGATGACAAGGTTGAGAAGTAGGTCATGTGTAAATATGAGAACTAAGTGTTGAATGTGCCTTAGATTTGAGAGGCCCCAAAGGCCTAAATGTTGTGACTGGTGGAAGAATGTTGTCAAGAGGAGGAAGAGGTAATGGTGGAATGCCTTTTATAGTGAATACACTGGTTATTGTGTATGAACTTGAGACACATATGATTCATGGATGGAATATCTTGAGCAATGCAGGCCAAATGGAGACATAAGAACATGTCACAACCTTTGATTAAGGACACCACAATGAATGAAAACAAAATGGTGAGAGGCCCAACTATAATGGGCATCCTAATGTAGCCAAAAGAATGAGGAACTGGATATGAAATGTTAGATATTGGAAATTTGATAGCCATAAGAAGTGCAATAGAGCATACACTAATAAGAGCCTTTGGATAGATCATGGTGTTATTAACAGTGTATGAACCAATAGAAGCATTTATGTGTAATGAATCAAAAGAAAATGTTGTATGATAATTGTGATCGAATATGAAATAGTTGGTGGTGATGCATCAATAGAAGCGATAAGGAAATCAAGGGGCCCCGATGAAGGAGGGGGCATATCGCGATATGTATGATTGGAAGAAGAATCATGAGATTGTGTATCATGCTTAGGTAAAGGGTCATTAAATATTTTTAGCATTTTGTTTTCATTGACCAACGTAGAAGCAAATGCAACCGGGAGCTCAATTGAATTATTGTCAATAAGATCTTGAATTACATGCCTAAGTTCAAAGCAGCGATCGGTGGAATTCCCAATGGATTGATGATAGTTAGATTTAGCATTTTATTCATAGTTACGACCACAAGGGTGAGATGGATCAAGATTTAGTCGCGTTGGAAGAGTGATCGATTGATTTCAAGAAGTTGAGGAAATAGAAATTGAGGCACATATGGTAATTTAGTGAAAGTGTCATTGGAGGTTGTCATTAAAGCTTTTCAGGAGGAGAGATGGCATTGATAATTGCATTTTCTTCCATGAGCTTAGGAGAATTTTTGAATTTAGATTTAGATTGAAACCTATTAGAAGAAGATGAAGGAGAATCATGATACTTGAGTTTTCCCATAAAAATTAGTTTGACTTCACGCATTTTGAGCATATGACATAGTTGATCAAATGAAGGAGAGGTCTCAAAGATAACACTCTCCTATAGTGATGGTAAGAGGCTTTGAACAAATAGATCTTATAGTTCCAAATCAACTAGCACATTAGTCATCTTAGCTAGATTATTCTTATAATGTAGTACATCGTACGCAAAGTGTTCATTATATCTTTGTTTAATTTGAGCCAATTGAGCATAAGAGATCTTAGTGCCGATATTGATTAGAAAATGAGAAATAAAAGCATCGGCTAAATGCGTGAAAGAATTTACCAAATGAACAAGTAGATCGTAAAACCAACGCATGGTGTAATCTTGAAGACTCCTAGGAAATAGCTTAGCTAATAATGTATGATCATCTCGTATAATCTAGACATGCCATATGGAAATCTTGAATATGCTCTTCAAGGTCACCATGCCCATTGAAAATGGGAAGCTTAGGAGTGACAAAGTTAGGACGAAGTGAATAAGCAGAAATGACGGGTATGAAAGGGGTATGAAGGAGCAAGGAGGAGTAAAGAGATGGAGAGGAACATGAAGTAACCTATTGAAGTTGACGGATTTGAACTTGTAGATCCTGATATAGAGAAGTTAGGTCTTGTGTACCAGAAGAGACTTGTAGAATGTGAGAAATAAGAGGTCGAGTGAAATGAATGCTAGGGGTAGGAACATACATAGGAATAGTAGAAGTAGGTGGAAGGGTAGAATAAGGAGGTTGTGTTGGAATAGGAATATAAGCAATAGTAGAGGTGGGAGGGTTAAACTCAGCTAGATTGGTGGCCTCCTCATGAGCAATGAATAAAAACAGATCTAGGTCTTGCGGATGTTCAACAAGATGAGCATTGAGATCACGAAGGTCTTCATCAGTAAAGGGTGGATAAATTTCAGCCATGTTAAGAAGAGGATAATATTCCTAGAAGCTAGGTTGGGTTCGAGCAATGGGTTCACCAAATGATTTAATTTAATTTGAATTAATTAAATCTAAAGATTGTAGAGTCACATATGATAATAAATGCTAAAATACAGATTTGAGAACCAATCTAAGATGCAATATTTCAAACCCTAAGAAAAGAGGAAGGAGAGAGAACTTAGCTAATTTGCACTTGATCCTCGAAGTATTCTAGACTTATAAAACTGCTGAACAAGAGGTGGTATGTGTCATCAATACTTAGAATAAATAATGTAGATCACGGACAAGGCTAGACATGAACGCTAGACTAGGCCAGAGTGCCTGGGCATCGTAGTTTGCTACTAGGTGCCCGTGACTACGAAAATGGTTGGAACCTAGTTTTTATTGTGTTGTACACATGTCACAAATAGCTCCTTTTGATTTATTGTATGTCACATCTTGGTCACCGAGGGTACATGTAACCTGCAAAACCCGTAATACCACATCAAATCCAAAAAATAAATATGTAATAAGGGGAGTCGATCGACCCAAGTGGTCACCCGAAAGAGTGAACTTATGACCAAACACTACACTACATCTCAAAATCCATGTAGTTCTTATGAGTGTGTGCAAGAACCGTGCCCTAGGATGCCCTTGTGCAAATGCACTTGATAGAGGGTTGTAGCTAGATGTAACAATGTAAATAGAATGTGTGGATGGAAAAATGAAATTCCCCTTCCTATGCAGTGTATGCAGAAAATGCAGTCCATTGTCCCTTGATTGAATGTCAAATGGATGTTTTGAAGTGCTTTAGGTGCCTTTTGAGTGCAATCTTAGGTGATATTAATAATGCTTAGAGTTTGGTCCTTCATTTTGAAAACATAACTATGTATTTATATGATTCCCTTGTTTGAATTTCGTAATTGCAAACCTGGACGACCAACCCATAAGAAAATAAGATGCCTAAAAGATAAAAGAGGCCCAAAAAGAGTGAGTAATGTGGATACGGGTTGGGATGCCCAAACGGGATGAGGGCGTTTGGATGGTGGTGTCGTGGCTAGGCACAAGTGTCCGAAGTCATAAAATACAAGAAAGTAAAGTTCTGACTGGGTTTTGGGGTGTAAAAGGCCAAATAGAAAATAAGAAGCAAAGGAAAAATTTCTTGCTTAGGAATCATATGAATGCTAATATGTATTTAGGACCTAGAAATGTACAAGTTCATGATTTTGTGTCTACACAAACACCTCATACATGGAAATGCATAAGTATAAAACAATAGGCATTGAAAGGAACATCAAACATATAAAAAGCAAATATTTAGAGATTATGCACATAGATAAACACATCAAACACAAGGAAAACATATATAAATTGTATAATAAGTATAAAATTTTGAAACTAGGCACATGAAAAGTGCATCGAATACAAAGAAAGTATGTAATAGATAATTTAATCACATGAAGCACATAGTAATCATATTAAGCACTAGAAGACATATCATGCATAAAGGGAACATGATAAAGTAAGTTCATTTCATGATGATCACAAGTAAATATAAAAGGGACATAAAGAACATGTGAAACACTCATACATGGTGAACATAATAATAAGCATGAGCATAGTGAGTATTATTAATAATGTATTATTATCCATTTTTTTCATAATAAGCATCATAACAAACCTTTAGTAGCATAGTAAGGTTGTATGAATTGTTAATTAATGAATCATGTGTTATAATATAATAATTAATAGCTTGAATTGATGAATTATATGAATTATAGTTTATAGGTAATATGAATTAAAAGGAACTATATCTCATAGATCGTATTACATGAACTATAATTACTAGATAATATTACATGATGCATCACATATTGATTGTAATTTCTCCTCACCAAACACAATTTGAATTCATGTTTTTTCCATTAATGATTTCAATTTTACCTTTAAACTTAGCCATTGGATGTGAGTTATAATCAAATCAATACTTTTTATATCTCCTATTTTTTTCTCATCACTTATGTTAATATTCACATTTTCCACTTTTTCTTAGATATGATATGGAAGTAGGTTTGTGACAATTTTCAAATTTTGATTTGGAGGAGCTATGTATCTATTAACACCATTACTTTCCCCTTTTATTTAAATTTGTTTTCTCTTAATAAGATAATATATCTTATACTTTCATGTAATAGACGTATTTGGTGAATTTCATTCCACTCTATGATAGCCACAATACACATTAGAATCGTATCCAATTATAAGCGAAGGTATTGACATATCAAGCTCCCTCAAATGAGATAAAGTAACCATGTTAAAATCAAGAAATTATTTAGTATTTGTTGTGTACTCTCGCTAAATTTTATTTTCTCTTTGAGGGATTGTAAGGACCTTTTGAAGCATGTGCTAAATGGAATTTATTATATCATTAGGATAATTCTAGGTTAAAAATCCAATATCATTTCTCACACTCATAAAATTTACCTATTTTTAAATTTAGAATTTTGTTAGAAGAAGACACATTAGAAGAGTACTTAAGGTTACTAGTTTTTAAAATCTTAATCTCAAAGTCCTTCACAACTCGACAACTAATTAAAAGAAGGATAAGATTTCAAGACAAATTTTTCTTAAATACTTGGAACCAAATTATCACCAAATAGAAATTGATGCTTTTATTTTTTTAGTGATTTCAATTTTACCTTTAAACTTAGCTACCGGATGTGAGTTGTATTCAAATTGATCCTTTTCATAGCTTTTAAATATTTTCCCATCACTTATATTAATATTCACATTTTTTATTTTCTCTTACATATGATATGAAAGTTAATTTGTGAAAAAATTCAAATTTTTATTTGGAGGAGCTATGTATGTATTAACACCTTTACTTTTTTCATTTGAATTTGGTTTCTTCCAATGAGATATTATATCTTACATGTCCATACAATAGACCTATTTGTTGAATGTCATTTAGCCCTATGATAGCCACAATAGGCATTACAAATCATAGTTCATACGCAAAGGTTATTGATGGATCAAGATCCCTCAATTCGAGATAAAGTAACCATGTTGCACTCAAGAAAATTATTTACCATCTTTTGTGTACTCTCACTAATCATAATAAATTTTATTTTGTCTTTGAGGGATCGAATGGACCTTTTCAAACATGTGCTCTGTGAAATATATTATATTATTACGATAATTCTAAGTTAAAAATGCAATATCATTACTCTCACTCTTAAAATTTGACTTTTTTGAAATTTAGAATTTTGTTAAAAGAAGACACAATAGAAGAGTACTTAATATTATTGGTATCTAAAATTTTGATCTCAAATTACTTCACATCCTTTGCAAAAATCTTATCAAAATAAGGACAATAATTCAAGACAACATTTTCTTAAATACACGAACCAAAGTATCACCAAATAGGATTTGAATCTCATTATCTTGTGGTTCATATCTCATCTTGGCTACCATAGCCTTATACCTAAGCACATCTTTAGAAAATGTGACCTTCATGCGAACATTACATTTTAAATTAGCTAATAAATCATCCACAAGTGTCGTAATGCAATGAAAATATCCAAAAGGAATGGTATCAAACCAATCAAAAGCAAAGTATTTTAGGCTCATTAGAAAAAGCTTAGTTAAGATTTTTTTGTCATGAGAAAAATATGAACAAGAAGCATTAAATGACCTAATGTGATGTTATGGATATTGTTTTCCATTAAATAATTTGGATTTTTGAGTAACAACTTATAATAAGATGATAAATAATTTCATAGAACCCAAAACATTTAGAAGAATAATATTTGAAGTAAATATTTTGGTATATTTTAAGTGGTGGTGAAAGGAATTTTATTTGATCTATAGTTGATATTGAAGGCACGAAAGCATATCATTATTGATTGGGATAATTAGCCTAGTATTAATGAATGTCCAACTACTTTTAGATATCGAAGGATTTAAAAGAATTTCATAATATATTTTTAAAAATTTGAGGTTTAAAAAGAAATTGGAGGATGTTGAGCGGAAATTGAAGATATTTGAGGACAAAATAAAGGAACTAAATATTAACTTATCACATTTTTACAAATCAACCATTAACTTTGAATTGACAACATCTTGGCATGTAAATAAACTCAATAAAAATTTAAAAATAATAATAGGCTGATATAAAGGAGCTCACCCTCAAAATTTAACCAAAAGAAAACTCATTATAGGTTTTTGGTTCATTGACAAATTCGGGAAAACCTATTTAAGGCTTTCAAACAGGACATTGACTCAAAATACGCACTAAAAAGGTAAAAATTTGTACAAGGCTCCTTTAGAAATCAAAATAAATGGAAATAAAGGATTGTGAAGTTACTTTGGTTTTATTAAGAAGAATAAAAGGTTGAAAAGAGGGGGAATGAAAAAATAAGTCATTAATTCTAACTAATAAATAATATGCACAAAACACAACAGTAAAATATTGTCAAAACAAGGCTTATACCAATATCGGGTATCTACTCTCTCTTACCTAGAAGAAGAATTAGCCAATGTAAGCATAGTTATGGTCATAGATACATACTTTGTCCTACGTGGCGTCAAAATTTGACGAGGTTGATCGCTAAATATACCTAATTAAAATGGGGGCAAAACCTAAATGTTTGTCATAGTATACCACCATCAACAAGGGTATTGAGACAAGAAAATAAGGATTATGACCTCATGGACCAACTCAAGCATACTTGGGGTTAAAAAATCCCCAAATTACTTAAAATGACTACTAAATTTACAAATGCATACTCTATTCATCATTATACGATACTATATTACCAAGTAATACTTGAGCCAACACATTTTGCCTCTATTTTAAATACTTTAAGGGAAAGAAAGGACATAAGTTCCTTTGGAAAAGAGGAATTACCACCTCGCAATAATATCAATCTATACTTTCAATTTCATATATTCAAGTATGATAATGTAACAGAGCGACCAATTATTTCCTTGTAGATAATAGTTGACATTAAAAATGTGAAGATCCAAATTCTCTTTAGATAATGGGCATCAACACCAAATCTTTGGGCATTCAAATATGAAGAACAAAGGATTTGATGATGTTCCAAGACAAGCCTTTGGAATTTAAGCACTTTTGATATCATCGTAGGACATAAAACACTCCTTAAAACATGCCAAGTAAAGCCTAATGATTTTAATTTCAAATATCTTCTACATTGCAATCACGGATCCGTGTTATGGAAAAAAATCCATCTACCTTACATATATGTGTTAAGTATGTTCACTAAAGAAATTTTTATATATGTCTTGTAAACATTAACCCGTGTATATAATGGTTGAACCTACAAATAATTTACTAATCTCTAAGATCCATCAACTAAATCACGAAAGTAGACCATACCAATAAAATAAAGCACCTATGAGGTTGAAACAAATCGTATAACTAATTTACCCCAAATTAGAGAATAAGGGTTTTAAGGAGGTCTTATATCTAATTAGGATCAAAATATAGAAAATGAGTAAATTCATATTATAAATTACATATTCATACAATAGATATGAAAGTACAAAATATGATTTAGGGCATCCAATTTAATTAGGGCACACGTGTTTACACAAACTTAAATAAGATGTGTTTACCTACTTAATTTGATTGAAACTTGAAACTAATGCACAATCAAATTTTGTATATAAATGCTCCAACATTTAGATTTGATAGTACATGTAAATGTTATAAAGAAATGATATTCAATTAGGGCACATGTAAAAATATAGTAAAACAAAAGAGGATGAGTTGAATTAGCTTTTCTGATGTGTCACATATTAATTTGGGTTTGTACTGTAGATGGATAGACAAAACCTTTTACACCATCATCCTAACCATTGGAAATTACAAAACACTTGATCTTTCATATTATTATTACCAACATTACATGAGGAAAAATTTCATTAGAGTAATACACCGGAGGTGTTCTCTGCGAAGAGATCCCTGTTAGAAAATGTCAAATTAAGCAACACATTTCTAGAATACCATTTTTCTCATCAAGAATACGAAGCCCTCTAGAAATATGTTTAAGATTAATATATCTACACTTTTGCATTGTTGCCTTCGCATTGTATTTACACGATTTGTACAAGAATAATGATAACAATATTTCTTGGCAAAAATTTCGACTATAACATATAGTTGTTACTGCGTACATTTGTGGTCAACTACTCCAACATGATTTGATTCCCTATTCGTGCCATTAGATATTCCCGACGGGTAAGGACATGGAAATTGAGGACCAAAAGGGGGTCAAAATTGGACACATTTTTCCTAAAATCAGCAAAACTTGAACTTCATCTAATAATTTGGCATGCATATGCTCAAATTTTGACAAAGTGATAATAATAAGAACCGTAGATCTAGAAATGCGCTTTCTAAACTACTATATTTTATAATAAAAACTGATGGAGATTAAGAGGGTCAAATGTGGTGCGCACACAGTATGTCTATTTTTGTGTCAAAAAGATAAGAACCTATTGTGTGTGCACCCCCATTTTTTGAGTTATATAAATTATTTTTAAAATCCCTTTAGTAGAAAGTTAGCTAAGACCATGTATGAGGTCCCACTAATTTTTCATAATTTTTGGATGAATATATAATTTTTAATTAATTTTCAAAGTGCACACATCTCGAAAATGAAATATTTGTGTGTACACCCCGTAACTTTGAGAAAAAATCATTTTTTGTTTTTTTAGTGTGTGTAGAATGGAGTTTAGAAGAGGTGTTTTTTTGGTTGAAATTTGGATGAAAAAATCATAAATTGTGTACAAAAATGTATGCATATGTTTTGGCAAGAAAAGAAGGCACTAGTAAAAGAAATTAAGGATGAAATCCTTAAACTAATCAGATTTTAGAAAGAAGTATATCGTCACCAAGGTAAAACCAAGCTTGATGTCATAGTATATATATTTTGGAATATTATGTTATAACGCATGAGATATCGGGGTGTACACATGAGAGTTTGATGTTTTTTTGTAAAACACGGATTTATTCATGGATTACACAGTCCAAACCTTAGGTTTGGATATCCAAGGAAAATCTAAGCCTATGGATTGGTAATTTCAAATCCAAAGAAGATGAAACATGCTCGTGTTATAATGCGAGCGGAGGGATATATTTATTAAATAAGTATAAGTTTTTCATTTATTAATCTTTATACTTTATTATTTCTTATACTTTAAATTTATTTTAGTAAATATAAGAAATTAGGGTCACTCTACACCTTATGGAACTAGTCTCATAGCTCCATCAGTCACAATTTAGAAGATGGTTTTTCATATTCTAATTTGGTCAGTACATAGGTATTTTTCAGGATTTCAACATTCAGTCTAAAGATTTTAGGGTTTAAATTCTACAATCGATGTCTATTTTGGGAAAGAATATAGTCATTGTTTAGGTTTTGGGGCCTTTTAGATTGTTTATTGACATTTGTAGGAGTGTTAGATGTGTCAAAACTATATTTTATAAACCTCACAACTCCCAAAAGTAGAAACAATTTCTCAAATATATGGACTCATGCAATTCCTTATAACACATAATAAATCAAAACACATATGTAAGTTTTTATCGATTCAAATAATTAAGGGAATGGTCATCATGAGGTCTGTGAAGGATCTGAAACATCATGAGGAAAATGGTGTAATCATAAAAATCATGAGGTCTGTGAAAGATCTAAAACATCAAGAGCTTCATCGAGATTCAAATCATGAAGGGAATGGTCATCAGGAGCATGATAAGAGAAGCTCACCATGAGTGATGGTGGAAATCATCTCAAGCTCACAAATAATGCATATTTTATGAGAGTGTTTATAAACACTTAATCAATGCTTGGTAATGAACTCACATCTTACAAGTCATGGAGGTGGAATTTGTAGTGTTTCAATACAATGTGGAGGTCAAGAACATGGAATTCATTCTCGGACATTCCTCCAAGTTTCATTCAAGGATAAATCCTTCTATCAGGAGGAGGAAACCTATCTCCATGAGGAGCAATTGAGAAAGAGGGTGTGTAAACATCATAAGCATGCTTCCACTCAGGTGACATCTTGGGCAGGGAGGTGAATTATGAGATTAAGAAGAGACCATCATGTTCAAAGGTGAAAAGTGAGGCTTAATGAGTGAATTGATGATCATCATATCCCGACTCTACCATTGTGTCCAAATATCTTTGAGAAACAAATAAAAATGAGCTAGTCAGGCTAGTGAGGCATCTAGGATCATCATGTGTGAAGGATCAAGAAGTCACCTATTCTTGAGAGAGGGATATGAGAAAGAAGTGTATGAGCATCCTAAAATGATTCCATTAAAAGAAGGATTTTGAATAATGGAGGAGTAAGAGGGTGATATTCATATGGAGATATTGTCATGTGAGTTGACTAACCCAAAAATGCAAAACTTAAACGATGAAAACCAAGCTATAATGTGAAATATCGCTCCAAAATCTACTTGAATCCCTCTCTGCCAACCCGCCTCCTCTGTCATGATCACCTTGTCCTTTAAGATATTCCTAATCATTGGGTGAATATGTATAAGTTTACAAAAAGTTTAACAAGGTCCATTATTCCATTTATTGAAGTGCAGTAAAAGACTAATTCACTCGCAAGCCTACAATGGCCAATTTTGGCCATTTCAAGCCTGTGTGCATCCTCTTGGATGGTTATGAAAAGGTCTTGAGTATCCAAAGGTGGTATTTGAATTCCTTGATTGTGTTGGAAGAATTTTAGGAATATCTAGGAAAATTTTTATCATTCAGGGATAGTTTGTTCAACAACGAGTTTTTAGGTGCAAGGAATGAGCAATCAAATTGTAAACCTTGAATTCTCTAGCTAATTCAGGAGCTCCGTAAGGAGTTAGGAGGAAAACAAGTAGGCATCAGAAATCTTGAATAATCCTTTACATTATTGGGGAATCCATTTTTATCCAAGGCCACCGAAGGTGACGCTATCAATTATATCATACTCTCAATCAAAACATAACTCCCAAGAGTGTTTCTAAACACTTAATTAGTGCTTGGTGATAACACCCCAAACTTTTATCACAAATTAACTTGTTTAAAGCAAGATCAACACTATAATGATCTAAAGTTAAATGCAAAGCTAAGTAATGAAACATCAATGATAAAATCTTAATATCATAACAATGGCAATTAAATGAAACTAACATCTAACATCTAAGCATGTCTACTACTAGTATGTTTGATTAACTAACATAGACCTAAATAGGTATAGGATAAAACAAATTGGGAATGGTTGTTACTCCAAAAATGGTGAGGAGATCTATCTAACACAAGACTACAATGTCATGTCAGATACCCTCCTACTAACCATAATGAAGGCTTTAGGCAAAGATGAGCATGTGAATCCTTAAAGGAGTTTAGGCTCTTTAACATATATCTTATATGAGGCTACTAATAAAAGCATGGTGTAAAGTATTAAGGTAAGAGGTGCACTCTTTTTATAGTTTTCCTTTTGGGAGAAACTTGTATTTTGGTGCATGTGGGACTAAAACCCCAAATTAGATTAGAATTGCTAATCATGATTAGGCCTTGCTAATCACAATTAGTGAATTATCAAGTGATTAAGAGGTATGAAGCCTTAATCAACCGCTTAGGGTCAACTAGGAGGCTAGGATAAGATTTTGAAGCTTGTTGAGATGTTTTGGAGGAAAGTGGGGTGATTTTGAGTGGTTGGAAGAGGGGTTTAAGCCAATATTAGGGTATATTGACCAAAACAAGGGCAAAATAGGCTTAATTAGCTAATAAACGCTAATTGTCTATTTTGAAGAGGATTTTGACTTACGATTCGTTGTAAAGTGGCATCCTGAATGTGAAAGAGGTTTGGTGATCAACGAAGTGCTTGTTAATTGACCAAAGTGGTAAGAAACATTAGTTAATTAGCAAAAATCACTAATTATAACGGAATTGGTGAGAATGAGAGTGATTTGCGTGCGTTTTGGCAATAAGATTGCAAAAGTGGAATTTAGGTGTCTACACTTGGTAATGAGCTCAATACATTGTGGAGGTTGGGAACATGTGATTCACCTTCAAGTTATAATTCCATGTGGATAAAATTGATCAAAAGGGTGTTCTCCGCAATGAATGGTATTAGAGTCTTCTCCACAATGGTGTGACTCAAGAAGACTCCTAAGTTTTATAACCCAATTCTAGGTAGATTTATCTTCTAAGAATCCTTATCAGCTGAGATATTAATATTTTCTTGTTGAAACCCCAAAATAGGGTTTTAGATAACCTTGATAGGGAGAAAAATTATATTTCTTATCATACACACCCTTCTTGACTCATTTACATATTGAATAAGCTTTAGGAGGATTAAATTAAAGTTTCTTATTTTATAACCCAGATCATGGATGCTTGATATGCTCCCAATATTAAGATTTAGGTGAGAAAAACCTGTGAGAATTAACAAAACATAGTCAAGGTTGGAAGTAAATGCTAGATGTCATGAACTACCACTATATATTTGTAATGAAATTACTTGATATATTTGAATATCAAAAACAATAGAACACCAATAACACCAAAATGTAGATAAATGATCAAAATATAGAAGTTAGATAAATGATCAAAATATAGAAGTATAAGTTATAGGACTAAGGGCGTAACAATATTCAATCCATTCCTCTTAATAGACATCAATATGTGCATCCTTCCAATCATTGTGCATCCTTCCTCTGACTAGCCTTCCTTCAGTTCAACCTTCACCATGGCTTAGAGGAAATTCCTAACAAGGTTTTAAAGTTTTTTTAGTGTGCAAGGATGATTACCCAAGGTGATAAATTAATTCAATAAGATTCAATGAAAGATATTTTCTTTAGAGGCCTAAAAAGGACATTTTTGGCAATTTTGCATTGGTAAACACACTTCGGGAATGTTTAGGGAAATTATAAAGCATTTGAGGGTGATTTTGAAGAGAATTGAAGGTTTCTGAAGTAATTTAGTAAAATTTAGGGAAACAAATATCATTCAGGATCCATCTATTCAACATTGGGTATTCAAGGTGTAGGGAATGAGAGCTTCAATGGTGAATGTTGTCTTATATGGAAGATTCTAGGAGTTCTGAATGATTTTAAAGGAAAACAAATATGCATTGAAATGTGTAATAGATAGTCACTTGGACAATGGGTGTAATTAGGAGAATCATGAGGTCTGTGAAGGATCTGAAACATCAAGAACCTCATTGAAATTCAAGTCATCAAGGGAATGACATCATGAACATGATGAGAAAGGATCACCATGAGTGGTGATGGTAGTCATCTTGAGCTCACAAATAGTGCATATCTCTTGAGATTATTTCTAAACACTTAATCAATACTTGGTGATGTGTTCACATCTTAAAATTTAGGGAGTGGCTTTCATAATGCTTCAATACAGTTCGAATTCAAGAAGATGGATCTCACCCTCAAACATTCCTACAAGTCTCATTCAGGGATCAATCATTCCATATAGAGGAGGAAACCTATTTCCATGAGGAGAAATAAAGTAAATATGTTTCTAGATACTATAAACATATTTCCACTCATGTGACATCTTGGTCACGGAAGTGAATAACAAAGTTAAAAAGGATGTCATCATGTTCAAAGGTGAAATGGGAAGCTTGTGGAGTAAATTGAGGATCATCATATCTTCACTCTGCCATCATGTTCAAACCTCTTCAAGGAACAAGGAAAGATGAGATAGTCAAGCTACCAAGGCATTCATGACCATAATGTGTGAAGGATCAAGGTATCATCTATCCCCATGAGAGGCATATGAGCAGAGAGGTGTATGATTATCTTGAAGTCAATTCCATCTGAGGAGAATTTCGGAGCTAGGAGGGGTAAGAGGATGATCTTCATATAGAGTTCTATGTATGTAAGAATGAGAAATCATCTGAGTTTCACTTGATGTCACTCACTTGGTAATGTTCTTAAACACTAATTTGAACCTTGTAGTGTGATCATACTTTGAAGGAGGAAGGACATTATAACCACCTCATTTTAGTCTAACAGTGGCCACATGAAAAGAATTAATTTAGTGATAAATCCTTCCATATACATGTTAAATACCTATTTCAGTAAGTGATAGATAATCAGAAAATGGTTTAAGCATCATGGAGTTGATTTGTGATCACTAGGGTTAATTGTGGAGGCCTTGAAAAGTAAGAGAGTGATCCTCGCTCTTGCCTTATAATTAAAAGATAACATCATGTTCTCATCATAATGTAGATCTCATAACAATGTTTCTAAACACTTAAGTCATCACTTAAGGTTTTAGAAACATGATTTGAACTCATGATAACTCATTTTTATGACTTTTTCATGTTATAATTTTCATCACTCAAAACAACAACATGGGGTGTTAGGAAGGTGTTTTCAAATCAAAAATTTTGGCCCTATCCTCATGATATCATCACCCATGGTAAATGTACGTACCCAAAATTGTAAAGTGGTACTTTCATCACGAAATGATGTTACACATGCCCCAATGATGATACAGGTCTCCTTATAAGGTGTTCGGGATCCGAAAAAAGCTCTCCAAGTGCACATTAACATCCCGCATGCCCCGCTTAGCCTCCGCATGCTCTGTTTTACTCTTTCCCCCTCTTTTCCTTTGTATTTTGTCTTCGATGGAAACCGCCGCCCTGCATGCTGGGTGGCGGTCTCGTGACCGCCGCCTGCCTGTAGGGCGGCGGTCCTGTCAACCACCCTGCTTAGGGCAGGCGGTCTTGCACGCATTTTCCAAAGACGTTCTTCTGATCGCGACTCGCGTAAATTTTCAAATTTTACCAGCTTTTTCCACCGCCTTGGCTTGTATTTATGATTTTGGTTCCCTAGAATAGTGTTTCTCCATTGTTTATAGTAAAAGAGTTCTAGTTGGAGTTACCTTGGGGTGAATGGGAATTCTATAAATAGCTGGTTTGATTACAAGCAAATGGCCCCTCAAAAATTGTCCCTCATCTTCTCATTTCAATAGTTTAATCTTTCAGTTCTTGCTTAAGAATTCAATAGTTTCATTTGTTGCATGCATAGTTAGTCTTATTTTGCTTTGTTTAGAAGCCACATGATCTTCTTGTTCTAGTGTTATTACTTTGTTTCATACAATCAATCGAGATAGGATAGTTTCATTTTCATGCTGAAGCCATTAGAGTTGCAGGTTTTGTTGGTCAAGAAGGATAGTTTCGTGTTCTCGATGTTTTGTGCCGCATGACTCACAATAAAATCCCGCTAGGAATCGCATAAAGCCAAGCTTTGTTATCTTGCGCTATCCCTCTCCTACTCACATTATATTCAGGTCTACATCCAAAGCCACAATTGTTCCAATACCTCCGCCATTGTTCCAATACCTACTTTGTGCTGACGCTAGCATTAAACGCTTTTCTACGGATTCACGTGAGCACAAAGGAACAAGGAGACCACACTGAGGGGACAAAGCCACACACAATCTGATTCACCACTGTTCTCAAAATCCGTGTTCAAGCTATCAATGTTCTAGTTAAAAACATATCAAATAAAGTAGTGAATCATTTCATTTCGCTAATCTCGCTTTTGATATTGGCAAGGGAAGTCATGGGGATTGATAGTTTCGAGAAACTATGATTCATTCCTCACTTCGAGGTAAGATCGGGGTCTTTCAAATAAATTAGATCGCTTATTTGGTTATTCGAATAGATTCACAACCGCATGTGCGCAGTAGCTATAATCAACGAATTTGTTTGTTTTAAATTTTGTCATTAGCTTAGTTATCATTTTCTAGATATTAAATAATTGCTCTTTCAATTCTATTAAATAGTTGTTATCTTAATTCTGTTAAAATACTCTGTCAAAAATACAAAAAAATAGAGAATTTATATATGCTGTGGATATACTTTACATAATTAGTTTACTTTGCTTTAGTTACATTTATATTGTTTCTTTTGTATGACAATCATGGGACCTAGGGAGCCCAGACATATACTTGTTCGAGCCAATCGTGCCTCAACCCAATATTGTTGCAGCAATAACCGACATGGACCAAAATCTCGAATTAAGGTCTTCTCGAGCAACAACAAACCTACAAGAAATCAACGCATACTGTGAGAGGATTAAACATTGAAGACGACAAAGCGCATACGTTTTGGTCAAACTACCAAACTACAACATGCCCTAGATAAATATCCGCATGACTCGTAGAAGGGCTTGAAAGAGAGAAAATGTTTGGTTGTGATCCTTTGGTCCCACAACCGCACACGAGACATTCTCACCGACATGACACTAGCTTAAGAATTCAAGTTGCGATCGCCCGTAAGGTACTGAGAAGATTGCGCAACTTTTAGCTCTAAACATACAGCCGAAAAGGCATACGACTACTTGGATATTAGGGATTAGGGATTGATTCGCACATGACCATAGGAGGTCCACAACGACCACAAACCTATGACCGTGATCCACAGGTCCCACAACCCAACGGGCCGACAAGTCAATCAGACGTTGATGCTGGTTTATGCACATTAGTATTTAGATCCTCTCCACTTCCACCAATCATTATCGCACAACTATCCTTACTAGACAAAGCAGCTAATCAAGCTAAGGATTTATGGACTAGACTAGAGAATCACCCATAAAATCCACTATATATCCATCATCCATTTTCATGACCCTGTCAGGAGACATATACGAAGCACCCACATGCTATCTTCCACATATTCCACAACCTATAGATCGGATCACGCCAGAGCTCGATATTGATTGGAGCCTTCGAGCAGTCATCCTCGCCGAACAATCTATCACGCCAGTTCAAGTTAGAAGGGTCTTCTTTACCTTAGACTCACAGATTCCATTAGTGTGCATCGAAGACATAAGATTACCTAACTAGTTTGTTTGCACCCCACGTATATTCCATCCCCACCGGCTATCTCATCACGACGACTCCTGGAGGTCGGGTGAGAGGAAGAGTTACTTGTAGATTCCCGTGCTCACTTGTCACTTTTCCATCGTATAGTAAACAATAGTATATTTATGACAATACCCATTCTGAGAGGTACTTATCAACATTTACAAATATTCACCTATCACCATGTGGTGACCATCTCTCTAGATCTTACAAATTTAGGGCCATTTTTGTCTAGAACCGAAAGGGGCAGCTGCATTATTTTGAAATTATTCATGAAACCTTCAAGTATTAGAGAAAATGGATTTTACCAACATGTATAGGATTCACATATCTTTCCATTTCCTATTTTTTTCCTCCTAACTCCTTATGGAGCTCCCAAAATCATCTAGAGAAGTCAAATTTCACCATTAGAGTGTTTGTTCCTGCACCTAGAAAACCCGTTGTTGAGCGATTGTCCTTGAATGAGAAAACCTTTCCTAAATCTTCCTAAATTACCTCCAACACTTCCAATATTCCTTGACATCACCTTTGGATGCTTAATATATTTCTTGAACTCTCCTAGAGGGTGTTTGATTAGCTCATAATGGCCTTTTTAGGCCTCCGAAGGAAGTTATCTTCCATCAAGTCACACTTGAACTCATCAATCATCATATTCAATCATCCCTACACATTGAAACAAACTTGAAAAACTTGTTAATAATTTATTTTGAGCTAGGTTGAGAGTGGTACTGAGGTAGGTTGGCCAAAGGAAGGATGCACCAAAGGATCGAGAAGTGAAAGGTTCAACTGTGGGCTTAGTTGTCATGCTCAAAGTTTCAATTTTTCATACCATACATTTTACATGACAACACACTCTTACCACTTTCACAAAATTCCTTTTTTTAATGCATGAAATTATTTCATTGGTGTCTCAAGGCCATTTATGAAATTATTTTAAGGGTTTCTTGGAAAAACACAAAAGGATATCTGTAAAGCATTTCTCTTAATGTTGATGTAGATTTGATTTCTTATGAAGTATGTGGCACTTGAATCAACCTTCCTAATCCTACACTAGGGTGAGAATATAACTAATTTACTTAGCATAAATCTTGATGAAATTCTTGATTTTCTTTCTCCATAGAAAGTAAATGAACGTGTGGAAGTATTTTCACATTTTCACCTACTCCTACCCTAACTGTTATTACGTGTTATAAATTTATCAATGTGATGCACTTTTTTAGATTCTCGAATCTTCAAGTTACGTCTTATTCTTCTATTGAACAAATGAATATATTATGGAGTCTTTAGATAGATCATCTTCTAGCCCACATCTTACTATTGTTAATCTATATTATAAGGATCAAAGGATTATATACATGTCAACATGGGAACCAAGGTCACTCCCTTGCATGGTTGATTGTGAGGATCGCTCGAGTGGTCCTCTTAAAGATGCATTCCCTAAGCTTATAAAGTAGGTACTCATCCATAGTATGATTCTACCATATTCTAAGACAAAATTAGGGATTTAAATCCATGTTCATGGGAAAATTCATGAGTCCATATATTCGATCAATTGTCGCTACCTTTGGGAGTTGTGAGGTTTGTAACTTCTATTTTTCAAACATTTAACACCCCTACAAATGTCAGTAAACAATTCAAAAGGCCCCAAAACCTAAACAATGACTATATTCTTTCCCAAAATAGACATCGATTGTATAATTCAATCCCAAAAAGTCAGTAGGTTAAATGCTTTGAAATCCGAAAATCTAACTAGATTAGAATATGAAAAGATATCTTCTAAACCATTTATTTCAAAATATATCCCTCTCACAAACACATATGCCACATAGCAAACAAGAACGCGAGCACATTATAATGCGCTCGCATTTTAGGCTTTGTAATTAGCAATCCTAATAATTCATACCGCGATCGTGCTTTCCCAAAATGCACTCATGTTTCGCTTTAAATAAAAAATTTGGCCACTTTTTGGTCCCCCATATTTGTGCACTTGCCTGACAGTTTAGCTGCTAAGTGATAGCCATATTGTGACAAATTGAGCAAGGAGTACTTGCTCATTTTTAGGACAACATGGAGAATGAATGGTCGATCTAGTACTCGTATTAGAGTAGCATAAATAAAAATATATATTCAAAATTTAAAAATGTAAAATTGGTTGTCAATTTTAAAATCTAAAGAACCATTTTAACATAGGTATTACCCACCTTTCCAATTATGAATTCAATCACACAAGCTTTAAAATGTTTTTTCAAAAGAATCATAAATTTATGTGTGTGAGATGTTGATTGGGCGAAGTTGAATTGTTACAAATGTTTGACATTTACACATGTTGATGGCTCCACCACACTAACTTGAGGTCGCGCCACCCAACCAAATTCATGGTGGAGGAAGAGTAGTATTTGTTCAAGCTAAGAATTCCATTTCATATGTGATATTAAAATTCATTTCTACACCAATTTGGGTTGGAAGCGGTTAATGTGGGATTAAATGTAACTATGTATGGAGAAATATCCATTTCTTTGTATGTTCACTATAATTATGGTAGATGTGTTTTTATTATGAAGAATCCCCAGATGGAAAGTGTCGTTTTCCGATAAGGTATTCTCGGTATTATTTTTTTGGCTCGGATAAAAACCTTTCCTAAGACACAAAAATAGTAATAAAAACTTGTAATAAAGAAAATTATTTTGTATGCAAAAAGTCTTTTTATGATAATTCACCCGTAACGTCTTCACCCCTACAATAGTTTATATCACTTTCCTTTGCATATTTAGGACGAACTATAACTACAGCGAAATAAGTGTTAAAACCCTCTATGAATGTATTTGTTTTGAAAAGGAGGATATGGCCTTAAGCAATAACATACGGTGTACAAGGAAGCCAAAGGTTTTGGTCATTAAAAACTTGGAAGAAAGTCAGGCTAGATTGGTTTCAAAGCATAGCCAATGTGGACTCATGGGAAAACATGGACACTTAACCTTCGAATCCATGAGAACCTTCAAGATGGAATGTGAATGACCAATCATTTTTGTTTAATGTAAATGTCTTGCCTTTGTCCCCTATAACCGCCTTCCCACCTATGCAAAATCCTTATTTTAATGTGACACCTTCAAGATTTCACCTTTTATCCAGTGAATCTGATGAATCACATGCAATTCATAAATCCAACAAACAATATGAATCCTTCCATAGAAATGAGTCCACAATGATATGTTTGTATCCCCACCGCTACTCTGGCTTATGTTTCATCTGAGTCGTTTGCAGCCAATTGTGAATCAAGTTACCGTTATACATTTTTTGAAGCATTATGGAGAAGGGACTTTTGTTATATGTTGTAGTTGTAAGTGCCTTGCAAACTACACATGGAGGACTATATCTAAGAGGAAAAATCCTGAAGCGTTCCTTCACATGGGGTTCCCACACCTGCTATGTTTCGTAATCTTTCAAGAATTACTAATTCTCTTGTTCTCACTTTTAATGTGCAAGAGTTTCTAAAAATGTGTAAATGCATTACTAGAATTCACAATGGTGTTACTTTTTCCCAAACTGTGCCAATTTGTAATTGCATTAGCTTTGTATTATTCATGTACGTTCCTCGGTGATCAATCTGCATGTTTTCCCAAATGTTTATCCGATCTATGGTATTGTATATGGTAATTTTTTTCCAAAGTGGCTCTATTTTTTTTTCGAATGACTATATTTTTAAACCGTTGACCATACATGCTACCATCATGTGCATGTGAACTATTAGACAAAATGCCAAAATATGCACAAAAAAGGGTGACATTTTGATTGCTTATTCTCTAAGGCGAGGGAAATTTTGTGGTCATGACTCCAACCCATGTTTAACGTTGTCGACCGTTTACATGTGTTTGTGTTTTTAACTATAAATAATTAATATTTTGGTAACTTTCTTTGTAAGCTTCTTATTAGTTAGTGACAAATGGGGTCAAGAATATTTAGACATGGTCATCCTCAAGAGCCATTGGGACTATTTCACCAAATGCAACAAATAGATATTCAATCCACTAGCTCACCTTTGCCAGCATACTCGCAGGGCATGGCAAAATAAGAGCTTTGTAGTAGGGTATGGACATTCATCACGAAAAAATATGGACAACATCAAGGCATAATATGAAGTGTTTTTTGTCGATGTTATAGTTGTACTACATTGCTTGCTCCTCCCTATCACACAAACTAAAAACAATTTAAGATAGCATACATTTCATGACAAATTACAAATCCAACAAACTTTACATTGTCATTCTCTCCGGTGTAGTTTGCAACTCATGTGCAATTGCTAGTGACTACTCATAGAGATCATTTTCAAGTTAATGACTAAAACCAACGTACTAAAAATATCATAAAAATGCATGATCTAGGAAAATATGTTTTCAATGGTTAAGTAAATTAAAATAAAATCGTTATATAAAAGATCTTATCTCGACAATTTTTTTGTGGGATTTGTGGGATCATTTTTGTCACGTGTTTAAGTCATTTTAAGGTGATCGCCATAAGTAAATAACTAATACAATCTTTGCAAGACACTTACAAATTTTAAATTTATTGTAGCCTATCTAAAGTGGAGGTATAAATTTGCTATTTTCTATTATGAGATTTAGGAACTGAATTTTTTTACTCATTGTAGCCTCTTTAATTTTTCAATATAGTCTACACCAAAATACCAAATTAAATGAAATAATTTGCAATGTACAATTTTTGACTTATGAAAAACAAAAACAAAAACAAAAACAAAAATCTTAATGTCCAGGGGCTACCAGCCTATGGAACAATGTCTCGACCTGAATTTTTTTATTAAATCCAAGTCAGAGCACATAATGGAATCTTTACTAAATAATAACATACTTTTAATAAACACTTTAAAAAAATGATATTTTTTTCCCAAATATGTTTTTTATTAATATCAAAGGATGGGTCCCACTTTTTACTCCATTTAAAGAGATAAAGTAAAGTATTGTTTGTACACGGCAGATCCTAAAACTGTACCGTACGGTCCCACACACCGTTGGATCTCTTTAACTTCATCAATTCACAACCTGCGGACCTGTTTATTTTACAGGGAAAATCCAGAAAACCGGTTACAACCCGTCGATTCTAATCAGTCATATCTGTGTCAGTCACTTAGGGCTTTAAAAATACTGCAGAAATTTCAATGAATATCATCTGAGTAAAATCTCACTCTGATAAACACGTGTCTGTGGCCGCAGAGGAAGTGGGTGGCGGAGAGCCACTGGCGCTTTAATGGTAGCAGAAATCAGCGCACATGGGCTACGCAGTACAACCAAGTCCTTTCAAGTTTTATTGACGTTTCAGATCCGGCCTCCTTCTTAAAAACAGCGAATAAGTATTCTACTTTTTTAACATCGTGTACATTCTACCTTTTTAAAATCGTGTATCGTAATCTCATAACAGAGAGGTCTTAATTACGATATACACACACATAGAAATACTTAAAAATACTTTAAATATATACATAGAAATACTTTAAAAATATTTATATATTTATCCCAAAAAAAAAAAGTGTTTATGATTTACCTATTCATTGTGAGTGATTAAATCAAATGTTGGATATTAATTATTTCAATTTGTTAAAATTTAGATCTTTTCATGTCTATTTTTTATTTGATATTTTGGATCAATAATCATAATCTATTATTAAGAAAATGAGATTCGCTCTATAATTGGTAGATTGTCACTAGTCACATTGATGTTTGATAATTGAATATATTATGAACTAACCCCATATATATTATTATTCATCGATTCGGAGAAAGATGTTATCTATTTCAATTTATTTTGAAATAAATTCGTTGTGACATTCTATTGCTTGTCCCAATTTCAAACCCACAACCTACAATAATACAATACACCATACACCATATTTTACTTTTAACCTATACACCATATTTTTATTTTGATATGTGAAAAAATAGTATCAAAGTAACAACATAATATGTTGATACCTTTTTTAATTGAATGGAAAACTTGCACAAGTTAAATGGACAAAAAATTTAAATAACAATACATTACATAATTACATTTTATGTTAAAAATGACGACAACAAGATACTCACTAACAATTAGTAACAATATACACACACATACATATATAAAAACGGAGCAATCCTTATTATACGAACGTTCCACCCTTATTATACTAACTTTCCATAAACAATTCAATTAAATTATTTACAAACAATTTTTATATAACATATTTTTATTGGAAAACACTCTTTTATATATAATATATATTTTTAATATGATATACTAATACTATATATTCGTCTCCGTAAAACTCTAAAAAACCCACAGGTCGTGGACTTTAACCCCGATATAATGAATGCGAAATCCGAGGAGTAAGAACCAGCTGGCACGATGTTCCTCGGCAGGACAACGAGATTTTTGTGGGTCATTATCGTAAGATGTCAGTGCCTGCCAACTTTAAAAAATGTTGCAGCGAATCTTTTAAATGTTGCGAACAAGCCTGGCTGCGATTCACTACCAACTCTGATATTCTTTCTTTGAAGTCTGAAAGATTTAAGCGAGGAAAATATGGAGAGAGCGCAAAACAATGGCGGAAGTCGCAGAGTATTTCTGGTTTCGGCGGGAGCCAGCCACACTGTTGCAATACTGTGTACGCTTTCTCACTGTGTTTTTAACTTTCCAAAACAAAAAAATCGTTCATAATTTCCTGGTTTTCATGAAGGCACTTCTAGCTGGTTTATTTTGTTATTGAGGAAACAAAAATGAAAATAAAAAATCTGTGCTGGTGTTTTTCTATACATGTCATTTTTCTTGAAAATTATTTTCAGAACTGCATTTTTATTTTGTTTTCAGAAACACAAAGATTATGATTCTTCAGTGTTATTTATGAGAATACTGAGGAGTTTTTGTGTTGGATTTATATAAACTAGCAAAAGCATTCATAGGTGCTTGTGAGAGGCCGATAGGCATATAGAAGGATTTAGTAGATTGCTAATAACATATAATATAAAAATATGTCACAATATGTCATTAAAAGAAAAAGTATACGAAAAAATTACTCCTCCAAGTCCTCATGACTTTCATATGTGTTTTGATGTAATTGTTATATGGTAGGTAGAATATTGCTTAATAAATACTCTTATACTACATATTAAATGTGTCCTCTTTTACCTACATATCATTTTATAATAAAATATTTATGTATCTACACCTCTTGTTTACTACATATTAAAACACGTCCAAATCTCCCATCCACCTATCAAACATATATACAAATAGAATACTCTCTCATTTCCAATAATAGAAATAAAATTAGCATATTATCACTAGGTAAGTAAGGCAACTCACTTGCACACATTATATTGGTGTTGGGAGCTTTCACAACAATTAAACCTCACCCACACCTTGTATGCCTTTTTATCAATATTTCCTTGATATGACAATGAAATTTTAGGGTTTACAGGTTATAGATATTTTAGATTTATCCTCATCCTGTATGTCATTATCAATATTTTCTTAATAAGACAAGTTTAATGTAGGAAATTTAGGGTTTGCAGAGTTAGGACACATTTTAGATTTGTTTTTAAGGGCATTCAATATAGATATTCCTTAGATTGATAAGATTGCGGTTGAAAAGATATTATATGAATCATATAACTTCAAAAGTATCATATATGTTGTTTGTTTCTCCATGTATTTAACAACAAAATAAAAGTTGAGTGGGAAAAATAAACCCATGTCAAACAAACCCACCAATCGGGTTAAGTGCTCTTCAAAACCCAAACTAGAACATGGAGAGCGACACATCCTAAACGGCCTTTCAGACCTGTCATTTTCCTTGCATAATAATACAAGCACTTTATTTGAGATCCAGAGGTGTTAACCACGTTGAAACCCAAGTTAACATTGTAAATTTAGTAGTAATTCAATAGTTCTACCAAGTGCGAAGTTGAAGCTCTTCTTTACTAACAATGATAAAGTAAGGTTTTGTACTCTCATAATTAAATAAATAGAACATTACAGGAAGTGGGAACTGTGCTAAATGGAGCTCTAACTAATAGCCATCTTTAATGAATGTGTTCCTTGACTTCGGAAAAAATTAACTGTCACCTAATTTTTTGGCACCGTTAGGAAAAATGCGTGTTGAGATGAAAAGACCAAATATGACAAAATGACCATGACGAAGAATAACTTGGTTACTCGAGAATTTTAACTTAAGAAAGGCCAATTGGCCAATTAAATCTATTGAACTCGCCTTCGCGGTGAATATACAAAAATAGGAGTTCTTTTTGTCGGATGTTATAGTTGTATTGCATTTTCACTATTGCCCATCACATAAATTAAAAACAATTTAAGGTAGCATTCATTTCATAACAAATTACAACTCTAAAATTTTTTTAACATTGTTATCCTCTTTAGTGTAGATTGCAACCGATGTGTACATGCATGAGTTATGAAAGAATTCAAGCACATTTTCTCTTCCAGCTATTTACTCCAGAACTTTTCATAATATTCCCGGTATTTATATTTTGTATATCGGACGGGGTTGTCAACAATGATTAGATGAGGAGAAGGCTCGATTACTACATGTAGTGAAGGGAAGTAAAATATCGAAACAAAGATCCTCACTTTGCTACAATTCACCACTACAAAATGATTTCCACTTTTGTATATTATGCTACTCATAACCTACAACACACAATTTTCTCAATGTTAATTTAATTTATATGGTAAGCTTACATGATTAAATAGGTAAGAATATAATATCCTTGTAATTGGTCACCAACATTGCCTACAAAGGCATTGGGTGTGGGATGCACTCCACACCATCTTCGAGTCCTAAGCACCTCCAAGCCTCACAGATGGCCTTAAAAAAAATAGTGAGGGAAATAGGATCTGAATGATTTGGTAAACCGAATGTGTGTTAAGGACTAGGGCCATGAGAATGTTCGTTTATATGGCCATGTGTTGAGCATGATTTCAGATGTGGCAGCTAGCAACTTTAGAACAGGGCTCTTACCTCTGTAATTTCTGCCACGAGTTCTCAAAGTCATCGTCCGTTTTCCGTTGAATATCTCAAACTTTCTAACTACACATACCATTTGTTGATTTATACATAAAAATGTTAGACACTATAATTGCCAATAGTATAACCACTTTGGAAAACATAAACCGTTATTTTTAAAAAAATCTTAAATTTAGAGAGGAGATTCTTGAGAGAATAATAATATTATTTGTAATAAAGCTACTATCATTGATATGCAGTAAAAATTTGAGATAAATGCCGTTAATAAACCGAATACCAGAGTGCACAGTCTTTGTATAACTACTTTATAACAAAGAAAGATTGATATTGGGAACAACAATAAAGAACAGATAAAAGATTTCTATACTCAAAACACAGAAAATACCGAACTGAGATTTTATAGTTAAACATTTCCAGCAGTAAAATAGTTACAGAGGAATTAAACCGCCAACACTAGTTTACAGGAAAAGAGTTGGAGTAAAAATTAGAAACTCCTCACTTAACACTAAATAATTAGGAACAGAAATTAAAGCATCATCACTAATCAGAAAACCATTGCTAAAAAATCACTTCTTGTAGTGATTATTAAATTGTGTGTGTAAGTTATAGAACCCCCACGCAGCACAGGAAACGATAACAACACCAGAAATAGCGCGCACAATTCCTAGAAGAGAAGTATCATTTTCCCCTCCATAACGATAATGCACAACAGAACCTCCATAACGCTTTTTTCTGTTTATATTCTCGTGGAGGAGGAGGATCGTTTCAAATTTTTTCATCGTATAACTCTTCTTTAATAAGCTCGGCAAAGGAAAAAACGAAGTGAAGCTTTTCTCAAATCAGGGTAATTTGAAAGACTGTCTATATTATTTTGCAGTGAAGTAAGAAGTTTGACGGTCAAGCCACTAAGAACTAGAGATTATATTCTTTAAAACTCTCTTTTCTTAAGGAAAATCTATTGGACGATTATGACGATGGAAGAACAGGTACGCAAGAATTTTAACTTAGAAACGACCCATTAAAAATTTAAAACAAAAAATTAAAAGCTGACGACTATGACAATGAAATGATTGTGTAACTAGTAAAGCCTACCGTTTCTATAACTGTAGTTTTGAGTGTTCTTAAATATGTACATGGAATTTTAGGTCGGTTTGGGCGTGTAATGCTCTCCACTAGAATTGAGATTTGAGATTCATGCATATTTGAAGGTTGATAGGAATGTATACCTGTCACCCATTGAGAGGCGTTTATTTGTATAAACCTATATTCATTAAATATTAGTAAAACAATATTTACAATTATTATAGTTATGGGAGTAAAACAATATTTTATGTAAGTATAGATTTTACGGGAGTAGTTGTGTTTGAACTTCTAGAATAGTAATAAAGGGAGGGATTTCATGGTGTGATTTTTTAATTTTTAATTTTATATTTAATTTGACATTTATTAGTTCCTATTAATATACATTTCATGTCATCTAATTAATAATGTTGTTGTGAACCAATCATAAACAAGAATTTTTCTACCCATGTCAAGTTTTCTAATGTATAATTATTGAATTGACATATTTACATAAATACAATTTCACATAAATGAATTCATTGAAATTTTGATTGGTTGGAAAGGGTGATTTGACAATCTTTTCTTCTTATTGAAGTACACATTTTTCTTTTTTTTTTAAGCCAAAAAATTATAAATGGCCAAGTGGACTAGCATTTATTAACCCCTGTCAATCTATCAATTCATCTATTTGATTGTAGATAACTTACATTAAAACTGATTTGATTGAATACTTGACAATGCCAACTATCACCAATTACAATCCGACAACATTATATAGAGAAGGTGAATCTAAATAAATTTGGTATGGACTATTCTTAATCAAGATCACAGCTCCTTTATCATTAAAGTCAAATCAGTTGGTGAACCATCAGTCATTAAGGTGCAAGGCACTGCCTCTAGTGTAATCTGTCGCTGCGGGCTCAATAGTCATGTATTACGAGGAGACATTGATACTTATTCTACAGATTTTGCACTTATGATGGGTTCCTTCCTGCAATCCACCCATTTCCGTGATTGTGAACTGCACAGAGGATGAAGGAAATGTCCTCGCGCAGAATGTGGGTGATGCACAAGAAACGACCATTCAAAGTTTTCAGGAGCAGATATTAATCACCACCAGTGTTGAACGTGTTCTGGAAATCAAAGCTTTGTCAGTGCAAGAACAATGGGAAGTGTTCAAATTCCATGTATTAAGAAACACCTACCACCAAGATTTCTATGTACATCAATGACATTAAAACGGATCTCGGGAGCCATTTGCCATTGTTGCGGGTTCTTAAAATTGTATGCTGTGAATCGTTGATAGGAGTTGCCTTCTAATTTTGGAAGAGCCGGCGCATGATTTCCTACATTGCGGTCGTTTTCACTGGTCGGGTTGAAGATAAGGTCCTTGAAAATTGAAAAGGGGCAATGCCTAAGATTAGACATATGGCTCTGAAGAATTGTAATAACATAGAGAGCTTGCTAGTTGAGATGGAGTGTATGGAGGATCTTGGACATAACTGGTTCGGATCGGCTCATTCGGAACATGAGCTCCCCTTCAAATCTTTGGGGTCCTTTTTCAAAAAAGCTACAGTATACATCCTTTCTTATATCAAGTAGACAACCAGAAAAAGATATCAAAGGGACATCAAGTCAACATTAGTTATACAGTTGCATCCTGACCAGGACATTTGATTTACTTTCAGAATGGTGTGTAGCCTTCTTACTGTGTAGGATTATGCATTCATCAATTTATGTCTGAAGCTAATTTCTTGGGGCTATCTTTAGAAAGTGTGGTGACTAATAATTTATAAATAATTGATCGTCTATCATTGTTGCATTCAGTGTAGATCTGTAGGACTGGCTGAAATGCTTTCTGCAAACTCCTTAGTTTCACTAGTTTCTTATTCTTCTTAAGCACGCAATCCCTTTATCAAAAATTACTAAATAGGGGAACAAACTTCAAGCTATTTTCATGCAGTTTAATGTTTTTACGTTGGCTTAAATTATCATTTTTACTTGTTTTGGTATCATGTTATTTCCTTCTCAGGTGTTACAAAGACAACTTTTGCAGTAGTTTAAATTGTATTGCTCGACTGCATCACTGATGTGTTCTTGTTCTTTTTCTCTCTCTCTATACATAGAAATCAAGATGGGCCGAATTAGATTTATGGATGTTCTAAACAAACGGCACTGGAAAAGTATGAAATATAGAAGAGTGTAGAAATTATTTTCCATTTTATATATTTACACATATAAGCAAAACCATTCTTGGCCCTACCCTCTTCTTGCCACTTTGCTAGAATGTATTGAAACTTAATATGAGAGAATATCTTTAGCATGCCAATTTAATTGACCTTGTTGAACTTTATGACTTATATCACTTTCTTTTGGTCAAAATGCAAGAACTTCTTATGCAAGGACTGCTTTTGAAATGTGGTTCAAGAGATAAAAAGACAATGAAAAGCAAGGCTTTCATTCATAGAAATATTTGAAGTATTGGTTTCTTTATGACATTTTGGTTCAAGTATTGGGATACGAATATCTCTTATCATCGATGATTTTGGCCATATATTGTGAGATAGTCAATTCTTTGGTTCTTTTTTGTTCACTTTGAGATGGTCTTTAGATGTGTAGCTCATATTCTATTGTAAAGTCTATTTTGTTACAAATTATAGGGCCATTCCAAAATCTATTGTCTAAGAATTTGCACAAAAAATATCTATAAGAATGGCTTACATTATGGCCACCATACATTGTTTCACTCAAATGCGCACATATACTCCAATGAGTTATGTGTAGAGAGTCATTGCAAATCTTTTGGATGAATCTCATAATACTCCATAGTCATTACTACCCTTCCCTCTCCATCGTATATTACCATTCTCTCCTAACCAGCAGCTAATGTCCACCCAATGCTATTTACTGCCACTCCATAAACTAGATTTGGTAATGTTGTTTGCACTTGACACCATTCATTTGTTTCGTACCTCAACTCCCACATACACCAAATGGTCTGATAACACTATTTTTCCATCAGTTCCAGTAAAATGAATTTTCTGTAGAAATTTTTGCGAAAACTATATTCGTACTTGCTTTAATATTTTCAGTACATTGGGCAAGGCATTTAATTAAATCCAATCCAGTAATATAGACCTAAAACACAACTACGGTGAACAGGGAATGACAATTCTACATAATGTAATCAAGTTAAGTTTTGTATCTAACTAGTTGGAAATGTATATCTATTTATTGAACATGACACAACATGAAAGAAGGCATTCGAGTACCTTTTGGTGTCATTTTCGAACAAAGCTGCTTATTGTACATTAGTATGTGCTTCTCTTCATGTTTCCTAATAGGAGCACATAAAGCAACATGTTATTTTTAGAGACAATTATGTTTAAGGGATATGTAGGCATATGCTTAGTTATGTTTGGACTATACAAAAATTTCCGCGGTGTTTTAGACAAAGCACATTCTTGCCTATTACAATCTACTCATCTTTACATCTTCGATTATTACAATCTACAATTACAATTTAAAGGCAAGAACTGGCTGCTTTGCGGCTCTTGTTTATTATGGGGATAAACATTTTTTTATGTTCATAGTTTAATAATGGGGTGGGATGTGACCATGTATATTTTTATTTAGTCTATTAAATTTGACATTATCGGTTTGTCTTTTTTAAATATATATTCTACAACATACATTTTTATTTATTTCAATAAAAAAATAGTAATATCTTGACTTTGTGGTAGACTTTGAGACTTTTTGTTTTAAGTTTTTTTTTTTATATAAAATCTTATATAAAATATATATATATATATATATATATATATATATATATATATATGATATAATATATGTATATATATATATATTATATATATATATATATATATATGTATATATATATATATGTATATATATATATATATATATATATATATATATATATACATATATATACATATATACATATATATACATACATACATACATATATATACATATATATATATATATATATATATATATATATATACATATATATATATATATATATATATATATATATACATATATATATATATATATATATATATATATATATATATATATATATATATATATATATACATATATATATATATATACATATATATATATATATATATATATATATATATATATATATATATATATATACATTTTACAATGATAACAAGGGTGGTATCTAATAGTGTCACCATGTACTTTAAATTTGGTGTTTATTTGATTGTTATTTTAAAAAAATGGAACATAACACATTTTATTTTATACATTAAATTTGATGTCCACTTTTCTTCAATCAAAAAATAGTAATATCTTGACTATAGGATAGAGTTCGGGACCCTTTTTTTGTGAAATTTTTTTATATAATTTTTTTAAAAAAGTCTTATGTTGACAATATTTATAAAGATTTTTCAAATAGTTATATTTAAGATACTTATACCGGTAGTAATATATTTTATTTATGGACAATATTGATGACTAACAATGTCCTTCAAATCTCATGCTTTCACATTATTTAGGATTAAATTCTAAAGATTATTTACATATTTTTAATTATAAAATATTTACAAATTTGTAAAATAACCCTATACTCTAACACGCAAATTTAAAATATGACCACCATTATATATATAAATCTATATAACTAGCAATCGCGCGTAGGAGCAAGCAATGTGAACGTCGAAAGGGATCGAGAGGGGAGGAATTATATAAAGATATTGATAGAACTGAAAGTAGAATACAAATATAAGAAAATGGAAAAAAATTAAAGCAAACAAGTATTCACATTTATATATGTTTAAAAAGCATATTTTACAATGAAAAGCAAGCATGCAATTACAACTTCAAATTATATGTTGTGGGGAGGGGGGGGCATGGGGAATATGAAAAGGAACACTTTACATTAGGGAGGGGGAGATTTGGATTTTTCAAACGATATTCATCCTCCTTTCTTTTGATGAGGTGGCGGGAGAGGGACATTTTGGAGCTACGTTCGAAAGAGAAGGGTGGTGAAATGTGAAGGTCGTGAAGGAGGGGACTCAGGAAAATGCTGTGAACGTAAGCCCTGGTCTTTCAGAAGAACCTATATCTCGTATTTACTATTTGTATAAACCGATATTCATTAAATATTAGTAAAATAATATTTACTATTATTATAGTTATGGGTATTATAAATGTATTGAATATATTTTATGTAGGTATAGATTTGAGGGGAATAGTTGTGTTCGAATAAGTATTCTAGAATAGCAATGAAGGGAGGGATTTAATGGTGTAATTTTTTATATTTAATTTGACATTTATTTATTATGGGGATAAACTTTTTTATATTCATAGTTTAACAATGGGGTGGTATCTAATTGTGTGACCATGTATATTGTTATTTAGCTCATTAAATTTGACATTTATTTGGGTGTCTTTTTTAAATATATATTTTACACTTACATTTTTAATTTATTTCACTAAGTTTGTTTAACTTGAGAGGTCAATAAAAAAATAATAATAAGCATGTGAGACTTTTGTTTAAAGTGATATATATATATATATATATATATATATATATATATATATACATGTTTATACATTTTACGATGATAACAAGGGGTGGTATCTAATAGTGTCACCATGTACTTTAAATTTGACATTCATTTGATTGTTATTTTATTTTAAAACTATATTTTATTTTATAAGTTAAATTTGATGTCCACTTTTCCTCAATCAAAAAATAGTAATATCTTGACTATAGGGTAGAGTTCAAGACCCTTTTTTTTAGGGAAAGATTTTTATATAATTTTTTTAAAAAAAAGTCTTATATTGATATCTATTGACATTTTTTAAATACTTATATTTAAGATATTTATACCGGTAGTAATATATTTTATTTATGAACAATATTGATGACTAAGAGTGTCCATCAAATCCCATGCTTGCACATTGTTTAGGATTAAATTCTAAAAATTATTTACATATTTTTAATTATAAAATATTTACAAATTTGTAGAATAACCCTATACTCTAACATGCAAATTTAAAATATGACCACCATTATATATATAAATCTATATAACTAGCAATTGCGTGCGAGAAGCGGATAATGTGAACGCCGAAAGGGATTGGAGGGGAGGAATTAGATAAAGATATTGATAGAAATGAAAGTAGAATACGAATATAAGAAATTGGAAAAATTTGTTAAAGCAAGCAAGTATTCACATTTAGATATGTTTAAAAAGCATATTTTACAAGAAAAAGCAAGCATGCAATTACAACTTCAAATTATATATTGTGGGGGGGGCGAGGCAGGGGGGGAATATGGAAAGGAACACTTTACATTAGGGGGAGATTTAGATTTTTCAAATGAGATACCTCCTCCTTTCTTTTGATGAGGTGGCGGGAGAGGGACATTTTGGAGTAACGTTCGAAAGAGAAGGGTGGTGAAATGCGAAGGTCATGAAGGGAGGGGACTCGGGAAAATGCTTTGTGAACGTAAGCCCTGGTCTTTTAGAAGAACCTATATCTATAGTTGCCTTTGGCAAAGTAAGGCCTTGGGACTTGTGGATTGTACGGGCCCAGGTCATTTTCAAAGGTAATTGTCTACGGTTGCCTTTGGATATGTGCGTTATAGGAACATGAGTGGGGTTATGTGGATTCCAAGGAGGGCCATTGTATTTTTCAAATTCGATGACAACAAAAAGTGGAAGAGGAGGAGTCGAGGAAGGAGTGTAGACAATGTCGACAACAGTCCCTATAGAGCCATTGACAAGTCCCGCTTCAACCCATAAATTTATTGTAAGCATAACCTTTTGTTGTTTGCATAGTAGCACTTTGTGTTCTAGTTGTTCGTCATCATGGTCATCTATAGTGTTGAACCTGGTAAGTTCCGCAATAGAATACGCCACGAGTTCGTTGAGATATTTAAACATGTTGATGTTGTGTTGATCGACAAGTTCATTTGTAGCAAACAAATGTAGAGTTGGAAAGAAATGATCAATCGAATATACGCCATCCGAGAGTTGGTACGTTGGAGTAGTGTTTTCCACTATCGACCAAGGAGATTCCATATCTTATATTAAGGAGCCGGAAAAAAGAAATTTGGGTTGGATAAGATTCTTGTTGTCGGAAGATTGTCTATAGAGTCACTCATGTGGTGAAGCTAAACCAAAGGTTTGCTCCATGCAAGTGGCTTGCATAGAGTGGAACATCCTTGATTGGAGGCAACTGGCCAAGGTCGCCAATGAGAATGATGGATTTGTTACCAAATGTGGAACCCCTGTAGTGTGGAAAAGTCTCTCGAAGACGATAATCAATTTTGGTAAGGTGTTTTGGACATATGAAACTCATGTTGTCGATGAAAATGTATCAAACATGTTTGAGTGATTGTTGAAGAGAAAAGAGGGAGTGACCATCAACCTATTTGATATCTTTTCTTTGGAATACACAAGGATGTGGGTGTTTGATAAGATTTGTCATTTTTAATAATTTCATAAAATAAAGGTATACAATTTGTTTGTCATAGAATATGCGATTAATGTGATATAGTATCAAATCTATTTATTTTATAAGTAGAAATACACTTTCATAGAAATATATTTCAATTATAACGAGGAAAATATAATGATTTAAAATGAATATTGAATTATGAAGGTTTTATATTAATTTAATTTTCACCAATTTGATTTTTTATCAAAAATATGGATATTAATTTTCTTTGTGTAAGTATGTACTCAACAAATAATTTTAGATTTAAAAGTTGATATCTAATTAAAAGTTATTTGATCATTTTAACTTTAAAATTGATATCAATTTGATAGTGTAAGAAGAATCAACCAAAAAAATCTTAATATCATAGATTTTTATACTATTAGTCCATAAAATTAAATCAAGTTTTTATGAGTAAAAAATGTTTGAATTTATTTCTATATTTTTAGGATCATCCCCATGATTCATCATCGGGATGAGAAGGCTAATGTGATGACCATGATGATGGATCATGGGAGATGATCCGAATAGAAATAAATTAACACAATTTTTACCCATAAGAGTCTAATTCAATATTAATATCTTAACCATGCATACCATTTACACCCTTTCAACAATATACTATATGAAAATTCCAATTTACTCATAATACAATTAAATTATTAAGCAATATGATGTACTTAAATAAAGAAATGTTGAAACAATATTACATTTCCTTGTCTACTTTCTCCTAGTACACAAGGAAAGTGAATAATATTTCCACATAGTGTCTTTCTGATGAGAAACTTAGAGATTTATATCTTTGGGAATTCCATACACAATGGAGTCTCTTTCCCATGAACTATTGAAAATAACCCACAATGAAGAAACTCACCCGAGCTCTATTATTATTGGCTTGATTCTCAAAAACAATGAAAACATACCTTAAAAACTCCCAACAGTGTGTAGGATATGATAGGAAAAAAACACTTATTTCCAAAATTGTTGCTAGAATACGACTTGTTTAGAATATTTATTTATGAAAAAGAATAAACACTTAAATATAATTCAATTAAGGGAAACCTCCATAAATCAAAATAAATAAAACAAACGAGTTCAATAATATAATATGTGATAGTTTGAAAGATCCTTGCTCATCAAGAGTTATATACATAAATACGAATCCTTTAATGCTAAATAAGTTGGCAATTAATTATTAAGAAATAATAAATGAATGATAAAGGTTGTGTACTCCATTATGTAACCTTAGTACTTAAGTGAAAATATCATGTAGGGGTATAACAAAATATTATGGACGGGTGGTTGTTTGAAATAAATGTTGTATATTCTCGAAACTATAGTAGCAACAAAATAATCTGCGAGACTTGTAAAAAAATTCAATTTACCCATCAATGTAGGATTTGAGAAGAATCAGGTTTGAGAAACCCAAATTTTTATTTAAAATCTGTATACACTTTCTCATATGTTTAGTCGTAAAATGATTACAAATTATCTAAAATATAACATAATGTTATTGAAGTGTGCGTTGTTTATTTAAAATCTTGCTTATCTATATTACTCACCAATATAAGTCTTATGAAAAAAATCTAGAAGGTTATTTGTCTTGTAATCAGTTTGAAAAAGTTCTGAACCAAATGATTATTGTAAAGTTACACATTTCTTCTAGAGACTTGACATTGCTCCAGAAAGAATTTAGGAGTGAACTATAATGGTAAAATACATCTAACATATCTACCCCACAACTGGAAAGATTATAAGGTAAGTGGATTGGAACAATAACGAACCCCAAAGAAAGTGAAAGTTATTAAACCTTTCATAGGGCCCTATAATAATCTTATCAAGTTGTATGAAGGATTGACGAGGCTACATATATAGGCAAGTGCACGGAGATGGGGGACCAAAAATCGAACACATTTTCAATTTGAAGCAAAACACGAGCGCATTTTGGGAAAGCGCAAGCGCGTTATGAATTTCTAGGATTTGTAATTACCAAGCCTAAAATGTGGGTGTGTTATAACCCGTTTACGTTATAAAGTGAGCGTGTTATAACGTGACATGAGCGTCCTATAACGCGTTCATGTTCTTGTTTGCTATGTGGTATATGTGCTCATGGGAGGGATATATTTACTAAAATAAATGGTTCAAATATAACTTTTAAAAGAAAAAGTAAATTAAAGTAACTCTTTTATAAATCTTTATACTTTATTATTTCTTATACTTTAAATTTATTTTAGTAAATATAAGAAGTTAGGGTCACTCTGCACCTTATGGAACTAGTCTCACAACTCCATCTGTCACGGTTTAGAAGATAGTTTTTCATATTCTAATGGTTAGTACATAGGTATTTTTAGGATTTTAGCATTCATCCTAAAGCTTTTAGGGTTTAAATTCTACAATCGATATCTATTTTGTGAAAGAATATAGTCATTGTTTAGGTTTTTGGGTCTTCTTGATTGGTTATTGACATTTGTAGGAGTTTTAGATGTGTCAAAACTATATATTTTAAACCTCACAACTCCTAAAGGTAGAAACAATTGCTCGAATATATGGACTCATGCAATTCCTTATAACACATAATAAATCAAAACACATATGTAAGTTTTTATCGATTTAAACAATCAAGGGAATGGTCATCATGAGGTTCGTGAAGGATCTGAAACATCATGAGGTGATCCGAGCTCACACACATTTTGCATGCATTCATCAACTCATAACAACCAATTTCAATCATTCTCATTAGTATCTTGTTTTTAGAAGTCTTTCCAACAAGCTCTATAGGCTCAAATATGTAAAAATGGCACAATCAACCTAAAACTTACCCTTCCAACCCCCATATCCTACTCTCACATTTTGTACACAAGCCCAATCAACTGTTAAAATGACTCATTTTCTTGTAAAACCTCATTTTCTCATACTTCCACTCTATTCCTCTCACTAGCTTTAAGTGTCCTAATTCCAAATCAAGCACAAATTTGGAATTTTTGCTTCCATTTTCTCCTTCCAACTCTTTATATTGTTTCACCATGCTCAGACTAACATGAAACCATTCAACAAAAGTGATAATTAATCAAAGAAATCATTAATCCTCTCAAGTTTAATCAATCTCGTCCTTATTTTAGCTCTCAAGAGCCATTCCCATGCAAGATCCATGATTATGCACATCTATTCATATCCACAACTAAACAAACACATCCTCAGATACCCTTCAGGCTCAATGTAATGCATGACAAATTTCAAATTTCAACCCTTTAAACTTCTCTTGTTATCACCTTTTCTAATTTTTAGCCTATTAACTCTCTTCTAGCCCTGGTCTTGTGCATTTTCTAGTGTACCTTTCAATCTAGGGGGTTTCAAACCATACTGATGGGTTTTCTAGATACCCATTTATGCCTTCTCCCTCTATGCAAGATTTCAATATGTGCTTCTTTGCAAAACATCCCTCAAAACCCTCTGTCTCAGTCTCCCTTTAGATCTTCAAACTATGATTGTAACTGTGCATACTAACTATCAATGATATCTTTGATTTTGACCAAAGAAAACTTAAAATTCCATCATATTCCTTTCAAGGACCTTGTCTTTGTTGATTCTTGCAAATTTGGGGTCTAAATTCCCTGATTTGGGTTTTAAAACCTAAGCCCTAGTTGTACCTTGTCTTTAGTGATGGTGGAAATCATCTCGGATCACAAACAATGCATATTTTATGAGAGTGTTTCTAAACACTTAATCAATGCTTGGTAATGAACTCACATCTTGCAAGTCAAGGAGGTGGAATTTGTAGGAATTTGTAGGGGTCAAAAACATGAAATTCATTCTCAGACATTCCTCCAAGTTTTTTTAGGTTCAATCCTTCTATCAAGAGGAGTAAACCTATCTCCATGAGGAGAAATTAAGAAAGAGGGTGTCCAGACATCATAAGCATGCTTCCACTTAGGTGACATCTTGGGCAGGGAGGTGAATTATGAGATGAATAAGAGATCATCATGTTCAAAGATAAAAAGTGAGGCTCAAGGAGTGAATTGATGATCATCATATCTTGACTCTACCATTGTGTCCAAATCTCTTCGAGAAACAAATAAAAATGAGCTAGTCAGGCTACTGAGGCATCCATGACCATCATGTGTGAAGGATCAAGAAGTCACATATTCTCATGAGAGGGATATGAGAAAGAAGTGTATGAGCATCTTAAATATGATTCCATTCAAGGAGGATTTTGAATCTTGGAAGGGTAAGAGGATGATCTTCATATGGATATGTTGTCATGTGAATTGACTAACCCAAAAATGCAAAACTTAAACCATGAAAACCAAGCCACAATGTGAAATCTTGCTCCCAAATCTTCTTGAATCCCTCTCTGGGCTAACCTACCTCCTGTGTCATGATCACCTTGTCCTTGAAGGTATTCCTAATGCATTGGGTGAACATGTATAAGTTTTCAAAAATGTTTAACAAGGTCCATTATTCCATTCATTGAAGTGTAGTAAAAGACTAATTCTCCATCAAGCCTAGAAAGGCCAATTTTGGCCATTTTGGAGCCTATGTGCATCCTCCAGGAGGGTTATGAAAAGGTATTAAGTATCCAAAGGTGGTATTTGAAATCCTTGAAGGTGTTGGAAGAATTTTAGGAATATTTAGGAAAGTTTTGATCATTCAGGGATAGTTTGTTCAACAACGGGTTTTTAGGTGCAAGGAATGAGTAGTCAAATTGTGAACCTTGACTTCTCCGGCTGATTCTAAGAGCTCCATAAGGAGTTAGGAGGAAAACAAGTAGGCACCAAAAATCTTGAATAATCCTTTACATTTTGGGAGCATACATTTTGATCCAAGGCCACCAAAGATGATGCTAGTAATCATCTCATACTCTCAAGCAATGCATACCTCCCAAGATTGTTTCTAAACACTTAATTAGTGCTTGGTAATGAGCTCAATACATTGTAGAGGTCGGGAACATGTGATTCACCTTCAAGTTCTAATTCCATGTGGATAAAATTTATCAAAAGGGTGTTCTCTCGAAATGGTATTAGAGTCTTCTCCACAATGGTGTGACTCAAGAAGACTCCTAAGTTTTATAACCCAATTCTAGGTAGATTTATCTTCTAAGAATCCTTATCAGCTGAGATATCAATATTTTCTTGTTGAAACCCCAAAATAGGGTTTTAGATAACCTAATAGGGATAAAATTTAGATTTCTTATCATACACACCCTTCTTTACTCATTTACCCATTGAATAAGCTTTAAGAGGATTAAATTTGGGTTTCTTCTTTTATAACCTAGATTTGCGGATGCCTGATATGCTCCCAAGATTAAGCTTTAGGTGAGAAAACTCGTGAGAGTTAATAAAACACAGTCAAGGTTGGAAGTAAATGCTAGATGTCATGAACTACCACTGTATATATTTGTAATGAAATTACTTAATAGATTTGAATATCGATGTGAAGAACACTAAGAACACCAAAATGTAGATAAATTATCAGAATATGCAAGTATAAGGTATAGGACTAAGGGTGTAGCAATATTCGATCGCTTTCCTATTGTTAGACATCAATATGTGCATCCTTCCAATCACTATGCATCCTTCCTCTGATTAGCTTTCCTTCAATTCAACCTTCATCATGGCTTAGAGGAAATTCCTAAAAAGATTTTAAAGTTGTTTTAGTGTGCAAGATGATTACCCAAGGTGATAAATTAATTTAGTAAGATTCAGTGAAAGATAACTTCCTCCAGAGGCCTAAAAAGAACATTTTTGCCATTTTGCAGTTGGTAAACACACTTTGGGAATGTTCAAGGAAATTCTAAAGCATCTGAGGGTTATTTTGAAGATAATTGAAGGTGTCTGAAGTAATTTAGGAAAAATTTAAGAAAGAAAATATGATTCAGGATCCATCTGTTCAACATCGGGTATTCAGGGTGTAGGGAATGAGAGCTTCAATGGTGAATGTTGTCTTCTATGGAAGATTCTAGGAGTTCTCGAATGAGTTTAGAGGGAAATAATATGCATCGAAATGTGTAATAGACATTCACTTGGACAACGAGTGTAATCGGAGAATCATGAGGTCTGTGAAGGATCTAAAACATCAAGAACCTCATTGAAATTCAAGTCATTAAGGGAATGATCATCATGAGCATGATGAGAAAGGATCACCATGAGTGGTGATGGTAGTCATCTCGAGCTCACAAATGGTGTATATCTCTTTAGATTGTTTCTAAACACTTAATCAATACTTGGTGATGTGATCTCATTCTCATTCAGGATCAATCCTTCCATATAGAGGAGGAAACCTATTTCCATGAGGATAAATCGAGTGAATATGTGTCCAGATACTATAATCATGTTTCCACTCATGTGACATCTTGGTCAGGGAAGTGAATTGTGAAGTTAAAAGGGTGTCATCATGTTCAAAGGTGAAATGGGAAGCTCATGGAGTGAGTTGAGGATCATCATATCTTGAATCTTCCATCATGTTAAAACCTCTTCAAGGAACAAGCCAAGATGAGCTATTCAAGCTACCAAGGCATTTAGGACCATCATGTGTGAAGGATCAAGGAATCATCTATCTCCATGAGAGGCATATGAGAAAAGAGGTGTATGAGTATCCTGAAGTTGATTCCATCTCGAGGAGAATTCTGGAGCCGGGGGGTAAGAGGATGATCTTCATAGAGAGCACCATGTATGTAAGAATGAGAAATTGTTTGAGTTTCACTTGATGTCACTCACTTGGTAGTGTTCTTAAACACTCATTTGAACCTTGTAGTGTGATCACACTTCAAAGGAGGAAGGACATTATAACCACATCATTTCAGTCCAACAAGTGGCCACATGAAAAGAATCTCATTCAGTGAAAAATCCTTCCATCTACATGGTGAATACCTATTTCAGTAAGTGATAGATAATCAAAAATGGTTTGAGAATCATGGAGTTGATTTGTGATCACTAGGGTTAATTGTGGAGGCCTTGAAAAGTAAGAGAGTGATCCTCGCTCTTGCCTTGTAATTAGAAGAGAGCATCATATTCCCATCACAATGTAGGTCTCATAATAATGTTTCTAAACACTTAAGTCATCACTTGAGGTTTTAGAAACATGCTTTCAACTCATGGTAACTCATGTTTTACCACTTTTTCATGTTAGAAGTTTTGTCACTCAAAAACACAACCCGGGTTTTAGGAAGGTGTTTTCAACTCACAAAATTTGGCCCCATCCTCATGAGATTCTTACCCATGGTAAACAATAGTCTATTTATGAAATTACCCATTCCAGAGGTACTTATCAACGTTTACAAATATTCACCTATCACCATGTGGTGATCATCTCTCTAGAGCTTGTAAATTTAGGGCCATTTTTGTCTAGAATCGAAAGGGGAAGCTACACTATTTTGAAATTATTCATGAAACCTTCAATTCTTAGAGAAAAATGGATGTTACCAACATGTATAGGATTCACATATCTTTCCAATGTGCTATTTTTTTCCTCCTAACTCCTTACGGAGCTCCCAAAATCATCCGAAGAAGTCAAATTTCACCATTAAAGTGTTTGTTCCCTACACCTAGAAAACCCATTGTTGAGAAGATTGTCCTTGAATGAGCAAACCTTTCCTAAATCTTCCTAAATTTCCTCTAACACTTCCAAGATTCTCTAACATCACCTCCAGATGCTTAATATATTTCTTGAACTCTCCCAGAGGGTGTTTGATTAGCTCATAATGGCCTTTTTAGGCCTCCAGAGGAAGTTATCTTCCATCAAGTCACACTGAACTCATCAATCATCATATCCAATCATCCCTACACATTGAAAAAAACTTAAAAATATATTTTTAATAATTTCTTTTGAGCCAGGTTGAGAGTGGTACTGAGGCAGGTTGGCTAGAGGAAGGACACACCATTGACTAGGAAGCGAAAGATGCATTCCCTAAGCTTGTAAAGTAGGTACTCATCCATAGTATGATTTTACCATATTCTAAGACAAAATTAGGGATTCAACTCCATGCTCATGGGAAAATTCATGAGTCCATATATTTGATCAATTGTTGCTACCTTTAGGAGTTGTGAGGTTTGTAAATTCTAATTTTGACACATTTAACACTCCTACAAATGTCAATAACCAATCCAAAAGGCCCCAAAACCTAAACAATGACTATATTCTTTCACAAAACAGATATCAATTGTATAATTTAAACCCTAAAAGCTTTAGGTTGAATGCTAAAATCTGAAAAATACCTATGTACTGACCATATTAGAATATGAAAAACTATCTTCTAAACCGTGACAGATGGAGTTGTGAGACTAGTTCCATAAGGTGCAGAGTGACCCTAACTTCTTATATTTACTAAAATAAATTTAAAGTATAAGTTTTTCTTTTATTAATCTTTATACTTATAAAGATTAATAAAAGAAAAACTTATACTTAAACCATTTATTTTAGTAAATATATCCCTCCCATAAGCACATATACCACATAGAAAACATGAATGCGAGCGCGTTATAACATGAGCACATTTCATATTCTCTTTGGGTTTAAAATTCCCAATCCATAGGCTTGGATTCATCTTGGATATCCAAACAAGGTTTGAACTTAGCTTGGACTGTGTAATCCGTGAATAAATCATGTTTTACTAAAAAAACATCAAAATCTCACGTGTACACCTCAATATCTCATGCATTATAACATAATATTCCAAAAAAATTATACTATGACGTCAAGATCGGTTTTACCTTGGTGACGATATACTTCTTTCTAAAATCCGATTAGTTTAAGACTTTCATTCATAATTTCTTTACTAGTACCTTCTTTTCTTGCCAAAACCTATGCATACATTTTGGTGCACAATTTATGATTTTTTCATCCAAATTTCAAAAAAAAGAAAATCCTCTTTTAAAATCCATTCTACATGCATTAAAAAAACAAGAACAAAAATGACTTTTTTCTCAAAGTTACGGGGGTGTACACACAAATATTTCATTTTCGGGATGTGTGCACTTTGAAAATTAATTAAAAAAATTATATATTCATCCAAAAATTATGAAAAATTAGTGGGACATTATATGTGGCATTAAGTAAATTTCTACTAAAGGGATTTGAAAAATAATTTATAGAACTCAAAAAATGGAGGTAGGTTCTTATCTTTTTGACACAAAAATAGACATAATTTGTGTGTGCACCACATTTGACCCTCTTAATCTCCACCTTTTTCAAAAAAAATAGTAGTTTAGAAACTAGATTATGAGCTCTACAATACTTATTCTTATCACTTTGTCAAATTTTGAGCATATGCATGCCAAATTATTAGATGAAGTTTAGGTTTTGTTGATTTCAGGAAAAATGTGTCCACTTTTGACCCCCTTTTGGTCCCCCATTTTCATGTACTTACCCATATGTTCTTCCCATGTCCTATTTTAAAAACATGTTTGCCTTCCAAACAACAATGTCAACCCATACATATCTCCGCTTGAAAAATTATTTGTTGATGTGACACCTATACGAGCATCATGTATAGTAACTAATGCAATTGTATTTGTGGGTCCATAATCCATTTTGGTCTTATGGTCGGTTAGTAAAATCCATTTTTGATCTAAAAAGCTACTCATCATTTACAACCCCCAAGAAGGTAAAACTTGTACAATGATGGGATAGATCGAACCTATAACAATCTCTCCCACCCAAAAAAGTGACAATTCTATCAATTGAGAGAGACAACATAAAAAGGAAAACACAACTTCTGCATGGATTCCTAAGAATAATCATAAAATCAAATGACAATATAACTTCCATGAATTTGTTGATATCCACTTTTATAATGAATTATTGTATTTATATACACTTTTGTATTGTTTTTCAGTAATATCTTTCTTTTTTTTGTTTTTAACCTATGTTGAAAAAGGGATTAAGAAAAACTATCATGAATATCAGCTATAATGGTGGCAGGACACTTCCGCAGAAATCCTCATAAAATATATGCCATCTTTCCAAAAGCCCTGGAGTTTATTGACATAAATTCATAAGGAGCATGTTTTGACCCAATTTGCACAAATAATTTATATTTATATATAATGCACAAATTCATACTAGAACAATAATGGACCAAAATTTTGAAAACCCAATTCGTATTAATCCAAACAAAATTATGTCGATGTTGTTTAACTGGTAATTGCACACATCCTTACAAGATTAATGTGCTCCCACACCTCATGCGACATGGCCAAGATCCCCAGTGCCAACATCTCCAACGCATTGCCCGTGTCTTGCGTGATCTCCTGCTATCGTCACGAGATGGAGGAGCTCCCCGGTAGCTCCCATGTGTAGCTGGTGGTCATGTCCGCTAATATGACCCTGGTATTTTATATCACCATCAGGAGCTCTCTCAGACTCACCGTCACGGAAGGAGGAATAATAATGTATTTATCGTGGATTTCTAGGAAGAGCACAGAGAGAATTCTTATTCTTCGATCGATGCGAGTGACATGCTCAGTGTGAGTATGATGCCACAGTTTTAGCTTCTCAAAGGACTCCAATTCCTTGGAGGCAGGTAACAAGGATCGTGTCGGTTTGCTTTCGTGACCTATTGCTACACAACTTCCTCTGCTACGACATATGCTTTTCTAGCTTCCGCAACACACAACTGTGCTTTCCTGGGGTTTCACATTCTTCCTATCCCTTCCTCGATAAATGGCTATGAACATCCACTCCCATCAACCACTGTTTTAGCCTGTTAAGAAACACAATTTACGCCCTTTCCTCTGATTGGTCTTCGTTTAATCGCTCCAAGACCCGCAACCCTCCATTGGCACGTCCTTGCCCGTTTAATTTTCAATGCTTCGCCTCCTTCAATTTCGATCGTTCTTTGCCTGGCATATGTTAGACTGAGCAAGTCGGCACCCAATTGGGAGATACGCTTTTCGGCGTAAAAATATTGCATATAGTACAACAATATATAAAAGTTAACTTTTACATTTTAAATAATATTATACCAGTAGTAAGAGTGTTGAAAAATTACCGCCACTACAAAATTATTTAACAAACGTACGTGATAGTCACAATTAAAACATGCTACCAATTGTATTAGATTTAGGAGTTCAATATTGACCCTAAAAATGAATAAGTAGAAATTTTTTAGGATGACCAAGATCTTTACTATCAGTTTATTGCATATAATTATTTTTTAATTTTTAATTACGTTGTTTTTATAGCTAAAATGAAATTGAGTTTTGTCTAGTAATGCGTAATTTGAAAGCTCTAACATAAAGTGAGCCCTTCTATCTTTTTAAGTGGACCATTCACTCTCCCCATGGTTAAATCGTGGAGTTAAACACCACGACCTATAACACCTAAAAATGTGGCCAAAGCGAAGTGAATCGGTGATAATAACCTATCTTTAAGTGTTTTTAATAATTATTTTTGTAACTAGTAGACAAGTTTTCTTAATTTTGAATTAGCTTAGAAAATTGAGAGTTCCATTTTCATTTTACAGTTCAATTTAAAATGTATTATAATATTAATTAATGATTATTTAATAAATTTAAGATAATTATACTTAAAGAGCAATTGGTTAATATGCACACTCTATAAAATCAAATTTAAAATTTTTATTATAAAATGACTATAATGTATCAACAATAACTTGAGAAGGAATAAGGAAAAAAGCTTTAAAAACATGCATTAGAAAAATTAAAAACAAAAGTAGCAACATTAAAAAGTGACGGTTTAATTGAAGGGCCCTTGGTCTATAGGTGATGTTGTTAGGCTTTCAATGAGCCCACCAGGGATCAAGTTTTGTTGAGTGCAAGGCCTAGAGATATCTGATACGAAGAGTCAAAACTGTTGGGGCCAATATCGTGCCTTGGGTGACTTTGATGGCATGGATGCCCCTTACTCGTAGCTAATTAGGTCGAAGGTGATCACTGGTTTAGTTGTACACTTACTCGTAATTGTAAATCCGTCATATGCTTCCTCCGAAGCATGAACAAAGATGTTGACAATCTATGTAATCTAGTGCCCAATGAGTGCGCACTACTCATCAAAAAAGGAAAAAAGGGACGAATTATAATTTTGAAAGGAGACACTTTGAAACCGTAAGACTCGTTTGAATATAATAAATTTCTAGTGTTCTTAAGCCAAAAATTTAGATGTAGAATTGTCACACATGAATTCATACTAAAAACATGTATAGAAGTAACATTTTCAAGATATTTTTCTATTAATTTTATACGGCTTTAGAGTGTTCTTCAGTGTGGAATTCTTCTAAGTGCATCTTTAAACTTGTAAGTTATAAATATTTATAGAAGTAGTATGATGATGAAGTGTGTAGGTAGCAAAAAGAATTTTGATTAAAATTGGGATGGAAAAATTATAATGAAGGTTTATGAAAAGAGAATTATATAAATTACGGGGGAAAAGAATTAATTTCTTTTGAAAGTATAATTCCAAAGGGTTTTCTAAAGAATTACACACAAAAAAAGAAATAGAGAATAATATTACTTAGACTTAATAGTTAGAATATTCAAAATTTCCTTATGAATGATACCAAGACAAACACATATCTCTATAATCATCTCCACAAATGAACTCCTCTACGAGATACATTACTCAAGGTATAAATAGATTAATGGGAGGTAAAGCACAAGACATTTATGGGTTGTGAGCAAAAGATCTAAAATGTGGTTTGTAGGTCATCACATCACACATAAAAAGAATATGTACAATATTATTCAAGAATGCTAACAAACATATTGTTGGGAATTCGGGACTACGGAATAGTGCTTATGATTCAATAACAAACAAAATCATGCACACAGGATCTAAAAAATAACCCAAAATCTACAACAAAGGAAGTATAAACTAGATAAATCCAAATCAAAACAAAGTACACGCACATAACACAACATGTACCGAGGTTCACCAACGCGGCTATGTCCACCAAAGATAGAGATCTCATATATATAATATAACAAGAATACAAACCAACTCTTCAATATAAGAGTATAATGCATATCTCCAAGAGTATCTCCTCTCCTCCAAATCTCTAAATGGATCTCCATGAGTCCACTACAACCATGCCTCCAAACCACTAGCAGATCTCACATAACCAGGAACTACTTTGCATCTGCCACTATGCAACCAAGCTCTCACTGTGAGTCTGCAAACAAGACCTCTCACAAGGGTCTACCAATGTGCAACCATATATGTGCACCAAGAAGTAAGTCTCTCCTCCATCTCACTGCATCAACCTGTGCATACAAGAAGACAACCTCCTCTACTATATTTGGATACTATATGTACCCACAAGCTCTCCAACGAGCTACAATACTATATCTCCTATGGATCAACAATACAACATGATCTCATGGATTTACAATACAAGATCTCATAACAACCTGTGGATCTACAAGATGAAAGACTATGTGCTTTACATACTATGCAAGCCATTACATTGAGACAAGAAAATACAAAGGAAATACAATAGAAGACATAACACTCTTCTCACCATTCAGATGTACCTATTATTTCCTTATGTCCAGATTCTCTCCATTGAAGCTTTGTCTTCATGCAAGATTTTTTTTTTTTTTCTTCTTCTTCATCTTCAACCAAGGAGAATTAACATTCTTCCTCTATCCTTATGTTCTAACCCTAGTTTTCTAGCTTATATAAGCTTATACAAACTTAGGGCACCTTAGCTATGCATTTACAACCTTTAGATCACCTTTAAATCAAAGGTTGGATCTAATCCCACGAGTTGAATAAAAATATTCACTTATAGGCAACTGATGTCAATTCCCTAACTGATGGTGGTTCCTCTGTTGATCGATGGTGGTTCCTCTATGGACTGACGACGGTTAGCCAACCGACGCCGGTTACTGTGTAAACCAACCACCTGTAATGCATGCTCATTGTGAAGCAATCTACCTCGACAACCCAACACATATTGGATGACCAATGTCATCATTCCTCTCTATGAATGTGATTATATCAACAATCTATCAAACTATTGCACCATCATGGTCAGTCCTCTACTTAGAAAGCTATTGATAAGCATGGTAGAGTGCAAAATTAACAAATAGATAGAGAAAAATGGAAAAAGACAAAAAGGATAGGTAGGTTTTAGAATGCAACATTCCACTATCAACAATTGCATCATTCTTAGGCATTTGATTTAAAATGTATGGGATACTTTGAAGGAGAATAATATTAATGTTGCTTTGTTGACTTCAAGTAGCATTTGACATGATTTCAATTTTGCAAACTTTGGAGTGGGATCTGGGAACTTGTGGTCCCGGATGAGTGTAAAGTATAAGTGAATGAACTTTGTGAGAAAGTCAAGGATAAAATAAAAATAGACAAAGGAATGTCAAAAACTTTGGAAGTGATATTGGGGTCAAACAAACACGTGTATTGTCCCCCACTTTGATAAGGTTATACATCAATATGTTGATGAGTGGATATTGAAAGTTGATGGAGGGGCATATAGTTAACCAACTATGACATAAATATGTTATTATATGCATATGATATCATCCTAATTGTAAAATTAACAAATTTAGTTTGAGAGAACACCTAAATTCCGTATAAAACTTTTGTTCGGACAGGTTGGAATGCAAGTGAATACCAATGAAACCAAATACATGATCTTATCATTATGATAAAAATAATAATACATTCAATATCCACGTCAAATGAATCCTATTAAAGGTAGTGGAAGAATACAAGTGCCTTGAGCTTGATTTTCACTTCGAGCATATTTGGGAGATTTGTAGATCAAAAAGAATATTAGGAGGGTGGAACACTTTATACTCACTATAAAATAGGTATAACAACATTGAATTATGGGATTAGAATACTAAAAGAACCTTATTCACTTATTTTTCACACTAGACTTGTATAAATGTGATGTTAAGGGAAAAATGTGATAGATATAAAATGGAGATAGATACATCGAATTTGAAAACATATGAGCATAAGCAACCTCCAAATTAAAACTTCAGTTATATATGAAATTCTCATTATTGAAATGTGCACCTTTCCATTGGAGACAACAATCACAACTCAAATTTGTTGAGTTACTTATCAAAGAAGACAAAATATGGAATCTCATCCATGGCCTAGAATGGTGGTAGAGAAAGAGCTAAACAAACATGGATGAAATAGAAAAGTAAATGTATGATCAAATGGGAAATTAACATCCTAGAATTACCAAACACTAATCTAGATAACAATGTGAACATAGAAACTCAAGCAAAAAAACAATGTCAAAAAGTTTAATGCACGTGGGAATGTGATGAAAAGGCCTACATAGATACAAACATCAAATAGAAGGAAAAAATTTAATGGTTGTGTTGCCTCTCAACTTGCTTTGCCTTTGAAATTGATGAAGAGAAGGTGAAGAATGAGTCATTTGTAGTACAATTGGGTCTCCTCAACAAGTTGGGAATGATTCAAGACCAAAAATGTGAGAAGGGGGGTCACTTCTCTACTACTTCTTGTTCTACAAGCCCAAAGGAGAGACCCTAGCAATTCTTAACACAAGATGATCCTATACACACAAAAATTTGTCCACAAATGCATCCTCCATGGCTATGCTCCTATTAAGTGTCACTTGTTACAAAGCCACACATTTGAAAGGAAAACACATACCTCAATTGATCCATTACAAATATATACATGGATATCCATAACTTGTTGGTTCTATAACATATATTTAAAGCACAACCAAGCAAGCATGAAGAAAAGTAAGAAAAGTTTATAACAAAGAGGCCTCTAAAGATTTGCAAGCTAAAACAAAGGTTTCAAAAGGGGTAGTATAACAATCATTAATTAAAAAGAGGGGGTTGATCATTCGACTTCACATGTGCCTTGGCCATCAAGCCAAATCTACAAAGCTTAATATGAAGGAGTCGGAAATAATGTAAGAGTTGCATCAATCTACACAATTTTTACAACTACCCACAATTAGAACAACCATTAAACAACGTCAATGAGATTTAACAATCCGTCAAACCAAAATAACTCAAAATTTGAAATATAGCATTAGCTAAGTTTATTGAGTGCAAATGAAACCACAATTCCACAAGGATTTTAAAACTAAATGCTTTAGTGATTACACATCGGCCTCTACACCTATTTACCAAGTGGATATTCTAATAATTTGAGTGAAAACAATTTTGACTCAAATGACAAATTCCTTTCTAAACCACTATCTCATTTATAACTCAATAAATCATATATGGCTACTCTTCCACACCTTCAATACAACATCTTTGAATTGATAACTATTACTCCTCAAAACATCTAGAACAAAGTTAAAATGAGCACCTATAGACTATCCTACCATAGGGATTAGAGACCCGGACCAAAAATGGCCAAGTTGGAAGATGATTTGATGAAGCACACAAATCATCAACTTATTCAATTTGAGAATTGTTCAAATTTGGAAACGGGGGAATTTAGAGCTACCAAGAACCAATGAAAAAGAAATGAGTATACATATATCAACCATGTATCATATGACAATTGGAAAATAATTATGAGCTCACAAAAGATCCAAGGGCCCCAATTGAATTCTATAAGCAACATACAATACTTAAAGATCTGTTGAGAGGCTACACCCACAAGTAAGAGTGAGAAACTATAGAAATGAGATAGAAAATGATGGAAAACGCTGAAAATGTTGTCAAAACTTTGTTATCAAAATATAAAAATATCCCCATCGTTTGCTTAAAAATACAACCAATGTGTAGCCCTTTAAAAGAGATTTCCAATGATACCATCCACATGTTAAATGGAGGTCCTTGTGAAAAGATTATGGCAAAAATACTAGACCATAATTTTCCCCTTTGTTTAAGCTTGTGACCTCCTCAAGCTCAATTTTATATTAACCTTAAACAATGAAACTTAATCCCATGGTAGGCATTCTCCTAATCATTTTTGCCACGTATGTGTCTTAAAACTTTAACAATTGCAAATTTGAGACATGTGTCCTCAATCGGTTTCACCACTCATCGCAGGGTCTCGAGGTTTTGAATTTTAATCTTTATATACACGGGCCACCGATCTCTTCCGCATGGCACACATCAAAGCCATTACCTACCATGAGCCTTTGAAACCTCATTCTTAAGCATTTGGAAATTTCGTTTCTCCCCCAATACATGTCATGTGTCAATAAGAAACGCTTGTCCTTAGGGAAACTTGTTAATTAGAGTGATATTAAACCTACCACAAATTTTAATCATTAAGCTTAAAGTTGGCATTCTCTCTAACAAAGGAAGTGAACAAGTTAATCATCATCTAGACATCTTGAGGCTAAAAATCCTTAAAATATTCTAATTTCTAAATGGATCGTGTGTAGACATGTAGATTAAGGGACACAACCAACTTTCGGGAGTGATAAACATAAGTTTGTCTCAAAATGTGTGAAATAATACCCTTAAAACCTTTCAAGTTCCAAATTTTAATCACAAAGCCCCAAAATGAAGTGGAACGATTTTGGGTACCAACATCTGTTGAATTAAGGGAAAACTCATATCATCTTAGATACACAACCCACAAGTGAACAATGCCTAAAGAAGAATGGAGAAAGAGAACATGTATATTTTTTAATTATGGGGTGGTGGAGAAAGAATAACACCGCATCATGGAATGTACAACCTATAGTGACACACGGATCAATTACGAAGATAACCTAACTACCTTGTTTGAGGAGACGCGGCTTGATAAATCATTAAATTTCTTGATCAAGATCCATGGTAGTAAATTCAACATCATATAAAAGGAATGAAAATTTGACAAGAATAGTTGGGCTCCTATGTGAGATGGTTTCTTTTACACAAATCTCTTCCTATTGTTATTGGTCTCATAGACTTCTCGGTCATTGACATTATTAAAATATTTCAATTCATAAGCTATACGTTTCTCAAATGCTAAAAGTAAGTAATCAACATGTTCCTCACATAAGTGAGGTGAAATTGAAGGTTTCATCTTTTACTGTTTAATTTGAAACTTTTATCGTGATCAAAGAGGATTCTTGAAAATTTATTTGATTCATACCAAAATATCCATTTTATAGTTTGTGGTAACTCGATCTTATTAAAAGGTAAAGGGTATTCTAAAATTATATTTAAAGGTTCATGGTACTTCCAAGATTACCAATCTCTTTCCATGAGATGTCCCACATATTTCCATGGTAGCATAATCAAATATAGGTAGATCAAATATGTCATCATTAATGTTTGCATTAAATCTTACTTAGTCTTAATTGATGGCTTTCGAGGGTCCCAGTAGAGGCCACACTTTGTTTAGGTTAACTCACTATGTAAAACAATGCCAAGTTCCAACATAATTGTTGCCTCCGTTCTAGTGGAAATAAGCCCCCAATCCAAGTCAAGGGGTTCCTCTTATGAGGTCAAGGGGAAACACCCAACATGGGCTGGGGGAACATGACAAGGACATGATTAGGGGTCCCAATGAAGGGATGCATATTGCCACATAAGCCACAAATTTATAGTCGATATCACCAAAGAAAGATCTCAAACACATCCTAATAGAAAAATTAAATATTCCTTTACTAACTATGATAAAATATTATAGAATTTGGCACAAACAGTATTTCATACTCGTTTACAATCTCAGACAAAGACTCTATAGAAGTTCCCTAAAAATTTAAGTCCCACAACCTATCCTAACTATGCTTACAAACTCTATTAAGCTTCTATAGAACCAAACTCCACTCTTTAAAGTAATAGAGCTCAAAAATATTGCTTGCTAGCTTAATTTAACAAGTACTCAATAAATTGTCCTAAATAGATTGATAGATATATGGATCGATGCGCTACATATTTACTATTACCTTTTTTTTTTTTTTAGAAATGGGCAACATAATAAATATACTCTAGTAAGCAAATATACTCTTGCAAAGATGCCATAATATGTTCAAATTACTATTTCTCCCATCATGTTATTTACAAGTAACATCCCATGAAATCACTTTCGCTTAGATAATGATATACTAGGTCTCTTTGTTTGTCCTTGGACGATGAAAATAGATCAAGGCACATGTGTGTTCCTCCTACTTGTATTAATGTTGATAGGAGATCTTAGAGCCTCACATATATGCAATATGCAAATATCCAACATGCCAACTTAACCTAGAAGTACCGCAAGGTGCATGGTGGCAAATAAGGTTTTACATTATAGACACCCTAAAAATACATGCTTATTCCTAGTTTATCCTTAGTTATTCACATCCCCTTTAGAATTAATTAATTAAATTAATTAATTCATACTTTGAATATTTATCCCTTTTAGATTTAATTCAATTAAATCTATCATATTCCTTTAGAATTAATCAAATTAATTTTATTATCTTTACATCCCTTTTAGAATTAATTAAATTAATTCTAATTACACTTAAGCTATACTCCTACCCCCTTTAGCTAATTTAATTAAACATTTATTTAATTAAATGGTTAATTATCCTCTCATAACTCATAACTAATTAAAATTTATTTAAATAGAAATAATTCTATTTATCTACTCACACTCTACTTCTAGAACCCTACAAAGGTGGGGGCAGAAAAATTGCACGTAAAACCACCTTCCCAAATAAAATTAAAACATTCATTTCCCCTGTAAAGCTGCAACTACACAGACCAATTCCAATGTCTATTTTAGGAAATTACAATCATGAACTGGTAACACATTTAAACCTTGATCTAATATTCATGTCCTTACCCTCGAATATAAAAACAAGCAATCCTTTGTAAATCATCCCTGGAAACTTTATGTAATAGTAGCCAACTTCTGCCAAAATTGCCATTTGCATCCTCGTGATTAAATTTGCTTGCAACATTGTCATTTCTACATTTGGATCGATTCAAGAGCATCCACAATCCAAGAACTACAAGATTCTACAAGTTTAAATGCTTCAAGCAATCTTATCATTTGAGGTTTGCAAGGAAGAGTTTGGAGAAAGGTTTGTTGTCTTGATTTGTTTATCTTTCACTTTTGCCAAGTTTTTCACATCTTACGACACCATTACACAATATCCTCATAGTACCAAATCTAACTTCCATGAGCAAGGTATGAATTCCACATGATGGAATGGTTTGATACAAGCCTTATGCAGAACATTAATGGCCAAAGAGCTAGGAAAATCACTTTGACATAGAGTATTACTTGATGTATTGCATGAGGCTAAAAATGGTGTTTGAGAATCATACAATAGTGGATAGAGCTTCACATAATTATGTGGTTTGAAATAGGGTATTTCTAGGTTTATGCAAAATCCTACAGACTTACACGTCATTACGTGGCACTCCATAAAGTTTAGCAATATTGCACAAAATCAATACACCTTCGCAAAACTATGTGGCATCCTTTGCAAAGTGGTGCAGAACCGAGGATGAAAGAATGATTGCAAAGTATTTATTCAGTTAACTCTTACTATTTTTTGTTGATATGGGATTATGCGTGAACTTGGATGTTCTTGCATCATAGACCTTGGGTAAGTAGAATCATTGGCTCTTGCTAAAATGGGTCTTGTAATGATGCAAGGCATCATTACTAGGGCTAGTTTAAGGCTAGAATAGTCAATTTTGGCTTGTAAATATTCTTAGGAGTCCTAGGTGTCATTTGGTTTGGGTTTGGTGAGCTCAAGAGATCAAGATTTCAAATTAGGAGGTTTCCCTCCAATTTGAATGTTTGAAAATTTCAAGTTCTATTTGAGCCGTTTTGGCTTCTTAGGTAGATATAGAAGTTTAAAGGTGTATTTTAAGCATGTTATAGTTGGTTACGTCACAACATGGTCATGGAGTCTCTTTTGGGGATCATTTTGACTTGTAACTTATAATCTTGCTTTTGAGCCCCTTATTTGCATATAACCTCCTCTTGAAATCTTGCTTTCATAACCCCAAAATATGTTATGGAGAAGCTTGAGCAAGGGGAGTATAAAAATTTCTTTGTAACTATTTCTAAAGCATTGATCAATCAAATAGGACGAATTTTAGAGCTCCAAAGGTTCGAATGGCACTATTTTAGCATCAAAGTTCATGATATCAAGATCGTATAGTTTTCCTTTATTTTTAAGACCGCAATTCTCAAGTTAGATGTTGCTTGGATGTAGTTGAGCAACATCGAAGATTAGTTTGGGTGGTAAGAGAGGTTTTGCATTGTGATGAATGCATTTAAAAGTGTAATAAAAGGTTGTTGATATTTTTTTGTGGTAGACTTTGTAGCTTGAAGCAAACCGTATTTTATAATAGCTAATCCTAGCTCTATTCGGAGAAGAAGAAGATTTCAAGGTGTAATCAAGAAGCATACTCAAATAATAGGCTAGGTGATGTAGTTTAGATCTTCAAAAGATCCCGAGAAGAAAGCAAGACATTATCATTTTGTTGGAAAACCTAACAGCTTCAATTACCCCCGTTACAAAGAAGCAAATTATGGTGGTATGAGAAGCAAATATGTGTTTCTAGGTGCATGAGTGGACTACTTTTGATAAGTTTTTAAGATCAATTTACGTGCACGTATCATCCCTTAGTGATATGAGACATTGAAATGTAGTAATTTTTGTTTTGGTGAAGAAATACCCTTTCTCGGGTTTGTTATGAAACTCTCTTAGGGTTTATAGAAAATAGATGAACTAAAGGATCGGATCATCGAATTAGGAGTTAGAAATTTGTAAAAACCTTCCACATAGAGTCTCGATAATATTCTAAAGAAATTTTGCGTTGGTTACGTCTTCGGTACTAGTAAATCCTAACAAAGATAGCTACGAGTCCTGTAGCATGGTCTAAGGGACCTAGTGGGAATTTGTCTCGAGAGTTTAGTGAGCAATTTTGTTAAAGAAGTGCCCCTACAAATTTACACATTAAAAGAAGACCCAAATGGGTATTGGAAAAGGATAAGATTATTCTTGGGGAGTCGGTATACCAAAAGATAAGCTTAAATTTCATTCACACCAAGGCTGGAAAGAGAAGTATAAGCCTGAGAGGCAAGAGTGAAGAAAGGACACCTACACTGGCAATGGAACTAAATCCATTTTCCCACACTTGAAAATTGATAAATGGTACTCAAAACAATCTAGATCTTTTTTTTGAAAGCTTGTAGATTGCCCTAAACTCCAACTCACCAACAACCTAATCCTCAAAAAGCCCACTTGGCAATTTTTACATAAGGTGATCAAAGCTACCAACGCTTGTGTTTTCAGTGATTTGAATGATTGAAATGGTCTAGATAAATAATAATAAACATGTGTGAAGCATTGATTTACCTATTTTGAGCTTTTAGAGTAGTTTGTCATGTTGAAGGCTTCCTAGCATAAAAGGAAAATTGTCAAGATTTACAAGTTAAGCCAAGGTGTAGATGTTTTGTTCAATCTAACTTATTGGAGTATGGACTCATAGGCATGTATAGAGGTTAGTACTACTATATTTGATCATTTGAAGCCAATTTGCAAGTTTTGAAGATTTCTTAGATTGTGTAAGACAAGCTATTAACACGACAAGGGTGATTGATTGCTCTGGTTGAGTTAAACCTGACTCGATTATGACTGTGAATTGGTTGTATGCTCTGCATCATGTAATGTCTATAATGGAAAGATTGTGTCTCATAATCTCTACTTTGCTAAGCTACGACACATCCTCGCTTTTGTGCCCTTCTACTTTACCAAATATTTTTGTGCTCCTTTATGTGTGTTGCCTTTGATACATGCTCTCCTAGAATGTATTCAATTTTTTTGTGTTATTGTTCTAGTAGTTGATGTATTGAGTATATATATTTTTTAATTTACTACATTCCAATCTCACGCCGCCTTCCCTATGGAGTATCGGTATAAATCCACTACATTAAAGATAGGAAAATGTATAATCCCTCTGAAGCTCTATCTAATATACATTTTGTACAAATTTCTTACGACTTTACATGCTCCAATCTTCATTCATTTTAATTTATATTAAGTTCCTTTTGAGAATATATATTTGTTCAAGTGCATAAAAACCATATCCCTAATATGAAACATTAATTCTCTCCTTCCCAAACATGAGCATTGTTTGTATCATGTGTTGTGTTTCTTGAGACATTTTTACACTTGTGCACCTCCTTCATATACTGTGCAAAATATTTACCTTTTATGTTCCTTCCTCTCTCTTGTTGTAAATCTCATAACTTTGAAATTCCTCTTAAACTTATTGCATAAATAATATAGAAATGTATCTTCCTAGTGATCCTATTCACATAGTTTTTATGATAGAACTATCCTTATGCAAGGAAAGAATCATGCATCCTTGCCTTTTTCCAACCATACATCACAACAAATTTCCAAAGATGTGGTTGAAAACTTCTAATTATCCATTCATTTATAGTTGGTATGTAAAACTAAACTACATCTTTGTTTTCATCTTCTTCAACAATATGTGCCAAAAGTGACCCACAAATTTGGTATCTCTGTTAGACACGATGCAACATAGCAAACCATGCAGTCCCACAACTTTCTTGAAGAAAAATTAGTTATATATATAACATCATTAGTCTTCTTACAAGCAATAAAATAATCATGCTTTAAGAAGTTGTCTACAAAACAACAAAGATAGAATCACGACCCTTATGTGTTCTTAGGAATCTCAAATCAATTTCATTCTTACATGCTCCGAAGGTTTCTTGGTACTAGAAGAGGTTACTATAACTGATTATTTTGACTCTTTCCCTTTACTAACCCACATACTCTTCATCTCTACACATATTTATGAAAAAAATTAACTATTCACAACCAATTTAAGTAAATTTCCACTTATTTGTGAAGGTGTCTTATCTATCCCACAAAGACCTACTTATCCTTTGAGTGCATATTTTTGATAAAACTCTCCCTCATCAATCCTTGCACTATGTATAATTGTGCTCCATTGAATAGTAATCCTTCTTACAGACTAATAATCCAACCAAAATGTTTTCTCAATGCTCACTTTGTTCTATGGATGCTTTCCACGCCTCTTCAAAGTATTCATTTTCTATGGATATTTCATGCATGGCATCAAACCCTACTATTCCCACTTTCATCTTATTTAACAATACATGTCTCCTACTCAAGGTGCATGTGCAACTCTATTTGACTTTTCATTTATGTGTTTCAATATAATGAGTAAATCTACAAGAATTCAACACATTTCATGTGCCTTTTATTCAACTCTCCCTAACTATTGATGATTTTTACTTCTTGCAAGTATTTATACTACACAATTTCATTGGGCAAAAATAGTGCCTCCACTTCTTCAAAACTTACGCTATGCCATAGAACTCTTGATTGTAAACTAAATATCTTCTCTTCGCATCATTCAGGTTTTACTACTAAAATATGAAATGGGTTTACCTTCTTGCTCATCACATCTCCAATGGCATTCTTCTTGAATCACAATCAACCTTAAATTCTAGATTGAAATCGACAACACTATTATTGGTGTATTTGTGACATTCTTATTCAACTTTTGGAATGCATATCTTTTGTCAACCATCCATATAAACTCCTTCATATCCTTCCACATTACCTCTATGATTGGTGCACAAATTTCTCTAATTCTTCTTATGAACTTCTTGTAGAAGCTCCCCAAACCATAAAACTACATGATTCAATAAAAATTGGGTGATGGTCATTCTACTATAGGTTGCACATTCTCAACATCCATCTTCAATCTTCTTTGACATATCATTAGATATCATAAATCCCAAATATTCAAGTTCTCTCTCTATGAAAATAATTTCTTTCAATTCACTAGAAGCTTCTCTTTACACAAATGATTTAAAAATATATGCAAATAGACCAAGTGTTTTTCCTTTGTTTCTTGAAAATTAGGTTGTTGTCTAGGTATAAAATGATAATCTTAATCGAAGGATTTTAGCAATTCATTCATTAGGTTCTTTGAATGTGATCAATGACTTGGTTAGCGAAAATGGTATGACCAACCACTAATATAAACCATTCTATATTTTTCAATCAATCTTCCATTACCTTCTTTTATATTGATATGGTGATATCCACTTTTCAAATCAATCTTTGTGAAGTACTTTGATCCACTTAAATAGTCCATCAAATCATTCTTGCATGGAAAATGAAATCTATAGTTGATTGTAGTTTTGTTGATGGATCTATAATCACCGCACACTCTCCATTCACCTCCTTTCTTTAGCACTAATATTGTAGGTATTGCGAAGAGCTAAGAGGCTCACTAATAAATCATTTCTCAAGAAATTTGTGCACTTGCTTCATCATCTCCTTGTTATAGATAGATAGTAAACCTATATGCATATTTTTTGGTAAGCCAAAACCTAGTATCGAGTCCATCTCGATGATTTATGTTGCACATAGGTGGTAAACCCTCTAAAATATTTTTGTGGCATGATATCTACAAACTTTCCTAACATCTCCTTCACTTCTCATGAGATTTCCTCGCTTTACGCTACTAATTTTTCTCCTACTTGCTACATAATCTTGGGAATCCATACAAAACAATATGTCCTCTACCACCTTACTCAAAACTCCTTCCCTCAAATCAATAGAAATTGTGGTCTCCTCTCTACTTCTACACTTGCACCTTTCAAAGGATTCAAAATTTACTTTTATTCGTTCTTCACCAAAGTGTATGTATTTGCACATGTATCATGCAATACCTTCCAATCAAACCGCCACTATCAATTGATTAACACATTACACAAATCCATCATAAATAAATCACACATGACTACATCTTCATATGTGTCAATCTTTATGCACACATTACACTACTCATTCGCAAGTAACTAATGTCCTTTCAACGAGACATGAAACATTATACGCATTCATAGGGGCAATACTTTATAGACTAAAATTTTGAACCATCTTATTAAAGACAAGACTTTTGATGTTACAATTATCAATAATGAATTTTCAACACTTACCTCCAAAATTTCATTTGGTCTAGAATAGGTTCTTCGTTTCCGATGGTGTATTTTACATCATTATTGACTTTAGAAAAACTTTCTTCATCACAAAAGTTTATTTGTATTATGCCTTCTCTGCCTAAGATGCCTTACTCTTTACATCTACATAATGTGCAACATGGTTACTAGCATCATCTCTTTGCATTACTACTTTGTACGGCTTTTGGACATTCCAATGTTGCTTTGTACACATTTTCTAGAATAGAAACAAAATCCATTAAATCCTCTACATCTTTCATGTCTTCTTCCTTTAAAATAAGGTTTTCCTCGGCTCTCTACACATGTATGATCATGCAAGGAGGCTTCTTCACCTTGTCTTAAATGATGTTGAGTACCACCGCTTGATCCTCTACCTCTATGCGATAACTTTCCCTTTCCTTATGTGGTACCCTATTGTGTGCAGGATAAGTTCTCTTCCACCTTCAACACAAATGGATAGGCTTCCTCCACTAATCTCATTCTAATCATGTTAAACTCATATATTTTATGAATAGTAGACATAGCTTGAAATATTTTTAGCATATTCTTCAACATGACCCACTCTGATAGTGAACCAACATGACCCACTCCGGTAAATATAATTCTTTAATGTAATCCTTCCCACTCACTTCCTTGTGGCACACGTTTTGTAACTTCTTGTAAAAGTTCAACTAATAGTCTATGGGCATAAACGGAGGATTTAATTTTATGACCGGTCTACTCTATTTCCTTATCCTCTCTTCGCCTTGACACGCTCTTTATTTGATGTTTCATTCTTAATTTTCACACTTTTATGGTGTTTATGCATCCATCCTTATTACATCGTGATGATAGTCTATTTGCATGGAAATAAGTAACAAATCAAAGGGAGACAAGTGGCAGGGTCATATTTATAGTTAAATTGGACGTTCTCACTTTCCCAATGGGAAAGTAAGCTCTGGTATCCAGATCTGTTGCCATAGAGCATTAAATCGAGCAAAATCATATTCGTTGTGGAGCTCTAGGTGGATGTTTTCTATTGGAATTTTTAAAAGTTAAAACGAAAATGTCCCTGCTGTCACTTTTCTATTAAATGCAGGATCAATCAAATGCAAATCTCGAAAAGACATCATTTATTGAGCCGAATATCTAATTTAATATGAAGACTTGTTTTCCATCACGGCACCGCCCATTCTTCAATTTAAAAGAGATATTTTCTGCAACTGCAAACACGAAGCAAATTTGCAATTAAGGCTTAGGATTTCCTTTATCTCTTCTCGATTTCCGAGGTAAAAGTGAATCCATTAAAACATGGTTTCATGGAGGGGCTATGTTTTTATTTTCTTCTAGAAATAGGTCTTATGATTGTTTTTGAAACCTACATGAAATAATAGAATATAAGCCTAAAAATAGGAGCTCCATTTTTGTTGCCCCCTAAAATTAAGAGGTTGCTAGAGAGGGGGGCTGTGAGTTTCCCCCTACAGTTTAGGCTCTTTTTTACCCATGTAGAACATAAGATGCAAGGGAATCCTATAACTAGCAATTGCAAATGAGTTGCAAGTTACGCCGGAGAGGGATTGAGTTTTTTGTATACAATATAGTTTGGATACAAAGTGAAGGTGAATTGTATCTGTATTGCATTACAAGTGGGGTTTGCGTATATATATGTGCAACACTTAACTTATTTAATGACGGAGATTACTAATGGCTACATCACCATTCATGACGGTACAAACGAAAACAAATCATTATCATTATCAGGATCATTATCTAGAATTTTTTTGTTTGTTTTGAATGCGCTAATCATTGCACTAATACCTTGGAACCGAGTAGCCATCATGCTAGCACTGGCACTGACACCATACCCACTCTTGCACTTTGATCCACATTGTTGAAGAAGGATTAAAAACCATAAGTTTTTAGCACTTTCGATTCAAATATTTTGGATTTGGTTGTTGGCAGTCAGTTCGTTGATTACACTTTTTTAAGTACGCAGGTTGGATCCAAGATCCGGGAACACTATTGTGAGCATGATGGGGGAAGGAGTGTGCACATGCCTTGTACGCCGTGTGCCAATTTTGTGTTACAAAGTCTTTTCTCCTCTTCCTTGTGTGCTTTAACGTTCTTTGTATATCTCATTCTTGCGTAGCGTTCAAACGTAAAAGCTGGTAGGATTTGTAGATCTTTGATGGCACAAACTCTTGACATTGTTCCGTGAATGTTAGTCCTTGATGGTCAACATTTCCGATGTCTATTGTGGCCTTGTCAAGAGTTAGGCCTTGTGATTTGTGGATGGTGAGGCCCCAAGACATTTTTAGTGGGATTTGGTGACGATTTCCACATGTGACAGGAGGTAGGGGCAAGTGGGTTGGGTTGAGTATGTCCCATGGGGGCCCTTGGTAGTGTTTGAAGTTGACAACAACAAAGGATGGCAAGTCTGGTGGTTGTGTTTCTGGGTTGTACACGACATCTGTCACTTGCCCGAGTGCACCATTAACCAATCCTGAGCTAACCCATAAGTTAGATGTCAACATGACCTCTTGTCCGGTGCATAGGAAAACTACTGGGTCCAGTTGAGTGTCATTGATGTTTGAGTCAGAGTTATGTTTGCTTTGTTCTGCGATGCTCATTGCAATTGGTACGTGTAAGGATTTTAGCATTTGTTTATTGTGCTTGCTTGCGAGGTCCTTTGTTGCAAATAGGTGCTTCTCAGTCGTGAAGATGGATTGCTCTGAGGTAGACATGCACGACTTTGTACGTGACATGAGAAGAGACCAATCCTTAACGGTTGCTTCTGCATTTCTGATGTTGGTCAACATTTCTCTGAATTCAAGTTGTGTCGGGTTTAATCCTTGTTGCCTAAAGTTTGTGTCCAAGGTGATCACGGTATCAAAAGCATGCCAAAGGGAGCTGCCTATTTTGTTGCCTGCATATAATGGTACATCATTGACCGGAGGGAGCTGGCCTAAGTCACCCACCAAAATCATTGAACAGTTGCCGAATGCGTGGTTACTATGTTGGGGGAATGCCTCACGAAGTCTTTTGTTGATGTTGTGTAACATTGTAGGACCTATAAAGCTCATTTCATCTATGAGTATGTAATGTACGGCACTCATACGCTCTTGGAAGATTGCTAGGGCTTGGCCTTCAAGAGGTTTCATGTCAGATATGGGTATTCGGAGGGAAGAATGTATAGTAGATGATTTTATATTGAATGCAGCAATACCTGTTGGGGCTAGTACAAGGAGGGAAGATTTAAATTTTCCAGTCATATTTTCAAGCCCATTTCTTATGCGTTGTATGAGGTATGATTTTCCTGTACCAGCGGTTCCCTGAATGATCATCTTCAATGGTGGGTGTTTCCCTTGTTGAGTTGCATGGGAAAGTACAATTGAGTATGCAAGGTGTTGTTTTGATGATAGTTGCAGAGCGTCTAATTGGGTAGGTGGAGAAACAAGTGGTGGTGAATTTTTAGTGTGGGCAAGGTCTATGAATTTAGGTGCACTTTTTTGTAAGGCAGCAGGGATGGAATGAACCTTCCAATCGTGGTTAATGTCAAAGTCACGAAGGCCTATCATGTCTACATCATCAATTGTTGTATTGAGTGTTGGGTGCATGCGTGATATATGCTCCCATTCAAATAGTTCTGCATGCAGCGGATTAGATCCCTGCGAGTTATTGTCGTCACTACTTGTCCCAGTTGCAGTTTCTTCTAGAGTAGTGGCTCTATGAACATGTAAAGGGACGTACGAGTTTTTCAATTTTCCCCATTGGTTAGTTATTTCAGATGTAGAGATGCCAATGTCTGTTTGGATATGTCGAAAGGGTTTATAAAGCAGAAGCTCTGTCCAGCAAAAATCCTCATAGTGTATCGCATCTGGGGTGGGGACATCACTGTATCGGGGAATACGCGGACAACAACAGGGGTTCTTCTTTGTAGCCATTGAGTAACTTTCCTTTGGCTGTTGTAGGACCAGGAACGAGCAACCTCAAAGAGGGAGGTGTTCTCTAATTGTAAAGGGCGTTTTATGTATGCATCTACGAATGAAGGGAATTGGAATGTGTTTCCTAGGTCTGTGAGGACACGTTTGAATACCTGCTTACCGATGGATAGGGTAATAAATGTTTGACTACAACTGGAGAGGGGGAGTTTTTGTAACATGTGGCATGTTTCTTGTGCACCAATGTCCCGGTCAACAATAGTTTCTGAGAGGAATTTGTTGTAGGCCGCCTTTGCAGGGTGATCGACGCTAACTTCATTAGATATCCTTGTCAACATGTGATGGTAGCTTTCTGATTTCTTCTCTGCCTTGGCTGCATATTTTGCAATGTATTGTAAGACCGCATGTCGTGACACAATGGGCTGACAGTCAACGTTGGCTCGCCATAGTGCTAGCATGTCTGAGTTGTGTATGTTGACCCGTGCGTCATTGCGTGTAGGGGTGTACTTTTTTTTACCTGTTTCATCTAAGCCCAAACTCGAATACTCTTGGAGTGGCCAAGGGGCTTTATATCTACATTGAAGTGTCCCATTTTTTTTCTGCAAGCAGGTTGCCTCACTACATTTTGTGTGGCGTTGCACGCGGTTCAACAAGTTTTCATAGTCAGCTACAGGGTTGTCTGTAAGTATCCCGTATGTGTCTAACAAGCATGGGTCATCTTCTTGCGAATGATGTATCCTAGGTTTTTCCACTCTCAGGGCCCCTTGGATTCCATGCAGTTACTAATTGGTCGAAGTAAGTCTTTGCCGCATCAAGTTCACGGGGGTTGTCCCAGTTTAGGACCTCCATGTTTGGTGCATTTGGAAGCCATATAAACCCGTGGATATGAGCCGAGCCTCGGTGTTGCCATTCGTACCTGTATTTTGCACAAAGAGGATCCATCTTGGTAAATGGGGTAGGGGTGGTATTGTATTAAAATCTAAGTGGTAGTGAGCTCACCTGTACCAGTAGTCGGTGTAATGCAAATAAATTTTTTAAGCACCTCCTCGCAAAATATTGTAAATCTTTTTTCCATGTATGCAGAGACGATATGGGGGTGCATGTTCAAGTTCGTGTTTCTCCATTGTTGGCTAGTTGTTGTGGGTGGCGTGGGGTTCCTGGCATTGCTTTGTGTAAATCTGGCCATTTAGTATCTGTTGCACTTAAAGTGAAGAAAAGCGTAGGGCTTTCTAGTTGGGTTATCATATCTGTGAGTTCATGTCTGCACTTGCACCAAAATGATTTAGTTCCTCACAAATTGGACCCAAAGCGCATTAGTTGCTCTGCAATGTGGGCATCTGGGTAGTGTGCAAGTTGCTGGCGTAACATCGAAACTGTGGTAGGCAAGTTGTCCCCTATATTTTTTTTGTGAAAACAACAGATGTTGATTGGCTTCTGTGGCGCAACATAATGTTGAGAATGAAGTAGCGAAAGTGCGGATGGCTTCCAAATCTGTTATCATGGTAACGTATTAGGTGCAATGTGTATTCATGCATGTGAACCCTTTTGATCCGTGCTTGGTGGAACAATGCAATCCCTGTAGGGAACAATGTTGGAAAAGCCATAGAGAGCAAACCCTCAGTGTTGTATTCGTTGACTACGGCTGAACCAATGTGTGGCCACTCAATTGACTGTAGCGGAGTTTGTTTTCTACCTTCGATGAAATTTGTTATTTGGTCAACTTCCGAAGTGGCTGGAGGGAGGGAGGACACAAAAGATGATGGTTGCCGCTCATGGGTATTTGGTGGGGAACTTGGGAGAAGGTCTGCTTCTGATTCTGCTTCAGCATTGTCTGGGATAGTTGAATTGAAGTGTGGTAGGGAAGTAGATATATCAGTACTGTGAGGTGGTAGGGAATGCAATGCAGTGTGGTCTAGGACAACATCCTTGTAGTAAGGGTCATGAGCTATTTTGAATTGCAATGCAGCCAAAACACGAGATCTACTTACAAAGCATTCGTAAGCTTTATTTGTTGCTCCGATTCTTCGGATGATTAAGATGTCCAAGTCTTCGACGCGCCGAGGCAAGTGTTTAGTTATGGATGAAACATCTTGGGGGAAGCATATGGTGTGGCCCCTATATTTGTATTGACCACCTACAACGTGAGTCACCTGCAATATTGGGTTGACCCTTGCTATCAACATTTCCTCAACTTGTGTAAGTGAAGATAAAACCTTAGGTTGCGGGCCTGGGTCCATGTTATTCCAACTTGAGAAGTGGCGATCATCTTTTTCAACAATGCATCTGTGATGGTATATGGGCACCTTTGTAAACCCTTGTACGTAGCCCAACATATAATTCATTACAACATGAACATGTGTTTGGAGGTGGGAGGTGATCTAATCTTTGGCGGAATTGGCACTTTGTGTATCTTGGAGTGAATGCGTATTTGGTGTGTGATCTTCGAGTAGGTTGACATGGTTGGCTATATAGACTGGTGCCTGTGTGTTCAGCTTTTGTCGTTTCATGCAAGCTATATGGCGACGATGTTCATTTAGGTTGTTTTTGTTGGCTGCATACCTCAACCGAGCCTTTGCATTTTTCTCAGTTCGTGTCAGGCCTGCGCAAAATGAGGAAAAAGGTAACAGTAATTAGGTATAGAAGGTAGTTAATGCATGCAAAAAGTAGAAGTACTTTTGTTTGATTGACGTGAAGTGTAACAATGTATGTCTAAACATCATTTTTTTGTTGTATTATAAAGACATATTAAGAACCAAGAGTGATATATAAATATAGGAAAACTTGAGCACAAATGCACATGGTGAACTGTCAACATGAATGACTATGAAAACCAACAACATGCATTAATATTAAAGGTTATATAACTTATGAATGCAAAAACCTATATGTGGAGTAGGTGGTATGGTAAGTATGTATTTGTAAGTTCCTAACATTGTGTGGGTACAGTATAATATGTTTTCTGAGATAGTGCAGGATCTTTTTCATCAATAGATAGTTAAGGGGATGCGAGGAATGCATCTAGTGGGGATTCATGCATGTTGAAAGTCATGTCCTTAACTGCAGCGACAACAGTGCACTGGGCTTTCTCTTCTGACTTGTAGACCTCTAGCTTCGCGGATATTGTGAACATGTAGCGGTGGAATAGAATTGGCTTAACAACAGGCCAAAACTTGTCGGGTGTTGGTGCAAGAAGTTGTAGCTCTTGTGCTGATATACCCATGATTGATGTAGCAACCTCATCAAAAGTAGTTACCCATGTTGTTGATGTGCCATCCTCAATGATGAAGTGTAATGCATATTTGTAGTCACAATGAGAGACATCATGCTTGCATTTTTGGCAATACCAAGAGGAGTTTGCAGTTAGATCAAGTTTTTTCTTGCATTCTGGTTGTTAACAATTGATGTGCATGCTGGATAGCTAAATGAGGACATATTCATGTGTATAATTGTTGCTTTGCGGTGGAGAAGGTGAGTGTTTTACCTAGTTGCGAGGAGGATTTTATGCCTGCGATATCGGTTTCCTCAATTTTTCCAATACTCACTGAAGGGTATGCAGTTGTAGAGTCGAGTGAAGTAAACCATGCACGCAGTGCATGAGCCTCAGTTATATCAGGATCTATGAAGATTTGTGTATTAGGGCCCGTGGCTAATGTTGTTCCTTTGAAAGATGTAATTTTTGCTCTCTTAATTGCAAGAACTGGTCTGATTGATGTCTGTGTAGCACATAGTTCACTTAGAAGTTTGCCCTCATTGTCACTGAAAGCACCCCATAACGTTGCCTCAATACATAGTGTCGAGTTATCACTAAGTAGGACTGTGCATTTGTGGTTGAAAGTACTATCACTTTTCCTTATAGTGGAGGGGGCAGTAATGGATAGTGCAATAGCTAGGAGGTCAATGGTGGATTTGGCGGGGAGGAGTTGATTTCTGCTATTGTTTTGAAACGGAAAAGATATTGCGGTATGTCCACAGACTGATTTGTACTAAGCTTTACAGAGGAGTCCAAGTCTAGGATGATGTCCCAAGGAGTTGTGGAGTTGTTGTAATCTTTTTTTGCAGTCCGCAAGGTGCCTCCTTTGATTGTGTATGTTTTACCTAGTTGTATTTGGTTGTAGTAAGAAGTGCAGCTTGGTCAAAAGAAGTCACCACTATATCTGAACTACTTTTGTCGATAATGTCGAAGCTAAAACCTGCCCTGTGCATTTGTCCATGCTATAGTTGTTTAGGTAGCCTTTTTTGATGACCCTGCCTTCAATAGTCCAAAGGCTTTGGTAAGGATTTAACGATTTTATTGGCGTGAGTTGCATGCAGTCTACAGGCGTCCTTCATGAGTAGTTGGTGCCAAAGTATCAGTGCGGGATGTTGGCATGTGTATAGCCAGTTGGGGAGGCACAACATGGAGGCAATGGAGCCTGTGATCTTTGGTGGTTCCTAAACAATAAAATAAAATGGAAATGAATTAGCAAATGGGGTAACGTAAAGTACGAGGGGGCATGCGCTAAACCATAAAGTGGGGTAACCAAGTTATGGTACACATAAAGTGTTTTTTTAGAGAATAAGCACGTAAAGATATGTACAGTGGGGAAGATGTTCATATAACACAACAATTTTCATGCTCATTCAAAGTAAAGTACGAAACATATGTACAACAACTATAATGTATATCTCATGATAGGCAATATACAAAACTTCTGACGGCGGTTTTAAAATGGAACAAGTACAACATATTTATGCAAGTATAGGTTTATCGAGTCACCCTTCAAAAAGAGGTTACTGTGGGTTAGTATAAAAGAGGTGGGCATATGTATGAGCAGTGCAAAGTCGTAGTAGGGGTGAGGTAGGGGCTAAAATTATAGGGACGCAAGATAAGCATTGAATGCAGCTCTAATGGAGTGTTCCTCGCCACCAGAGTAGTACTGGTCATAGCTTAGCGAACGAAGGAAAGTGTACAACGCGTCAAGCCTAAGGTACGTTGCATCTACCTTGTGCATCATGTCTAAGACAGTGGTTAAATCACTATCGAGAATCATCTCAATGGGATGAGAGACTCTGATATCCTACCAGAAATGGTTGAGCATGTAGTCTGCAACAGAAGTAGCCAAAGAATGGACAGAAGTTGCAAGCGGTGGTTGGACACTTTGTATTGAGCTTTCGTTGGTGGCTGCCTGGGTTGCATACGACTGAGGGGACCCATTTGAAGCTACCAGTTCAATAGGAGGGCTCCCGAAAATGGCACCAGAGGTATCATCAGATATTGTGATAATGGATGGACTTCCATTTGGAGTGGCCATAATACCTGAAAATAGCAAGCAACTTTGTTTAGTATAATTTTTTTTTACTGACAAGTACAGAAATACATATACATATATATGTCATGGATTTCAATAATTTGTGTAGCATTGAAGGTGGGAAAAAGAGATATTGCAGAATAATTTATGTTGGACGTAATAACAAGACATCTTGAGCTGCATACTCCAAATCCTAGACATTTCATCTATAACATTTGGTCATTCGGAGATTGTATCTCTAGAACATGCAGTATAAGTCCCCATCATGTATACCCACAAGTACGCAAACAAATTGAGGCCAATTGTATATTTGATTGACCAAGTAACAATCTATCGTTAAGGGCAATTAATCTACTAGTACAAATAAGCTAAAAAATATTACCAACCATTCATATTCTTGGTATATTTGGGGTGTCTGATTTAAAAAGACTTTGCACCCTGTAATCAAATATAAATATGTCAGTCAAATGGGAGGCACTCACCAACAGTAAGCCAACCCATGTCTCCAGCAGGCACATGACAACAACATAATCTAACAATAATGGAGCTGGTTGTAGTCTTATTATTATTGTCTTTGGCGTTATTCATGTATAAATCTACAACAGAAATTTTATAGGGCAAGCATTCATAATGGTTAGGCCAAAGACAGAACCATGATATTTAGTGAATGTCATGCAATTGAGATGGAGATGTAGTTAAAACAACATTTCAAAAGGAAAAATGATCTGTACATTCCTTTCAGTTAGAGAACTGCTGAAGAATTCTAAACATTGGCTCAATGAAACTGAAATTGCAAAGCAAATTACCATCTGATTATCCAATTTCAGGCAACATAATATACATTACATATACTAACGTATAAGGTGTATACTTTATATAAACATTCCTTTCATGGTCCCATACACTAAAAAGGTATCTTCATTCCATAATAGTTTGAATAGATAGATCATAGAATCATTGAAGATGTGATTGTACTGCTTAGAGACCTGATCCAAATCTTCTTTTGTCTTTTTCGGAGGAAGTAATCATGTCACAGTTACCTGCACATTCTAGGGGGAAAAAATGGAACTACAAAACAGAGAAACCCTAGGTTGAAAAAGCTTCAGTTGCCCTTCGAATACAATTTAAGCTATTAACAACAACTAAGACACGAGATAGATGTCATAGATGATTTCAAAAAAATTAAAAGGTGTTTCTTTTGGAAAGCAATTACAAAGGGCTCAACAATAGAAGTGCAGAATAGCCTGTTAAAAGCATGTATATGATCTGAAATTACAACAATCTAAGATGATGTCTAGGACTTTCATTCCATGTTAAGTATCAGATCTTATAGAAGGCAATTACTTGCAGGGAATATGCTAAGACAGGTCGATTGGCAACATAAAGGGTTAGGCGTACTGATTGTATCTGGTTGCAAATGGCTGACTGTAGGTTAAAACAAGATATTTGGAAATTTCAAAGAATAAAAACAAACAAACTCTTCCTGATATAAGCCAAACTCCGAGGCAACTTTAAATGAACTTAGATGAATTGCAAGCAGGTGCTTTTTTGGAGGCTTCTAAACAATTCCCTCATTTTAAAATTTACAATCTGCTCCTCTTATTCTTGGAACCTCCTTTTATACTATTTGATACAGGAGCAGACTAAAATCAATTTACAAGTTGGGATTATATTCGTAAATTAGATTTTCTGTTGTAGCATGTAAAACTTTAAAAAGGAATAATTAGAAATGTGATAATTTTTCAGAGTTAGAAGATTATTTTGATGGAAATAGATTGTTTTTCATCTTTCTTAGAAAACAAACAAAGGCGGCTTTATATTTTCAGAAAAACAACATAATTATTAGGCACGTCTTCTACATGAAACTTCTTAAAATTTTAGGAGGGAAAGATTCACAGAGAGAGGATCACGTACCAAAGATATTAAATGAAGTATTTGTGAGAAATATAAGTCTGTTTGGGGCTCACTGAATGGTCATGATCTCGTATTTTAAATACTGCTTATCATTGTTTTACAAATACAATATTGAGCGAAATTGCAGTACTTTTTTCCTTTATTGTGAAAAGCAAAGGGTTGTTGGGATGGGGTTTCCAACATCAACTTGGGTTCTCTCTTCCAACTTACATTTGCAGAGATAGAAGATTCATAAGGAAATCATCCATAATTCTCTGTATGCAACTATGGAAATGTCAGACATGCTCATTGGGCAACTCCTAAGACTTGTGATTGGATATTCATGAAATGTTGACAAGCAGTGTGATCATTGGCATTGAAGAGTGAGACATATATAGAAAGGCCACAATGGCATAGCAACAAAAAAATAATTTGCAAACCTGTTATATTTCTGAACTGTGGTGTATATGAGGCGAGAAGGGTGTTGCAAGTGCTGGCAAAATCAATCCGGTGGAGATGGTGCAGGATGAAAACTTAAAAATGCAGGGGTGTATTTATAGACAGAGATAGTTTAAACAGTCTGTAAGAGAAGGACAACAACCCAGAGGAAAAATCCAATTGAATTGCAAAGTGGTGGACGTATTTATGCAGTGTGTTGCATACGTAGCATGGGAGACAGATGGGACTGTGAAGCAGGCGGATGGGATTTGAGAATGGGCACTTATTTGTCACTGTAACAGTATAATTTATTTTCACTTTAATAAATGACTCCCACTCGTGTTCATCATGATATTGTTCTATTTTTAAATTAACTACACTGTAGGCATTTTTTTACCGACGGCTATTTCCCGTGTTCGCCATCTAGCTTGTGCTACCGCCGTTTTCTGTTGCCTCTTGTTCCGTTTTGCCTGCCTACAGGTCTGTGTCAGCTATTACGTGGTCTCTGGCTGCATGCCCTGGTCATGCAGGGGGTGGTTAAGCTGCTTGTCACCCGTATGCTCAACAGAATGGGCCGACACAGAATTGTCAAACGTTTTCTCTGCATTTAGTGGCAGCTGCCAAAACAAAGGCCTGACAATAACTATTTAAAAGATCTAATTCCACCGGGAAAAAATGTTATAGGCAGGGTGTTACTGGAATTTGACACTTTCCAGCAATGCCTTCTTCAAAGTAAACGCCTTCCGGTGAATAAAAGCACGGGACCTAAAATGCTCCTAAATTTAGCAATACCTATTGAGATATTTATGGAGCCCCTCCTCCATGGGACCATGCCCTTATATTGTAAATAGTTCCTCTCCCTCAAATGCATAGTTACTTTCCTCGTTTGAGTAATGACATTCTTTGTGTCCAGGACCTTTGTTTTAAGTTTTTATAATGTTGTTTTAAGCTTTTGTAATGCGTCCAAAGTGTGTCTTTCACTAGTATAACAAATGTTACATACTCCAAGCATTAATATATAACATTGATTGTGGTTTATATTTGTCCTTTGATTTTTTTATTCTTGTTTTCTTGCCTTTATGTTCTTCATTGATATAGTGTGTGAGGGTTATATTTACGGGGTTTCTAATGCATTATGTTGATGATAAACAAAAGAGTGATCCCCTTTCTTCTTTCATGCATCTCTATTTTCTGTTCATGTTGTATTCTTCTCCCTCTCCCCTTGCAGTGTTAGCTTGGGATAGTTTAGTGATAGCATTATAGTAGTTAGAATCGGATACAATTGTCCCTAGAGGTCTTCTTTGAAAGAGCCAAGGTCCCACACCTTAGAAGCATTCTCGTTGTTGTTCTTAGACACACAAATTCAACAACCAACACAACCCAACTACCAAGATATTTACAACTACTTTCTACCCGCACAAAAATAGCACATACCTCTAAGCGTCACATACCTATAAAATTCAAAATCCTTAGACCAAACTAATGTTTATACACATAAAAACTCCACACATGACCTAAGAATTCTCTCTGATACCATTTGATGCAATAGTGATCAAAGATCCCACGGAAGGGGATGTATTAGACCACACAACCCATAATTTTAGAGTTAGATATCACCGAAGCAAGATCTTATGCACATCCTAATAAGAATCAATGCATGCTTCTTTTATTAATTATGATGAAATATTGCATAATTTAGAACACATGGCATTTCACACTTAATAACTATCACATAGAAAGACTCTACATAAATTCTCTAAGAATTTGAGTCCTACGACCTATCCTAACTAAGCCAAGAGACTCTACTAAGGTTCCATATAACTGCTATCAACTCCTTATTGCAAAGAGTTATAGATTATCATTTTCTTGAACAATTAAGAAACCTCTTAATAGACTACCCCAGATAGATCAATAAATCGATGAATTAATACCTTGCATGCTTATTATTCTCTTATATTTATATAAAAAGTGAGAGAATAAAGATACATTTGCAAGTAAAAATACTCTTGCAGAGATTCCATAATATGCTCATATCATCGTTGATCCCACCACCAATTCACAAATAACATCTTATGAAATCACATCCATCAAATCAAGGTATACCGATTTTTTGATTTTTCTTAGGTGAAAAAAAGATCAAAACCCACATGTGTTCCTTCTAATTGTACTGATCTTTACAAGACATCCTAGGGCCTCCTAGTTGTACAAGACAAAAATCTCCAACATAGTGATATAAACTAAGTAGAGGTCTCATTTAAAAAATTGAATTCAACTTCTATGAGCAAGGTATGCATTTCGCATGACATAATGGGGTGAAAAAGGCTTCCACAAAACATCAATGGTGCAAGAGATAAACAAGGCATCACAACATAGAACATTATTTGAGGCGCGTATGAGCCTAAATATCATGTTGTGGCATTAAACAATATTGATTAGAGCTTCACATATTTACACCATGACACAATGTCTTGTAGTTTTGCATGACATCCTATAGATTTTTAGCATAACATGACACTCCATAGAGTTACATGTATTGTGACATAGGATTATACGTCACTCCATAAAGTTGGGCAATATTATGTAACGGCGATAGGGTTTTGTAGGACTATGCGGCATCCTTTTTCGTGAGGCAGGGGACCGAGGATGAAAGTGGGATTATGTGATTCTTTATTTGGATAACTTTAACTATTTTTGGTTGTTGTGGGATTGGACATGAACCCATATTCTCCTACATCATAACGGATAACAAGTTTTTTTTTCAACAATAACTTTTGATGTCATTCAACTCGATTCTTGAATGGAAAATGTCTACACGTGGAGGCTTAAGTATTTTGAATTCTATAATGATTCTTTAGTCCTTCGTGGTTGTATAACCTATGTAATTGTGTGTGTACATATATGCACATGTGCATGTGTGTGCACAATTCATCAAATTTTAAAGAGAGGATATTTGAAATTATCATACATTAATTTTAGAAGAAAATTTTAAACCATTTTTTTAATTCATAAATCACATTCGGAGAAATATGTAGGGGTGGGCGTGGAAAATTTCTACCCCATTTTTTTCATTGCTCAAGCTTTCCACCTTACAACATGTCCACTCCTTATTTTTGGGGAAAGTTTTAAAATTTTCATATTTCCATCATTTTTATCATCCTTTGTGGAACCGCATACTCATTAAAATAGGAGTTATGGTCCTTGTCGTACAACTATGCGTAAGTATTATTCACCATATGTGCAATGTAATTAACTTACCTACTTCATAAGATGTTGCCAATAGATTTATCAACATCCACTAAATATTCACCAACTTGAAGTTGGCAATTTCAAACTTACGTCTTGCTCCATCACTTCCTACAAAAATTATAAATAGATGTGGATTATAACTAGCAATTGCACATGAGTTGCAAACAACACCGGTGAGGGTATGAGTGTAAGGTTATTATAGAAACACTAAAGTACGATAATGAAATATGATAAAGTACTTAAGAAGTATCTCAAAATTTTGTTTGGAAATGAGACGTGTGCATTGATGTTGACATTTATGATGTGAAATGCCATTAATTATTTTGAGGTATCAAATATACTTCTCATTTAAAGGATTTCAAGTATTTCAGGGATTTTGTCTACATTATAAAATGGAAGGTTGAAGAACATTTGTATTAATATATGGAAGGAAGAACTTTCAAACAAGAGAGCTATGCTATGAGGCTATGTTATTTGTTGTCATGTAGTCTACACAATTTGTTGCCATATAATGTATTTGGTGATAAAATTTTGTTTTAGCATTTCAAATGTTTTTAAAAAGTGCATATTATTGTGCATTGATAAGGATGGAGAGATATAGAGGCAGTTGAACATGCTTATAAGTTTGAAAGACGATCTTGGAAAACCAATTTTGAGTGGGTGTATTAGTGTGCCATCATTTTAGCAATGCAATGAAACCGGAAACAAAAGTACATATATTGTGCATTTGTGTATAGTTTATATAAAACCTAAGGAAGTAGAAGATTAAGTTATGGAAACAATGTATGACGACGATGATAAAAATAACTAGTGGAGTATGGAAAGGTATGAAGCACGTAATAATATTTTTGTTGTGTAAGATCAACATGACTACACATTAAAATTCAAATGTGAAAGCATAATTTCTTATTTAGATGTGCCTTGCAAAGAAGCAGCTTTCCACAACACGATGCAATTTTTTTCTTGCCCTATATTTCCTTCTCTAAACATGATTTCTACAACATGGAAGACAAATTATAACATTTATGTTAAGAACTATTTAGAAATAAGCATCGATAATAACACCTTTATTTTGGAAATGTACCACAAGCCTACACATTTTGAAAGTATAATCACACTAAAACATGTCCATCATAAGCACATTACCAAGAATAATGCAAGGTTGAAATTGTGAATTGAATTCTTCTTTTTGAGTTTATATAGTACTAGTTAAATTTGTATATTAGTAGGCCAATGCAATTATGGCTGCATGGTAAGATGTATGCATTGATTTTGAGGTCATATATTACATATATAAACTGTAACGTATATACAATTTAAGGTTACCATCCATGTAGTTATTATAAGGCAACACATTATAACATTGAACTGTAATGACTCAATATTATAATGTGACAACCAGGGGACAAAACAGGAGCAGTGAAGAGATTCAGATTACCATCATCAGCCTGAGCCTTCAACCAAGCGAAGGCCTCACAACCCCTGGCGCACAGCTTATCCGAAGGCCTCACGATCTGTTCCGATTTCAGAGGAGAAGAAAGGGCTTTAAGATCTGGATAATTAATCAGAACAGTCCCCGTAGGATCTGGAAACCCCATAAAAGACATAAAACGTGTCTCCAGCTCGAGAGAAGCTCCACGATCCACCATACCTTCTCTGAAAATTCGAGCCTCACTTTGGAGGTTATTTATTAAGTATAGTTTAATATACTTATTTCAATGTCATGTAGATTAAATATGATCCTATTTTTACGATGGTGCTATTGAGGAGGGAGTTATTTACATCTTCCTTTCATGCTTCCTCTTCCTTTCATGCCTTTAAATTTTTGTGTACATCATTATTGCATAACGCTCAAATGTAAAAGCATACGATATGTGTAGGAATACTAATGAATGTATTGTTGAGACCGTAGTAAATGTCGGTCCTTGGTGGTCAACATTGCTAATGTCTATTGTTTCCTTATCAAGTGGCATTCCTTAAGATTTGTGGATAGTCATGCCCCATGACATTTTGACTAGGATTTATCGTCAATTTCTGTGAGTGACGGGAGGTAAGGGCAAATGAGTTGGGTAGAGGATGCCCTATGAGGCCCGTCTTGCTTTTTGAAGTTGATAATAACAAAGGATGGCGAGTAATGGGGTTGTGATTTGGATTGTAGACGAGCTCCATGACCTTCCCAAGAGCCCCATTATCCAATCTAGATTTGACCCTCTATCAACATGACCTCTTGTCCTATGCACAAAAGTACTATAGACTCCAACTTAGTGTCGTCGAGCTCTTATAGCGGTCAATGTCTTCTTTGGTCAACTTTTCTTATAGCAAGAATGGAAGGTGCAATGATTTTAGCTTTCACTTATTGTGTGTGGTTCCTAATTCCTTTAATGTGTTCATATGTTTTGCTCTTGTAAATGATGCTTGTTGTATTGGGGACATGAAAGAGTTTGATCGTGACATGAGGAGATTTCCGATCTCATTGTTGGGTTTGTATTTATGATGTTGGTTAATAAATTTCAAAATTCCAATTGGTATGGGATGCTACCTTGTCTAGCAAAAAAATATGTCTAAGGTAATGACCGTGTTGAATTCGCACTAAAGTGTGTGACCAAATGAACTACCTACATATAGTAGTATGTCACTAACAAGGGGCAATTAACCTAGGTCACAACCAATATGACTTAGTGGCCACCAAAATATTTGTTTCTATGGTGAGTGAATGCCTCACATAGTCTACAATTTATATTTCTTAGCATTTTTGTCCCTACGAAGCTCATTTTGTCTATGAGATTGTATTTTAGGATAAGTGCACCAAGTTGGGGGCCAAAAGGGGGTCTTAAGTGGACACATTTTTTTGAAAAATAAAAATCTTCAACTTCTACGAGTTATTTGAAATAGTTACACTCAAAATTGGAAGATGTTATAAGAACATGAATCATAGCATTTTGAGTCTAGTTTCTAAGCTACTAATTTTTTTTTGAAAATGGTTAAGTTTAAGTGGGTCAAATAACTAAAATACCAACATGTGCTCTTGTTTTTGTTAAAAAACATAGTAGACAATCTTTCGTGCCCCCACCATTTTTAGCACTATTTAGTATTTTTGAAAACCCTTTGGTAGAAAGATAGATAGGAGCATCTAGTTTGGGCTAAGATTTTTTTAGCGAGTATTTTTTTATGATTTTTCTAGTACAAAAATTTTAAATTTTGAAAAATAATGGAGCTCCGACCATGCTCCCCCTTAACTACCTCAAAAAATATCAAAAATAGTTTTTTTAATGATATGTATAGAACTAGTCCTAGTTTGGGCGTAAATTTTTTTATTCAATTTAGATGAGTCGGAAAAAGATACACAAAAAAATAAGCGTTTAGAGGTATAAAAGACATAGTTTGAAATAAATATAAATGGAAACCTTAGAATAGTAAGAAAAATATAAAAAGTACATATTTAGAAAGAGGATAGTTTTCTTGATGTTGTAGGCAAATTTTTTAAGAAAGATAGAACACGTTTTTGTAGGATTTAGCATGGTGGAAGGTGAGTTTTTACATATTTTGTCAAAAACACGCAGTTGTTGTTTTGTGCAGGTCCAAGGCACAGGTTTGGGAAACCAAAGCAATACCAAGCCTGTAAATTCTTGGTTTGGGGGCATAATAAAGGGAACGCAGTATGCATTAAAACACGTACGTGTTCCGTGGAGTATAGGTGATATATGTGTTTTTGGTATGCTTATATTTACAAAAATAAATGTTTAAGTATAAGCTTTTCATTATATAATTAATGAAAAACTTATACTTTAAATTTATTTTAGTAAATATAAGAAATTAGGGTCACTCTGCACCTTATGGAACTAGTCTCACAACTCCATGAGTCACGGTTTAGGAGATAATTTTTTATAATCTAATTTGGTCAATACATAGGTAATTTTCATGATTTCAACATTCAACCTAAAGCTTTTAGCATTTAAATTCTACAATCGATGTTTATTTTGGCAACGAATGAATATAGTCATTGTTTAGGTTTTGGGGCCTTTTGGATTGTTTACTTGACATTTGTAGGAGTGTTAGATGTGTCAAAATTATATTTTACAAACCTCACAACTCTAAAAGGAAACAACAACTTCTCAAATATATGCACTCATGAAATTCCTTATAATACATAACAAATCAAAACACATGTGTTGGACATAGTGTCATTGGTGTTGTCATTGATGTCAAGTTGCATTGATAGCAAAGGGTGTCTAGGTGGCATATGAGTCAACATGAGGTGTCAATCATCAAGAAGCATGAAGTTTGATTAGTAGTGCCTGTTTTGGTGTCATGAAGTGTTGCATTGGTGAAGTGTTGGTTTGGAAACAAAATGGGCAGCTTCATTGTTTTGAAATTATTTGTGACACCTTCAAGTCTTAGAGAAAAGTGGATGTCTCCAACATGTAAAGGATTTACTTAGCTTTCCAATGCCTATTTTTTTCCTTCTAACTCCTTATAGAGCTCCTGGAATCTTCTAGATAAGTTAGGTTTCACCATTAGAGTGTTTGTTCCTCATGTAGAAAACCCGATGTTGAGCAGATAGTCCTTGAATGATCAAACATTTCCTAAATCTTCCTAAATTACCTTCAACACTTCCAAGATTCCCTAACATCACCTCTAGGATGCTTAAGATATTTCTTAAACTCTCCCGGAGGTGTGTTTTAATAGCTCTAAAGTGGCCAAAATAAATAACATGCAAATTGAAAATTTTGAAGCATGACAACTAAGCCCTTAGTTGAAAATAAGGCTTCTAAGTCACTGTGCATCCTTCCTCTGGTGATGAAGGAACATTTTGTTAATAATCAAAGTTGGCTTTCTTAGGTGACTAGGGGTATCTTGGGTCCACTTGAGATGGTCATAGCTTGTACTAGTCCATTTGGACTCCACAGAAAGAATAGGGAGTTTCCTCTCAAATGTATAATTTGAATATTTGAACTAGCTCTAGGTATGTTATAGGCTTAGGTGTTAAGTGACGATCCTCTTAGACCGAGATATCATATTTGGAGGTTAGAGACTATTTTGCAAAGCATTTTCACATGTAAATATCTTGTTTTGGATTGTCTTCTTATCTATAATGGTGTTCAAGGCTTCATGGAACCCTCACAATGTCCAGGAATGGAAAATAGATAGAAAGACTTACTCACACCATATTATACCATGTTTTAGAAGTTTAGTAGTATGTAGCATGAACATAATGATTCAATGGAATCCTTGAGTCTATTTCAGGGAATTGATCACAAGGACTTGGTGTTGTAAAAGTCAAGAAAAGGTAATAAGCCATCTAAAGGAGGATTTCTTAAATTAAATTTGCGTGAACACAATCCTAACTGTGTGTGCCCAATCTTAAGGGCCTAGAGTAGAACATTCATTGTAAAAGTTAATAATTATGCCTTGTAGATTCCTTGATAAGTGTGGAGGAAGGTAATAAGAAGACCAAGAGTTTCAAAATCCCTAGTACAGGTTGGAATAAGAATAAAAGCAAAGGAATGTGCAAATACAATCTAAAGCAATGTTAATGCCTAGTTTGAGGGCTAGGAAAGATGTACTTTTAGAAAAATAGTCTTTATTCCATTTGTTTGAAGTTGGTGGAGCCTCTGACAAGTTGGAGGAAGGCCTAAGGGCATTAAGGACTCATAAAATCAAGGCATAAGGACAAAGTATTGAGTGGTTAGTAGGTAAAGGGAGCAATGTACAATCATGCTTATTTCTTGTGACTGTCAAGACCAACCTTCATTAATAGATGTGTTAGGAAACAAACTCATAAGGAATTTTTATCTATCATTGAGGGAGTGGTGTTAGAACATTTTGAATCCTTGAGGAATAGGGGAAAATTCTTACACAAATTTAATCAAGAAGGGTAAGGGTCCCGCATAGTTCCATAAAGAATCCTAGAGAGAGGGTAAGGGTTTGTATGAAAATCCTTAAGTGAAAGGAAAAGTTGAGTGATTTGCATTAGTGATTAGGAGAGGGGTAAGCACAGTGAGATGAGCTAATAGAAGATTGATTAAAATTCAATGTGAAGGTGAAAAACAAAGTTGAGAAGATTGTTAGAGCTTGAGCAAACAAGGAGTCTTAAAAAGCTAAAAGTTGAAAATCTAGCAAGATGATGGATAAATGAGTAATGGGGCATTGAGGTGTGTTTGAGTAATGTGTATGGGTGTGTTGAAAGGTGGATGTAAGGATGAAACAAGTGCCAATCCATTAAACCCTTAATTTTTCTTTCAAACCCTAACTAGACCTACTTGAAACAAGGGAAAAGGAGAAAGTTGAATTGGGGAAGTTGTATTTTGAGTTGAAGTTATATAAAGAGGATTGTAGGGTACTCTATATCATTTGGCCAACTTTGTCATAAGTTCAACCTTTACCCTAGCTCAAAGGAAATTCCTAATAAGATCATTCAGTGTGTAGGGAATAGTGTCTAAGGTGATTGATCAACTCATTTGGATTTATACGAGACTACTTCTTGTGAAGGCCATTTTTAGCCATTCTATAGCTAATTGAACACCCTTAGGAAGTTTTTAGAGAAAATATAAAGCATCTAAGGGTGATTTCAGAGAGAATTGAATATTTATAAGTAAATTTAGGAAATTTTAGGAAATAAAATCTCATTCAAGAGCAATCTGTTTAAGACCGGGTTTTCATGTAGGGAATGAAAGCTAAAATGATGAAAGATGACTTCTTTGGATGATTCCGAAGTTCTGGAAAGAGTTAGGATGAAACAAAATAGGCATTGGAAGGCTATTAGAATACTCTACAAGGTGGAATAATCAACATTGATTCAAGGCTTAAATGTTTCTTTAGGTATTGTAAAACTCTTCAGCTTCCCCTCCTAGTTCAAAATGAAATATGACCTAAATTTTGAGTTACAGGCAAAATTAGATTTTTAGAATAGTTTCATTGATCGTAAAATGTGATTTGCAGTGTTTCAGATGGAGGTCATGAACATGTAACTCATTCTCCAATTTCATTCAATGATTCATCCCCTATCTAGAGGAGGAAACCCATTTCCATGAGGAGCAACTTGAGAAAAAAGGTGTCCATGTACCATAAGCATGCTTACACCTAGGTGTCATCTTGGTCAATAAATTGAATTGTGAAGGAGTCATCATGTTCAAAGGTGAAATGTGGATCTCAAGGAGTGACTTAATGATCATCATATCCTGACTCTATCATTATACCCAAATCTCTCCAAAGAACAAGCTAAAATGAGCTAGTCATGTCACCGAGGTATCAAGGACCATCATGTGTGAAGTATTAAGGCATCGTCTATCTCCATGAGAGACATATGAGTAAAAACATGTATGATAATCATGAATTTGATTCCATGAAAGGATGATTTTAGAGCCAGGAAAGGTGAGGGGATGATCTTTATATGGAGCACCATGTTTCTAAGAATGAGAAATCATTTGAGTTCACTTGATGCAATTCACTTGGTATTATTCGTAAAAACTCATTCAACACCTAGTAGTGTGATCACACCTTAAGGAGGAGGCACGTTACAATCACCTAATTTTTGCCATAGGACATGAATCCCATTCAGGAGCAATCCTCTATCTACAAAGTGAGGATATCATTTTAGTAAGAAGTAGATAAGCATCATAGAGTTTATTCATGGTCACTAGAGTGAATTATGGACCAAATTTAAAAATTGATACCAATTCAAGTAGTGGTAGGGCCAAAATCTAATCCAAAAGGTCAAAAAACCTACAAAACTACTATATGCATTCCCAAAACAAAGACCAACTACAATATATATGCCTTGAAAGTTTTAGGTCCTTTGCTTTGAAATCCTAAAATGAGTAAGTACTTGACCAGATTAAATTTAGAAAAATTTCAGACCTAGGGACCATTTCCATCAGTGTAGAGTGACCCTAACTTATTATATTTACTAAAATAAATTTAAAGTATAAGAAACAATAAAAGTATAAAGAAATCTTATACTTATAACGCATATGCATTTTAGGTTCTGGAAATACCAAACCATGAAAAATAAAACATGTGTGCTATTTAAAAACACATATGCATTTCACTGTTTTTGTATTTTTGTCCAAGTTTTGGCCCCCAAATGGTGCAATTACCCTTTATGGCCTTTATATGCTCTTGGAGAAGTTTCAAACTTATCCTTCGAGATCCTTCATCTCACAAATTTGTATTTGAAAACCATTATGAATAATAGATGTGTTTATGTTGAATGTAACATTGCATGTTGGAGCCGATAAGAGAAGGGATGACTTGTTTCTGTTATCAGTGATTGTAATGCATATTTTATGCATCCAATCATGTAGGACTTTCTTGTATCGTGTATCTCGAACAATCAAGTATTGGGTCGAAGAAAGAGGTTGTTGTATTCAATCAAGGGGATCGTCCCAATCAAATGGGTCCATGTCCGCACATCTAGAAGCCATACAAATCCACGTATATGACCGAGATCCTCTATGTTTCCATTTGTACTTGTGTTTTAACTAAAGAACTTGTAGTTGGTTAAAATGTTAATGAATTGGGACGAAGGGAAACAAAGGTTGAGTGTTCACACATATACCATAGTATTTTGTTGTGCTTTTTCCTGTATAACTTCCTCACTAAATATTCTCATCCTTTTCCCATGTAGGTAGATGCAATACAAAATTAGGTTTTGGTTTCTCCAACATTGGTTGTTGGTAAGTATGATTGGAGGAGAGCCTAGCATCACATTATGTAAATATGTCAATTTAGTATTTGTTGCACTTAGAGTAAAGAACAATGTAGGGAAGCCCAAATAGGCGATAATATTTGTGAGTTCATGTTTTCATCTAGATCAAAATGATCTTGTGCCCCTTAGATTGGAACAAAATCACATTCGTTGGTTAGCGTTAAAGGCTTCGTGCAATGTTGCTAGCTTCTAACACACCATGGAGATTGTTGTCTGCAGATTCATTGGTGATGTTTTTTCAAAAACAACAGATGTTTCTTGGCTTTATGGGTGCATCATGTTGTTAAGAATGAAGTACTGAAAACATGGGTGGTTGTAAAATATGTTATCATGGTACCTTAACAAATGCAAAGCATATTCATGCATGTGAACCTGTTTGATGTGTGGTTGATGGAACAATGAAACCCATATTGGAAACAAAGATGGAAAATCCATAGAGAACAAACCCTTGGTGTTGTATTCATTGATGGGAGACAAACCAATTGTTGGCCAGTTGATAGTTTGTGGTAGACTATGGTGTGGGTCTTGCAAGAAATGTTTAATTTGTTTGACCTCTCTATGTGCATGTGGTAATGAGGACATGAAAGATGATGTATTTTTGTTCATGTGCACTTTGTGGTGTACGTAATGTTGCCTCTTTCCTAGGTTAAATTACATCTACCTCATAAATGGTGGACATCAAATGGTGCATGAAAATGGAGATGTTTGTATTGTTAGATGGAAGAGCATGGAGTGCTTATAAGTCAAGGAAAACATATTTGTAATAAGGGTCATGAATGACCTTGAATTGTAATGTGGCTGAAACACAATATTTGTTAATGAGACACTCAAAGGCCTTTTGTGTAGAGCCAATTATTTAGATGAGTAAGATGCTTAGGTCCCCAACTCGGTGTTGTAGGTGGTTGACAATGGAGGTGACATCATGTGGGAAGCATATGGTGTAGCCACCGTATTTGTATTTCCCACCTGTAGTATTTGTTACTTACAATATGGGATTTACTCTTACTATGAGCATTTCCTCTATTTGAGTAAGTGCAAGTAATACAACAAGTTTCCCTCCCGGGTCCATGTTATTCCAAGTTGGCAATCAATGCCCGTCCTTTTCAAAGAATGCATATATGAAAAGTGCTCCCTTTTGGAAGAACCCTCATCTTTATTATGGGATATAACTCATTGCATATGAAGCAATTGTGTGTCAAGGAGAGGAGATCATTTCTTACACGAAACTGTTTTTGGACATCTAGGAAAAGTGCAGGGGATGGTGCAGTTATCTAGAGAAAGAGCACTCCGATTGAGTGGAGGATGTGGAATCGAGCATGTTCATTTTTAGTGCTTCATGCTAGTTGTATGGTGACGACATTCAATTATTGTTTTTTTGTTGTTACTATAATAGAGTCGGTCCTTTACATTTATTTCGTAGTTTTTCATTCCTATTTTTCATGAGTGGGAGGGAAAAGAATAGGTGTTGTGAAGATAGCTTCAATACACATACACCTTATTAGGATGGGAAAATTCTAAAAACAAGAAGATAAAAGTTATAACATAATATGAGCGAACATTAAATGAAGATGTAATCGAAATTCAAATGTAAAATTGAAAGTAATAGTAAATCTCATCCATGTTATTTAAATAAACTTCATAGTTTACAGGAAATAACACACACATTGTTGTCCGCCTAAAGCATAGCCACATCTATTACATGTAACATAACTTCACAAAAACCCAACTTTTTATGTATGAGCTTCTATTTATTTTTGAGAAAGGAACGTTTCTCTAGCACATAGGCGTGGCTCACACCCACACAAGTCCCCACAATTGCAATATGGTTTGAGTTGATTTTATGGCCATGTAATTGGGGAGACACCTGTTCTAGTTAAATGTGTTTATGAGGATAGATTGTATTTAAGAGCGGGCAATAATAACACTCGAACCTTTTCTAAAAGATGGAAGTGAAAGCATTCCAATGCTAAATAATAATTGTAATCATCAAATAGAAGAGACATATTTTTTATGTAGTTGTAGCATTTAGTGAGGAGGAATTGAGAACAAGAAATTGAGTGATGGGGATGTATAGAAAATTGGAGAAGACAACATGGTTTATTCACATAGGTAGTTTAATGTAGTTAATGTTTCTCGGTGAAGGCATATACTCATTTGAGAAATCACTAAATGAAGATGTAATTCAAATTCAAATGTAAAATTCTAAGTGTTAGTGAATATCATCCATAGTGATTGAATAAACTTAACAAATTACGAAAATAAGACACATTTATTTTCCCCTAAAAGATAGCCACACCTATTACATGTAACGTACCTTTAAAAAATCCCAACCTTTTATCTATGATCTTAAACTCATTTTCCAAGAAGGGAACATTGCTCTAACACATAGGTATCGCTCACACCCACACATGTAGCATGGCTTGACTTGGTTTTTTTACCATGTAATTGGGGAGGAGTGTATTCTATTTAAATGTGCATTTTAGAGGTTACATTTTTTTGATAAGGGGTAATAAGAGGACTAAACCTTTTGGTAAAAATGGAAGTCAAAACATTCCAATGCTAAATAATAACAATAAGAATCAAGTTGTGGAGACACCATTTTTTCTTGTAGAATGTACCGCACTGTAAAACGAGAATGGAAATTGAATGATGGGAGTGCATACATAATTGGAGAAGACAACATGGTTTTTCACATAGTTAGGTTGATGTGGTAGGTGTGTCCGGTGAAGGCATAATCTCTGTCGAGGCCTCCTCGGTACGCACGTTGAGAATGGTACATCATATTTTTTTTTTAGACCTCTAATCTCATGGAGAGTGTGAAGTGGTACTTGTGGAAGAGAATTGGCCTAACAGTGAGCTAAAGCTTATCATCCTTTGCCTTTTGAAGATGTTGTTATTGCATTGTGACACCCATGATTAATGTAGCAATGTATTCAAAAGTAGTGGCCCAAGATGTTCTTATGGCTTCGTCTATTATGAAGTGCAATGCACATTTATATGCGTAATTTCCAACATCCAAATTGCATTTTTGATAATGCCAAGTGGAGTCCACATTTTGAGAATTTTTTTCTTACATCGGTTGTTGTTAGTGATTGTAATGCAAACATGATAACTCAAAGATGACATTTTAAAGTGGATTATTGTTTTTAAGTGGAAAATGTATTTTATTAGTTTATAATCGCAAAAGATTTGATGCCTTTGACATCCTTTGTTCAATGCTCTCAACACTTACTGATGGAGATGTCAATTTTGTGTTGTTCAACTCAAACCAAGCTTGCATTCCACAAACCTCAACTATAGCAGGGTTCTTGAAGATTTGTTTGTTGGAGCCAATGTACATAGCTATGTCGCTTTTATGTTATTACCCTACTTTTCCTTAGTGCAAGAATTGGTTTTTATAAAGTCTATGAGTGACACATATCGACAAAAATATTTCCTTGTTCATCACAAGAGACACCCTAAAGGGTTTCATAAATGCAATATCTTGAGCTATCCTTTGAGACTATTATTTGCTTTTGGTTGTAGGTTCCATCTATATTCTTAATCATTGAGGTTGCAGTCTTTGATAGAACCACCACAATAATATCTACTAGACAATTTTCTGGAAAATATTTGTTTCTAGCTATCATTATAAAGTAGAAATCAAATAGTTGAATGCTCATATCCTTGTTTGAATTGAGCTTGACAGAGGAGTTCAAGTCTAAGATGACCTCCCATGAAGTGACAAAATTGTTGTGTTTTGTTTTTATGTGCTTCAATGTGTCATCCTTAATTGTGTACGACTTCCCTATTTGTATCTAGGTTTGTGAAATACCTTCTCTGTTAGATCAAAAGAAGTTATAGTGATTCACATTCCCTCACTATCAAGATTGAAGCTAAAAACCTATCCTATAGTGTTTTTTTGTTGTATTGATGCAAGTACCCTTTCTCATAACTCTACCGTCAATAGACCAATGTCATTTATAATGATTTAATGAAGGAATTGTGTTGATTGGTGCATTCTCGGTATGGATATAGGCCTATGTAGATACGAGTGTTTTTCACCAAAACTCGGTCTTCCCATTGAATTCCATATAAAAGGGGACCTTCTCATCAACCAATAATGTTGGATGGTGAGTGGAGTGATCGATATGTTTTGTTCCCATATAAGAGGGAAAAAGATAAAGGAAATTATGTTAAATGTTTGTAGAATGATATGTGTTTTGGCATAATACATTAGGAGTTGAGTTGCAAACAAAACACACACATATGTCGACTTTTTGTGTCTTTGAAGAAGACAGAGAAATTCAATTTGTGAAACAAGCATATACTATTAAAAACTATATTTATTGCTAAAAAAATAATAGATGAAATATCTTAGCTAGGTATAGATGTCTGAGAATAATATTGTGAAAGAACAACATAATTTCGACAAGGACAACCATGTCTATAAAGTATTGGATGGTGCATATACATAAAGCAAATGCCAATTTTAAAGAGGAGGAACATTATTTTATTTATGCAAATGTACATCCTTGATCGGACACAAAGGTATAACAAAATTGTAATAGACACTTCGCAACTACAACCTTGCAATTATGTCCACATGGTAGAAGTTGTCTCCAATTCCCTCTCAGTATGTGTAGTTCAATAATAGGAGGGGCACATAAATAAGGGTCATTCACTATGCAATGTGAATTAGTTGTTTTTATTTTAGGCATAGAGAAAATGTTTTGGCATCTCATCACAAATGGGGATGGCTAAATCTCTCCTTTGCAGTGAACTTATATCGAAAGAAGAGTTGTTATGTAAGCAAAATTATCCATGGGGATACAACTAGGCTTATGCACCATAACATAGGCTAGAGAAATAAATTAAAAATACCGTAAGTACCTTGAAAAACTGAAGCACATAGAATATTTTAGTCAACATATCTAATAGAAGAGAAGAAATAAAAACATAACAAATTTATTTTTTGAAAAATAGAGGCTTGAAATTTTAAATTATTCTTTCTTGCCAAATTAAAACTTGTTGACGTTTAAGCTCTTTCACATGACTGTAAATTTCAATTTTTAATATATAAAATTATAAGGTTCCTTCACATAATTACAAGAGCTAAGCCAAACTTTGTAGTCAACATGAATTTGTTGAAAATGATTTAAAATTTGTATATAAAAACAAATACTTTCAAATATTAAACAAATACAACTTTAAATTCAATAGATAAGAACTTTAAACACGATGTGCACAAGTCGGTTGCAGTACATTCAGGAAAAACATGTATTTGAAGATGTGTTTATTTTCATATTATACATTCATAGCACTACAAGTGTGCAAAATGGTAAAGGGTAGATTGTGAAATGCCTTTCTATGGTAGCGATGGGGTCAAAAACTCCAAAAGCGTTTAAAATTTGAGGGTATGAATACGTAAATACTCTATTATGTGGAACTATATGTTTTGAAGGTAATTTTTAAAGGAAGCTACAATGCAAGCCACTTCATTCCCTTTGTGGTTTTGGTTGTAACATAGTTTTCGTATAAATGTTTTGATCCCTTGTAGTTGGAGATAGTTTTTTCAACCTTATCCATAAGGTCATACATGAAAAGCAATTCATTGTCCTCAACTATATGTGTATTCAAAGCAAATGTAGAGATAGTGCCGAAAATGCTAGCACATCTAGTACTCACAATCAATGCAAGAGATTCCACATATGCTACAAGAGCTTGTTGATTGTTCATTGCAAAGTGCGGCTCTTGTATAGACATAATTATTATCACAATGGAGGGGGCAACATCACTTGTGTATCTCTTAGTACCAACAAGTGGGCAACCATCGAACATGGAAGATCCTTCTAAATGTTGGAGGTAGTGGTCGATATCAGATTGTATCATATATAATGATCAACTCATAGTTTTGCAACGCAAGCTCCATACTATAAAGAATGCAAGCAATGATTATAAATACCAAACAAGATAAATACATAGTATTTTGCGTACATGAATATGGCCTTCAAGCGTAATTGTAAATTGTCTTATGTTTGGTGGGAGTTGAATGGGTAGATAGGATAAAATTATGTACTAGCCAAGTGGTAAGATGTTATGCATTTATTTGAAAAGCATGAAAAATAAATAAATTTGGCAATCGAAACTAAAGACAATATTTTTGTCTAAAATTAAAATAATAGGTCGATTGATTTCCAATTATTCCTTAAAAATAGATGGATTCAAACCATGACACGTTTTATAATCAAGAGTTGTTCAATTCACAAGTACTCAAATGTTATAACCGTATTTTTGTCTACCATGATAGTCCTTGAAACGCTATATTCTGTTAAGCCAAGGTGATTGAAAAGTGGCCTCTTTTCAATCTTTACTAATTCTAAACATTGTTTTTAGATGTGTAATTTATGTTTAATTATATATAGCTCCCTTACATCCATTTGTAGGTATTCAAATTTAAACAGAGTCACCATTGTATTCCTCTAGTGATTTAGGCATATAACGAAAGAAAATAAATTAATACATAAGTCTTGGTTAGTAATATAAGAGCAAGAGTTTTCTCGAGTGTCCCAAAACAATAGGTGATCGAAAGTCATACCCGAGCCAATGCTCACAATTTCAAGGGACGATGCCATGAACGGAGCTCTCACAGAGGTGAGCTTGCACGTAGCAACACAAAGACCCTTCAATGCAGCAAATAACCATCCCAAATCTTCGTGTTGACACTATACATTACCATTAATTGTATAATTTTATGCTACACAATTGTTCTCAGTAGAACACTCTATAGATGATATTTCATATTTTATATAAGGGATTTATTAGCTTCACGCTAGAAGTTTTCTAGAATCAATCATCATAATCTTATAGATGTTGCTAACTAAAAAAATAGCCAAGTATGAAGAAAATTTCTACTACCAATCCTTTGTTATGTTATTCTTGTAGGTATAAATATCTTTTTTCGTAAAATAATTACAAAATATACATAAGAGAAGGACAAATGCAAGCGATAGATATAAAGTAAGACAATGCACAAACCACTTATAAAACCAACCTTAAATTTATCACGATTCAAATTCCTTTGAACTCAAAGTATTCATTACATATTATCCAGAAATAAAATTAAAAGACATTGAAAATATATATACAGATTAATTCCATTCGAAATGGTGGGAGGCAATGTAAATAGCTAACCATTAATGGTATGTCAGTGTAATATAATTTATTTAGATTCAAGAGTCCAATAAAAATCGGCAACCTGTAAACCTGTACGGGTAGTATTGATCTTTAACCGTGATTTACGGCGGGAAAATAGGCTGTGTTTAAAATTAATCGAAAGTTATAAATGACAGATACGGGAAGTAACAGCGGGTCCAATAATTGAGAGTATTTTAGCAGAGTTTTAAACTATTGGTAGAAACTTATTTCCTCAAAGATTAAATGAAAAATGACATAAATATGTCCATATTTTCTTTAGTTATTGTGAACTTTGTTAGTTATTATTATTTCAATATTTAAGTGTAAATACATGTCATTCTCACTGAATAAAGTGCACATCTGTAAGTTAATACATTACATGTTAATATAAAGAGGTTATTTCAACATCAACTATTGGTGCCATTTAAGTTTTTTAAGGCTCCAACATATACAATGTTAAAAAATTATTTGTGCAATAATAAATATATTTTCTTTCAATACTAAATCCACTTGCTTACATCATATTATATTTTTATGTACATACATCTGCCCTATCTAAATTCTATTCATCCAAAATCTCTCAACCTCCAATGTCATCCTCTATATTAAATGCAAGCACCTGCAAACAAGAAAAGTGTTGTAAGGCTCACTATTTACAAGAAAAAATCACAATTAATGAAGGATTGAACAAGATTTCAAAAATATAATTAAAAATTGTACAATCAAAGTGATGTATTTCCCACTCCATCTCCACCTAACTCTCTCCCCCAATAGAATTTGAGTGCACGGATCAACCAAAGTTTCAAATATAACAAAGAAATTGATTCATTTAAATTACCAATCCATATCAAACTCTCTCAGCCAATAGAAATCAAGCACACAGATCAAACATGGATCCAACTTTTTGAGTAAAATCTATAAATAGTAGAGCTGGGTCATATACTTCTTTCCTATTCAAAAAAAGTTTGAATATAGCTATTGATTCACATCTTGTTGTGCAAACACTAACTTGTTGTTGCTGGATATTTACATTTTCTTGTTGTGCAAAGGCTGCTGACTAGCCAGGTGAAATCTCTTCCATGTTGTTTCAATGTTATAGAAAAGTTTATTTCATATATTTTTTGGTAAAAGAAATTGTATCTCAAAATAGAAAGTTTACCATTAAAATTGGTATGAACAATAATGGCTTATTTAGATAGTTTATAAGCAACACTGGATTTGATTTATGATCAACAATAAATTGTTTTATTGCTAGAAATCCACAGTGTTTATATTCTATCTCCAAATGAGCAGCTCATCATTATTCATAACTATTTTAATGATAAACTCAGTAAATTTACAACAAATCCTATGTTTTTTCAATTAATCATCTGTCATCATTATTCATAACTGCAGTTTTAATGATAACCTGTAGATTCCTGGAAAGAAAAAAATTACAACAGTTTTATTAAAAGATTACTGTAAGTTTTGTTAAAAATATACATGTATTTAAATAGTGTAACCAAATATGCTGACAGAGGTTTAATTGAAAAAACAGAGTTTCTTGCATTTCATAATGGCACGTGCAAAACAGCCTGCCAAAAGACCAGTTAGAAAGACAAGAAGCAACTTGCAGAGGGGAGTGCAGTTTACAAATATTTCGTCTGATGAGGATAACATTGCTTGAGAAACAACCTCAAAAATCCACCACAACCAATCAAAGGAAGAATCAGTCAAGAGCCAAAGCACAAAATTTTGCCTTCATTAATGCAGCTAAGATACGTAAGAAAAGAACATCTTCCAATAAAATGAGGCATCCATCGAGAGGTAAGGAATTTTCTTTTGATGAGAATATCACAGCTGCCCAAGATCCTGAATTCAACATTACTAATCAAACTGTGGAAGTAATTGGAAGTACTGCTACAACAAAGAAAGTATACATAAGAGGGCAATGGACAGAAGCTGACATGAAAAATGCCTTAAGGGATGTAGAGGAAAATGGAATGTCCACGCGAAAAGCAGCAACTAAGTGGGGAATCCCTTGTACAAATGTGACTGATTGGTTGTATGGAAAAAGAACCACTAAGAAGAAGGGACCTCCAACTATTTTGACAGATGAGGAAGAGAAAGAAATTGTTACCTGGTGCAAAGATATGGCAGAACTTGGCCATGGTCTTGAAGTCATTCACCTAAAGGCCTATGTAGCGCACATGTGCCAATGCAGACCAAATCCATTCAAAGATGGCCTGCCAGGAAAGTCATGGTGGTATGGATTCCGAAGACGTCATCCTGACTTGACAATAAGAACTATAAGGCCTTGACCGAGATAGAGCAGTCATGTTAAGGCCAAGAATTGTTGTTGCTTTTTATGATAACTTACAAAAAATGTATGCTGCAAATCAATATGGGCCAAACAAAATTTGGAACTGTGATGAAACTGGTGTTCAAGCAGTAGAAATTGTGGCATGCGTGTCATTGCTAAGTTGGGATGCAGAAGTGTTCCACACATTATGTCAAAAAGTAGGGAATGGATTACCATCTTATGTTGTATTAATGCAGCAGGACAAAGCATTCCTGGATTTTATCTTTTCAAAGCAAAGAGACAACTGAAGAACTACATAGTTGGATGTGAACCTGGAGCATGCATGGCAGCCCAACCACATGCTTGGATGACAAAAGAGTTGTTTATGAATTGGTTACATCATTTTGCAAGATCAGTTCCAGGTGGAGTTTCACCAAAAAATAGGCATCTTCTCATATTTGATGGTCATGGAAGCCATGTAGCTTTAGGCACAATCCAAGAGGCTAGAAATTTAGGCATTGACCTTGTGACTCTACCAGCTCATACCAGCCATAAGCTTCAGCCATTAGATGTTAGTGTGTTCTCTCCATTCAAGAACTACTTTAAAACAATGAGGTCTAAATGGATGGCAAGGAACCCAGGTCTTGAAATAAGGAGGACAGAATTGGCAAAACTTGGTAGTCAAGCTTTCCAACTTGCACTTACACCTGAAAATATCAAGGCAGGTTTTCAGAGGACAGGTATATGGCCACTTGATGAGAATGCCCTTTCCAATGATATGAGGCCAAGTGAGGCCTTTGATGTTGAAGAAGATGAGGTGGCAGCTGTTGAAAACATATTGAGGATGGCGGGAGTGGAAGAAGCAGATGTGCAATGTTGTTTAGAAGAACTTGCAAAAAATGTGGTAGGTAATGAGGAATACCAAAAACAAGGGAAGAACATGTTGAGTCTACGTGTTTTGGCATGCCTACAGATTTTCATCAGTCCCAAACACTTAATGAAGAAGATGGTCACCTTAGTTCAACAACTCATGTGAGCCAAACACAAGAAGCTGTAGATATTGATGATAGTTTGAGTTTACCAACACAATTCAGTGCACCTCAATGGATTAAAGAAGGGGCTGCTAACCTGGGCATGCAAATTGATTTCAACAATGAGGAAGTTTCAGCTTCGATGCCATCTCCTCCCTCATCTCTTCCAAGCGAGGTGGTGCACTATTATGCTGACACATTGGCGTGGGAAGATCATGATGCAAACCAAATAGATGCCACGAATTCAGATACACATGGTTTAGATAAAGGAAATTTTGAAGATGATGACTTTTTAGCCACTCAAGAGAACCAAGAGGTGAACTGCACCCAAGATGAGAACAACCAAGCATATAAACCAGTAAGCAGATTCTTAAAACTGCCAATTGAGAAGGTTCACACCCGTGTACGGATAAATGATGATGCAATCAGAATTGGAAGGCAATCTCAAATACTTACCTCTGATGACTACTTGCATTTACTTCAAGAACAAGAGACAAGAAAAAGAGAAATTGAAGATTTGAAGGCAAAGAAAAGGGAACAGGCAGATGAAAGGAAAGTGCAAAGGTTAATAGAAAAAGAAAAGAAGGGGCAACTTAAAATTGAAAGAGAATTGAAAAGGCAGAAAAAGGAAGAGGCCCAGTTACAGAAAAAAGGAGAATGAGTTGAAAAAGGAGCAGGCCAAACTCTCCAAAGAACATGATAAAAGGATGAAGGAATGGCAACAACGACAAAAGGAGTCTGACAGAAAAAATAGGTGATTGAGTAGTCCTTCAAATCCCCTACCTGATCAACATCAAATTTTGTTAAGCATGTATAACACATTCATGCCTGCTTTTTCTTCCATTTTTAATAACCAATCTAGCTGCCCATCTTCTCCTACAAGCAATGTTACAAATTCTGGAATTTTAGATCAAGCGTTGCTTGATCAGATTGGCCAACTTTCAGAAGCTAATGCAAATGTTCAAGGTACACCTCCTACCATGCTACCTACTGCAGTTCAATCTGTGAATGCTACCACATCAAAGAGTCAAGAGGAAGTGCAACCTCCACCATTCCCAGGATTTTGGCCAAACTATTAAGTGAAAAGTTGTACAAATTTTGTTTTACATTGCCTTTTTAGTAAGCATTAGCAAATTTTGTCGAACTTGTAACAAAATTCCCCAATGGTAGTTAGAATATGTAAAATTCATAATATACCCAAGTCCTCAGGCCTTAAACAATTTTTTTGTAAAAAATATGATCGAATGCCTTAGCAGCAGGCTTTACTCAATATCTATAAATGTTATATATGTAAAACTTCGGAAGTTTTCTTTGCTGTAATTTTTCTGGAAGAATATATCGAAAATTTTGAAATGGAAAACAATATACTGTAATGGTATGTCAAGGGACTCAAATTTATTCCATTCACTCTAACAATTGTAGAGAATATCAACATGTCATTCAATCTAAATTCTTTTAAATAGATCATTGCCTTAGTAAGGTCACACTCAACCTTACCTGCATATGTTTGAATCCAGCAACTCACAAAATTCCTGCAAACAAATTAATGTCAAGAGATTAAATTTTTTTGTTAGAAATGCAGTTTAAAGAAGAAGTATTGAATTTCCCAAAATATAAATGTGTTAAAAAACACAATTTTGCATATTGCGTTTTCTTCAAAGAATTTGCACAACTCTTGCTTTTGAGCTGGTCACTGTCATTGCTGTATTTTTCCTCATTAAAAGCAGTCACCTGGACAAACAACGGATCCTCGTGAGACTCGAACCTGTGATCAAACATCATCCGGTACATAATATAGATTCTAAGTTTGTGACAGTAAAGGATTAATCTCAGCTTTGATGAAAGTAAATCAGAAATTTTAATGAACAACAAAATGAATGTCCTTGGAAAGTGCATATAAAAAAGGAACACAGATCTAAGACTGTGAAAGAAAAAACAGACTATTCTTAGCTTTGAAGGCATGCTTATTGCTTAGAAAATCCTTGACCACAGATCGAGACTTTCAAAAGCAAAATTATGCCACCCATTTTTTTAAAACCAATGAACTGGAGTATGGAAAAGAATCTAAACAAGCTTACCAGATATCAGGGTAGGAGTGAACTGTTTGGCACTTCACCGTCTAAAAAGTCCAACTGCTCAAGGTCTTTGATTTGATTATTGGTGATGAAATCTGTGCAGCCATCTCCTCTATCCATGCCTGGTTATCCATAAGATTAATGCAAATATTCTCATCAAAAAAATCAATGCCAAATACAGAATGAAATTCATTAAGAAAAAATAAGAAAAACTTTGAAACCTACCAACTATGAAATCTAGAACAGATCTATAGTCTTATGCTAACCCAAAAAACAAAAAATGAAATCATTGGCTAACCAGAATGGTTCTCCCTACTAGATTCAATAATAGAATCAGAAACATCAGAGGCAAACATTGTTAACAGTTGAATCCAGAAGAACCTAACTCATTACAAATTTTGTTCAAGAATATAATAAAATCTCAAGTAAATTTTACTTGAAGTTGCTCTTGATAGCCATGTTGCACTTCTAGAATTCTTTTCCAATTTGGTCTAGAAAAAGCATTTTTCTGAGGCCGTAAGTGCGCAAAAATGCAGAAAGGCAGAGAAAACCAACAACAGAGAGCATTGACTCTGATATTTTCTCTAACTCTTTGAAAGGGTGTTTCTCAGAATTATCACAATTATACATTTCAAGTCGCATTTATTCAGAAACATCCTCGGGAGAAGCAATTGCAAGAATTTAAGAGGAATTTTTTTCCACTCAAAGGTTTCACTACAAAAACATTTACACTCAAATAAGCACAACGATTTAAAACAGAGATCGATGATGCGGTGCTTTTTTGTTAAAAGACACTCCAGCAAAAGACAAACGAACAGTCAAAAGATTTGGTGAAGCCTTGGAATACCTTCAAAAGAAGGAGAAAATATTTCGAGGGCGCTTCACGATCCCAACTCTTTCTTGGCCACACAGATTCAATCCCAATATACGCAAGACCTCTTCCCAAAATGGAGTGTAAAACAATTAGGGGGTTCTAAATCTCTTCACTATAAATCATAACCACGGCATTCTAAACCTTCCAAGAATTCTCACAATCAATCATCAAAGCTAAAGTAGCCGTTTTGGAGCCAAATTTAGAAAATGCAAAGAAATTGCCAGAGCTCGTCTTTCAGATTGGAAACACTTCTCTTGATATCAAAACTTTCTAAGGCCGTAGTATCACTCTGGCAACAGATAAGCGCAGATACAAGGATAAACTCGAGCATGAAGACGTCTCACAGGGAGGAACATGGATAAAATCTGTCATCGTGAGTGCGCGGGAGGGAAAACCAAAGTTGGTACTGCTAATATTAATGCAATCCTCATCTATATCAACTACCACTGGCAATATTAATGAAACAATTGTTGGCGTATTAACTTGCCAAGTGATCAGTAATAGATCCCATTAATCACAAGTGGCAAAACATAATGTGCACAATTTACAAACCAAATAAACATTTAATAAGTATAAAATTAATAATAAGTGAGTTTAAAAATTAACAATAATAGGTCAGTAGTTAAAAATGTCACATTTTTTACATTTTGTAAATTTCATTTTCCACATATTATATTAGATGTGAATAAGTTATAAAATGCACATATTTATGTTTAGAAATTCGATATCTATCCGTTGATAGTATTTTAGAGGTTAAATCAAGCTCCTACATGACTATAGACACCCTCGAAGTTACAGTGCACGGTTATGGGGTCCCTTATGTCTATAAAGTAATGGATGTAGCGTATAAATAGAAGCAAATGCCAATTTTGAAGAGAAGGAACATTGTTTTATTCATGCAAATGCACATCTCGATCGAACATAAAGGTATAACAAAATTGTAATAAATGCTTCACAACTACAACCTTGCGCAATTATGTCCACATGTTAAAAGTTGTCCCAAATTCCCTCTTGTATATGTAGTTCAATAATAAGAGTGGGACATAAACTTGGGTCATTCATTATTCAATACATGAATTAATTGTTTTTATTTCGGGCATAAAGCAAATGTTTTTGGTGTTGCATCGCAAATGGGGATGGCTATAGTTCTCATTTGCAGGTGAACACATAGTAGAAAGAAGAGTTGTTATGTAAGCAAAATCAATGTAAGCAAAATTATCCATAGGGATACTATTAGCCTTATGCTCACACACAAAAGCTAGAGAAATAAATTAAAAAATATTCTGTAAGTACCTTGAAAACCCAAGCACATAGAATATTTTAGTCAACGTATCTAATAGAAGTGAAAAAATTAAAATCACAACAAATTTAAAAAAAAAAATAGAGGCTTGGAATTTTAAATTATTATTTCGTGTCAAATTAAAACTTACTTGATGGTTAAGCTCTTTCACATGATTTGTAAATTTCAATTTTTAATATACAAAATTTTAAGGTTCCTTCACACGGTTACAAGAGCTAAGCCAAACTTTGTAGTCAACATGGATTTGTTGAAAATGATTTAAAATTTGAATATGGAAACAAATACTTTCAGATATCAAATAAATACAACTTTAAATTCAATAGATAAGAACTTTAAACATGATGTGCACAAACTCGGTTGTCTATACATTCAAGAAAATCATGTTTTTAAGATGTGTTTATTTTCATATTATACATTCACAACACTACAATGGTAAAGGGTAGACCAAGAAATGCCTTTCTATGGCAGTAATGGGTCAAAAACTCCAAAAGCATTTAAAATTTGGAGGGTATGAGTACATAAGTACTATATTCTATGGAACTACATGTTTTGAAGGTAATCTTTAAAGGAAGCTACAATGTAAGTCACTTCATTCCCTTTGTGGTATTGGTCATAACCTAGTTCTCGTAGAAATGTTTTCATCCCTTGTAGTTGGAGATAGGTTTTTTCAACCTTATCCATAAGGTCATACATGAAAAGCAATTCATTATCCTTAACTAAATGTGTATTGAAAGCATTTGTAGAGATAGTGCCGAAAATGCTAGCACATCTAGTAGTCACAATCGATGCAAGAGATTCCACATATGTTGTAAGAGCTTGTCGATTGTTCATTGCAAGTGCAACTCTTGTATGGACATAATTATTCTATCACAATGGTTAGGAAACATCACTTGTGTATCTCTTAATACCAACAAGTGGGAAACCATCAGAACATGGAAGATCCTTCGAAATGTTGGAGGTAGGGGTCGACATTGTAGACAGATATAATGATCACTCATAGTTTTCCGAGTGTAAGCTCCATACTATAAACAATGAAAGCAATGAATATAAATGCAAACAAGTTAAATTCATAGTATTTTGCATACGAATATGGTCTTCAAGAGTAATTGCAAATTGTCTTATGTTTTGTTGGAGTTAAATGGGTAGATGGGATAAAATTATGTACTAGCTAAGTGGTAAGATGGTATGCATTCATTTGAAAAGCACCAAAAAATAAATAAATTTGTCAATGGAAAGTAAAGACAATATTTTTTCATCTAAAATTAAAATAATAGATCGATTTAGATTTCCGAATTATTCCTTAAAAAATAGATGGATTCAAACCATGACACTTTTCATAATCAAGAGTTGTTCAATTCACAAGTACTCAAATGTTATTACCTTATTTTTCTCTACCATGATAGTCCCGCAAACCCTATATTCTTACGAAGCTAAGATGATTGAAAAGTGGCCTCTTTTCAATCTTTATTAATTATAAACATTGTTTTTAGATGTGTAATTTATGTTTAATTATATATATAGCTCTCTTACATCCATTTATAGGTATTCAAATTTAAACATAGTCGCCATTGTATTCCTCTAGTGATTTAGGCATATAAGAGTAAAATAAATTAATAGATAACTCTTGGTTAGTAATATAAGAGCAAGAATTTTATGAGTAGCCCAAAACAATAGGTGATCGAAAGTCACACCCAAGCCAATGCCCACAATTTCAAGGGACGACGCCATGAATGGAGCTCTCAGAGAGGTGAGCTTGACGTAGCAACACAAAGACCCTTCAATGCGGTCAAATAACCGTATCAAATCTTCATGTTGAGACTATACACTACCATTAATTGTACAATTTTATGCTACACAATTGTTCTCAGTGCAACATACTCTATAGGTGATATTTCATATTTTATATAAGGGATTTATTAGCTTCGTAATGTTTGCCAAAAGTTTTCCATAATCAATCATCATAATCTTATAGATGCTCCTAACTTAAAAAATAGCCAAATGTGTATGAAGAAAAATTCTACTACCAATCCATCTTACAAGTGTAAGCGTATCTTTTTCTAAAATAATATCAAGATATACATAATAGAAGGGCAAATGCAAGCGAAAGATGTAAAGTAGGACAATACACAAATCACTTATAAAACCTTACTTAAATTTATCATGATTCAAATTCCTTTGAACTCATTGTATTCATTACATATTATTTAGAAATTAAATTAAAAGACATTGTAAATATATATACAGATTAATTCCATTAGAAATGATGGAAGCAATGTAAATAGCTTACCATCAATGGTATGTCATTGTAATATAATTTATTTAAATTCAAGAGTCCAATAAAATATCGGCAACCTGTAAACCTCTACGTTTGAACTTCAACCGAGATTTGCGGCGGAAAATATCGGCAACCGTCGAATAAACACAAGTAAAATGTGTCAACACAAGTAGAAATATCGTTGAAGACTTTTTGACGGTCAACCCTACCCGTCAATTTTTGCGGCGGAAAAATATCGCCTTGCACGTGACGTTTATTTTTTAATTTTGACTTTCACAAAAATATCAAAATTTATATTTTTACGATAATATTATATAAAAATCATTGTAGACAAAATTGTATTCAAATATTTAGTTAATATATCAAAGAAATGGGTAACATGTAACATCCATTTAATTAAAACTCATAATCATCCCATGAAATAATTTGAATAAAATGAATAGCCTAATTTAACATTAAAAATTAAATTCATATCTTCTATCGATGATGGGTTTAAAAATTTTTGATCTTTTTGAAAAATCGTTTTAATCTAGAAATATAATCCTCTACTACGATGCCAAAAACTTTCCAAGAGTCATTCAAGCCCAAGAAGTGTATGGATCAAACTATTAAAGAGTTCCATGACATTTCCAATCTACGAAAGGCGAGCGAGTTGCCAATCCAAACCACAATGATTTAAATAAAAATACCTCCGCCACATAAACTAAAAGCCTTAACATTATATTTGAGGGAAGTAAACAACGGCTTAACACTTATTCGGCCCCTCCTCTTCTAGGCCTAGATGGAGATGGCGATTAACGTGATGGATCCTATTCAACAGATGGTGTTACATTTGGGATCCATCCACAGGGGTGCCCATTGTGCAAAAACATTGTCCACCGTATACCCTCCGGCCACATTTAAATTATGGACCCACTTTGAGTGAACAATGAATTTAACTCTATGGTCGATGAGCCACGAATTGGGGGATGTTTACCCATTTAGACGTTGAGACTTGAGAGTCGAGACTCACACACTCGACTTCTTATTGCCCAAGGTGTTATGTTTGTATTCAAAATTTTCACGCACCGAGTCACTAATAAGTAATAACTATCCTCCTTTACCCCGTGTATTCCAATTTCGATTCCGACTAAGTTTGCTAATCAACCCCGTGATATAATCAACCTTTTTGTTGAGCCTCCACACTGTGATAGGATGATCGACTCGCCTCCAAGTGTTGCTGTCTTGCTTTCTTTCTATTATGATATTATGCTTTTGTTCGCCCATGTGATTGTGTTTTTTTGTCGTATGGCTTTCCTACATGGGCTTTGTTCCTATGGGCTTTGTTTCTTTTGAGGTTATGACCACTGCTGACCGCCCCTTACTATGTAACTCTTTATATTATATTATTTATAATATAAAGGCAAGTTCCAATAGCAATTATAGGGATTATAATTAATTTGTTTTTATATTTGTTTAAAAAATACTAACAAATTAAATTAATTAATGTGTTGTGTGTGTTGGAATATGTGGAAGGCATATGAGTTGGTAATCTACATTTGTAGTACTCTTATCCCTTCTCTCTCCTAGAACAAGTGGTTAAAGAGAAGGAAGTGTTAGCTAATGATGTTTGGATTCTATTCACCCACTGGAGAGAGTTTTAATTTGCATAATTTTGTATTCTATCTTTAAAGTGTCTCAGGGAGTTTTTTTATTGGACTCTACCCTCTATCAACTTGTAAGAATGAAACCCAAGGTGGATTTGGGCTCAATGGCTAAACTCAAAGGACAAAGATCAAAGGTTAAAAGTTCGAGATCATAAGTTGAAGAGATGTTGCAAACATGGATCTCAATGGACTATTGAGGACTTCTTTCCCATAAAGAGAGACGAGTCGGATTGTTCGTGGGTGATTCCTTCGAGCTTTGATGTAGGGGATAGTTTGCCCCATTCTTCTAGTGTTTTTCCTTAATGGAAGTGGTTTTGTTATGCTTTTTGTTGATAGGGTGTTGTGTTTTTATTTTTATCTACTGAGTGGTTTCCGAGTTGAATTTCCTTCATTCTAAATAGTTATGTGGTTGTCCTTGATATTGGTTTATCAATGATGATTGGTTGATCAATTGGTTGTTTATAACCAATATTGGCTATGTTGACTAAGTGGTTTCCAAGATTGGGTCCCTTTGTTGTGTCCCAAATCATTTGATTCATAGCTTTGGTCAAAAGCATTTACCCCTAATAAAAAAATATAAGTTGTAGCAAGAATATTATAAGCCCTTTATACATGTTCAAACCCAATAATATCCACATTATGGTAGTGGCCCACCTTTTGAAAGGCACCAATTTCCTATAGAGATCACTTTATTGAAATTTCTATTATTATCACGGAGGAGTTGACATTAAGTATAATGGTTAAATACACTCCACATGAAAACATGAAAGATGGCGTTGAGGAAAAATCCTAATTCAAAATAAATAATGACATTAGTAGTTTGGTAATGATGATTTTATAGGGATTAGATTTCCCATATTGTCTTCATATGATGTTGTTGTTGTGGAGTTCAACAAGAAGTAGATGTTGGGAGGTTTACATATGTCGTAATAAACATGAATTTCAGCAGCAATAAAATGTCAATCGTAGTTTTTGGTGTCTTATCATTAACACCATGGTGTGGTAAGACTTAAAGTGTTGGAGAAGAAAAGATTTGTAAATAACAAACACAAAATCTTAGCTAAAATCAACGCGCATATCAACTCTAATGGGGTTGTTACCTTTAGGTACATAGTGGGTTACTTTGCAAGAGCTTAATCTATAAAACAAGATAAATATGGGGGTTGTATAAACCATAACAAGTGCATCCATGACATGCATAAACAATATATTTCATAGGTGGACAAACATTTAAAAAAATATATCTTGCATGAATAAACATAAACATAAACAATTTACAAAATACAAAGCAATGATTATGCAAACATTTAGAGCTCTTTATTATCATATCATGCAAATACATCAAGGCCTCCATTTCCCCATGGTGGGAAAGGGTAGTTGAACTCATTGAATTTACATCTTTACACTACTAGTGTTCTCAAATAATGTAAAAAATGTAAGTGAACCATGTTATCTATATATTTTTTTATCATATGTATAAGTTATGTTTATATAGATACACGCCCACCTACTTACAATAAATGCACACAACTATCTCACTTACACATACCCTAATATTGAATGCATAACATAGTACCTAATTATATGTGCATGTTACATTCAAGACCTCATGTAACCTTACCTACCCATATGTGCATGTATAGTCGATTAATATATCAATGACCTTGCCCCATAACACATCTGTGGTGTGTTCCTTTAGGTGCATGAATCGTAATTCAAAAATGTTCATCGTCTTTATTTCATTAACACTTCAATGATCACCATCATATTATACAAAAATATGAATATCTAAGGTAGGCATATGGCGCGAACATCCTCCCACATCAATATCGCTTATGTCTCAAACACTTAAATATCTCTCAATCATCAAATCACACTTGCACATATGAAGACCTAGTATGTCACACCATCACCTTGTACCACCGAGCTTTCTCTAACACCTAAAATAACATGCCATGTGCCCAATCCACCCATAAAAGACATGCCACACACTCTCTATGTGGTCAAGACCTATTACTTAGGATCAACATATCGTATAAAACTATACATTAGCATCATCTATATCAAATTATATTTATGTCATCTAAATATCATGTTACTACGAAACCTCACTACTTTCTCAACAATCAAGTGAAGCACCAAATTTGTGACCTACCTAACCTATATGATAAGTCCATCAAACAAACTACAACTAAACTTCCCAAGCTAAACAAGAAAAGGCACCGAGTCCTTTTTGATGTAAAGTCTTAAGAACAAACACCATGTAAGTGAGATGCATGAGATCTTAAGAGATGGCCATGCACGTGGAAGGACATAAGCTTGAGGTTTTATGTGGGTTTGGAAGGACATAAGCTTGGCCATCACGTATTGTCATACTAAGAAAGTGCATCGTTAAAGATGAAGTTTAACTAGATTGGAGAAAGGTTAACTAGATTGGAAGAATTTAATCTTCATCTAATATAAGGACTCATCACCATATCATCACCTATAATTTTCTTTTGTATAAATGAACTAAAATACTAGTATATTTTTAAAATGAAATTCAAATTAAGACTTGTTGTCATGTGAATTGACTAAAACAAAAACGCAAAACTTATACCTGACAACTAAGCCACAATGTGAAATATGCTTCCAAAACCTCCTTAATCCCTCTTTGGTCAACCTTCCTCTTGTTTCATTGTCAAACTGTCCTTAAAGTAGTCCTATTTCCTTGGGTGAGCATGTATAAGTTTGTAAAATGTTGTAACAAGGTCCATTGTTTTATTTGATAAAGTGGAGTAGATGACTAGTTCTTCGGGGAACCTAGAAAGGCCAATTTTGGCCATTTAAAAGCCTATGTGCATCCTCTAAGAGAGTTTTGAAAAGGTATTAAGCATTCGGAGGTGGCATTGGAGAGCGTTGAAGGTTTTGGACGAAGATTAGGAATATTTAGGAAAGGTTTGATCATTCAGGGACAATTTGTTCAAAAGTGGGTTTTCAGGTGCAAGGAATGAACATTCAAATTGTGAACCTAGACTTCTTCAGATGATTCTAGGAGCTTCGTAAGGAGTTACGAGGCAAAAAAATAGGCACCCAAAATCTTGAAGAATTATCTACATGGTGATAGCATCAATTTTGATCCAATGTCTGGTATTTTTAAGACAATTCAAACATTGTAGGAGCCCTCGTTGTTCCTATCTAAAGGGGCCATTTTTTGAGTTATAGGAATATTCAAGGTCTACAACTTATTCCATCATCGTGTAATTGATTTTGGAGTCAAATTGAGATAAATTTTGACCCCAAAAGACCATCCCGAGCTTTGAGGTGAAAAAAATTATGTTTTCGTGGATATTTTCGGGCAAGCTAGTGCAAAACATGGCTTTTCAAAAATGAAAAGGTGCACTTTTGGCCTCCTCTTATCCCCATTTTCCCCTAGGGGACATGGGGGACATGAGGGACACAAAAGTGCACCCTCATCCTCCTCCCATAGGCACACTTTGGAGTACCCGGTGTCCCATGTATCTCGTTTGTTCCCTGGGACAAGGGGGACAAAGGGGACACAAAAGTGCACCCTCAATCCCTCACCATGGGCACACTTTTTGTGTCCTTTCAAGGCCCCTACATGGGGATAAAGGGGACATGAAAGTGCACCTCATGCCCATTCTTATCCCCCCTGAACACTCACATGACCTTTGTCGGGCTCTATAGACTTGTTTTTAACTCCCACACTCAACCGCACAACCCCCTTGCTTCCACTTGCACTCAACCATATCCATGGGCAGACTTTTATGTCCCCAATTTCCCCACTTTCTAGGGGATAGATGGGACAAGAAAGTGCACCTATGCCCAAGCCCCAACTTGATCACTCATGTGACCTCTCCCGGCTCCACATGGTGTTTTCCTAGCTCCTCCATCTCACTCAAACTCACTCCCGTGTTGCCACTTGTCTTCATCTTGCTCCAAGGTGCACTTGGGATCCCCTTTATGTCCCTTGTTTCCCCAATGCACCATGGAAACCAAATTTAAACCTCATTCAAACTCACATTTAACCCGGGTTTGATCTATGGTCAACATGACATCATCAATGAGTTTTGTAACTCATTTTCAAACCATTTCTTCACCACATGTCGACCATCCACCATTGTTGCTCTTGTATCACCTTGAAAACTTTAAATTTTTATCATAGATGCTGGAAATTTTTCTCGAAACAACCATAGCCTCCAAAACTAAGTTTTTCTCATATCTCATTAACCGGAAATCTGATTGCACTAAAAATTGTCAGATTTCTCTTCTCTAAAACACTTTGGGAAGATTGCAGTTGCATACCCTATGATGCCCTATATTTTTTGATATAAAAATCTAAAAACCCTAACCCTAAAAGTTGCTTTTTGGATTTCCAAGCCTTCCAAAGAGATGACAAACCTTAAAAATTGGAGCACAAGATCGTGGTACGAAGCCAAACACAATGACAATGTTTTCATCACAATATGACACCGGTAAGTCAAATTTCTAAAAATAGCACATGCTCCAAATGTTATGATTCTAAAAATAGAAAGTTTCCCAAAATTGCAAACCCTCAACATTCAGAACATCTAGAAACAATGAGAAACACCAAACATGGTTAATCACCAAATTTCAAAACTAGAAGGTTAGAAAAAGAAGATGTCCCAAAATAGAAACTTTCTAAAAATATAAAATCATCATCAATAGAAATAGCCTAATTAGATTAGGAGCTTGAGAACGAGGATTGTGCAAAATTGATAAAATTCTAAAAATAATAGCTCTAACCCCACCTGCTAAAACTAGAAAGTTTTAGATTTTGGTGTGGAAAGTTGTTGGTGGCTCTGTTTTCACTCATCTTTTTGCTTTTTGACATCATTGCAAGGTCATGAAATTACTTCGTGTCTCAAACAAGAAAATAAACCCTCCACAAATTTCAAAGGATCTTAAAGCATCATTTTGAATTCATGACAAGGACATTATATGGATCACATTTGTGTTAAGGAGCATATCAAAGCGCATCAAGGTTTAGCAGAGCAATGAAAGGTTTGAAAAGAGTCAAGATATCCATTGAAATCCAAAGTCATCAAGAGGGTGATTATCATAAACATGATGAGAGAATATCATTGTGAGTAAGAATGGAAGTCATCTCAAGTAATGTATATCATGTGAAGTGTTTTTAAACATTGTATCCATGCACGATAATGAGCACACATCTTACATTTTAGAGGAGGTGGAATTTTCGGTGTCTCACTATAATTGGAGGTCAAAACATGTAACTTATTATCAAGCTCCATTCAGAGGTCAATCCTTCCATCTGGAGGAGGAAATCCATTTCCATGAGGAGTAAATTGAGAAATGGTGTCAAGATGTTGCAGGCATGTTTCCACTCAGGTGAGACCTTGGTCAAGGGATTGAATTGTGAAGTGAAATGGGTGTCATCATGACCAAAAGAGAAAAAAGAATCTCATGGAGCTAGTTAAGGGTCACCGTATCCGAAATCTACCATCATCTCTCTAAGAAGCAAGTTAAAGTGAACTAATCAAGACACTCAAGACCATCATGTGTGAAGAATCAATAAATCATCTCATGGGAAGCATATGAGAAATAAGGTGGCCACGTGACAAGAATTTTACTCATAGGTAATCCTTTCACCCGCATGAAGAAGAAGACACATCTCAGTAAGAGAAGGAAAAACATGAAAATTTTGAGCATCATGGAGTTGTTTCTTGTGATCATTGGGGTAAATTGTGAAAGCCTAAGGAGCAAGAAAGTGAACCTTATGTCATAACTCTTGTTATTAAGACCATTATGTTTCGCCACAAATATAGATGTCATAACAATGTTCTTTAATACCAATTCAATGTCTTGGATTGATTCCACATCTCATCGGAGGAGTGATTTGCAACCACGATGTTCGATTCCATGGATGATCACTCAAGCAAAGATAAAATTAAGAACATTATCAAGCTAATGGGTGTTGAAACATCTAAATTCAGGCTAGTAGGGCAATGGTCATAAGAAGCATGACATGAGAGGATCATCGTGGGCAATGTCAGTTTCATCCCAGGTTCATTTTGCAATCCTCTCAATAGTGTTTCTAAACACTTATTTAGCATTGTGGAGTGTTCTCACATCTCGCAAAGATGAGGAAGTATGTGTAATCTTAATGTTTCATTCAAGGTGATCAGTAACCAAGATTCTCATCCATAAAGTATTTCCTCGAAGGAAAGGAGCTCTTTCCAGAAATATCCTCGAGGATCATGAATGATTAGTGGTCCATCAACAAAGATTCGTCTTCATCAGATCAGTTAACCCCTTCTAACTCTCTCTCCTCCCTCTTTCCCCATATTCTAATTTTCAATTAAGAATGTATTTTTGCTATTCAGTCTATTCACTTAAGTGACCCTCAACATTAACATTGTAAGAGTCCCTTTTTCACTAATAATAAAAATACTCGCTTCCTAAGAATATGAAAGCTCACAAGTGATGGGGATAGGTGAAAACTATAAAGTCATGTGGGAGGTAGATGAAGAGACATTTTGTAATGTTATATAAATTGGAATGGCTTCTCCATTCCAAAGGGTTGGCAATTTTTTATTGAATATATGTTTTTGAGATTCACCACTACTACATCAAACAATAAAAGTTGTAATTCTTTTATCTCTTTGCTTATGTTTCTCTACTCTCCCTCTACTTTCTAATTTCGTAAGCATTGTGATCTTGTACAACCAAGAAGGAACTTTGTGTCCTTGATTGATAGATTTGTAGAACTTTGTGTCTTTTGTTTATTGGTCTTATTAATGGCTTGCATTGTTGTGTTCTTCTAATTGAATGTGGACCTAATCTAGTTAATGCATGTGAATTATGTAAGCCTACTCACAATGGTAACCCTCTCTCTTATTTCTCCTACTCCATTTTACCTTCCTTTTTACAATTTCCTCCCTTTACTTCGTACGAGCACTTTGCCACATGTTCGATGGAGTGTTCTTGTGTGATCCCCGACCTACCACCACCCCACATATTTATGTAGTTTACATTTAATAATGGTAGCCTCCCCATACTCAAGAAGAGAGGCTTATCCTCGCGATCGTTTGTAGAAACCAATAATTTTCCCAAAACAAATTATTTCACAAATAAGACCCTTATTACAATGCTACTAGATAAAATAACAATGAAAAACTAAAAAAAGACAATAATGACAAATACGACCTATCCAAAAAAGGGTCCACTAAAAGGCCCCAAAATAATTAGACAATACTATGTATATTTAGAGTGTTGTGATGTTAATTATCATAATGTATTGAAATTAAAAGATTTTCATAATGTCTACAACAATAAATAGTCTAGGCTTATTAATAAAATGTGGAAGTTCCATTTTAAGGGGTCTCTAACTAGTAACAATAAACATCAATCGTGATTACTTCTAAAAAAGTATGTTTTTAATGATGTTGTGTAACACTTGTAATAATTTTATTCCAATAAATTCTAAATTAGTATCATAGCAATTATTAATTTACTAAACCTACACCACTAATTAATATATGCATATATATCAAGTAAAATGATTTTATAATACAAACACACAAATAAACTAAATATTACTTTATAAATTAATTAAGTATAGTGTTATCATTTAACTAATTAATAAATACACTAATATTATAAACTAATGTTATATACTTTTTTAATATCTTTTTGATAGTCTATAAAGAATGAAAACTACTCACCAACCCAAAGCTATAAAAAAATTAATAGGACGTGAGTGCCACCAATCAACCTCTGGAGTAACATGCAAATGCCCACTTTACACAATGTAGGAAATTTAGAATCAAACCTATGAACTACTAGTCACTAATGCAATGACTTACCATTTTGGCACAACCCTAAGGGTAAACAAATTAATACCATAACATTTTGCCAATTTGGTACCAATAATTAATAACCACACAAATATTCTAATATTATAACAATTACCTAGACTCGTACCAATATTAAATGTCTATAAACTAAATATTATTTACTCATTTATATTCTAAATATACTTCCAAACAATCAATACAATTTTTTTAATAAGTCACGACTATAAACATATATCAATACAATCCGACTAGTTCTATTTCAATACAATATTTTTAGCAATAATAAGCCACTACGTTGCTTTAGATTTTAAGGTTACTGCGTGCAAATTTTATCACAACAATAATGATAGGAATTTAATCATTTTCACTTTGTGGTCTTCATAGATCATGACATGATCAATGTCTCACCTCGTTTGGTAGTTGTGCATACTTATACAATATTACTTGATTGACACAAATAAGGGATGCAAAGTTCGAAAGTAATATACAAAATATTACAACTAATTTCACATATTAAATTGTAATAGATATATATATATATATATATATATATATATATTAGTAAAACAAGATTTAATTGTATAAAATAAAGCTTATTGGAGTATAAATAATTAATAAGAGGGGATTGTAAAAGACTATTGATTTGTTGCAATCTTAGAAATAAACAACAAAGCATGACTCTTATATAATAAGATGAAAGTGGCCTAAAACATTTGTGAAGAAAGAACCTTAACTAAAACTCTACACTTGACTAGAAATGTAGGGTATAATTATAGCAATTTTCAAATATGGTAGAGTTAGTTTAACAACCTTGTTTGCATGCTTTAAGGTTAAAAACCTCTCATTTTCCACAATTCTATGTAGATTTAAATGGGAAACTAATATCCATCCTTGAAACCCTAATGTAATAAAGCAACACCTTGTAAGAACATTATAAAAATTGGGAGATATTTTGAGGGGCCTAGTTTATCTTTATATTATTATCAAGTTCATAATCGAACAATTATTTCAAGACAAAAGACTATTGTATGATATAAATCAACAAGCGGTCTAGAGTGCGAAATACGCGACCTTTATCCCTTTCAATGACCTACTTAATGAAACACTAAATGTTATAATATCTTTAGATTATATTCAATGCACGAGTGTTTCTCTAAGTTTTGTAATCACTTTAGCTTTATAATTCTTATTCATCCCTCAAATCGATAACTCATTCCTTCCATATCTTGTTGATGTAAACATGCATTTATAGCCTTTGTGAACCCAAATTAGAACCTATTAGCACACACACTAACCACAACAAACATAAAATTTTGACAAAGAAGGTCAAAACCTTGAGCAAGCCAAATAAAGGTCAAAGGGCCTAGACATGAGTCACTACACATCACTCCAATAAGCCACAATTTACACCTAAATGAAGCTTGGAGAAAACATCACAACAAAACAAAGAAAATGAAGATAGTAATGTTTTGGTTACAAAAAAAAATTGAACATTAATTTTTTTGGATTATTTGGGTGACCCATTATTTGAGCAGTTAAAAATTAATATTGAATTTTTTTAGCTCAAAAATTCTTATTATCATAATGCATTGAAATTGAAATATTTTCATAATGTCTACAACATTAAATAGTCTAGCCCTATCGATAAAATGTGGAAGTGCCATTTTAAGGGCTCACTAAAAAAGTATTTTTTAATAATGTGGTGTAACACTTATAATAATCTTATTCCAACAAATTCTAAATTAATATCATAGTGTAATTAATAATTTACTAAACCCACACACATATACTTAGTATATAACTTTATATATAAATACACAAATAAACTAAATACTACTTTAGAAATTAATTAGGCATAGTATTATCATTTAATTAATTAATTAATACATTAATACACTCCTACTATAAACTAATATGATACACTTTTTTACTTTTGATTATTCAGTAAGGAATGAAAAATATTGAAGAATATGTACAAGTGAATCAATGTACACATAATCAATAATAAATAAATAAATAAAATATAATAAAGAGTAATCAAAATGAATACATGTTGGATAGTAAAATGTGATAGTAAGCCAACATGGATATAGTTCATGATTCCACAATCCTTTTGTATGTATATAGTAATATAAGAAAAAAGATAGAATGTATACCTTTTTGTACATACGTAGATAATATGAAAAACCTCTGAAGACATGAGAAGGAGATGAGAGGACATGTCATTCCACAATCATCGCATTTGGTATAAAAATATGTAATCTGATTTGAAAGAAGGTTGATCTTGGATCCTAATAGAAAGTACTTCAATATTGTTCTTTTACCCATATGTGTTCTGACTTTGCTTTGTTTAATTATGTTTTACATTATGGGATTCATGTGATATGTTTCTCTTTTCTTAAATCTTAGTATATATTCTATTGTGTAAATGAAACATTCCAATATATTCCATGCTCTAATCTAGACTACAACCTTGCATGTAGTTATGATGCCGTAATCTAGGAACCTCATTAATAATAAACCTAGTTTGTTGAAAACTACAAAGATGTCCTTATGAAATATAAATCTTGGAACTGTTGCAAACCAACATCTATCCATGCTAATACAATTTTTAGTAACAAAATTAAAGAAATCTAATGTAATATAAAGATAGTAAGCTTGGGAAAAGTCGGGAATATATCACATGATGGTAACAAATGCCACATGTTGGGCATGTCTTGCATAAACTCCATGTGAGTGGTTCGATTCATGTTATCAAATTAATCAAGATTGTTTTATGTTTTACAGTCTTGAGATGAAATGAGTGGATATATACCCCTTTTTACATGTGGTATGAACATTTGAATCATATATCTCAAAACAAATAGGATTACATATATCATGTTTAAGATATAAAATAAAATAATTGATGTGTAACTTAGTGATATATCATCATTGAAGCATACATATAATGAGCAAGTTGTCTCATGTGGGCATGTACCATAAACTATATATAAGCACAAGTGTAATATACTCCTCATGATATACGTATGTCATACCTCACGTGGATGAGGTGTAAATAACGTGAGTCCAAAGATGGAGTGCCCCAAGTGAGAGTGAAAATAATAAATTCATAAAAGTAATAAGTTACCCCAATACATGAGAAGTATAATCAATAGAAATAGAAGGCTATCGGTCCCCTTATGGGCACAAGATGTAATGAAGTTTGTAGGCATAGGAATAACTTTCCCTTGTGTGGGCAATGTGCATGCAATATATTCTAGGGTATAATATGCCCCAAGATGGGCAAGGTATACACAACGTAGGACATAAAGTTGTATGCCCCCATATGAGTAGGATATAAACAACATAAGGCACAAGTATACGTCCTTACCTCCCCAAGAAATTTAATATATAAAATATATAAATATAGGCAAGTAGTAGAACATTGTTAAGAATGAAATATCATGAAACCATAGGAAAATGTAAACATCTAATAAAGCTAAGCATAGTAGAAACACATCATGTATATAAATGTATGGAGTAATCATCTCACGTCACCAACAATAGAGTAGACACACACAAATGAAAATAACATACAAAGCACATAAAATAAGGAATACACATCATTTGTGAAACAATCATGTCTCGTATGTAACTAAGAATATAACAAGCACAATAAAAATAAAATGCAAACATGAAGTAAACACACCAAACTTGGAAAAAACATGTCGTACCTACATTTCCATACCCAAAACACAATCTAAAATAGGATTTTATTTTCTAGAACACAACACACACAAAGTACATGAGCAACAACAAAAAATTTTGCTTTTAGAATACTGAGACAACCGCAAATAACCACATATACATTATTGTTGATTATAATGCTTTATTTTATTTAACTTGTTTTTAGGGCACAAAGCACTTGCAAAATTCATTATTATTTAATCACACTTGTACATGACAACAATTGAGTTGGTTTGCTTCCACAACATTACACAACAAATATTCACATCATCACTAGTTATACAAGAACTACTTACTTTATGTATACCAAGGGAATATGTTATTGTTTGTTTACTCATTGGCTTGAGGACCGTTCAAATTGTGCCACGATATAGATAACATTCATTATTGGGTTAGACTCTTCATCGAGGTCAACATTATTCCCTATAAGATGCACCACACCTTGATTCATCCAACATAATCTTAACAAAAATGTTCGGAGAGGGAAATATCTCAAGTTGTAAGGTACACACCTACGAGGTCTCATTGAACGTAAATAGTCCATTACAACGTTCCAATATCTCTCACACACACATCCTTATAAGGATTCCTTATAACTAGTTTCATCCCATATCCACTAGATTATACAATTAAAATCATGGGGTCATTACAATTTTTATCACAATAATCTTAAGAAGACATTGACCCATCTAGTTATTTGTCATAATGAATCCTAAATTATTTGTTATACCTCATACTACATTTTTACACAAGGTTCATGGAGGTATTCCCATCCCGTGTCTAGGTGCAATTTTTTTAAAAATTGAGTTCCAAATTATTGACAAGTAGTTTATGAAAAGACAACACCTGGGTTGAGACCCGAGGAGTGTAGACAATAGTGGAGGGTCACGTGGTTATGACCCCTTCCACACGTGTTACATCGGATAAGAAGTGATATCATCTCTTGTTAGTCAAGGAAGATAGGATGGAGAATCCAAAGATCGTCCTATAATTGAAGTCCCATATTCACATATAATTTGGTATACCACATGTGGGATAACAAATAATCGTTCTCATTTGATTCGGGGTTTCACTAACCTACTACGATTGAACCAAAAGAAGTAGCATGACGACAAGAATTAGGAAGCTATTATAGTTCTAACAAGTTTGATATTTTTTCATTACATTACATGTGTGTTTTCCATATTAGAATCACAACATATCAAATATTACCAAGTCTTAAGGTTTTCCATTCACCTTGAGTTGAAATAAGCTTAATAAGAAGTCTTAGAGAGATGATGCCCAAGCGAGGGCTCTTTGGATCAACACTATTGAGAGTTACATACATGTGGTCCACTTCATGAGGGTATACATACTAATTATTCAAAATAAGTAGAGTATTAATTTTATTGAGAGGTAGGTTTCACCTTTAGGATCTTCATGCACAACATCAAATTATCGTTTACATAGATTTACTTCATGCAATTTTCAAAACTTAGATTGTAGTCATTGATAACAACCAGAAGCATTTCAAGCTAAGTTTGAATTCAACATGAATGAATTAATTTCATTTCATTTTGACATTATGTTTTAGTACTACTATCAATGTGACTAAATATGCATCTTCACCATTTAATTAATACAACTACAAATGCTTTGAAAATAAATGGTTCAATTAAATGTGACAAATCATGGAAGTACATGATATCAAATAAGGGGTATTATCTATTGAATAATCGAGGTAAAATCTAATATTAAGGTTATTCTTTAATACCCTTTGATTGAATGTGTTCTACCACACTTTTACTAAGGAACCCCGTGAAAATAATATGAAATAATTATATTACATTTTAAAAATATACAAGTCCTTCGATAATCACTTAGAGGTCTAAGTTATGCATTTAGATTAAGGGTTGATCTTTATCAAACTAAAAAAAATAGATTCATGGGATCTCTTTATTCCTTATGTCGAATCTTCATTAACAACTAGTTTTCTCGAGCAAGGATCCTCCACAGACATTGCTTCTTCAGGAACCCGATTTAAATCTTCATTCGGATTTTTGTGGCTTCAACATTCTTTTTCTCGACCTCCGAGGTGTGAAAACCTTTTGTATTCTTGTCACTTTTTATTTCGAAAGAGGGGGGCTCATATCGTTGCCAACTTTTAGGTTTGACAAGTTGCCCCTTTCTCCTTTTAGTACACCCTTCACTTAAGGACAAGATTTCCTTTAAATGTCTTGTTTGACCACAAAATGACAAATGAATGTTATATTTTCATAGTCCAGAGTTGGATCCATTTGGAGTGACCTTGATTTAGAATAAACATATATGGGATATCCTTATTGTGGACAATCTCCCCACATATTTGAGAAAAGGTGAATATATTTTGCATAGATCGCTTGTCATCTAGCTTTAAAAATGTACCCAAAGTATTATCAATATCCTGAAGGACCAATGGTGTCAAATAAGAATAGGAAAAATTGGGAGCTAGACCTAAACCAACATTTTGGAGACTAACATGGTGGAGGGGTAAAATTCGAAAACCAAGGGGTAATGAAGAGCCCCACTCTTCCACAAAACTAGGGCCCATCTACATTTTTTTGGCAATCTTGATCCTCATGGACCTAAACTATGAAGAAACCTTTGGAGCATAACATAATATCCCATCTTAAGGACCAATTGGAATGAACCCATTGGTGAAGTTCTATAGCCTTCAATCCAAATCCATTAAACCGGTAGATTATAATTAGAGGATTAAGGGATGTAGACAACTCCTTTACCACTCCATTTTGACCTCTAAAGCAAGAACCTCAACATATTTCTCTATAGTAGACAAACTTGGCAAGGCAGGGATGGACAAAAGGAGGAAAACCATTGGATCAATAAACATCCTTGTATGGATAAATTGATTCCCATGACTTCCCAACTCCTCAATGATGCCCCTAAGTGAATGACGCCATGAAAAACTATTTTTTTATCCCCATAGTCCTATGCAACACAACTACCAAAAATCATGCCTTAGGGTTTCGTGCACCTTCGTTGGTTTCTTGTGTCGTCATCGTGCCCTTAAACTTTATTTATTCCCTCTTTTGTAATCTTTGGCTCTCCCTTCTTTATTTTATATTATTGTTCATATTGTTTATTTCTTCCCTAGTTTTCTCTTTCCTCCTATATTTTTCTCATAGTTATAGATAATGACCATTTCTCTATGGTGGGTAATTGGTTATGCCATCACTTACTCTATATGAAAAATGGTGACCATCATTTTGGCCCTCATTTGTAATTTTGAATTCCCATAGTTTCCTAGCATTCTTTTGCAAACTTTCCCACTTGTCGCATCGAAACTTACATACCAATATAGTCATAATTTGAAGTGATAAAGTCTATAAATAATTTAATGTATAAGTATATTTAGGACAATGTGATGACAAATAATTACTTTAACACAATAGAGATAATATAGATGTTAGAGCATAAATTATTATTTCAAGAGGTGTTAACTTTTCAAAAGTAGAAATAAAGCATTTAGAGAGCATTATAAAATTTTCTACATTTTTGGTTCACCTTGAAATATAAGGTTGGGACACACACTAAACCATTTGTTAACTAGAATTGAGTGGCAATTACGTTTTTGTTCAAGAAAGATGACCTTGATAATAATAAAGGGATACCACATGTCTTAGTTAATATCTCCCATCTATATGGGTATTATAAGGTATTGAGGCTAACTATAGTTTTCCCAAGAAGAGCAATTAAACATTGATCCACAACAGACTAGGGGAAGTGAATGAGGTTCTTGATAACTAGAATCAAGTGATGCAAACTCGCCACACATATGACATAGAATACCTTTTTGTACTCATTTTGGATTTGGTCGACCATTTTTAGACCCATTTCAAAAATGCTTTGTATCGTGCATAATTTTCATCTTTTGGGGTCGATTGTGTGTAATGTTCGGACTGACCGCCATGTATTTTCTACCATTCACGATTGTCTCCATATTCACATGTAATCAAATATTATCCAATAAACCCTAAATCTTTAATCTTTTCACGCACATAAATTATTTCTAAAATTTCATGTGTTTTAGATAGGCCTCCCCTTATTTATGCATTTAAGTACTATATTATATATATATATATATATATATATATATATATATATTAAGCTTAATTGCACCTAAATATGGTTGGTTTAATACATTTGATCTTTGTAAAACTACTTTCTCTATTTACAATTATATTTGGTGTCTTGTCAATAAATACAAGTGAGGGATTCTCCTTTAAGAAATGATTGTGTGGAAATTTTAAGTGAAGTACATTATTGAAACAAAGTTCCTTTTAGCACTAGATCATGTTATACGATCTTCTAAATTGAATGTTATAATAGTGAGAGGTATAGCAAAAATTATAGAAAAAAGGTTGGAGGAGTGAGTATTATTGTGAGATATCATTAAAACATCAACCTTAAATTTGACTTTCATTTTTGATTTTCATATTGCAATTGATTTTCTTGCTTGAAAAAGATGATCGAAAAATTGTTGACCTTATTTTACTTTGCGAAAAGATATTTTTGACCATGATGTATTAGTGTAAAGACAATTTATCAACAACAAATTTGTGAAAAAATGATTAAATCATTAATCAATATAAAGTCCTTCAATAATCAAATCTATATAACAAAACTAGAATTGGCTCCTCAAGGTTGATATGTATTTACATTTTAAAAATATGTAAAAATGAGTGCTACACAACCAAAAAAAAGTCACTGAAAGTTAGAGAAAAAGTACCAATAGTTATTTTTAGAGCACATGTATAAAATTTTATACTAATTATACCAAACAAACAATAAAAACTATTATCAACTCTAAAGTCCTGTCATACTAATTTTAATGTTATTATAAAAATTTTGGAAGTCATATAAAAAATTCTTTTTTTAATTCATGCAATCAATCAGCCATTATTGTTCCATAAAGGGTTACTTAAACTATTGACAATTGTGACGTCAATCAATGTTACCCCATACACATAATGATAAGGATCATGGGAATTTAAAATAAAAATTAACGACTACTTTGTGAAATATCTGTTCCGTGGCAACGTGACGAGATTAAACGAGTGGAGGGCCGCATTTCGCGGCAAAAGTGGAGGGCCGCATTTCGCGGCAAAAGTGGAGGGCCGCATTTATCATTCCCTTCAGTGCTAAATTTCACAATTATTGGATTTCAAATCTTTGATTATGGCAAAAAGTCGTTGGAACCGTTTAATTTCAGAAGTACATAAAGGGGAAAGTCGCATATTTTATTACGATGTTAAGCCGGTAGAATGTGTTGTCGTCGAAATCAACTCTTAACGGCTTGAAATTCAGCTAATGACGAGGGAAGTTTAGGCACAAACAAGGCCTTAGTCCCGGGCATGTTCTTGCACATATTAGTGAAGGGGATTTGAACTTGAAACCTCAAATTTGTAATTTCTTTATTTATTAGTACATTACAATTTTTTTGGCTTCAAAACAACACATGCTAATGTGAAATATATATGCAATGTCTCATGTAAATCTCATCCCACCATCTTGACTAAGCATAATTGTCAATAAGTTGTAAGAAACTTATGATAAGAGGTTTTGAATCCGCCACTTGACATTCAACATTGTTAACACCCAATCGACTATTCTACCAACATGTACAATGTGCTAAATGCCCAATATGACCAACTTATATAAATTGAATTGAAGCAAATTTAAACTATTTTATACATTTTAGACCTAGATCCATTTGAAACGTGACAACGCTCCTTCGAGAAGAGCTTGAGTGCAATATATTTAATCCAATGACAATATTCAAAGGGTTTCGATACCACTAGTCACTTATGTGTGTGTCATGCACCATTTTTCTTGAAACTTTAAACCTATTAAACACTAGGCCCAGGCCCTCTTATATATTGGTGGAAAGCTTTCACCAATAGTTTCACATGGAATAGGTTTTATTCTTTACTTCTAAACGAAAAACTATTTATACAAGGTGTTTCCTTTATATTGATGTCTTTGTGATGTATTGAAAAGTTTGGGTAAGTTATGTCATCATATCAATTTTTTTCATGATTTCATTGCGGGTATGGAGGGTTGGAGGGTGCTTTTGTTTCTAATTATTTGTAAAAAAATTAAATTTTTAATCAATGTAAAGCCTCAAAATTGATATCTATCGACATTTTCAATGTAGATATGGAAGATATTTGTACTAGTTTATTCTCACACATATAATAAGCTAACTATATAATAAATATTCTTACTTATTTATGTGAGTATTAAACATTATAATCTCAACATTTTCCCCTTAGTACAAACATTGGAACATGTGGTTACAAGATTTATATGAAGGTAAAATCCACCTATCCATCCTCCACTCCATGTAGGCATACATTAAGTTCACATTAGGAACATGTGGCTACATATATTATGTGAAGGTCCAACACTTGTTCATGTTACACTCCATGTAAGTATGCATCTAGTTCACAATTATGTATAAGAGAAACAAGAAAAAATACATCCACTCCGCTTATACACACTCTCATATAGTAGGATACACACATGTCATGCCACAAAAGAAAAACATTGAAAGTGAAATATTGATGACTGGTCCTCATTATCTTTTTTAGCCTTTGCCTTTGATCATTGCCACTTGATCACAAAAACAACATATGTGATGTTCGTTGCCACTACCAATCACCTTCACTTTAGTTTGTTTGGCGCTTGTTTAGTTGTCACTAATGTGATACACAACCTCCGAGTTGGTGACGAACTTGAGTATTTTGTTTTGCCTCCTTACTCCATTTCCTATATCCTTTTGTGATATGTTGTTGGCAAAGAAAAAGGTTCTTGGCATTCATTTGTATGATGTTTTTGATGGAAGTCCCCCACAAAACGACGTATTTGACATAAAAATGAACTAGCTTCACCGAATAATGCATCCTAAAGGAGACGATTTGGATGTTTGAAACTTAACAACATATTAATTTTTCAAAAGAAAATATATCAAAGGACGTGCATGCTTTATTGACTTTACTAAAGCTATAAAGATACTTAAATTTCTAATATAGCTCAAAACTATATAATTTAAAATTAAAGTACGAGTTTAATCTAATCTAAATAAATTTTAAATGAACCACATCCTATACTAAATAAATAAACGGGTTAAAGCATAATGTTGTGTCTTATTAAGTGGTAAAAATATTTTAAAACTAATTGTTATCCCAAATTGCACCCCTTGCGATTTTGGACAACTCATTCAAAATATGGACTTAACCACTTTTTCTCAGAAAACTGCACAAGACTAGAAGTTAGTCTTCCATGGAATTAAGGAACATAGTGTTGGAGAACCTATGGAACAAAAAGGATCATCGAGTTGGACTTGGGTGGATTTTGGTGAAAGTTAGTGTTACGAGGTTCTCCTCTGTAACAAAGGAGGAAAACTCGATACTTAGGCGGATTTGGCTAAGGAATGTCGTGGAGCAAAGGATCCCAATATTATATGGGGTGCATGAACATAGTGTTTTATAAACTCTTCAAGTCCACAAAACAAAGGGCATCAAGCTCGTTTCTTCACAACAACAAAAGAAAGGTTTGGAACACAACCAAGGTTAAAAGTCACGGAACACTATCTTAGTGTTTCGTGGGATTCTAAAGAAGTAGTGTTCTCATGTGGACTTCAAAATTTGCATAACAAAGGAAAAGTGGTCGCAAGTTAAAATGTATCACATCAAAGAATTAGACCTTAGCGGGTGTTGCGAAAGGATTTTTCACACATTAAAACAAGCATAGAAAATCCACGAAGGTTCGCATCGAAGGGAAGAAATATTAGAATGTCGGGCAACCAAGAATAGACCTCTGTGACATGTGGAGGAGGAAGATATGAGGTTTCTTGAGTGCGTGGGAGCTATTATCTCATGGGTTTCTCAAGACACAAAAATTTTCAAGTTTAAGAGTCGCGGTGAAAGTTTGTAGAGCATTGAAAGGAAGCCGTGAAAGCATTCAAAGGCGTCGATAAAAGAGAAGGTCGTAGAACATTATTAAAACTGCATAACAAAGAAACTCCACGGATGAGGAAGGAAAATCCATGGGAAACCATGAAGATCATCTAAAGCACACATATTGCACACATGAGCCTCACCTAACTCAAAATCACACCCAACCACCTCACCTCACCGGCAAAAATTTAACAAAGTATGAGCATCGTTCCTCAACTCCGTAAATTTGATGGCATCCATTAAAGCCATGCAGACGTTGATACCTATCTGCGCATGCATCTATGACAATTGGTCCTTGGTGGTTGAATCTCTCTCTTGTTGGCACCTCTCTCTCTCTCTCTCTCTCTATCTCTTCTTCTCCCATTTTCTATAAGAATGGAATTCATTCCATTGTAAAAGGGATCCCTTTTGTTGTATGCTACACCATGTCAAATGGTGGCGACTTCCTACAAGTTCCAAACCTCGGATTTGGTCTTTGTAATGTATATTGTGCCTTCTCGCCATTGATGAAACACTTTGTGCATACTTTTAGTATTGAAACCATGTATTTTCAGCTCTTTCTATCATGTACTCACAGTTTATCATGCCTTTGCCTCTCCATTTTCTTCTCGAGTATGTTGTGTGCGTTTATTACTTGGAGGGTTTCCATTTTTATGTTGTAAATGTGTGGAAGGGTTTGGTTTATGTGGTTTTTGTCTATGGCATGTTTATTTTCCCTCTCCTCCCGCATTTCCCCCTTTCTTCCCCTCGTGGAAATTAATCACCCATTATTTTCTAGTGCTATCACTATCCTCTTCGCATAGGATGTGTTTTTGCATCTCTCCCCCTCTCTTTCTCTCGGTCCATGTGAATGCTTATATTAGGTTTAGATAGTTTATCTTTAACCTATAGGACTAGTGTTAGCATTATGTGAGATAGGTAAAGGAACCAACCTTCTCCGGAGGTCTATCTCAAACCGTAAGTCCCACACTTAGAGACAATCCCATGTTAGCCAAAAGTATTGATCTTCCATGATCAAATCCAGGTGTTACTTTTGTGCGTTAACAATTTTGCATGCCGTGGGACACTTTGTTGAAATTTTATTCTTATTTTTCAAGTGTTCCATTGCAAACATTCTAGCCACCTTGGTGCCTTCGCTTTAACAATTTTGGCATGCATGGTGGGATAAAATATTGAAATGCTCTACATCTTCATATCACCAAGATTGATGTGCTCTTGGTGATATTGAGCCTTTGGAGGCATTTCCAAATGCATATGTCGACTCCACCGATCCAACAACCCATTTCTCTCATTTGTAGACCCATTCCATTTCCATTTCTTTCATAAAGTTATACAATCATGACTTCATTTCCTCAATATTCTTCCCTCCATCCTCGTCTTCTCTTCTATGTGTTTTTCCCACATCCCCACCTGCATCAAATTCTCCTTCTCCACCTTCCCCATGTCCTCTACCATCTCTCCCTAGAACTCTTCCATTTCCCCATTGGAGTTTTGGTCTTCCCCATCCACCGAAGAAGAATGTCAAGCCTCTGACACACCTACCATCCTCCCTCCCATCCCCTCACCTTCACCACCATTGTTACCAAGTTCTCTCCCCTAATCTTTAGTTTTCATTCTCTCTTTCCTCCTCAATCCACCCTCCCTTTATGTGTTCATTTAAATTCTCCATCTTCTTCTCTTCCTCCTCACCTCTCTTTTGTCACCCTCTTCCCCTCCAAACATTCTCTTCCCCAAGCATCCCTTCCTTCCTATGAAGAAGAAGAAAATGTTGAAGTGTGTCCCAACATAAGTGTTTATATAGAGCGAAGGAAGAAAATCGGACTAAGACTTTAAACACAAAGATATCATTGAGAGCTTCTGCTCTCTCTTTAAGATGAAAATGTTGATCAATATTTTCTTGCATTTAATGAATCGACTTGGAAGCTATCCCCAAGGAGAAACTTGAGGAGTGTGAGGAGATCGAAGCTAGATCTCGAGGAAATATTTTATTTTCCACTAGTCATGTTCACTTGAGCATGGGGAAGAGCTTCAAAAACATCAAAGGTCGGCACTAACACTACCTCCAACCAAATGCGAGAGCAACTTGTTTGTGGTATATTTCATTGTCTTTTTAGCTAATACTTGAAGAACAATAAAGTAGGGCCCAAGATCTCAATTCCACCATGTGATCTCGTTGCAAAACTAATCACATGGCCATATTTTGTAAGGAAAGGAAGCTACTCCTCCTAAAGCATGTATCAAGTTTTGTTTTGATCCCTTTGCTTTTGGTTAGAATACAATAGATTAGGTTTGTTTCTTGGAAAAGAAGTACTTGTGCACACTATGCATGTTTCCATTTGGAACATATATGATTTTCATGTTCGTATATAGTTTTTATGGTCCTTTTTTGTTATTGCACAATCCATTTAAGAGCATCTTCCATGGAAGAAATAAGATATGTAGGGTAGTTTCAAAGTACATTCATTCAAATTTCCCCAAGATCGATTGCGAAAAAAGTTCTCCATGCTCCTTCCTTAACAAGAAATAAAATTCAAGAGCATTCCAAAGCAATTTCAGATAGGGTTAAGTCCATGTAGTGGTTCATGTGGATTTGGGAGATAGAGTTTAAAGGAAGAATCAATTTCTTCAAGGTTATGTTTGACTCCATGTCCATGGATGCTTCAAGGCTATTTGTTTTCATAATCTAGCGGAAGATATCCCCTAAAGGTCATCAAACTATTATCCCAAATTACACTCCCTTTCAAATTTGGATAACTCATTCAAAATATGAACTTAACCACTTTTTTCTTTGGAAAGCCACACAAGACTATAAGTTATTCTTCCGCAGAATTAAGGAACGCAAAGTTTTGCGGGTTCTCCTAAATTGTGGAACAAACGGAGCATTAGTTTGATTTGGGCGGATTTTGGTGAAATTTAGTGTTTCGTGGTTCTCTTAACTCATGGTATGAAGGAAAAGTTATTGTTTGTGTGTTCTCCTAACTTGTGGAACGAAGGAGAAAACTCAAGACTTAGGCGGATTTGTCTATGAAATTTCATCTAAGAAAGGAACCTAATGTTATGTGGGGTGGATGAATGTAGTGTTCAGCGCACTCTCCAAGTCCACGAACAAAGGAAATTGAGCTTGATTCTTCACAATGACAAAAGACAATTTTTGAATGCGCAGTGAGGTTGAAACCCATGGAACAATATCCTAGTAACATTCTCGTGGTATTATAAAGGAATGTTCCACAAAATTCAAAAGTTGCATCGAAGAAAAGTTAGACCTTCGAATTTAAAATGTTGTGCATCGAAGAATTAGACCTTTCCATGAGCATATCAAGAAAACATGGAAAATACGTGAAGGTGCACAAAAGGGAAGAAACATTAAAATGTTGTGCAACAAAAAGAATAGGGATTTGAGGCATGTGGAGGAGGATGCATATGAGTTTCACGCTATTATCTCTCGTAGGTTTCTCAAGATGCAAAATGTTCAAGTTCAAGAGTCACCATAAAGCCGTGAAAGCATTCAAAGGAAGATGAGAAAGCATTCAAAGGCCACATAATGAAGGAGGAGGTTGTGGAATACCACTCCCACTACCACTCCTCTCTCATAAATTCTTAACTAAATACCACTCCCACTCGTCTCACTAAATTCATCAATGCATCAAATAACTTCTACAAGCCAATTTAGGCAATTAATCAAAATCGATTAATTAAGCCCCTTTTATTCCCATATATTTCCCACAAAGTATTAATGTTAATTAATTACTCCTAATCCTACTTAAACAATCATAATCCTACATCTCCATTATCCCACATTCACTAAAGGGAACCAATTTCCCAGAGAGGAAAGAAATAAGTATAACCCTTTTCCCCCTTCCCAAAACACACCTTATCTTTGGAAGACACGCCAACTTCTCATGCTCAACATTTCCTCTTGTGAAAAGCTCAAGGCAAAAGTGAGAAAACTTCCCTTTGAGAGAAGAAAAAAAATAAGATCCAAACATGGCTCTTTCCATTTTGAATGGACCTCTTGCTTCACCAAGATTGGACTCCTTTAAAAAATAGCTTCGTGGCTTGCATTGGGTTCAACAAAGATATCCACAAAATGGTTCGAGATGAATCCAAATCTTCATGGGAGAAATTTGGGATTTCTATTTTGCAAAATGCTTGGTATTTTTTTCTTTTTAAATAGTTATATCTTGATGTTTTTAGCATTCTTTATGAATCTTGATCTTGAATGTGATTTTAGGTGTAAGTTGCATTTGTTTCTTAGATTAGGTTGCATACTTTTAGAATAGCTAGCATACAAATCTAAAAGACAATAAATTAAAATCTATTAACATAAACCATACAAATTTTAACATTGGCTTGGGTTGGAAGAATGTGATATACATGATGTTGGGTGAGTGTAAAATAATGATGGAGAAGCTTCAATCAACCATGAATAATGCTAAAGATGATGGTGTCGGATCGAGCATGTTTTTGTAGAAATTCCATAACGACTAAGATGAATGGTCGATTGCTACGTGAGTCGTTATGGTTCTATTGGTGAAATAATTTGTCGTATGGAAAATTATGTGTTTCCACCAACGCTCACAGGCTACGCCCCTCCTTCTTGTGTATGGGGAGGCTCCCATTATTGAATGTAAACTATCATAATTCTATCTACTACTTTATGGTGGCCAAGTAGGTCGAATCACATAGGAACACTTCACTAAACCTATGGCAAAGTGTTTGTATGAGGTACAAGGGAGGAAATTGTAGCGATGAGGGGTGAAGGAGAGAAATTAGGAAATGGAAGGTTATTATTGTGAGTAGGCAATTATAAAATTCACACCCAATAACCGAGTAGTTCAAGATTCAAGTAGAGGAACACATCAATGAAGCATCTAGCGAGACTAATAAACAAAGAAACAAAGTTCTTTAGGTTCATTTATCAAGGACACCAAGTTCCTTCTTGATCACATATTTGCAAAGTTGTAAAAGAGATAGAGAGAAGAGGAAAACATAAGAAAAGGAAAAATGGAAGAAATGCAACTTTTATTTCTTGTGTAGTGATGAATACAAAGCTCAATCAATCTACAACAATCCACAATTGCTACCAAGAACTAAAACTTTCAAGATCCTTTGGAATGGAGAAGCCATTCCAATTTATAGCCTTGTGAATTGTCTTCTCATCTACCCCTCACATGACTCTTCATGTTCCTATTCCACTTATGACCTTTCAATTTCCCTTAGAAGAGAAAAATTAAGTACCTCTCTTATAATTTTGAGAGAGTACTTTTACAATTTACAAATATTATCACTTAAGTAAATAGGAAAAATACCATGATTGTGTATAATGAAGAATTAGAAAAAGGAGAGAAGAGGAGAAGGGAAAGGGATTGACTGATCTATTGTTGATGAAGAGCTTGTTGATTTGAGGCATGGTGATCTCAATTTCCTCCTTCTGCAAGATGCACAGACACCTTGACTGAGTGTTTAGAAACACTTGTTGAGAGACCTTCTAATGTGAGCTTGAGACAAACACGGGCATCACTCATGATGATGTATCCTTGATCTCACAATGAGAGTAAGGATCACTCTCTTTCTCCTTAGGCTTTCACAATTGTCATTCATGATGCACAAACCTCTTGATGTTTGCATTCTTGTCTCGCACACTTTGTGTTGCAAAATTGCAAACTCGCCTTTATTGACTTGCGAGATGTGAGATTATGAAGGAAGAAGAATGATCTCTTTCTTAATTCACTTGGCTTGGCTAGCTCAATCACATCTTTTGAATCACCCAAATCAAATCAACCAACTCTCCCATTTCAACTAGCTCAACTCAACCAGCTCACTCAACTCATCGAGCTCAATTCAACCCGCTCACCGAGCTCACCTTGATGAGATGATGATTTATTCAAGATCATATGAGGAACATGTTGAACTCATCTGATTTATATAATAGAGTGCTTAAAACCTTTCGAATCATCTCGAGTTGCACAGTGTCTCTGACTTTCCTCTATTACGCCTCGTTGTGCTCCACCTTGCTCCCAAACACAATTGCGATCAAAATAATGGTTCAAAACCTTTGTAAAGGATGAATTTACTTTTTGAGATATGCAACCACGTTAAAACCCTATGAAGATGTCAAAAATCATGAAGATGAGTGAAATTGGAGCTAACCGCAACTTTTGCATATGAAATAGAGACTTTCTATTTTTAACAAGTCCTAGCCATTACTTCTATTTTGGGAAATTTTTCCATGTTTACATTCCCTAATGCTTCTTGCCTATCTGGAAGACCACGAATGTTGAGAATTCACATTATTTGACCACTTACTATTCTTATTCATGCCTCGCCATGGATACATGCTATTTTTAGTAAGTGCGTTGTGGGTGTTAGATTGCAATGAAAAGGTCTTGAAATTCTAGGTTTTATTCCGAGATTCCCCACTCCAAATTTTGGATGATTATTTCATCTAACAAGTGGAAATTATTTTTCATCGGAGGCGGGAAAAATTCAAGAAAAACCCAGTCCTCAATATGTCAGAAAATCAACAACTCCATGCAAAAATTAGTTTACATGAAACTAGATTTTTTGAAGACCCTTTCACTTTGAGTTTTAGATGACTTCACCTACCGGATCTTCGTGAAATTGAAAATTATTTTGAGGAGGGAATATTTTGATGAAAAACACCGTCTTCAATATCCCTAAAAAATGGGGCCTTCATGGCATGAATACTAGCTTACGTGAAACTAGCTTTTTCAGGGATCATTTCCTCCGATTTTCAATTGATTTCACCTAACGGATCCTCGGGAAGTGAAGATGAGGTTCGATATCCTTTCATTATTGTGTCATGGCATCCATGAATGGTGGCTTCAAGTTTTGATAGAAATAAAAATGATCCAAGTATAAACAATGAGTTCTAGTTGTGTTCTACCTCATACATGGATCTTGTGCTTCGATTTCTGGATGAAGAACTATGAGGAAAGCTTTGTTTCTTGCAACCATGGATGTCTCTGGAACATGATGGGAAGTATAATGGTTGTTCTTGTAGGTATTTATATTCTTCATGGATTCAATAATGGAGTCTTGGTCGAACCAAGTGAGAAATGGAGATAACAAGTAGTTTCTTGTATTTTCTGGCTTCTCAATAATGTATTTTGAGTAATGTATAGTAATAATAATAGTCCAAAAGTGAGAGTTTTAAATTCTTAGCATGAAGTGAATTTTATTGTCCCCATTATTCCTTGGGACATAATAGAAAAATTTTCCCTCGCGTGGGCTTGACAAGTGTCACTTCGAGATTCAAGCTTGAGGAGATGAAGGCTTGATTCTAGCACGTGGGAGCTAATTTTGGGCGTATGAAAAACCTTGAAAGGGGCTGAAGAGGGGCGCATTTATGTGTCCCATTTTCCCCTTTGGAATGGGGAGAAGAGGGACATAAAAATTCACCCTCACTTCATGTTTCCAAGTGTTATTATGTGATTGAACGATGCAGAGCTAGACATAGGCAAGATAAGCCCTTGAGAGCTGCGTAAGAGTTGGTTGCATGGAAAACCAAGGGGAAAAGATCAAGGGGGATTATTTTTGTGTCCCCTCTATCCCCTTGGAAATGGGGATAAGAGGGACACAAAAATGCACCTCAACCTGGAGGTGACAAGTGTCCTATTGTAAATTTGATTTATCTTGTGAGAAGCATACTGTGAGAGAGAAAACTTGAAGACAAGATTGTTGGAGTTCCGGAGGTCTTTTTTGGTGAAGTCTTATATTATTTTGAATCCCAAGAGCCTTCCAAGATCAATGGGATGGGTCTCATCCTTCAATTTTTCCTATAATTTACCCCTAAAAAACTCGATGTTCCATTGTTTGTTCCTAAACCTCCAAATTCTCCTAAACTTTCCTAAATAAGTTACAACATGTTCATAGCTCTTCAATATCACCTCTAGATGATTTTGAGCCTTTTGTTCCATCTCGGAGGATGCACACTAGTCTTGAGAAGGTCAAAATTGGCCTTTCTAGGCTTGTTGAGAAACTAGTCATTGGAAGTACTTCATTGAATGAAAATGCTGACCTTGTCACACCATTCCAAACACCTGTACTTGCTTGTTCATCATCTTGGAATTAGTTGCAAGGTTAATAAGGACATAACACAACAAAAAAATGACCAGAGAGGGTTTTGGGAGACTCGAGAGTAATTTTTTTAATTTGGCTTAGTTGTCATGCTTGAAAGTTTGAAATTTTTATGCAACACATTTGCATGAGAATAGGTTCAACTCAATTTTAATAGCTAAATTGGTGCCAAGATAATTCATAGGGTATATCCACTAATCTCCTAATAAGAGTTGTGGAGTTTTGTTGAAAAAGCATGAGGAATTTAAACAAGACCTTTCTTATCTCTCATACTCTCCTATTTTGTTTCATACATCTAATGCTAATGAGTTGTTGAAAAACTCATGTAAACATACTCTTAATTTAATCTCAAATACATAATAAATTAACTATAAGAAATATTCCCACTTTCCTACTAATGTGAGTACTAAATGTTATTTCCCAACATAGGCCCGATTAAGGCCATGTTAATTTTCCTAAGACCAAGTTTGTATGCCTTATGTAACATGTCTATCATGCATCAAATATATAAACCCTACATACATGATCAATTCATAAATACAAAGTTTGAAGGAATCATAATAATAACAACAATATGTTATACCGAATAGAAATTATAAAATATATTGTCAACGATAGAATTTCACTCATTTTTGGGTTAGAAATCATTGTGTGAGCCAATTCATGCTTATAAATGTATGTTGTGTTACTCTCATCTAGAAAATTTTCAAATAACTATCATTTTGGTTTCTAACTCCACCTTAAACAACTTAAGTTTGTCTTCACAAGACCTATACGGCGACCTTTAATTGATTTATAAAAGGGCCATGATCTTAAAAAAACATGATGAGTGAGGTTCCCAATGACCAAAACTAAGTGATCGCATTTGCAAAATCAATTTCATATTTGTTGGAATACCATTTTCATAGCCATTTTGGAAATTCTCAATGTGACTACATACTTGTTTTCTTGTAGCATTAATTTTCTTTGATGTTTGGACCTACCTCGTATTGATTGCCATAGTTAAGTGTCTCTAGATTCACACATATAATCAACAATTATACTACTAACCCTAAATATCTAGTCTTTTTACACACTACAATTATTTTCATAATTTCATTTGTTCTAGATAGCCCCTTATTTATGTAATTAAGTATAATTTATTCATGTACATATATGAATTAAGATTAATTATTCCTAAATATAGGTGGTTTAGTATATTTGGTACTACAAAACCACTTCCCATGCCTACTATTTTTAGTATCTCACCAAAAAAATGTGAGTGAGGGGTTATTTAACAAATGATCTTGGGGAGATTGAAAATGAGATACTATCAAAACGTGGATTCTTATGCCACTAAATCATATATCATAGATCTTGTAAATGTAAAAAGATATGTTAGTGTAAATTGAATAAAAAAATCAAAGTGAGTTGATTCCTAACTAACAATATAATACGCTACCTCATGTTGAGCTTGATGAAAATAGAATAAAATGCAATACCTTCACTTACCAAAGTAGAGCTCCCTTTGATTTGTTTGATGTGCTTGAGATGTTGGATCGAATGTGCTTGCTTCAGATTTTTGAGTTACTTGGGCATCACCTCCCCTTGATTTTTCTTGGATTACTTGATTATTGATGATGATAGATTGATTGTAGATGAATGGATTGATTGAGTGATTGAAGATAAAATAGATGATTGATAAAATTAGTAGAAATTTGTTATGGATTTGAGAGATCTTCCAAGCTTGCTCTCATGGAGGAGGAGAGATCAATTTATAGTTTGTGGGTGGAGGATTCAATGGCTAAGATGAAGCCATGTTGGATTTGAATCAAGGGTGGAGAATGCATGTGAGGATAGAAAGATCTAGAATTGGATAATTCTAGAATTTAGAAGAAGCCTCCATTGAATTTTTAATTCAATGGAGGGAGGGAGATATATTTGAATTTTTAAATATGAAAGAGGGAAATTTAGAGAGGCTTCTAGAAATAGAAGCCTCTAGATTTAGAGGTGAGGATGTGATTAGGATTATAATTATATTAGGTTAATAAATGATGATTAGGGGTGAGGTTACATGGAAAGGCTAGGTGTGGCATGTGTAGAGTAGGTGGTAGGAGAGGTGTAGGAATATTAAATTCCTAGAAAATATTAATTAAGTATTAGAATATGATAATAAGATATAATAATGTCTAATAATAAAATGGGATATAATGATGATTTAAAGGATTAATAATGGAATAATAGGATAAATGATAAACGTCGATAAAATGATAAAGGGTAAATATGATAAAACAAATTAATAATAATAATTAATCTTGCGATTAATTATTATATGGATGATGTTGGGATATTGGTAGGACATATTAGTTGTAATTAAGCATATCGATAATTTGGATGTCTACAAATCTATTAAACTCGAACATTATTATATTGAGAGGCATACTACAATGATAAACAAGGGTGGGAGAAATAAGCGTAATATTGTGAGATGCCAATAAGAATGAGAAACCTTAAATTTGAAGTCCATTTGATTCGACAAGGAAATTAATTTTCTTGATTGGAGAAGGTGATCACAAAATTGTGGGACATGTGTGGACTCAATCATTTTGCATGAGAAGATTTTGCCATGATTCATTGATGTAGCTAGGTTGAGACCATTTATTAATAATAAATTTGTAGAAAAATAATGAAATTGTTAATCAATATAACCCTCTAATAAATGAAACTAAATTTAAATAATCCAAAATTGGCACCTCAAGATTGATATCTATCTATGTTTTCTATATATATAAAATTGAGATATGAAAACAAATCTTATACAAGAAGAAATCAATCTTGAAACTTAGAGAAGGTGAGCCAATATTTTTTAATGGAGAATAGGAATATTGTTTTATGCTAATCATCATAACTTTTAGTTGTAGAAGTAATTCTAAGATGCATTGAAGAGTTTGTATAGGGATAATAAAGCATATACAATAATTTTTAGTTTCAAAGAAAAGGGGAAGGTAGTGTTCGATTAAGGCCTAAAAAGAACAAACAGCTTAACACTAAAATTTAAGGATGTCAATCAACATGACATGTTTTTTTATAGTTTTATGAAAAATTGTCGTCAATCCCAATGATGTGTGATATATTAGTAATGATTTTTATGTATGTGTTATATTTTAGATAATATTAAATCCATTGAAGGTATGATATTTTACAGTGTGGTATTGGTGTCATTAGGTTAAACACACAATTGTATGTCAAAACAACACTATTGTCACCGTGTCAAACTTGTAGTTGTATTTCAAAACAATAATAGAGAATTTGTTACATTGTAGTAATTAAAAAAGTTGCGAGCTTAGTGGATTCCATAATATTACCATGTCTAGACATGTTTGGATTTTTTTCATAACTTGTGTAACATTTTTTTCAAAATATACTTGTTTTTGTTCTAATGAATGCATACATTTCCAAGCATTCATGAGAGGTGAAAACATGATAAGTTTATCATCATTGTCAACATATATATTAAGAAGTGGCTTAGACATTATATTTCAAAATCTAGTTATTGCAATACAAATGTTTGTTTGCATTGTTGTCGAAAATTTCAATTCGAGAGGGCACCTCGACTCTAACAAGAGTAGAAAGATATTTGATGTCAACAATAAAATGATTTTCAATTTTGATAGTTGAGCGTGACATCACTATTAACTTATAATGACATCATCGACAATTTGACAAATGTAAACGTAAGAAAGAAGCATTTTGACCTCAATGCATATTAATAAATAATAATACATATATAATACTATAATACGAAACATTTTGCATACACAAAGTGTTGTGTCTTCTTTCCCGTGTGTCACAATTGAAAATATGAATTATTTTCCATACATTGCCAATAGTTGATACATTTGTTATTTTTCCATCATAAAATGTTTTTAAAATTGAGAGGGGATCTAACTCCAAATACTATCTAGGGTGCTCAACAATCAAATTGTAGAGGAAGGATGAGGAAGCAAATTGAGTCATCTCATAATCAATCAACCATTATTTTAATAGAAGGGCCACTTCTAGTATAATAAGGATTTTGTTGAGTGAAAACTTTTAGAGTCGTAGAAGCACTTGAAGATGCATTAAAGAGGCATAATGTCACTCGAGATACATGAATCTTTGAGTTTATTTGTTACCTTATAACGCAACTGTGACCAATGTGTGATTATTATTATTATTATTAATTAGTTAATAGACTATATTACGTGTGAATCGACCTCTAGATGTCAATCCCGTCAAATTTTCTCTTGCTAGATTTGTCTAACATTGAAAAATTTGTAGTCATAACAAAACTTACTTAGATTTAGGCATAAGAAAAGATTGGCAGCATGGCTTGCGTTTTACTTTTAGTGGGAATATTGGTAAGGGAGATGAGCGCGTAGTTCAACACAAACTATCCTCAGCTGACTTGGTGATGGGCACAGAAGGGACCTCTATGTCCTATTATGATTATTATTGTTGATTTGTGCTTATTTTCTAGCAAAAATTAATGGCAATTTTTCTTTAGATGACTTTGTTATTTATAGTCCACATTGTGATCACTATGGTAGCCTGAAGGGCTGCGCAGTTTGGAATGGGGTTGATACGCTTCAAAATTGTGGTGCCTCTACAAGTTCCTTTCCTACCTCATGTTTTGTGTGGGACAAAATATGAGCACCTTGGTTTTACTTCCAGAGGGAATGCTAGTGAGTTGGATGAGTCACCATGATCTGCGTGTGGCATGATGGCTTAATCCGAAGGGATGTTTGAGAGAGGCATTGATGGCATCATGGCTATGCGATATACAAAAAAATCCTCCAACGGGTTTACTTCCCAAGGATATGTTGGTGAGAGAGCTAGATTTGGACATCCAACAAAGCATAATGGCGGGTGGTGTGTGTACGACTTATGTCACATGGATTAGGCGAGCATGTTGTGAAGGATCTCGTGAGTAGCCATTATCGAGGATAGACGAAGTTATAAATCTTCCAACGTTGAAATTTTGCTTAGCTTCACCTAGGCAATGTTTATATGATTTTTACATTTAAAGGTATGTAAAAATCAAGATTGGTTCTTGCTGTTTGTGGGATAAAACAATATGGTTTTGAGAGGTGTGGGTACGACATTTTATGCAAGTGTTTGACCAAATGAAAAAAATGAGATATCTTTTCATGGACTATCATTTCACCGCTTTACAAAAGACATGATCATCCTTAAGAGGCATTGAGTTTGTTTCACCAAATACAACGAATAGATGTCCAACCCAATTAGCTCACCTTTGCCAACATACTCCCACACTATGGCAAAATAAGAGATTTGGAGCAGGGTATGGACATTCATCAAAGCATAATAGAAAGTGTTTTTTTCATATGTTGTAGTTGCAAGTGCCTTGGTTGAAATGTATGAAAAATGTGGAAGTATATACAAGGCATGTGAATTATTTGACAAAATCCTCGATGGATGTCATCTCACAAAATGCAACGATTTCAAGATATTCACAAATTCAAACTCAACAACCTTTGCCAACATCTTCTTAGATTGTTGGAAAATATGAGCTTTAAAACTAGGTGTGGACATTCATAAGAGAACTATGGAATTTAGAGATTTTCGATAGATGTTGCGGTTGGAATTCTTATGGTAGTTATGTATGCAAAATGAGGAATCATACTCCCAGTCCATGACAAAATAAGAGCTTTGGAGTAGGGTATGGACATGCATCTTAAATCATAATAGAATTTATTTTTGTCATCTTATGTAGTTGCAAGTGCTCTGGTTGATATGAATGATAAATGTGGAAGTATATACAAGGCATGTGAACTATTTGACAAAATGCCTCAAACACATGTCACATCATCAATTACAATGATTTCAATAAATAGGGTACAAGAACTATTTGACATAATGCTTTGAAAAATGTGGTCTCATGGATTGTTGTGATGGTAGGGTATGCTAACAATGGGCTTCCATTTGAAAAGGCGTTATTTACAACTTTGAAGCAAATGCACTAGGAAGGTGTAAACCCAAACTCCACAACCATTTCCATATTATACTCTCGCCCCATGTGAAAATGGTAGTTTTAGAGCAGGGTATGGACACACAACAAATTATAATGGAAAGATGATTTTTCACTAATATGTTGATTTGCGATCATATACAATGTTCAATTGGACGAGAATTGTTTAACAAAATCCCTCAAAACATTATGGTTTTTGAACTTGTACATGGGTTAAAGGTCTTATTCATGATGTGATTACAACTGATAGGGTATGCACAAAATAACTCGATCAGTTCCCTATGGAAAACTATAGCCCAACACACAAAATAACAATAGTTAAATTGCTTTTCATTCAAACACTCATACAAATATATAAGAGTGTGTTTCCTATAAAATAGAAAATTTCCACATCCCACAAATATCTCTTCATAATCATTTGGGTAAAGTTTACACTCCAATATACGCCCCAATGGTAATGAAATCAACCACCACTAAATCTCCACATCCCACAAATATCTCTTCACCTCTCATATACGTAAATGGTTTCTTTTGTTTATGTATCACCAATCACCACTATTCACGTACAAACTTACATATAACAATATATTCCAAATATATACATATTACAAATTAAAGTGTATATATAATATAATGTGGTTAAAATAACAAATCTTAAAGTTGAGTGGGCCCTAGTTTGTCTTTCAACATTTAAAATTTACAAATCACACAACATGAGACTCCTCCATTCCACTCCTTAATACAATTGTAAGATACCTACGATATAATGAAATAGTATTTCTAGACATGCGTAGAATTTCAAATAATATGTGCACATTATATCAAAATTTATTGATGGCCTAACTTAATCTGTGCCTTCCCCATTATATCAAATTTTATTGATGGCAACATTTTATTGATGGCCTAACTTCCACACAAACTTCCTGTGGTCAAACCCAAAGTATGGTAAGAACACACACATTCTCAAACATCCTTGCATAATTTTTTATTAACAAGCATTGCAGGTCGTTGTAAATTTCCTTTTTCTCAATATTTCCTTTTATGATTTTTCACATATTATATATATTAACAGCTCTTTTTATTTTAGTGTTCTCCCCAAAGAGTGCACCACTTCAAATGAAACTTTGGGGAGGAGGCAAGAATTATAGGGTTTTGGACAAATTTTCATGTCATTGTCTACGGCTAGGTAGCCTACCTTAGTTTTTTTACCAGTATTATACGGTTTAAACAAGTGGTTGACGTGAATAATATATATTTTTCTTTTACTTTTGTCGTATAGCAATTTAGAACGTGCCGTATTTTACGGCGGCTGTGTTAAAAAGCGCGCAGGAAAGTAACATGCAGGCTTTGATCCGCATGCCTCTTTCCACACAATAAAATGAATTTTCTTCCAAAAGGTGTCTAGAAGTAAATTATTGTCCTACATTATGTAAAAATGTCAGCGAAACCTTTTAGATTTCAGACGTACAGAAAGATTTTATTATGATGTTACGCCGGCAGAACATGTAGCAGTCAAAATCATCTCTCACGAACGACTCGAAGTTAAACTGTGATATTTTTCTTAAAATATCGGTCATGCTTTTGTTGAAATCTGTTAGGGTTTGAAAAATATGGCGGAAGTGCACAATGATAGAGGGACTCGCCAAGTTTTGCTTGTTTCAGCAGGAGCCAGCCATAGTGTAGCACTTCTGTGTACGCCTCTTTTAAGCTTCATTTTGTCTCATGTCTCTTTTTCATTGTTATTTTTTTCCAGTGTAGCTTTGTTTGTTTTTCTTCTCTTTGCTTCTTGCTGTCTGTAGCGTTTAAAGCTTTTGTAGTCGTTGTTATTCATGTTTTTTTGGTTCTGTTCATAAGATTCTTAAAAAAATTTCACTGCTTGCCGTTCAATTGCTAGTTTTATTTAGTTGCCGGTCGATGGCTATAATTGTGGAGTCTTTTTTCTTGTTAATTTTGTTCTGATGGAAATAGAAGCGCAGTTATTTTATAACTCTGGCATTTTCATCCTCGATTAAGGAGGCGCTGACATCTTAAGCTGTGTCCATCGAAGTATTTAAGATATACGCTTTTCAAAAAAACAATCTGAACGAGATTCTATAGAAAAGTCGTCTATTTCAAATTTCAGGTTAGAAATCAGAAAATTGCGTTTCTTCTTCAACTCCAAACGAAAATACTCCCAAAGTTAAAACATGTCACTTTTGAAAATTTGTGAGCAAAATGAAAGTGCGTCAGAGTTACCTTCCATTTTCTTGGAAAGATCTTTAATATCACCAGGAAAATGAAATGCAATAGCAGCAGTAAAACTATGCTCCATTTTAAGCAAATCTCAAGGAAAAATGCAATATATTTTCTTCAATTTCGACAAAATTTTTAATGAATTCCCTACGATATCATCTGTCCGTTTCAGCAAAACTCCAACAAACGTTTGGAGAGAGGGCGAAACAAATTTTTAAAAACACGATTTTAATGTGCTGAATGTTGTATGCAATATCTCGTGTAAATCTCACCCCACTATGTTTAGAGGGAGCTTGAGTGCAATATATGTAGTCCAGGAATGTTCAAAGGTTTTAATAGCACTAGCCACCTATGGGTGCGCTGTGTACCAATTTTTTTCCGGAAACATTAATCCTATATTACCCTAGGGCTCAGTCCTCTCATTCTCCAGATTGCTGTTCAATAAAATCCCTGATATTCTATATTCCAGCCTTTCCTGATGTTCTCTATGTCATTGCAATCTTTTACTGTGTTTTTAGGGGAACCCTTTTTTCCTTGGTCGGGCGGGTCTACCACCTGGATAGTGCCGTATTGAGGATTTAGTCCACGTTCAGGCATGAGGATCGAACCTCAGGTAGCGATCAGGTTGAGATCATAAAATCCAGCCATTTACTGCGTAAAATCCCTGCCATTTACTGCTAGATCACAGTCCAACCAACAATCTTGTTACTGTCTTTGCTAGTAATTCAAAGAAAATGATATAGAAATTTTGCCCCCTGTTTAGCTGTTTCCTCCCTTTCTAATTAGCCAATTATTTGAAAGTTGGAAATAGGGTTGGGTTAGCCATGAACAATGAAGTTAATCAAGTATAAAGCTTGCAACTTGTGTTCTGCAAATTAAGTGTTCAGTTATCATGCGAATGAACAAACATTACAATACAGCTCTTGATCGACAACCAGACAAGTGATGAGAAATGTAGTGATTCAGAAAGTAATGCCCTTAAGACATAAAATGCATTTGGGAAAAATGCATTTCGGAATTTTCCTCGTCAATCGTTTCAGGAATTGGGAGGGAACTATGTTCCTTCAAAAATAATATTATTTTAATAAATCTGCCAGATGCAAGGGTCTACTGGAACATATATGCTAGAGCTGTTTCAACTACCATAAGGGCTGGAATTTAGGAATTTGGTGCTTCCTTTGGAGAATGGTTTTCAGTTGAAACTTGAAACCTACCAATTTAGTAAAGCTTTTTATTCTCCTATTTTCTTTGGTGGATGTTTCAGCTTAACCTACTGGTCATTCTAATCTACTCCTAGGGGAGAAAGTGGGGCTCCAATCTACCTCTTTGGAGGTGTGCCACCACTAGCCGAGGGAAGCTTTTTGTTATACATACATACATATACATACATACATACATACATACATACATTTTCCCAGTGTTTCAGCTTAGCCTACTACCACTGTTAATCTACTCCTAGGAGAGGAAGTGGTGGGGCTTCAATCTACCTCTTTGAAGGTGGGCCACCACTGGCCGAGGGAAGCTTTTTGTTATTAATGTATTATAAATTTTTTAATGGTTTTAAATCTTGACCAAATAGAAGTGTGTTATATGTTGGTGGAAAGCTTTTTAGGGATAGTTTCACAGGGGATAGGTTTTATTCTTTACTTCTACATGGGATTCTACTTATACAAGGTTTTTCCTTTTGGTTGATGTCTTTGTAATGCAATGGTAAGTTATATTGTTGAGTCAATTTCCTTTATGATTTCACTGTAAGAATGCAGGGTGTGTTTGTTCCTAATTGTCTGTAAATTTCTTTTCGCGAGTTCATGAACTGGTTAGTGTGGTGCAGGCCTGATTAGGGCCATGTTTATTTTCCTAAGACTGGGTCTGTAGGGCTTATGCAACATGCCTATCATGCCTTAGATATGAAACCTAAATACATGATAAATCCATAAATACAGAATATGAAGGAATAATAGTAGTAATGACAATATGGTATACTGAATAAAAACTCTAAAATATATTCCCGAGGATAGAAGTTCAAATCATTTCCTGGACTGACTGGCCACTGTATGAGGCCATTTATGGTTGAAAATTTGAAAACATTTACAAATGCATGCGGCTTGCTTTTATTTAAGATTTTTTCAAGCGGCCATCCTACTGGTTTCAAAATCCACCTTAAACATCTTAAGGTTGTCTTCACAGGACATGCACCAACCTCTAGATGATTTATAGAAGGGCCATGATCATTGTCAATAATATTAACTGCATTTAATTCAGATTCTGCTAGTTTAATGAAAAATCAGATCTGAAACAGATACGTTCTAGCTCAAATAGAGCACTGGAATTATCAAAATTTGATGATGTTCTTTGGGAAGACTTCCTTGTACTTATATACTCATTATATATCAATTGTCTCAATTACTTATCGTGATGGCACCATTCAACCAATTTGTCCACTAATGCTTTTGTGGCAATTCACGATTTCAGATTGTAGGTCAAGGAAGGACAATTCTGAAACCCCTGACAATTCTGAAACCCCTTAAGTGGTTTCCAACCCTATTACAGGCTTACTGTAGATCTGTCCATAGTTTCGTGGATCATTTCAAAGACCATTTTGTAGATGCTATAACGATCTATTATATAACACAAACATTGTGTTTAGAATCATCACATAATTGGAAGAACACAATATGGAGAAAAGAAGAGTCTTTGTCATTATCACAATAATGTACAATGATCTAACATCTTGTCTAAACTATGATGGGCACTTGTGGAAATTGGCGTCGATGACTGCTTTTCCAATCCACATATATCCTATTCTCCTTGAGAGGGTACGATGATTGGGAACCACCACTAAGATTGAGAACAACCAGCTCCAAGAAAATTAAAACAATTCAACAACCTAAGAACGTCATTCTCCAACATAACAACTAATAACCCTTTGTTATACTTTGTTCATCTTTATTATCTAACTACATATGATTGCACTCTCTTTATCTTTCCCCCTACTAGAATAAGTAGGGGTCGAATTAGTGTTAGTTTGATATGTAGAAGCCTAGAACAAGGTAGGAGGTAGGGGTATTGCTAGTTTGAGAGTCAAAAGTCTTGTGTAGTGAATCACTAGGAAAGCTAGAGTGGTAGTTAAACTCTGGGCGAGGGTGGTACTCTAGTCGCTCTAGGAGTTTTATATGGGAAAGGTGAGGCACCTACCTCATGCTTTTATAAGTCCTTCATAACTATCATCTACTTCACCTTTGCTAGGACATAAAATGGTCATTCCTTTATCTTTGCATCCATGCCATTGAAGGACTTAAACTACAATTATATAGCCCTCAATCTTTACTTGTATATTGCTTCTTTGTTCCAAACCTTATTCAACTCTATCTCAATTATAGAGGCGTTTTGGTAGCATCCTTCTATTTTTCTTTGCTTTGTCTTCCTACTCTCAAGAACTCCCCAATTGGTGTCCCTTTGAATTTTGTCTCTACAATTCACAATTGCTTTTCTAGCCGCAAAACCTCCAATGTTAATACAAGTTTATGTCACTCTACTTGCTTGCTCATAATATTTCTTGGCTAGCTCATTCCATGGTATGGCTGTTATAAAATCATCCTCAAGATCAAGACTTAAGCTATAAACCACACTTGCCATCATCTAGTGGCATTTCAAGAGCAAATTTAGATAAGCTTGTTGGTATATTGCTACTTTAATGGTCGATTGTCAACCTTATCTCCTATTGCTTGACCACTTTACATTGTGGATTGATGCACACTATACCAAAAGTCAATACATGCACATGGTGTTGAATTGCTTGCACCTATATATGACTTTCTTACCATACATAACCATAAATCCTCTTGCTTTGCTTTCCCACTAGGCTATGTTTGAACTTCCCATTTCCTCCTCTCCTCCAATTGATATTGAATTGAATGAGTTGTCACTATAGGTCCGATCAATAGGTTAGATTCCTCTTATTTCCCTTGAGAAAAGAGGTGGCATCAAGTACCACTTGTGGTACCCTCTCGCATAAACATCCTCTGCATTAGTCCCAATGTTCAAGGGTGCCTCCTCGATGAATCACCTAACTCTAGCTGAACTAAGTGAATTGGGACCTCTTTTGTATGCTTGGGCAATTTGAAATCCTTGTTGTCCGTGCTTCAATCTAGTCCAAGAAACTCACTCTCCTTATTGAGCAAGACAATGAACAAACTTGCTTTGTCTCCTCCTCCTCTATGTTCTCATCATCTAAATGCTCATCCTCCAAGTGCTTGTGCCATATCAGCACCTCGTTGTCGTGCGCTTCCATTACCAATGCTGCAAGAGAGATCTTGGGTCTTAGTCTTCCACATAGTATCATCCTTGTTGATCCTTACATGATAGAGGTCCAATTCATGTCATGTTAGGATTAAGGCTCAAAGGCATATGTTGAGCCTTAGTAATCGTGCTCACAAAACAGGGAGGAGAGGTGTTGAGCTCCACCGAAGCACTTAAGATAACCTTTGCATTTCAATGGAAGTTTTTGACTATTAAGTCCCATCAAGAGTATTGGGAGTGCTCAATGCGATTTTATGTCACTCCTTGCACTAGCACTATTCTTACTCCATGATGAAAGAAGATCAAATAAGTGCTTACATAATCTAGGGTTGACTATTTTAGAGTTACGTTTCACCATCTTAGGCGCAAGAGATCTCAATATAGATTCTAAAGCAAATTGTAGAGGTTGTATGTCTTGAAAATTACTTGAGGAGGCAGCGATAAACAATATGATGGTTCACTCAATGTACTTAAAGAAGAGTGTACACAATACATGTTTCTGAACTCAACATGCTTGACCATAAATTCTCTGCAACCATTTGATATATTATATATATTTGTAACATGTACTTGCGATCTTTGTTGTGTATCCTTTAGGTAGTCCATTTCCGCCTGGTCCTTGTTTCAAAAACAACCTCCTCCAAAATGGATGCAAGCTCGAATAACATGATTTCACAAACTTCCATGTTGGAATGGCCTAGAGCTAAGGTAGAAGGTATTATTTACCCTAAAGTATTAACTCTATGAATGATGAACTGCTTCACACCTACCATGAAGGAATTTAGCCAATGTTTTAGATTGTGCATGAGCATGATTTAGGTTGATGTTTAAAATATCTCCGGAAATGTCTTTTCTTACGATCCATTTCACACCCATCTTCCTCATGTTTCTTGACATGATTTTGTTGGCGTCAACATCCTTTGCGAAGATGCATATTCATTTCCACGGTCTAATGTAAGAAATTTACATGGCTTTTCTACAACATAGTTGCACATGCAGTCTAATCTCAAAAGAAAATGATAAGGCTATTGTTCATAGATTCGTATATTTGAATAATTTCCTCATTAAAAAGATCAAGTCTGAAATGCTCCCTCCAACAACGACTCTGCTATTATTTTCCATAGCTGAGCCTAAGCTTGAGATGTATTCTATTGATGTTTCTTCAATTTTCAGGTTTTACAATAACAATTCATGGAACTCATGAAGGAAACATTTGGATGATGCATTTTGTCAAACAATTCACATGCCTTCTTGTAGTTCTTTACCATTATTGAACATTTGGCAGGTTTATGTGCATCTTTTGGGTTGTCAACATGCACTAGTCCCTTAAAAATAATGATTTTATTTGACTAGAGTATTTTAGCAAAAACTAGGGTCCATGGAATCAAGCTTGCTTTAATTACTAACATGTCCATCTTCTGGTTTATAGGTCTCTTTGTCATAGTCAACACTCTTTGCCAAGAGTTTCTTTTCATCCTTCTATTTTGTTCATCATCAAAAACTACCATGAAGTTTTTGAAGATCCTTCTCCATCCCGGTATAATTGTCCACAAAAGTTATTAATTTCATCAACAATCTCTAAATAGTCAAAAGCCATGCATCAAAATCCATGTTGCCATGTGAACCGCTATCCCTCTCATATAGAAAAATTTACATTTGATTGTTTGGTGGGAAGAATTTGAAACGGATGTTATTTACAAATTGAATAACTTTTTATTTAATTTGGGACGTAGACTTTGAATTTGGAGACAAACTTCAATTTTTTTCACCTACAATAATTCCAAAGTGAGAGATTGCGCATGAGGATTACAAATTTAAACGATGTGCAGGTATTACTTTTGCTTCCGCCACCCATTTTTCAAGACTTCACTTTTGTTTTCTTTTTGAAAGGAGACTATCTTCAATTTGATGATTTGAAGGAAAGGTAACAAACCCGATAACATGGAAGTGAAATCCTAGTTTACTCCATCTTCATTTCTTTAAAGTCTAAAAATTAAATTATGGAAGGTGGGGATGGACATAGAGACAAGTTGAGTTAAATCTGGAAAACTTTACCTCTGCTTATCTCATGTGCAAACTGTTTTCATCAAAATTTCTAATTACTTCAATACTTTAATTTTTAATCTTCTTCATGCATGACTTGTAGCTCAAGTTATGCTATATTCACTGCATGATGAGGAAAAACCACATAGTTTTAATCCATTTTCACCTTCAAATATTTTTAATTTCATTTAATGAGTAGGCGACAAATCCAACAAATCCTTTAGCCAACTTTGACATTGCTTGTCGTAGTGGAGTATAAAGTCCATCCTACAAGTAATTCCTTCAAACCTAAGTAATCAGCATACGACAAATTTGATGTAAAAATTTGAAATTTGCTGGATACCAAATATGACAAAGAAATCATTGAAATTCAATAAAATATGTTGAAATTCAAGCATAATGCTTCTTGTAGTTGAATTTAATCATGAATTTTATGTCTAATTTTTGTTGTAACAATGTTTTTACGAATTTAATCCTCCATGAATTCAAATGTGGCAACTTAGCTTCAAATTCATGCATGTACATATGAAGCCTCTACGTAGGTTTATTTTGCATCAATTAGTGGATTTATTGACAACTTGATGAACAAATGATCGAATCCATTCGGATATTAATTAATCAATAAATGATGTAATTAATTAATTAATCTCCTCTTCATCTTGAAATCTATTGTGGGTATTTTGTAGACTTTTCAAGGAGAAAAGAGTGCCCCAATCCTTAATTTTGCAATCCTTGTGGCATGAGTCTTTTGAGAAATAAAGTTAGGAGGCCTCTCTTTTGTGCTTTACAAACAATTTTTAAATTTGATATTCATGAAGTCTTCTCTAGATAGTGTACTATGAGCCAATGTGAAAATACGCATGTGTAACCTTTTCTCGGAAACTTGTTTTGATTCTTCTCCTTTCTTAATCAAATTTCTTTGAGTATCATGGCTAGTTTAATTTTGTCAATTCTTGTGGTACGAGCTTTGTATGGAGCCAAGAGGCCTTTTGTTTATTTAGTAAAACCACAAAGAATCTTGAGAATTTGAAATTCCTCCTTTTGTATTGGACTTAGCCATGGCTCGCTTTATGCCACTTTGGTGAAACAATGTTGCTTGTTTTGTGCCATTGCAAAGATGCTTTTACCATACTACCATAGAGGGATTTTCAACTTGACACATTGTGGAGGTTGTGGTCATCAAGTTTTTGTAGTGCACATGCAAACACAAAAGGAACAACTACACAAAATATATAAAAATGTGGGCACATGCATACCCAAAATAGTGGATTGCACCTACAAATCCAAAATAAGAATGGAGGAAGGCTTCTCCAAAGATGTGAAAATATCACAGACACATTGATATGAAAACGGAGTGACTACATAGAGAAGGGTAAACCTTTATTTATAACAATTAAGTGGCTTTAGACATAAGGTATCTACAAAGATACCTTGACTATATTCAATGAACCTTCTAGTAGCTTGACATATAAGTTGCCTACCTCTATTGCTTATCTCGCATAACACTACTTAAATTACATCATGTGACCAATTATGAGATTTACAACAAAATAACCCATTAACATTACGCAACAAAATATGTTGCAAACACACCTTGCCCTCCTCGGAAAGCTTTGTTCCCAAAGCTTGAGGACCAAATTTAAGCTTGTCCATGCATCTTCTTCTTCTGCGTTTCTTCTTCCGTTTCCTTGAAATTATTAGTTGCATGGACGTGAAGAAGATTTGAGAATAGGATTCTTGAATGAACTCAATGATCTTTGTAACGGTACTCTTGTTAAAAATTCTTGCCATGGCCATAAGGGTCCAACTGCAGTTCAACCAAGAGACTAGGAGCTTTTGGATAATAAACATCATCCATAAATATATAAAATGTTGGTTGTGGGATTGGAGAGAACATTATCAATGGAGAAGATTCAAATAGAAAATTATTTTTGCCACCGGTTCATGATTGCCTTCAGTGGTTTCTTCTTCCTAGTCAACAAATGGAAGAGAGCTCAAAGATCATTTGTACTTCTTCAAAATCTAATTCACATGAAGTTTCATCATAGAATCAACAAAGATAAGTTGGAAATACTTGTCTTCACATAATGGGAATGTCTTCATACCATTCTTCACAAGCCTATTTTTAAATCAGACCACACAACTATTTCTTTATCGTGTTTTGATGTATGTTTAAATGACTAGTAAATTTATCAAAGACGATATCAAATGCATTTAAAATTCTTTTCAACACTTATTTTCTAACCTTTTTTGAATGTGGCTTGTTCATTTTTTTCTCAGGATTGGGTTTCAAGGCTGAAAATAAATGTCAAATTGCAGTCCTTTTTCTCTCTAACACTTAATGAAAATGAATAAAATACCACTCATTTTAAAGCTTGACTAGTCTAATTTCTAATGCAAAATATGCCACCTCAATTGGACATACCACTTGAGAGATATGCTCATATGAAATCACAATAACAGAATTTTTTGTTCTTTTTCCCATATGATTGTAGAACAGTTTGAGATTGATATATCTCCTTCAATAATGTTTAAAAATCGATGAATTTTTATTTTCTAGAAATGCCTTCAAGTCTACAACAAAAATAATATCGTCTCATCCGACACTTTAGGAAAAAGTTATGGCCTCTGCAAGACATGACCTCACCGTCAAGTCTACAACAAAAATAATTTCGTCTCAATCGACACTTTAGGAAAAAGTTATGGCCTCTCGCAAGGTACGACCTTTTTCCCTTGCCTCAGAACCTTAAACCGTGTTGATATCACTTGTCCGCACTTACAAACACAAAAGGACCAACTACACAAAAGATATAAAAAATGAGGGCACGTGCACACACCCAAAATAGTGTATTGCACATGCAAATCCAAAACAAAAATGGAGGATTAAAATATCACGTGTAGTTATATTAATATGAAAATGAATTTATTAAATAGAGAAGAGTAAACCCTTATTTACAACAATTGAATAACTTCCAAAATAGTGTATTGCACATGCAAATCCAAAACAACAATGGAGGATTAAAATATCACGTGTTGTTATATTAATATGAAAATGAATTTATTACATAGAGAAGAGTAAACCCTTATTTACAACAATTGAATAACTTCACATAAAAGCTAGCTACAAAGTTACATTGACTATATTTAGTAAAGCTTCTCGTATCTTTTCATAGAAGCTATCTATCTAGATTAATTACCTACCTAACACCACTACTTAAATAACATTAAGTGACCAAATATGAGCTTTATAAGAGAACAATTCATTATCGTTACATAATAAAATATATTTTGTTGAGGAACACAACATTTTTGACCTAGTGGAAGTATCCTGAATCACCATTTCTGGTTTTCAATTTGAAGAATCCAACTGCAAACTACCATGTTTGGTTTTCAAATTGTACTAGTAATTTGTGCATCTTGCATTTCACAAAAGAGATCATTTACCCAAAATCTCATGAGAAAATACACCTTTGAAAAAGGTGAATAGTGCATCGACAAACAATTGGGTGGAAGACTATCGTATTGTGACTTAAAAATGGCAAACTTTTTTAATGCAGGTTAAAAATAAGACCTTAAAAATTTGGGGGTACCAAAAGGGAATGAAGAATGGAGTATAAAATAAGACCTTAAGACTTGTCCTTCACATGACTAATCCTTTTAGTCATGGAGTATCTTGCACAGATCCTTGTGCGAACATCATTTGGAAGGTTTTTCCAACTAAAATCTATGGTAAATTCTTCTTTGTGTGATATAAAGATATCACTCTTGTCTAATGTCCTTAAGCTCATAGGAAATTTCTATTGGTTGATTTTATGTGGAGATGCTATATTTACCCACAAGTGCATCATAATGCTCAAACATTATCACGAAAAATCACTATTTTAATTAGATAATGGCATGACACAATATGGTGGACTCGGACATTGGTAAGCTTATCGGCCAATGCTTTGTATTTATTCTTCTTCCACCAATGATATAACAAGTTCCCTAGGGAAGGTACCATAACATCCCTTTAGGATTGTCTTAACCTTAACATTCTTTTCTTCCTATTTCTTCTTCGTTGTAGCTTGATTCTTCGTGGATTTTGCATATGCAACTTGCTTGGCATGTTGCGTCTTTCTTGATGAAGTGTTTGTACGGTAAGCATTCTAAAAATAAAAATAAAACATGCGTGCTCAGTTTATTAATAGAACTCCACTTACACTGAGACATCCATTCATTTGATATCCAGATTCGAATGTATAACATGCATGGAAAAGATATTATTCGAAGTAACAGAGAGTGGAAATTACCAATTTACATGGATTACCAATAAAATCACCATAAAGCACCAGTCCTTTATTGAGGTTTGATTCAAAACTCCTTACATGCAATTTCTCCACCGATCCTCACTCTACACTCAAATCCTCCCTAAATTTTACATGCATATCTCCTCCTCCGGCCACTCTGTATTCGAAAACTAAAAATACAAATTTAAAGCCAATTTTGGCTTGAATAACCACTAAACCAATCTCCTTGTTTTTTGTAACAATGTTCTAAACTTGGAGAACACACATAACAAACCTCCCTAAATATATTAAGGAGTTATAACAATCCAAAACCCGCTCACAACCAAACTCACTTCCCAAATTTGACAATAAATGTCTTATTATGTCTTATATGACTAAATTTTGCAACTACACACAATATGGAAACATTATTATTCAACTTATGACTATCTCTTAGCCCAACATAGACATGTGAACATAAAATTTATTCCTAAACCACAAATGGACTCCAAATCATTAAATGAAGCATTGATGCTCCAGCATCATTTCTCCCGCATGAGGACTCTTTCATAGTGATGATGTGTATAGGTATGTGTTGCTTTAGTGGATTAGTTGAGGCAACTCTCTAGCCTTTGTCTTCTCGCTCCCGAAGCACTCTTAAAAATTTGAAATTTGTAGTTCCATGTCATTACTTTATTTGCAATTACTTGTGCGGTGCAAGGCTAATGCCACTCTTTGCTAGATGTCTTGAGCTCGAATCAAACTCTTCAAAGACCAAGTTGTCAAACTCCTCAAAATCTTCCAGTCTCGACCAAATGGTTGTAGTTCCATGCTAGTGGGACCCATGTTGGACAAGTAGTGGTTTCCGTCCAAAAATCCACTCTTAAAAATTTTCTCGCTATTTCAAATATTTCAATCCTTTTGACTCTAGAATGTGTTGTTGGAATTCTCCACTATTGAGGCCTAGCTCTTACTAACCAAACCACAAAGTACTTATAATCTTTGTCCATGCTCACGCAAGTCACTCGGATGTTGCAGATATGATTCTCCTTCCTTTTGACAAAGTATTTTGCGAACCCTTGCTCTCCAAAATCAACTTTTCTTTTCAAAAACAATTTATCCCACACTTATCATGTAAACTTCCAAACAGACTTTCCATCAAACAAATATTTCAATCCTTTTGACTCTACAATGTGTTGTTGGAGTTCTCCACTATTGAGTCCTAGCTCTTACTAAACCACAAAGTACTTATAATCTTTGTCCATGCTCATCGCAAGTCACTCGAAGGTCAGCAAATATGATTCTCCTTCTTTTGATAAAGTATTTTGCAACCCTTGCTCTCCAAAATCAACTTTTCTTTTCAAATTACAATTTTTCCCACACTTATCATGTAAACTTCCAAACAAACTTTCTATCAAACAATAAGTATGCAATCTTCTCATTGGGATGTACTTTGTTCAATTACCATGCAAAGTGGTATTAAGCTAGGCTTCTTCCTCTTTTGGGCAAACATCCAACTATTATAATTATTAATTTATAATATAAAAAATAATCTAAGTGTTGTTATATTAATGCAAGACTCACGTAGAAAGAAATAAAGAAATTATACTAATGTCCACAAATGACCAAAAATAGGTCAATAGGATTGAAAGATACAACCATTAACAATAGAAAGTTCTAGGAAGAGAGAATCCTAGATATGAACCAAGGAAATTAAGTACAAAAGACACAATACAACAATGTGCCACTACCACAAGTGGCAAAGAAACCAATACAAATAACAATGAGGGGCAAACAAAAACCCCAAGAGCATGCGTCAATGAAGATTGGAGGCAAAACTCATTGAATGTCCCCGTCTGTGCATGGAGTGGAGGAATCATTCGAGTCATTATCGATCACCGTGAGGGTTCTAATAATGCTTGTATGTCAAGTATATAGGGTCAAAGGAGCCAAGTTGGGGAGCATAGGAGGAAGTAAGACACTTACTCTGGAATCTCCCTTAGCATCCAAGGTTGGTGTAACTCCCGTAGTAGAAAAGAAGCTCATAATATTAGTTTGCCTGTGGTCCTGGGGTAACGGGCATGTAGTAGATCCATGTCAACGGAGAGCGGTAAAGCCACGCCGACCGTTTTGAGTAGAGCCACGATGTTGAGATAAAGCAGCCCGGAGATCTGAGTAGTTTGAGTAGTAATGATTCATTGAGAGAAGTGCTTGCCTAACTGACTATGAACTCGACATGTGATGTATCGGTGTCCAAAGGATGCTTAGTACTGCCAATCACCTGGATGGGCTGAAAGAAAGAGGTGATCAATATGGGAGCTCTTGAGCCTCTAGGCTCCTCCTATAGGGATTTGTGTTGAAAGGTGACAACCTCGTGAAGATAAAGAGCTAGGCATCGCTAATTTGTGTATCTGAAGAAGGTAGCAAGAGTGTTGTCTGAGTCTCTATAAAGGTAGTGATATCTTCCTCGGATCTCTCATAATAAATGGGACATCTAAAAATGAAGTGGTCCTCGGTCTCCACCTCTTGGAGGGACCAAAGATGACATATCCGTTCATGACAGAGAGTGTGATGGTCTTTTTCAACCCATTATCGGGTGAGAGAAAACTCTCATTTGGCCAAGGGGAAACCTCAAGACATGAGACCAATGATGTTGGAGATAGTAAGGGTGACGAATGATATCGTCCTCCACCTTGTAAGAAATGATTAGCATAATAAGCAAGTTTGGGGCTGAGTGGCTCACGGGGGGAGATCAAGTGGTACTATTATCAGTCCTCTCTGCCCTAGTGATGACGTTTTTATAGGGAAGGAGCCCTGGGAGGGGCGTCCAAGGAGTACATGAAAGGGGGTAGCCTATTAATAGAGATGCCAATAGAAAGGAGCAATCAGTCTCAAAGTACCAACAATGCCGACGTTTGGTGGGGACTAGTGAAGCAATCCTCTTTGAAGAGCAAAGTGCTAAGTAAGGATACCTCTCACGACCAAAGTTGAGTCCCCTAGGGATTTGAGTCTATGGATGTAGAAAGTAAGCTTGAAGATAGTCTCAAGGCATAGCAGGGGTGGAAAATTCAGCTTGGATGATGCATTGAGGAACTATCCGCTTGCAATGGATCATGCGTTGCAACATGAGAGTTTGGACCCTCTCAATATGGGCCTAGTCAACGGCCCCCTGGCTAGGTCCCCAAACCTTTGAACCGTACATGACAATAGGTTTGATGATAACATCAAACAAGTGTAACTTGGAAGGGATGTCCTGGAAGTGGGTCTGGAAACATTGACTATCCAAAATAGAAAGAGAGGCATACAAACTTCATGTTAAAGCATGGGCCAATAAATTGGACCCCCAAATAAGTGTAGGTTGATGTGATCTCAAGAAGTTCCCCTCTGTAGAAAAACTAGAATCTAGAGAGAACGCTTGAGGTATTGAAGATCATGACCTTAGTTTTACTAAGGTTTACCACTAGTTCGTAGAAGCAAAAAAGGGCATCAAGTTGTCGTTGTAAGCCCTCTGCAGAGTGTGTGAGGACAACATCAACAAAAAGGATGGCTATAAGCACCTAATACAGAAGACAACCATCATCCATATGGGCATGTTGCCGAAGAAACTCTAACTCATCAATGTAAATGTTGAAAAGGGTCGATGAGAGAGGACATCCTGTTTGACCCCAATGGTACTCTTCACAAAGTCAGATAAACCATGAGGAGTACGAAGTTGCCCAATGATTGTCTCATAAAGCCTCTAAGCTACGGGAATCAAAGAATCTGGATGTGAAAATTTGTCAACTTCTGGAAAACAGTTTCTCTCGGAATTGAGTCAAAGGCTTTCTTGAAGTCAACAAAACAACAAAAGACTTTGGAGGACTTATGACGAGCTTCTTCAATGATAGCTTAGAGTGTAAAGATGTGGTCAATAGTTTGATAGTCCCTTCTAAAGCTTGCCTTCCTCGAGCTTTGATATTATTCCTTTCCAAATATTTTGATAGTTGCATGTCTAACACCATGGGCATAAAGTTTGGCAAATGTATGCCCAATCATAATGGTCCTATAGTTCTTTAGAGATAGAGGTTCTCCCGATTTGTGAATAGGGTGAAAGATGTCTTTGGGACCAGACTTAGGAAGCTTCAAGACACTAACCACGATTAAAAGCTTGCAAGGGGAAAGGCAAGGGAATCCACACCATATTTGATGAACTCAACTTTGAGACCTTCACAATTAGCTGCTTTGGTGGTGTGTAATTTCAAAATATCTCTCTTGAGGAAGGAAGTAGAAAACAAAGGAGGAAGGTGTAGGGGTGGGGGCAATGGCAGTAGGATGGGCTAGAACATCATCGAGAGAACTAGCATAGGATACCCAAACTACGGTGTCATGTCGGAAATGGTGGTTTTTCTAGGGAGAAGAGTATGCCAAAAAGTCTTAGGAGAGTGGTGGAGATCAGTAAGGAGTGAAAGTTGTCTAGATGCAAGAAACTTTCGTTTCTTATGTCGAAGAAGACAATGGTACTCCTTATGAAGGGTGGGTATGGAGGAGGGTCATGGGTTAGGGAAAACCAAAGTCTCCGATGAAGGGATTTACACTCATTATCATACCACTGGTTCATGGGGCAAGTTCCATGACGGGTAGGGATCTAGAGTAGTGAATAGTGTGGGGACAAGAATCAAGGGCAACATCCCAAAGGGTTCAATGGCGTACATGGAATCAATGGGGGTAGGAGTCGGGTGTGAGTAAAACCTAGATATAAGAAGGGAGAGATGGGCTACATAATCAATTGGGTAATCGTCATCAAAATAGATTATGGCGTGTCGAGTCTTGGGAGGTGTGGGGGAAGGTGGGGGGGGGGGAAGGCTTAGAACCAATATGGAGGGTGAATGTCAAGATGACATGGTTAGCAAGGGGGAGTTGAGGCAAAATAAAGAAGCCACGATATGAGGGATGATGGATCTGTTGGTGAGAACATAATCCGTGACGCTCGCACCATCGCCATGGGGAAACAAGTGAATCTACCAGTCGGAGAAGTGAGGAAGCCCATTGAGGATGTGAAGGCTCTGAGATTCACCCAATCAAAGGAGGTGTCTCCCATAGGCTGTAACTGTAGCATTCCTATCAGCAAAATCTCTCTGTAAACCAAACTCCTCAAGATCTAACTCATGAAGGCATAACTCATCCTGAGCAAGGTCATGAATAGGCATCTAGAGGTTCCTTGTATAGGCATTGAAATCACCTATAAAAGAATCACCAATAGTGAAATATTGAGAGATTTCAAGATAGAGGTCAAGGTACGGGTCCCCATCAACATGAATAACAAATGAAGATGTGGTTGGGGAGATGTAGCAAACAACAATGAAGACATCTCGAAAAGGTGTATTTCTTTGAATCAAGCCATATGTATCTAGAGTGGACATCAGAAGCCACAAGTGAAACTTTAGACCTAATGTTGTTCGAATAAGGCAAGCCACACACCTGAACCACAAACACCACCGATTTCCATGTCTCAAGACGGAAGGTGGTCGAAATCCACGAGTACCTTGTGATTGGAGGGAGCGTCCGCTCGGGGCTCTCATGGGTCTCAGTGAAGGTGTGATCTCGAGAAGCAATAACATCCTGGAAGGTATTTGGAGAAGACCATAAAGTGTCGTTGTTGTTCTAAGAAGCAATGGAGATGCCATCAGCATCCGTTGAGACTTGAGAACATCGTCATGCTTTGACCCAGTCAGGTGTGACCACCCATGTGGGGAGAAGCAAGCAAGACTGGTGTGCCTCTAGCTGCGGCGAAGAGTGTGCTCACAAAATTTCATCATCGTCGCGAATGCGACTTGACGAAGACAATGCCTCGCACAAGTGACATCATTATACAACAAAACGACCAAGAGAAAAACTAGATCACATTGCTTATGTAAGGTCACACCGGCCCATGGAACTAAATGAACACATCTCACTCTCTCAGTACCTTACCTATTCACTATCTTTTTGTCTCTCCTCGATAAATCCCTTCCTCCATTCAAGGGCTCTTGTGTAGAATAAACAAGAACATACCAAAGGTGCTGTAATATCCCCTTCTTGAAAGCAAAGCAGGTCGAAGACCCTTAGCCTAATTTTGTTTCTCGACAACTAAGGAAATAAAAATAAGGGAAACTTATCCTAATAAAATAATTTTAGTGCATAATGAATTTTTATAAGCACTTTAATTATTTATTAGTGATAAAATAATAAAAGAAAAATTCACTTTATTTTTATTTCCCTAAGAAAATGCGACCCATATAGGGACATAAAGCAAGGGGATAAAAATATTAAATAAAGTAAAGCAAAAGGAAAATATTAAATAAAGTGAAGAGAGCTGATTGGGCCTTTGTGTGGGCAAATATGCCAAGAGAAATTATAAAAGTCACCACACTTGGAGAAGACATCATTTTTGCATCTTTTGATATCTGAAATTTGGTTTAGCTAATTGCTTTCCAATTTTACATTAAAGGACAAAAACCCTTTGATGTGTTTGCATTAGAGGACGAAAACCCTCTATTGCCAAGGTTGAAGAACAAAACTCTTCACCCTTTCTGAGAGGAAACTCTATTTTAAGGGTTTTCTTTCAGTTTCAAGGATAAATTTGAATTTCTAGCAATGTTTGAAGGCCCAATATTTTGTAGATTTGAGGCATTTTCAGCTAGGGTTTGAAGACACAAGTGTTGGGGCAGATTTCCACCTTTAAATTGAGCTAGATCTAGGGTTATCTACATCCTTATGGGTGGAGTTTGACACATTGTTGGCACGGCTGATCTAAATCTCATCTCCATGTTCATTGCCATATTTTTAGAGGTCATTTCCAGCTTGTATGCATTTGATTTGGGCTTTGGAAACATTTTTTCTAGCCTTGTCTGTAAGCTGATTTTCTGCAGACTTTAATAAATTTTCCAGCTCTTCTTGATTTGAAAAATTATATTTTTGGTGTTCTTGCATCTATAATAAATTCTAAATTGTTGGGTTAAAGATTTGGATGATTTTCAATCAATTTTGAGTATCAATCATCTCCAAGGCAAGTCGCATTTTCTTGTAGAAATTCAAATCTGCATTATTTTTGTCAAGTGTACCTTCCATAAATTGCTATTAAAAATCAAATTTACCTGTTGTTCCGTTTAAGTCGAGAATTTGTCCATTTGGGGACATTATAGCGGTCAAATTTGCCATTCATGGAGGAGGTCATCTTTTGACATCATATATTTTTGATATTTGGTTAATCTTGCATGTTTTCCATTTTTACTCCAAAAGACGAAAACCCTTTGTAGTTTTGCTTGAAAGGACAAATTCCCTCTTTAAGCTACAAAGAAGAACAAAAACTCTTCTCCCTTTTTGAGAGGAAGCTCTACTAAGGAGTTTCCACCGATTTTCAAGTTTCATTTTTGATTTTTAGTAGTGTTTGAAGGCCCAATATTGCAGATTCGAGGCAGTTTCAGCTAGGGTTTGAAGACACAAGTGTTGTACCTTCGATTCCACCAAATCTAGGGTTATCTACACCCTTGTGGGTGGAGTTTGACACATTCTAGGGCACGGATGTCCTGGATCTCATCAACATCTTTGTCATAATTTTGGAGGCCATATTCAACTTTGTTTCAGTGGATTTGGGCTTGGGATCACTTCCTTCCGGCCATTTTTGTAAGTTGTACTTCTGCAGATTTTTAATAAATTTCCAGCACTTATTTTGGGTCCAAAAATTATATATTTTGGTATTCATACATGCATAATTAATTCTGATTATTTTGGCCAAGATTTGGTTAAGTTTAGATCAGATTTGAAGGTTGTTCATCTCTAGATCAAGTCGCCATTTTTAGGGAAAATTCAGATCTGCATAAAATATTTTTATTTTATTCAACCAGTTGGCTGTCATAAATCAGATTTTACAGGTGTTCCCTTTCGGGTTTGAAAATATCCCAATAGGGACATTACAGTGGTATCAAAGCGGCGATCTTTGCAAATGGGAGAAAAAAATGAAAAAAAAATATCAGATCTGAATGCAAAAAGGGACAATGGATGAGCATGATCGAGAGCTCTTACAGATAAGTTGAGCTTCATGCAAGATGTAATTACAAGGAGTCAAAGGAGTCAGTAATAATCTATATGGGAATCTCAAATGGAGTTGCAAATAATGTAAGGGAATCTCAAAGGGAAATGCGAGATGCACTAATAGGATCAATCATGGACCTGGCTAAGGTTCTACATGGACATAATATATCAAGTAACCAAGGTGTCACCAACAATGGTGAAGGAAGCTCAATGGGACCGGGTAAATACATCCGTCAAGCCTCCACCTTAATTATTCGTGAGCCAAGTTTCTTCAAAGAGAGGAAGTGCAATCAAGTAGATACTTCTAGTGATGTTGATGACATAGAGGCATGGGGTGAAGAGTATGCAACCCTTAGTTATAGGGTGAGAGATGCTATCTTTCAAGGACTTATGTGAAGTGAAGAATAGCAAGGGTACAAGTAAAAATAGAAGATTTATACAGAGCCACCAAGAAGAGACATACACCAAGCATTTGACAAGCTCAAAAAGGTAATGCGTTCATTCCCGTGACTTGTCCCAAATTTTTCAATTCCTCTTGTGGTTGAATGTGATGCATCCGGAGATGGTATTAAGATCAGCACCTCATAGACAACAAATGTCAGCACATTTGGGGCAGCCACAAGGGTCTTTTGGACAGCCAAAAACTACTTCAAACAATGCGCAAAATGCACCAAATTTTTGGCAGCAAGGGGCAGCCCAATATATTGAGGTAATTTCGTGAGGGAGGAGAAGAAGAAGAGAATGCTGATGCGGAAGAAGTTGAAGAGAAAACAAAGGAAGAGGAAAAGATTCCCACGGATGGAACACTAGCTATCAGTATGTGGAGCACCTAGATACTATGCATTCTCGACAAAGACAAGATGTCATGGAGGAATGTTGGCTAGATTTTCTGCATAACATAAAACCTAGGCGATCATGAGATAAATCTCGCTCATTTACCGGTGAGGCTCCCGTATCAGATTTGTCAATTAAAATATGCTAGTATCTATGGGTTTTACTTTAACTGTTCGGTTTGTGAACCATAAGTCAGTCTGATTTTGCAAAGAAGCAAGAAATTATTTAAGAAAGGAAATATTTAAAGAAGGGAATTATATAAACATAGAGAAGAAATAGGAAGATGTGCATCCCAATAATAGATAACAAAGTCGATTGCATGCACATAGAAGAAACCAATATATATCAACACAAAATTATAAGCAAAGGCAACTCTAGATCTAGATCTAAAATAACACAATATTATTAAAAGATCTAAGATATAAAAGCTAGAAACACAATACACCGTGACACAAAGTTCTCGGAAATCTGCTCTTGTATATTCCTTTGCTTCAAGTGGCTATCAAGAGTTTCAAAGACAAAGTCTCAAACGCAAGAATGCCGCTACACAAATTCGATCATTAACTCGAAGGTTCTTCCTCTATTTATAGAATGTAGAGGGGCAATTACAAGTCGAAAGTTTTTAGTTGAATCCGACACATGTGGAAGTGGGAAAGGAAACAACCGACAATCTCCCTCCCCTGGAATTCCTCCTTGCATGACATGCATGATTTCAAATCAAGATAGAACCTTCTATTTTGCACGTCTCGCCATTTATCTCCAAGTAGTTGACTTCTTCAAGTAATGGTTTTTAAACCAATCACTTAAGTTGTATAATTTAATTGATCGCTCAATTACTTTGTCGGAGGAAAGAAGGAAGAGGAAAGCTGCAGTCTTGTCCTTTTTCATGTCTGCATGCAGTTGATTCTTTTGCCTTTGATTCTCACCAAACTGGACCTGGGAGTAGCTGGATCTGGAAGCAAGCTGGATCTGGAAACAAGCTGGAATTGGAAACGACTGGATCTGGAAACAACAAGTTGGATTTGGAAGTGGCTAGAATTTTGCCTTTGCCTTGTCTTCTCTTTTATCCTTGAAGCTTTTGTAGTTCTTCTCCTGTACATGCATTAGTGCAATGTTTGTCGTAAATAACTCATCATTTTTAATTTTAATTGCATATGAGCAATTAAAAATTCTGGAAAGCACTCCGGGTGAATGCAACTTCAATGAAGGCTTCAACTGGAAGATTGGAAGCACATGCACAAGATCCTAGAAGAAATTTTCACGCACCGACGTTTGCATGGGTTGCGTCGAAACAAGAGGATGAATTTTTGCCGTGAGCTTTTGCAATTATGAGATTTGGATCTGATCTGGGTCTCCGATGTTAGCAAATCTGAAGTAATGCATGACTCCAGTTGTATCTTTTTCATCCCTTTTTGCTATGGTTGTCTTCTTTGTCTGAACAATTCTTTTTCTCCTTATCTTGCCGGAATTCTTCAAAACTGGTGCAAATTTGGATAATTCTTTAGATTCGGGGGATATATTCAATGTATTGGACATTGATTTAAGCTCCCTTTCTTTTATAAAAGCACCTGTGATGAATTTTTGCAATTAATTTAGACAAAGATGGCAACCGAACATGAACAGTGGATTTTAATCATAAAAATCTGCATAATTCAAGCCTGCTGCCCCAAATTTGATGTTTTATTTGCATGCAAAGCAAGCATGAATTTTACCAACTTCACTTGAGCACCTATATCACTTATGCAAACAATTATCCAGACACAAATTAACCTCCTTCAACTTGTGCGCCAATTAAAAGCTTTTAGCATTAATTTCACCTTCTTTTGAGCAAAAATCCTCTTCAAATGGGGCGCACTTTTCCTTTGGGCTGCACTTCTCTACCTGTGAATTAATTAATTCATCCTTATGGCAGCCCCTGCTTATATAATCCTTATGATTCTATAATTAATTAATGTCTTTCCTATTACTGACAATTAATTAATTAATAAGTTTTACTCTTCAAATGGGCGCCTATTTTGTGCTTGCTTCCACTTAAATAAAATAATTTTTTTTAATTTTAGACTTACCTTCCACTTAACTCAAAAGCCTCATAATATGCTTTGACTTTAGCCACCGAAAATAGGAATTAATTTAATCATTTAATACTTAAAAAATATTATTTATCTCCCAAAAGGCGCGCACTTTTGACATGAAGGGGTTGCATTAAATAAATATTATTTATTTAATTTTAGAAACGATCTATTTTTAATCTCATTTTGTCCATTTACCTTTTTTGACTTTTCCACAAGCCCGGGCGCCAAAATTGGGTGAATAAAGAATTTCTATTTTTAAAATTCAGATGTCAATGGGATTATTTACCCTGTAAGGCAGCCCTGAAAATCTCATGATTCACTTAAGTCGTTTGACTTTCATAATGGGATTATTTACCCTGCAAGGCAGGGAATAAAATATCATGATTCACCCAAGTGATTATTCTTTTATTCCACAATGGAAATTTTTACCCTGAAAGGCAGGTAAGAAATTCCCGCTTGCCTGCTGCCTCTAATTTTCCCATTGTGACTTAAGTGACGTTGCTTCCATGGGAAAAAGTACCCTGATAGGTAGGTACAAAATTTTCACCTACTTGCTTTGCTTCCCAAAATCCCATGATCCACTTCAAACCTTGTTTTTCCAAAATGCGGCCAACCCAGAAGAGGCTTTTTGGTGCACAACTTCGTCTTTTCCCAGAGAACTAGACCTCGGATGGCGAATTCCTTCTGGCACAACATGTGTATGTGATCTCTAGATACTTCGGCCCAAGAATCGAGCCAAGCCGACAAAGGAATTGATCTAGAAATTTCACGTAAAAGCGAAATGGGAAAAACACAAAACGTTGCCAAAAGTCACAAATAAAGTCCGAATGCATTCCTCGTTAAAACCCTCTTGGTATATGTGAATAACGATATGTATAATCACAAAAGAGTTAAATTAGAGCGCAAATTGCCTCAAACGGGCTCAAAATAATTAAATACAAATTTCTCGAGATAAATCCCAATGACAATATAACAATTTTGGGCATCCGGCATTTGGTGAAAATGGTTAATATGGCTCTTTGGGAATATCTTGATGCAATACAAGAACTTTCTGGCAATAAAAACACAAAACGACCCATTATTTTAAAAGAACAAATTTTTTTAACATGGGGTAGTCTTAGATTTCAGGGTGAAATCTGGACACCAAGGAAAAATGAAATGAAGATCTCAAGGATACTCCAAAGTATGAAAGGACTGCTAATATGTCATATTTATTGATGCATATTCAGATTTATTTTCCTTATGAGAAGCTGGATAAGTGAGAGGATCAAGTTTGCAATATGGAGTATTTGGATCCCTTGATCAAAATTCATGTTTATGAGCATCATGAGAGTTATATTTTTTGGCAAGAGCTCTCTCATTTAACAAGTACATGAGCTAGAATCTTGGAGCACTACATGTTTTATCTCTTGCACACGACACTTAGGCTTATGAGTTACAATTGCTCGAGGGCAAACAATTTGGGGAAGGGAGGATTGTAATAGCCCCTTCTCAAAAGCAACAGGTTGAAGACCCTTAGCCTAATAAAGTACTTTTAGTGCATAATGAATTTTTATAACCACTTTAATTATTAGGGGAATTTTTATTTCCCCTAGTGAGAAAATGTGACCCATATGGGGACATAAAGCAAGGGGATAAAAATATTAAATAAAGTAAAGCAAAAGGAAAATATTAAATAAAGTGAAAAGAGTTAATTGGGCCTGTGTGGCAAATATGCCAAGGGAAATTATAAAAGGATGTCACCACACTTGGAGAAGGCATCATTTTTGCATATTTTCATATATTTGAAATTTGGTTGAGCTAATTGCTTTCCAATTTGACATTAAAGGACGAAAACCCTTTGATGTGTTTGCATTAGAGGATGAAAACTCTCTATTGCCAAGATTGAAGAACGAAAACTCTTCACCCTTTGTGAGAGGAAGCTCTATTCAAGGGTTTCCATTGAGTTTTAGGGATAAATTTGAATTTCCAGCAATGTTTGAAGGCCCAATTTTGTAGATTTGAGGCATTTTCAGCTTGGGTTTTAAGATACAAGTGTTGGGGCGGTGTTACACGGGGATGCGTCTCCCCCTGTTTTGACACGTCCGGGACGTCCCGGACATCCTAGGGACGCGGGGATGTGGGGAAACGTTTCCCCCACGTTTCCTTTTTTTTTTTTCCAGGAAACGTCCTGGGGACGTCTGAAAACATTGGGAAACATCCCGGGGACGGGGAAACGTGGGGGGGACGTGGGAAACGTGGGGGGACGTCCAGACGTCCCACACAAATTTATTTCCTTTTTTGGTGAAAAAATAACAATCACAAAAAAATTTTTTCATTTTTGGAAAGCAGTCCGGAAGATGTAGTAGCAAAAACTTGCATGTGCCATAACTTTCATTATGTGGCTCCGTTTCAGGTGTCGTTTTCTCTAAAAGTGCATATTTTATTGAGCTCTATGCATTGATGGCAATAATTTTCTTATTTTCATAAAATCAATTTTTGCACCTTTTTGGACCAAGCAACTTCTTGCAAACTTCTGAAAGAATCATGAGTATTAAGGAATGTATTTGATGTTTATGAGTTCAAGTTTCACCTTATTTAAATCTCAAATGGTTTTATTTCAGCTTATTTATATAATTTAGTCACTATATCTTTATATTTTAAATATATATATATATTATTTAATTAGCCGTCCCCCGCCGTCCCCAAAATTTAGAAATTTTTGCCGTCCGAAACCCCATCCCCGTCCCGCCATCCCCCGCCTCGTAACTATGTGTTGGGGCAGATTTCTACCTTCGTGATTCAGCTAGATCTAGGGTTATCTACGCCTTTGTGTGTGGAGTTTAACACATTCTAGGGAACGGCGGTCCTAGATCTCATCACCAACATCTTTGTCATATTTTTGGAGGCCATATTCAACTTTGTTTGAGTGGATTTGGGCTTGGGATCACTTCTAGCGATTTTCGTAAGTTATACTTCCGCACATTTTTAATAAATTTCTAGCAATTATTTTGGGTCCAAAAATTATATTTTTTTGGTTCATACGCATTATTAATTTTGATTATTTTGGCCAAGATTTCGTTAAGTTTAGATTAGATTTGAGGGTTGTTCATCTCTAGATCAAGTCGCCATTTTAGGAAAAATTTAGATCTGCATAATTATTTTGGGCCCTATATGTCATTATTCGACCAGTTGGTTGTCATAAATCAGATTTTACAGGTGTTCCCTTTGGGGTTTGAAAATATGCCATTGGGGACATAACAAGTGCATTATCTGCTTCATAACATGAAATCAACTTAATCAAAACAAGTACAACATATATATGAAAGGAGTAATCACAATTGCAACAAAATGATTTTCTGCTGATAAACAAAACAAAGTGTTGATAGATCTTTTAAAATCCAAAACATAACATGTAAATGTTTTATTAATTTTAACAAAACAATAATATAATGTCATAATCACATGGTAGTAGCCACTTATTACATCAAAAAGTTTCTAAACAATATAAGTTTGAAAACGGGATGTGACAAATTATGTTGATGTATCATTGATTAAAATAGAATGGTGTAACATATCTTTGTCTAATTACATTATTTTTCTCTTATAACACATGCTTACCGCCTAATGGCATTACACCTGTTGTCCAGTGTTTTTGCAAGGTCAAAATTCAACTTGAAAATAGGCCAACTTTACACTAATGTCGAAATTTTTCATTGTAAGCCTTCCCAGACACCCTCCAGTTAGTCCATCCCTTGTGCCAGTCCTATCCCCATCCATTCAGTGTCCATGTCTATGGTCCCACCTTGCCCATGTGTTAAAAAAGAGGAAAACAAGTTCACATGATTCTTTTGAGATAATGTCTTTTAAGGTGGATCTTTCGACAGGCTTAGGAATGAATATTTTTAGCCTTTCTAGGGCTGGTGCATATTCTCCGGAGCTGAGTTCAAGTCCTAAATTCACCAAGCAACTGTATTCATGAGCCAAGATCATTGTGCAAGTGATTTAGGAAGATTTAGGGAAGATTTGGAGATTCAGAGCAAGTTAACAAAAGTGGGTTTTTGAGGCCAAAGGAGCTTGTATTGTGAAAAAGTACTTGAGCTTCAAAGAATGATTCCAAGAGCTCCGGAATGAGTTGGAGGTCAAACAAAATATCAATGGAAAGCTGATTCAATGCCCTACATGGTGGTAATCTCAGATTTTTCACAAGGCCCATGCATTTCTTTCCACAACTCATTCTTTGCAGGCACAATTGGTGATCCCGATAAAAAGACATTTTTGAGGAGGTTGCAAGTTGAATCAGACCTTGAGACTCATCCCATTCTCCTCAAAATGCCTTTGCAGTCAAAATCATATAAGGAAGTGCCCAAAAAGACCTCTGGAGCTCCGACAACTTTGTTCTCAAGGTGCTTCCCAAGGTACAATGTTTGGTACTTAGTCATTTTTTCTGGTGCCACATGTTAGCATGGCACTCAAAGTGCACTTTTGTTTCCCCTTCGTCACTTCCAAGGGGACAAGAAAATGTGCCCCCTTCTTTAGAGCCCATGGACACACCATATGACCCAGAGACCTCCGATAAACACCTTTTGCTAGTTTTTGAGTCCCCCTCTCCTCGCTCCGCATGCATGCCAAGTGTCACTCTAGGGGTGAGGCGCACTTTTGTGTCCCCTTCGTCCCTTTCAAGGGGACAAGGGGGACAAGAAAATGCGCCCCCCTTCCTCAAGGTAAAAAATCTTATAAATACCAGGAGTTAGTGTATTTTTCCATCTCCCCCCATTTTGCTCCAAATCCTCTCGGAACTTTGGCGAAATTTTTCCAGAATTTCTTGCATCCATTTTTTCTCCTCCATTTCATTCTCCATGTTTCTGTAATTGCAGCGAAGAAATATCTCACAAAAATTGCATTTTTTCCAAGCTCCATGCTCATTTTTTTCGCTTGATTGACTTCGTGCCCTGGATCGAAAAATATTCATATCTAATAAACCGGTGCACGGATTGAGGTGGGATTTTTGCAATCTTCCTCATTTCAAAATGCCATCAAGGAGAAAGTGACAGAATTTCGAATGATCCCCCAATTTTTTATGGCAAAGAAACCCCCGTTTTCATGCCCTCTTTTCATAAAATTTTATTTTCCACCATTCCAGTGATTGGTTTGAGCTAAAAATTTGTATGTGAGATAAAGAGAAAAAACCCATCTCAAAAAAGTTGGTTTCATCAAAATACAAGGTGTGGAAAGGCACTTTCCAAAAATAGTAAGTCTTTATGAGCACTTACTATAAATAGTAAACTCACAAAAAGGGCAGATTTCTTCAAAGGCATTGTTCTCGAAACATCCAGACAAAAAAATGAAGTGATCGAAGGCGAAAAAAGTGAAAATAGCAATTTATTAAATAGTAAATTCTCGTTCAAGTACAAAAATGATAGTGGGCTCAGTTTCATCCATCTCTCTGCTTTCTAACATCTTTATAGGGTTCCCAGGTGATGGCATTGCTCCAGAAAGGTAATTCATCCTTCGCAAAGGATTGGAGACATCAATTTGGTTACGGTGGTGTACAGAGGTGAAATAGAACATCATAGAGCGCAACAGCAAAATCCCAAGGCATTGGGTAGTTTAATAAAGTATGTAAAAAGGGTCAATCATCCGCTCTCCCCCGGGGAGCAAGTTGAGTGAGCTCAGTGGGTTGTTCAAAGTAAGCCAAACTAAATGAACTTAGTGAGTTAGGTCAAGCAAGCTTAATGAGCTTAGTGAGCTAAGGGGGTTGATCAACCGAGCATCAAGGGGATCATCATGAGTAGTGTCCGCAGGTCATCCCGAATTCACATCAGGGAATCTCAACAGTGTTTCTAAACACTCATTCGGTAGTATGAAGCACTTGTGCATCATACAAGGGGTAGATTGTGATCATCATCTGCAAGGGCAAAGTGTTCGAGTGATCTTCATCAGGGCTTTCCAATTAGTATAGGAATGTTGTTGAGGTCAGAGGCTAGTTTGCATCTTCAACTCCTTCAGTGCAGATCTTCATCGAAGGCGTAGACATCTTCATCCATGCTTTGGAGCACTTCTTTCTTCTCCTCTCTCATTCTTTCTGCTCTTATCTCCTCCCCTTTCTAATTCTTTGTAGTGAGTAATCACGACGTTTGTCTTATTCATTTAAATATGACTATAGTTGACATTGTAATAAGTCACCCTTAATTAATAAAAGGGGACTTAATTTCATTCCTAAGGATTTAAAAAGTCATATGTTGTAGGACAAACGAAAGGTCATGTGGGGGCGGGTGAAGAGCCTTCTTAAATTCTATAAATTGTAATGACTTCCCCATTCTTAAGGGTTGTCAATTTTGTATGCTCAAGAGTAGATAACTACTTGTGAAAAGAAAAAGAGATAGCTAATTTCCTCTATTTCTCTCTCATGTTCTTCCATTCCTCTCCATGTACAACTTTGCCAAAGTATCAATGAAGAAGAAAGGAGTTTATTACTTTTCTTGATGAGGGAATTAATGAAACTTTGTGTTCATAATTCTATCTTGTCTTGGTGATAAGTAACAAAGTTGTTTTCTTTTTGATTATGTGTGATGATATGCTTTGATTAATCTTTGTAGGCATCTGATTTTCTACCTGCGATATTAATCCTCTCCCTTAATTCCCACTCCCTTTTCCTACCTACTCAACAAATTCCTCCTTTGCAAGAAATTACAAGCATTTGCCGCAGATTCAGTGGAGTGTTCTGATTGGATTCCCAACCTCTAGGCCACCCACAAATTTCATTTTCATTCACGCACAATAAATGGCGCTGCATCAAGTTGGCGAAATCCACTAATTTGTCTAACTGATAAATTTTCTTGCCAACACATCCATAATGTAGGATAAGCTCTTGCTTGTTATCTTAATTCTTGTAACCATTAGGATCCTAGGACCCCATTCCCATATCTTAGATATAGGCTTTGGAACCGTATCTCTTTGACATGATTGTGGATAACCCCTCATCTAGATTGATGACTATATACTCCTCTAGGCTCTTATTTTTAGCTTGTGTGTTGACCTTAGCACGATCTTTTACTGTTGTTCTAATTTATATTAAAGAGAGTGAGAAGGTAATCATATTGACCACCTTAGTTAACATATAGTTCTCTCTTCCTAGATCGGATCTCCCCTCTTTGATTGCTCTTCTCTAGCTTTTGACAGAGCTCCCCTCTAAATCTCTTATTTTCCTTGGCCTTTGACAATTCTTTTTGAGCCATTGATACCTATCTTCCACTTCTAAACTTTACTTTTTTATGTTTCCTTCTTTCAGATTTGTATGTAGATGTAAACACATGAATTTTCTCTTGGATGTGTCTCTTTGGGGTCGTAGGCCAAGATCTTTAGTTTCTTTTGCGTACAAAAGGTTTTTAGTGGTCTTATCGATAACACCTTTTATATTTTATAATCTAGGTGCATCAAAATTATATTTGCATGGAGGTGGATGTCCTAATTTGTTTGCAATTTGGTATTTTTATTTTTTACATTCTTTGGGTATTTTCTATGTGTCATTATTTTTTTCACCAAGTTTTCTTGCAAGAATTAAAAATTGTTGTACATGTCTATTTTTTTTTCCAAGTAGTGTTGTTTCATCTTATTTTCTTCACATGATTGACTTCACTTTCTATTTTTTATGAATGTAGCGATCATATTATTTGTTTTTCGAAGTTTAAAAATAGTTCTCTCTCCAAGATGTTAGGAATCACATTGTTCACCTCCAACACACTCTTTTATTGAAATATAGTTGTTTTTCTTTCAAAAGGTATCATTTTCCTTAAGATGTGTTGACTTTGATGCAAACTTAATCCCTCAAATCTTTGATTTGTAGTTCTCAACAAGTTCCAACAAGGAAACCCTTTCTTTTGACAAATTCTTTCAGTTGAGAGAACCATCCTCATCGATTGAAATCCTTGTTAATGGACTTCATAGTTCTCCTTTGGCCAAATGATACTTCTTTGTGGACAATTGGTTCTTTGAGATAGATGATTCTTTATAGGTGGACGATTCTTTGTGAATCAATGGTTCTTTCATGACAAGTGATTCTTTTTCGATGGATGATTCTTTGGAGGCAGGGCATTCTACACGATGGATGATTCCTCAGTAGGCGGTGTCATTTTACAAATGAATTGTTCTCCACAAACAAACATTCTTTAGATTGTGATAATCTTTATGGACAGATGGTTCCTCTTGAGCTGGTTTTGTTTAGACAAGATGTTCTTCCTAATAGACGTGGTGTCCCCAAATTTCATCCTGGAATCTGTGACTACCCCCTATCCGAAATTTTTTCGTACTTTTAAAATAATGGGTCGTTTTGTGTTTTTATTGCCTGAAAGTTCTTGTATTGCATCAAGATATTCCGAAAGAGCCATATTAGCCATTTTCGCCAATACCCGGATGCCCAAAATTGTTTTATTTTGTTGTCGGGATTTGTTTGCATGGAGATTTGTATTTAATTATTTTGAGCCCTGTTTGAGGCAATTTGCGCTCCAAGTTAACCTCTCATGTGATCGAACATATCATTACTCTTAAATAGCAAAAAGGTTTTAACTAAAAATAGGTTTTGGGCTTTATTTTTGACTTTTGGCAATTTTTCGTGTTTTTGTGTTTTCGTTTCATTTTCTGTGAAATTTCTCTAGATCAATTCCTTTGCCGGGTTAGCCCGATTCTTGGCCCGGAGTATTCGGAGATCACATACGCACATTGGATGCAGATAAGTTGAAATACTAGGATTATGGACTGCTAGAAGGAAGTCGCCATTGGAGGTTCGGTTCACTGGGAAAAGGTGAAGTCGCAGCACTAAAAAAGTCCCTACGGGGTCAGGCGATTTTTGAAAAACAAAGGATTTAAGTGGTTCATGGGAAAAATAAAAGCATCAGTGCAAGTAGGATTTTATCACCTTGCCATAAAGCAGGTATTTTTTTCCTAAGACAGAAAAGTCACTTAAGTCAGTGGGGAAAATTAGAGGTAGCGAGCAGAGTGCATGAATTTATTGCCTTGCCTCAGGTAAATATTCCCATGGTGGAATAAAAGAAAAGTGACTTGAGTGAAATCATGGGATTTTATTGTTTGCCTTGCAGGGTAATTAATCCCATTGTTAAAGTCAAATAATTTAAGTAGATCATGGGATTTTCGGGGCTGCCTTGCAGGGTAAAGAATCCCATTGTTATAAATTCTTAAAAAAAGAATTATCTTTAGCCAAAAAGTGCGCCCCTTTTGGGAAATATAAAATGTTTTTAAAGCATTAAATGATTAAATTAAATTCTATTTTCAGTGGCTATGGTCAAAGCACACTGTGAAGCTTGAGTGAAGTGAAGAGTGGATGATTAAATTGAATTAATTTAATTTATTGGATGGTTGTTCTTAAACATGCTATTTTAACACACCGCTTAAAGAAAAAGCATGATTTTAATTAATTAATTGCTAGGAATAGGAAGGGCAATTATTAATTATAGAATTATGAGGGTTATATAAGCATGGGCTGCCATAAGGATGAATTAATTAATTCACAGGTAAAGAATTGCAGCCAAGAGGAAAAGTGCGCCCCATTTGAAGAGGATTTTTGCTCAGACAAAGGTGAAAACAAGGCTAAAAGCTTCCAATTTTGGCGCATGCATTGAAGGAGGTTGATTTGTGTTTTGCATAATTGTTTGCATAAGTGTTACAGGTGCTTAGGTGATGTTGGTAAAATTCATGCTTGCTTTGCATGCAAATAAAACGTTAATTTTGGGGCAGCAGACTTGAATTATGCAGATTTTTGTGATTAAAATTCACCGTGCATGCTCCGGTTGCCATCTTTGTCTCGAATTTATTGTAGGAATTCGCTATGGTGCTTTACAAAAGAAAATGAGTTTTAATCGATGTCCAACACATTGAATATATCCTCTAAATCAAGAATTATTCGAGATCTGCATCGAGTTTTGAAGAATTCCAAACTCAAATAAGAAGAAAAAGAATTGTTCGAGACAAAGTTATGGCGAAGAAAGATGAAAAAGAAAGCACAACGGAGTCATGCATCACTTTTAAATTTGTAGATATTGGAGACACGGATCTAGGCTCGGAACTTTTTCTTTCAGAATTGATAGACAGATCCAGAGCAGAAGAACTTCACTCATGCGTGCGATTAAAAGCAGTGGAATTATTCGAGATACAACTTTTTCATCCACAACCCAGTTGCGAGTTTGTTATTTAAGTGCGATCCATATCTAGATCCATATCTAGATGCGAGATGCAAATCCATATGCAGATGCGAGATCTAGATCTCATAGTTGCAAAACTTCCGTCACAAAGGTTTCATCCTCTTGTTTCAATGCAGCCCGTGAAGAAGTCGGTGCGTGGAAATTTTCTTCCAAGATCTTGTGCAAAATGCTCCCATCTTCCAGGTTGAAGCCTTCATTGAATTTTAATTTATCTCGAGTGCTTTCTGAATTTTTAATTGCTCATATGCAATTAAAATAAGGATGATGAGTTATCTACGGTAAACATTTTATTGATGCGTGTCTTTGGAGAACTTCACGTAAAAGCTTCAAGGATAAAAGAGAAGACAAGGCGAAGGCAAAATCCAAATTGTTTCAATTCCAAATTTTCCAATTCCAGCTTAAGTGAGAATCTAAGGCAAAAAATCAGCCAGCAAATGCGGACATGAAAAAGACAAGACTGCAGTAGCTTTTCCTCTTCTTTCTTCTTTCCTTCGACAGAGTAATTGAGCGATCAATTAAATTATACAACTTAAGTGATTGGTTTAAAAGCCATTACTTGAAAAAGTCAACTACTTGGAGATAGGTGGTGGACGTGCAAAATAGAAGGTTCTATTTTCAATTGCAAATCATACATGTCATGCAAAGAGGAATTCCAGGATGGAGATTGCCAGTTGTTTTTTTCCTCCGACTTCCACATGTGCCAGTTCAACTAAAAGCTTCCGACTTGTACTTTCCCTTCTACATTCTATAAATAGGAGAAGAGCCTCCTGGGTTAATGATCAGAATTTGTAAGCAACAACCTTGTGTTCCAGACTTTGTGTTGAAACCCTTGAGAGCCACTTGAAGCAAAGGAATATACTGTAACTGCATTTCCTGGAGAACTTTGTGTCACGGTGTATTGTGTTTCTTGCTTTTTATCTTAGATCTTTTAATAGACTTTATGTTATTTCAGATCTAGATCTAGAGCTACCTTTGCTTAGAATTCTGTGTTTATATCTATTGGTTTCTTTTATGTGCATGCGATCAACTCTGCTATCTATTGATTGGGATGCACATCTTCCCATTTCTTCTTTGTGTTTACATAATCTCCTTCTTCTATAAGTATTTCCTTTCTTAAACAACTGCTTATTTGCTGCAGAATTGTTCAGTTATGGTTCATGAACTGAGTAGTTAAAGTAAAATCCCATTTAGATATTAGCATACTTAATTGACAAAACTGACACGGGAGCCTCACCGGTAAATGAGGGAGATTTATCTCATGACCGCCTAGGTTTTGTGCTATGCGTAAAATCTAGCCAACAAGACGGTTCATCGAGGACAAGCTATTCTTTGTAGATGGCTTGTTATCCATGGAGGGATACTTATCTACGGATTGGTGTTTTCTTTGCAAATAGGCCATTCTATGGGGTGTGACAGTTCCCCACTCGAGGAAAATTTAAGTGACGGATCTTCGTTAATTCATGAATATTTTGGTTTTTAATTTGAAATTGGCGAATTTTTGGGGTAGGAATTAGGACCGGTCACCAAATTTTTGGGGTACAACTTAATTTTAGGGGTCAATTCGACATTCCTGCGAAATAGAAATTCGCTAAATTCGCCTTTAATGCTTGTTAGTGGTAGCCATATAAAAACTACCGTCCGGTAGCATTTTATAGATGCAGTATGAGATTTTTTTTTGCATGCGCTATATTCTCGGAGGACAAATTTCTCATTGAGACGATCATTTTAACTGCTCACACAAAAAAAAAAACCCATAAAAATTTAGCGAGATCTGTATTTTTTAACAAAAATCACTTCTTATATTTTTTTGTTTGCACGATAATTTGTGATAGATTTCTCATCGAGCCGGTCATTTTAATTGCTTTGGCCGACAACATATTTGCATTTTCTTCATATTCGCCATTAGCGTGAAAGTCAATTTTCACAACTTCGCCAAAGAATTGCTATGAATTTTTTTGGGGTGGGATCTTAAAATTTTACCTTTCCCTCTAATATCAAGATAGGATCACATAGAGAGACATCTTTTGTAGAACTTCCTAAAATTTCTACTTTAGAAAGTTACTTCCTGATATGTATTATTTTAAGAAGCCTTTTTATATCAGCTCTGCCTAGACTTTTGGAATTATCCCACCTTACGTTATCTGTCACTATTTAACCAAATTTGCACATGGCGAGATAATGAATGAGGTTGACAAAAACAGCTCCGAGTTGTGCCAACCTCAATGACTTCATAATCTTCTTCTTGGGAATGTAATTGCACACTTTAAATGGGCTTCAACTTTTGAGCAGTCCTTCAGACAAGTTCTATTGTATATGCTAGTTTTATTGTCAGAAAGCTTGTCTTTGGAGCATTGTGTGGTTGATTCTTCTTTGTCGAATTCATCCTTTCATATTGCTGTCATTATGATATGCAAAACCTTGATGGCATAGGAATCAAAAGAACATAATGTTTCAATAAACTGTACCACTGCTTGCACTCACACAACGCTTTCATGATGATACGTGACACTCTGATGGCCGTTCACTACAGATTTGGAAATCTGATTGCTTCCACACAGAGTCCTATCTGTCTTTCGACCTGCAATACTCTCTTTCAGATAATAATATGGCATGTGTCCCTGCTATAACTCTCTTGTCAGCATTGATGGCCATGTGATACCTAACTCCAAGCATACTCTCAACTGCAGTTGCAACCTTCAACCTCCTGCTTACAGATTTCAGTTCATCAATATTTACCATTTTCGATTTTCTTTTTCAAATTATCTTCTTTAGAAACAATGACTACATAAATGAATTGCACATGCTATTGGTTCACACAGACAATTTGATTATGGCAATGACACTATAAATGTAGATGTTAAACTTATCTACTATAGAGCTTGCACACATACATTGTAGTCTAGAATCATACTATAGCACAAAGAACAGAGTATTGAGAAATGGACAGTCCTGTTTCTATCATTAGGACATAGTGCGCAAGGATCTAAAACCCAAACTTGTGTATCTTGAAAGCACAGTAATGTGTCTTACATTTTAGAAAATCATTTTATTGGCACCAATTATAAAAATATAAAAATACCAATGTGGTGTATTATGATGTTCTTCAGCATATTATATTTAAATATAAATTATTTTAATAAATACATGCTTGAATATGTGTGGTGCTATTTTTACTGGACAGCTTAACATGTGATACGGTTCCATGCTGTCGTAGATCGATGAAAATCCATGTTGATGACCATGTCTCCAATCCACACATTCTTTTCTTTGTACGAGAGTACAGTGGTTGGGCAGTAGCAACACTGTCGAGAACAACCCCCAGCAATCAGTTAAAACACCTCAACCTTTTGAGCACATCATTCTCCGACATAGCACTCAACAATTCTTTATTCTACTCTATTCATCCTTTTTTTTTCATGCAGACATGATTTTCTCTCTATACCATTTAAGCAATCAACGCTCCAATCTGATATTTGCTGGACATTTTGAAGCCTACTGAATATAGAATAACATCAATTATTTCTAGGACTGAAGAATTTGTTTCTGCTAATCAAGAACACATTATATTATGCAAAGCAACCCAGCTTAAATATCTTATAATAGTTAGAATATTCAGCTTTAAAGAGTGAATAATATTTTTAAATTTTGAATAGATGCTGCATATATGAACAGAAAACGATATTTACAAGAAAGGGGGTACAGAATAATAAGAATTGTACAACAGTATGGACATGGTAGATTACAGTTTAGTTCGTAAAGCAATTAGAACAACAAGAAAATTAGAGTAACTCCTAGGTTCCAACTGCTTCACATCCTGGTGTACCGGAAAACCTTTTGCAAGTAGCTGAAATCAAATTTAACCTTCCCAACAATGAAAATAATCGTGAGTGCATACCTCATTTCGGAAAACATATTTACTCTGAAGCTTTCATATAATAAACAAAGTTGCGTACACAACTGCAAATACTCTTGAAAGGATGACGAAGAAATGTATTGAATCCCCAAGCAAGGCTGGTTGCCAATGTAAATACCCCTGAAATAATGCTGGTAGGTAAGAATGAACTAACTTTCAGTAGGATTTGGCAAAAGAACAATCCCACAAAAGATGTTTAACAGTTTCCAACTTTGAACAATGGAAACAATTACCATGAGTAAGGCCACTTTTAGATAAACGAGCTTTTGAAGCAAGCCCCTGATATATTGCAAGCCATCCGAAAACTCGAAGTTTATAAGACTCTTATTGACCATATTCTATGAAGGCAGTGGATCCACACTACTTTTGAATTGGAAGAAACCCACCTGGCATTACGAACAAGTGCAAGGGCTTGCTTATGATGCAAACAATGATAAATAATGTGAGAGTCATATTGGGAAATTGGCTGCCCTTGACAGCCACCCCCAACTTTGAACAATGGAGACAATTACCATGAGTAAAGCCACTTTTAGATAAATGAGCTTTTGAAGCAAGCCCCTGATATATTGCAAGCCAACCGAAAACTCGAAGTTTATAAGACTCTTATTGACCATATTCTACGAAGGCAGTGGATCCACACTACTGTTGAATTGGAAGAAACCCCCCTGGCATTACGAACAAGTGCAAGGGCTTGCTTATGATGCAAACAATGATAAATAATGTGAGAGTCATATTGGGAAATTGGCTGCCTTGAAAGCCACCTCCAACTATGCCAACTATAGGCCCTTGCATGTTCAAATTACTCTTAAATAAATCATTTTGGGGAATAAGATCCTGAATTTCCTTAATAAAAGACATGTATTTTGAGAGTAAAGCATACTCACGAGCTAAAGAGCGCAATCCTTTTAAGTATTTGTATTGCTATCCCACAAATCTTTCCAGAAAAAGACGCCAATTTTGCTGAATCTATGAGCCTGAAAAGGTGCAATATCCTGAAGCTTCCAAGTCCATATAGATATGTTGGCTAGATCCCGCACAGTTAGGCTACCAAAAGCTCTCCATGTGACCAAACATGCAACTTTTAGCTAGGTTGTCCAAATACTTTTTGAGGTCAAAAGACCCAACAACCTGAAAGTTTGTAGGATCAACAATGACATCACAAAAACCAATGGAGCCGTTGATCTTATTCAAATGATAGGCTGTTAAAAACCGATGCCTCATAAAAATATGCCATGAAGAAGACCCTTCCAAACACTGAATCACCCATTTGGCTGCCAAAATACAGCCTTGTGTGACAATATCCCATAAGCCCAAGCCTCCATTGGGTATAGTGCAAGAAGCACAAGGTACTAAAGGAAGACTTTGAACACCACCATATTTTGATTGAGTCTTTGAGGGCAGCCAACATGAGATGTAATAAACATGGGATGCTTGTAAGATTCAATTTATTAATGACATTCAAACGCGTTTTTAACTTTTGGTGGACGATCCTAAGTTATTTGGTTGCTAGAAAAAGTTTGTAGAGTATGCTCTATTTAAACATATTTCTTCGGCTTAGAATGAGCATTGCCTTCTGAATTTCTTGATTTGTATGTCATGCATTATAACTCAAAAAAAGTTGATGTATTGTTATCAATCTCATGAGTTGGTGTTTATTATCTCTCATAGAAACCGGAAAGAACAATAACATGGACCATTTGGCTTGCCAGATTTAATTGAAGCTTTTTTGATTTTGTATGGAAGCTACTAATTGTATCCAATTGTTTCATGTTTAATTATGCAAGTTCTGCCAAAAATTGTATAGCTTCTCCGGTCTACTTCATTTTATTCTTTAGATATTTACTTTTACATTCTGTGGTGAATGAAGCTGTTTTGAGGCTTCTAACAGAAAATAATCTCAATACATAAAAACCCCGAGTTGTTATGGTGAGGCTTGTAACAGAAAATAATCTCAACACATAAAAACCCTGAGTTGTTATGGTGGATAGATGTAAACTTTAAAGCTGAATGCTCTTATGTTTAAGCACATAAATTGATGATTACCTTTGCCGGTGACACGATTTTTTTAATTTTTCAATGCGTAGAACAACCTTTCATTTACCAAGGCTTCTCTGTATTTAGTATGGGATTTGAGTCTATTTTCTGTGTGTCTCTTTTTGGGAACTTCAATGGTGCATACTTGAAGTTACCGTAGATTGGCATTTAAGGCGCGGCCATCACATTTCTTGAATAGAACACCACTCTTCCAATTTTGTCTGTCTAATGATTCTTCACTCAATTATGTACTTTAAGGACTCCCCAATTGATTTTTTTTTTGAAATATTGTGAAGGATAGATGTAAAGATAGAAAGTGCTAAAGCATATCAAGCAGAGATTACTCTTTCTGGTGCTCTCTTTTATTTGTAAACTGTTGAGAACCTTTCTGATGAATGATGTTATCCTTTTAAGCCCCATGTCATTCTCATAGTCTTATTGTAGTTTGTGTTAGCAATGTATAACACATCTTGTTGCTCTCTGGTCGGGGTTCAATTATAGACATACCTACAAGAGCATGTTGGAGTAAATATTTGGGTCTCTCTGTGTATCCCGTAGGCTCGAAAAGGGTGTTTTAACAAGACACCATAATTTCGAGGCTATCCCCATGTTGTTACATTCTGTCTTCTTATTCTGTTTCATGGAGGACAATGTTTATTTTTGTGCCTCAAGTAGAACCTGGGCTTACTGTTTTCTTTCATTTTTACGGATGTGCAGCTGGAAATGTTGTATGCTCCTGGGGTCGTGGAGAAGATGGACAATTAGGTCACGGTGATGCAGAGGATTGCCATATGCCAACAATTATAAGTTATCTTGATGATTGTGACATCACATCAGTGATTTGTGGCGCTGATCATACAACGGCATATTCAGATGCTAGACTGTTGGTGTATAGTTGGGGTTGGTAAGGATTTTGACTTTAAATGTTTTTCCTACACTATGATACATAAATTTCAATGAGGTCATGAATGTCTTCGTCTAATCTAAATACATGACAAATGAATAGGTTGGAACATTATATGGTATACTGTCACTATATCTTGTCTCCTCTTTAAAAGTATAATGTCCATTATCCTTGAGTGTTCCAATTGTAGACTTCTTATTTTCTGAAATTGATTTCGAATAGGAGTATTTTGTTTGTAGATCAATTTTCTATCTTGAATGAGGGGTGGTATAAGAGGCTTAATTGGTCACCTAAGCTTCAATATGTCAACTCTATTGGAATCTGTGGATAGTGTTATTGTTACAACATGTTTGAAAGGTTGATATTCAGTTGAAGGCAGAGTTTAGCCTACTTTGACCATTAGGCTTGGCACTTCTACCTGGCTTTTATTACCTTCAAAAGCATTGTAAGAGCGCATTAAGATATCTCTTGCTTGCGTTTTATTCTTGTAGGTGTCTCTTGAATGGATAGTAGTGAACCTCTTAAATGCTTTCTAGGAGATTTGTTGGGGAAACATTAGTTAACCTTTGGTGGGGTTACTGGGGTTATTCCTTGACTTTTGTTTTGTACTTGAGACGTAATTTATGTTGATTACTAGTGCATGCAATCTAGAAGCGACTGGATTAAGTATTTTGATTTTGTACCTTGTCTTCAGGGGAGATTTTGGAAGGCTTGGACATGGAAATTCCAGTGATTTATTTATTCCCCATCCAATCAAGACATTACAAGGACTTCAGATCAAGCAAATAGCATGTGGAGATAGCCACTGTCTTGCTATTACAACAAATGGGGAGGTGCAAAGGTTATTTTTGATTCTTGGATTACATGCTTTAATCTTCCGAGTTCTATTTTCTTTATGCAGTGGATTAATCAATAGCTTTGTTTGCAAGGAAAGATTAATAATTTGAAATTTCTAAAGTGGTTTCGTGTTTTTTTAGTGAGGATTTACAATGCATTTTTCTTTCAACATGCCAATATTTGCATTTCAAGTGGCAAAGAGGATTCAGAGCAGGAGTTACATTCTAATAAACAGAGTTACTTGGAAAATTTTGTTCTACCTATGAAAGCTAGAAAGGGTCACATTTGCGATTTTGTCTTAAGGGACATCTGACAAATAGTTCTCCCTTCAGCATGCATAGCCAAATCTTGCTTTAAAACGTTCTAAGTTGAGGGAAGAACTATACACATGAAAGGTTGCCTTGCATCTTACTTTTCAAAGGAAGCTAATGCTGGACATTATTTCAGGAATAACTCTTTTCTAATTATTGCTGATCATCTAAGTGTCTCCTAAGAGTAGACTTTGTTGGCAAATAGGAGCAAAAATAAATGATTGATCTCCACCTGCAGCTATACCCAAAATATCCTGGCAGAATGACATTTCCAGAGATCAGGCTACAGTGATTCCTCTGTCCTATAAGATAAAGTCAGTTTTGTTAGCCTTATTGATTCGAATTTTGTTCTGGCTTCCATGGTCATTGTATCACTACCAGTCCATCAGTTTTGGTGATGTTGTTATAATGAAGTTGGTAATGCTTACTCATTCTTCTTGTGATGTCAACATGTACCTTAATTCATTATTTATTATTATATTGTATCTTAAGATTAGGTTAGTGATGAAATCAATGTAGAAATTGAATGCCATATTTTGTTTCTTTCAAATCTTGTTGAATGCTTAAACAAGGCATCACAATAAACTATAAGGGATGTCTAGCACAGTAAACTATAGGTTTCATTGTCAAATTTTGATAGAAGTATTAGTTTTCGAATTTTTCTAGGCTTTTAAGATCTTTTAATCTCACTTCTATAGTTTCTAACCTGCTTAGTAGCTTATGTAACGAGTTGCTTTCATGAAATTTTTCAAAGGAGGTTCAATCCATTTGTAGCTACATATTTCTTTGGGAATAATTGAATGAACACCAACTGGATCATCTTCTACCATTAAGATTTGGTGTGTAGTGTGGATACTGTGTCTGCGATTGTTGTTTTGTCTGGATTTAAGGCAGACATATTGGGCTGGGAGCGAGAAAACAAATGTATAATGTGTTGTTTTACATATTATACAGTTTTCTCAAATAAGATTTTAAAACTTGTTTATATGTTTTTGTAAATGTGTATTTTCAGAGAGTTGTGAATTTTGTAGTATTATGAGATTTGAGTTGATAACTTGAAATACTAAGATACGCAAGCCTGATGTTGGCAGACCAAAGAGGTTGCCGAGAAGAAAAGTAGCATCAGATGTCCTAGTGTTGTATGCATTACAGTAAACACTGTAACATCCAACATATTGGTGCAATCAACATTTAAACCTCTATGCCAGAAAACTGACATTGGCTACTTCACTCAACTGATATCCTCAATATCAATAACTAGTCAAATAATTATGCTTCAAGGATTAAAATGTACTAATTTGGTGGGTGTTCTTGGTGGCTTCTGCTGTAGACCTAGTTCTAGCACATAAATGCCACAATGAATATAGACATCACAAGTATAGAAATTAATGTTGCTGGAGCTGACAACAAACTTATATATCACAAAATGATTATTTTAAAGCTACAGCTGAATCTTTGTAGTGTTGAGGATTGATTATATATATAATTTTAGTGAAATTATTATAATTTTTTATCTTTATATACTGTTAAATGTATGTGTTGAAACTATTTCTAAATTTTTAGCTTTCGAATGTATATGATTTTACTAAAATTGTTTCTTTGGTTCCATCATTCCATGTTTCACTAGTTGGGGTCGTAATCAAAATGGGCAGCTTGGCCTTGGAAATACTGAAGACTCACTTGTGCCTCAAAAGATCCAAGCTTTTGAGGTAATTTATGGATTTTTTTGCAATCAAGGCTGTTACAGCTTTATGTATCGATTATCTTTTGGAGTTTTTTAATGCTTTGGGCTTAATTAAGTGAATTGCTACTCTTTTCCTTGATATTTTGGACTGTTTAGATCTGTCGATTCTTACCATTTTAGTGACAATGGTGATATTTATGGCATGCATTTTCTCTCTGAACCTTGCTGTGTTCACTGTTGAGATTGTTGATTCCAACCATTTGAGTTGCAATGTTTATACTACGGTAGCATGGTTAGAGGGTACACAGGTATGAAGTATCTGCCATGACCTCCAAAACTTAAGCACACAGAGATGAGGGTACAGGTGGTGTATATATTTATGTATGGGTTCATGTGCACACATATCCAAGCATTACACAAAATGACATCAATTTTTTTGAAAATTTTAGAAAATATTAGCAGCAATAACGGTAAAACCTCTAGACTATTAATAATAATAACTAATGTTAACATCGAGTCATAATTAAAATTTCAGATTCATCAATGTTTCGTATGATTGCTATTAATTGTCAAAGGGTTTGGTCCCTTTCAAAATATTTTATCTAATAGATGGTAGCCTGTGATCATGATACCCTTTTACAGCCGAAGAACCTTGCCAATGTAAGATGTAAGAAATGCCATTGAATCAATATGCCTATTGAAACCTATGGAGCTACTTTATGGCCTTACAATAGAATTACGAAGTCTTCTATGCAACTTATAGCAAAGATGAAATTGAAGACAAAATCGTGAAATCTGATCCCCTCATAATGGATGTTTGAAAGTTTCGGATGGTATATGATATTTACATGTTTGGATAAATTATTAAGAAATAGCAATAATTACAACAAGATGTATGATGGCCTTGGAATAAGGCCGACTTGTTCATGAAGAAACTAAAGTATTCAGTAACAATCTCTTCCACTTCTGTCATTAATTCAGAGTAATTCTCTTCTTGAGAGAAGTACCTATTTGAGAATCAATAGCTGGGATAAACATGCATTATCAAGGATCGCATCAATGAAATGATTTGTCATCTTAAGTTTGAAAATCATCATTATTGGTGCTATATACTTATTGGGATTTATGCCAGTTAGAGGATGGATTTCAGTTGAAAAGCGAGGATTTAATGAGGATTAATTCAATGAGGTTACATGGAGCAGCCAAAAGACCTCTAGATTGTGTTCAAAGTTATGAGTTCAAGTAGGATTTTGTGCTCTACTTCAATATTCTTAATTATTTATGTACTAAAAATCCTGTCATTTTCAGTTGCCATAAATCTAGAAGTTTTACATGATAGGACTACTTTTAAAGCTATGTTACCAGGTACATTTGTACATGCCTGCAGGTATGGGTATGGTATGTACCTAGTTCGGGTATGTCACTTGGTTCGTGGTGGTTATGCACAGGGTATGTCAGAATTTACCTGGGTGCGTCCTGCTGTACTTTGTGCGAACCCACAGCATATCCAGCCCAAAAAACTTTTCATTTTCTTTTTTCTTTTTTTCAGTTTATTTTTGTTTTATTTTATAATATGTCATTTACAGTAAAAAAGAACTTCAAAAATATCAAGAAAACATCTGAAAGTCTAAAAGACATTCCTAAACTCTCTTTAAACAACAAACACATTTACCTCACATTGCATACTTACCTCTCATTGCACATTTGCTCTATCACCTTCATATTTTCAGTTGCTTAGGACTGAAACTCGATCCTTTTGCTAATATAATCAATATGATGACCGGTCTTGCATTTTGTGTATACATTGCAACATTTGCACAATGTACTTGTTCTAAGTTTGACCAATGAATATCATGACATTTGGCATTGAATTATCAGTATGTTTTGTGGTTATTTAGCTTATTTTATTTACTTTATGCATATTATATGATTGCTTTTGCTTATTTGGCTATATTTTACAAATATTTTTAATATTCTATATTCTTTTTGTATGGCCATACCCCACCCCAAAAACAAATCGCTGTACCAGCATTCTAGGGTCCCCTTAGCCATATCCACATCCGTATCCTACCCGTACTGGCTATCTAGTTTGTAAGTTGTTTCATTGATATTTTTTGTTCTATTTCAGATTACTATAACGCTGTAACTTTTGAGAAAAGACATGCATAGATGGTCTCAAAATCCTGGGTCATTTTTTTATGACTTGATATGAACATACACGAAGAAAATGAAAATGAGGATCAGAAATTGGCTATCAAAAACTGTCTATGTACATTATTAATGGGTTAATCAAGTCACATCGAGCATCCGAAAGACCTCTATGGTGGGTTCAACACTATTAGTTAAAGTAGATATTGTGCTGTCTGGTTGGCTATTGATCATTATGTATGTGCTAAAAATCCTGTCATTTGCAATACCTGTAAATCTGGAAATTTTAGACATGACAATAGCACCACGTGAAGTTGTTACATTGAAATTTTTGCGGTGTTACAGGGACGGGGGACGGCGGGACGGGAGTTTCGGACGGCAAAAATTTCTAAATTTTGGGGACGGCGGGGGGACGGCTGATTAAAAAATATATAAATATTTAAAATAAAAAGATATAGTGACTAAATTATATAAATAAGCTGAAATAAAACCATTTGAGATTTAAATAAGGTGAAACTTGAACTCATAAACATCAAATACACTATAAAGTCTAGACTCTAATATCAATATGTTAATGTCATAAATTGAAAATTCATAATACATATTTGAATTTTGATTCTTGAATATGAGATTTTAAGCTGAAATTTGAAATTTCATATAACCATTCTAAAATACGATTGATCAAGTGACAATAGCTAATATTCATATCATTAATCTCATAGCCAAATACACAACAATTGTCTATTGTCAATATTACAAAAAAGAGGACAACTACAAGTATCACCTAAAAATCGAATCTCCATCGGGCAATATCCATGAACTCCTCCTCGCTGGTACTAGTATCCTCATCCTCAAAGGTAAGCCCAATCAATCCTCGCTTTTATTTAAACAAGCTGTTGTCCTCTTTAACTGCCTCGGCTCCTCGGGATCTACATCCCACCGTAATGTTGAGTCTCTGTTTGTACTCGGTGTCTTAAACGATCTATAAGACGCAAAAACCTTATGTAAAAACAACAAGCTTCTCCGCTATCGCAGAGGTAAGTCTATTCCTTTTAACGAGTGTATCCAACCATACGTAGACCGGTTCCTCTCGGAGGCGAGGAGCTAGAAACACAGGAAAGGAGGCGAATGGCAAGTGGTTGCAGCAATCCCGGAAGCCCATACGGTCGCCACCAACTCACTAGTTTCTCCTGTGTCTAATGCTACCCTCGTTTGTCTTTCTTTGATGTTTTGTACCCATCGAGTTCGGTGAAGTCTCTTTGCCACTCCATTCGATCATGAAGCCTCTTGTGGAGTGTACATTTTTTAAAGGCCTTCATAAGGCCCTTCTTCACCTCATCATCATCCAATGGGACAACTCTGCTGGCCTCTACACATACCATTTGGGATTTAGTGCATACGCACCATATGAAGAGGAGTGTTCAACTTCTCCATCCCCAGCCGAATAATGGGTCTGTATATGTTCATTATAGAACTCCAAAGTGGGGTCCCTCACCCGAATAGTTGCCTTCATTTGCCCCAAGCATGCTATCAATGCACTCATAGATCTCACACAAGATTTGAGGTACATAGAATCCCCATATTTGATGACACTAAAAACTGGAGCTATAATTGATATGATGTATTTCATATCAACCCAAAATGTTTCCCGCAACACCACTTCCTTCACTCTTTTCCCTTGATCTGTCTTGGACTCACGCCACCTAGTCCAATCCTGTGTCATAATCATAATTTGCAAGGGCTCCTGCAACTCGGACATCCTCTCCAACAAAATAAAATAGGATGCAAAGCGGGTGTCAATTGGTTTCAAAAATTCCTTCTTCGAAAAATTTCGAAAAAGTGCCAATGATGTGTGGTGATTGCATATGAACTTCTGCACATCTCTGGCATCAGTCACTATCTGATTAACCCACTGAATCTTCCCTATGTCTTTCAGTGCATTGTTCATGGCATGCACACAACATGGAGTCCAATAAATATGCCTATATTCCCGCTCCACTAGCTTGCCTGCTGCTCTGCACACATAAGCTGCATCTGTGATAACCTGTACAACATTTGAAGGTCCAACCTCCTCAATGGCATCCTTCAAAATCTGAACTTACAAACTGTGGCATCTTTTCGCTTCCTAGAACAATCAATTGCTCTCAGAAGTATGGTCCATTTTTGCAAAGAGACAATGATATTGATGAGAGGACGGTGTCTAATATTCGTCCACCCATCCATGATAATGCTGCATCCATGTGTGGCACCCATGTCACCTTCATCTCCTCCATCAATACATTAACCTTGGAATAGTTTCTATCCAAGATTGTTGTCCCAGTTTTGTGTCTCCAGGTGGCACATAACTTGTACACTTTTATGACCTTAGCCATAGCCTCCTTGTAATAAGGAGAGCGAGCAGCATTAAATGGAATCCCAAAGAAGATAGAAAATTTTTCCAATAGCATCATCTGCCTCTTCCCTTGCCTTTGAATCAAACATGTCAATAATTTCTGAATTTGGGGCTGCCCCCACGGCCTTTCTCTTCCCTCTCGCTTTCCACTTGACACTTCAAAACTAGAACCAGCCGGTATTAGTAAGTTTGCCACTCCTATGAGTGCTTGAATGGAGTAGTAGCCGTAGAACCACGAATTAATTTTAAAAAAAACGTAGCCATTTAAATTTTAAATTTTACAACCAAACCCTAGCCTCTAGGGCCTATGCAAGATGCATTTTTTTAAATCCCACAAACTATATGCATGATTGCATTATGAATGTAGATGCAAATGCTAAAAAACAACCCCTAAAAAATGCAAAAATAATATAAATTTTAAACTAGAAATAAAAATGTAATTAAAAAAAAAAATGTAACCATTTACATTGTAGTTTGTATAACCAAACCCTATGCAATTGCAATATGCATTTTTAAAAATCCTACAAACTATATGGCATATGCATGATTACATTGTGAATGTAGATGCAAATGCTAAAAAACAGCCCCTAACAAATGCAAATATAATCTAGATTCTAAATTTAAAAAAAAAAACTTTAACATGTATTGTAAGCAAATAAAATTATAAATACCTCTTGCTCCCTCTTGCTCTTGCTCTTGCTCTTGCCCTTGCTCTCACTCTTGCTCTTGCTCTTGCTCTCACTCTTGCTCTTGCTCTTGCTTGGTGTGAATATGAAATGAGCCCATATTGTAAATTTATAACATAAAATAGCACTTTTAGGGTTAGGGTTAGGTTAGGAATGTCACTTTTATGTTATTAGACATATACAATAAAAAAAAAGTGTTTTAATCTATTAAAAGTCTGTTTTTTTTTTTAAAAAATGCGTAGAAGCCGCGGGGGACGGCGGGGGCGTGCGACGTCCCCCGGGAAGTTCCCGGGGACGTCCCCGCCGTCCCCCAGCCGTCCCCAACGTCTCCGGGACGTTTTTGTCCCTCTTCCGCCGTCCCCAGGGCGTTTCGCCCTCTCCCGCCAAAAAAGGAAACGTGGGGGAAACGTTTCCCCACGTCCCCACATCCCAGTGCGCCCGACGTCCCCGATGTGTAGAAAAAAACACGTCCCCGCGTAACACTGAATTTTTGCTCTCATTCGATTAGTATAATCTTGTAACTTTGGAGAATATATATGCATGGATGATCTATAAATTTCACCCATTTATTTATGACTTGATAGGTGCATACATGTAGAAAATCAAAATGAGGAAGAGTGATTGACTCTGAAAACTCTTCTGAACCCTTTTTATTCATGGGTTAAATAGGTTTAGAAGGTTAAAAATAAGTGGCGGTAGAGTAAGGCCAAGTGCACCCAAAGTGCCCGAGAGTTGGTTAAATGGAGTTTGAAAGGCCCAAGTCGATTGAACCATGTTGAAGAAAAATGCCTACAAACATTTACAAGATTAGAGAAACTAGTAGAAGTGTGTCTCATCATTTCGCCTTTGTTTAGAGAAAGTTGTCCCCAATTTATGTCGTGAATTGAGTAACTTCGCCTCAAAAGTGAGCTGGGAGAAGTACTTGGGTTGTGTTGATAAAGTGACTTTGTGGTCAATCAATTATGGTGATCTTAGATGAGTGGCGTGAGTTTGAATGATTTGGATCTAATTGGAAATCCGGTGGACAACACACTAAATTGCAGAAATTTAATGTGCTATAACATAATAAATCAAATCAAAGAATTGAACATAACAGTAATTAATAATACAATATTGCACTATAAGTGAAGCTTTATTGAAGCCAAAATTAATTCACATGAATGTAGCAATCTTTTAGAAGATATGTGAAGTTGAAAGCCTTCTTTTCTGATTTTTTACATTTGGGTGACAATTTTTTTATATCTATTTCCAGCAGGAAATGAACATTCTAAAAAAATAATATGGAGTTATTTGCATTTAAATTTGAAAAGTCACAGGGGCATGTGTTCGCCTCATAGTTACCAGGTTCGAAATCCGATTAAATTCGGAAGGGCAAAAATCCGAAAATTCGGAGTTCTCGAAAAAATCCGAAAAAATACGGAAAAATCCGGTTCGGAATATATATACTTGTATTATTATAAATTTATATTATTGTATACTTATATCATTATATATAGACAAATCATACAAAAAAGCATCCATCTACCATAATCATCATCATCATAATGATTCTTTCAAAAGATTGCAAGAAGTTGCTTGGTCCAAAAAGGTACAAAAATGGATTTTATGAAAATAAGAAAAATATTGCCATCAATGCGTAGAGCTCGAGAAAATATATACTTTTAGAGAAGACGACACCTAAAACGGAGCCACAGAATGAAAGTTATAGCACATGCAAGTTTTTGCTGCTACATCTTCCCGGACCCTTTCCAAAAATGGCAAATTTTTTTCCATACTTGGCCATTTTTTCACCAAATTTTCTTTTTTTGCCAAAGGAGGAAATTTTTTTTTTCCCTGCAAAAACAAGGCTGAACCGAACCGGATTTATTCGGTTGCTTCAAAAAATACGGTTCAAACCGGATTTCATACAAATCCGGCCGAACCTAGTAACTATGGTTCCCCTAGGAAGTTGAAAGGTTTTGTCATGACCTGAAACTTATTAAAATACAAATTTTCAGTTTTTTTAATTTTTAGCTATTTTCCTACATTTTGTGTTTTGCATTTTTGGCTCCTATCTGGCCATAGCAGTTTTTGGCCCTGTAGGGTAAGCAAAGCATCCCTTTGATGCATCCAAAAATTGTTCGTTTCTTGAGCTTTCCAATGCATATTGCAGATTCAAATTTTGAGCCATGGTCAAGGTTATGAACCTGACATGGTGATGTTCAAATATTGTACTCCTGTTTCGGTATTTGGTAGGAAGATTGTCTTAGGTTGCCTCTTGGATCAGTCACCATTCCTTGAGAACCAATGGTTCCCATTGCTTCTAGTTCTGATTTCAAATGAACATAGAATCTTCTTAGTGCATAAGTGATTGTCTTCCACTTGAGTGGGGTGGCTCATCCAAAATTCATCTTTATTGTTTGTGAAGATTTTGGAGCAGGGGGTGTTGGTAAACCAACATGTTCCTGTGAATGATTGTGAATATTGTCAAGTGCACCTAAGACAGAATTGCTTGGGCCTCATTTGTGCCTCAATAGGTTTTTGAATTCCTTGGCCATCATTTCCAATGCCTTCACTATTGTATCCCCATCTTCTTCAACGACTTCAAACCAATTTTCTTTGGCATGTTTTGCAAAACTAGAAAACGAATTTGATGAGCATCAAAGTGTTGGAAATCAGAAGGGCTTACCGTGTATTCATCTGTTTCAGTTTGGAAATGCTTTTTAGAAATCTTCTTTTCTGCAGCTCTTTGCACTCTATTTACAAATGGATTAAACATTACTTCTTGAGCAGCCAATTCTACATGGAATCTTTGCATAGCTTGGTTTCTTCTTGCCCCTACTTGAAGCAATCCCTCAACAACAGGGATTCCAAAGTAAAAGTTTCTTTGGGAGTTCTATAAATTGCTCCTTGATAAGAATGAGCTTGTTCCACAACTGTTGGGTGTCATTCCTCAATTTGTGATATTCTTCGTAGGACAACTATGCTCATTTCAAGACATAGAAGGCACATTTCCCATATAGAACACATTTCTAAAGATGCCACATCACAGAGAAATCCATCTCGGAGTGTACTCATTGTGTAGGGAAGTTGGCATTGTTGCTAATATTTTGCTCTAGTTCACCCAACCGATTTTGTATGGTTGTAGGTTGGGTGCCATCAGCAGATTCAACCTTTGATGCCATCTTTTGAAATCATGTTCTTCTCACTGCCATTGTCCACAATGAAATGCAAATATGTTCCTTTGGCTTGGCAGGAGACTTGTTTTGTTGCCTCAATGGAGTCAAGATTGGCTTGTATGATTTCCATTCTTTGTCCGATAGAGGTTTGTGGTTTCGCTGTCTATGCTAATGATGGTCCGGGATCGAATGGGGCTTGGGGATATGTTCTGGTCTAGAATGACATTCTTCATTTGAGTGGTGCATGCTCTTGTGAACCTCACTATTTTTGTGTCCTTTTGTTCTCTTTTTTCCGGTAAATCTGTATTTAGAGAAGGTTTTGATCGCATAATGGTAGGCCTCTCCTAATTTATGATTTCTTCAAACTCCATTCCCTCTGGGATGTAAAACTACAAACTGCTGCAATATTTGAGAATTCAGCGTTGCTCGCCATTGCATACAAACTTTCCACCACCAAGGCATGAATTGTGTGGGTATAATCTTGCACTGTTTGATCTCAACCCTGGCCCGGCCCGATTGATGCAACTTTCAATTCAGTCGTCAAAACTTCACAAGGCAGTACTCTTCTCTTAAAGCATCTACAAATTCCTCCCAAATTGTAACCAGAGAGGACCTTTTGCACCGGCTTCACCTCAAAGACATTATAATTCCCACCAATTTGTTGACATAGGTTTCATCTTTCAAGAGTGCAAATCTTATATTTTCGTTGTTAGAAAACCTATTTACAAAAAGATATGATTCCAATTGGTTGAGTTATTTGTTTACTTCGTTTGCATCAAATTTTCGTGCAAAAAAGAGGAATATCAAAATTTGCTTGTCCCTTTGAGGGTGTTGGGTTGTTGAAGGGTTTGTTTGATGATTTAGGTAGGCCTTACAGTGCATAATCTATGAAATAATTGTTAAGGCTTTGATATGTTTGATTGTACACTACCCGCATTATCAAGCATAACATGGGATGTTCCAAAGCTTGGGACACTTGTCCTAGGAACAACCTCCAAAGATAGCTGGTTTTGTTTACCCTGGTGCTAATCTAAACTTGTAGGGGAAAAGGGGAAAGATAAATAAATGAAAAATATGGTGATGCACTCAAATAGTTTGATTCTTTCCTCTACCTAATTACAACACAAAGCTATTAAAATATTCTGAAATAGATGTTTTGGTAGACAATTCTTTAGAAAAAAGGTAAAAATTGTACTCGAATCTGAAAATGGAGTTAGAACAAGAAGAAAAGAGAAGGGTAAATGCGAACTACAACTAATTATATCAGTTGCTGAAAAACACTCAATTGTTGTTGCTGAAAAAAAAGACCGAAACACCTATTGACTTTGTAATTTCCCAAAATGGACACTTTTTATCCCCAATTGGATTTTAGGCAAATCCCAACTAAAAATTGCATATTATAGAATTTATGATAAAATATATATTGCAGATCTGAATTTTACTAAGGAAAATGCGACTAGGGTAGGAGATGAAACTCATGAAAATCAGAAGCTAAATCATGATATTTCCACTCCAAACTGATCCATCAAATTTATAAAGCCAAAGCATGAAGAAAACTCCAGATTTGAGACACCAAAAGAGGCTGAAATAATTTATTAAAATTATGCAGAACTTGCCTTCAAACAAAGCTGGAAAAATGATAATTTGGAGTCAAAATTCCCTCCACAAAAGCTGATTCAGATCTCTAAAAATCTGCAATGAGAACAACGATCAAATCTGGATTTTTAGCAGCTCCAAACACATGCAAATCAGCCACTAGGCAAGTCGCACCACCATGAAAAAGACTGAAAATAAAGGAAGAACACAGCTCCAATCTTCCAACCCTCATGAAAATCTGCAACTTCCCTTTATTCAACTGCTGGAAATAAACTGAAAACACTGCTAATCCACTAAAGCACAATGGAAACCCTTGTGTAGAGAATCCTCTCAAACTAGTAGAAGGGTTTTCGTCCTTCAACTAGGGCTCTTAGAGGGTTTTCGTCCTCTAGAGTGAATCTCTAAGGGTTTTTCGTCCTTAGAAGATTGAAGATGCAAGCTAAAATGCTCACCATACAAATCTGAATATAGAAGATAAACAAGTGATCCTTTCCTAAGAAAGCCGACTTTCACCATACAAATTTGAATATAGAAGATAAACAAGTGATTCTTTCCTAAGCAAGCCGACTTGCTTGTATAGAGAAATGGCCCAACTAACCTCCCTCAACATCCAATCTAGACCGCACGGATACAGTACGTGCGCCGCATATTCTGACAAAAATTTTAAAAATCTTGGAGTGCAGTGCGTTTTATATATATATATATATTTTTATATATACATGTATATAAATATATAAATATGTATATAAATTATAAATTTAAAGAAGCATTTGCATACTTATTGAAATTTAATTCTCATACATTGCATACTTATTGAAATTTAATACTCATAGTTATACAACTTAAAATCATTCATAGAACATGAAAACAAAATTGAAATTTCCAATACTTTGAGAATTGAGACTTGAGTTTGTATTGATTCATAATGAGTCCTGACATAATGTTCAAAACATGATAGTAAATAACATAATACATTCAAGTTCTCAACTTCTAGAGCATATCATCTTGATCTAGATTATCGTAAAAATCATCTTCATGGATGCCACTTGCAGCTCCACTCCCACTAGCTCCACTTTCGAACCCTTGTGAAGGGCTCCCTGGAAGTTCCTCATCAATGCCAAGAAGTGAAACATTGGCCAAACAAGCAGCAGAAGCTTCAAAGTCTGTGTTTTCAGGTTGGAGGTCCCAAAGCTTGTTAGGACCACTAGTATACTCTTGCGTCTTGTGGGTTAAGAGGCGCAAGTTGGAATGAACGTATACTAGATCTTCAGCCTTCTTTGATGCCAACATGGTGCGTTTGGCTGAGTGGATGAAGCCATAAGTACTCCAGTTGCGCTCTGCAGAAGAATTACTAGCCACCTGTCACAAAAAACAAAGTATTAATAATTAATATTATAAATTATTAATTAAAAAAAGAATGATATCATTTTGAATTTTAATTCGTAATTGGTAATTAAAATATCAAATAACAAGTTACAAACTTTATACCTGTGAGAGCAATTTGATCGCAACTGGTCGTAAGAACTTGGCATCATGGCCATGACAAGTCCACCACGTGATTGGATGGATCGTGGGTTTGTCACAAACAGCCTCTATCTCTCCCATGCTACCTTGTCCATTTACAAACATCGACATCTCCTGGCGGACTGCAAGTGATGTAACTGGATCAGGAAACAACCTCCTGAATGCTGACCTCGTCCCATTTGCAACCTCGTGGTCATCATATGGTCGCTGTCTACCAGCTCTCCCAACTATTTCATTGCTGTAGTATTTGGGATTTAAAGCATAAGCAAGGAGATGCAATGGGGTGGTCATTTTGTTCCACCTTTTCACGATCACATTTTTAACTTCACTATAAAATTTTTCCTCAGGATCCTGCTCTTTGCCCTGTATGATATCATGGAGTCAATGCCATCATATATTTCTCCAATGCAAGCATTATCTTTGTCAACAAATCGTATCATACTCAAAATAGGCTCTGTGAAACTCAACAAATATTCAACTTTTCCCCACCAATGCTCATCAAGGATCCATGATTTTATTTTTTGGGCCCTTTCTGTGTTAGATTGCCTCTAAATGGTCCAAACCTTATCAATCACCATCATGCTCAAAGCACGTCTCACCTTCACAAGTCGTCTCAAGACGAGTGTGTGAGAGGCAAACCTAGTCTTAACAACCTATTAAAAATTTAAAAAGAATGGAAACAAATCAACAATTCAATAACAACACAATTTGAAATAGATTTGAAAATTTAAAATCAAATATTAAATTTAAAATGAATTGTTCTTTTACCTTCATCAGCTCCAACTTTGAAAATCTTCTCAATATGGCTTGACACATGTGATGGTTGACATCTGAATCTCGTCTTTGCCTCTCGTGTATATTTGCTCAATCCATGCAATTTTCCCATTCTTTGCATCATTAAATTCGGGAGTGTGTTGCACATGGTGTCCAAAAAATGTGCTCATACCTACCCTCTACTATCAATCTCGCTGCCTTGCACTTTTTGGCGTTGTCCGTGATGACTTGGACAACCCTCTGCAGACCCACTGACTCAATAGCCTCAATGAGAATATTTGCAATGAATTGGGCATCTTTTATTTCCCCCTCACAATCAACAGCCTTCAAAAACATTGGCCCTTTAGGGCATACTGCAATAATGTTGATGAGAGGTCTATTTCTGAGTCTTTCCATCCATCTGATATAATAGAGACTCCTGAAGTAGTCCAAGAATCTCTAATTGGCTGTAGAGATGTCTGAATGTGTTGCACTTCTTTTGCCAAAAGAGAAGTGCGAACCTTATTATAGGTAGGGCTTGTATACCCCTGTGGTGCCTCATTAATGCCTCTCACCATTTGTTGCCAATAAGGTGATCTCAAGACATTGAATGGTAGTCCACATGCAAATATACACCGAGACACCAATTCATCTGCAATATCCCTCTTCTTGATGTTAGATGCTTTTTCTAATGGGCGTTTTGTTTTCTTGCTTGATGTCCCTGAGGTATCTGCATCAAAAGGGTCATCATCTGGAATAGTTTCAGCATGAGTCTCAATGAAAGGATGAAATGATGGTGTTGATGTTGGTGGTTTTCCCATGGACCTCTCGCCAGAAAGAAATGGTTCTGAGCGAGCTCTTGCTGCTTCAATGTTTGCATCCTCTTGCTCTTTTAGGTATATGGCTATGGTTTTCTTTTCCACCTTCCTACACGGTCTAATACCCGTCCCCGATACCGCAGTCAAATGAGCTCTCAAACGGGTATATGAGGATTTAAATGAGGCTTCACAATGGGGACACGTCCAAACTCGGACACCACCACCGGCAACAAGCTCTGTCACTTCCACATGTCTCCATAAAGGATAATTAGGATCCATTTTGACTGACAAACCACCCGAAACTTTTCCCCCTTTCCCCCACTGAAGCTGAACTAGATGCCATGATTGTAGGATTAATTCAATAACCTACAATAAGAGATATTTTTTAAAACATTGCTAAATATTAAAATAATTTAATTAAAAACAACAAATTGAAATACAAATACAAATTAGAAAATTAATTTGTTGACCCATACATGTCATTCTCTGATTCTGATCACCAAGTTCGCCATAAATGGTGCGAGGTGAGAGCATACACAGAGGGTAGACGTTTAAATTTTTAACAAATTCAATTTAAAACTTTAAAATAAAAAAATGAACACATAACTAACTAAAAAAATTAAACAGTTAGTCCTACACGTCAATCTCTGATTCTGATCACCAAGTTCGCCATAAATGGTGCGAGGTGAGAGCATACACAGAGGGTAGACGTTTAATTAAATAAAACTTCACTATTAAACTTAAAATACGGAAAAATTAATAATATATTATATTTTAATAACCGTAAAATAAATAAATTATTAAATATTAAAAATAAATTTAGATCATGATATTGATCATATTCATATACAAAACATTGCTCAAAAGATTAAAAAAAATGCCTGAATGCATGTAAAATACCTGGAAAAATCCTCCTTGATGTTTGTAGACTTGCTTCTCCTTCTCTCTTCCTCCTTCAAGCTCAATCACTCTCTCCTCCAAGCTCTTTTTCTCTCCTCCAAGCTCTTCCTTTCTCCTTCAACCTCTCTTTCTCTCTCTCCTTCAAGCTCAAGCAAAATATCAAATATTGAGTGTGAGAAAAAGTAGAGGGATTGGGTGTTTATATAAGTGTTTGGGGGGGTAGTTTAGGGTTAGGTTAGATTTAGAAAGTTTTAAAATTAAAAAAATGTTTTTTTAAAAGTTTTGATGAAGTTCGGTTTTAAAAAGACATGCAAAAAAAAAGGTATGGTGAAACATACCCACAGGGACAGGGTACGGTTTGGGTACAACAAAACCGTACCCCGACCGTACCCTGTCCCTATGGTTACGTTTCTAGCCGTACCCACAGCGTACCGTACCCCGTACCAATACTTGGGACGGGGGCCCCTAGGGCATTTCCGTGCTGTCTAGCATCCAATTAGCTCACTTGCCTCATTTAATGTTTTCCACTTTATGTAATATTTTCCCTTGCTTTCATTATTTTTTTCTCATACTAAATGCTTTTCCCAACAACTTTTCGCTCCTAATGCAAGTCACATTTTTCTTGAGTGAATAACTTGGCCCATATGCTCTTACATTATTTTCCCATTTCTTTTTGCTCCTTAGTGCAAGTCGCACTTTCCTAGAATAAAACAATTTGGCCCAAATGCTTTTCACTATATGTTGTATTTTTCTATTTTTAAGTCACTAATAAATTATTATAAGTGCAACTAATGTTTTATTTTAGTTTTATTGTGCACTTTATAATAAAATATTATAACTTAGAACTTTATTTATTATTTTCATTTCTTAGCCGTCGAGTAGACAAAATAGGCTAAGGGTCTTCGATTGGGAAAGGGATATTACAAACTTATGTGAAAACTAAATCTAGGCTATAGTATTGCTGAAATAAAATAAAAAAATTCAAATGAATTCAATGTAAGATCTAGAAAATAGAGAGACTCTATTTATAACGAATCGAGAAGAAGATAATATGAAGTGGAAGAAGTGTGCAACATGGACTAGCTTTGAAGTTCCATAATTATCCTTGGATAATAATATCCATCTTTAGATAATAATAGTGCAATTATCCTCATATAATAAATACATTTTTCCTTGAATATTAATAATATAATTCATAGTTCTTGGATCCGGTCGAATCGCACAAAATCTGGCCGGATCCAAACTTTTAGGTAGTTAGGATAAATTCGGTGTAGGTCGGCCCTACTTTTTCCCCCGAAAAACTATATTTAACTTTTGTTTGTAAGAAAAAGACACCCAACACCCTTTAATATTATTTAATAATAAATATATTAACATTTAATATTTACTTTAACAATAAAAAATCTGTATTTGTCAATTTTTTCATATTTATAAATTATACTCATAAATAATATGTATATATTCCGCATCGCATTTTCCAAATTTTTGAATTTTTTTCCCCTTACGAACAGATCCGGATTTCTAGACCTGGTAACTATGATATAATTATCCAAATAATAGTAATATAATTATACTCTTATTACTATGTCACGTATCTATTCCGTTTAGAATGAAATATGCAAGTTGAACTCCCAAAGGATAACCCTAAAGTCGGGCCCCTTTGAATTGAATTTTGATGGTGCTGCATGTGGTAATCCTCAAATTTTAGGTGCTCGTTGTGTCATTCATGGGTTGGTGGGGTTGCTCATCCAAACAAGCCTCTTATCGCCTCCCTGATGGATTAATAATGAAGTTGAATTCCGGGCATTGGATATTGGCATCCAATTTGCAATATACCGCGGGATTGAAAATCTACTCATTGAGGAGACTTTATCGTGGTAATCAAGGCTTTGGAGAATAAGAGATCCTGCAGCTAGAAATTGAACAATATCCTTAGGTATATGTACCCGCTCCTTGAAGAGCCTTCATCATGGGAACCTTGTCATTGCTTTTGGGAGGCCAATCAAATGGCTAATTGCTTGGCAAACAGTGGCATTGATCAAACTATTTTATCCAAAGTGGATAATGAATTCAGATCATGGCCTAGCCTTGAGAGCTATTGGGCAAAAGGCCTCCACCAACAATTTACAACCTAATGAACCTCTTTGGTTTAGGTTTCCTTCCAATTGATGCTATTCAAAACTGCCTTGGTGTTTCCCCATCGCCCATTTATAAATAGATTAATATTTATAAAGGTGATTGGGGTAATGACTTCATTATGAGATCTATTGGGCTCATGCCCAATCTGTACAAATCAAGGCTTTGCATGGTCTCAAGGCTAGGCTTTAATATGATAGGGGTGTGTGTCCTAGTGGCGATAAGTGGCTAGAATGAGGGGAAGTGGCATCGCTTGTTCCATAACAATTACATTAAGTAGCTTGGGTTCTATTGGCTCTATATACCACTTCTCATTCTAAGCTTTGGTTTCTTGATTATTCTCAGCTTTGTCAAATTTTGGTCCTTCCTGCCTCATCTTTTCTTGCTTAGTGAAAAGCGAGAAATAGCTTTTTGTTCCACACTAACATATGAGCAGCTCAAGATCATTTTGAGGTCTAGTCTAGGGAGGTGTTGAAGGTGGTTAAGTAGATAATGAGCATTGACTATTTGGAGTTAGAGATGAGAAGCTTGGTAAACTCATGTTGCTTTGATGTTTGTTTCAAACCTACTCCACTTGATTCTAGGGAAACGTATGGTGATGGCCATTGTAGTGACCTTTGTTCAGGTTGAGCATCGAGTAGGGTTGGACAAGATTTTGGAGGGGGTCGACCTCACAATCAGGTGGGACTTCTGTGTCCCGGGAGCAGGTGTATTGGTGTCAATTGCTTTTTTCCAGGAATTGGAGTCTTGTTTTGTTATCTTGATCAATGCCACAGACAAACACATGTAGGGTGGCCCCTCCTCAAGTGAACCTCTCTGCCACGTGACATCTTGCTCTACATAGCCATTTATTGATGGAAAAGAAGGATGTGGAGTTGGCAAAGAAAGCAATGAAGAGTCTGCTACGTTTGGTTAGGGTAGAAGGTTTCAACATCAGTTTTGGCAGCCGTATGGACCTCCATGATGGCGCGTTCTCTTGTTTCATGGATGGAGGTGCTGGCTCATCTGGTGTTGCTCAATCTCTGCCATGTAGATGTAGTGCTTTTTAGTACTTTGTTATGGTTATAGACATAACTGCATGGTTGGTATAGGTGACTAACAGTATAGCTGGCCTTGCATGGCGAATCTGTTTAAAAATTCAACTTCGTGTGTTACAGAAAGGAGTTTGTAGTTCAAAATTGTAGCCTCAAGCTGCCATTCAATTGTTTTTTGATATGGTCTAGGTGAATTAATTTGTTGAAATCAAGCTTTTGCTCATGTATGAAGTTTTTTGATGGATGAATATATCGGAAAGGGACTCCCACAACCCTTGTTAGCGAATGAAAAAATTATATCATTATACTCGTCCCATATAAAATATTCTTTTAAATTTTCACTCAAGTTCTTGTGAATATTTTAATGTAAAAGCTAACATAGCTTTCAAATCCACCAAATTCTAACTAAAGGAATTCTTGAATTATACTTTTAATTGTATTATTCTCACATGGATATGCCCCTAAAAAAGCCTTTAAAGCTTATGTTATCTCACTATTCTAATATTAAAAGCTTTAAATATGCTTTTAAATTTAAAATTGGTGAATATCCAAATATATTAAAAGTGTTGAAAAACAATTAATTTAACGCATTAATAAAAGCAAAACGCTTGAGAAACCACTCGTTGCTTTCTCATAATTCTCTTTAAATTAATTCAAATAAATGGTCACATTTATCCATCTCAAATTTGCAGTGTATTTATTAAAATGAAAAAATAATCCATATCTAATACACGTGCAATATTTAAATGAAAAATTAACCCATATATTTAAACTATGGCTTTTAATTTGAGAAATAAAAGGTTGAAAAATCCGGAGAATTGGAAAATATTTCAATATTGTGAGTGCGGAAATTTCTTAACAATCATATTGGATAATTGTGCAATCAACTCTGTTCTTTTGCTTTTGAAGGGCCTTGTCGAGCAATAATATGAAAGGATCTGCTATCCCCTTTTTCGTTATCTGAGATTGTTTGGAGTGACAAGGTAATCTGATGGGTTGTGTGTCTTGAGACAATGCTTCCTATTCTAAACTCGTTTGATGGGATATACAAGAATGAACAAACTTATCTGACACCACTAACCAGGATTTAATTGGAAATCAATTGGACAACACATTAAATTGCAGAAATTTAAGTTGAATCTAGGATTTGAACACAATATTGCAATGTAAATGAATTCGTTTGAAGCCAAGTGTAGTTCACAAGTAGGTAGCAATCTTTGAGAAGAGATGTGAAGGTACAAGACTCTTTTAATCTGATTTTTACATTCAAATGAAAATTCCTTCATTTTCTATTTTAAGCAAGAAATAAAAAATCTAAATATAGAATATGAAGCAATATACCTTGGAATCTGAAAAGTAATGTTTACAAGTGTTCTCTCGAGATGTTGAGAGGTTTTGTCGGGAGTTGTGACTCAAAACTCATAAAAATACAAAATGCTTGTTTTAGATATTCTGCATTTTTTGGGCCCTTCAAGTGGAAATTGGCCTCAAAATTTAGTCCTTATGCCTTGAAAGGTAAGGGAAACATCCAAATCTAATTTATTTCTTGAGCTTTCCAATGCATATTGCTGTTTCATAGTCCGAGTTATGGTGAAGGAGTTATGCCCCCAGCAAGGTGATGTACTAGTGCTTTGGTATTCTTTCGAAGATTGTTCTGAATCGCCACCTGGATCACTGAATATTGTGCAAAGTATCCCGGTCAAAGGTGGATTCAGTGATGGAAATATCCTCCTCCAGTTGAGATGGTTCACAGAACTTGAGCTGGATCATGTTGACAATATCGTAGATCCACAACTTTAGGTTTAGCACCTCTAGCTATGTTTACTTTGTCTTAGTGTCTAATTCTTAGTTTCTTTTTCAGCTTCCATGGATCTTTTTACCCTGTACTTTTATACTACTGCTCAACGTAATTTTGAGGTCGACCGACCTACTTTGGTCACTTGTGGATATTAAGATAATTTCTCTCTCCATTTTTAAGATGCTATTATGCAATTTAAGATTTTTCTAAATCACATTCATGAGTTTGCATTGGAAGGATATGGTGTAGTTGGTGTAATGTAATTTTGTAGATAATATGTGCCTTTGTTGCAAATAAAGGGCCATTTGGGAAATTGAGGGCGCAAGGATAACATGTAGCAAAGTTTTGTTGCCTCATTCAGATATTATGCATTACACAAACAAGAGACACATTGTAAAGGTCTTACTATAATGTATATAGTATAAAACAATCATCTTCATCATATATGCTAAAATTATAGTTGTAAGTTGCCATATGGGGAAAACGTTTTCCTGTTTGACATACATTATTGTCATTTGAGTTTGTTCTTAGATATGATTATGCATTCTTATTAATGTCAATTCTTCAATAGCATGTACAGGCCATTGTCGATTAAAACATATTAAAAATGCAGTGTTATAACTTATTTCTTTATTTTCTTGTTATCTAATGTGCCTGGAATATGGCCAGGGTTTGACTGTCAAGATGGTAGCGGCAGGTGCTGAACACACAGTTGCTGTCACAGAGGATGGAAAGCTTTATGGGTGGGGTTGGGGCCGTTATGGTAACTTAGGTTTGGCTGATAGAAACGATCGGCTCATTCCAGCAGAGGTGCTTGCTATAAATGTATGTATATTGGTCTCTTTTCCATTACTCTTGTTGCATTTAGTTCAAGCAAGTTTTTGAGTTATTGAAATTTTCGGAGGATGTTTCCTGTTTTGAAGTTAAATTTCTCAGATGTGCAAGCAATTTATACAGTAAGTTTACTAAATATGTAAGAGGATGAAAAAATAACAGTACAAAAATATATGTCTATAGTTTTATTTGCAAGGCGAAAATCAATGGTCCATATGTAAGGAGTCTTAATGCTACCACTTCACACTAGGTAACTACAAATAGCTAAAAAGCATGAATGCGATTGCTATTTTTTTAGAAATAATGTTGCAATATGTAATTATCTACTATTGCAGAGGAGGTTAATTACAGTTTAAACCACACCAAGGGGTTTCGGCTAGACTGCCCTTGGTGGAACCTTTTAGGCTTGTATATATTGAACTCAACTTCGAATTTCACTACCATCACATTCATATACCTGTTCTTATTTGCTTCTTGTCAATATAGCTGAGGAAATCTTGTAATTATCTGAGGCACCTAGCGTTTGTTTTCACCAAGAAACTAACAACTGAAATCAAACACCACTGTCTAGAAGCAACAGAAAATATTTCGATGCTAGTTCCAATTATTTATTTTGTGCATTCATCAGATTCTAATCTATCCTCCTGATTTATATTTGGGAAGAAAGAATGTAGTTAAGAAACCTGTAAGTGAAGGTGACTTTGAATATGCTTACAAGAAGGAAATCCTTGAAACTAAATCCCACACTAATTATAAAATGTAGTGTGTGGAAATTTAAGTACATTGAATCTATTTAACAGAGAATCTTTCCAAGTTCTGTGCTGGGATGCTGACCCCTCCTTCCAGCAACCTGTCATGGGTGCCTTACCAGCACCAGACGTATAACTCTTTACAAAGTATGTTAGAGGAATTGTTCCCTCTATTGAGTGGGAGAAAATATGTGCAGTATAAGGTTACTATTTGTTCCAGCTAGTGTAATATCCCCTTCTAGAATAAGTTAGGAATTAATACAAATTTGATCACACACAGCTGAAAATAATTAATTTTCAAACCCTAACTGCTGCAAACTTCAAAAATTCATATCTTTGGCTAGGGAAGTCCAAATGAGCTGAAATTTTGGATAATGGACCATAAAAATATGAGGAACAATATGCAAAAATCAGATTTTGCACAGCCAACCCGAAACCCTAATTTTGACCTAAAAAGTAGGTCGCCCAGCACTTTTAGGGCACAAAAACTACTCCAAAAATTATGAAATCACCCTCTCCTTATTCCTCCTAATTTCTACAATCACATTCAATATTAAATCAACCCCAAAACTGCAGATCTGAAATAAATACTAATTTATAACAACCGGGAAGCATGCAAACAACTGAAATCTTCTAAAATTGATAACTCCTTCAATATTCCATGTTTTCTCTTCAAATAAAATGCAAATAGTTCTATAAATTAAGATCTTTCCGCAGAAATACAGATCTGAATTGTATGATAACCGAAATCCCTCCAAAACAGCCCCCAAAGTCCCCAAACCAGTCGCTAGGGTTTGAGTAAATGGCATAAATGATTTCCGGCACTCAATAGCCCTTCAATACACTTAAAACAGCTGCCCAAACTCAGCAAAAATAAGCCAACACAGATCAGATTTTGAATAAAGCTTGTTCACCCTTAAAACATGCTAAAAGATGCCCTATTCAAGTCGCCATAGTTAGAATAAAACCAGCAATAACCAACAGATCTAAAACACCATAAAACCCTTCATCATATTCAATAACATGCAGATTTTACTCTCAATAAAAGGCGCCAAAGCTAGAAAGAGAATCACCAACAAGTAGATTTGCAAATCTAATGAAAATACTTCAATTGAATATCAAAACCAGCTCACTAACTTCCCACGCAAGAGAGAGAGAGAGAGAGAGAGAGAGAGAGAGAGAGAGAGAGCATCAATGGGCATACATCCCAACTCCAAGCATGGAGCATAAAATAAATATCATCATAACATAAGTCTAACAATGATCCTAGCACTCCTTTTATAAGCAAGGAGGCACAAACTTTGAAATCCCTAGGAGAGGGAAATTATTAAATAAAAGCAGTTTATTTTCCCTAGGTGTGGCGTCCCCTTTTTAAAAGGGTGATTTTAATATTTAAAAGCCACCTAAATATTATTTAATTAATTCCCCTTTTTAATTTGCATTTTGGGAATTTAATTAAATAATTACTTGCTCCATAAATATTAAATAATTAAATAAATATTGCTTTATAATGTCAAATGATAAAAATCACTCTCCAAGCAATATTATAAAATTATTTAATATAATTTTCCCCTTGCAACATCCCTAAAGCCCACGGGGAATGATAGGCTAAGGGTCTTCAAAAATGGGGACATTATAGCCAGCCAACCTTGCCTTCATCCCCAAATTTCTGCATTTGGAGGAGGGAGAGGATACATGTGGTTCAACTATCTTTTGTTACTTTTCTTTGTGAACAAGTTAAATTTATTATTAATTCCGGTTTTATATAGAACATTAGACAAGGATTAACTAATTCACTAAATAATCTTTGCACATACATTCCTAGATAGAAATAGAAATTCTGGAATTTTTCTGTGTTGGTTACTTTGTCTTGGAATGCTCGTGAACTTTGCCATACTCTCCTTAATATATCAGCTTAATAAAATGTTTCGTGTATTGCACCTTGTTTGGTTTGTAAGGTTCAATAATATGTTCTCAGTCTGGATATATTCAGTTCTACATGTACTTTGGATAAATATAAAAAGCATATCAGATTTCTTGACTGACCTATCAGATGAATTCTGGAATATTGGGCATGCGGTAAAAAATAATGGAATCTGGAAGTGCTAGGACAAACGTCTTTTGTAATTGATTTCAGGAAATATGCTGGCTCATGTCCTGAATCCAATACCATCTTTCACGCATGAAGCTAAGTCTGATAAGTGATTAAGTACGGGATGGGTTCCAAGTTTGTGTACTGATGATGTCTGAGTTGTTTTTTTCCTGTAATTTAATGCATCGGACCTGTGATTGTTATTTCTATGATAATATGTCGCTCTTGCACTATTGAACTGTGTAGAAGGGCCATATCTACAAATTCCCTAGGGTTCCGGCCTAAACTCTGAAAGATTTCCTTCTCCACATGTCAAAAGTATTTAAGGATAAGTATTGTGCAATCCTAATCAAACCTGGTTCATTCCTCCAAAATCAAATGCAAACATAAAGAATAGTAGAATGGAAAAGAAACAGTTACATATGAAAAAGATCGGGGAATTATACATGTCACCAGCTTAAACATCTATAAACAAAACAAGCTCCTTATCAGTCAATTATCCTAGAGTCCTAGGCTTAACATAGGTTGAATTACCCTTAATAAAATACATAATAGTAATTATTACACATTATACACATACAATTTGATATGACTCATGAGTGATATAGGAAAAGGGAAATATGGTGAGTGCAATATAAAGGTGTCATAATTTCTCTTATCGGTGGCTATGCATGGTATATAACTATTCTGTTTAATCTTTTTGGTATCAATACTTGGATCCAAAGTAGCTTTACAATTTTGTGTGTACATGTGAACATTATGCTGTAGAGTCTAGACTGCTCCTTTTATTAAAGGTGCCCATATTCATTTTTTTTTAAGTGCAATAACCTGTTGGCTATCATTCAGGTTGTTTTCTAATGGTTTGTTTGAGATTGAAATGATTGTTTGCATGAAAGTGATTAAAATATATAATTTTTGTGTAGATATCATAGTTACTGTGTTCGGCCGGTTTGTATGAAATCCGGTTCGAACCGTATTTTTTGAAGCAATCGAATAAATCCGGTTCGGTTCGGCCTTGTTTTTGCAGAAATTTTTTTTTCCTTCTTTGGCAAAAATTTTTAATTTTGGTGAAAAAATGGCCAAGTATGGAAAAAAATTTGCCATTTTTGGAAAGGGTCCGGGAAGATGTAGCAGCAAAAACTTGCATGTGCCATAACTTTCATTCTGTGGCTCCGTTTTAGGTGTCGTCTTCTCTAAAAGTAAATATTTTCTCGAGCTCTACGCATTGATGGCAATATTTTTCTTATTTTCATAAAATCCATTTTTGTACCTTTTTGGACCAAGCAACTTCTTGCAATCTTTTGAAAGAATCATTATGATGATGATGATTATGGTAGATGGATGCTTTTTTGTATGATTTGTCTATATATAATGATATAAGTATACAATAATATAAATTTATAATAATATAAGTATATATATTCCGAACCGGATTTTTCCGTATTTTTTCGAGAACTCCGAATTTTCGGATTTTTTTGCCCTTCCGAATTTAATCGGATTTCCGAACCTGGTAACTATGGTAGATATTAATTTTTGTGTTGATATATAATTTTTGTGTGTTGTTACTTGTTTGTTATAGACTTATTTATAAGTCTTGGTTTCCTAATTTTACCATGTGATTGCTTCTTGTGGTTATTCTATTTGCACTTTATAATTTGGAGGTTGTTAGAGTAACATGATGGCATTCGTTAAAAAAATAAAATGAGGCAACTCCTTTAGTAGTATATCTAGTCCAATCACGATTGCAACGATTGTTGGCAAATCTTTCTCCGAGTTTTTTTATTGGTGAATCAACATCAACAAACAAGGTGCCCTTTTCAACAATCAAGGAAGCTTCCTTAGTAGAATATCTATGCTGAACATCATTGGTAAGGTTGGAAAAAGGTCCATGAAGAAACCATTATTTTGGTACTTGACATCAACTAACAAGGCGACATTGAGGAAATTAAAATTTAGGCAACTCATTTTTGCAGAATATCATGGCAGCTATTATTGGTATGGCTATTGGAAAAAGTTTGATGGAAACAAATATCAATTCTGTAGTTGACATCAAGCTTTGGGGTGTTGGCATCAGGATTATTCTGTAAATTTTTTAATAGAAAAAGTTAGTGTTACATGGGAAGTGCCCCTTAGATTTTAGTGATATCCTGGACGTCCTGAACATTCCGGGGACTTGGAGGATGCCCCAAGTTTTCTAGTTAAAAAAATTCCGACACTTTACTTTCAAAAATTTGTTATTTTTACCAAAAATATGGAACCTGATCCTGTAAGTGCCCAAGAAAAACATTATATAAAGTTTAACCCATAAATTTCATTTAAAAAAGATAAAAATCTAAATATTGATTTTAATACAAAATCTAGGAAATGTTTTTCTGTCTTGGAAATCCCATCCTTCTGTCCCGCTGCCCCCATCTGCAAGACTTAGGTAACGATGAAAAATGTTAAATAGATTACTCTTCTAGTCCCAATCAGATACACATGAATAAATTACTCTTATTGAGTTGCTGACTGCACTAGAGTTTGACTTGGCTCTTTGGGAAAATGAGTAGATTCAGCACTCTTTCGAGTTATTGCCAAGGTTTAGAGTAATTTTAAAATTGACATTAAAACTAACTATGAAATTTGATGGTCAATCTAAGTGTCTAGTATTTTGCCAAGTTTTGAGCCAGCTCTCTCTTCTGCTTGACCTGTCACTTTAGTTCTAGTTGCGTGACCTAGAATTCATGTTACTCAAGATTGATGCGACTCAATATTTATAATTTGTGGGAATAGTTGTTCTTAGGACATTTTATTAGAAGAGGAAAGAACTAATGAAATAATATCGATATTCACCAATGACCAAACTAGATTTAATGGTATCCAAATTACATCTAGCTCCTATAGAAAAGTACTAGAGTAAATAGAACCCGACAAGCTGAAAAGTTACTGAACCAAGTACTTAAATAGGAAGCATGTTATTCAAGCACTCATACAAGTAACCATGTGAGCGGTGAAACTCGAGGGAAACATAGATTAAATGAAGACCAAAGATGGAGGAAAGGTGGTGGCCAGTGTAGTTACATGTCTATACCAATGTTCGACGTGTAAGAACAAATAACAACATTATCATTCACCACCACGGCAACATGTCTATACCAATGTTCGACGTGTAAGAACAAACAACAACATTATCATTCACCACCACGGCAGGGCTATTACAAGAAATTAGAATGATAATATTCATGAGGGAATGCCCCGGGCTAAGGGGGCTAGATGAGATAGTTCTAGGAAAGAGCAAGGTACTTCTATTAATTCCCTTAACAGCAAAGGCCAACAAGTCACTATACTCGGAGAGAAATCTGCTGATACTTGTCTTACCTTGTGCACCAGGTTGCAAGCCAAGAGAACTAGATGTATCTTGATGCTGCACAGCAGCAGATCCACAATGCCTATTATGCGCATGAGAGGACGGGAACATTGTGTTATACTATTAATATATTGTAAAAGGAAAACTAATTTGATAGTTCGCTCTTGAATTGTTTTACTATTTTCGTAATTAGAAGCCTAAAGCTTAAAAATTATGAACCAAGCGCTAAAACACAAAGCATGCTATTCAAGCACAAATACAAATAGCCATGTGAGGGGGAACTCAAGTGGAACACAGAGCAAATGATGGCCAAAGATGGAGGATAGGTGGAGGCCAATGAAGTGACATCGTCTATTATATCAATGTTCAAGTGTAGGAACAACTAACAACATTGTCATCCACCACCACAGTAGGGCTGATACAAGAATGATAATGTTTAAAAAAGGATAGCCTTCCTTGAGTCTCATGGTAGATTAATTGAATTTAAAGTGCTCCTTATTTCCCATGTTGTATAAAGAATAGAGAAAATAGATTCTATCACCATGAGGAATACGATGGTTTGACTCCACTCATAAGTAGGCTGGAAAAATACGCTTATCCGGTCAAGAGGAATCCTTAGGCCATGTGACAACTACACCGGAGGTAGTTAGAGCAGATGATGTAGCCATCAACAATCTATAAGAAGTGCTCGAGTAGAACTCAATCTTGGAGCTAAGAGGTTGTGGGGAAGAGGTTCAAGCAATATGATTATTTTGTTGGTAAATGTATCTCGTGACAACATATTGATCACATCCTTTAGGGAGAATGTGAAAGGGGAATCCTAGAAGTATTTAAGTGGAGGAAGTTGATAGATTGAAGGATCAATTTTGTCACATTATATGAACATTGTTGATGCCTAATGAGGTTCAAAATGGGTGTTGGTTTGTCCCCAAATTTCACCTTGAAATCTGGGACTACCCTATATAAAAAAAAATCGTACTTTTAAAATAATGGGTCGTTTTGTGTTTTATTGCGGAAAGTTTCACTGTATTGTGTCAAGATATTCCCGAGGGAGCCATATAAGCCATTTTCGACAAATACTCGGATGCCCAAAATTGTTTTATTCTCACATCACTTCAGGGTTTTACTGCGTGGAAATTTGTATTTAATTATTTTGAGCTTTGTTTGAGGTAAATTGTGCTCGGTTTAGCCCTGTTGTGATCTTACATGTCAATATTCCTATATACCATGTAGGGTTTTAACCAGGAATGAATTAAGGGCTTTATTTGTGACTTCGACAACGTTTGGTGTTTTCGGTGTTACGCGTTTTTTCTCGTGAAATTTTTGGGTCGATTCCTTTGCAGCTTTGATCGATTTCTTGCACCGGAGTATCTGGAGATCACTTATGGATGTTATGCCAAAAGAAATTCGCCACAGGAGGTCTGGTTCTCTCTGAAAAGACGAAGTCATGCACGAAAAAACTTCTTCTGGGCAGGCCACATTTTTGGAAAAGGAAGACTTTAAAGCTAAAATGGGATTTTTGGTAGCAATTGGCAGGTGGGATTTTTGTACTTGCTTAGCAGGGTACTTTTTCCCATGGAAGCAAACGCCACTTAAGTCACAATGGGAAAACTAGAGGCAGCAGGTAGGCGGGAATTTTTTATCTGTCTTGCAGGGTGAAAATTCCCACCGTGAAATAAAAGAAAAATCACTTAAGGCATTGATGGGATTTTCTTACACATTGTAGGGTAAATAATCCCATTATGAAAGTCAAATAGCTTAAGTGGATCATGGGATTTTGGAGCTGCGGTGCGGGGTGAATAATCTCATTGAAAATTGGTTTTTAAAAATAGAAATTGCCTATGCCAAAAAGTGTGGCCCCTTTTGAGAAAGAAGGGCAGCTTTAAATGTGCATTAAATTAATTAATTCCTTCTCCAAATTTGGCGCCCAAGCATGTGAAAAAAGTCAACAAAGGGAAAGTGGATAAAGGAAATTAGAATTAAAATTCTAAATTTAAATAAATATTATTTATTTAATGCAACTCTTAATGTCAAAAAGTGTGCCCCATTTGGAAGAGAAATAACGCTTTTTAAAGTATGAATTGATTTCATTAATTCCTATTTTTAGTGGATGAGGTCAAAGCATAACCCTCTTTTGTGAAGCTTAAATAAATTGGAAGTAAAGAGCTAAAATTAAATAAATTTAATTTATTTAATGGCAGCGATGAGCATGCACAAAATAGGTGTCCCATTTGAAGAGTAAAGCTTATTAATTAATTAATTAATTGCCAGGAATAGGAGGGGCAATAATTAATTATAGAATGATGAGGGTTATATAAGCAAGGGCTGCCATAAGGATGAATTAATTAATTCAATAGCAAAGAAGTGCAGCCCAGACAAAAAGTGTGCCCCATTTGAAGAGGAATTTTGCTCAAAAGGTGTAATTACTGCTGGAAGCTTCAAAATTTGGCGCCTAGGTTTGAAGGAGCTTGATTTGTGTCTGAATAATTGTCTGCATAGTGGTACAGGTGCTCAGGTGAAGTTGGTAAAATTCATGCTTGCTTTGCATGCAAATAAAACATTAAAGTTTGGGGCAGCGAGCAGTTGATATCTACAAATTTTTATGATTAAAATTCACTTTGTTCATGTTCTTGCCATCTTTGTCTAAATTAATTGTAGGAATTCATTACAAGGTGCTTTTATAAGAGAAAGAGAGTTTAAATCAATGTCCAATACATTAAACATATTCTTCGAATTTGAAGAATTATCTAGATCTCGCACTGTAAAGAATTCAGGTGAATAAAAAGAAAAAGAATTACTCGGACAAAGATTGCTCCAATATGGCAAAGCGGGATGAACGCGAGAAAGATCAGCGAGAATCATACATAGATCCAGATCATTGATTCGATCCAGATTCATAATTGCAAAGGCTTCATGCTCTTGTTTCAATGCAGCCCGTGAAGAAGTCAGTGCATGGAGAATTTCTTCCAGGACCTTGTGCAAATTCTCTCAAACTTCCAATTGAAGCCTTCATTGAATTTGCATTCACCCGGAGTGCTTTCCAGAATTTTTAATCGCTCATATGCAATTAAAATTAAAAATGAGGAGTTATTTACGGCAAACATTGCACTGATGCATGTATAAGAGAAGAACTACAAAAGTTTCAAGGATAAAAGGGAAGACAAGGTGAACGCAAAATTCTAGATTCAAATTCCTCCCAGTTCGGCCGTTTCTAGATCCAGTATGGTGAGAATCAAGGGCAAAAGAATCACGTTGATGCGAGATATGAAAAAGGACAAGATTGCAGCTTTCCTCTTTTTTTTTTCTCTTATTTCCTTCGACAAAGTAATTGAGCGTTCAATTAAATTATACAACTTAAGTGATGGGTTTAAAAGCCATTACTTGAAGAAAGTCAACTACTTGGAGATAGGTGGCAGATGTGCAAAATAGAAGGTTCTATCTTTAGTTGCAAATCATGCATGTCATGCAAAAAGGAATTCTAGGAGGGAGATTGTCAGTTGTTTCCTTTCCCACTTCCACATGTGCCAGTTCAACTAAAAGCTTCCGACTTGTAATTTCCCCTCTACATGCTATAAGTAGAGGAAGAACCTATGTGTTAAAATATAAGAATTTGTAAGCAACATTCTTGTGTTCCAGACTTTGTGCTGAAACCCTTGATAGCTATTTGAAGCAAGGAATACAAAGGAACAAATTTCCGGAGAACTTTGTGTCACGATGCATTTTGTTTCTAGCTTTTTCTCTTAGATCTACTTATAAATTGTGTTATTTTAGATCTAGATCTCGAAGCCCTTCACTTATAATTCTCGTGTGTTGATATCTATTGATTTCTTCTATGTGCATGCAATCAACTTTGTTATCTATTGATTGGGTTGCACATCTTCCTATTTCTTCCTTGTGTTTAATTATTCCTTTCTTAGGATGTGGAATACTTTAAATATTTTCTTTTTATTTTTTCTCGAGTTAGATCAAAATGCAGTTTTCTCAAATTTTCCATGTACTACTCTTTTTCTCTGGTTAAGATAAGAATGTTATCCAAGACGGCAATCTAACTTTTACAGTTAAGGGTTACATCATGTTGCTCCCTATTCTCATAAAAGTTGCATATTAATTGAGTAAAGACCCCATATATTTTCTAAAGGTTATTTTATTTTTTGACTTATCTGCCATCTATTATGCGGCATGCTTCTGAAGTGCACCCAAATAATATAATGAGGGAGTTTAGTCTGATGTGACATTAGACTAAATGTAGCATTTCTAGCCTTGATAACAAAAATGATCTCTAAACTTCCAAAGATACCACAGAGCCAAATAGTGATGAGCAGAAATATAAAACTTGGTGGATGTGTTAGAAAAATATGTTTCAATATGAATATTGCCATTGTTTTTGTTTTATTTCGGTGATCACATGAGATTTTTATTCTGTTTTCAAATAAATTTCATTAATTTGTAAGTGTTTTTTCATGCTGTTGCATGTTGGCTTTTCATCAAATTGCAAGCAAGAGTGACAAAGGTTAGGTGGTAACTCTTCAGGACTTGAAGAAAGGGATTTCTTATTGTCATGTATCTCATCTATATGATTCTCTATTCTATCACTTGTGTAGGGAGAAAAATTCAGCATGGTTGCTTGTGGATGGCGTCACACAATTGCGGTTTCAGAATTAGGAAGCTTATATCAGGTTTAGGGAAGCTTATATACATATGGTGGAGTAAGTATGGACAGCTTGGTCATGGTGATTATGAGGATCATCTTGTTCCATGTCGAGTGGAAGGTTTAAGAAATGCTCATATATCTCAGGTTTGTAATTTTATAAATCTATTGTGGCGTTAAATGGTTTGTTTTTGACATACATGTGGTCTTTGTTTACATGATGTTTCATTTATATCATCTGTTAAAGTTGAGTTATTGTTATGAACTTGCAGAGTATGCTTTTTTAATTCATTAATGTCAATCTTATTGATATAGGTCCCCCTATATAGAGATTAGAGAGGGGCACCCCGATCCGAGATAAGATATATTGAGCTGATCAATTTCATTTTCAATGAATTATATGCAAATGCTTTGTATTTTTGAACAAGATTAAAGATCCATATATTAAAATAAAATATTTGTTACAAAAATATTTAGCAAAATGAGCTGGCAAAACTATTAGAATATAGGGCTTACCTTTTATAATAAGTCATTACTAGGTATGTATTAACTAATGTTCGGTTGTAACCACCTTAACCATTTTGTAACTATCTCTTGCATAATAATATGATGGACACAATCTCGATGTATGCATTCCGGTTTTCTCTTCATTCTCTGTGAACGGTGTTCACATCTTCTAACATTGGTATCAGAGCCATTGGTGCTTGGCAGAGTTTGCCTTTCAAGGAAGGGGCAAGTGAGGAGAAGTCTGTGAAGGAGGATTCAAGGTTTGAAGGGTATGAGAGAGTTGACAGTTCGAGGAAGGGGCAAGTGAGGAGAAGTCTGTGAAGGAGGATTTGAGGTTTGAAGTGTATGAGACTGTTTATAACAGTCACAAATATTTTTAAAAACTGGTTTTCTTTTCCCTTTGTTCTCTAGTTGCAAATATAATCGTGAGAAGACATGGTAATGAGGGCATGAAAATGCTCTTCAGACCTCTGGGATCAAAAAGGAGGGTGGCACTGTTTGTGAGACCCAAGGGTACTTTCAAAGCAAAACATGAGTACAAATGTCGATGAAGGGTACATGATTGGGGCAAAACTTACAGTTATAATGCGTTTCAGTCATATACATGTAAACAAAATCGACACCAAGGATATTGGAAGGTCGTTTGTAAATGTTGAGGCAGAGTCGTGGCTAGGGCAGAAATGGATTTCTACTGTGGACGATGTGTTGCTGCTGCATTCTTCCATCAATCCGTTGAGTTGGGTGTTGATAGGCATGATGCTCTACAAATTTAGGTGATTTCTTTTTTAGTCTCACAAGATTCTTGTTCCTTTGATAATAGAGCTGCATTTTCCTCGAGACTTCCTTTGATTTATAGGTTTTGAAAATAAATGGGAACACCTTTGGGTAAGGCATGGCTGTCTCTACCTCTGAGATGGAATGTTGTTCAGGTGTGTGGGGTCATGCTGCACTTGACAAGATTTAAATCCTATTGAGTACTTTGGATGTGACTAAATTGTTTGACAATCCTATTCCATGGTCTCTATTTCTTCTGTCTACTGTCCTGTTGATTTGGATTGGTCTGCATTGTTTGAAAATGTTTTAAAGACTGCTTTTATATTGAGAATTAGAATTTAATCTTCAGACTCCCAAAGAGTATTTAGACTGTAGTGGGGCGGAGATGTTGTTGAGTGTGAGGAAGCTTGATAATGTGCTTGTTGGGTTGATGAGTTTCTATGCATAGTCTTTTTCCCATTATGACAAGCAAACACACGAGGTGATGATAATCCTTCATGATTAATACCGTAGAGCTTCTGTTATTAATGTTACCATGACTATGTTGTTTCTAGAATGGGTGAACCCATGTGATACTTGTGGAGGGAGTAGAGGCTACAAACATTGATTGGGTTTTGAGGGCAAATGAGTGTGAGAGAGTAGACAGGTGGCTGCAAGGCTGCATTACAGCTGAGGGAGTGGGATGAGAAAGGATCTGGACAATAAGGGTTGTGACACTAAAGAGGAGAAGATTTCGTGAATAGAAAGCAGAGAATAAAATAGTAGAACCTAATGAGGAATGGGGAATTAGGTGTGATCAGAAAAGGAAAGGAGGGCGTGGTGGGATGGCAGAAGATAGGTAGTTGGCTGGTTGATGATAAGGTTGGTGGTGTGAGGATTAGGCACATAAAGCGAAGTGGGTGGGGAGTAATGATAAAAGTATGGTATGTTTGTGAATAGAGTGAACACAAAAGCATATTGTGTGAAGTGGAAGATATTAACACGAGTGGAGGTAACTTTAGTCAACGCAGAGTAGCTAAAGAGAAAAATGGGGGTGAATAGGTTCTAAAATGTTGCACATTACCTTTAAGAGAAGATTTTGACATATTGTGTTATTTTAAAAACTTCCAAGGCTATAGTGTTTTCTAACCATGGTTAAATTATTTGGATGATGGTCGCTCTAAATTCACTAGATTTAAATGTTAGGAGGGAGATTAGTGAGCTGAATAGGAAAGGAGGGTGGGGAGTGATGACAAACAGTAAGGTATGTGTGTGAATAGAGTGAACACAAAAGCATAATGTATAAAGTGGAAGATATTAACATGTGTGGAGATAACTTGAGTCAATGTTGAGTCGCTAGAGGGAAACACGCGGGTGAATAGTTTCGTGAATAATAAAGCTAAAAAAATTGTGCATTATCTTAGAAAAGAATTTGACATATGAAAAGTAGGGTTTTGGGGTTAAAAATCTCCAAGGATACAATGTTTACTAACCATGATCAATTTTTTTGTAGGATGGTCACTCTATCTATACTTGATTTAAATGTCGGGAGGGAGATTAGCGGTGTTTTGGAAAAGCTTTAGGATAGTGTTATTTACAAATCTGAATGCTATATCTGACAGGAGGTATACTACTCTATTATGATGATGTTTTCTGTGCTGAATAGAAATCGCCTGAACCACATTGAGCAGAATCAAAATATTCTGAATGATATTCTCCATACTCTAGTTGTAATTGTTCTTGTTGGCGAGTTCATTAGAGCTTGAGGGCTGATCCTGTGATATGAAGCAGCATATGAGGAGACAACTTTCCAGGAGTTCCCTTCAATTGGGAGATGTCGGATGTTTTGATTGGTCGCAAGGATGACTCTTGTATGTATATTATAATGCAAGCAACTCTGCAAAGTTGTTTGTAATCCGATCAATTAAGTGTAGTTGAGTAGATGTTTGCCATGGCAATCCCTTAGGATTTTTCCAGAGCCCACTTTCCCTGGGTTGCCTTTGAAAGCCCCCATAAATGAAGTTTATAACTGTCCATTGTAGGCAGACCACAATGGCATTTGGGTAGTATTTTCATTTAATGATGTTTATAATGACCCTGGATGATCTGGACTTAGGATCTTGTTTTACCCTTTTGAGAACTGAGATGTACTTCAAACATGCTGTATGATTTGTTTGAAAAGTGAGTGCATTCCTCTTCTGCCATAAGTACCAAAAAGAACGAATACTGCTGTAATGTTGTGCAGATGTCGTAAGCATCTCATCCTGTAGGTGATTTTTGCTTTTGAAAATCTTATGAGAGAGCTCAAACAATTTAAGTGCTAGGGTATCAAAATGGCAGTTTGTATTCCTACAGATTTCTGCTGCAAAGGGAATTCAAAAAGAGAGGTGATTGAAATATCCCTTATAGGATATCACTGTAAAATATGCAAAAGATAGACAAAACACAGCCGAACAGAAATCAGGTTTTTGCAGAAAATTACAGCTAGGGCAGCAAACAGTAAAATATGAATAACTCCCAAAATATCCTCTCAAATTACTTGAAAATTTAAAGAGAGCTAGATAATAATATAAAGAACACAAGGGGAATATTTTTGGAATTTTTCAGTCGATATAACGCTGCCAGAAAATTACAGCATGCCTAAAACAGTTGGAAAACTTCTAAAATTCATATCTTCCCGATTACAAGTGCAAAAATTATGAAACTTGGGAAATAACATATACAAATATAGAAGAAGACTTTCCAACCTTCAGATCTAAAAACGGCCAATTGAAAACCCTAAAAATTAGGGCTGCAATCTCCCAAACAAGTTGCCCTCTTTGGTAGATGACCAAAACCCTTGTGAAAATCTTTGTAGATGATGCCAAACCCTTCCTTTATTGCTGCCGTAGGTCTGATCCGAAATCCAGCTGAATATCTCCACCAAAACTCACCAAAACCCTGAAAATATCTCGTAAAACAACCCCCAAATCAGCTCCAAATGACAAGCTAGGGTAGATCTCTCGCTCAAGAATGCCTGCTAGCTAGGGATGGATCTCTCACCATCGAAGCTAGGGTTCCCGGGATCTTACTCTACAAGCTAAATAGTTGCAAACAACAATTGCTCATGAAAGAAATATAAGTGTATGCATGAATGATCTCCCACTACACCCTCCATATCCTTATATAGCTTTTTATGAGCCACAACGAAGAAATATAACATTTAATGCAATACATATCCCCTCAAGTCGCCAAAAGGGACTTTAAGTGGCCCCTGATGAAGAAACATAACATTAAATGCAATACATATCCCTTAAAGTCGCCAAAAAGGTACTTTAAGTGGCCCCAACGAAGAAACATAACATTAAATGCCAAAAGTGTCCACTTAAGTGATCCCAACGACAAAATAGAACACAAAGGGCCCATTAGACCCTCCCAACGCCCAAAATATAACAAAAACATAGTAGGAAATCAGACAACCATCCCTAATAACCTCCAAAGTCATTAGTCCCTTGGGAATGGCCAGGGCTAAGACCAAAATAGGGCCGTTAGGCCAACTGCTCGGAATTGGGGACATTACGGTGATAGATGGTCTTCTCCGTTTGGGAGCAAACAGGGGCATATATTTAGCCCAATCCAACCATGTTTTTAAAAGTTATTTGCTGTTAATCAGCTAAAACTAGGAGGAAACCTTTAACTTCTGTCCATTTTGAAAAATTCCAAGGTGATTCTATTTCATTTGTATATCGGATTTGTATGGATCAAGAATTTTATCAGCAGAGATGCAATTGTGCGTTCCCCATGAGTAATGTGTGGCCAAAGTAGTTCATCAAGATGGTTCAATAGATAAAGAGGCCTTGCGGATAGTACTCGTACCAGCTTTTGTATTTTTGTTTTTTGATCATAGTTGGCTATTTTTATTTATGCCAAGAGAGTTGGTTGAGGGTAGTGATGGCAGTTATTAGAGAGATGGCAAAGACCACGAGATTAAAGGAGTTGTTGCAAATAAATAAAATCTGGCTCTGAATTGGTGGTTGCCCATTCCCATTGTGTTAGCAAGGAGAATGGCCTTGCCATTTCCAACCTTCCATGTAAGGATATGTTAGAGAATCATCATCTCGACTTGTAATGGTTTTGGTAGGTTTGGGAAGGAGGATTGTCCATGTGCCGGGAAAAAAATGTGCTATTGGGCCAAAAGATATTTGTTTGCAAATTACAGTCAAATGGAATTTTTAATTTTTCTAGAGTCTCCTAGTACTCTCATGGTGAGAGCTGTTGGAGCATAATATATATATTTATATTTATAGGGATCCTCACTCAACTATAGTGATCCCTAAATATTTATAAGGCTCGTATTATAAGGGTGTGTGTTATAATATATAATATAAAATAGGAACACATTAGTATTGCATTATGCAATAATAACTACCATTCGTGTGACACACTATTATTGCATTATGTGATCATAACTTCCATGTGTAAAGGTTATATTAATCCTAGGGGCAATTATAAAGGAAACTTTATAATATCTAATTAATGTTTAATTAGATAAATATAACTACAATATAGGTATAGGTGAAGGGTTGTGACCCCACCCTAGCCTAGGATGGATGGTTGTGACTCAACCATTCCTATTTAAGGGGAATCCCTAAATAGAGTAATGAGTGTAAGATATGATACGAGATATCGTATATCACATCGGAACACGAGTATTGCATTATGCAATAATAACTACCATGTGTGTAACACATGATTATGTAAAGTGGATGCGATGGAACAACAATATACATTATTGTACAAAGGCCATTACGATGAAGGAGGTGTTCCCAATGATGATTAAACCTATATAATTATTGGTACCAAAGCCTTGGTTTAGTTAATCATTTTTATAGGTTATAGAGTGAGAAAATTTAGTAGCTTTACCTGATTAGGTTTTTTTAGAAAATAAGTGTTTTTTCTTTCTTTAAATCTGCATTCATAAGTTAATAACTAAAATTATTAGCTGTTTTTTCCAAGGAAAAACAAACTAGTTCATCTCTTTTAAAAATAGAAAAATACCATGTACTTCAGAAGTGGTCAACGTGATATCTCATTAAAACTCTAACCTTAATAATCTGCAATGTTTCTAAAGAAGGTGGCTCTAGTGTTGGTTATTAATTGCTCTCTAATCTAATTGCCTTACCTGTTTGCTATCCAATGTTTTTAAAGGTATAAAATAAATGAAAACAATACATGCAACTTATATTCATGAATATTTAATTTGTCTTGAATACAAGAATACATGAGGATATAGTATTACTGAAATTCACATTGCCTCGATTGTGGGCAATAATGGTTCATTGCTTTGGTGTGTCAACAAAATTCTAGAATCAATACATTTAGCCTTAAAGTAATTTTCAGAATCTACAAATACATAAAGCATTTTTCTCATTTTTCCATGTTAAGATTAAGTATCATACAAAAGTAACTGTCCATTGATAATCTTAAAGTTGAATTGTATGACAGAGAAAATTCGGATACCATCAACCCTGAAAAATACATGCTCTATTTTCTTGTTAACATGTCCATCTTTAAATATTAAAAAAATAAAAAAATAAATGATAGCCATAAATTTTTATAAACACTGATGATAGTCATGCTTAGGAAGAGATTTAATTTTTTTCTGTGATTAATTTTGAGGATGGCATTTGAGTTTGGTAAAAAAATTATAATTTATTCGGGCTGTGCACATCTCCTCTGCATAGCACCCCAACATTTTCTGTTTGCTATTTAACTATCCTTTGGATAGCGTACATCTGTTTTTTTGAGGCATGCCTCTTTCTCTTCAAGACTTATGCTAGATATTTTCATCATAGCATGTCTTGTCTGAGTGCTTCTCTGAGTGATGCTTTTAGATGATTGCTGCAATTTATGTATTGATAGACATAAGTATGGATGGTTCTGCAAGTGTTAGCTTTATAAAAATTGATTTTTCTTTGACTTGGATGTGATCCACGTATATGGAGCGCCCCAGTATGATAATATGCTACATTTTTGTATTTTTCTGCTAGTGCCTTCTTGCTGCAGACAAAATCTCACTGTGATCACACGGAGGTTGCAATTATTGGGTGGGGTGCTCAGCCGGCTGCTTGGCGTAGAGTTTGGTGGGTTTAAAAATGAATGTGATTTTCACCATGCCCCTTATCTGAGTTGTGATAGGTTCTCTATCTTAAAGCTACTATGTTGGAGTGTTAGCTCTTTTTATTTATCCATGTCTTATGCTCCTCACCTGACTCTTGTTGCCTCCATACAAAAAGAGTTGACCATCTGGCAAAGTTTGGATTTAAAAGAAAAAAGGGCTAACAATGATGTGAGTCCGGTTTATAATGCAGCTCACGCATATGTGCTAGCTTTCCATCATATCCCACAATTTGCAAGAAAAAAAAGAAACGGATTCCAATATAAATAAAATGGCCGTGAGGATTATGTTCAATACATAATTACGTAGCTAGTTTTCTATTGTTCAATAAATAAATATGTTTGATTGGAGTGTAGTTCATCATAAACTGCTTGATTATTTGTAACATTTGAAAGTGAAATTTTAACATAAAGACCAAAGAAACAACTTTCTTAGTGTTATTTTTCATAAAATGTGTCTCTTGAAGAAATGTTGAGATAAAATAAAACAATCTCATAAAAAGTATTATCAATGAATTATAGACATTCCTTCAGCAAGATACAAATGTATCTTAGTGTGTATATTGTATGCATTGATAAACTAAATTATGCAAGAATCTTTATAACTACTACGAGTGAAAGTTGTTTCTTGATATGGCCATGCCAAATGAATGAAAGCTACTTTTTTCTTATACTGCTATGCACAATTTGAAGGTCAATACCTATTTTAATAAGTTTTTGTATGTGTATATAATAGAAATAAGTCAAAAAGTTAAATCCTAGAGCTAACCTAGATGTCTTTTTAAGCCAACAATATGGATCTCAGATGGGTCTCCAATAATACAACCATAGATTATGACCCGTGGAAATAGAATAATAGTTCCCAATATTATAAGATTACTATAGAGCCTAATTGTGTTGTTTTGTTTAATTATGTAAGCCTGTAATTCTAAATCTAAAGATTTTGGGATTGAAGAAAACACCCGGTTGGTTCGAGGTTGTGTTATGCTTGAAAATCTAGTTTGGCATTTTTAGTTGCAACTATTTCTTAGCAAAATGGACGATTTATTTCCTTGGTAGTTATCTTGCAATGCTATGCAAGTTATTCATTCATCTTGGCTAGTAATAAAGTGGTATATTCCATATAAATTGCGGATATTGTCCTACTATAAATATTATTGAAAAGTAAAGTTTTAAATTAAATTTCAAAATATGAAATGTGTATAGTGCAAATTTAATTGGCCATGATAATTAAATGGTAAAGACCAGATAATGACATGAATCGTTGTTGTATGGATCCATTCAATGACATGAATGTTAATGACTCTATAAGGTGCTAAAGAAAGTGACTCTATAAAATAAAATATAGCATACTATTCTATGCTTTATCAGAGATATGGTTCTATGTCAATACAAAGCTTGTGTTCTATATTGTGATAAAATGGATGCATTTTATACGAGACAAGGAATTACATAACAATTTCCAAACTAAAAGACCAAGGTGGGCTCATGTAAAAGTTTCTAAAGAGAAAATACATCTTGGAATTATCTCTATGACTCTAATATCCTCGTAACATATTATATCTTTTTAACAGGATTTTCTCTAATATACCTTATTTGAAAAGCAATATGTATTTAATTGAAGAGCAATAGGTATTTAATTGAGGAGGTTGTTTAGTGATAGAGATCATTAATTGGATAAAGTTCATGATTTAGTCGATCAGCTTAGTACAACCGAATAATTGATAGAATTCAACTCATATACCAACTTAGAAGAAACCTTTAAATTGAAGGAAGTTCAAAGTAGTTGTGCTTATGAATTCATAAAGCTCGGTAGAAGCTATTGAAATGAATAAAGACATTGCTTGATTACTTTTATTATTAAATTCTGAAAATCTTGTAGAAATAAATCTACTATAAAACATAGCAAGGCAATCCAATTTGATTGCATATAACAGCTATACATAAAACATAACAGCTATCAAACGTTTTAAAATTGATAACAAGTGCAAAAAGCTAGTAAATTATACTATACAATTAGACAACTAGTTGATTATCTTTGGCTATAGAAAAGAAAATATAAATCCATCGGTGAAGTTGATAAACATAAGGCAAGGTTAGTCGCTTGAGGCTGTACTTAGTGACATGGTATAAATAATGATCAAACCTTTGTCCCTGTTGCGAAAGAGTACCATTAAGTTTCTGCCTGCACTCGCAGCTCAATATGGTTGGGAGATACACCAGATAGATGCTAAGAATACTTCCCTCAATAGCAATTTTGTTCTTTCTAACCCTGTGTGAAATTAACTAGAGGATAGTGTTGGGTGCCCATCGCATGACAGTTGAGGATGCCTATCTTATCCATACTAGAGATGTTCAATAATGAATTGCCTTCAAACCCGAGAGGACCAAACTATTATGTGACAACCAGAGATGAATAGCTCTTACAAGTTTTGCAAATTTAGAGAAATGCTAGGCCTTAAAGAGTTTCCAATTAGGAGGAGAGTACATGACAATGCCACCTCCTAATGGCCAAATTGATGCATCTACCATTGATCTATGATGGTTAGAAAATGGTTGTATTTACTCTCTATTATAAAATGTATTACAAATATCTTTGAGAAGAAGTGGTTGTGCGCTTACAACTAAAGTCGGTTCTTGTGGTCTGCTCTAGTCGACAAAATTTATGAGTTTCCTTATTAATGGTTGATGCGCTTTTGGGGTTTTTTTACCCGAGAAGGTTTTATCCATTATTATTTGTATTAAAATCATTGTATATGGTTTTGTAATAAGAATCTTGGGGAGCATTGTGTTTTGTGGAATTCCTTGTGATATAAAAGGTTCTAAAAGCACATATTGGTCTTTCTTTGCATATCTAGGAGAAACATGGAATACTCTCATCGATGGATGATCTCATGACATATTAGCCACTAAAGTCTTAAGTTGTAGATCTGCAATTGAACGTTTCTCTTACAAAAAGAAAATGATGGCATGTATTCCAATTAAATATTAAGGGGGAGTGTTGGAGCATAATATTTATAGGGATCCACGCTTAACTATAGTGGCCCATAAATATTTCAAGGCTCCTATTATATCGGTGTGCCTAATAATAAATAACATCATTTAGCAATACATGAGTATTGCATTATGCAATAATAACTACCATGTGTGTGACACGTGATTATTGCCTTATGCGATGATAACTTTTATTTGTGTAGGCTATATTAATTGTAGGGGCAGTAATAATGAAATTTAATAATATCTAATTAATATTTAATCATATAAATTTAACTATAATATAGTTATAGGTGAGGGTCATGCCCCACACACCAACCTAGGATAGATGGTTGTGAATCAACTATTCATATTTAGGGAAATCTCTAAACAGGGTAAATGAGTGTAAGATATGATATGGGATATCATATGATCTTGGTGTCACTCGATTTCACCCCGAAATCTGTGACTACCCAATTTGAAAAATTTCGTACTTTTAAAATAGTGGGTCATTTGTTGTTTTTATTGCACGAAAGTTCTGTGTTGCGTCAAGATAATCCCGAAGAGCCATATTAGCCCTTTTAGCCAAATACCCGGATACCCAAAATTGTTTTATTATGTCGTCGGGATTTGTCTGCAGGGAAATTTGTATTTAATTATTTTGAGCCCGTATGAAATTTATTTTGCGCTCTGTTTTAACTCTATTATGAGCGAATATGTTATTATTCCTATATACCAGAAGGATTTTAACTTATTTTAAGTTTTGGGCTTTATTTGTAACTTTTGGCAATTTTTCGTGTTTTTGTGGTGTCCCGTTTTGTTTTCTGTGAAATTTCTCTGGAACAACTCCTTCGCCGGGTAAGCCCGATTTTTGGCCTGGAGCAACTGGAAAACATACACGCACATTTTGCCCGGAGGAAGTCATCATCAGAGGTCTGGATCACTGGGAAAAAGCGAAGTCGTGCACAGGAAAGCCCCTGCGGGGATGGGCGCATTTTTGGAAAACAAAGGATTTGAGCTGCGATGGGAAAAATATAAGCCGCAGGTAGGATGGGAATTGTATACCTACCTTGCAGGGTACTTTTTCCCGTGTTATAAAAGTCACTTAAGCTGCAGTGGGAAAAATAGAGGCTGTAGGCAGGTGGGAATTTATTGCCTACCTTGCAGGGTGAAAATTCCCATGATATAATAAAAGGGAAGTGACTTAAGTGAAATCATGGGATTTTAGTGCCTACCTTGCAGGGTAAAGAATCCCATTGCAAAAGTCAAATCACTTAAGTGGATCATGGGATTGTGGTGCCTACCTTGCAGGGTAAAGAATCCCATTATGGTGAAAATTCTTAAAAATAGAATTACATGTGCAAAAAAGTGCGCCCCCTTTGGTGAAGGATTAAAGTGATTAAATTGATTATTTTTAATAATCTTTCTCCTTGGAAAAAGTGCGCCCAAGCTTGAGGAGGCCAAAAAGTCAAAGGAGGATTAAAAGAAAGCAATTAAATTAATTAAATTTAATTTATTTAGTGGCTGCCCCTCTCCTTGGAAAAAGTGCGCCCCATTTAGGAGTTATTTAATGATTTTAAATGCATTAAATCATTAAATTAATTTCTATTTTCAGTGGCTATGGTCAAAGCACACTGTGAGGCTAAAGTTAAGTGCTGTGTGAAGGATTAAATTGGATTAATTTAATTTATTGGATGGCTGTCCTTAAACATGCTATTTTTAAAAGAGGAAAGCATAATTTTTAATTAATTAATTGCCTTTAATTGTTAGGGCAATTATTAATTATAGAATTATGAAGGTTATATAAGCATGGGCAGCCATATGGATTTATTATTCAACACACAGGTAAAGAATTGCAGCAAGGAGAAAAAGTGCGCCCCCATTAGAGGAAGGATTTTGCACAGACAAAGTGCTAACAAAGGCTAAAAGCTTCCAGATTTGGCGCATGCTTTGGAAAAGGTTCATCTTAAATCGCACAATTGTTTTCACAGGTGTTAAAGGAGCTCAGGTGTTGATTAAAAGGATTCATGATCTCTTTATGTGCAAATTAAACACCATTTTTTGGGGCAGCAGGCTTGAAAAGTGCAGATTTTTATAATTTAAATTCACTATTCATGCTCCGGTGGCCATTTTTGTCTGAATAAATTGCGGGAACTCATTACAGTGCTTTATAAAAGAAAAGGAGTATTTATCAATGTCGATACATTGCGAATATCCTCGAATCGAAGAATTGTCCAGATCTGCACGAGTATTGAAGAAAGCGAGGCCAAATTAGAAGAAAAAGAATTATTGGACAAAGATTGATAAAGCTATGGCGAAAAGGAGATGAAAAAGAGAGCACGATGGATTCATGCATTGCCTCTAAACTTTCGAGACATAGGAGACACGGATCTAGGCCCGAGAACCTCTTTACGATTTGATTGATGAGATCCAGTGGGAAAGACTTCACTCATGCGTGCGGTCAAAAGTAGTGGAATTATTCGAGCTGCGGCTTTCCGTATGTCTGACCCAATTGCCAGAGTTTGTGATGGAGTGTGCTAGATCTTACCATCCTTCATCCAGATCAGTGCGTGATGTAGCGGGAAAGACAATAATTCGTTTGGATGCAGAATTCTTCGATTATTGTTTGAAGATTCCAGTACGAAAGGTGGTGACTTCTATTAGCATTCAGGATGCTGACAGTAGGTGGGAAAAGCATAGAGCTGATTGTGTGAGCATCATGAATAGCCGGTTCATGAAGAAGCCTAGATCCCCTTCCAGGTTCCCGAGAACTCTTCCACGATCCAATTTGGTGCAGGAGGCGGATGATATTGTCAAATTGCTATGCAGGTTGAATGGTGAAGCGAATGCCTACACTTTCCGGACATGGATGTATGCTTTCATCAGGACCATTGAAATCAACAAGGTTGATTCTATAATCGATTAGTCGAAATTATTAGCGGCACATCGGTGAGCAAGCTGCGGGCGTAAAGCGTACCTTGACTTCAAGATGACTTCATACTTGGTATATCTTTGCGGCTTCACGGGGTGTCTTTTCCAAGTGGATAGATGTGGTATTCTTTCGGGGATCCCATTTTGAGTGCTACCCACGACTTCGCACTGCGTGCGAGAAGGACTTCAAAGTGATCAGCGATGGTTTCTTCTACGATTTCATCTGCGGGTTAGACAAAGACTTGAAGACTCACGAGTAAGCGAGGAAGCATGGGAAGCGAGTGTCAAGATTGGCGGTATATTCATCCGGTTTGCGAGATTTCACATACCTCGGGGTTACGAGCTTTTCGGGTGAACCAACAAAGATGCCAAGTACCCGAGTGATAGATTGATTGCCATGGAGCTAAGCGGTGACTTGTGGAGTTACACGACCTTGATCGAAGCGGCACAAGTCTACGGGCTACTTCCCACTCAGCATGGGATATTACGATTGCATCGGCATTCACGAGCTCGAAGAATGGAAGCACAAATGTTGTCAGTATGAGCAAGAGTTCTTCCTGCACGCGGCTTAATTTTGATCCATTTGGAATAGCCGGAAGACAATCTCCCGGGAGTACGCACATGTACCTTCGTTAGAAGATTTACGGATGAAGTGCGAGAAGTGAGTACGAGGTCGAAAAGAAAGATTTCAGCGAGGTCGGCAAAGCAAGTATTTGACTTTGGACTAGCGCGGATACTGCGGATCTTAAAGATGATGGGAACGTGGTACTTGACACTTACCATCAAATGGGAGGAGATAAAGCTCTCTACGGAGGATAGCGATAGGCGGTTGCGCCCTGACCTGATAGAAGAAAGATCCGGAGTTGTGTTGGTGAGTACTTGAGTGGTTGCTTGCGAAGGGATCTTGCCTTGATGAAGTATTGATGAATCAAATCACGGGCAACTTCGGCGCGGGAGATTCCCTCAAGCGAAAGCATGAAGGAGAGAAGCGTGGTCCGAGAAGTTGAAAGTCGCGAAAGATCTCAAGAGAAAGAGAGACCACTTCTCGACCATAGCTTTGACTCCGACTTCTCGTACCTAGTGGATCACCAACTATTGCACCACAGCGGCGGGATGTTTCCATGCCTTCATTAAACCAGCAACGTTCATCTTCTCTCCATGACCACTTCGTTCGGCACCCGTTCGAGAGGAGATGTTGAAGGCTGCGAGATGACGGAGTTCGAAAGAGCTTTGTCCTTGGATGTTTCGAGAGGATGGCAGCCATGATAATTGTGGCACTTTACGATGGAGAGGATGCGGGCGGGAAATAGTAGCGCGTTCGAACTTCTCATTCTCCCAGAAGTAATTTCTCGGAATGGTTAGCTTTGCGATTGGTTCCTAAGCAAGAATGGAGATGAACTTAGAGGAACATGACTTGCAGCTACTTCAGGATCTGAGCAGAAGAGACAGAAGGCCTAAAGTTGCTAAAGCAACTTCTAGGTTGATCATCGAGGATTCGGGAGAGAAGTTTGTTGAGATATTAATCCGGCGGAAGGAAAGGTAGAAGAGGAACTCACGGCAGAAGATGTGACGGTGACCAAAATACCACTCGGTCAAGCTACCACTGAGGATTGAAGCAGGACACGTAGATGTTCTTTGGATGCTTTGTTCCTTAGGCTTGCAGGTGAAAAGGCGGAGAAAGAAGAGGCTGCGAAGCAAATAACTCAATTATGTGAGATCATAGCCAAGGTTGCTAAACCTTCCGTTCATTACCCATTTCAAAGCGGTGAGTGATCATCTTATGCGGGAAATGGAAGATGCAAGCAATCAATCAAGTAAAGGCTATTGGCGAATGGAAGGATCGATTATTAAATCAAGCTTCAGCTGACTTGGGAAGTGCCACCCGCTTTAAAGGTTATGAGCGATGCGAGAAAATCAACTAAAGCAACTGATAGAAAGCATAAAAGGAATAAATACGATTGCGAGAGAGTAACTTTGAGTGTTTTGGCCGAGATCAACAAGGCTGTAGGAGATGTATTGGTTGCGAGCAAATTGTGCCGGATGGATCGATCGAGAAGGGGAAGCATAGAGTTTGCGGTATCTTTCCGTTTGGAGATCTGCGAGTTTTTTTGAAAGAGGATGCGAGCACTTGAGAGCGAACATCGATTTGCGGATAGTGTTATTTCTTTCATTGAGGAAAGAGTGGATGGAGGTATTACTTCATACGTGCGGATTGTTTCTAACGAGGTGCATGATTCTCTGGAGGGTTCTCTTCGATGGTGCAAAAGAGGATTGATAAAGCCACCAAGCCTTTCACGATGAACTCTATCGGTAGAGGGTGACACTGCGAGAGCACATTGCGAGATTTGGGCCAAGTTTGGAAGAAGTGGAAGCATGCGGCAAAGTGTTGAATGAAGGATTGCTGCGGTTGGGACGAGAAAAGGAAGCGATGGCTAAAGCAGATGGAAAGATCTTTGAACTATATGTTCGACAGTATATCGATATCGAACAAGAAGAAGATGTAGATGTTACGGTGGCATGACTTCTTCTATTTCTTTCTTCTTCTATTTTCTATGTTCCCGGATGAAATTGTAAACTTCTAAGTTATTGGTTTTGCACCATTACTTGAAGTCATGTGGAACCTTTCTATTAGTTAAGTGATACATGTGTCACTTAAGAAGAAGTTAGTTGAGGATGATTGCCAAATGTCATCTTTACTTGTTGTTCATACTTTAGTTCAGTTTGAGTCTTCTATTTGTACTTTCCCTCCTACATTCTATAAGTAGGAGAAGAACCTCTGGGTTAATCATCGATCAAAATTTGTAAGAAGCAATCTTGTGTTCTAGACTTTGTGTTTGAACCCCTGAGAGCCACTTGTTGCAGAGGAATACAAAGAAGCGAGGTTTCGGAGAACTTTGTGTCACGGCGTACTGTGTTTCTTGCTTTTAAATCTTAGATCTTTAAAGTAAACTTTGTGTTATTTTAGATCTGGATCTAGAACTACCTTTGCTTTAGAATTCTGTGTGTTCAAATCTATTAAGTTTCTTCTATGTGCATGCAATTAGCTCTGATATCTACTGATTGGGATGCACATCTTCCTTACTTCTTCTCTGTAATTCCTCTACTTCCTTCTTCTATAATTTTCCTTTCTTAAACAGCTGCTTACTTGCTGCAGAACTTCTTAGTTATGGTTCATGAACTAAGTTGTTAAAGTAAAACCCCTGATAGATAAAAACACATTTATATTGACAAAATCGACACGGGAGCCTCACCGGTTAAATGAGGGAGATTTATCTCATGACTGCCTAGGTTTGATGCTATGCGTGAAAAATCTAGCCAATGAGATCTCATGGCAACAAGAGTATGGCATTATGCAATAATAACTACCATGTGTGTGATACATTATTATTGCATTATGCAATCATAAGCTCTGTGTGTGCAAAGCGAATGAGATGGAACAATAACAATATACATTATGTACAGAAGGCCACTGCAAAGGTTGTTCCAAATGATGATTAAACCTATATAATGATTCCAACTGATCTTATTATCTTGACAAGAGCTTGATTGAAGAACTTTATGCCCTTGATGTTGAGGCCACATGAAATTTAAATTGACAATCAATCCCTTGCCAAAGAAAAGCACATTACATTTGGTTATATGCTCTTCAAACTGGGATGACAGAGAGAGATGGGAACCACTTGTAGAACAAATTAATTTAAATTTGCCTGCCGAAGACAGCCATGTGTGTCCAATTTGACATTTTCAGCTGGAGCAAGAGCATCTCGACTTGCAACAGTTTGGTAGGTTTGAAAGAGAAGGGCTTCCATGTGTTAGTGAAAACATGTGTTACTGGACCGAAGGATATTTTTCTTGAATTATAGGCTCCAAATGGAAATTCTATTTTTCTAGACTCCAAGGCGCCATCATAGCGATAGCTTGATCAAAGAATTTGATGTCCTTGATGTTGAGGCCACCTAGAATTTAAATTAACTATCAATCCCTTGCCAAAGAAAAGCATGATGCGTTTTTGTTATATGCTCTTGAAGAATGAATTTCATCAATTGAATTTCTCCTCTAGACAGCCATGTGTGTGTCTGATTTGACTGTTTTAGTTGGAGTTGATGTAGAATACCAAGCCATAACTGATTGTTATATTTGAGGTATAGAGGAAAGTCCAGATATTTCTTAGGTGTAGCAGAGGACCAGGCTGCCCTAAATCTTCTGACACCTGGCCCGAAGTACTGGATTAACACTGCTAAGAGTGAAAGACCTGAACATGGCCAAAGGGACAGAAGAACCTGTATTTTTTCGCTATGAAGCTGGACTTGGGCAAAGGTGAAATTGTACTGAGAAATATGGACAGCTGTCCACGCTGGAGTCAGTGTGTGCATTCAATTTCTTATGGGCTCTTCGTACTTTGCATGTACCAGTGTAATTTCCCTAGCTGGTAGTGATTGATAGTTGAGAGTGAAATTTCCCAAACTGGGAGTGATTGACAGCTGAGATTGATACTATGGTCTGACATCCCATCCGACAGATCATATTGACCCTATGGTCTTGCAAGTGCTAAGGTTAAATACTAGCTGTTGATTTGAACATGGCACCTATATTTGCTCCATTGTATATGTTACTCAATCAGCGTAAAAATACATTCCTCTAAAAAAAAAAAAAAAAAAAATATTATAATGGAAGTAAAATTTTGTCATTAGCAGATAGATGATGCATATTTTTTAAAATTTAAAGAGATTAACAAATAGTTTGATAGAAAGCTATTAAGCAAAGCAAAGAAATAGTTTAATTCAATTGACAAATAGAGATTAGCTAGGCATTAGAAAGATGATGGTTTTCTCCTCTATTATATTTAGTTCATAGCATCTATATGTTTATGCACAATAGTCAACGTTTTACTCTTTTTTTAATTGTTTTAATTGTGCTTTCAATAATATCATCTTCATCTGATTTACAGATATCTGGTGGTTGGCGACATACAATGGCCCTTGATAAAGAGGGACGAGTATATGGTTGGGGATGGAACAAGGTAATATTTGTAAGCTATCTTATGAAAGAGAAAAATCATAAGGACGAGAACAAATAGTAAATGTTAAAAATGAACAAAAATTTCCCATTAGATTAATATGAAAAGAATAGAGCAGGGATTAATTAGAAATTTTCTACAATTTGAAATATAGTTCAGCGTAGATTACTTTGTAATTAGTGTTATCGGCTCCTAAAGCCCCATCATACTTTAGGAGGATGGCAGTGCCATACTATTCTTAATTTTGTGCATTTTTGCATATATGTTTTGATGGTACAAAAAAACTGTGACACAAGATATTTAATGTGTTATAGTGGTAAATTCCTGGATGCATTTTTATTAGAACATTGAGAATTCGAGCATGGAAAGAGCACATGCAAGCATAATGAATGCGCATTTCCATCCATCGGAACATCCTTGGATGAGGTGAATGAATTATAATGTAAGATGAGTTAATACAATCTCACAAGTGAATAAATACAGTCACATAGGGTGAATGTTACTATAACATGAAGTGAATGAATAATTTAATGGGGATTTTTGATATAAGCATATAGAGTACATTGAACATGATGCTTATGTAAGTGGAGTCAGATGCTTGCCCTTTGATGAGTCTCTTGTGATGGTCATCTAAGGTGTAGTCATGGTCCACCTTGGATGGAGGTCATGTGCAAGATACACAACATTTTTGGGAGTAACTACTCACCAGTAATCGGACACAATTGCATTTCATTGTTCATTACATTAATGATTTCATGTATGGTGTTAGGATATCAATTCAAAATAGAACTTTAATTTACCAAATTATGCTTCACTTTATCAAGCAATATGGACAACATTGGACTCGTTTTATTGAAAAATATTACAAAATGTGAAGACAAAACATCACAAATAGATTTTCCACGTGGAAGATATCCTTTTTCGCATCATTTGTATTGGCAGATGTCATTTCAAATGCTGACAGTAAAATCTAAATATGATCATCTTTAGCGGTCCATCTCTAGATACAAGAAAAAGCCTAATATAGAGGCTAATATAGAGGTTGAGGTTTGTTGCGACTGCTGTATGCAAGGCGATATAAACATGGCATCTATTATTTGTATTGAAAACCCTTGGGCAGGCATAAATGTGGTTGTCATCCATAGACTTAATTTCTATACAATTCTAAAGGCTAATATAGAGGTTTAGGTTTGTTGTGACTGCTGTATGCAAGGTGATATAAACATAGCATCATCTATTATTTGTAATGAAAACCCTTGGGCAGGCTTAAATGTGGTTGTCATCCATAGCTTTAATTTCTATACAAGTATGGTTATTCCTCGTTGCACTCCTGATTTGTTTTTATGTTTCTATGTTTTTGAGTCCAATCGATGATGTACTTTGTTATTTGTGGACATTTATATAAATTCTTTTATGGTTTGTTTCTTTCTTTAATGTGGACAAGAGCATTGGACTCCACTCATCATCCACAAAGGAAAATATGATAACCCTATCTTTCAGTAAGTGCTAGTAGAGTGTAAATTTCGCCGTAATTATATATGCCACAATAATACAAAAGTTAATAAAGGAATAGCATATTCTTTTATGGTATGATGCGCTTAAGCATGGTTAATTATTTTTTGAGTGACAGGGGTTGTCATGTGCCCAAACTAGAGGTTTAGTCTGTGGTTGCATCACATTTTCTTTTCAAATTCAATAATTCTTTGAGCCTTGGATGTTAAGGTGTATTTTTGCATCAAGGATAGTTCTGTGGTCTCTTCAGGCCACTTCCATCAAGTCATTGTGAAGCACATTTTCAGAAACCATTTTGTGAACAGCATTAGGAACACCATTTCTAATGTTGATAAGGGATAGGGATGAGATTCCTTTTCTTTCTTCACTTATTTTGTCACCCATTTTCAGCAAAGCAGCAGACCTTCCTTCTTAATCCACCTCTTATTCTATCTTACAATTTTAGGGGTTACACTTTGGGATTTATACTTTTTGTTTAATGCATTTTTCTGTTTCGTTAGGCATGAATTGTTTCAAGAACCATGCTTGTTATCGCTGGGCACTGTCTTTTTAACAGTTTTGAGATGCATTGACCTAGTTGGCTATGGGTGGCATTAATCTGCAGGAAAGCTACTGCTGTTATTAAATATACTTAGCCAGTGATTAGTCTCTTTCTTTAAAGAAAAAGTTATTCTTATATGTAGAACACTACACAAGTCCCTTGCATTGCCAATTTCTTTACTTTGTTCTTTCACCATGTTAACATCAAAAGCTTCAGTAATGAATTAAACTACTTGTAGTGATAAAATCACATACCACGAGTGCAACACAGAATATAGATAGAACCTAAGTTACCGAAACACCACCCCTAGGGCACCCGATACAGGTACAAAACATACCTGATACGTGTACGGACCGGATATGTACCCAGCCGCAAATGTACCCAGCTGTATCCAGACCTGCCCAGCTGTCTCCAGGGCGTTTCCAGGGCATTTCCAGGACTGAAACAGTTTTTTTAATAATTTTTTTCTACTTTAAATTTAATATATCAGTACAGCAGAAATTACAGTTTTTGCAGCAGCATTATTCTACGGAAGGTACCAAATAAAAGCCATGAAAAACAAGGACAAAAATAGCATTTATGCTAGACTGCCCGGAAACACCAAGTACCCCCTGTGCCAGGTCTGATACGCACTGGGTGCGGGCACGCTGTGGTTATGTACCCACATGATTTTTTTAATTTTTAAGTGCAAAAAAATAATAAAAACTTGAGGGCTTTTACTGGAAAGTTCGTGTGAGATGCAATATTGCCAATAGGCTCCGAAGCGTCAAGAGAGATGAAAAGGACTTCATTTGGTTGACTTACTATTTGGGTGCTTTCTTGTTGCTCCTTTATTCTCCAGTCAATTTGGAAGGCATGGGAACAATTGAAGCACTTGGTGGTTGGGTAGCCTATCTTCTCTTCCTTTGACACTAGGTGCCAAGCCTACAAATCGATTTTGTCAAATCTGAAATATAATGACAAGATCCTTGCCTTGACAAGAGCCTGCTTTGCCCTCCGTTGGTTTGAGAAACGAATTAGATATTTCATGACTTGTACAGATTTGGGAAGTGGATGAAATGGACAGATCTTAAAGCTTTCTATAAGCTTCCTCAATCTCAATTCAGAATGTATACAATGCTGATAAATGCTTTCACAGCTCCCTCTATTGGACTAATTATGGAAGATGAGAATCACTTTTGGGATACTATGAGGTGGCTCAAAGGGCCCCTTCTCCAAGAGGCTACCTCCAAACAACTCTATGAAAAGATTGCCTTCTCCCCAAACCTTTCCCTGGGCCTTAACAATAAGTGGAATGTTTGTGAGCCCGTTAGTGGATGGACTCATAGATTTAATGTGTTGTGGTCTTCTTGTAGTCAGTCAAAGAAATCTTGCTTTAGATGGCTTTTGATTCATAATAAGCTTGTTGTTGGCTTCTAATATTTTATAGATTGTTGAGACTATAAGCTTGTTGTTTTCTTTAAATTTATATATATATATATATATATATATACCCATAGCGTATTGTACCCAAGTTTTTTTAATATTATTCGCTTCGCATATCGTACCCATACGGATTCGATCTAGCATTTATGAGATAAATGTAATAAACACCTCAACTAGATGTGGTAGGGATGATGTGTGTGCCTAGGTTCAATGAAATTATGAGTAGTTTGTTGTGGTTATTTAGCTTGTTTTGTTTTTCATATGCTTAATATGTTTTTAATTCCTATTTATTAGGCTGGAATTTATATTTTTTTAATATTTATATATATATATATATTGTATGACCGTATCCAAGGCCATATTCAGGACCATTTTTTGCTTGGTCGTACCACAGATTGATACTTCGTATCCATACCCATATCCAATACGTGATCGGCAACTTAAGATAGAACAATAGCTTTATTCAACAAGGAAGTGTACTACAAAATGCGACGCTTTAGTATAGGGAGGACTTGTTATATCTGCGTCCTTACCCTAACTCGTAAAAAAATCAGTGTCCAGTTAAGACACGAGAGTTAGACCTAACTATACATAACTGAAACTTAACTATTGCACTAAGTTGACAATACAATGTCTAAAAACACAAGTTTCGTCATTTTATTTATATGCTCAATACAATATTTAATGGCAACATAATTGACTACATATCCCACTATAGGTTTAATAGGTGGTAAGCATCCATTGGATTTAGTTGATTCACACACACATGGAGACAAAATCGGTAAGATGGTGTTTGTCTTTGATATTACTACTAGAGCATCCCAAACCCCTTAATCGCATCTTGGGTAGAGAAGATCTAATTCGTTTAGTTGTTAAGAGCCTTTTTCTTGTTGGCAACATGGATCACAAAGGGCGAGCTTGAAGAGGTTCATCGGTTGTGGATGTTAGGAGAGGTTTTAGGTGGGGGTGCCTCGCCTTCCTCCTAGGATTAATCCTGGTCCTTCCCCTACAAGCATTAAAAATCTTGTATTGTCCCTTTCATAGCCATGTATGATGATGTTGTTGGTTCTCTTGTCGTGAGCCTTGCTTTATAGATGTGTGGCATTACTTGTTCTATTGTGGAAATAACTTACTTCCATCTTCATCATTTTCACGCTTCATTGAGGGGTGCTCCCCTCAAAGGGCAATTTTACTTAGTTCCCATGGTTCGTGGCTTGACCGCTCAAGTTTACCCCCTCTCAATATGTTTACATTTCTTTAGTGCTTAGTGTTTAGCTACTTTAAATAACCTCGGTATTTTTACCCTTGTATTTATCTATCAGTAAAAGTGAATATGTTTCCTTTCTTTCCTTGCTTCCCTACGCCGCACGGATACCAAAACCCCCGAAATCCTGCGCAGATACGTCTCGGATCCGGATACACGCCGGATACAAATACGGATACGCCGGATACGTGGCGGATACGCACAGGCACGTATCCGCCACGTATCCGGCGTATCCCGCATGGATCTGGGGCGTATCTCGAGTCAAAACTTTTTTTTTTTAAGTTCTATTTCATTTTTTTATGCAAACAGAAGTGCAGTAGTGGCTAGACATCTGTAGCACATTTGACCTCTCAGATCATTGTTAAAAACTATCGCATGATATAATCTCGCAACTTACAGTACTAACACGATGTCAATTGTTCTCTCCTTATTTCTTCTTGTCTCATAGCACTTTGATATATATTTCAACCATCATCACTTCATACACGCTTCTGCCAGAATACAATGAATCCGTTAAATGTTACTATCCAGCAAGTACCTCCTAGGACTCCGATCATTCTTTTAAGAGCATACCGTTACCAAAAAGGGAGCATTTTATCTAAAATCTTAAGTATATTGTTTGTTTTGAAAATTTAAATTTGAACATGGATCTAGTTACTAGTATATTTTTAAAATTTCAAGTTTTGTTCGTATTCATGTTAACATGATATTCGTATATCATATGTATGGCAGCCACATGATCAATAAAAATGCAAAGTCTTAAGTATATTGAATGTTTTGAACATTGATTCAAGTTTTGTATTACTATTTCAGTTTTTTATGGACTAAAAAATGAGTAAAATGAGTAGATGTACATATATATATATATATATATATATATATATATGTACGGACGTATCCAAGACGTATCGTATCCAAGGGTTTTTTAAAATTGACGTATCCGCGTATCGTATCCGTATCCAAACGGATACTCGTATCCGTATCCTGGCAACGTAGTTGCTTCCTTAAGGTAATAGTAGCCTCGCAGAAATTATTGCCTTGATTAGATGATATCATGGTGGTAATTGCTCCATAAAATACAAAGTTGTTAGTTTCTAGCCATGGGATTCAATTTCAAGACAAGTTTTTTTGTTCCTTAGTTGACTTTAGCCTATCCTTGTACCATTTCTACCGATTTAATTGAGTGCTTATAAAACATTGCTCAAACCACTTTGCTTTCCTATTAAATTTTCCTATGATCAATTTATTTTTTATTCTAAGAATTAGATTCTTATCACTACTAATAATCAAGAGATCATCAACATATAAGACAATAATAATAATATTATTGTTTTCATGTTTGACAAACAAATAATTACTAACAAAACAGTTTTTGAAACGAAATTCTTGAAAGAAATTGTTTATCTTAGCAAACCAAGCTCTAGGAGCTTGTTTAAGACCATACAAAGATTTTTTAAGCTTACACATATGTAATTCCATACCGCTTTTTCAAATCCTTTAGGTTGGTGTATGTAAATTTTTCTTTCAAATCACCATTTAAGAAAACATTCTTAGTGTCCATTTGGTGAAATCTCTCATCCATGTTGAACAACTAGAGTTGGAATAATTCTAACAAAGTTGTTCATTTTGGCAACATGAGCAAAGGATTTAATGTAAATCTAAACTAGGTTTCGAGCAAATCCTCTAGCAACTAGTTTTACCCTAAAATTGTCAATCTTACCAACAAAGTTATATTTAATTTTATTCAACCATCTAGATCCTACAATGCTTTTTTAGAAGGAAGAGGGACTAATTCCCAAGTATTATTCTTTATTAAAGCATTGTATTTAGCTTTCATAGCAATAACCCATCTTTCATCTAAGCTGACTTTTTCAAAAAATTGAGGTTCATCCTCATACAAAGTTGACAAGGCGTGATAAGAATGTTGACTGTGGGTCATCTTTCGAGCCCATTTAGGAATTCTAGATTGAGAAGACTCCCCTCAATATCAACATCCATCATATCAAAAGAAGGATGATTAGCTTCTTGAAATCAATTTCCATTTTCTCTAAAGAGGGATTATTAATATGAAGAGTCTCGACTCAAGAAATGTAGAAGAGGGAAGAGAGGAAGACTCACAAAATGGTTTCTCAAGAACATGAACATTCGAGTTCTCTATGATTACATGTTTGATTGGATCGACACTCTTAATCCTTTTGTTCTACAACCATACCCAACAAATATGCAAGAATAGGAGGTAGGATCAAGTTTCTATCTTTTAACTTTAGGAATAAGAAGAGAAGCAAGATTACCAAGTATCTTAAAATGAGAAATATCAGGTTTTTGTTTATTCCAAACTTCATGGGGTGTGGTTTGATGCAAAGCTTTGGTAGGAAGTCATTGGAGTCAGAATAATTGCATGATTAGTTTTATTATTTTAGAGAGGCGGCTACCCTCATGCATAGATTCCAATTGGGTCTATGATAAACTAGAGACTCCATGTGTCTTATATGCAACAAAAATTCATCTTTGATACTTTGCAATAAGATTGACATGGCTTCTTGGGATTGTTGGGAGAAGGTACTCAAGTTTTTTGGGATAGTTTGTCTCCTCGTGGGTTGTTTTTCAACACCACTCCCTAAATCCCCTAGCTTTCTAGCCATAAAGATGGCTTTCACCTTATTCTCCAAATACTATAATTAGAACCATTCAAAATTTGAGATTTATCCATAGAAAAGGTAGATAAACTAGCCATATTTTATAAAGGACTTAGCAGATTTGAAAAATAGAGTTATGCGGTTTTTAACAATTGCAATTTTAATAAAACAAAGGAAAAAACCTTTTTTTAAAACTTGCAATTTTAATAAAAACACTCCAAACAGATATGGGAACCAAGAAGCGAGGCCACAAGATACTAAAAACGAGCCGCGAGAGGCCACAAGGCAAGAAATAAAAAGTTGGAAAATTTTCAAATTTTGAAAATCCACATAATGCAGAAACAATGTTTCATGGGTTTTTGAAAATTTAGAGCTCCACAGAACAAGAAAGGTCATGGAACAAAGGCAACATGATGCAGAACAAAGGTGTTTGCGGGACACAAAAATAATGCCGCGGAACAATGGAAGTCTGCGAAGCAAGAAAAGAGGGTCACGGAACACTAGAGGTCCACCAAACAAACAAGAGGGCTACGAAAGACTAGATGTTTGTGGAACACAAAAATTCAAATTCTTATGGAGAGACATGGTGAAGCCGCGAAGCACAAAAAGTATGCCTCAAGGACACGCAAGGGACCACACAAGAAGATATGACTTACACAAATTTTGAAGCCGTAGTACAAGGAGTTAGACAAAATGGCCGCAAAACAACGAAAAAGTCTCACAGTAACACAACAGAGCCTCAAAACGCTAAGGTCCATGGAACACTAATAGTCTGCAAGACCAAGATAAGCCGAAACAACCCAAAAATGCCGCAGAACTTAAGTAAAGCTGCAAAAGACATAAAGAAAGTCGCAAAGGTCTTGAAAATTGTCGTGTAGGTCAAAAGAATCGCCAAGGACTTAGAAATTGCCACGCAATATTCAAAATGCCGCGAAGGTCTTAAAATTTCAAAAATACCGCGAAGGTCTTGAATTTTCAAAAATACCGCGAAAGGCAAAGAAAAGCCGCGATACACTTAAAAAGGATGCAAAACATTCAAAATACTACAAAAGCCTTGAAAAGTAGAAAAACGGTCAAGGATGATTAAAAACCCATATCTAAGCATGTAGATTCAACAACGACCTAGGTTTTGATCATTCAATTATATCTAAAGCATCCAAGCACTCCAAATTTAATCTAAATGCAAGGAATTGGAGTTTTGCACCTTGTAGATTTGAAAAAGTCATGGATTGCAAGTTAGGAGGTCCGCAGGTTCTGAAACTTTTCAAAAACTTCAGATCCACAAGTTTCTTCACACCTGCAAATCAAAACGACAAGATCTATCTTGCACAAATATAAACGCACGCCGTGATACTATGTTAGGAATAATGAGAGGATATATAATGGAACAGATTTATAGATCCATCAAAATAAACTTGCCAAAGATTATAGTTTATGTTTGAACAAGAAATAAGATAGATCAAATTACAGAATGCATTAGAGATTAGATTAAGTGCATGAACATGAAATAAAATGAACACAAGACACAAGATATAAGTGGGAAAACCATAAGATAAAAAACCCACTTTGAAAATCACTTATCTTTATTGAGAAAAATATGTTTCACCCAACACTCCCACTATTTCCATGCATGCACATTAGTTACACCTTCATGGAGGAATTACAAACTATCATAAACACTTGCTCATAGATCTTCATCCATTCGCCTCATGTATTATGCTAAATTAGCTCTCAAACAGCTCGCATGCATTCGCATTTCCTTGTTCATCATCTAAACCGATCTCAATGAGATCACCTTGATTTATATCAAGGTGGGTGGCCAAAAGTTGGGTCAATCTTATATTTTTATTTTAAAACACATGCCGACCCCTGTGGGAATCCACCATGCACTTATATTTGAAATATAATATAAATGTAAATGCCATGACCATTTTAGTCCTTGGTGGGTTTTCTTTAAAGCAATTTCATGCTTAATATTAAAACCCCAACAAAAGAGAGCTAATTATGTTTGGATGTACAACACGATTCAGGTAAACACATATATTCATTGCCTTTTGCTAGGTCATTACAATACAAAAAAACTATAACAAAATTGTTTTTCCAATTATTTACAAAACTTACACACATTTTACTATTTTAGTGTGCAAAACCAATACATGTACATACATCTCTTGGTGAATTTATGTGTCTTCATGTGCATAATATTATAATATAGGTGTACCATTGTTGAGGTGCTCTTGTATTGTTATTTGAAAATGGCATACTCGTTGTCGTCATTTGTTAATCTGATGTCTCCTCGTGACTATGGCAATGTATTAAACTAGCAAACCTATGTATAAGTATGCTAATAAAGAATCGTCAAGTTGTTACTCTTGTAAGAGGATGAAATATAGAGGCCAAAACCAGCCAAAGGACTCTTTCTCGTGTGACTAGCACAAGACAATTACATCATGTTGCCTGATATATCTCCTCATCTCCTTGCCCCCTTCCATTTGTAGTTTCCTGTTTAAAGTTACTTGTGCAAGATCCATACAAGGCCTATACAAGAAAACAATGACAACTTTTTATACATCCTGGAAAGAGTGAACATAATTTTTATTTTATTTTTAAAAACCAAAATTTTATTTCAGAAGAAAAATATTTTTACAATTTCGACTATGTCAAGCTTGGAAACTATTAGTCCAATCCTGAGCATTATAAAGGAAACCAAACATAATAGAAATCATTAAGGATAATCTAATTTCAAAATAGCTCTCATGTCTTCCTGATCTCGTTGAGGCCACCAAAGAGGAGGATCACCATAGCAGCCTATGTCATGATTGTCCAGAGCCCAATTTGCTAATGCATCTGCCACTTGATTTCTCTGTCTAGGAATATGACTGATTTGCATAGTCTGAAACTTAGCCTGCAAACCTTTGATTTTACTTATTTCTCTCGCAATTTGCCAATTTGAACTTCTTTGTTTCTCTATAATGGTTAGCATTCTAACAATGATCTTAGAGTTAAATTCCACCTGCACCTGAGTCCACCCACACTTAATAGCCGCTTGCAGACCCCTATAAATAGCTCTGACCTCAGCAATATTATTAGTAGTGGTTCCCAGATTTTCAGCAAACATAAAAGCAACTTTCCCATCATGAGTTCTTCCAATGCCCCCATCACCGCTTTTCTTGGATTTCCTTGAAAGCCCCATCCGTATTTAGTTTACCAAACTGCATAGGAGGAACCCATGTTTGTTGTTTGTCTTCTCTCTTTTTCATTTTAAAGACAGGAAGAGTGGAACTAGTAGACTGTAAAGATAGCACCTTACATATATTAACCCATTCCGGAGTAAGAGTAGAGGGAAGGGAAACTTTTTGCTTGATAGTTTCTGCCATATTAATTATAGTCTTTTGCCATACATACCCCCTCTCTGTAATCTCTTGCTTGAAAATTCTTTTATTCCTTTCCTTCCATATATTCCAAATTAACAAAGAAATACATGTCCATAGAGCAGGGAGTAAATTTTGTCCTTTTGGGATACCTTCTTGCCAATCTTTCATCAATTGCTCAAAAGAGTGAATTCCATAGTAATGTATGCAAAACATATTTGCAAGAGATTGCCATAAAGGTATGACCCACAGACAAAGGAAGAAAAGATGATGTTTGGTCTCCTCATCATTCCAACATAGTGTACATCTAAATGGGCCATAGAAACCTCTCTTCATAAGTCTGTCTCCTGTGAGAATTCTGCCATGGGCCAAGAGCCATATTGTTGGCTGCCATATCTGCTTAAACATAGCTTGGAGAGGGTGAGAGATGCTTTTAGTTAACGCCTCATATCCTGAATGAACTGTATATTCTCCTGCTGAAGTATTCCCCCATCCTATTAGATCTGGTTCATTAGAAGAGGAAAGAGAGTACTTTTTCAATATTTGGTTAATCAAAGCTTGATCTTGCTGCTCAAAAGAAATAGGCCATTCATGAGTAGGTATCCAGAATGGCCGCTACGATATCCCAATTAATTTCATCCCCCTTAGTCGGATGGTTGCAGCGGATTCAGAGCTTGTAGCAGCAACATAACTTATATAAAGTGAGCTACAGCTACAAATCTCTTTTTAAATTTATCAAGTATGAGCCTTATTGGTACCTGTGTCTGGATTGACTTGCTTCATTTCTGATCCGAATCCAAGGTTGTGTTCCATGGACAACGGTCTAAATGAGGATTAAGATGTGTTATAAAACTTATATACGTGTGTGTAAGCAATATGAAATAATGTTCGAAATGAATAAAATAATAGAACTCAAAGTCGCAAACCAAAAAAATTATTGATCTGTGTGTTCTACACATTACTTACTGTTGAGGGAGATGTATGGATTTTTATTTTCTGATATCTGATCGTGCAGATACGTCTACATAATATTACAAATCTGTGATGGCTAAATAATAAATAACCATAGTGGAACTTCCAACGGATGTAAAGAACTGTGTGGAAATTGACGGTCAAAATCTGGGTTGCAGGGCACTTGCTCTTGACCCTGCGCCGGAAACCCATTAAGTTATATTGGGGCTCCACTTCATTAAAAGTGAAGGGGAAAATGTTGTTTGCTGCGCTGTGTGGGTGCTGGGTTCTGTAGATGCTGGGTTGTGCAGATGCTGAGCTGCATGGATGCTGGGCTGTGCAGATGCGGAACTGCATGGATAAAAATTTTGCAGCTTCTAGGCTGTATGGATGCTGCATTACCTGGATGATGAGTTGCGTAGTGTGTGGTATGGGTGTTGCACGGAGTTGTGAGAGTTGCTGAGAGCGCTTGCCAGTGCAGCTGCACTCGTATCAATTTCTTTCCTTAACAAATATTGATTCTCGACCCCAAAAACAGGGCATATAAAATGAGGATTCCATGGGAGTTAACTCAAACAATCATGGATAGAAATTGGGGCAGTAGCATATATTCTGTATCTATGAATATTGCCAAATTTATCTCATCCTTTTAGTTTGCATGTCTCCTTATCTTTCATATGATAAAAGTACATAACCTTTACCGACATTGCGGTTTTTTAAAATTAATGCTAGATAATAAGATATCATGAATAATATGCATGTTGTTGATGCGAATGATGTGTATCTTTTAATGGAGCTTTTATGCTTTCTACTTGGCTATGTTTATACTCTGTTTTATAATTGTTGCAGTGGATGACTGCTTCTTGTTTTCATGCTGTTTTACCGGAAAACATTCATTTTTATTCATAACTACGCTCTTTAACATTCTAAGTACTAAGATTTTCCCTTAAGTTGCGACTAGGGATGTATTTAATTATAATTTGTAGGCAGTCCAAAGTAGTTTCCATAGTTTCTAATCCATTTTTTGTCTTACAGTTTGGCCAGGTTGGTGTTGGGGATAATACTGATCATTGTAGTCCATTGCCAGTGATACTACCTGTGGAACAGGTATGTTTCTTCTGAGGGGGTGAGGCTAAGCTAGGAGAGATAGTATAGCTAGCTACTATTGACTTGCGTTCATGTAAAAGACTAAATTTATTATATCGATTAATTCTCAACATTACTAGTTTTTATTATATTTATGTTTTACTATTTCAGAAAGACATTTTAGCATTTCCTTTGCTTCGTTATTTTGAAGCTAACTATAGCCATATATTATGCAGAGAGTTGTTCAGGTATCATGTGGATGGAGACATACAGTTGCAGTTACAGATAGGCATAATGTATTCTCTTGGGGCAGGGGTACAAGTGGCCAGTTAGGACATGGAGACACCATTGATAGGTGATGTCTGATACCATGCTTGCTACAATCATGTTACCAGGTTTGGTCAAACCTGACCCAGGTTTGGTCCGAGCCTGAATTTTTAGGTCAGCTGAATATGTTGGAAAGAAAACCCTATTAAAAGATGTAACAAATCAAGAATACATGTCCAAGTGCCCCAATGCTTAGAATAGAAACAAAACATTTATAAAATGCAGGGAAAGCCTTTCCGCTACCTAACCTTTTCTTTAAGCCAAAAATTTAGATTAATATTGTTTTCTCACAATGAACAATATTCCATACTAAGTATTTTATGTAATCGTCCTTTTGCACATATTTTGATTTTATCGTAATTGCTGTAAATATGCAACTTTATGTATTTTTTCAGTTCACTACTCTCTGAACCACTCTGAGATGCACTGAACTTTTGAACCTGGTAACTATGGTTACATTTATTAGTACAAGGTACAAGTTATCTGTTTAAAATCGTGAACATTTTTTCCAAGATATCTCTGCGCATACAAAGGAAATGTGAAAAGAAAATACAAAATACTATGTTATGAAACACAAGGATAATCCATAAAAGATGAAAAAAGTTTAAGATTCCTTAGTAGGAAGTCACATTTTATAGAGATAAAGAAATAAGTTCTTTTGATGTCAGGAAATGACCAAAATAAGTCAATGGGACTTGAATGTACATCTTATTACAATAAGTGCAACACAGGGATGTATCCCCTCCCTCGAAAGTGACATGTCTTGCATATGGCAAGTTATAACTGCAAACTAAGCATATTGAGTTTTATTTGTGCAAGTAATTCTGTATGTCTTGGATCAATCCGCATCGAGTATCCATGTATGTAACACTCAAATATCAAAGAACAATCTTTTGAAATATCTTAAACTTTTTTAATTCATCATTTTTCCTTTAATCATTTTCATTTCATAGATAGGGGAAACATTTCGAACATATAAAGTTATAGCCTCCATGATTAAGAGTTAAAAAGAATCACCGCTAGAAACCAGTTGTGGAAATATAAATTTAGAACATGAATGAAAGATCCCGCTCTGCAATTTGAAAAACTAAGCACAGCAAGAAACCTGTTGTAGAAATATAATTTTGGAAAATGTATGAAAGATCCTGCTTTGCAACCTGAAAAAAACGAGCACAGCAGTACATGGTTCTCTTCCTATTTATGTGTTACGTATATGATTGCAATCTTATCCAAGCACCAAGGGTAATACAATGATCAAGTGGGATTCTGATTGATTCTCCTAACCTGCACCAGTAGGGACTGTTATTATGAACATCTTAAACCTCGCATGGATGTGGGAGCCCTTATATTCAAGGGTGTTTCAAGTTTATTGACATGACATGTTGAAGCAACTCCCTTGCGCATCTCATCCTGACTATTTTATGGGTTGTGCCTTCCATGGATGATGCTCTTGCAGGCTATCTCTTCTACTAAAGTGGTTGCTTTTGGAATTTGCGTCTTTTGTTTCCTAAATGCAAGCAATAAATCACATTTTGGAACCATACAATATCTATATCTGGGCTCACCAAGTATCTCAGTGTTAAAATAGAAGTTGTAACATCTCTCCCCTTAATGGAGATCTTGTTGCTTGCAATATTGCCCAATTCTCCGACAAAAGTTTTTTCTCCTCTTGTTTTCTTTGATAATTTATATTCTTACCATTCACAAGGTATCTTTTATTTTCCTGCTTCTGATTTTTTCACTCATATATTATTGTTTTTGGGTCATGTGATTCTGTATCCACCTGTTGCAAAACTTCATAAGCATGAAGTGCATTATGAAACCTTGGAAGTTCCTTTTCTAAAGAAAACTTACATGAAAGACCGTATGCATTTTCACAAGAAAACTGCTCGTTATAAACAATTTGTTTTTTGGCAGGATTTTGAATGGCCCAAATATCTTCCTAATAATTTGATTGTTTTCTTTGTTGATCCCGAACTGTTTGTGTTACCCTCAATAAATCTTCTGGCCTACTTCAAAACACACAGATTTTGATGCTAACCATAGTGCAGATTATCTTTTTCTTAGGCCATTTTCATATTCCTCTTACATTCCTATATCCCCTCCTACACTTTATGTTGAATATCTAAGGATACTTTTGTTCTCCTTTTAAAGCTTTGTCATAACTCAATCAGAATAAGTAGACCATATGTCCAAGGGGTTGTTATGTAATGGAAACTGGCGATGCTTGTAAGAATTTGGCCCAGGTTCAAATCCCTCTCACCACGATTAGATGGCCCATAAACACAATGGGCATGTGGCATAGTTGTGATCTAATGTACATTTAAGTGTGACAAGGGTTTGATGGAGCACATTCAAGCATCTTCCAGGTTTAATATCGTAAGATTGTTTCTCAAGCTTACCTCACATTGTGTTAAAGGCAGTCCAAACAGCTCACTTTTAGCCTCATGTTGCTTTTGGTTAGTTTCAGTTCTTGCTCGCTGATGCTAATTTTTAAATTTTGTTAAACTGTTTTTGTTCTAAAGTAGTGTTGCATGGAGACTCATCTCCTACCACTAGAGATGCGTCTTGGAGACTGGTTCTCGTCTGACTTGCATTTCCGTGTTTTAATTAAAAAATATTGTAATCTTGACCCCATGTATGATGAGAATCAGAGATATTGAAGATAAATATCAATATAATTACTTGTTTCGTTTTTCAACATATAATATCTTTACTTTAATAATTTGATCATTAATGTTAGGTTGTATGGTATTGTCATAGTTCAAAAACTTGTTATCGGCAATTACTCGGCAGGCCAAATTTTGACTCGAAATCGGGAATTGGCAATTTCTTGGCATTAATTGGCAACTTTATCACTGCTTTAAACAAATATTAAATTAATAAAATAAACTTAAATTAAATGCAAAACACGATATTCGAAACCCTAGCAAAACTTGGGGGCAAAATTCGCAGAGGGAAAATTGTTGAAAAACGCTTTGAAATGACTTTTTCTTTTCAGTTTGGAAATTACATACCCTGCATGGCGATTTTCCACAATTTTCAAGGCGGTTTTTCACGAGTTTTATTGCCAGAAATCACCGATTAATCGCCAGAAAACTAATCACGATTTTAAGAGATTAATCGTTTTTCTTATTGTTTTCTTTAAATTGTATTTACAGTACCCGTCTACTATTTTTCCAAAAAATGGCACACCCATACCTGCGCCCATCCTGTGGTAACTATGTTCTAAAGCTGTTTCCTCACATTCTTTTTGCATGTCTGTCTTTTATTGTTTTTGTTGGCACAAATGACATGTCTCCTAAGGTGTTCCTCACAAATTTTTATAAATTCTGCAGCACGTAAAAAGACTGCAAATTCTGAGGTGTTGTTTCCAGGGGTCTGGTACCTCATTGGTCATTCTCTCTACTTCTGTGGTCAATTTCTGCCCCATTATCTCTAGTTTTTTTATCTGTGCTTTTAACAATTTGAAAGCTTGTTGCGACAATTGCCTACCTAACTTGATCAATACTTTCGATACTTCAATCTGTTATTTTCTAGTATCCATGGACAGCTGTAGACATGTTTGTGCTGTTGTAATGTACTTGTTCTCAATTTGCAGCTTTTTATTATTGGTTATTCTCCTTTCGTTTGTCTTGCATGAGTTGCGGGGGATATTTACATTGTTTTCGACACCTTAAGGGGTATTCAATAATTTGTCAAACTCTTTCATTCTGTCTTGAAATTCACTTATATTATTGTTTTTTCGGCACACTCGCAAATGCTCTTTACATTATGTGGCCCTATAAAAAGTCTCAAATGCTATGGTGTCATATTCAGGGATTTGATACCTCTTTGATCGTTCTATCTGTTTCTGTCGTCAATTCCTGCCTATTTATCTCAATACCTTTTGAATTGCGTTTTTGGCATTTTGGAAGCTTGTTGTGATGAATGCCCAACTTATTGGATCTGCACTTTCAGTGTTCAATTTGTTTTTACCATCTGTGACGGATCCTAGGCTTCTTCATGCTGTTGTAACACATTTGTTTTGTGCTTGCAGTGCTTTATTTTTGGCTTTTCCCCTTTTGGCTTATCTTGCATGGGTTGCGAGGGCTATTTGCATTATTTTCAACACCGTTTGGAGTCTTTGTCAATATTTTGTTGAGCTCTTTCATTCTGTCTTGAAGTTGAAAGCCACATCTTGTATTGTCAAATGTTGCTACAACTTGGGAACCTATGCAGCTGACTTTCTTTTTCTTGAGATAGTGATTTATAGAGGCCCCCGCAAAGTTAAGATGTGTCAAGACTCAAATGTAAGGGCATAGCAATTTTTGGTAGAATTTTGGTGCTTTCTTTGTGTGCCTAGTATAATTGTTCAATTCTAGCCTTGACCATTTTTATTTATCTTGCTTTCTGTTAAACTTAGATCTGAATTCTAATTTTCCTGTAAGTTAATATCAGATTTCAGTTGGGGGAACCAGAAAATTTATGATTCTTTAGCTTCTTGATTTCTTGTTAGTTTTCAATCCTCAAGAGTCACAAAATTTAGATAGCTCATCTACTTCTAAAATCTTGGTTTTAGCTCTGAAAGTTTTCGAAATTGGAGGCTGATTCATAGATCTGAATTGGAAACTATCTCGCATTTGTCATTCTTCATTCCTTTTGTCGTTAAGTCTGTGAAGGTAAAAGAACTTGCTGTTTGGGTTCTTTTTTTGCATTTGGTAAAAGTAAAACCATTTTAAATTGGACAAGCATCCTAGAATAGAAATTAAGGAACAGAAATTTAAACTGTTTCATTCATCTTAAGATCTTGGTAAACCTACTGTGAGATCCTGCACGTTGCTTGCTGTTTGCATTGGAATCAGAAATCATACCTTTGCTTATGGTTGAAAAAACATGGGAGGAAGTTAATTTCTTTTATTGTTTTCTAGAATTTAAGCATTGACTAGATAACAAAAAGTCAAACAGAAAGGAATTAGTTGGGAGTCCTATTGGACAAGACTGAACATAACATTTCATGCTTTTTTACATGGAAAGATCACCTAAATTTTCAAACTAAGACTCTCTTTTGCTCACTACTTTCTACATCTAAATCCTATCTTTCTTTCTTTTTCTTCTTGTGATTTAGCCCTCAATTGAGTCTATTTCTTATTATATCTGGCGAACCTACTCTTATAGTCTTTTGGTCCCTGACTGTCTATCATCAATCTTGTAAGATCTGCTTGTGGCTAGGAGATTTACTAGTTCCCTCACTACACATAATTTTTATATTTTATTTTCTATTAGATCATATTTATGTTTATGAAGCCCAGTATTTCAGGGCTGTAACGTTGGCTAGTAAAGATTTGATCTGAGCTATGATTAACCTTTAGTTCTATTAACAAAACTTTAAAGTAGCCTCTTACTTACATCTGTTAGTTCTTATCGGGTAGCAAACTTCATGTGTGTGGCTATCATCTTAGTAATGAAGTTCATACGCCATGTGGTGTATGAGGGAAAATGGTATGCAGCGGTGTTGCCTTCTTTAGTTCATGTTAGAAGTTTTCTTCAGTTCTCACAAGTAAAAGTCATTGAACTCGTGGAGAAGCTCTTGTTACTAGTCTTTGGAACTCTAACATAGCGTATTTTTTAACATGTGCTTTAAGCCAATAGCTAATCAATTCTCAAGAATATTATTGCAAAAGGTCTTTGTGTCATTGCTTGAGCTTGAGCTTTAAATTATTCAAATTTTGATGCATTGAATGCATTGTATAGCCTCGGTTATTGTCCATTGACTGCCAGTAATGTTTTGCAAATTCTTTGAAATTTGGGTGCTGTAACCACAGTTTTTTCAAACGTGAAAGGAATTTTAGCAGGCTCTTAGTGATGCAAGATTTCCTATGCAATGGGCCAGAGATAAAGATTGTGCCATTAAGTATTACAGCACTTGGTAGTTGACTATCCTGATTAAATAGAAAACGACCTAGTTGTCCTGTTACATACACTTCTTCCGTTTTGCAAATGGCCCACGTGGGAAATCCATACTTGAGATAAAGGTCAATTGGCTTATTATTGTTATTTTTTGATAGTTAAACGCTTTTGACCAGAGCTTAGAACCGGGGGGTTCTTGGGTCCCCTCCCTTAACAGTACTAATGTCCTCAGACAAGATATTACAATTAATCCATCACAATCACAAACCACGACCACTGAGCCCGCACCGACGATGCAATTTTTCCGCCACCGCCGTTTTTAGAGCCACCAGCCACCGCCAACGCCAATGCCGACGATGCAAAGTCCGCCACCGCCGATAGGAACCACCAGCTGCAACCACCGGTGATGCAACACCCGCCACCACCGATAAACCACCCCGAAGGGATCGCCAACGGGTTTGAACCTGGGTGGATCTGGACACAACCGTCCGTCTTAACCAATCCACCCAAACCCCATTGGCGTCAATTGGCTTATTATTATATACAGATATATCCAACTTTTTAGCAGGAATACTAAATTGTATTAACATCACGTCCTAAATGCTAATGAGAACTTGGGATTGGCTTCCTTAAAGCATTTGCAACGGTCCTCTCTGGCTTTAAGAGGTGTTGGAACATAGACACCAACCAAGTCAAAATCTTTTTGGAACAAACCTGAGAACATGTGTATTCAATGATCCAATTTGTGGATTGTCAGGATGAATGTTGACTTCTGTATTTTTTTATATTTCTGAATGTTGACCGCACCTCCTGCTACTCATTATGGAGCCATCAAAAACTGATTTTTTAAAGTATGCTGCAATAGAAACATCAAATATCACCCATCGAGCGAGGGAGAAGCTTATTTTGTAGCTCTATTGTTTAGGAGTATCTATAATTACTTGTCTTGTGCCTAATTATGTGGGATTGACTCACCTAATGAACTACCATAATTATGAGCAGTCGTACCTGTTTGGAAGTGCAGACCATAAGAATATTTTCCTAATAGAAAGTCATCCACAAGAAAGCTTTGCTCATTGCATGCCTAGATTGAGCATGTTCATCTGGGTTGCATTCTGGCAAATGTATAATATTGCTTTTAAATTGTTATGTTCTGCTATCTATAGGTACAGGCTTCTACATGTTAATATCTCATGAGGCTTATGGTGGACAGAGTTATTCTTAAGCATGAAAATAAAAGCAAACATGCCATGTCTTGCGAGTCACCTGAAAATAGTTACTTTAATCATTTATGGGATAAAAATGTTTACTGACTAAATACTTCCTCGTCATGTATACTGCACTTAGACTATGTATAGGAAGATCATGTCCCTTCCTCAAAACCGATCCCCTTCTGAAAAAGACTATTTAGGTATCCAAAGAGATTCCTCCATAATAATATTTTCTAGTTAATGTGTTTTGTTGTAAAATTCTTGTGTCTTCCCAGTTTCAAGGCATGACAATAATATGTTGATGTGAGCGAAGTTACTATTTGATTACTGGTGAAAGACTTAACTCATTCTAGTTTTGGATATGCCAATGACTATGCAGAAATGTCCCTCAGCTTGTAGAGGCATTAAGTGCAGATGGATCAGCATGCAAACAAATTCAAACATCCAAAGAAACAGTTCTATCTGGTTTGTCTCATATATCCGACCTGTTATTCTAAATATTTATGAATAGAAAATTGTTCTTGGTTTCTATAATTTTGTTACAAGTTTTACCATTTTAAGATCGCATTGAAACATTTTCCTTTTCTTGTTTGTCTGAACATCTGAAATTATTGTCAGGCTCAAATTGGATATCGCCATCAGAAAGATATGCTCTTGTCCCAGATGAATCTGTAAGCAAGTCTTGTCTTGGCATATTTTCCTGCATCTTTCCATTTATTTTATTTTATTATTGTAGGTATAATGACCTGTTAATTACAAATTTAACACACATATTTCCTAAAAAGGTCTATTAAGCTCCTCATCCTGTCATACCATCTAGGATCTGGTGTGCTCTGCCACAGGGTTGAAAACCAATGAAAGTAGGCACTGTATGGCATAAGAAACTTAGACAAATTAAAACCAAAATTTAAAAAAACTTACGTAGGTATTGAGTCAAAACACTTGGATCATGAATTCTTTAAATTTCTCTTCCAAGATGATTACAGGAGTTTAAGCAGACTTCCTGACAGGTTTTGAGAGACGTCTTGAAATGAAAAACTAAAAACTTAGCAGCTGTATTGAAAACTAAGTTTTAAAATCCACTAAACTATGCAGATTTCAACTAGGGTTTCCATACAGAAACAAAATGATGTGCTAAATTGAAAGATTGGTATATAAGCACATCAAAATATGCCCAGCGTCTCAAGTGAAATGAGATCCATGGGGATCAAAGCATCATTTTGAAGCTTCTTCAATTAAGACTGTTGGATGACACTCACAAAGCAAGCTGGAGTCATCAGTCGCAGTGTCTATTAGGTTTAAGGTCATTCATACATTGTATCTGACTGAAATTTTGTTACCGGCATGTGAAACACATTAAAGTCTTAAGTGAATTAACAGCCCTCGGGATCAAGATGAATATTCATGGGACTGTGGTCCTGCATTACAGCCATAGTTTTTCGTACTTGAAAAGTGGCTGCAATAACATAACATTGCCAGGTCAAATATTTTTGGCAAAACATGTCCATATAGAATACACGCTTATAATGCAGCTGAAGGCCTGGAAAGTCTTTAAGAAAGTGATAGAAATACCAAACACGGCTTGAATAGTTTTGAATTGTTTGAAGGACCCTAGCTGCTACAGAGGACAGAACCATCTGTGATTATTGAAGAACTATATATCTGGCTAGTGCATTGTTCTCGCATAAATAAAGTATTTTAAGATATGCTAGCTGGTAAAAAAAGAAAAACCACTAGCATGTCAAGATGGTTTTCTTTAATGCCGAGTGACATTGTAGGGGTTTAGAATTATCATTTAAAAGTAATAACAGCCTATAGATCCAAAAGTGGTTCTAATACAAAATATGACTTATTTGTTTATCAGCCCCTTGGACTTGCAAGTAAAGACTTGAAGAATGAGAGCCTCATTTTGAAGACATCTATCTATTTCCTGTTCATAGCTAGTAGGATTAACTCTAAGTATCTCCAGCCTAATGGCTGGCCACATTGCATTAATAGAGGATTTATATAGCTGAACATCTAGCATAGTGACATGACAATCATAAACTTTCTCATAAAATTGAAGTTCAACTCATTTTTGTGTTATACAGCTGATTTATATCAAAATGATGGAGAAACCGGTCAATGAGCTGTTTTGGAAAGAGTGAATTGCCTGGGAAGTTTATGGATCCACTTTGATGCTTTTCTTCTCAAAGACCTAGGGAACATTTTCATTATGAGGTCAAGATACATGTATATAAAGCAAGTAAAAAAGAAGACATCAATATTGGAGGGGTCTTCCTCCTTGGCTCCAGAAAATTTAGGAAGCTCAAGAAGGTGGTTCAGCATGGTAACATAGGCAGAATCCAGATACCGAAGGGGGACTTAAAATTGGCCGTGTACCAACCTTTACATCCCATCAAAGGCCTAGAGAAATGTCGGGGTTTGATAGGAGGTAGGTTAATACTTGGTGGAGCAGGAACCCCCTGCAGAACTTGGATATTTTGCGCACAGATTGCAGTTGGTACTGCAGAATGTGTATGCTGGAAGACTGCTGCAAAAGTAGCTTGGGCTTGACCTGTTGAAACACCTGACATGGCTAATACAGGGACAAATATAGTTGGATGTTCAAGGTGGCTGAACATGGATGTGATAGTTTGAAGAATGTTCAAGGTGGCGAAATCAGAGAGGAAAGTACGGGTTGCATAAGTTGTCACAGATGAGCACCCAAAGGCATAACTTGTACAGGGGTGAGGGACTGCAAACAGATTGGTAGAACCTTCAACACCAAACATTAAGGCACTAGAAGTTGCAGAGAGAATTCAAGAGATAGGAATGTGTTGAGATACGGGCTGACCACTTTCTTGATTGGGTGTGAGCATTGGGTTCAACACTAACATCAAACGTAGGGACAGCTTCACACTTCACTAATAGGAAAGGGGGCAATATATTGTAGGACTGAAGTTTCTCCTTTCTAACCCTGTCCATCCATTTACATCATAATTATGCTAAATTTCATAACGTCAATGGTTTTGGAGTCAAACCCTAAAAACCTAGCTAAAAGAGGTCCAACGCATAATGACATGTGCATAGATAGGTCACATGATGCAAGTAAACATATGCAGACACATCATTGGAAGTGCAATAACTTGCTTCCATTTTGGATCTCTAAATTGGACACGAGAACAGAGATGACTTCCAAACTTATGTATAGGTTCCTGAAGATGTCAACTATTAGATGCAGTCTAGGGAATGTTTGATGCTGTAAGCCCAGTTCAAAAAGATCAGAATGTTGTGTGCCACCTTCTGAGCTTAAAGGCAACATTTGCGCGAGTATTATTTTGGGTCAAATAATTGATTGTTAAGGACCTCCCCTCGTGATTTGAGACTAACAGTGCCTCTAATTCTGTACCACTAGAGGCACAACATGGCCTAATTGTTGGGAGACATTATTTGACTAGGTATCAGAAGGTGGAGCGATTGTGGTGTTCCAAAGAAGGCAGCATTTCATTCAAAATAGTCAGAGAAGTCAAAATTATATCTTTGCTGATGTCACAATCCAAATCATTGACATCAACATTTCTTAGAGCACACAAGCTACAGATTACCAGGAGACAGAATATTGAATGATTACGGGGAAAAATGATTAGCATGTCATTCACTATACACATTCAATTTCATATTTTCATTTTCCCAGTGCCAACAGCTAAAATGATGTTGGCAGGGTGGCCCAGTCAACAAGGAAATGTGTAACAAATTCAAGAAATCTTTTTTGTATTGGCAGTCGTACAAAAATTACTTCATGTCATAAACAGGTGATGATGGTGTCATAATGATGGTTTATGATGTCATATTAAACCCTTTGATGGCATCACTTGGTTCATATATCGCCTTATTTGGGTATGATGCCTTTTCCGGTGGTTACTTGTAATATGTTTAGGACCTGATCCAAGCTGCAATTGTTGTGTGGGAAACCAGCTCATAAAGAATATTCAGACTACCTTGTGACTCTTACTATGTTCTCTTTCCTCTTTGCAACTTCAACAGAAACAAAAAAATTAATTGCATACATGGCCTAAGCAACCACCAATCTTAACACCTTCAAAGTCATCCCCAAACAGAACCATCATGGCAGCTTACCTTCTGTCAAACAGTTGATCACTTCTGTTGATGGTCCATTTTTGTACTACATCTCAATCAGCATACAAGGGTGGTGCCCGAGCAAGGTACCTTAACAAGGATCAGCAAATTTGGTCCATGAGTGAAGAACATTTTGGTGTCTAATATAAGAGCACGAGTACTCTGCCCTGCTGAAAAGTCACTCTAGTACAATAGCTAAATACCCCACAAGTTGGGTGATTCCAAATGATATTTAGGTCATTTGCTCTTCTAGTTTGCTTTACAAATATATAAGATGAATGGGCACGATACCGTCAACTCTTGAGCTGAACTTATAAAATTGCAACATTACTAAAATGACTAACACAAAGCAATTTGAACAAATGGAGAAAACAGGAGTAATACTTTACTAAACTAGTATTTGGATTACAAACATTTATCACAATTAGGTACAGGGTTATATATCTGTCAATAAACTTGACTTTTGAGAGATTGGTTTCTACACAAGAAAATGCAAAAAAAAATACACTTGTGCAAGAATTATTTTCAAGATGCAAGGAGATGTGCATGCATTAAGGTATTTTGTTCTCTTTTTGCAGGGTAGTGGCCAATTTCCTTTGGGTCCTAAGGTCTCTTGTGCTGATGCGAGTGTCCCAAATTCTGATATTAAGCGTATACGGACTGGACAGTGAAGTAGTAATATCTCGTGCATATTTACTATCAAATAGCTTTACTGCTTTGAAGTCGTATATAGTAAGTGATCTGGTAATACATTGTGATTAATCCGTTACAGAAGTTGCGAAGTTAATGTTTTCAGTCCTCGGCAAGCTCTCAGAAGTGAAATGATAGCAATTGTGGAAATGTTTATGACATACTTTTGGAACTTGTATGCATCCACTTGAGACTTAGAAACGATTCTTATGCTGCTTGGTTATGATCTTTTTGTAGTAGGCGATTTGTTGTTGCTACACATGATGTAGACTTCTAGAAACAAATGAGCAATGTTGTTAGACAAGCCTTTGTGATGTATTAAACTAATGGAATTGAGTTATCTACTAGATAGATTGGGTTTAGACAGCATTTTATTTCATGTAAATCTATGGGAAAATCACTTCATAAAAAAGTTTAGAAATTCACTCAAGTATTCTTTTCAGTTAAGTGACCGTTGAAATTTTAGTTTTGATTGTGCTGAAGAGATTGATGGGCTGTAAAGTATAATATTTAAGAACGGTTGGAACCCTTGTTCCGTAGAAACGAGAAGAGCCACTCTTTATAACAAGAAAATGTAGAACAACATAAGCATGGCCTCTTTTAAACATGGCGATCTTAACAGAGCAGTTTTCTGTTTGCCTTATTTATGTTCTTAATGTTAAAAATCATTAGAAAAGTAACTTCTACATATCTGAAGATGGTAGCACCATAGTTCAAAAACTCGTATTCAGCAATTAAAAGGCAGCCCAAAATTTTGACATGGACTCGGGATTTGGGGGTACTCAACAGCTTTATTGCTATTTAAAAAAATATGAAGTCATAAAATAAACTTAATAAAATGTAAAACATTGTTAAATGACATGAGAAATGAATGTAGGGAATGCATACTTATAATTTCTATTAATCTTCGACCAAATGAAAATACAAATATACATATTGCATTTCATCTCTAGTGCCTAGTATGTATTAAAAAGTGGTAGGCAACTGTAGGCTGTGCAATCGTGTTTACCTTGTCCCTTGTTAAAGTGATCCAAAAATTGCCAAAAGCCCCTAGTTCCACTAATTGTGCATTGTATTCGTGAATTGCAGAGAAAAACGTAGAAATAAGCATAAAATTGTTTTAATTTCATCATGTGCATTTATTGTCTACTAAGTTGAGTCGCGGCAACTTTTCCCGAGCGATCGTCGTTATTACTCGGCAAAATCTCCGATAAATCACTAAAACCATGCTTGTGATTTTGAATCTATTGGTAGCACTCCTAGACATTTAAGTGAAATTTCTTAGAGAATCTCCTTTGGCGTTTTGCATCTTATGCATTTAAAAATGGATTTATCTAATAACATTCTAGACATGCAAATAATGCCCTTGAATAGATAGAAAAATGTTATCGTGTTCTCTCGAGCTTTATTTCTATTGTGTCTCCATGCGTTACGCATTTGTATGTATTGCTTATTTGATGGATTTATGTCATAAACGTTTATGGTGATTTTGTGATGGGGCCAACAATGAGAAAAATATCTCCTTTAGAAGAAAGAAAAACTTTGTAAATTGTCGTGCTTGTACAATTGAAGTAAAGAGGCTGGTAAAATATCCGACTTCTATTACATTGTTGTTTGTTCCACAAAAAAAAATGTGTTTTATGATTTCGTGTAGGGCCACACAACATGTATTTGAGAGGGACTTTCTTAGAAATATTTAAATTTGGTGATTTTAAATAAACAAAACGAATAGATTCAAGGTGGACCATTATTTTTTAGAATTAGGTCATATATTTTTTCCACATATTTATCATCATCATTTGATTGGTTAGATTGTTTGAAATGACTAGAAGTGACTTTTTTTTTAGGGCACTTTTTTTTCAAAATGCAAGTGGAAAAAGGATAGGTACTAACTCCTTACTTTCTATCTACCCTCACAAGTATTGGGCCATGCTCAATATTTGGCTCCTCTCCTTTAGTAATTGCATTCACTAATTTTTCATGAGCTCAAAATTAGGCTTTGTTAGGCAACTTTAGCCTTCCGATGAGTTACAAAATTTGTAATGGACTTTTACAAGTTATTAATAAACAATGCCATAAGGAAAATCGAGTACATGTATGTTGCTTGATTTATATAGCGTTAAAGTTGCTAACATGCCATTTTAGAGTCATTTACATGTGCAATGAGAGCTAATCCTAAAGTAAAATGTCCCACATGCTTCAAAAGACTAAAGATTGAATCCTTGGGCAACTTGAAGGTGGCCCCTACACTTTCTGAAGCATATGCAATTAGGACTCTAAATAAGTACTACCTTAGACTATGCAATGTTATGAAGTGTCCCGACTCTTGATTGACTCATGCAACTTCTCTACGTGGAAGCAATTAGTTTAATTGATCATCTCTAAGGAAATAACAATTTGCATAAACATGAGATAAATCAATTGGCTGCAAATTTTGTTAGTCTATTCCAATGAAAATCATAAGAACATCACACCCAACTACTTCATAAGGGCGTGTTCTTATAGAACCAAGTACCACCCACTTACGTTTATCAGTAGCCTTCTAAATTAAGTGTCCTTATCCTCTAAGCAAGATAAAACCCAAATGTTCCTTAATTCACTTATAATCGGGCTTTCTTCTTTGCAATAATCGGTTTAAATTTGAATTCTTGTGCTCGCAAAGATCATGCACATGCTACATCTTTGTGCAAAAGATTGTGTCCTAGCCTAGCAAGTGAGTCCTTGCACATCTATTCAAATGAACTTACATGACTTTGTGGTTTCAAAGGTAGACATGCACATTGAGATGAACCTCTATTGCTAATGTGATTCCCTAGAAATTACTTATGTGATACCGTGCACAAAAGATGTGATTATTTGTACACAAATCAAATGGTGATGTAAAATTAATTGTGTAATGTCTCTTTATCTTACACCAAGTGATCTAATCTCATGTCAAGCATCTAAAGCACTATGCCATCTATTTGAAGATATGCATTACTTTGCAAAGATGTTGCAATGAATGTTGAATTTGCATTTCTTGCACATGGCCATTTCTCACGCCAAACATATTTATGTGTTATATTATTGAAATATTAACTTGCGCCAACTAATGAAAGATATTTTGGATTCTAGGAGATACTTCAAACCTATTGGAATCTTGATATGCTGCAAAATTCAATGATATGAAAATGTACAAAATCTACTCTAATTGTTTATGGTTAAGGTAGATTGCTTGTGAACTAGGGACACTCCTACACCATACACCTTGAGTAAGAAAAATGTTCCAAAGCTCTTGCTCTTGTGAGTTTTTGAATGGTAGTCCATGTCTTGTTGCTTTGGTTGCGTTGATCCATGTTGTCGCCAATATCTATGTGTTTCCATTTAACCAAGTATTCTTTATATCCCCTATTGTGCACCATTCTTGGTTTGGTGCCTATTATCCTTGTTTCTTCATCCCACTCTTTCTATAACATTTGTGTTATCCAAACAACTAAATCTTGATCTATGCTTTCTTCACTACTATTCAAAATAAGGATCTTAATCCGCCACATTGAAAATGTTTGAAATATGCATACTCGTTGGCAATTCAATCACATATACATTGGATGTAAATGTCATGAAGACTTTTCACGGTCTTTTCTTCTTCCACTTTAGCTTATCATATAAACCTTTAGGAAACCTTTCCTTCCACAAATATGCTAAGATTGTGTTTCCAACATAAAATCCAACTTATTTTTTTCTTTATATTTGCACAGTTCTTATACAATGTGTTACTTTTCTCCAACTATTTGTGCATTTGTTACACTTTGTACATGTATTCTACAAAAGTTTTAGTGCTTGCACTTTTTCTTTCATCGCCTCTCATGCTTAACAATTATGCAACTCTTCATAGACTATTACCATACGCAATCTGTAGTTGTGTTTTCTGTGTTTTTGTTCACTAAATTATTAAATGCAAATTTTGCATGTCATTATTGATTCCCATGTCCTAAATTTATCTCCAACAAAACATCTTAGAAGGTTACCCAAATTTCTATTTAAAACTTTTGTTTGTCCATTTGTTTGTGGATGATATTTTGAATTGAATTTTGACTTTTTATACAACTTCTATAAGGTCCTCCATATATGTCCAACAAACTTTATACACATGTTTGAGAATATTCTATGCGGTAAACCACACAATCTTACAATTTCCCTAAAAATAACTTTGCAATGTCTACTTCATCAATTTGTCTTTGTATATGCCATAAGTGTCATCTTGGAAAATCTATTATGTACAACCTAAAACTAAATCCATAGTAATGTCTTCATATGGCTTCTCTAGCATAGGAAATGGTCGATACAACTTTTTACTTGAATTCTCCATTTTGCCAATTGAAAAACACTACACTCTTGCACAAACTTTTGTACATTTGTAACGATCTTAGGATCGTAGTAATTTTCTACCACCTATGCATAAGTTGTTATTTCCAAAATGACTTATTAGACCTCTGCAATGTTCTTCTTTAACCAATTTTCTCACATTGATCCTTAATGAAATAATCCACCAAGATGTTTTGTTTACACTTACTTGGTTTTGCTCATGCATGACATGCTTCCTTAATATCCTTGTTATCCTTGTATCAATCCTTCATAGAATCAAATACTATGACTTCCATTTGTATTTCAATCAATAAAACATTTCTCCCGCTCAATGCATCAACTATGTTTGACTTACCACTTATGTGGTTTAGCACAAATGCATAACTATGTAGAAAGTCTACCCACCTCATGTGTCTCTAGGTCAATTCAATGCATCAAAAATTGTTTGACTTACCACTTATGTGTTTTAGCACAAATGAATAACTATGTAGAAATTCTACCCACTTCATGTGTCTCTAATTCAATTGATAAATTGTATTGTTAGATGATTTGTATATAAAACAAATTCTTTAAGCAACATATAAAGTCTCAATTTCCTAAGTACATGCGAGAATTGCATACAAATCCTGACAATTTATTGAATATTTTTGCTTTGCATCATTTAGTTTCTCATTGAAGTATGTCTTCGGTCTTTATTCTTGACTCAATATTGCACCAAGTACCACTCAATTTGCATCCCGATCAACATGAAAAACTTGGAGAAAATTGCCAAAGCTAACACTAGTTGCTCAATCACTTTCCTCTTCAATTTCTCAATACTTTCCTCTACTGCTTTGTATCCATGTCTTTTTATCTCCTTGCATGACCTCTGTAGAAACTCAACTATCCATACAAATTCTTCCCTAAAGAGGACTCCTAGGTTTTGACCAATCCAATATGTTTTTAATCTATCTTCAAGCCTTCTTAGGATATTACAAAATCCAAATATACGAGTTCCTCTCATAAAGCAAATTTTCTTGAATTTATCTACTTTTCTTCTTGTGAATGTTGCAACACTTTCAACAAGTACATCAAATGTTCCCCCTTTTTCATGTTAAATATCAACATGTCATGAAGATAAGCTATGAAAAACTCACACAAAATGGTTTAAGGACCTCATTTATGAGTCACATGAATGTACTTTGTGCATTATTCAACCCCAATGACATAACATACCGCTCATACAATTCATTTTGTGTTTTGAATTGGAGACTTCTTTTCATCTCCTTCCCTTATGCATATCTAGTAATATCCACTCTTCAATTATATCTTCGTGAAATACGTGATCCATTGAGACAATCAATCATGTTATTTATTCATGGCAATGAGAATCATACTTGATTTTAATCATGTTAATTGCTTGGTTGCTAGTGCACATTCTCCATTATTTATTTTTCTTTGCACGAGCTTGAAGATACTTTGATCAACCCTTTATCTAACATCTGCTCTCCCGAACTTGTTCTTACTTTGACATTCTCCTTCTATGTCAACCAATATGTCACTTTGCTTGGAACTCTTACACCTAGAATCAAGTCCATGTGACGACTTTTACTCCTCATTGGTGGTAATTCATTTGGTAGGTCTTCAAAGATAACCTTTACAAACTCGCTCAACAAGTCCTTCACTTCATGCAGATGTTCTTCTTCCCCTACTACATGCACACCATGTGTAGGCTTAGTTATGAATGCAAAACACTCATTTTCCATCTCTCTTAGGAATTATTTTCCCAAAATCATCAAGATCTGCAAACTCTTGTTCACCTCTTTACCCTTTTCCTTCAAAGGATTGAGATTCTACTCCCTTCCATCCTTCACCAATGTGTAGGTGTTTGCATGACCATCATAATATGTCTTTGTATCATACTACCAAGGTCTACCAAGTGAATATGACAAATATGCATAGGCATTACATTGCACATTACCTCATCCTTATATACACCAATCTAGAAATTCACTAGATCTTGCTCGTTTACCAAGATCTAATGTCCCTTCAACAACTAAGAGATTTGCAGGGATTTGGATGCATAATCCTATTTAGACCCAATTTATATACCATCTCTTCCAAAGTTGTCGATATGGTTGGTATCCACAATTACCTTGCGAGATGTTTCCTCCAGAGTTAAATGAGGCTTTGAACATATACTTCCACTATTTCGCTATGTAGGACTATTCTCATATTTTTCTAGCTTCAACAAAACTCTCTTCATCATAAGATCTTCTCTAAAATATGGCTCCTTCATCGTGAACATGTGCAATACTCTCATCTTCGATTACACGACATGTGGACTGACATTGTCAATTATACCACCATCATTATGTGTGTAGGAACTTAAATGTTTTATGCATATTCTCTCTACATTTGAAACATGTGGCATGAATGTGCACCCACAACCTCGACCAAAGTATCCTCAACCTTGGTTAGAGTTTTCTTTTCCACTTTGTGGACCATCATTGCATTGAGATGTGTTTGCTTCACTTCCTTGCAAAGAATTTCCTTTGTTGACACCTTATCTACAACCATGTTGAATCTTTACCTAGTGTTGTTCCTTGTCTACAGGAAAATTTTCTTCCTCCTTCAATGCACACTAATAGACTTCTTAAAAAAACACTTTTGAATCATATCAATCTCATCTTGGATAGATATACCCAATTTGTTCACATAATATGATATCTTCTTGGTATCATCCTCAACATGATCCATTTTGACAATGGGTTTGTAGAATTACTATGTGTAATCTTCTACATTCAAATACTATTGCATGTTCTAGAACTATGAAATCAACCTAGTGGCAATTTACAAGCACGAGCTTAGTCTTCAACATAGTTACCAATATATCCCAATTCGTTATCTTGTCTTTACCCGTATGCACTCTCTATTTGAACATGCTCCCACTATAAAAATGTGTGGCCCTTCAACTTAGTGTAGGAAAACTTAACTTTATTAGAATTTTGCACACCTTTATACACAAAATATTTTCCCAACTTATTGACCCAATTGATTAGCTTGTTGGGATTTAGACTTTCATAGTAATTTGGAATAGACAACTTGAGCTCACTTCCCATTCTCATGAATGCATGCAAGAATCTATCTTCTTGTTCATCAATATGTTATTCCACAACTTGATCTTCAAGTTCTTCCATGACAACTTCATCATTACTCATGTCTTCATCCACCACAACACCTTGGAATTAAGTAGATTCCATAGTCTCCAAATGAAATTTCATTTCTCTCATCAACTCCACCAATTTTTAAACTCTTAGAGCTCTACATGTTCTTACGACTCTTGTCTCATTTATGTGTCATTTCTTTATCCTCTATATCAAGTACTTGCAGTCCTCACAACGTCTACACCTTCTACCCAACTCTTTTCACAGGATAATGTCTTCACCATTTTCTATCCACACTTGTGAATGTGGAAATCGAATGATATGTGCTCACTCGCAAGGAAAAAACTTGTGCTTTAATACCAAATGATGAAACCTCGGTTAGGGATTCCAATTATGTAGTGCCTTAGACCACACAATGTTATGAAACAACATGACTCTTGATCTACTTGTAGCCTTTACCCACATAAACAATTAGTTCAACGACATTTTATTGATCATCTATGAGGAAACGACAATTTACATAAACATGAGACCAATCACAACAGATAGAGCCTCTACACAATTCTTGTGAAGACTCAACAATACTAATAATATGAGTAGATCGACTAACAAAAATAAAGTTACTTTATTCCAATGACAATCTTAAGAGCATCACACTCAACTCCTTGTTAAATCGAACCCTCTAGCTCTAGCTCCTTGTTCAAGCATAAGGATGAGTTAACTCCTTTCTCAAGTACAAGGGCGAGTTCTTATAGAGCCAAACATCACCTAGCTATAATATTGTTGCACAACTATAAGTTACCCATATGTCATACATTAAAGCCTCCTAAATTATGTGTCCCCGTCCTCTATGCAAGATAAGGCCCAAATATTCCTAAACACACTTACAATCATAACACAACTTACAAAATTTGAGTCATGCTAACATTTATAATTATAGATTAGGTGAATCTTCATCGACTCCTCCCACACAACAAACAATTCAAATTTGTGTTCTCGCACTTTTAAAGATCACTCATGCTACATCTTTGCACACAAGATTATGTTGTAGCCTTCTAAGTGAATCCTTGTATGTTTTCTCAAATGAAATTATATGAATTTTGGTTTCAAACGTAGATATGCACCATTTAGATGAACCTATGTTGGTAACACGCACCACAGGAAATGGCACGTGATATTGCACATGAAAGAATAGAATCTTTAGACACAAATCTACAAGTGCTCAAAATTTATCTATTTGAATTATCATGATTTTGTGCCAAGCATGTAAATCATTATGACATCCATTTGAAAACATGCATTGCCAAAAATATGACATGATGCATGTTGACCCTCCATTTTTGCACACAATCTTTTCTATTGAAAAACACTTTTTTTGCACCATTGAAATACTAACTAGTACCAACTCTTGGAAGATTTTTTGATTCTAGAATATTACTAAAATCCTATTGTTATGTCACAAATCACAATGATTAGGAAAACATGCAAAATTTACTCAAACTATTTTTTGTTCAATACAAATTGCATGTGAACCTAGATGCTCCTACATCATACACCTTAGGTAAGAAAAATGTTCCATGATCTCCATCTCATGTGAGCTTTGTAAATGGTACTCCATATCTTGTTTCTTTAATTGTGTTGGTCCATGTTGCATCTTGAATATCTCTACTTTTCTTTTAGTATTATTTGTAACTCATGTTGTGTATCATCCTTAGTCTTGTGTCTATTTTGAATATGATTATTGTTTTACTCAATGATATAACAAAAATATACTTTTTGTAAAACCCTATATTGTAGTGTAATAACTAATAAATAAAGCAATGAAGTACATATCTGACCTAAGCAATAAGAAAAATTGAAACTTGAAACCCTAAGTACAAGAGATGGAATAAGATACTTAGATGATTTTGCCATTAATCCCAAGGTATGCCAAGATGGAAAATTGTTGAACAGGGAGGATGAATATGTTACAACCGCACATAGAAATTTGTAGAACTATTGGAACATGCTAGACTGGGGCTCTTAGATCAGGTCAAGGATGCTTGGGTGTTGTAGACCACTGTTGGGCACCCGTGACTGATCATAACCTCATAAAATAATTTTTACAATGTTGCTACCCTTCGTTGTTGATCGCTCGTATGTCACATTAATTCTACAAGATTCACCTATAACATGCAAATAGAAAGAGCACCTGCAAAACCCCAAAAACATCAAATCCTAAAAAGAAAAATATGTAAATGGGAATTCATACTGACCCCACCGATCACCCAACAGAGTGAGATTACAACCGAGCACTTTGCTACATTTTAGACGCCATGTAGTTATGTGTGTGTGACAAATTGTGCCCTAGGTGGCTCTTATGTCAAACACACTTGAATAACAAACAATAGCTAGATGTAGAGATGTAAGTAGATGTGTGGATGTCAAAATGAACTTATCATCCTATGAAGTATATGCGGAAGAATGCAATCCCTTGTCCCTTGTGTGAATCTAGATGGATTCTTTAATGATCTTAGAATGCCTTTTGAATGCAACCTTAGGTGGTGATGGTAAATGCTTAGTGATTGGTTTTTATTATGGTCACATAGCTTTGTATTTATATTATTCCCTTTTTTGAATTTTGTAATTAACTACTAAAAGGTTGACCCATAAGAAAACAAGATGCACAACGGTTAGAAGAGGCTAAAAAGAGGCAAGTAAGATATAAAGAGGTCATGGACGCCTAGAGGGGACGAGGGTGCACGAGCGTCGGCGTCTGGCTAGGCGTTGGTGTCAGGACATAGAAAATCTAAAGTATCAAAATTCATCTTGGGTAATAGGGTATGTAAGACCAAGAAGGAAACCAAAAAGAAAGCAAATAGGCCGAAGATAGTGATCAATTATTACTTTTCTCGCTTAGGAATCATATGAATGGTGGTATGTGATCAGGACCTAGAAATGTACCCAAATTGCATGATTTAGTGTCTACATTTTCCCCAATTTATGTTGTTTAGTGAATACTCGATAACATAAAGTAGATAAGATATGTGTACCTGATAACCATGTAGAAAAAGTGTGGAGTGATAAAAATGAAGTGTGGAAGCTAGAGAAGAGGAAGTGATCCTAGGGGTGAAAGCATATGTGTCTATGTCGCGTTGTACCTATTTTCATTTTCACTTGATGTGTTCAATCATGTGACTCTGCTTCTCGTTAGGACATGCTTGCAAAAGAGAAGAGTAAAAGAGTATTCAAATATGTGTATATGAAAAATTCTATCCAAATATGTAAAAAGTGTGTAAAAGTATATAAAAATGTGAAAAGGAACATGTGCACCTAATTTGTGATGAGTGAAAAGGATAGAAAAGATCCTGAATATGTTATAGAAGAAGCAAGTTTTTGGGAAATCTCATGCCAAGTACTAGTTTTTGGGCGATCCCACACCAAGTGCAAGTTTTTGGGCCAGTCTCATGCCACTACAAAAGAAGTGTAGGGAGAAAGGTCTAGTGTTATTCGCCATCCTTTGACTACTTCTGACGATTTATACACCGCTACATATGGTGTGATCATGCTTTGTTCAAATTTGATCCATTTGTATCCAGTTTAATCCAACGCGAATAGAAAATAAGAGAAAAAAATGAATGTTGATTGTTGGAAGATTGTACATGTATTGAGAAAACCAACTTGTGTAAATTATTGAAAACTCGTGTTGATTTGGAAAAAAAATGTTGTAATTGCGCCCCTGGTCATAGGCGCATAGAAAGGGTCAAGGGCGCTCGGGCGGTCATGTTTGTGTTTAGGAACCGACTTCCATGTTGTATTGAAGACCCAAGTCAGATTTTGGGCCATTTCTAAGACTCGAGACTGTGTTGTACCATTACTCAACTATGTTGTCTTGTGACTATGAATAGTTGAATGGGGTGACTGGTTCACCCAATGTATGCTTCCCTCATTTGGGGTACATGCGACATCGCTAGGAGGATGCATCCCAAAGGAGGACCGAATGTTGAACTGAAATTATAGCCTTGCGGGGGAAGGGAATGTGCTTGGTAGAAACCAAGGCACACACAAATATAGTGGCTGAAACATGTGTTAGTATAATCAAGACAAAGACGCATATAGAATATAATGTGTAATCTAGTAAGAAAGAAGATAATGTGGACTACGAAAAGTAGGTTTCAAACATGGGGCATCACTCACAATGTCGCAAAACAATCAAGGCTGAAACTTCCAAAATCATACAGTGCACACACAAGACAAAGGGAAAATCCCACAAACAATGGAAAATAAGGACAAATAATAGCAAGCAAAGTAACAGACAACCATGGTAGCAAATAGTTCCTACAAGACAAATGTTGCACATGAAACACCCGTTAGCATGTTAGAAAGATAAAAATTATGTCAAAGCGTGTATGATCCAATATAAGTAGTGTGCTTAGTAAGAATAGGAAGTAGTATAAATTGAAACAATAGCACATGTAGTGTGTACAAAAGTAGATGCCCCTAGGAGCCGTTGTGGGACTGGTAAGAGGTACATTGCCAAGCATCTATACTACATGTAATGATTTGTGTAAATGCTACATTCACAACTATAAGGCAAGTGAACTAGCATGTGTATATGATAAAGATAATGATATACAATGTATCTTTCTAATGTGTACATATAAACATAAGTAAGCAAGAGTAAATGCAACCAAGGAATGCAATATGTTGTGGATGTTTATGGAATGCAATGCAAAGTGAATGTGATAGGAGCAGCGTGCCCCCTGAGTGGATGCAGATGAGTATGTATGAGAAGAGGTTCATTTATAAAATAACCCTCAACAATCAATAATGAACCATAGAAGCAGTGCGTTATCGGAAATGGTTTGAATTGTGTGCTAGAAAGATATGACCAAAAAAGCATAGAGCGTAAAGAGTGAGTAAATGTGATGAGGCTCATTTTATAGATTCAAACCCTCAACACTTGAGTATGAATCGTGGAACTAGAGTGGGTCATTCGGTAGTGATGATGTGTGAGAATGTGATGTGAGAAATATGTGTCGAGTGTGATATGTGTCATGTTATGTGAGGCTCATGAATCTAGTATGCCCTCAACAGTCAAGTGTGAACCATAGCACGAGAGTGCATCATAAGGTAGTGAGTGTTGTTTATGTGTAGTATCACTTAAGATGCATAATGTTGAGTGGGTTCTTAAGTGGCTTACCCAAAAGAGTGGAAAGGTGATAAACGTCACCCCCCAATCTTGTCAATGATGATATAAGGACCGAGCCAGTTGGGCTTGAATTTTCCTTTGAGGGGAGCTTCAGTGTTTGTGTTTTTATGATTTTCTTTTAACACAAGGTCACCCACATTGAACTCACGAGGACAAGTTTTATGATTATATGCTTAGGCAATGCAGGATTGATATGCGCGAAGATGTTCAAGAGCTTGGACACGATGAGAGTCAAGCATTTCAAGCTCATGTAAGCACTTTTCACAATATTCATTGTCTTTAAGTATGCCTTTGAGTGAAATACATAATGATGGTATCTTGAGTTCTAGATAATGAGGGACTCGATTACCATAGACTAGCGAGAATGGGTGGCATTAGTGATCATACGCACACTAATGCGGTAAGCTTGGAGAGCATATAGGAGTTGATTATGTCAAGTCATTATTGCTAATGTTAACAATCTTGCGTAATATTTTGACGATGGTTTTATTGGTGGCCTTGGCTTGGCCATTTCCTGTGGGTAATAAGGAGTAGAGAATGATTGTTTGATTTTGAATTTTGCACAAAACTTTTTAACATCCTTATTTTTGAAAGAAGACCCATTATCAGTGATAATGGTAGAGGGAATGAAAAACGTGTAATGATGTGAGTAGTGATGAAATGAAAAATATCGAAGCTGGTTGTAGTGCGAAAATGGTGTTGCTTCGACCCATTTAGTAAAATATTTTATGACAATAATAATATATTTATGGCCATCAGTCGATTCAAGATTTATCATGCCAATAAGATCGAAACCCCATAAAGAAAGGGTCATGTTGGAACAATCAATTGGAGATCATATGTAGGCACATGGTGAAGATTTCCATGCTTTTGGAATTTATTACAGCGTTTAGTGTATTCTAGGCAGTCTTGCTCCATGGTAGGCCAATAATATCCCTGACGTAAGAGCTTATGTGACATAGCTTTGCCAGAGAAGTGGCCACCGCATAGATTGTCATGTATTTGAGAGATAGTGGTGGGGATGTCAGTGAGTCCGAGACATCGTAGCAAACGGTTGTCAAATGATTGTTTAAATAATTTCACCCCTATGATGATGTAACGTGTGGCCTCACGTGACAAGAAACCAACTTTATGAGGTTGGAGACCATCGAGAATGGTTTGTTGATAAATAAAGTTGTAAATTGGAGTGAACCATTCGGGGTTGTCATTACTATGTGTGATGACACAAGTTGCAAGAGGTGAAGTAGCAGTGGAAGGTTGTCATGCAGTATCGAGATGATGAACGTGGTTTGCTCAACAATGATGTTCTAAGGGATAAGCAATTCCACACTAGCCATAGCATCCGCATGACGATTATCTTTATGGGGATGGCAGTAAGAGAGTAAGACTCAAATGTAGCTAAGAGATCCTTAACAAGTGTATTATATGGAATTAGGTGTTCCTCTTTTGTGTGATATGTGTCATTAACTTGATTGATAATGAGTTATGAATCACCGTGTATGCAAGATATTTTGGATAAGGAGCTTTTGAGCGGTGGTAAGGCCGAGAATGAGGGCTTCATACTCAATGATGTTATTAGTACATAAAACCATAAATAGTGTGTAAAAGGGAGAGGATCACCATATGGAGTGATGAAGACTATTCTAGCCCCGACGCCAAAACGGAAATGAGAGCCGTCAAAATAATTTTTTTCATGTTTAAGTTGTGTATCATGGTGCCCCAAAGGGGCATGTGGATTATTATTGGTGGGTCGGTCACAACTTTTAAAAGGAGGGGACAGGCTTGTCTTGTGGTGTGGGCATTGCCCACACTACCAATGTACAACCGATTGGGGGAGGAGAGGGGGAGGGGGGGTGGGTCCCCCCCTCCCGCCCCCAACATAATTTTTTTAATAAGCATAGCATAGCTAGGGGGCCATCACTTCCCCCAAATTTTTTATAAAAAAATTTATTAAAGTTTTCAATAAAACTTAGCAATAATCAAATTTCATTATATATATATTTTGCTTAAGTGTTGTTTGAGAAATAAAAGTTTGAGAAATAAAAGGACACACACACACACACATATATATATATATATATATATATAGGGGTTCTTGTTTATGTTTTGTTTATATATAATGTTGGTCTAATTGTTTTTAAAAGAGTTGCACAAGTAGAAGAAAATAGATTTCTTTCTTGATCAAAAGGGAATTAATTGGATACTTTTATTATTTTAAAACATTGATTGAATTATAGTAACAATAATAAAATTATCCACGTATACACCCATTTTAAAAGGAAACTAAGTGTATACAACCATCATATACTTGCTCTTTTTCTTTTTGTATAAAGCATGACAAGAATATTATCAATTCACAACTATATTAAGATGCAATCTATAAAACAAGTTGCATAATTAAATGAGATATATTTCCAATAAAATGCAACTTACAATTACCCTTCTTGAAACCATATACATCTCATGATTTGATAATTCATATCAGATTTGAATAATCCTTTACAAGAGCTTAAAACTTAAAATACAAGTATCAAAATCCCTCCACATAAGGTGGAGAAAACATGCTAAATTGTACAATAAATCTCTCTTTATTTTTTTCCACTACATATATAACTTCATTCTTGAAAGCAACTTGCAACTCCTTTTGTTTTTCTCCATCTTCAACACAACAACAAGGAAAGGGAACTAAGCAACACTCACCTCCCAACCTTAATCCAATGAGAAGGTGAAACCAACCTTCTCATTGGCCCCGAGCCCCAACAATGGGAGAATAAGGGGTGTTCACAACCATGACAACTCTCACAAAATGACTTCCACAAACAACACTCACAAACAACAAAATCACAAGGCATAAAAAGTAACACAACAATTAAATCCTTTTTAATGCAAATACACATAGGCTCCAAGTTAAGCCAAAGGAGAAGAGAACATGGCAGCCATCTCCTTATGCCTCCCAAGTGGGATAGGGGTCCACCCAATGCCTCCAAGTGCACTAACACAAATCACATACACACAAAACTCCTTATCTCTCCATTTTAAGAGATGCAATGATATAGTTTCCTTTTAACTCCACATAGGTGGATTACCCTTCCCACACTCCCTCCACAAAATCCTCACACACTCCCTTTTACCTCCACAAATGGCTCCATTTCTCTCTCCCTACACCATCCTTATGGCCAAATCTACCCAATCCCTTACAAAATCACATTGTATTCATACATTCACAACACAAAACATAAACAAGAAATGCTAAAATACAAGTATAAGAGCCTACCTTGCCATTGCAACTCCTTCAATCCTCAAGCAACCAAGTTCTAACTTCTTTCCACAATGCAAGCCAACTCCTATGCAAGCTCTCCAAAAATCTCCAAGCAAGTAACCCCCAAAACAACTAAAAGACTCCAATAAATAGAAAATGGTGGAGATGGTGAGGTGGCTCCATGTAGGATGCCACATCATTTCTCCTCAATCCACCTCACAAGTCAAACACATAATCCAAGACTCCATAAATGAGTAAGGTGAGGGTATGACACTTCTATTCTCACACACAATCCTCCATTCCATACTTTCAAGGACATAATTAAGAGGGTTAGGAAAAGGGTGGCATTAATTGCCTATTTTTCCTTCAAAAATACATAATAGGGGCTAAATTTGACCCCTCATATCATAGGTTGGGTTGGTGGGAGAGTTTAAGGAGTATGGGACAAGTATAACTTGTCCCACAAGCCTCCAAAAATGGGCTCAAAGCCCAAATCCGAGATTTGAGAGATGGGGATGGGTACACAAATCAAAATCAAATAAAATCCATCTAAAATCATGAAGAGAACAAGGACTATCTACCACATTCATTGCCCCCTTTGTCACATCTCCTAATTAGCATTATCCACATAGTTAATTAACTAAATCAAGAGCACACTAATTAAGTACAATAAAATGAGAAGACATTAGAATTCAATAAAATCACATACACAACTAAGACAATAAAATAAAAGAGTAAAATACAACATTCACATGGTCACTTGTGAGGTTGCCCCCATGGATACCTCTTTACAAACACAACAAGAAAAATGAAAAGGCACACACACACACGGCTACCAAGGTGACCTAGTTGTAAACATATGGTATTATTCCATAGTTAGTCCCCTAGTCCCTTCTTTGTTTATTGTGATTTTGTTTCCTGCAAACAACCAAGAAAATACCACCTTCGGCCTCAAGGCCATATCAATACGTCAAGAAATCAAAAAAATATATCATTTATCAAATAACATCATCATACAATGTAATTGCATCATTATCATGGTTAAGCAATTCTATTCTAAGTCAATTATTTGCAATTACTAATTATCACAATTTTACCATATCCATTAACATTTACTATCACCCTACGCCTAAGTATAATCCATCTATCACAATTCATATTTTACGATAACCATGCATTTCATACATCCACTTGTAACTTATATCTATCTAGATGCATTCAACTACATATTACTGATCACCTATTATCATCATATTATTAATAAATCATAACATCAATGTGCTCATATGGTTAATCTCGATTTCTAACATAATCATCACTGTCAAGAGTCCAAGATGTCAACATATAACAAAATGACACTAAATCATCATCGCATGCTGCAATGTCTATCAATGTCCTTTATGTACCCATACAGTCCATCATAAGAGCCAAAACACATTGATAATCACAATATCCATAATCTGTAACAATATGTTATCCAAAATATCATAATAATGTCCATGTCACTAAGCAGCTAATAAATATGATCATAGCAAAATAGGTGTCGAAGAGGAGTGGGCACTATAACATTCATAGGAATTACATCACACATTACCTCAACCTCATATGCATCAATCTAGTAATTCACTAGACATTGCACATTTACCTGCATTTGATGTCCCTTTAGCAAATGAGACACTTTGTAGGGATTTAGATGTGTAATTCTTTTTCAAATCCAATTTATTTAGCATATACTCTTCGCCGTTAATCATATATCTTACATTTGATGTATATAGCCGACTTGTGGCTATCATAACTTCTTATCATTATGTATCTCTTTCATATATGTTATATTATCATGGGTGGGTCAGCCTTGGGGATGGCCATAACATAAGAGAGTATAAATAGGGGTTAGTAGGTAGTAGTGGATCATCATATTGAGCATTTGAGTCTTATTGTATGTTTTGGAGGTTGCCCCCTCGAAGTGGCTAAGCTATTATACTTTCATATTGAGATAATTTATCTACAATATTGTGTTATTTGGTGTTCTATTGTTGGTGATAATCAAAATTATTCAAGTAATTTCATTACAAGTGGTATCAGAGCTGCGATTCGGGCCAAAATTAGGGCAAAAACCCTAATTTTTTGTTTCCGCTATATCTTGCAACTAGAGCATTTTTTTAGATTTTTAATCAGATTTATGAATCATTCCAAGTAAGAATCCCTAAAAATTTCAGACTTTTTTGCTTTATTTTGCAAAAGTTATTACAAATTTATGGTTTTTCATAAAATCGCTCCTTAGGCTACAAATTGTGGAATTTTTCCAATTTCTTTACATTTTCGAAAAGAGGATAAAAATTAGTTGGAGTTTTTCTTTAAGTTTTTTATATTTGGCCGAACTCTTATCAAAATCCCAAACCCTAAAATTTGACCTTGATCCCTAAATCCTACTATTTTGGGGCATCATGGCGGGGCCTTCCACAAGAGGCAAAAAGAATCCCATCACTTCGAGTAAAACACTAGAAAAGGATGAGATAGTAGTTGAGGAGTTGGAGACAGAAGAGGTAACTACAGATTCCTCAGGGTTAGGGTTTACTTCGACGAACCATAAGGTAAGCCAACTTGAGTTTAACTTGAGAGACCTTGAGTCTCGGGTGGCCAACAAAGAAGATGTGGAAAGGATTGGACAACGATTGGAGGATTTCATGAATAAATTTAGTACACATATAATGGGTAATCATAATTCTATCAACCAAGGTGGATCTTCAGGTCAAGGTAATAGAAAAATGAGCTAGGGTGGATCTTCAAGCATGCCCAATCCAAATACAAGCACTTTGCAGCCCATAATATGTTTCCAAAAGTGGAGATGCACAAGTTTAATGGAAAGGATCCACTCAATTGGATCAACCAGATGGAGAATTTCTTTGAACTACATCAGATTCCATCAGGAAAAAAGGTGACCATGGCATCTTTATATCTCGAACCTGACCAATTCGTCTAGTATCCCAATGATTATGTGCTCAAAGGAAAAAAATCGTCTTAATGTTAGATGGATAGTCTTCAACGAAGAGTTCTAATTACACTATAGTTCTAGTGTGTCAGAAAATTACTTCAGCCAATTGGAAAAGTTAAGACATACAGGATCCGTTAAGGATTACATTCATCAATTCCAAAACCTTTCTTTGCGGGTGGAAAATATTACTAAAGAGAATCTGAATGACCTATTTCTTGGGGGTCTTAAGGATCACATTGAGCATGAGGTGTGTATGTTTAATCATCATAAGGTTTCTAATTATATGATTATGGCATGAAGGGAAGAGGAGAAATTTGTTTCAATCAAGAGACAAAATTTCACTAATATCAAAGATCACAACACCTTTCCCCGACACTCCCTCGACCAGTTAGATTGACACCTCAACAAATTGAAGAAAAGAGAGAAAAAGGGTTATTTTTTAATTGTGATGGTAAATATGGACCTAGATATAAATGTGCTGAAAAAAAGTTGTTCACATTGATGGTCCTAGTGAAGATGAAGATGCAAAGTCAGAGGTCTTGGTCAAGCTAGAGGAGGAATCAGGAGATCCCCAGCCAACGATCTCATGCCATACAATTTCAGGTATTAACACCCCAAACCCTCAAGGTGGTTGGATTCTTAAAAAAGAGAAGGTCATAGTGTTGATTGACTCAAGAAGTACTCACAACTTTATCAATCATAAGTTAGCAGTGCACCTAAACTATTTTATTTATCCAGCTCCTAAATGTCAAGTAATGATTGTTGATGGAGGTATTGTTACTTGTTTTGGAAAATGTCATAATATTAAGCTTTCCATGGGATATTACATACTAATTAGCCCCATGTATGCCATTTCTATGGGAGGAGAAAACATTGTGTTAGGATTTCAATGGCACTTTGGGAACCATTGAGATGAACTTCCAAGAATTGTTCATGTGCTTTTAGTATGAAGGAAGAACTTTTGAGCTAAGAGGATTAAGAGCAAAGTCTCCATAGATAGTGAGCTCTCATTAGATGCACAAAATGATAAAAAGGGTGCAGAGGGATTTGTGGCACAACTATTTTCATTGGAGGCACATCATTCTAAGGACATTATACCATCAGATATGCAAGTAGTGTTGGATGCACACTTTGTTGTGTTTGAAAATATGCCAAAGGGTTTACCTCCAAAGAGAGATCATGACCATGTTATTTGGTTATTACCAGGAGCCAACCGCCTAACATCAGACCTTATAGGTACCCATATGTGCAAAAGAGTGAAATTGAGAAGATTGTACAAGAGATGTTGGAAGCAGGAATCATCTGTCATAGTCAGAGTGCTTATTCTTCTCCAATAGTGATGGTACGTAAGAAAGATGATATGTGGCACACGTTTCTTGATTATAGGAAATTAATAAATACACAATGAAAGATAAGTTTCCTATTCTTGTAATTGATGATTTGCTTGATGAGTTACATGGTGTTGTTTATTTTACAAAGCTTGATCTTCGTTCGGGATACCACCAAATCGGAATCAAGGATGAGGATGTTGATAAAACCTTCTTTCGCATACATGAAGGCCATTAGGAATTCTTGGTAATGCCTTTTGGACTCACAAATGCACCTTCTACATTTCAAATTTTAATGAATTCTATTTTTAAACCATTCTGCAAGGAAGTTTGTTTTACTATTGTTTGATGATATATTAATTTATAACAAAACATGGAAGGAACATTTACATCATGTAAATAAGGTTTTGGAAACCCTTGAGCAACGTCAACTTTATGCAAAGCCCTCTAAGTGTTCTTTTGCAGTCAAGGAGGTTGAATATTTGGGTCACATTGTCTCTCATGAAGGGGCTAAAGTGGATCCTAATAAGATCAAAGCCATAATGGAGTGTAAGGTTCCAAAAACCCTAAAGAATCTACGAGGATTTTTGGGCTTACAGGTTATTACCGAAGATTCATAAGGCATTATGGAAAAATAGCAACACCTCTCATAACTTTATTAAAGAACGAATCCTTCCATTGGAATGAGGATGCAACCAAAGCATTTGAGCAGCTAAAGGAAGCCATGTACACCATTCCAGGTCTTGCTACTCCAGTGTTTTCCAAAACATTTCATTGTTGAATATGATGCATCAAGGTCGGGTATGGGGGTAATTCTCATGCAAGGAAGTCATCTTATTGCATTTTTGAGTCATTAATTCAAAGGTAAGAATATTTCAAAGCCAACTTATGAGAAGGAAATGATATCCATACTTCATGCAAGAAAGCAATGGAGACCATATCTCATAGAAAACACTTTAAAGTGAAGACAAATCATGATATTCTCAAATACTTCTTAGAGCATCATTTATCATCTACGTAACAACAAAAATGGGTCTCAAAGATGGTGGGATATGCTTTTGAGATTATCTATAAGAAAGGGAAGGAGAATGTAGTTATGGATGCTTTGTCTAGGAAAGATGAATCAACTACAACATTGTTATGTGCCATATCCATCTTACAGGAAGATTGGATAGATGAGGCAAGGTCTGAATGGAGAAATGACCCAACCACACAAAACCTCATTCATAATCTCCAAAATGATCCAAGCATTTCTGAAAATTTTGTATTGAAAGAGGATGCTTTATGGTATAAATATAGATTATACCTATGTAAGAACTCCACTCTTAAAAATAGGGTTCTATCTGAGCTTCACTCTTCTCTAGTAGGGGCCACTCTGGATTCTTGAAGACTTATCATCGAGTCAAACAAGAATTCTTCTGGGAAGGGCTTAAAGGGGATGTCCAAAATTTGTGGCGAGAATGCATGTTTTTTCAGTAAAATAAGGGTGAAATAGTTCACTCCCAGTCTTCTACAACCTCTATTTATTCCTAGCCAACAAAGGTGGGAAAGGTTTCCATGGACTTCATCACAAATTTGCTTAAATCAAGGAAAAAATGTCATCATTGTTGTGGTGGATAGATTCACCAAATATGCTTTGTCACACCCATTTGCTGCAAGCACAGTAGCAACAACCTTCATGGACACAGTTCAGAAGCTTCATGGGACACCGAAGATTATAGTAAGTGATCGAGACCCTATATTTACTAGTAATTTTTGGACTGATTTATTCTCATGTTTGGGTACTCAGTTAGCTCGTAGCTCTTCTTATCATCCCCAGTCTGATGGGCAAATAGAAGTTGTAAATAAGTGTTTGGAGGGATATCTTCGTTACTTCACCTTAGATAAACAAGTAAGATGGGTCCAATGGCTGCCACTTGTAGAATGGTGGTATAACACTTCCTTCCATACTTCATCCAAAATGTCTCCTTTTTGGCACTCTATGGGTACCATCCACCATCCATCACATCATCATTGAGAGGAAAACCGCAAGTTAGAGCAAGTAGAAGAACACATTCAAGATCAAACAAATTTCCTCTCTAGTCTCAAGGAGAACTTGGCCATGGCACAAAACTGCATGAAGTAACAGGATGATCAACATCACACGGAAAGACATTTTGAAGTCAGTGATTGGGTTTCTGTGTGTTTACAACCATATAAGAAAATGTCTTTAAAACAACAACAAAAGGATAACAAACTTTCACCTAAGTATTATGGCCCCTATCAAGTATTACATAAGATTTATCTATTGTAGCATAGAAATTAGAACTTCCACAGACAACGAGAATACATCTAGACTTTCATATTTCTTGTTTGAAGAAAGTAATTGGATATAGAGTATCAGCCAAAATAGTGTTACCTAAGCTTGATGAGGAGGGGAGAGTCATCTTGGAACCTGAATGCATCCTTCAAACATGCACTAAAAGATTGAGAACACTGGTTATTACTAAGTACCTGATCAAGTGGAAGAATATGGACAATGAAGATGCAACATGGGAAGATATGACATTCTTACAAAGAAGACGCAGAGCTTCTCAAAATTGGGGACAATGTTTCTTTGAAGGGGAAGGGCATATTACATCCTTAATAATATATCTTACATTTGATGTATCCGACTTGTGGCTATCATAACTTCTTATCATTATGTATCTCTTTCATATATGTTATATTATTATGGGTGGCTTAGCCTTTGGGATGGCCATAGCATAGGAGAGTATAAATAGGGGTTAGTAGGTAGTATTGGATGATCATATTGAGCATTTGAATCTTATTGTATATTTTGGAGGTTGCCCCCTCGAAGTGGCTAAGCTATTATACTTTCATATTGAGATCATTTATCTGCAATATTGTGTTATTTGGTGTTCTATTGTTGGTCATAATCAAAATTATTCAAGTAATTTCATTACAATATCTTTAATAATCAAGTTGTCATAAATTTTGTTACCCAAAATTACCTTGTAGAATTTTCCTCCACACTTATGTGAGGTTATGATAAATTTTTTCACTTTGAGGACTATTCCTTTATTTTGTCTTATTCAACAAAAATTTCTTTATCATAAGATATTATCTAATATTTAGCTCTTCTCCATGATGAATTAACACAATACTCTCACCATCAGTTTACATGGAATGTGCACTAGTATACTTTCATCTATCACCATCATTATGTGCATGCGGGAACTCAAATGCTTTATGCCCATTCTCTCTTCACTTGAAACATTTTCTTATGAACTTTCATCCATGGCATTAACCATAGGATCATGTACTTTAACTAGAGTTTCCTCTTCCTCTTTGCTCATCATCATTGTGATAAAATGTGTTTAGTTCACCTTCTTATGGAGAATTCCCTTCTACCACACCTTGTCCATGACCATGTGTGAACCTCCCTTTACCTCACTATGCTCCTTAATGTATGAGATACAAATTTATTTCAAACTTTAATAAAAAATAAGAGGATTCTTCAACAGAAATGTATTCACATCATATGGAACTCATCCTAGATGGATATATGTGATTTTTTCACATAATGTGAGATCCTCTTGTCGTGATTATCAACATCACCAAATTTGATAATGAGTATACATAATTCATTGGTGTAATATTGTACGCTCAACTCCTATCGCAATTCTATAACTTATTAATTAAACCTAATTGGTTTAGTTTCACACATTAATTTAGCCTTCAAATATGTCAATAATTTATCGTAACTCTTTATCTTGTCTTTACCTCTACACACTCTTTCGTCTAAACATGCACTCACCATAGAGTTGTGTGACCCTTCACCTTTGTGTAGGAAAACTTACTTTTCTTGGGATCTTCCACACCTTCATATACATATTTTTCTAAGTGATCTAATAAATGATATCTTCATTACTTAGACTTCTAAAATAACGTAAAAAATCAATTTTGGGCTTAAGTCCCATTCTCGCGGTCATATGCAATAATATATCTTCTTATTCATCAATATGTTCTTCGGTATCTTGATCTTCAAGTGCTTACATTAAAAATTAATCATCACTCATATCTTCATCCATAGAAGAACCAACATTGGGAAGCCTTAATAACTTTAAAACATGTTTGCATTAATCTTATCAAATTTGCAAATTCAACAACTCTCATAATTATGTGTTCTCTTTCCGCTCTTAAAGTGATACCTCATTTGTGTGCCATTTCTTATTCTTCGATCTAGTACTTACAATTCCCACAACATCTAACTTTCTTCATTAGAATATGTATTCACCATTTTCTATCCACAGTCACACATGCATAAAATATATTATCTATTCCCACTCATAAGAAAGAACCTTGTGCTCAAATACTAAATGATGCAATCAAAGTTAGAGAGTCAAATTAAGTACTTTATTAGACCATGTAGTATTATGTAATGACATTTGCTCATATACATTACACAAAAAATCAATTAATTTAAATACACTTTAAAAATAATCTTGAAGGAAACAAAAGGTTACATAAACATAAGACACAATAGATAGATCATCTACACAATCTATTACGAGATTCAACAACAACACTAACGATGTAAGTAGATTATTTAGAAACAAAGTAAGTTACTCTAATCCAATGATAATCCTAAGAGTATCACACCAAAATCCTAGCTAACTATAACTCTCTTCCTCCATCTCCTTACTCGAGTATGAGGGTGAGTTCTTATAGAACCAAACACTAATTACTTTCAATATTACATCTTAACTACAAGTTATTGTATGGAATTTAGTGAAGGCTCCTAAAATAAATGTGTCCCTATCCTCTATGCAAGATAAGGCCTAAATGTTCCTTAACACATTTACAATTATAACTTAACATGAATAATTTGAGTTAGCTTAACATTTGCAATTATGAGTTAGGTGAATCTTCGTAGAATCGCCCTTCCATGCAACAAACAATTCGAATTTAAATTCTCACACTCCTAAAGATCACACACAAGTTACATCCTTATGTACAAAATTGCACATTATCCTTGTAATTGGATCATTACATGCTTATTCAATTGAACTCATATGGATTTGTTGTTTTTAAGGTATATGTGTGCTATTGGGATGAACCTATGATGGTACTATGCATAAAAGAACTGATTCTTTGTACACAAATCTCTAGGGTGATGTAGATTTAATTGTCTATAGTCTCCTAATCTTGTGGTAAATGATCTAACCTCATGCCAAACATCTAAGGCATTGCACTATCCATTTGAATATGTCTGCATACCACATAAATTCCATGATGATGGTTTGTTTATCCTACATTTCCTATGCACAACTTTTTCTACTAACAAACAAATTTCTGTACTATGCCATTAAAATAGTAACTTGCACCAGCTTCTAAAATGTTTTTGGATTCTATAAGATACATGAACCTATTGAATTCTTATGGATATGAAAAAAATCATAATGACTATGAAATTATTCAAAATATATTCTAATTATTTTTAGTTTATGTGGATCGCTTGTGAACCTAGATACGCCTGCATCACTTTCTCTCTGGTACTCAATAATTTTAGGATGAATTTCCTAAATTAAATTTGTTGAAAAATAAAATTCACTACCATTGTTGCCAATTTTTTAGGAGAGTACAACTCGAGTGGGTCGATGGTGAAGGCATAAGTACTTTATAGTGCAAATCATGTGATAAAATATAGAGGAGGGTAGGGTTATATATAAATCATTAAAAATAGTTAAGGTACTTGAAATATAATCACACTATGGGTTGTCACAAGGTGTTTTGATTATTTTAAACCTAATATCCTAAAACAACTAAAACATTATAGAATTAAGATTCAAAAGATATGGGTAAATAAGTAGTAAAATAAAAAAACTAATTTAGGAATTGTTTTACTAAAATTGAGATGGCAAGAGTGTGAAGCATGAGAAGAGATTGAATTGAAAAGTGTTCTTGGATTGGATAACAAAAGATTCATATTTCTTATAAATGGGCTCAACAAATTTGGTTCCCTAGAATCATGTCTAGGAAATTTTTGATGAGGGTACGTTTACAAGCTATTAAATTTATCTTTTGAATCGTGTTCACAAAAATTATATGAAATCCTATCTTTGATTTGTGTGATGATGTGCAAAAATTCTAATATAGATTCTTCCCGACAAAAACCTAATCAAGCCTTCAATTAAACATGAAATAAAGCGACTCGAATTAGTCTTGAGACTTCCTTATAATTAGTTTAAAAGTGATTGTCCCCTACATATCAATTTGTATTAAGGATTATGTACTTATATGCATACTTGCATCCCATGTGAGTGAAGTGTTTGTCCTTCACTCTCCTATATGTTTAATCAATAGAATAATGGCCATTCTATTGGCACAAGCCACTTAGTAATGGAAAATTTTATTTAAGATAGACTTCATATTTATATTGGAGGCTTTAGGGTTTTCGTAAAATAATTGGAGTGGCTTAGGATATGGATAATGTTGTAATGATCTCTAGGGTGATAGATGAGAGATACTTTTGATACTTCCTCCTTTTCAAATGACCTCTAAAGTTTTTTTTTTTTTTTGTCTCTAGGTGAATTTTCTACACAAAATGACCCTAGAATTCAAACACAGGTTGGCCTCTAAAAGATCCTAAATGAAAAAATGATAGTTTGTGATTAAGCTAACATGTAAATAAGAGCCCAATCTAAATGTTATTGCAGCAGCAATAAATAAATAACAATGAAATACAAAAATTACACCAAGTAAACTAAGCAATAAATAATGAAACCCTAATTGCAAAGAGAGAGTAAAAAGCCTTAGTTGGTTCGTAGTAAAGTTTGGACTAGATCGAAGCTCTGACCGGGTGAATAGAAAGGAAGAAGCATCACACATAATCCCTAGAAAATGCAAATCTGGAGAGATAGGTTGGACTGGGAACCCGAAGAGTGGCAAGGGCGCTTGTGGGTGCCCTAGAACCGGTTTTGGGCACCCGAGTGCTGTGGAAATTCTCAAAAACCTCTTTGAGGTGCCATAAGGTGTTCACCTTTAGTCACCTTTGATCGCTTCAAGGTCGCACCAAGATCGCCGAGGTCACTAGAAACCTACAATAAAGAATGAACTTGCAAAACCCTCAAATAGACATTAAATCCTTAAAAATGCAAACCGAGGGGGTCGACTATCCTCACCGTCACAATGGTGAACTTACGACTGATCGTTGCACTACATCTCAAACCCAATGTAGTTGTGTGTGTGTGTGTGTGTGGAATTGTTACCTAGGTTGCTCTTATGCGTGTCATACTTGGATAGTGAGCAAGTAGCTAGATGCATAATGTAGTAAATGTGTGCATGAACTAGAATAAACTTCCCTCCTATGAAGTGTAATGCTTAATACTAGCCCTTGTGTCCCTTGTGATGGAGCTAGATGGATGCAATGGAGCTCTTAGATTCCTTATGGATGTAACCTTAGGTGGTGATAGCTAATGCTTAGTGCTTGTTCCTTTATTATGATCACATAACTTTATATTTATATGATTCCTTCGCTTGAATTTCGTAATCAACCCCGAAAAGGCCGACTACCAAAAAGATAAGATGCTCAAATGGCTAGAAAGGACCCAAAAAGTATGAGTAAAGTATAAAGGGGATAGGGGCACCCAGAGGGGATGAGGGCACTGCACCGACATCCTGGATGGTCACCGGTGTCCAAGATGAAAATACCGAAGAATAAAAAGGAAGACTGATCAAGTAAGGGTGTAAAACCAAAATCAACAACAGAGAAAGCAAGGTGGAAAAGACATGGGTTAATTAGTACTTTTCTTACTTATTAATCATATGAATAATAGTATATAATCAGGACTAGATAATTACCCAAAGTGTGTGATTTTGTGTCTACATTTTCCCCCACTTTATGTTGGTGAGCGGAAAGCTCGGTAACATAAAGTAGATAGAGATACGTACTTGATAACCATGTAGATCGATGATGAAAGTGTGTTGAGGGACAAGACAAAGTGTGGAGTGATAAAAAATGTGAAGTGTGGATGCTAAGGAGGAGAAAGTGTAAAAAAGTGATGATGAAAATGAACCTAGGGCGGAAATGCATGTGTAGATGTCACAATGTACATGTTGTTGATGTTGGTGTTGATGTTAATGTGTGTGACGTTATCATTTTTTATGTTGACCACCGCGTCCCTTACAGATGGATTTGTAAAATATAACCCAAATAAGTAGTCAAATACACATGTATATGATCAAAATATGTAAAAAAGTGTGTAAGGAAAGTATGTAAAAATGCTTTGAAAGTGTGAAAAAGTAACATGTGCACCTAATTCGTGATGAGGAAAAGGTGTAGAAAAGGATCCTATAGATGATGTCAACATGTGAGTTTTTGGTTGATCTCATGCCAATGAAATGGAATAAGTGTAGGGAGAATAGTCTAGTGTCATCCTCCAACCTTTAATTGCTTCCCATTATGTAGAACACCACTACATATGGTGTGTATAAATGCATGTGCTAAGGACTGTATGCCCTATAAAATCTATTATGTGGAGTTTTGTAGACTGTGTTAAACTATTAATCGTTGTGTGATTATCCCCTGGTTTTAGGAATCCAGGAAATACCGTTGTACTAAGGGCCCAAGTCGATTCTAAGGCTGTTCAAACGCATCTGACGGTGTTGTACCAAGATCTGCGTGTTGTGTTTTTGTAACATTTTATGGGGTGACTGATTCACCCAAATGATGACCCCCTCATTTTGGGTGCATACGACATCATTAAAGGAGTATGTGTCCCAAAAGGGACTGATCGCTATGTTGAAACTATGCCCTACATGGGGAACAAAATATGCTTGTTATAAACCAAAGCACACACAAACAAGTTTCTAGGATACAAGTGTCGTACAAGAAAAGACAAACATGCATGTATAATACAAAATGTAAGCTAAGAAAATAATGTGTAAGCTAAGACACAAGTAAACATGCAAGAAGATAATGTAGACCGCGAAAAGTGGGTTGCAAACATGGGACACCACTCATGATGTCATAAGACAATAAAATCCATAATGGTCGTAAACAATCGAGAGAACAAGTAAGACATAGGGAAAATCCCATAAAAATTGACAAGCAAAATCAAGCGGTGTATCGACAACCATGGAAGCAAATAATCTTGCAAAAAAATGTTACACATGAAGCACCCATTATCATGTTAGAAATATAAAAAGTATGTCAAGGCATGTATAATCTAATAAATTAATGTGCTATGAAACAATAACACCTGTAGTGTATGAAAGTGGATGCCCCAGAGCTGCAATGGGACTGGTAATAGGTACTACGCCAAGCATCCATGTTGCGTGTAATGAATCTATGTAATTTAAGATCACAACTAGAAAGGCAAGTGAACGTGCATGTGTGTATGATAAAGATAATGACATACAAGATATCTATCTAGCATGTGTAATAAAGTGAACATGTAAAAGCATAAGTAAGAAATAATAAATGTAACCAAGATATCCAGTATGTTGTGAATGAGGTGGAATGAAATGCGAGTGAATGATAGAAACAGTGTGCTCCTCGAGTGGATGTGTATGTATGTGTTGGGGTTAGCACAAGGTTGTACATATAATATATCAAATCTAAGCATACATGCAATAAAAGTGGATATTCTACCAGAATAAATATACAAAACAAGAGATATAAATCAACACCAGATTTAATGTGGTTCACCCAGTGTAGGCTACATCCACAAAAAAACAAGACAATCTATTATCCAAATCTTTCAAAAGATATACAATGAATATTTACAATCTTCCACACCTCTCACGATGTACAGTAATTTCTTTCTCTCAAGCTTCTCCTTCTTCTCCAAGAATTATCTCTCACAATTATTTTCACAATAATCATTAACTCTCTCTTCTAACCCTAGCTTTCTAGCTTATAAATACCTTATACAAACTTAGGGCACTTAACCATGCAATTACAATCAATAGATTTACTTTAATACTAAAATTAGATATAATTCTTGTGAGTTAAATAAAACACTCACACATAGGTAACCGACGCCGGTTAGCCCTAACTGATGTCGGTTCGTCCTTGCACGACCGATGTTGGTCTCTTCATAATTGATGTCATTTACTTTTGTGTTTTCCAGCAAGTTTAAAATAACATACTAAATAGAAGCAATTGAGCTCTGCATCTCAACAATCTCCCACATGGAGATAAATTATTGCACTATACCTATATAACGTCATTCTTGGATCCTTTCCTTAGCTTTGTTTCTTCCTTTTCAAGTCTCAAACTCGAAGACCAATAGAAGTGGAGTGTAGCTCCAACTTCTATTTTGCTAATGGCTTTGTTAGCATATCCATAGGGTTTTCACTCGTATGAATCTTCTTCAATTTTAGCTGCCCATCCTTTAATACCTATCGTATGAAGTGATACCTCAACTGAATGTGTTTCATTCTAGAATGAAATGCTGAGTTCTTTGCCAAATGATTTTCACTCTAACTATCACTAAACAATTTGCAATCATCTTGTTTCTTTCCCAACTCTTCCATGAACCTACTCATCCATATCATCTCTTTGCTAGCCTTTGTAGCTGTAACATACTTTACCTCTGTAGTAGACAAATTCACATCCTTCTTAATCTCAATATCCAACTAACTACCTTCCCATGAACTATGAAAATATATCCAATAGTGTTTCTTCTACCATTTCAAATCTCCACCCATATTTGAATCAACATAGCCACATAAAGAAATATCCAAACCTCCATAGCATAATTGCATGCTAGATTTCCCTCTCAAATACCTGAGTATCCATTAGACTGCTTTCTAATGCTCTTTACTTGGATTGGCCATAAATCTACTCACAACTCCCACTGCCTATGTAATGTCTGGTATGGTACAAACCATAACATACATGATACTCCTAATTGTTGAAGTATATGGTACTTGTGTCATGTATTTGACCTTCTCATGTGATGAAGGACACTGATCTTTGCTCAATTTGAAGTGTCCAGCCATAGGTGTACTTACAGGTTTTGAATTCTATATTTTAAACATTTCTAACACCTTGTAGATATAATCCTCCTAAGACAAATACAATTTCTTGTTCTTCATGTCTCTATGTATTTGCATGTCAATGATTCTTTTTGCAGCTCCTAAATCCTTCATAACAAATGTGTGAGCTAGCTTTCCCTTAAGTTCACCAATGTCCTACATACTAGATCTTATAATAAGCATATCATCCACATACATTAACAAAATAATATAGCTCCCATTTTCAAGCTTCTTGAAATAAACACAATGGTTAGATTCACATCTCAAGTAACCATGCTCATGCATGAAACTATCAAACCTCATGTACCATTTCCTTGGAGATTGCTTGAGCCCATATAGGCTCTTTTTCAACCTACACACTAATTTCTCCTTACCCTTGACTTCATACCCAAGCAGCTATTGCATATAAATCTCTTCATCTAAATCACCATGAAGGAAAGTCATCTTCACATCTAGTTTCTCTAAATGTAAATCATGTACTGCAACTATACTCAATACAAGTACGTATGGAAGTCATTTTAACAACAGGAGAAAATATTTCACCAAATTCAATACCTACTTTATGTGCAAATCCCTTTACTACAAACCTTGCCTTGTACCTTTTACCCACCCTCTTCTTCCTTGATCTTGTAAACCCATTTGTTCCACCCTTACTTGCTTTGGAAACTTAACCACATCTTCCTTGATCTCTCCTCATCCATGTAAACCCATTTGTTCTGTAAAATCAATAATTGAATGTCGAGATTACCCTTTGGGCATTCTCACGTGCGGGGTCTTGTTTCACCGTGTTTCGAATAGAACTTCTATCCTTTCATTCCTTTTAGATCTAGGAGTTGTCGAGATGGTGTGCGCGTACCGAGAAAGATCGAAGAACTCCTTTTTGTCTTGGAAGGACTACCTGCAAATAAGAACACAAGACCACAAGATTTTGATTAGACGATAAATGAGGGAACTGCCTTGGGCCCAGGAAATATAAAACTTCCTTTCGAAGGTGGTCAGTTCCCCTGCTAATATGAATTAACACCAAAAACTGTAAAATATCAATTAAATTGCTTCGTTGAGACGGGTAGGGGAAAGGCTGATTTCTGGTTTTGAGTCACAATAACCGATACCGGTTGCTGATAACCGATATCGGTATGGTCTAGGATCTGTAGGTTGGTTGTTTTATGGGGTGGTTGTGTCGTAGGGTAACAGTGTTGTTGGTAAGGCTGGTATATGAGTGATATTAGGTAATGAGATGGTGAGAGGTAAATGAATGATAGTTAGATCTGATGACACGTTGGGTAGTGGATCTAGGAATGGATTTATGGGGATTGTGATTCAAAAATTCTAAGAAATGTTATTAAAGAGGACATGCAGATGTAACTTCTTGGTTATTGTGAAGATGCGAGTCCGGAACTCGATGACAAAGGCAGAACTTAGGTAAGATGGCTTGACACACAGAAGATGAGAGATCTCCCTCCCGATGATCAGCTGAGTATCACAGGTTTCTGGCTATTCCGTTGTAGTTTTGGGCTTGATCTCCTTTCTTTGCAAACTCTTCTGGTTTCTTCACTCGTCTCTGCTCGGCCAAGTAAAGATCCGGAGATTCTCTTGATCGCTCCTGATGATCTCCGTTGATCCCAAAAATCCTTCCACCTTTGTTTTTGGTTTGGGGAGCCCATTTACAGGGAACCGATGGCGGTTACGTAACCGACGGCGGTCGAGTAGGAACCGGTATCGGTTAGGAAAAAGTAGGCTATTTTTAGTAAAATCACCCACTTTCCCTGCTTTTCTCCCGAGAGATTAGTTGCGGGCTTGGTCAAGTGACTAGAAGGTCGGTTTTGGGTGCGAGAAAGGGGTCATTAGTCATGGGTGTAGGTGTGGACCAAGTTATAGGTCTTAATTAGGTTAGTTTAGGGTTAGGACTAGGTCATGATGAGGTGGCAAAATGAGGTGGCAGGTAAGGTGATGTGGATTTATCAATTATAAGGTAATTAATAAATAATTGTGTAAGGTTTAGGTGATGAGGTTAGGTTGCGAAATGAGATGCGGGTCACAAGGGTCGTAAGACACAAATTTGGTGTCTACATTAGCCCCTTATTGTCGTGTAGCTTGTTTTGTAAAGCTGCACGGACAATAATATGAAGTGGTTTCCCTGTTAAGGGTATAGGTAATCCCCCTCAAATCTATCACAGATTGAGAGAACTTGAAATCAGGGATAGGGTTGATAAAGGGTAAATGGTGTAGAGATGATGGGGAGATGGTGGGGTAGGTCCAAAGAAGCGGACGCATGTTGAAATGCAATAGTGCGACTAGGGTACATGATTTGATGAGCAAACCAACAATGCATAGGCAAAGGTCGATAGTTTATCCAAACAAGGGTGATATAATCCTGGTATCCAAGGCATAGGAAGTAGCTCCAGGGTATATAACAGGTAAGGTACAGGAACGTTTAGGCATGTTCGGCAGTACCAAATGGTTGGTTTGGTTGAGATAAACGTCACGGTCTAGGTCTAGGCAAAGTTGGTCGGCAGATCAAGTCAAGGACCCTAATCATGCTAAAACACGAACAGGTGAGCTCGATGGAACAAAAAACTACATGATGGGTGGATAAAAGTGTATGTTGTTGATGTTGGGTAAGGTATTGAAGTGATACGGCCGTGGGTCGGGCCAAGTTGTTGGGTTGCGGCCTTGGGTCGGGCCAAATGGGTAGGGTGAGGCCTTGGGTCGGGCCGGATAGGTAGGTTGAGGCCTTGGGTCGGGCCGGATAGGTAGGTTGAGGCCTTGGGTCGGGCCAAATGGGTAGGGTGGGGCCTTGGGTCGGGCCAAATGGGTGGGTGGCGGGGCCTTGGGTCGGGCCAAATGGTTAGGGTGAGGCCTTGGGTCGGGCCAAATGGTTGGGGTGCGGCCTTGGGTCGGGCCGGAGTGGTTGGTTGCGGGGCCTTGGGTCGGGCCAAGTTGTTAGGGTGGCGGCCTTGGGTCGGGCCAAATGGTTGGGTGACGGCCTAAGGTCGGGCCGAATGGTTGGGGGACGGCCTAAGGTCGGGCCGAATGGTTAGGGTGAGGCCTTGGGTCGGGCCAAATGGTTGGGGTGCGGCCTTGGGTCGGGCCGGAGTGGTTGGTTGCGGCCTTGGGTCGGGCCGGTGAAGTCAAAAACGGCTAAAGAGCAATGGAGCATATAGGCGATGTGGTAAAGAGGCAATGTGGTGGGAAAGGAAAGTAGTGAATAAGGGCAAAAAGTTGGGTAAAAAGGACAAAACCGATATCGGTTATCTATGACCGGTACCGGTTAGATAACCGACGCCGGTTCCTTAGGGCACGATTTGACCGGTATCGGTTCTATGTTAAAAACCTATAAAAAGAAAAATACGGCCGGTCATTGTCACTTTGTCAATTTGGAAACCAAATTAAGTTGTCTGAGGTGGAATATTGATATTGGTGTATTTGTTGGCTGAGGTGGCACTAGTTGAGTGGAGAAGTGAGGTGATTGGCGGGCCCGAGTGAGGAGGAGGCAGTAGTTGATTGGTTGAGGACCCAGAAGAGGACATTTGGAGCCATGGCACAGCCAGGAGGAGCAGGAGGAGCTGGACCAGCTGGACCACCACCACCCATCCCACCACGACGACGTGTCGTCGTACCGGTAAGTTCGAAACCTTGCATTGTGTTCATTTGATGTTATTAAGCTAGATTTGGGGTTTGGGTAGGAATGTACATGTTTTTAGGAAATAATTAGAAAATGGAAATAATTTGAAAAAGGGAGAGGGTAGATAGGTGAAATAAGCCGAGGTGGTTGGGTGGGTAGGTTTTTAGGGTGTTTGGGTGGGTAGAGAGGGAGAAAAATGAAAAAATGTAGGTTGGGGGCCGCGCGGGTTCGGCTCAGGTAAATCTGACGACCGATGTCGGTCATCATCTGGCGGCCGGCATCGGTCACATCACAAATTTTTTGTCACGTGTGCTTTTTGTGTTTGACCCGTCGTCGATCATATATCGGTGGCGTCGGTTTTTTTTGTTTTTTTTTTGTTTTTGTTTTTGTTTTTGTTTGGTTGTTTTTGTTTTTGTTTTTGTTTTTTTTTTTGTTTTGGGTTTGGCGTGGTTTTGGGTTGTGTGGTGGAGTTAAGTTTTGTGGTTAGTTTGGGTGTGTGGGCGTGGTTTGGGTTGTGTGGTTGAGTTGAGTTGGTGTTTTGGTATGATTGGGGTGGGATAGGGATGTTTTGATATGATTTAGGTTGTGTCGGTTGTTGGATTTGGTTGTTTGGGTATCGTTTTGGTTGTGTGGTAGTATGGTGGGGGTTGTTTGTTTGGGTGTGAAAAGGGAGTGGGATATTGGAGAAGATAGGTGGGTAGAGGGGTGTGTTAGGGAGTCGGGGTGTGGAGAAGGTAGGTGGGTAGAGGGGTGTGTTAGAGAGTCGGGGTGGGTGTGGTCGGGGGATAAAAGGGGGTATAGAGGGTAAAGTAGATGTTGTGATAAAGAGTAGGGCTAAGGTTGTGGTTGGTTTTGCAGGCACGTCGGCGGTGACGATGCGGGGCGAGATGCCCCCAGCTGTTGAGCGGATGCGACCACATGTGTCTGCAGCACACTTTGGCTATCATGCGCGAGTGGGACTCGGCGAGTCAGCGATCTGAGCGATCGGCGAGAGATCATAGTTTGATGGTTGCCCTCATCGAGAGATGGGATCCGCGACCAATGTGTTCCATCTCCCAGCCCGGAGAGATGACCATCACATTGGAGGATGTGTATCGCATCCTTCGATTACCTATCGATGGAGAGCGTCTTTCGGTGGATGCGAGAGACGCCATGGACAGCATCCTACGAGTTTTGGGGATGCGGCCGCGCTTTGACATATCACGGTGCGAGTATCGGGTATGGGATATGTACCGTGCGCTGCCGACATGAGACACGGCTTGCCGTGTTGTGTGTCGGGATCACACCTTCGCCCTCCCGGACTCGAGAGGAGGCCGCTTTCCACGGGCGGCGATGGGGTGCTACATGAGATGGTGGAGGAGCACACATGTTATGCTTGGGCACCGGTATACAGTGCGTGCGATTATATAGAGAGGCTGTGGGGCTATCGCGGATGAGCGATTTGGGATTTGTTCGACATTTTTGCTTCTTTGTTGGGCATATGAGCACATCATATGCATTAGACGATAGGATTACCCAGCGGCCGGGGCCGGTCATATATAGATACGGCTTTCAGAGGTGGTTGGGGGTCGTGGGTCAGCCACGAGCAGTGCTTGCAGGGCGAGACGTTACTTACTACAGGCATTTATTAGAGGGCCTGACAGCGGTAGATATTGTATGGAGACCATATAGAGGTCATCACCCCGTGGAGGAGCCCGAGGACAGTTGCAGTGGATCCAGTACACATTCTGGATAGCGGGACGGAGGCCGGGAGAGTATGAGAGGATACCCACAGAGAGAGTGCGCGAGCGAGATGGGGCTACGACAGGATGAGCCCCCTCGCTTCCCTCGATCTGGAGGATGATGTAGAGCCCCACTTTGCTGCACCACAGCCGTGGATCCAGTTGGGTTGCGGAGAGGCCGGCGATGACACTTTGTAGATGATCTTTGGTATGCAGGGAGCATATATGGTTTGGTGGGCTGGTCGAGAGAAGGCGAGAGTATAGCACACACTGCCTGGCCAGACTTAGCGGCGGTGATGCGAGAGCGAGATCAGCTCGAGGGTCGAGTGCGGCTATTACGAGGCGGTAGCAGCTGCTGCAGACACATATAGGTGTTTACGAGGGCGGCTAGCTTGAGCTCGAGTATGCGAGCATAAGCACCACCACCATCGAGTGGTACTACCACGGGCCAGCACAGTATAGCGTGCACCACCACCACCACCGGCAGGCCACCCACGGCCCGAGCACGAGTATAGTGCACAGTACCACCCCACAGCCACAGTACAGCCACGGCCCGAGCACGAGTACAGAATACAGTACCCACACCACGAGCACCACCGGCAGCACCACAGCCACGAGCACGAGGGGCACTTGGTAGTAGGGTGTCGAGGGACCAGCCCCAGTACCTACGGTGGCTCGGCTCGAGAGCGTTACATGGAGGCTAGAGCGGAGGCCGTACTATCGAGATATTCTTGATAGTACGGGGCTGATTATCAGCCATATGCGGCACATAGAGCGAGACCTCTCGGGCCGGAGGTCTCGGGAGAGTGCGGCCACGGTGGTGGGTCCGTCACGAGCGGGAGGCGAGAGCGGGGCGAGGGACCAGCGAGGCGACGGGGCGAGAGGAGGTGGAGAGAGCTGAGGGGTCCCTGCACTTTTTGTATATTAGACATGGGCACCGGTCTGCGAACCGGTTGTGTTGATAGAGGCCTGCGTGCCTACATATTATTCATTTATTCATTCATTTATTTATTATACCGGCCTGCGAGCCGAGTACGGGTTGTACAGTTGATACTGGCCTGCGAGCCGAGTCTGTTTTTGATATGAGAGACCGGCCTGCGAGCCGTGTTGAGGTTTTTGATGGTTATTGCGGCCTGCGCGCCGGCTTTGTTGTATTATGAGATCACAGAGGCCCCGATGCAGGGCACATTGTATATTTGAAACCTTGTATATATATATATATATGATGTTTTGATCCACATGTTGTGTTTAAAAATGCGTTAAATGTTTTGTCGATGGTTTGTGATATTTGATGTATGATGAGTTGGATTTACATGGTGTTATATATTAATGATGTTGATGTCTTTTGTGGATGGGATGTATGTAGATATAAATGATGAGTTTAATTGACATGTTGTATTATGAAATGTTGTATGTTTTGTCGCTGATTTTATGAAAATGTATGTATGTAGCTGTTAAGTTGGATCCAAATGGTATATAGATTAATGGTTTTTGATATCGTTTGTTGATGATTTGTTTGTTTTGGTAATGTGGATAGATGATATGGATGAAATCGTAATGAGATGTGGATTTGATGAAAAGATTATAGCTATCGGTGTTGGTATGCAGGAAAAAGAGGCGGGCGCCTCCAAAAATTAGATAAAAAATAAAGAAAAGGACTATGTTTTGAAAAAGGTGGGTATGTGACCGACGTCGGTTAGCTAACCGATGTCGGTATAGTATAGACCGATATCGGTTAGGTAACCGATACCGGTTATTCCAAAATGAGATTTTTCTAAAAATAGAAAAGCGTAGGTGGCAACTGAAGTTCTTATTTTGAGAGGCATGCAAGATGTTAAATATGCGAATGCGACGCTATTTTAACGACTGAGACAAGTAATTGCATGAGAGATTTGAGTGATAAGGAGGAAAGAGACAGGTAACGTGATTGTGGGCTGAGATCAAGAAGACAGAAATCCAAGCTATATTTGAAGAGGGTGGTGAGCATGGCTGAGCGAGGAGAAGCATCCAGCAGGCATGGACGAGAGGGAAGACAAGTTCCACCGCAAGCTGCTGCAGCCCAAGAGGTAAACGATTTGGTTGTAATTTGGTGTTTGCATGTTTTGTAAATAGGAGGAGGGAGATTAAGTGGGTAGATATGATAAAGAAAACGTGATAGCAAGGGTTATAGGTGAGGTGAGTGTTATGGGGTAGGTAATCAGGGGTTTCGGGTATGTCTGTGTATACAGAGAGGAATAAACGATCAATTTATTGTCGTAGGTGGTTGTTTAGGCAAGGTGTATGTAATTGACAGTGACCGATAGCGGTTAGGGATAACCGGTATCGGTTCTTGAACCGTATACGATTATTTATAACCGATACGATCTCGATTCTTGAGAATTTCGAAATGTGAGAAAAAAAAAAACCTTTAGGGATTCGATGGATTGAATGGTTATTTGTTGTTGTGACGTATGCAGGCAGAGGCAGGGCCGAGGATGAATGATAGTGTACCAGCGCTGTTGTCACGAATCCGAGCGGATGTAACACCAGCTGAATGGACATTGATAAATCATTTGGGGTTAAGTGGAATCCGCTATTATTCACGAATCACACATAACCATGCTATGTTGCAGGCGTTGATTGAAAGATGGAATCCAGAGAAGAATACCTTCTATCTGCGCCAGGGGGAGATGAGCGGTAACATTGGAAGATGTGTTCCGTATTTTGAGACTTCCTATTACAGGAAAACCAGTATATCAGGCATTACCTAGCGCGGCGCGGGGAGCGATAACAGCAGTATTTGGTCCATACGCACGAGATTTGACACAGCGAGGTTTGACATTCACATATGGGATAATGTATACGGCACACCACGAGAAGACAAGGTTAGCGGTGATATTAATGATAGCGGTAGGGTATTATGCATTACAGGGCGGATGGGGAAAGATTTCCAAAGGCATTGATGTGTGTTATTTGGGAGATGATAGAAAGGAACGTGACTTTTGCATGGGCACTGCATATTTGGCGGAGTTATACGAGGGGTTTATGGGCTTGTAGGTGAAATCACGGGGCGACAACTTTGGATTGTTCATACTTATTACAACTTTGTTGGGCCTATGAGCACATTGTTTGTGTGTGACGACCAATAGGCCGACCCATCCGATCGGGAGAGGCCGGAGTACAGAGGTTGGGATTCAGACGATGGGTCCAGACAGAACAAGAGGCAAGATCCCAGGCCGTGACGGGTGACATTGAGTATTACAGGCAGGTATGGGAGAGGGTGACGATTGCGGATATCTGTTGGAGGCCTTACGGGAACTATATGGTAACAGAGAACATAGCTGAGGAGTTGAGGGGTGTAGAGCGATTGAGGTGGATCGCAGGGCACAGACCAGGTGAGTATGAGAGGATTCCTCTAGATCGCGTGCGGCGACAATTTGGATTTGTGCAGGATATACCCCTGGCTTATAGACCATATATGAGGATCGATGCCGAGGCAGCATTCTCACCTCCCCGGCCAACACCTCCAGAAGGGCCAGAGGAGATAGCAGCCGATCGCAGGGTAATGGATGCGAGGCAGCGAGAGGCCTATAGGTTATGGTGGGTAGCGAGCTGCGAGGTGTACGTGATCACCACGACATAGGCTGTGATTATAGCGGAGAGAGATCATCTGCGAGTTTAGTTCATCGGCTCAAACGCGAGATGAATGAGACAAGAGGATTGTTAGCGGTTGCGGAGTCACGGCGAGAGAGACTAGAGGCTGGATTCCTCCATGCGAGAGGCGTATTCATATGTTACGAGGAGAGATTGGCGAGATCGGTGGGCGGTACCCAGTAGCCGCGGTACCTTTGAGGACGGAGAGGCCGGCGAGAGCGTCGGCGATCACGATCATCTCTGGTCGGGATGAATCGTGAGGTCTAAGTAAATGTTATAGAGGTATAAGAATAAATAAGGATGCCGACCTGCGTGTCGATGATAGAGAAGATGTATTTGTTTAACATCTAAATAAGACTGAATATGTATGTTGATTTGAGTTATGATAATAATAAGAATGTTTGCGTTGTGATTTTTGGTGTTTTGAAAAAGGATAAAGAGGAATGTGATTAAATAGAAATACACAAAAATATTTATATTTACCACACATGATAGGTTATGGTAGGGGATGGTCGAGCTAACCTTGGGAGACCCCATGTCTCCTAAGTGCTGCCTACATAGCCCATTGCACAAAGCAAGGAGGGGCCTCAGACCGATGTAGTTCTCCCTTAGGACCAGGGAGAGGTGAATTTAGGCAATTTGGTATGGTTAGGCAATTGGTTGGTTGGTAAAAATATTGATATTAATATTGGTAAGGTAAGGTTGATGGTGTTGGTAATGAATTGGTGATGTTGTAAAAGGTATAAGGGAAGCGAAAGTTAGCCTACCCAAGTGGTAGGGAACCATGTCCTGATTAAGATCAACACACAATCCTAGATGCGAGGCAAAGAGGAAAGAGTGCTCCGTAGGTGAAAAGAGCTAAACAAACCACACAACGTAGAACGAGCTTGAAGCCCTAGGTACCGTGCATAGACGAGAAGTCAATAGGTGAAAAGAGTTGTATGATCACAATATATCGGGTGTACGTCACGTCCCTTGAGTTGAAACAAATGGTGAGGTGAGGTGGATGATATAACGGAGGTACAGAGAACTTGTTACAAAGCGAGTGTTCTGACGAAAGAGAACCTACCCTAAATAGACAAGTCCATGACTCAAAAGTTCTTTTGAATGAGGCTTTTATTTTACTTGAATATAGGCGATCGATGCGGGAAGTCTCTGAGGATATTGATTGTACTATTCTTGAGGTCTTCACAAAGTGATCAATGCGAGAAGCTTCGATAAAAGGCGGCCCATGTATAAATTTGTCCTTCGAGGAAGCGATCTATTTATAGTAGCGAGATATGATTTTAGTGCATAGCTGTCCTTCGGGAGAGCGATCTATATATAATAGTAGCAATAGTTTGGCCTATAGGCTGTCCTTCGAGGAGCGATCTATATATAAGGTAGATAGCTAGATGTCCTTTTGACGTGAAGCATCTAGTTTTTGTAGGAAGTTTGACTCAAGAAAATCCCATAAGAATACGGCTTATTTTAATACTTTGAAGTCATGGACTAGACTAAAAAGGAAGGCATTGCTTGAGGTGAAGTGAGAATCAAACTATGTGAGCTTGATTTTATTATGAGGTGTAGGGAACAAAGTGTATGTGGTGGTAAGTGGGCTCGAGGACGAGCGGCGGGTAGATAAGAAGTGATATAACACTAAATTCAACGGTAGAATGGTCGAAGATGCACGAGGCATTAAGGGGTTCGAGCTCGGGTTTACCATTAAGCGAAGCTAAGCGATAAGTGCACGATCCATAAGTGTGAGTGATTATATAAGGCCCAATCGAATTAGGAGCAAATTTTCCACGTTTGCTCTTTTCTAGTTTGGTTACATGTTGATTCTCTTTGAGGACAAGATCACCAACCTTAAAGGTACGCTCATGAAGTCACTTATCATAAGCACGCTTGATACGTTTTTGATAGATTTGGAGGTGATCAAGAGCGTAAGGCGGCGCTCGTCAAGAAGCTCCAATTGGGCTAACCGCTCTTGGCGGAAATCATCGTTGGTGAGAATATCCTGAAGAGATATTCTAAGGGAGGGTATTTGTACTTCGAGAGGCAGGACAGCCTCGGTACCATATACCAAAGAAAAAGGTGTGGCATTAGTGGAGTACGAATGCTGAAATACGATAAGCCCAAAGGGCAAAGGGGATGTGATCGTGCCAATTTCTTCGGATTCATTGACAACTTTCATGAGGATTTTGGTTAGGGTTTTATTAGAGGATTCACTTGTCCATTTGCTTGTGGATAGTAGGGTGATGAGAAGCTGAGTTTGATACCAAAGTTGTCATGAGTCTGTAACAACTTGTTTTGAAAGATTTTCCATTATCTGTTATCAGGCGATGAGAACACCAAAACAGACAGATAATGTGGTGGTTAATGAACTCTACAATTTTTTCTTTTTTAGTTGAAATGAGCGGAATAGCCTCCACCCATTTTGTGTAATATTCGGTTCTGTGATAATCCATCGGTGACGTTGCGAAGAGGACGGATGAATCTCACCAATAAGGTCTAAACCCCATTGTGAGAAAGGCCAAAGATCTCGGGCGACCTGTAGCGGGTGGCTAGGAGTATGTTGAAGGTTGGCATGTTGTTGACACATAACACAACGCTTAACATATTCATAGCAATCGTTATTGAGAGTAGGCCAATAATAACCTAGGCGGAGGATTCGTTTGGCCACGGCAAGGCCGCTAAAATGTCCGCCACAAATACCGTCATGGACTTGTTGGATGGTATGGGTGACCTCCGCACCGGTGAGACATCGAAGGAGGATGCCATCAAAGCCACGTTTATAAAGGAGTCCCCCCATAACAACATAACGAGAAACGCGTTTAAGAAACGCGCGTTTTCCGGTACTAGTAAGGTCAGATGGGAGAACAGAGGTTGTAAGGTAGTCGTGAAATTGGTGATACCAGGTATCCTGCGAATTAACAGACACATTATTTATCGTACAAACAACCGAGGCTGAATAAGATGGGGCAAAGAGTTGTTGGACCAAGACGAAAATGTCAGAGTCAGTTGATGAAGCTGGAATTTGCGAGGCTAAGCAAGCCATAGTATCCACAAATTTGTTAGTGGAGCGGGGAATGGTTTGGATAGAATAGCGAGTAAATAAGGCTAGAAGTGAATCCACGTAGTGTTTGTACTTTTGAAGTTCCTCATTTTTGCATTGGTAGATGCCCATAACTTGATTGACTACCAATTGAGAGTCGCCAAAAATATTGATAGATTTGATACCTAAGTGTAACGCAACTTGGAGACCGAACAAGGGCCTCGTATTCCATTTGTATTATTAGTGCGAGGAAATCGAGTCGGAATGAGAGAGGCATAGGCTCGGCGTCGAGAGGAATGAGAACAACGCCGGCTCCTCCTCCGCTGCGCCCGGCATTTGGATCCATCGAAGAAGAGGTCATTGGATACGACTCCTCCATGAGTGAAAGAGTGGCGATGAGTTCGTCGGGGAAATTAAAATTGGTAAATTGTGCCCCGGGTAAAGGGGCTTCCATGAGTTGATCTGCGATGGTTTGTCCTTTGATTGATTTCTGGTGGACAAACTCAAGGTCGAGGTCGGCGAGGAGCATGAGCCATCGGGCGATGCGTTGGTTTAGATGAGGTTTGGCATACATGTAATGGATGGGGTCCGTGTTGGTGATGACGAAAGTTTTGTGATTCAGAAGGTAGTGTCGGAGTTTGGTGGCCACGAATGATAGGGCTAGGCACAACTTTTCTACATGTGTATACCTAGTCTCATAGTCCACCAAAGTACGACTTATATAATAAACGGCTTGTTCTCGATTCTCAGAGTCACGATGTGCAAGCATGGCCCCTACAGCGTGGTCGGTGGCGGAAAGATAAAGGTAGAAAGGGCGGTCGTCCTGGGGTGGGATAAGCACGGGTGGCTGCAAGAGATAAGCTTTAAGAGCCTCAAAGGCTTGGTGGCATTCGTCACTCCATTGAAAGTCAATGTCTTTTTTAAGGAGGTGATGGAAAGGTTGACATCGATCCGAGAGTTGGGAGATGAAACGTCGGATAGATTGGAGCTTACCTTGTAAACTACGCAATTGTTTAAGATTGGTAGGTGGGGGCATTTCTAGAATAGCTTTGACTTTAGATGGGTCGACCTCAATGCCACGCAGAGAGACAATAAAGCCGAGAAGTTTTCCCGAAAGGACACCAAAGACACATTTCTTTGGTTGAAGACGGACAGAATATTGTAACAGGCGATCAAAAATAATGGTTAAAACATCGAGATGTTCACTGCGATGTTTAGATTTGCCAAGAAGATCATCGGCGTAATCTTGAGGATAGTGTGCATAATGTCATGAAAAATGTAGGTCATAGCCCGATAGGTTGCACCGGCATTCTTAAGGCCAAATGGCATTACACGATAACGAAGGTTCCCGAGGAGTTATGAAGGTAGTTTTATGTTGATCGCGAGTGCAACCAAAATTTGGTTATATCTGAAAAGCCATCCATGAGAGAGCATCTCATGGCTGCGGTGAGATCAACAAGTTGGTCAATACTAGGTAGGGGAAGTCATCTTTAGGGCAAGCGAGGTTAAGATCCGGAAATCCGTGCATATCAAGTCCCCGTCACTTTAGTAGTGAGTGCGATGTTAGAAATCCATTGAGGATAGTCGATAGGCAAGATGAAGGAAGCGAGAAAGAAGTCGTTGAAGCTCCTCTTTGACCAAGAGGGCAATGCGTGGATGCATTTTCTCAATTTTGTTTAATTGGCTTGGAATCGGGTTTTAGTGTAATGTTATGGATGGCGATGGTAGGATCAATTCTGGCATGTCGGCGTAGGAGACAGCGAAAGCTTGGTTGCGAGCACGGAGAAAGGTAGTAAAGGCGACTTGTTCTGATGTGTTAAGGGATTGTCTGATCTTCACAATGTGAGGATCCTCCTCCATGTGGATGTTGATTTCTATAGTAGATTCGTTCAGCATGGTTTGAGTTTCAGATGGTAAGGCGCGTTGAATATAAGAGTCATCCGCGCCAAGGTAAGTGAGGATGGAGTCATCATCCTGACACTCAACAACGTTAATTGAAGGTGAGTCCTCTTCAATCATGTCTGGATACAGAAGGGGGATAGAAGAGGGGTCCTCATTATCGCGTTGATAAGTGAGAGGACCTAGGAAGATAGCATTTATGAAAAAAAAAAGTTAGGAGGGATAGATTCGGGATCTATCGACTCTGTGGGTGACGAAGGCAAAATGGGTGATGATGGTTCGGTAGGGGTGACGTCGTTGTCTTCTAGAAGACAACTGACACGAGGTTCCTTCGGTGTAAGTGTTCCCGGAAATCCGAGGCCACTACGATCATTGTGCTTACGTGTAGTTACGGGGATGATTGTATGTCGGCCTTGTTCATAAAGACCAAAACCAAAGCCTTTCCAAGCACGGTGAGTCGAAAGGTGAGGGTGAAAGATGATTTGTCGGTATTGAAAATCAGATTGGAAAGGAACCACACCAAGGGGGCTCGGGGGCAACGGAAGATGCGTCGACACCCCCATATGTTAGGTTAGTGCGGCGGTGAGGTGGTCGTAGAGGATTACTTCCCCCACACGACGGTCATAGGTAGGATGTGCATGTACACATCCGTACTCACATGGGGTATGGAAAGAACTAACGTTATATAGGTGATACTCCCCAGCGTAAGGCGTTGAAAAACATCTACTAAAGTGCTGGTTGGGATATTAGGCTGCGGGAAGGGAAGTGGTTTTTGCGACAGTGGTTTCATTTGAAGGTGTAGGTGCGGTTGAGGTGGATGGTTGAGGCACATTTGAAGAGGATGGTTGGGTTGAATGAATGGGTGTCTTGATTGGTACAAGCACATCATTAGGGCGGTATATCATATTGCAGGTTTTAAAGGGGGGAGGATCAGCTTTTACGGTGTAGGACTTCCCCTCGTATTCAAATTTTATGCATCTATGTAAGGTTGAGGGAACGCATCCCATAGCCCGGATCCAAGGGCGACCTAGCAATATATTGTATTGAAACTCTCCCTCAAGGACATAGAAGAGTTCGGGTAAAGTACGTGGTCCTACACGAATGTTAAGAATCACGGTGCCTAAGGTAGAGGTAATAGCGTCATTGAATGACCGCAACATGATGGGATTGGCACACATGTAGCTAGAAGGGATATTCATTTGTTGGAAGGCTTTTGAAGAGATGATGTTTAGGCTAGCGCCCCCGTCAATCATAACACGACGTACCCGAATGTCTCGGACGTAAGCTGAGATGAAAAGAGCAGGGTCAGGATCTTCTGTACCAAAGTCAACAATTTCGTCTTGGAGCCCGATTGCAGCGACAGCTTGTTGTATAGAGATAGAAGTGGTTGGGGCAGTGGGTTGTTTGGTGAGAGAAGCAATGTGATTGGGTGTAAGAATGGAGGTAACAGGCAGGGTTTCATTAGGTAAGACCTCGATCCCTTGAAGAATTTCCACGAGAGCTTGTCGATGAGATTCAGAAGTCTGAATGAGATCATATAGTGTCATTTTTACGGGTGATTGGTGAAGCTGTTTGATCATGGCTCGATGGGCAACTCCATTAGAGACGGGGTAAGCGGGTCCACGAATAACCACTTTGGGTGGTGGTGCAATCGGGATGGTGGACGGAGAAAGAGAGGACGCAGGTGTGCTTTCTTTCGCTTTCTCGTTGTTTTTCTGCGCTCGAGTAGCAACACTAATCATATTAATCTCGTAGACCTGAGATGAGGAAGATGGTTGGGATAAATCATGGTCTTCGAGAGGTGGGGTTGTAATAATGATAGATATTGGTGAGGCGGGGACAGGTGGTATAGGAGAGGAAATTGAAGCTAAAGGTCTCTCCCTTCGTAAGTTGTCTTTCTTAACCTTTCTATCTGGGAGAGGTGACTGACGAAGGATGGTTTTTAAAGCTTTGCATCCCTCCACATCATGTCCTGGTGTGCGGTGATAGGCGCAGATTTTAGACTCATCATAACCTATAGGTCGAGGTTTAGATGGGTCATAAGGTCTAAGTGGGGGTAGGGAAATGGTCGCATTCTCTACCAACATAGCAAGGATTTTAGCGTAAGATCCTTTGAGTGGGTCAAAATCGGAGGAGGATGAGGGTATTGGTTGTGCGGGTTTTGGTAATGTTTGGGCGTGGTTGGTTCGTACAGGTGGTGGTTTAGCCAAGGGGTGTTGACACGTGGTTTTCACTAAACGTGGTTTCTTTGGCGCGGGAGCTACGTTCAGCTTGGTTAGATGATGAGGCTACAGATGACGTGGTAGCGGGGAACAACCACGGCGAAAGGGGAGTGACAGAAAATAAATCCTTTGATGATGGAGTTCGTTTAGGGTTGATGGGTGGACCGGATACGTGGGGTGACAACGTTGATATATCCTTTGATCTCTATGGGTGCGGAGGCGTAGGTCGTTTTGAAAAAACGCGGGGTATGATATATTGATGCAAGGTGGAGGGATGAGGTCCCAATATGGAAGGTAGGTGTGACGATGATGGTTTTGATTGTGATAGAGGCACGGATGGAGTTTGTCTCCTAAGTGGCGGGGCGGCTTTATTTTTGGATAAATCTAGTCGCTTAGGCGGGTGTGTTAGGCTGGGTATTGGTGAGGTCCCAAGTGTAGGGGAAGATTTGGTTAGGTTAATAGAGGTGGATGAGATACTTGGTATAGATGCGGGGGATGGAGATGAGGACATAGGGATTTTGAGTTTCTGTAAACACTTAGGGTATATGGTAGAGGTGTCTGGATCGGTCACCTGCATTTGAGTAGAATAGGGGGTACTCAAACGTTCCCATAGGACTCGTCTATCTTCTGGAGAATGACAATCTTCAGGCGTGAATTGTAAATTTTGTACGGAAGAAAGATGGGTTGTGATTCCAGTCCACTGTGGGTGTGATACAGAGGGTAGATGAGGCCTTTGTATCAATAGATGTTAAGAGATCGGTAGTCGTTGAAAAGATTTAGGCGATGAAGAACTAATAGGCGGAGGGCATGTTTGAGAGGGTGCATTATGGTTAAAGAATTCGTGATGTCGGTGCGAGAGATTGCTCGTCTAAGGATGACAAAAGGAGTGGCGAGCCTTCCTCTTGTGCAGCAAGAGCGGTAGGAGGAGACGTTTGGGAAATAGATAAGTTAGATAACATCCGTTCGCAGTCTTGTAGGGATGTGGTATAAGAAGACTCATCGATGAGAAGAAAAGTCTGGGTAGTTAACTCCTTTATGGGTAAAGGAATGATTTCACCTTGGTTTGATGGTGGTGAAGGAGGTTCGGGCCCCTGCGTTAGTGAAGAGGCTTGATTCAAAATTTTCTCGATAGAGGCTTTTGGCTGGGAGTCGAAAACTGCATGGATCTCATGAACACTTTCCTCGGCTAAGATATCTGGTTTACGTTCTTTGTTAGAAGAGTGATTTGGGAATGGTTTGTTGAATATTTTCAGATTTCGGTTGGCGGGGCATTAGGGTTATCGAGGTTATATCACTGCGTCGACCATTTCTGCACTATGTTTTTCAACATTTTGCGGTTTTCATGACTATGTCCTTTTACGCGGTGAAATTCTGAAGTCATTTTCTTTGTACCGGGAAGGTATAGCGGGGAGAATCAAACCGGAGTGGGGTTTAACGGGAGCAAGGTGATAGCTCCGGCTTTGAGCAATTTTCCAAGATGACACCATAAGTTTCTCCCAGGAGTGTAATTGATGGGCTCGGCTTTGTACTTATAGGTGGTTTTTGGTGGGGTATTAGACGGTGTTTGAGATTTGACCATCACCGCGTGGACAGCTCCTTTTGATTTCGAAGAAGTGGATGTGTGAGGAGGGGTGGTGTTTGGCTTATTGGTAGAATCTGGAGTTCGAAATTGGGGTTTTTGTTGCGCAACCGCAATTTCTCTTCTTCTAAGGCTCGAATTTCTAATTTCCGAGCCATGGTAAAGGCCTCATCAAATGTACGGAAAGTTTGAATTTGGAGGGTAGGAGAGATGTGCTTAGCGCAGGCCCGCGTAAAAAGTTCGATAAGTTCAGCCTGAGGCAAGGCATATGTAAGTTGGTTGATAAGGCCACGCCATCGTCCAACGAAATCTGCGATAGATTCGTCTTCGAATTGTCGGATGGCATAAAGGTCGGTGATAGATACTTTCTTGGCAATGTTAATGGAGAAATGATCCAAGAAAGATTGGGCTAGTTGGTTAAAAGAGAAGATTGAGTCTTTGGGTTAAAGCCTTTGTACCACTCAAGGCGGGTCTGATAAGGACATGGGAAAGGTGCGAGTAACAAGGCATCATCATGAGCAATCAAATAACAAGCATGTCTAAATGATCGCAAGTGTTGTTGAGGTCCTCCTTCTTATTAAAACGGGTAAATTTTGGTAATTCCCATTGAGGAGGATATGAATGAAGGGGGACAGAAGGGTGAATAGGCTCCCGACAAACTTGCTCGTATGTCAAGGCGCTACGACTTCCCAAAACAGAAGCCTCCAGATTTTGCATTTTGTCCATCATTTGTTTGATGAAATCTGTGGTTGGATGAGATGATGGTGCGGTTGTGGTAAACGGAGGCAAATTGGGCCAAGGGCCTCCGCTGGACAATGGTGGGGTTAAGTGTTGATAAGGTATGGAGGATGAATATGTTGAGGTGACCGAATAGGGATGTCCCATATAAGATGTTGAGGTCACTGGATACGTGTATGGGAATGAAAAGGTAGGCGGAGCTTGAGAAGGAAAGCTCGTGTGGATAGGTGGCGAAGAGAGCAGTCATGAAACGGAGCGATGCAAGAGAGATGAGGTAGGCGATTAGTCGGTGGTAGTGATATGTGGGGTCCAAGATTAACCAAAGGAAAGCTAATCTGTGTCGTATGAACCTCTGAAGCCATCGGATTGGGAGACGGGGCTAAAGATGCGGGAAGCAAGGCGGTGTCATCAGGCGGAGTGGGAGCTAAATGAGCAGCTATACTAATAGGCATGCCAACAAGGAGTTGACCATCGGGCGTACGGTCAGGGGCATGAGACAAATAGTATTGTATAGCACTAGGATTAGCATCCAGAAACTTGGCAAATTCTTTATCTCCCACAGGAATTTTAGGAACCTCGCTGGTATCCGTAGGATTCCCCACAGAATGTGAAGGGGGTGATTCAGGCAAAGAAATAGAGCAAGCATGTGAAACCATGGCGGCGGCTTGCTTTCAAGTGATAACAACCATGGACAGGAGTTCACAGTAGGGTTTCAATCATCGGAACAAAACAAACTCGAGAATGGTAAAATTGGTAGGTTCTTTGGTTTGTCGGGAATGGAAAAACGATGCGCGATATCGGTCTAGTAACGATGTCGGTTATACTATAGCCGACGTCGGTCAGGTAACCGATGTCGGTGTAAGAAGTCTGGGCTAACAAGATATAAAAGGCTGCTAATTTGATTTTTAACAACGTTTAGTATACTTGTCCAATTATTGATCACAGAAGACAGAGTATGAGAAAGAAAACAGAACTAAAAACAAGCAAGATGCACACGTAAATCCAGAGACTAACCCTAGGGTTAATTTTAATTATTGTGGGCTTATGCCTTTAGACGTGGAATGATGTCAATCCTAAATAAAGGACTTAGGGGAAATGTCAAGTTGTTTTGGCTCATAAGGTTACCTCAATCGGGCGGAGGAATACCGCGGAAAAAAGGGGGGATGTTTGAGCTGTTGTGTTAATTGTGAAGTGATTCGGTATGTGTTGTGCAGTGAAAGTAAGATTAATTTCTTGTCAATACCATGGATATCACCCCACGTGTACGACACATTACTTAATCTATGTTCACTAGAATTGAAAACAACAAGCGAAATGTGATGCACGTGTTTTAAACCCAAATCGAAAATGATATTCGATGAAGCAAAAGAGATGACTTTCACTAATGCAAGATGTAAAAGTAAAGCAAGTTCTTTTACCAAAATAACAAAATACCTTGTGAATATCTTTAGAAGAAGAAAACAACAAGTATGCTCCCTATATGAAAGCAAGCAAGAAAGAAAGAAACCCAAAATGGGTCCCACCGGGCGTGCCAAAATGTTTCACTCGGAATGTTTCGGCTTCTGGGAATAGAGTTACTTCTATCCTTTCATTCCTTTTAGAAACAGATAAGGTTAGGGCTAGGAGGAATACCTGTTGAATGTCGAGATGGTGTGCGCGTACCGTAGAGAAAGATCAGGTTGATTGCGAAGAACTCCTTTTTGTCTTGGAAGGACTACCTGCAAATAAGAACACAAGACCACAAGATTTTGATTAGACGATAAATGAGGGAACTGCCTTGGGCCCAGGAAATATAAAACTTCCTTTCGAAGGTGGTCAGTTCCCCTGTTAATATGAATTAACACCAAAAACTGTAAAATATCAATTAAATTGCTTCGTTGAGACGGGTAGGGGAAAGGCTGATTTCTGGTTTTGAGTCACAATAACCGATACTGGTTGCTGATAACCGATATCGGTATGGTCTAGGATCTGTAGGTTGGTTGTTTTATGGGGTGGTTGTGTCGTAGGGTAACGGTGTTGTTGGTAAGGCTGGTATATGAGTGATATTAGGTAATGAGATGGTGAGAGGTAAATGAATGATAGTTAGATCAATGACACGTTGGGTAGTGGATCTAGGAATGGATTTATGGGACGTGATTCAAAAGTCTAAGAAATGTTATTAAAGTGGACATGCAAGATATAACTTACTGGTTATTGATGAAGATGCAAGTCCAGGAACTCTGATGACAAAGGCAGAACTTAGGTAAGATGGCTTGACACACAGAAGATGAGAGATCTCCCTCCCGATGATCAGCTGAGTATCACAGGTTTCTGGCTATTCCGTTGCAATTTTGGGCTTGATCTCCTTTGCTGCAAACTCTTCTGGTTTCTTCACTCGTCTCTGCTCGGCCAAGTAAAGATCTGGATTCTCTTGATCGCTCCTGCTGATCTCTCGTTGATCCCAAAATCCTTCCACCTTTTGTTTTTGGTTTGGGGAGCCCATTTACAGGGAACCGATGGCGGTTACGTAACCGACGGCGGTCGAGTAGGAACCGGTATCGGTTAGGAAAAAGTAGGCTATTTTTAGTAAAATAGCCCACTTTCCCTACTTTTCTCCCGAGAGATTAGTTGCGGGCTTGGTCAAGTGACTAGAAGTTCGGTTTTGGGTGCGAAAGGGGGTCATTAGTCATGGGTGTAGGTGTGGACCAAGTTATAGGTCTTAATTAGGTTAGTTTAGGGTTAGGACTAGTATACATTCTCTTTTCATTTCATTCAATATCATGACTCTAATAATTTTATAATTTTCTAAATCCCAAAAACGGAATCAAATCACCATATTCATAACCAATGAAAGTGCATCTCTTGGATTTTGCATCCAAATTTTTCTATTTTCCTTATCAATATGCACAAAAGCTTCCAAACCAAAAACTTTAAGAAAATAAATATCTACCTCTTTTCCGATCCAAGCTTCCTCTGGTATTCCTTCATCTAGTGAACTTGAAGTCCCATGGTTAATCGAATAAACTATTGTACCAACTTTTGCTTTTGCCTAAAAATGCAAGGGCAATCCAAAGATGTATCCTCATACTTCTAAAGCACATTCCATGATTGTCATGTTCATTCTTTCTAGAACACCATTCTTTTGTGGTGTTCTTAGAACCATCCTTTCTTTACGTATTTCATTCACTGAACAATAATCATTGAAATCCTTATTGTAGTATTCACCACCATTGTCAAATCTAAGGCACTTTAACTTTGAATTTGATTCATTCTCAATAAGGGCTTTCCATCTTTTAAAAGTCTCAAAAACATCATATTTATGTTTAATACAATAAACACATACCTTTCTTGTAGCATCATCAATGAAAGTAACATAATATTGGGATCCTCCATGAGAAGATACCTGAGATGATCCCCACACATCTAAGTGTACAAACTCCAATTTCTTCTCCTTCTTAATTGCCCTAATTTTGAGAAATCTCACTCTCTTTTTCTTTCCAAAGACACAATGCTCACAGAAATCAAGATCTAAATATTTCTAATCTGATAACTTACCCTTAGCCTTAAATATTTACATTCCTTTTTGACTCATTTGGCCCAACCAATTATGCCACATGCATGTATCTCAATCAAGTAGATAACACGTAAAATGAATCGGTAACACAAGTAGATAAATATAACATTCCTACATTCTTGTCTCTTTCCACAATAAAGGAAACCTTGGTGACTTTCCAAGAGTCTCGATGTGAATGTAACCATGTAGCCAACTTCACCTAGTTTCCTTGCAGAAATAAGACTCCTCCTTAAGCTTGGCACATGTCTCACATCTTTCAATACCCGTGTATTTTCATTCTCGTAATTCTAGATGCACTTCCCTTTACCAAATACTGTAAGGTTTATCATTGCCCAAATAAACATTCCCAAAATTTTCCTAGACATAATTTATGAAATAACCCTTATTAGGGGTTACATGGAAGGAAGCTCCTAAATCTAAAACCCATGATTCTATTATATTATCCAAAGAAAGAATAAGAGTATCTTGCATTACCTCTACTGCAATATTTTCCTCTTTACCTTTGTCTGGGTGTTGGTTCTCTTTATCCTTTGACCAACAATCTTTATTTTCATGTCCTTTCTTTCCAAAATATAACAAAATAAGATTTTACCTACGGTAAACACAACCAACTAATGTAAAATTACTTACACTAAGTTTTACCTAACATTCCCCCCCTTAATTTTACATTGCCTCAAGGGATGAGGAGAGGAACTCTCTGAACAACTCAAACTTTTCACGTGCAAGTGACTTTGTGAAGATATCTAGCTCGTTGTTCAGCTGTTGGGAAAAATTGAAGCTGTATATTGTGTTTCAAGACATGTTCTCGGATGAAATGAACCTGTACCTCAATGTGCTTCATTCTCTCATGAAACACTGGATTCGAACAAGCTTGAGAACACCTTCATTGTCAACATACATGGTGGTAGGTTTCTCCTATGGTACTCCAAGTCCTTCCAGTATGCGACGTAGCCATATCGCTTCGCAGATAGCTTCTCCTGCAGAATGATACTCGGCTTCTATGGAAGAGCGAGAAACAAAGTGTTGTTTCTTACTTCCCCATGATATTGGTCCAGATCCCATAAAGAATACAAATCCGGAAGTGGATTTTCTATCATCAATGTTACCTGCATGATCTGAATCCGAATATCCAGTCAAGAAGAATTTTTCATTCTTCTTGTATTCTAGACCAAGATCCACCGATCCTTTGAGATATCTCAAAATGTGCTTGTTGCTTTCCAATGACAAACTTTTGGTTCTTGCATGAACCCGGATAGATAACTTACTGCAAAGCTGATATCTGGTCTAGTGTAAGTCGTAAATGAGACTCCCGATTAGCTGCCGATAGAGAGTGGCACTTACCTCGGAGATGGATCTCGAACGAGATAATCGTAACTGCTCTCCATATGTGTAGCAATTGGTGTGCAATCCATCATCCTAAACTTCTTGAGCAAAGTCTTGCTATATTTCATCTGAGAAACAAAAATATGACTCTCTTTCTGCCACACTTCTAATCCAAGACAATAGTGCATCAGCCCGAGATCGGTCATGTCGAACGATCGATTAAGATCTTTCTTCGTTGCATCGATCATCCTCACTGAACTACCAGTGATGACTAGATCGTTGACATAGACAACAAAAATCACCATCTCCCCCTTGCTTTTGAGGTAGAGATTGGGATCGTATGGATTTCTAACAAATCCATGTTGTATGAGATGCTCATCAATCTTGATGTACCATGCCCGGGTGCCTGTTTGAGGCCATATAGAGATTTCCTGAGTCTGCATACCTTTGTTTCTTGACCAGGTACAACATATCCCTCAAGTTGAGTCATGTAGACTTCTTCTTGTAAATCTCCATTTAGGAAGGCACTTTTTACGTCCATTTGGTGAACTTTCCATCCAAACTGAGCAGCTAGAGCAAAGATCATCCTGATCGTTTTGATCTTAGCTATGGGAGCAAATGTCTCCTCATAGTCAATGCCTTCTTTTTGTGCGTACCCCTTTGCTACAAGTCTTGCTTTGTACTTGTCCACTGTCCCATCTGCTTTGTAATTAGTTTTGAATATCCATCTGCATCCAATGGGTTTCTTCCCGGTGGAAGATCAACAAGTGCCAAGTGTTATTCTTCATCACTGATTGATATTCAGAATCCATAGCATCTTTCCAAGCTTTTGACTGTAGGGCTTCCTGACTATAGAGGGCTCATCTGATTCAATAACTCTACTCATCAAAGCAAATTTAACTTCTTCTCTTGCTTTACTGCGAGTCCGTGGTCTAGGGGTGGATGTATCCAGTGGAGCATCCAATCTTGCATCTCGTAATGTACTTGTACACCATTTAGGCATACGTTGAACTATTCCCATGGGTTGTGGTTCTATTTGATCAACACCATCATCCCCATCATCACTTTCATCTTCTGAGGGAACATTAGCTTCAATTTTTACAATAGGTGAAAAATCTACATCTTGTGAGTCCTGGAGGAGGAGTCTCTGCTTCCTTCTTCTCAAAAAAACTCAACATCTCTGCTGGTGTAGACTTTTCTGGTCTTAGGATCCATCAATCTATACCCAAGATTCTCTTCACTTGTACTCCAATGAAGATGAGTTTTCGTGACTTCATGTCCAATTTCTTTCTATTCTGCTTTTGGGTATGTGCATGCTTGCTTTGCACTTGAATACTCTGAGGTGTGCAATGGATGGTTTCCTGTTTGACCATGCTTCTTGTGGTGTAATTCCATCAAGAGTAGTTATGGGCACTCTGTTCAACAAATACACTTTGTTGTTTTTACCGCCTCTTCCCAAAATGTCTTTGCAAGTCCAAAATCATCGATCATGCATCGCACCATTTCCATGATAAGTACGATTTCTTCTCTCAACAACACCATTTTGCTGCAGCAAAGTGTGTGGAGGAGGCATTTGTCGGCGAATCCCATGAGTTTGTAGGTATTCTCTGAACTCATCACTGGTGAATTCCCCCTCGATTTGAGTGGAGGGTTTTGATGTGACGACCGCTTCTTTCTCAACCGCTACTTTGAACTTTTTGAAGGTTGCAAACGCTTCACTTTTCTTAAGACAAAAAAATCCACATTTTCCTCGAATAGTCGTCAACACAAAGCATGAAGTACTGGAACCCAGAATGACTTGGATGCATCGGACCGCAAAGATCGGTATGAACCAGGTCAAGTTTACCATGAGCTCGAAAAGTACTCTTTTGGAATGAAGCCCCGTGTTGTTTTCTTCTTTAAAGAGGACACTTGTCTGTATCCTTCTGAAGAGAAGGTAGCCCATGTACCATATTACGCCGGTGAAGTGTTTCGAGATATTTAAAACTAACATGACCAAATCTCCGATGCCACAACTGCGCTAAGGTGGAATTTTTAGCCACAAGTGCTTGATCATCTCTATAAACAAAATCAAGTTGGAACATGCGTCCCACATTGGAGGCTTTTGTAATTATTTTTGAGCCTCTTGATTTATCTCAAATCAAACACATTTTCTTGCCGGATTGACTATCAAAGTCAATTTTTAGGTTGTGATCTAGGAGTTGACTAACTGAAAGAAGATTCTTTGTCAACCTAGGGACATATAGGACATCTGATAGTCTGCATTTGTGTGAACCAAGGGGTAGAGAGATGTTCCCAATCCCCTGAACTGTATATGAAGAATCATTTCCCAACGAAACATGATTTTTCGATGGTGTGTCCCTCATTGAAATAAACCGGTCTGTGGGACCGGTCATGTGTCGAGTGGCTCCCGAATCAACATACCAGACAACACTAGATGACGTGGATGGTTCACTTGATCGAAAGCAAAGAACAAGAAGTCTTCATTATCTGATTGTTCTTGTTGCTCAACAATATTACCTTCTTTGGTGGGGTCTTATTATCCAGCCTCCCCTTTTTCTACCCGTGATAGTTGTTAGAATGTCCCTTGTAAGATTGTTGTTGTTGTGGTCCGAGTTGTTTGATGAACCTTTCTTATAAGTGTTATACCAATAATCTCTTAAGTCATGTCCTCTTTTGCAAATTGGACATTGCTTCTTCCGTTGATTGTCCCCATGATACTAATTCGATGTTGGGACTTCGATAGGATTTAGGTTTTCCTTTACCTTTTCCTTTCCATTTTGATGTGAAGACAATGCCTGCTCTCCTCTTCATCATCCTTATTGTGCATTGCTTCCTCTTGTTGCAGTAAGTTTACCAGCTTGTCAAAACTAATTGTCGTATCTGAAAAGTTTAGAGTTATGACAAAAATGCGGTAAGAAGAAGGGAGAGCTCTCAGAAAAATGGGAACGAGAGATTCATCTTTGACCTCTTCTCCTAGGGCTAGAAGTGAAGCCCTCAACTCTGCAACTCTTCTTAGGAAAGCTTCAATTTTCTCATTTTTCTTGAACTTCAATGTATGTAACTGACTCTACAAATTTAGTATGACATTCTTGTTCTTGGCCTCATATATTGTGCTCAGCTTATCCCACGCTTCTTTTGCTATTGTGGCATCTCGAATGTGGGCTTGCACATCGTTGGACACTCCAAACAAGATGATGAGTTTTGCTTTCTGATATGCTCTATCAAACTATCGTTGTTGTGTTGTATCAGTTGTTGATCTAGTTAGAGTACCAGTCACAACAGGCTAGATTTCTTCAAACTCAAGTTGTGTCTTTATTTTTGTCTTCCATGCAACATAGTTGCTTCCTCTGAGCAATTGTGAATCCGGAAGAAAAAATTTGGGGGCATTGGTGCCCATTTTGCGAGAGATAACTAACGAGGGTTTGGCTCTTATCACTCTGTATTAGGTATCCCAATCTATATACCGTCATCCGATATACCGAACCTTTCTATATACGCACCCTTCCGATATACCCGTCGGTACGTGGAAGAAGCTCGCCCTTTCTATATACCCTGCGACGTGAAAGAGGCGTTAACGTCGTGAAAGAATTCAATACGTGGTACCAAGACAAGATCGATGGGGTCTCGTGTGATTATTGACACCGACTCAAAGAAATATCCTCATACGCACATGTAACTTCGCTATATACTTGGATAATTTCTCATTCTGGATTTATGTCGTGCAATCGTTCATAGACGGATGGGATGGTTCATAGTGTGTGCATTGTGACCTTATTACTCCCCGTCGATTTATAGGGACGATGCCCAGATGACGTTGTTGCAGCTATATTAGGCGTTAAGTGCAGTAGTAGTCGCGATGGCTTTACCTGTAAGCACTTCCCAGAGGCACCGTATATACCGAACGTTGCGAATGAGATCTAGGATCTCGTGAGTGTTACAAAACCAATTTTTATTGTTTTTTATTACAATTCTGCCAGTTTTTGAGCAGTTACAAAGTTTGCAGTTGACTATGACAACCTGTAAATTAGTACAATATACAACAGTATACAATTTACATTCAAAAAATTGGAAAATTTGAATGGCAGGCAAAAATTTCTGTTTTGCAGTCCTAGTGGCCTCCCGAGCCCAATACGACCCAAAATGCTAAAAATTGCAAAAAAAAGCTGAAAATGCAATTTTTAGATGGGTCTCCTTTTGCAAAAAATGTCCAAAATGAAAAACCAGGCCGAATGGGAGAAAAAAATTACCCTAAATTAGGGATTTCTCCGCTAAATTTAGTTAGTTATAACTAAATTTGAATTTCCTGCTAAATTTAGCAGTTCTGCTAAACTTCCCGCCAAAAGGTTTGAGAGGGGGGATTTGACCCCTTGACCTCCTTTAGTGAGAGTGTCTTACAAAATAATAGGCTAGCCACTTGGGCGGCCTAGTCAAACTAAACATAAAGTGAAGACATTTTATTTAAACACTTGTAAACTGTAAAACCTTACCTCTATGAACCCACGGTTTGCTCAAACGTGGTTTTGAGTGAATTTTCCAGCAAAGAGAAAAACGATCAGCAGTTTTTGAAGGTGGTTTTGCGTGAATGAAGGTGGTTTTGACTGTGTATAGCACTTCTATCAATTTTCTCCCCTCCTTTGAGCTTGCAATCTCTTCCTTGCGGATTCTATCCTCCTCGTGCTTGAATTGCAAAGACTATACACGGTTTTGCATAGATTTAATGGCGGTTTTGAAGAATTTGATGGTGGTATTGCAAGGGATGGGGCTGGGAAGTTGCAGGAGGCAACTCTGGCTCTCCTTTGCTTGCAAAAGCTTCTCCAATGCCTCTTCAATACCTCACTCTTATGCACCTTCCTTTTACCTCTCTCGCAATCACTATGCACCTTCCTTTTATTTTATTAATATGCAAAACATCTCTCAAAATTCCTGCTATATATAGGATTCCAAATGATAGGACCCAAGTCATAAACAAGGACCGAAACAGAATAAAGGTAGCATACGAATAAATAAGATTTTATTAATATGCAAAAAATTACATCAAAATTACATAGCAATGGAGGACAAATGGAGAACACCTCTTGTGGTGAAAAGAAGGGAATTGATCATAAAAGCCCATGTGTTCTAAGAGAATCATTAGTAGAAAAAATGTCTAAATTATCCCAAGCGGTAGAGGCAACATCACTGATGAGTTATGGATGTACAAGAGGAAGTGAAGAAGTATGCAAGGTGGTATAAGCTTCCTGAATGAGGGAAAGATGGAGGATGATATCCCAATCCAAATTTGTGAGATTGTGTAGGAAGATCCCAAAGTGTTGTTACTTTATGTTCTTGCTAACCTAAGCTTGTATCAGAGAATCCATAGCGGTGAAAATATTCATATCCTAGTCCATATTTAGAAAATTCTTGAGTAGGAGCAAAGGAACAAGGAGTATCACCGGATTTCTCAATAGAATGGCAATATGTAAAAGGAGATGGATCAACTGGGACATCATAAACAATTCCCTGACAATGAATTTAAGCTGCATATGCAAAGTAGAGGGGACGCATACATGGCATGGATCCAAGGCCGCCCAAGAAGGATATTATAATTGAGGTTATTGGGCATGATGTGGCATGGAATAGTGATTATACATGGACCAACAGTGACAGGGAGAGTAATGGTACCTAAAACATGCTTGGGAATATTATCGAATCCACGAATAGAAACTGATGAAGGAGCTAAAGAATTTTCAAAGAGGCCTAAATGATGAAGAAAGGATATATTACAAATGTTGAGGCCAGACCCATTGTCTACTAAGGCGCACTTGACCTCGACATTGTTGATACAAACCTAAATATATAGGGGGTCATGCTCTAGCATTTCTTGAGAAGGTAACTCATCTAAGGTGAAAGTTATTTGATCCTCATTAAGAGATAAAGCGAAAGTAAACTTATGATATACATAGTCAGGTGAGGTGTGAGGAGGAATATAAGTAGTAGCTAAATATTTTTGAGTTTATTGATATAATCAGGATGATTCTGTAGATAAGAATGGATGGAGATGTTCATGATCACAAGACCCTAGAAAGATGAGCAAGAAAGATCCTTGGAGCATATAGATCAGGTTCGAGTTCACCAAAATGATTAAGCTAAAATGTAAATAAGATTGTAATCTGAATGTTATAGCAGCAATAAATAAATAACAATTAAATGCATAAATTACACCCAAACAAACTAAGCAATAACTAAAAACTTGGAATGAGGGAAAAGTCTAGGTCAGCAATTGTTCCCTCACAATTTCACCCAAGCTCATTGCTAAAGTGACTGGTCTCACACTGGAAGGTAGAAGTATTTTTAAACCTAAATCTGATTACAGTCTTGAGATTGACTATTTTTTCCAAGGAAAAGGGGAACCTATTTCTCTTCATAATGGATATGCTAGGAGTAAGTTGCCTTCTCCATTTGATGAAATTGCCAAACTACTCATGTCTTATATCACATTGGAAGGTAGATATAAAGTAATATATGGCTACCATTTTCCAATGTTAAACCATATTCACAATGCCAAACCGTATAACTTTCCTTTCTACTTATTCTCTTCTCTGGAAAAATCTATAACTATGGTGAAGAAAGGCACTTTCATTTTCCCCTTACACCAGGGTCTGATAAAAACTATCATTCACCGAGCACTCCCTATTGGGAAAAAATGACAAATTTGGGGCTTCAGCTTCAAACATTTCATTGGGTAAAAGGACAGGGAGTATGGAACCTAAGGATGATAGCTGTGATGAAATTGGTCAGGGGAATCCGGTGGCCAAACGTACTAGATCAAGCAAGGGTAAAGGGGGAGACATGTCTCAGTTCAGGAAAGTTCAGTATTCGGTCTGGGCTGAGGAGGATAACATCACCTATGTTTCGATGAATGCCCTGGTGAAACCCCTTCCCAGAAGGAATCCTCTCATGAGAAAGCGGAAGGGGAAGCAGAGAGTAGTGAGGATGTTGCTAGCTTAAAAGAACAGAGTCTTCCAAGAATACTGAGGAAGCTATCCACAGTCTTCACAATCTGAAAATGGCTCAGATGGAGCTTTTCTCGGCCCAAGAATCAACTTTGTCAAAACTCATGCCTTCATGAGAGATTTTGAAAACTACAAACTGAACAATGACATCAATAGGCACAAAATCAGTTTGATCACTATGGACATTAAGGAGCTGCAAGAAAAAGTTGATAAAATGTCTACCCTCATCCTCTGTGAAAACCTCAAAAATGCAAATGCCAAAAGAATGGAAATGGAGAAAGAGATGCTGAAAATGAAAGGAATCATTATGCAAATCAGAGATGCTCATGTCCTTAATGTGAAGAGTACTATTTTCCATCTCAAATTGCTGGCTGAAATGATACAGTCCATGGAATTGGCAAAAGAAAAAGAAAAGGATGGCACAGGCCAAGGTGGTGATCAAAGAACCTAACTACAAGTACTGGAAGGAGACTATAGCAACTCTGGTCAAAGAATGGAATGGATGCATGGAGACGGTGGACGATCTGGTCAAAGATAAATGAAATGTTATGGTTTGGAATCTGCTACTTGTTTACCTTTTGTTGTTAGTATCATCCTTGGGACTGCTATATAATGTATAACATATATAATGGATATCATATACTGGTGTTTTTGTTTTTGATATTTTGGATCATGTCTGGCCTTTGAAGGTAAATACTTTGGCCAATATGTAAGTAAACTGTAACTCTTTGTAAGGGGGTAGGGTCCCCTCAACCCTAACTTTTACCTCTAATAAAAAAAAAAACTAAGCAATAAATAATGAAACCCTAATTGCAAAGAGAGGGTAAAAATCCTTAGTTGATTCGCAGAAAGTCTAGACCGGATCAAAGTTCAATGACTAAATAGAAAGGTAGAAGTGTTGCACGTAAGCCCTAGAAAATGTAGATTTTGAGAGAAAGGCTAGACTGGGGCACCTGGAGAGGGACAGGGGTGCCCGTGGGTGCCCTAGACCTATTTCTCAATACTTGGGTCTGGCTGAAATTCTCATAAAACTTCCTCTGAGGTGTTGCAAGGTGTTCACCTTTAGTCACCTTTTATCTCTCTCAGTCGCACCAAGATCAACATGGTCATTGGAAACATGCAACAAAGAATGACCCCAGTAAACCCTCAAATGGACATCAAATCCTTAAAAAAAGATGCAAAATAAGGGGTCAAACTGTCCCGTCTCATTCTTTGTCCCACAATGGTGAACTTATGATTGAGCGCTGCACTACATCTTAGACCCAATGTAGTTCTATGTGTGTGTGTGTGGAATTGTGCCCTAGGTTGCTCTTGTGCGTGTCACACTTGGATAGTGAGCAAGTAGCTAGATGTAAAATGTAGTAAATGTGTGCATGGAATAGAATAAACTTCCCTCCTATGAAGTGTGATGCAGAAAACCAGCCCTTGTGTCCCTTGTGATGGAGCTAGATGGATGTAATGGAGCTCTTAGATGATGCCTTGATGGATGCCACCTTAAGTGGTGGTAGCTAATGATCGTGTTTGGTCCTTTATTATGATCATATAACTTTATATTTATATGATTCATTTTCTTAACTTTTGTAATTAACCTCGAAAAGGCCAACTACCAAAAAGATAAGATGCTCAAATAGCTAGAAAGGACCCAAAAAGTGTGACTAAAGTATAAAGGGGATAGGGGCACCCAGAGGGAATGAGGGTGCTTGATGCTCACGTCTTGGTTGGGCACTAGTGTCCAGGATGACGAATGTTGAAGAGTAAAAAGGCAGACTGAGCAAGTAAGGGTGTAATACCAAAAGCAACAACAGAAGGAAAATCAAGGTGGCCAAAGACATGGGTTAATTAGTACTTTTCTTACTTACGAATCATATGAATAGTAGTATGTAATTAGGATTAGATAATTACCCAGGTGATTTAGTGTCTACGGTTTGATAGAGGGGTTAAAATTAGATGTTGAAAATGTCTTGGTTTTGACTCAAAAGTGTTGATTATGTCTCTCTTGCCCAAAATGATAGGATATTCTCAAAATGGATAAATGTTTCTTCAAATGTGTTTTAAGGGTCCTTGACAAGTTGGAAATGATTATGAGTGTTTAATAGAACATCAATGGTGATATAAGTAGTTTGGGATCATCTTAAAGGATGGGAATGATACCAAAAGGATCCTAAAGAATAGTTATAGTCCAAATGTCCTAGGAGGTGTCAACACATAAGTTTTCAATAGCCTTGTACCAAAATTATGGTACTACACAACCCCCATGGATCTTTAATGTATCGTGTGCATGACATTTAAGGGAGAACATGTACTTGATCATTCATGAGAGTGCATGTTAAAGAGGAAATGATGATATTATGTATATCCTAATGTGAAGGTTCCATTATCCTTCATCTATGTGTACTTAAGAAACCATGAATGCAAACAAGTAGATCCTTGCCTTGATAATGTAAAAACATGATAACCTATGTAACACTTGAAAATTTGAGATGAGAAAAGGAACAAATAAACATGTTCGCATGTGAATTAATGTCGCCTCTTCTCGGATTCTTTAGAGATATTTGTGGGGTTTGTTTTCCCCAACTAGATATAAAATTCTAAAAATGCCACCATCAATCAATTATAAATTCCATGGGTCACCCTTGATCATACTATATAGAGAAATATCATTACTGCAATGTCCACTTCGTAGCCTTAGTCTAAATAAACAAACTAGTCTTTGGCTCCTTTGGTTCATCACTAGTCCCAAAGAAGGTGCTTCTCAAGTGGAAAATAAACTTCAACTAATTACTTGGGCTCTTCACTAGTTATAAATTGAAGAATATGTTGTTTGCATACCCTTCGAGGTGGATGTTCCTACATATCATTCATTTCCAAATAAAGTACCACTAACATCATGTTTAAAGTGTATAAAACTATTAAACAAGTGTTATAATCATGGCAAAGGCATATATGTAATTGCATATATAGGTTATGTAAACAAATAAAATATGTCATCATGTAAGCACAATATGTAACATGTAATCAATATGTAATTGTCTAGGCACACCATGAATGCAATATATTTAAGTAAGATATATCATCATGATGGTCGCATGGAGAAGAGTCAAAATTTTATGTCCCAATGTAACAAGTAGAGAGTAGGGGAAGAAACGATATTCCCACAACTCATGAAAAACATGTCCAATTAGTGCCAAATATAGAAATGAAGCATACAAACAATAATATGCCCTAGTAGATGCTTGGTGAGGAACGTGATAATAAAGGCACGAACCAAGTAAAAAAATTGTAGTGTGTGTGATATGCATCATGACACCAAAGCATATGGTATCACATAGTATAGTCAAACACAAACCACATAATATAATGCAAACATTAAAAAATAGTGTATAAATGAAGCAAACATCGTGATCAAAATTTTCACAAATCAATCAATCATGGTAAAACTAGAGGATCCTATAAAGACACAACATGACACTAAAAGCAATGCACACACACAAGTACAACCGCACATAATAAAGTTAATAAAAGAAAACATAGGGAATACATGTGAACATGTCGTGTATCAATTATGTAAAGTAACATAATGTATCTATGTAGGTAACCACATAATATGTAAACTATAAATTTCTCTCTCTTTTATTTATATATATATATATATATATATATATATATATCAAATGTTATAATATGGAAAGATATGCCTTGTAATACTACAAGATGCCCCTAGTGTATTCAAGCTCTCATAATGGAGAGCTTTCCTTAGGGTGTAAGACAACGAAGATGTGAAACATTGGTAAATCCATGATCATATGTAAAACAAAGTTACTCAATTGTCCATGAGTAGAGAAATAGTTATAGAAGTTTGTAATAGAATGATGATGCCAGAAAAGGATCATCTAAAATATATTGAATATGTTTGTTAGGCATGGGACCAACGCACAGTTGTGAAGAATACTGACAGATTGTGAGAAGATAGAATAGAAAACTTGTAACTATTTTGGGACTTGCGATTCAAATATGTAGATTTAAAGTTGGAATTCAAAGATTGAATTAACTATGTGTAATCCTCTTTGAATAGATCCCAAAATGAGATATTTAAAATCATATATCTAATTAAATGCATAGATTTGATAAGAAAATACAGCGATGTACGAACGGAGACTAGTGTGGAAAAATATAGTGGTTTTAGCTTCTATGGTCTCCTCGGATTATTTTCCCTGTGTACCGCTGGCATCAAAACCTTGACTATTATAAACTCACAGACACGCAATGTTCATGAGCTCCTCGGATTATTGATGGCACAGACTGTAATTTCTAGATTCTCAGGCACAAACAACATATTATATCTCAATCTAAAACAAAATAAATCAAATTACACTTAATAAACTTCTCACACAAAATGATTTCTCCCATCACAAGCATAAGGTATTAAAGTGCTCTAATACCAAATGATAAATTTGGTTAAAGTTGCACAAAATTAACATCGTACTAATATTGTGTATATTGTAATCGCTTGGAACCAATTACACAAATATATAATATGGAGGAGTCCTATTTTAACTCCTACAACAAACCACCATATTAGGTGAGTTGTTCAAACAACTCACGTAACACTAATAACTTATATTAGTGTATTGTTACACTAATATATTCCACACATTAACAAGATATTAACCCATACAATATTAATGGAGCACTAATATTCCTAACACAAATCTAATGCAAATTTGAAAATGAAACCTTATGGTAGCTAGGGTTTGGAGCAAGGTGAGATATTCGATCAAGGGTTGGGTTCACCAATTGTTTGTACCCTAAATAAAATAATTAATGATTTTTTTATGAATTAATTAATTACTTATTAATACATGTAAGAATGTTACACATTTAATATTTTAAATTAATTAATCAACATTAACCACACAACTCATAATATAGCTAGTAATATAGTATACAATGTTAAAGTGATAGAATGATTTCTCACAACACAAAGAAGGATGAGTACTTAGTTGAACAGAGAGGTACATAGGTTCAATCTAGGTGTGTAGACCGAATACACAGATAATAAGAACTTAGAAGTGCTTCAAATATGGAATTAGAACTAAAAGCGATGATGTACGGAACCGTACAAATTATATTGGGCATACTATGATTTATTCATGGGTTGTATGGTCTTAGACCAAAATATGTTAGGGTTATGTGACTTATGTTTCTCGTATGTGGCCTATAAATATGTTCTTTTGTCTATTGATAGTGTTTGCAACTATATGTGACACCTTCTTATAGTGACATGCAATGGATAAAACCTAAGGATACTTGTACTATCACTTCATAAACATTATTACATAGTAAAATAATAAATCTAGGTACATGTGGAGTTACATTGACTTTGGAAGTCAACCCTTACTAACCAATCCAAGAATTACACTATATCCCTCACAAGTAGGAGAAAACTCCATGCAGCTTCTCTTAGTGTAGGTGCAATAGTGTATGCAAATCCAAGCCAACCCCATAGGTTTCCCTTGTGTCTCTTGACACAATTATTAACAGTGTAAGTATAGATAAAATACAAATGTACCTTGTGTGGTATATATAGTATGATGTGATTTAGATTCTAAAATAATTTCCTTCATCCATTAGACCTTTGGAAATAATTTTTGTGACTCACTCTTACCGAGACTTTTCTTTAGGACCTTGATGTTTATACATAGGGAAGATAGACTCTTGAACTTTGTTTGAGTACTTTATATGTGTGTGATGGATATTGTAAGAGATCCACTACTACTTTAGGAAATTTAAGGAGATCCTTAAGTGATTTTGGAATGTATTTTGTAAAGTATGCTCTTGAGAATGTCATGTGAGTTCCTTAATTGAATTAAAATTACTTATAAAGGATTTTGTAGGTTAGGAATCACATTAAGACTAGCCTATGGAATAATCAATGACCCATAAATGATATTCAAATTGAAAATTAATCCATTGGAGAGAAGGAGACAAGAATTTACAGTTGGACCATACCATAATATGGCTTCGTCCCATTTTGTATGATTTTAGATGATAAATTAATGGTTTTTACCCCAATATTCCTAGTGAGATGCATATGAGTGATATACTAGTTTGAATAAACACAAATAAGTGAATGAATGAAATAGTAGTGTGTAGAGTTAAGAAAGTCATATAGGAGAGAGAAGTATATGTCAATAAGGATTAGAATGTAAGTGTAAGTTATATTATAGGAATAATTCGTAACCTTGTCGATAGATAATAAAGCATATTTATAAGCCATCGATAAGCACCAAAAGTCATAAAATCTTAGCATTTGTCAATCTAAGAACGTACAACTCAAAACTAAACCGTAATACACCCCAACATAATTTTTAATGGTTCTATATAGGATCACTTTATAGTTTACATTCCAGATATTAAGCACTTAGATATTCTCATCAACCTATACATTTAGTCTCAAGCACACCTGCACCACTTATGTACCTCTCTGATTAGCTAGGTACTCATCCCTCTTTGTGTTTTGAGTAGTAATTCTATCGCTTTATCATTGTATATTGTATTAATAGTTATTTTATAAGTTTTGTAGTTAATGTGGATTAATTAATTCAAGAGAACCCGTTAATCACACACATTCACATAGACATTGGTTTGGTACCCAATGGCTCTTCCCTCTCCACATTTTTCCATGTCTCCCTCACATTCTCCTAACCCTAGACTCATCGTCCATGGTGGCCATGGATCTCATGGCTCGCGCGAGGTAATGGTGGGGCTTCGAGCTTTCTTTGTTGCGATAAGGTAGTCTCTGTTATGGATGGTTCGGTTTGTGATGTCTTAAGGGTGAATGGGCATGGATCTGGAGGCTCGATTATGTGGATCGTTGCCTCTACTGCATGTGAAGACCGTGGTTGTATCCTCTAATGCGTCGTTTGTCTCCTTTGAGGTTTGTGATAAGGTTTTATTAAACAACCGTGAAGGAAATGTTTAACCCTTGTTCTTGCATGTTGTGGCCTCTACTTTTATGCCTTCAAAGCCTTTATCTACTGCTAAATATACTCCTTTGGTCTCCTTTGGGAAATCGGTGTTAGAAAAAAAAAAATCTCCAATCGGGGCTTGATCTATCAATTCAATGGTCTTTGGCCCAGGTCAGTAACTTCTTCACTCATTGATCTCCTCAACCGGCACCCTCTTGTATCTCGTAAGATGGACATTCACCCCGTGATAGGGGTTCTTTATTATGGTTTTCAATTCTACGGATGATAGGGATTCTATCATGTCCAAACTGTGGGAACTGCAACATCATCACTTGCTAATGAAATCATGGTTTCCAACTTTACGTCCCCTAACTATTCAGTTCAATGTCAAACCTATATGGGTGCGCTTACCTCATCTCCCGTTGTAATTCTAGGCGGAGGAATTCTTGATTGATATTGGTAATGCTTTGGGAAAGTTCTTATCCATTGACTCCAAATGGAATTTTACACTCACACTACATATGTGAGAATTTTGGTGGATCTAGATACCTCTTTGGATCTTCCAGCTTCCATTGATCTCAAAGTTCTGAACAGGATTTGGTCACAACCTCTTGATTACGAAGGTTTTCCCTTCAGGGTTAGGAAATTTTTAGCCTTGGACATCTTGCTTTAGATTGTCATAAGGTAAAGTAACAATGTAAGGAAAGAGTTTCTTGGTGGAAGGACTCCAATCCTAGCTTATTGGTTGTTGGAGAGGATTTAGATTCCTTCTTGGATGATCCGGGGGGTTAGTGATGTTCAATAGTTGATTGAGACTCAAGTTTCCCCCGGGATTGGGGAGGGAAAGGTGGAACATGTGGTGACTCTCCCTTGGGGGAGGAATCTTCATCTATTGTTGGGACCAAAGAGTCCTTTGGTATTCGTGTTCCAGTTCATCTGGATGAAAATTTGGATCCTAATCAAAATGATGGATGGATAATTTTAAATTGAAAAATGAAATGTATGCCTCTACATAAAATTTTATTATGATCTCGTGATTGGGATCCTTTGGAGTAGTCTTTTGTGTTGCAGCAGAGGTTGCTCATGCCTCTCCTTTTTCTCTTCTCGTGTTCTTCACTTGAGTCCCTCTGTGGCCTTCTTTATTTTGTTTTTGTAGGCTTCTTCGATGTAGGGATTCAACCTTTATCTAGCCTTGAGGGCTTTGTACAAGGATATAGATCCTTTCAAAATTCACCTTTTACCCTTTTCCAAAAAAATAATTCATAATATTATACATGTAACATTCTTATACTAATTAAGCTAAAATGTGAATTTGTAATCCTAATCTGAATGTTATAGTAGCAGTAAATGAATAACAATTAAGTACAAAAATTACACCCAAGCAACTAAGAAATAAATTATGAAACCCTAATTGTAAGGAGGAGGAAAAGGTACTTAGTTGAGTCGCAATTAATTCTGAACTATACCAAGGTGCCGATTAGGTGAACACGTAGCAGGAATGTCACACGGAGACCCGTAAAAATGTAAATCGGAGAAATAAGCTAGACTAGGGTGCCAGAGAGAAATAGAGGCACCCACGGGCGCCCTAGACCTGTTTCTAAGCGCTTGGGTCTATGGAAAATCTCAGAGAACCTCCTCTGAGGTTTTACAATTTGTTCACAATTGTTTTCCTTTGGTCACTATCACACCAAGATCGTCGATGTCGCTGAAAACCCGAATGAAGTATGAACCTGCAAAACCCTCAAATAGACATCAAATCCTAAAAATGAAATGTGTGGAATGAAGGATCGACTATCCTCAAATGTCACAATGGTGAACTTACAATTGAGCGTTGCACTACATCTCAAACCCAATGTAGTTCTATGTGTGTTTGTTTAGAATTGTGCCCTAGGTGGCTCTTGTGCATGTCACACTTGATAGCGAGAAAGTAAGCTAGATGTAAAGAAATGTAATATATGTGTGCATGGAATAGAATTAACTTCCTCCTATGAAGTGTATGTAGAATAACCAGCCCTTGTGTCCCTTGGATGGTGCTAGATGGATGTAATGGAGCTCTTAGATGCTTGATGGATGCAACCTTAGGTGGTGATAGTTAATGCTTAGTGCTTGGTCCTTTATTATGATCACATAACTTTATATTTATATGATTTCTTTTCTTGAATTTCGTAATTAACCCCAAAAATTTCAACTACCAAAAATATAAGATGCTCAAACAGATAGAAAGGACCCAAAAAGTGTGAATAAAGTACAAATGGGACAGAGGTGCCCAGAGGGGACAAAGATGCCTGGTGTTGGCATCTTGGATGGGTGTTGTGTCCAGGATGATGAATGTCAAAGTATAAAAAGGAAAAATGGGCAAGTAAGGGTGTAAGACCAAAAGTGGTAACAGAAAGCAAAGAAAGGTGGCCAAAGACATGGGTTAATTAGTACTTTTATTACTTAGGAATCATATGAATAGTAGTATGTAATCATGACTAGATAATTACCCAAAGTGCGTGATTTAGTGTCTACATATACCTATTAATAAGTAAGTAAAGAACTCATACAAAACCCTTATTTATTTTATTTAAGGTGTAAACATTTGGTGAATTATTTAAGTGAATAAGACTTGCTTATATAAGCTTTCGTAGGTTAGGTGTTACATCAAGGTCAACCTATAAGATAATATACAACCTATAAATGATATTAAAATTGATAAAAGATCCATTAGATGGTCAGATCCCATTGTGTATGGTTAAATATTGATAAATGATATTAAAATTGATAATTTCATAAAGCCAAATCATATAATGGTTTGGTCCCATTGTGTATAGTTTTGTACAAGTAATTAATGATGTTCAACCATTTGGGTGATATTATTGAGGGTGATATATTATTTTGAATAAATTCAACTCATTGAGTGAGTGATAGAGTAGTGGGCGAGTTAAGCAATTCACGCAAGAGAGAGAAGGATATGTGAATTAGGATTAGGAATGTGAGCATAAGTCATAGTATATGAACAAATCCAAACTTATCATTGCAAAAATTTACGCCCTTAATCTACTTTCTCTGTAATGGGATATGATTAGCCGACATGTGGCTAGCATAATCTCTCCTTGGTCTTGTCACATCTTTCTATGCTTTCATATTATAGTAGGGTCGGCATATGGACTAACCATTGCCTAAGTAGGATATATATATATATATATATATATATATATATATATATATATATATATATAAGATAGGGATAGTACTTGAGCATTATAATATTATTGTACAGTGTAGAAACCTATCATTTTGATTGAGCAATTTAAATATTTAAATTGCGTTAATTATCCCATTTCCTGCAAATTTACGACATATCATCAATAATGCACCTTTTCTCTTCTATCCCCATTGATTAATTATATTACGTTAATTAATTCACTCAAGATGCCGATTAAAAACCTTTCATTAATTAGTTCTCATTTCTATCGAGATTAATTAATTATTCTTAATTAGTTAACCTCCCCTTTTTGTTTAATCAACAAGTCATCATTTATTGAATTAAAATCCCCTCATAACCCAAATCATGCTAACTTTCCTCTAAAAAGCTTCTATAAGCTACACCTACCTATTAGTTAATCACTCTTGATTAATTAATACACCCCCCTCAACTCCCATGAATCACTAATGATATATTAATCTCCTCTAAAGCAAACTTAAAGTATGTTTATCCCTAACTAACCTAACTTTGTTATTATCCCACATACAATAGGATGCAAAGCTTCTTCAAACCAATGGGTTATATAAGGAACCCTCCTCCTACCTTTCTTCTTACACCTTTGCATGCATATAGCATAAACTATAGGCATTTTCATCTTTGAGCATCCTCCATTAGTGTTGAGCTAGGTATCTTCATCTTGCATTTCATCCATCCAAGCTTTTGAGTCATATGGAGAGAATCAAAATGGCCTTGTAGCCCTATTTTAATGAGACTCCATTCTTAAACCCTTGGGATCAAACAAACAATCACATTTTAATTGATAACAATCACATTTTGTAGGGGCACACACACATTAAAACTCATGCACAGGTTTCCAAAAGAGCGTGCACATGTACTTTGTTCTGTGCATACAGCCTATTGGCAGTTGTGCCTTGTGTTAGTTTTTGGCCAAACTCTCACATGTATTGAAAAAGTCACGCATACATCATTCTGCCCATGCACATGAAATTAAGTTCTCTATGTTTTCCTGTAGTTTTCTTGTTCATGTATATGCTTAAAGTCACACACATGAACCTCTTTTGGTGCGCACACATTTTTTAGGCATCTGTTTTACCCTTTTTCTAAAAGAGGTGCGCACATGTTATCTTTCCCGCGCACACAACTCTCTACCCACACACATGTTTGGCTCATAGTCATTTTTAGTAGAGGCGTGAACATGTTGTTATCAACACGCACATATTGATAAGGACGCGCATACACTCAAGGGCTTGTAGATGTCGCAATATAGATTTGAATGTTATTTTGAAATTTGCAAAAGCTTGTGTTCTTGATGTGCTAACTCCTTGCAGATTTATTTGAGATTAACTTCTGTTTTGTGGGGTATATCTTCATGTTTTTGCTAATTTGGTTTGTTTAAGGTTAATGAATGTTGCATGATTGTCTATGAGATTAGAGTCATGTACGCTCTTCCCTCATATGCTTTTAGGACGATCTTGAGAATTAGAAACGACGTCTTATCCTCTTTTTTGTTTGTGGAAAACTACTAAACTCTTTGTGTAGGACCTAAAAATGCTTTCCAAAGAAAGGAGAATCGAAACAAACTTTCTAACTACACATGTGTTACAGTCACCAAATGGTGAATGACTAAACCACATTAAGTCTAAAAGATTAAAAACACACCACATTCATCACACTGTATATGTAGGTTTGGATAAGGGTACGCCCGTCCACTTAAAACTAGGACATAACCCCTTTGGCATAAGCCTTAAGCTACAACAATGGGGGTAGTTCTAGGAACCTCAAAGTATTCCATGCAAGAGGGAACCTTGTGGAAGAAACGGGAAGTTCTCCGCACACCTACTTGACTAGTTTACATGTGAGATTTAGCATTAAAGCTATCCATATTACAACCCCAATGAGAATACAACTAAATGCATTCATTTCTAATTGTATTTGAAGGTGGTAAAGTAAATCTGAGATACTCCAAGACTATTCAGTGTGACTTTCTTGGTAAATCGAGCTCGCAATGGTATCTTGTTACACCTAGTTGAGGTAACCACCTAGGAAAGTTATTTTTCTTAGAGCCAACTTGATCGTATCAAGCCAATTGTTGTTGTAAAGAGCCTTCGCAAAGTGAGAACTTTCTCGAGTCAAAACTTTTTTTATCAAACAAAGGGAGAGTCCATTAAAGTTCAAACTACGTGTCATTCACCACAAAATTTGTGAAGCATTACTTTTTCTTAGTTTTTCACTCACCATAAGGTGGGGTGAAACTCTACCGAAGTGAGGCCAAACACTTTTCAACCTCATTTGATCTAATTCATTTTCTTTCTTTTGACACTTTGTTGATCAAAAGAAGAGAAACCATACATGTGTTATCAATCGATTGTGTCCACCACTTTTGCACCCATTTACATTCATCCTTGCTTGAGACTAGATGGTAAACGTTGAAAGTGTGTTGGTACATTTTCATATCTTAATAGAGATTTGATCTTAATACCCAAGTCAAGATCACCATTTTAGTTACGATTGACTCTTCACTCGATTCTCCTTTGAAGTGTTACGTTACTTGTATCGTATCACAACAATTTTGATACGTACATCTTGTTTCTTCCAAACTCGGCCTAAGTGTCTATATTGTAACGTTATGCTACGGGCACCTTAATAATTCCTTGGTATACTTTATCCTTGGTTTTCTTTCAAACATTACCTTGATTTTGAAAGGTGTTGTTGTTACCTTGTGCGTGTCGTACTAATATTATTTTGATATTAATACCTTACTTTTCCGCAAATTTTGGTTAATGTATCTTAGTGGTATTATTACATTGTTCATGCTCGTAACCCCCACTTTTGAGATTTAGGTATTGCTTGGACTTAAACTTGCTTTAAGTATACTTTTCTTGGAAATCACATCAACCTCTTGTTATTACTTACGCCTTGTTCATTTTGAACTTGACATAAGTAGTGACATTTCTTTGATCATCTTAAATGTAAAACTACCATTTGGAAACATTTAGGAAGTACTTCATTGATTGATTGGTTTAGAAACAAACCTTGTGTGATTGTGTCTTATGATTATTCGTCATTTTTACTTATCTATTTAGGACAATCATGTTGATCCCTTAATTCATTGGCATTCATTATTCTTTGAACTATTGACATTCTTTGTGTGTCCTTAGTAAACATCTCATTCTAGGTTTTTACTTAGGTTTGATTATACCCTTGGAAAAATTAAACAAATCACCTTAGTGAAATTCTCATTTTCTATGGCCCCCATAACAAGAATGGGATCCAAAAGACAAGCATGGGAAACATCGAACAAATAAGGGTCAAATCCCTTTATTGGTCATGATTTAGGACCTTTATTTTCCGTAGCGAAGGAAGAGGATGATATGGTAGACCATAGTGGTGATGAGTTGGGATCACCACACATGGATTTTGAATTCGACCCCTCCCAATTAGATGAGTTCCTCTTTCTAAAAAAATATAGAGTGCTTGCAAGAGTGTTTGGAATTAGGTGCTAGAATGCCAACAGAACATGAAACTATTCCACCTACAAATAATGCTAATGAGGAAGAATGCCCCCTCATTAATATGGATGAAATTTTAGGACATGGACATGCTTCCACCTCAAACACTGGAAACAATAATATGGGTGGTTTTAAAATGTAACTCATCAGAATGCCACGTAGGGTAAGATTGGAACATGAAAACACGAAACAACCCCCTCTCCATGAAAATGAAGAGGAACCTTGCGATGAATAAGTCACTATACAATAGAAAATTCAACACCTTTGTCAACAATTAGCTTTTCTAGCATCTCATGTACAAAAATAGACAAAAAAATGTACATCAAGAGAAACCTAAGGTTATAAATAGTGAGCTTCACACAAGAATACCAAGAGGGAGAAACGTCGAAAAATAGTTGTGTGTATATGCAAGCTTCCCCCACTAAGGAGCAACTTCTTTCACAATAGTTACAATCTATGAAAGTAACACTCACAAGCCTTCAAGAAAGCAATGTAGGACATAGCAAGAAGTATCAATATGAAGAGATATGCCCTTATCCATTTGATAAGGCTATGTTGTGTATACCTTTTCCTAAGAAATTTGATTGCCCAAAATTTGATAAATACAAAGGGAAAGGTGATCCACGAGATCATGTAAAATATTTTTACATGGCATGCCAAGAAGTGGCGTACAACGATAATTACCTCATACGACTATTTCCAAGAAGTCTAGGGGACAAACCTTAGAGTGGTTCCTTCACTTACCTCGTGGGTCTATCTTCACATGGCTAGAACTAGCATAAAAATTTGTTTGTCATTTCTCCTTTAATGTTGAGAGAGACATAACCATGTCAGACCTATGTAATGCCAAACAATGACCAAATGAAACCTTTGCAAGTTTCCTACAAATATGGTGGGGGCTAGCTAGTCGTTTCCCTTGCTTGATCCTGAAAAATAACTCATTAGCATCTTTGTACCAAAATTAAATCCAGACATTGCCTTTCATCTACAAATGCATTGTGTTCGGAACTTTGAAGAGGTTATCGAGAAGGGTACACAAATAGAAAAGGCTCTAATCATAAAAGGGACACTCAAACCATTTTCAAAAGACAATCAGTCTTCAAAACCTATGGACAAGCCCAAAATCTTTAATAAAAACAAGAATGTCGTAGGAGATGGAATCACGGATTCTAAACGCATACAAGCAGTCCAAGTTGGTCCACCTTTTAAACTAACCAAAGGGCCAATCTAACCACCAGTTAAACGTAGAGCGTTCACTCCCCTTATAGACTCCTTGTCCACAATCTTAAAACAACTAAATGCAGTGAACATGGTGCAATATCCCACAACGATACCTTTTGATGATAATTCACCTAAACCTTCATGGTATAAGGAACATGAGTATTTTGATTTCCATTGTGTAAAAGGACATAAGATGGAAAAATGTTTAAGACTTCACCACTTCATCCAAGATCTTATCGATAGTGGGGAGATAGAAGTCGATTCACCAAAATCAAATCAAATGCCAAATCAAAGGATGGGAATATTCAAAGATCCTTTCCTCAAACATGGTAAACCAGTGAGAAAAATCCAGATCGGGGAGAGTCTTCCCAAAGCTATAAATCCACAAATTATGTTTATACCAAAACTGATAACAATCAATATGAATCACTTATTGGATGTGTTTTCTCTTCTGACGAGTTTGTTAATACCATTAGGATCAATGGAATCAATTGTGTTGCGATAACAAGGCACGCTCATCTCGCGATCCCGTAACCTCCTCCTCTCGTCTACTCCTTAGGATATTCAATGCAATATCCTTGACCAACTTGAGAAGACGTCTGCTAAGATTTCAATAGTATATCTTCTTAAAATATCAAACGTACATAAGGACATCCTTTACAAAAATCTCTAAGGGTCAGGAGTGTCAAGTGAAGTAGATCCTTCTCATCTACACTCTATGGTGGAAAATATTACACCAAGTGAACACATTTCGTTTAACCACAATGAAATCCCTAATGAATATCATATTTATAATCTTCCTCTTTACATAGAAGTATTTGTTACTCACGAAAGATAAAGAGGGTGCTTGTGGACAATGGGTCAGGGTTAAACATATGTACATTGAAGCTAATTAAATAATTGGGATGCACAGAAGAAGATCTAGAGTCCCACATTATCACCATAACCACATACGACAATGCGGAATGGGAATCGATTGGTACAATAACACTACCAATGGAAGTAGGGCCCACTTGTCACAACACAAAGTTTCATGTCTTAGACTTGGAACTTCCATACAATATGCTTCTTGGTCACCCATGGATTCATGCCATGCAAGCCATATCATTGACATTTCACCAATGTATCAAGTTGAAACACGAGGGACACACTATTACTATTCAAGGATATCCATAACCCTTCACCCATCAGAGCTCTCAATATATTTGCGCGTAGGAATGCATGTGATTGTTCCTCCGTCAATATTGTTATCCCCTTTAGTCATAAGCTCTTGAGTCACGGATAGATTCAGACTCTCTTAGTTCTTGTGGTCATGGTGCTTCTACATCTGCCTCTCCCTTTGATTCATGGGAGATGAAAATTCTTGAGTACATTTGTGAAGAATATAATATTCAATAGGCTCTCCTAGTCTCAGATTTGTCCATGTCACCTAAAACAAGAGGCAAACCCAACTACCACTTCAAATGACCTTGATATGAACAAACAATTGGGAGATTCTTACCTGGTGGTCTTCTTGCAAAAGAGAAATTGTTAGACCCTCATACAATTTGGGTCCCCGGGGACACTAAGCCTATCTGCATTAAAATCCTGGAATACACAAAATCTAGTAGAATGATGTATTCCATGTTACAAAGGACTTGGATGTGGAAATTTTGAACAAGAAATAAGAGAACTAGTCCCACTTCCAAATTTCAAAACATAACGGTATGGTATTGGTATTCAACCTTATGGGGCACACCCCATGGACAAAAATGTTTCCTTCTCTCGAACGCGAGGATAGATCTGTTTATTTGGATAGTGACATAGATTCCCACCATAGCCAATACGAGGATCTTGCCTCTACGAACCTTTTTATGGATACCATTGTCCTTACCATAACCCCCACCAATCCAAAAATTGACCTTTTATACCCTACCCTTGTCGATTGGGACCAACAATGTCATGTACCATTGGATCTCTTTGAGAATGATGAGGCTATTGCATAATTTATGGGAATACGTGACACTATTCCTATTGGAGACCACAAGAATGGTTTCTTCATTAACCTAGATACCTTCATGTACTTTGAGGATGAGGATGAGCTTCATGGTCAAAAAAATCTAAGAAAAAGTGAGGGCAAAAGTTCCTCTACAAATCCTTGGCAAAAACATAAGTCCAAGTCACATAGTAAAAACCTCTTTGAGGCAATCGACCACCAACAAATAAAAAAATCAATGGACAAAATAAGTAACCACGTTGAGGGTGAAAATCTTGATGATACGCCCTTAGAAGAAGATCTCAACCTCCCTCCCAATCCTACGTGTATGGAGGATATGTCAAAGATGTTTGTGGAAGAAACTATTGACGTTAATATTGGAATGGAAGAGCAACCAAATATATTGAAGCTAGGAGCTTCGCTTTCAAAGACAGAATAGAAAACTTTCACTATGCTCCTCAGAGAATTTGGAGACATATTTGTATGGTCTTATGTGGATATGTCGAGCTTAGATCCATATTTGGTGGTGCATAACTTAGTTATGCATACATATGTAAAGCCCGTTAAACAGAAGCTACGGAAAATGCATCCATGAGTGGCCCTTCTGGTCAAAGAAGAGTTAGAAAAATTGTTGGCAGAAGGGTTTATTAGACCCATTGACTACTCTGAGTAGATATCTAACATAGTTCTAGTTAAAAAGAAACTTATTGGAATCAGAATCTGTACTGACTTTCGAGACATCAACAAGGCATGTCCTAAAGATGATTTTCCTTATCCAACATCGACATGATTTTCAATTCAACTATAGGATATGAAATGTTATCTCTTATGGATGGTTTTTCTGGCTATAACCAAATTAAAATAGCAAAGGAAGATCAGCATAAGATGGCCTTTACAACCTCTTGGGGGACTTACATTATCAAGTAATGCCATTCACCCTTTAAAATGTCTCGCAACTTATCAAAGGGCGATGACCATAATATTCCATGACATGCTTAACAACATCATGGAGGACTATGTGGATGATATCTTAGGAAAATCAAAGACAAGAGAAGAACATCTTGAGGTTTTGAGGAACATTTTTAAACGTCTTTGGGAATATAAGGTTAGGTTAAATATGAGGAAGTGTGTCTTTGGGGTGTTATCAAGAAAGCTACTAGGCTTCATTGTATCAAGAAGAGGGATAGAGGTAAACCCTACTAAAGTAACTATTGTTACTGAAATGCCTCCTCCCAAGAAAATCAAATAACTACGCAAATTTCAAGGAAAAATACAAGCCATCCGTTGTTTTATCTCGCAGCTTGCCGAAAAATGTCACTCCTTCACCCATTTTCTTAAAAAAGACGTTGCCTTCATTTGGGGACCAAAGCAACAAGTAAGCCTTTACCTTACTCAAGCAATACTTGGAAAATTCTTCGGTCCTCATGCCGCCAACCCCAAGTGAGCCACTTTTGTTATACATATCTGCAACCCAATTTTTTATTGGTGTTTTGTTTGCTTAGTATGACCTGAGCCAAAAATAAAAAGTAGTGTATTATCTCAGTCATACCTTAATTGCATATGAGCTCAACTATTCCCAAATCAAAAAATATTATTTGGTCATTGTTTTTACCTTCCAAAAACTTCACCATTATCTATTGAATACCAAAACCAAGGTTATATCTAAAGTTTACCCACTCAAGTACCTATTATCAAAACCCGCCCTTACTAGTAGGATGGCTAATTGGATCATCCTACTCAGTGAATTTGATATTGAGTATGTACACCAAAAGTTAATAAAAGGACAAGTGCTCACGCACTGGGTTGGCTAAAGCACCCTTACATGGAATAGAACCGGTGTGTTTGGACCTACCTAACGCATCATTAATGTACATTGAGGAATCTTTCATATGGCAAGTACATTTTGGTGGATCATTTATGTTCCATGGTTTAGGGTCAGGTGTAGTGCTAATCACTCCTACAGGAGACCCCATACCACAAGCATTCTAGCTTGGATTTCCATGCACAAATAACATTACAGAATATGAAGCACTCATCACTGGGATGAATTTGGCTATAAAATGGAATATCCACCACCTTAAGGTCGTTGGTGACTCACAACTGATTATCAAGCAATTCAATGATGAATAAAAAGTTAAGGATGACAAACTCATCCCATATAAAAGGTTGGTAGAAACTCTAAAAGAATATTTTGTGTGCATCACCTTTGAACAAATGCCAAGGGAAAAAAATAGATCTGCAAATGCAATAGCAATGGGTTCTATGCTACGGATTCCACCAAATAAAAATGATATGCCATTTTTTGTTGAAAATCTACATCAACCTGCATATGACATGTCATAATCGTGTCTTTCATGTGAAGTTGTTGGTCCCTTATCCCCATGGTATGAACCCATATTTAACTACCTCTAAAGCGGTACCTTTCCTCCGAACATCACCCATTCTGAGAAACAAAGCCTTATCCATAAAATAGCTCGTTACACCCTCTTAGGAGGCACCCTCTACCATCATGGCTATGATGGTAATTTGTTACATTGTTTAGATGTAGCAAAGTCAATACAAGCAATCAAGGAGGTACATGAAGGAGTGTGTGGAGCCCATACAAATGGGATAGTTTTAGAAAAGAATTTATTAAGGTTAGGCTATTACTGGCCTACCATGGAGATAGATTGCTGCAATTACGTGAAAAAGTTTGTGTTATACCATAAGTACAGAACTTCATCCATGCATCGTCACAACCTTTACAACCAATCACAACACCATGGCCATTCTCTATATGGGATTGGACCTAATAGGGAAGCTTACCCCTACTTCATCCGATGGTCATATACACATTATAACGGCCACAAAATACTTCACCAAGTGGGTGGAGGTTGTTCCATTAACATATGTTACAGGTGCCCAAATATCAAAGTTCATCATGAACCACCTCATCATCGTTATGGCATTCCTGCCGCCATTGTCACTGACAATGGAAAATATTTCAAGAACAAGATGGTGAAAGCTCTATGTCAGCGCTTTCAAATACAATTAAAGTGGTTGACACAATATTACCCTCAAGGTAACAGTAAGAAGGGGCCACTAATAAAACACTTGTTTGAATCATGGAGAATATGGTGAGTAAAACAGTCGCAATTGGCATTTACAAATTCACCCTGCCCTCTAGGCTTATAGGACCTCCATTCACACCCCTACTAGTGTGACACCTTATTCCCTAGTATTTGGAATTGAATCCATCATCCCCTAGAAATAGAGCTTCCCTCCCTAAGAATATCTCTTAGGGACTATCTAGATAAATATGAGGATTACAAAGTGGCTAGACTGGTAGAAATGGAGCTACTAGATGAAAGGCACATCCACACACTCAACCATCTCAAAGTGTATCGTAAGCGAGTGTGACAAATCTACAAAAATATAATCATACCTCGATAGTTTGAGGTCAGAGATTTGGTGTTGAAAGAAAACCAATTCAACACAGTGAAGGAAAGAGAAAAGAAAGGCAAGTTCAAACCTCATTGGTTAGGACCTTATGTCATTGTGGCAAAATTTGGGTCAAGAGCATAAAATCTTGCCTATCCTGATGGAGATGAGTTATGCGAGCCCATGAATGCCATGCACCTCAAGTGGTTCTATGCTTGAACATGGCACAAAAATTAGAAAACAACCAAAAAGTAAAAAAACTATGAAAGACGAAAAAATAAAAAAGAGAAAAAGAAAAAGAGAAAACATGTCATCCAAATGTGAAAACCATGCAATTGTGGCACTTTGGATAGGTCCCTTGGTGAAAACTAGTTTCCAGCACCTTGGGAGGATTCGTTGTTCAAAAGCATCTTGTGTCTAAGGGGTACGTTTACTTAGCTTAGATCTAGTTCCGCACCTTGCATCTAAGATTATTTGTGAGCTTATCCTGTCAAATCCTTGATCCGGCTAGTTCTCCTCTTGTTTGTTTGTGAAGATATTGCCTTTGTATATTCCCATTTAATGTTGGGGGAATCTTCACATCTTCACCTTCTTGTTTATAACACATGGCATTTGCCTTTATATATTCCCATCTAACACTTGGGGCATCCGTGTTTCTTGGCTTCCTATACATAACTTCATAAAACTGTTAGAAAACACAAAAACATTCAAACATGTTCAAAATCACAAAAATATTCGAATAAGATTGAAAAAACCCAAAAAATTCAACCAAAAATACAAAAACAATAGAAAAGTGTTTGCAAAAATCCCAAAAACAACACAAAACACTTTGAAAATAGTCTTACAAAAACATAGTAGTAGTTTACTTGCTTTGTTTCCTTGTTTGTTTCTTGTTTTATTTGTTTGTGTGTACATTGTTTTTATAGTTTTGCTTGTTTGTACATTTTGTATATTGTGTTTCTTAAACATACCTTTTAGATTGATATTTTCTTTCTTAGATTAGATTCATTCTTATTTGTACATATGGAGTGTGTTTTTGCATGCTTGTTTATAATTGTGCATAGTTGTGTTGTTAAGTTGTTTAGTGTGTATATTTGGTAGATTTTTTTAGCTTTTACTTGTGTTTGTTTGTTACTTGTACATTGTTTTTTATCACATCATCATCCATCTCATCACATCTAACATCATATACATCATATATCAATAACATGCTAAGTCTACATCATACATGTATGCTAAGCTAATCATCACATATCATATCATCAATGGGGCAAGAGGGGTCGAAAATATCAAAATCTATCCCCCACACCAATATCATAAATATCATCAAGTGGACTAATAAAAACATCTCATGTACAATACAAATGATATCATCTAAGGATATATCATAAATCAAAAACATGTGACACATATACAACAACATCATACTATAGATTACACTGGCTCTCACCGCACTATCCCTCGATAAGGTCATGAGTAGGCCATGGTCTAGGGTAATCTGCGGCATCTATGCCACATGATCTATCCCCTGTGACCTCTAGTAGAATGTCCATCATCCGCCGATCTCGCTGACGGAAGATCACCTCTAAGGTAGCAAGATGGTCGTGTCGCTCTCTAGTCCGTAATGCTAATACTTGTCTCTCTACAAAATAACACAACACTTGTCAACATTTTTTTCTTCTATCTTCTTCTATTCTTTTAAGTACTAACTCATATTTTCATCTATCTTATCCGTCTACTAACATTCTTCTCTAAAATCTCCTATGTTTCTTCTAAGTCTTGAATTTTAGTGCCTACACGCTCATGTTTTCATATGCGAGTGCAACTTAACTACCCCCACCCGACTTGCACATGCATGCACGTCCTTTAGGACACTTGCATAGACATTTTAATGTGTGTGCTGCGTGTACACATTTCCCTACCCCAGATGCATACGTGACCACTTTTGTACATGTGTGTGCGCACACACACATTTTTTTGATATGTGTGTGTGTGGGCACATACATTTTGGATGCCTGCACGCACCGCTGGGCGCCTACGCTCCCCTAGGGCACACACACACATTTTTAACCTCCTAATTAACCTAATAAATGTAATTAAATGCTAAATTGATGAAGAGGGATGGGGTACTCACGAAGGGTCCATCATCCTATCCCGTACATACTCTTGAATGGTGTCGACACACCTCCTACGGTTCTGCATTCTTTCTTGCCATCTCGCTCATAGCTCATGGTGTTTCATGGTAAAAATTGGTAGGGTTGTGGTAACAAGTGAACTATTCGCTATGACTTACCCCCTAGAGGGGTATATTTAGTTGTTTTAACCCATTGTGCTACCCCGGGCATGTTTTGACCGCTGTGGTCATTCTAAATTTTTCTTCGACCGCGATGTTTATTTTAAATAAATACTCATTTTTCGCTCATTTTCGTCCCGTTGCGGCATATTTTTGCTACAAAGCGTCTGTTTCTTCACCCTAGGGAATTTTTCTTGCTTTCGGAAATCCTCCTCATATAATTTCTTCTAAAACACTCAAAATCACTAAAACTTTACAAAAACAAAAAAAAAAAAAAATCAAAAACTCCTAAAAATTGTAAAAATTCAAAAATTTACAAAAATTGGTAAAAAGCTCGTACGTGGCTGAAATTTGTGTCACACACATGGTATTCATCCCATATCTTGTTGGTGTTTTCATGTGTTCTTGAACCAAATGACTCATGGATCACTTGGATCTACAACCATTTACAAAGCTATATTGCTTGCTTTGTCTGTACTTTGGGGCACATCGAGTTGCTGGTATTGTTTCATAAGCACACAAAGCTTTATCATTGGACCCCGCATCCTTCATCAATTTCCCTCGCATGTATCCTTGCTTGGGGCATCATTTTTAACCCTTGTCATTAATCATGAACATTTGGGGATCTTCAGCTTGATAACAAAACATTTGTGCAACCGTCTTGACCGTTGTTAGCTTGAGTATGTGTGTTTGTACTTATTTCCTGTTAAAAGAGTGTGTTTACTTCTCGTATTGCATTGCATTATGTATGTTGCATTGAGGTGGTGTTTTTATCAATGAACAATTGTTTGTATTAATGATTTTCTTATCATTCTATACTTTTTTCGTATGCTTATATTTTTAATAAGGATCGATGACGTAGATCACTAACAATATGATGACATAAAAGATGTTTAAATACACTGGATGAAATCTAGTTATTTTCTCTCCGTCTTGCTTTTTCTTCTATATCATTATCCTATCAAAACTATTCTTTTGCTTCACTTAGAGAATCCTGCCCCTCCCTATTCTTAATTCAATTCCTTCATATTTTTCGATCGTCGATCGACCTCTTTCATCACGCCATCAACACTCAAGAGGGCATCCCTCACTCCACTAATTTTTCTTCTATCTCTTCAAAATTCACGTGTTTATACTTTTCTACTATCTTTGAAGTGGCGTCACTTACGCCACCCCAAAGAGGGGAACATTTAGACACCTATAATTTGGATTGAACAATTTAAATACTTAAATTTCACTAATTATCCCCTTTCCCACAAATTTATGACATATCATCAATAACGCACATTTTCTCTTCTATCACCACTGATTAATTATATTACATTAATTAATTAACTCTTCTATCACTCAAGATGTCAATTAATGACCTTTTGTTAATTAGTGTTCCTTTCTATCTAGATTAATTAATTATTCTTAATTAATTAACTTCCCCTTCTATTTAATCAATAAGTCATCATTTATTGGATTAAAATCCCCTCATAACCCAGATTATGCTAACTTTCCTCTAAAAATATTTTATAAGATACACCTACTTGTTAGTTAATCACTCTTGATTAATTAATACACCCCCTCAACTCCCACAAAACACTAATGATATATTAATCTCCCCTCAAGCAAACTTAAAGGATGTTTACCCCTAACTAACCTAGCTTTGTTATTATCACACATACAACAGGATGTAAAGCTTCTTCAAACCAATGGGTTTTATAAGGAACCCTCCTCTTACCTTTCTTCTTACACCTTTGCTTGCATATAGCATAAATTATAGGCATTTTCATCTTTTGAGCATCCTCCATTAGTGTTGAGCTAGGTATCTTCATCTTGCATTTCATCCATCTAAGATTTTGAGTCATATGGAGAGAATCATAATGGCCTTGTAGCCCTATTTTTATGAGACTCCATTCTTAAACCCTTGGGATAAAAATAATAATCATATTTTGATTTCTAAGGATCTACATAGGTCCATTTCTAGTTAATCTTTCAAAGAGTAGAGAATAATGCTTAACATGTTAGTTTGATTTTCCTTCAAAGTTCTATGCATGTTGTTGATATTTAGTATCTTTAAGCTTTTAGCATAATGATCTAGGTTTAGTTAGCTTTGTTTTGGAACTATTAGGTGTTAGTTTCAATTCTCTTAGCTTAGCTAACTGATACATGGATACATAAGGTCTTGGAGGTTTCCCCCTCGAAGTAGCTAAGTGATATAAGCTATTCTATTTTGTGATATTTCATTGTCCATTAATAACTTTGGTATTATCTCGTGATATGTTATTGACAATATCTAAGAAGGTTCATTACAAGTAATATCGAGTAACCACCCAGTTTGAATCCCAACATGGGTGACTACATCGGCATTTTAGTGTTTTTCTCGGGGCTCTTATAGGGTAGGGATTGGTCTCGGTATATGGGCCCAAATCTAACCCACGGTTTGGGCTATGAAAGCATGGTGGGATATTGATCCTCATGTGTAGATTTCACTAATGCCTTGAGCTTTTGGTGTAACAAATCATTACATTTGGTATCATAGAAACCACCAATGTTCAAGTCCCGACACACAGTGACTACACCAACATTGCAATGTTTTCTCGAGGCTCGTATAAGGCAAGGCATGGTCCCGTTATATGGGCGCAAATCTAGCTCTGTGGTCCGGAATACGGAGCGTGGTGGGATGTTATGATCCTCATGTGTGGATTTCACTAATTCTTTGAGTATAAGCGGGACCACGTCTTGCCCTATACAAGTCATGGGTGAACACTACAATGTCATTGTAGCCACCCGTGTCGGGACTTGAACCTGGGTGTTTGTTTTGATACTAAATGTAATGAACCATTACACCAAAACCTCAAGGAATTAGTGAAATCCACACATGAGGATCATAACATCCCACTATGCATCTGTAGCCTGAACCCCGGGCTAGATTTACACCCATATAGCGGGCCCACACCCTACCATATACGAGCCTCGAGAAAACACTACAATGTCGTCATAGCGACCCATGTCGGAATCAAACCTGGGTGGTTGCTCTGATACCACTTTTAATGAACCTTCTTATATAATGTCAATAATAGGTTGCAAATAATACTAAAATGATCAATGAATAAAAAATATCATAGAGTAAAGTAGATTATATCACTCAGCCACTTCAAGGGGCAACCTCCAAAACCTTACAATAATATTATAATGCTCAAGATGATCCTCAAGTACTACCCCTACCTTCTATATATATCCTACTTAGGAAATGGTTAGTCCATATGCTAACCCTACTATAATATGAAATCATAGAAAGATGTGAAAACACCAAGGAGATATTATTCTAGCCACATGTCAGCTAATCATATCCCATTACATAGCAAGTAGATTAAGGGTGTAGTATGCCCCTCCCTTGAAACCAACATTTTCCTCAACGTTGAGTAATCCTGGATGCTTTTGAATGAATTCTTCATCCTCCCAAGTGGCATCCTCATTTGGCAGGTTCTTCCACTTGATCAAATATTGTTGGAGGATCCTAGTATGCAGCTTCTTTATACGCATTTGAAGGATTGAATCTAGTTCAAGAATAATGTGCCCTTCATCATCCATCTCTGGTAATTCTGTCTAGGTGGGTACCCATTGTCCAATGACCTTCTTCAAGTAGGAGACATGAAAAACATGATGTATTTTGGCTGAAGGGGGTAGGTCCAATTTGTATGCCATAGTGTCAATCTTGTGTAAGACCTGATAAGGACCATAATACTTGGGAGCCAACTTGTTATCCTTCCTTTTTTGTTTCAATGACATCTGCTTGTATGGTTGAAGTCTTACAAATACCCAATCACCTGATTCAAAATGCCTTTCACTTTAGTGTTGATCCACTTGTTGTTTCATTCTATTTTGGGAGAGAGCCAAATTTTCCTTGAGGGCTGCCAAGATTTCCTGTTGATGTTGGATGTGATCCTCCACCGCCTAACCTTAGGATGCATCCTTAAAGTGGACGTGATGGAGGGTGGTTCATACCCATATAAAGCCACAAATGGTGACATCTTGGAAGAGGAATGAAAGGATGTGTTATACCACCATTCTGCAAGGGGTAGCCACTGAGCCCAACTTCCCTGTTGATCAGACATAAAACAACGTAGATATCCCTCAAGGAATTTTTGAATACCTCTATTTGACCATTTGATTGAGGGTGATATGATGAACTATGAGCTAGCTGAGTACCTAGAACTGAAAATAAATCAGTCCAAAAATTACTAGTAAATATTAGATCTTTGTCACTTACAATGATCTTAGGAGTACCATGGAGTTTTTGAACTGTGTCCATGAAGGATGAGGCCACTATACTAGTTGTAAAGGGTTATGATAGTGCATAGAAGTGAGCATACTTAGTGATCCTATCCACTACCACCATGATGACATTCTTACCATCTGACCTAGGAAGCCTTGTGATGAAGTCCATGGAAACCTCCTCCCACCGCTGGCTTGGGATATATAGGGGTTGCAACAAACTAGGTGTCCTAACTATTTTGCCCTTAGTTTGTTGACATATCATACATTTAGACACAAATTTATGTACATCCCCTTGAGGAATTCCTAGAAGAAGTCCTTTTTGATCCGATGATATGTCTTCAGGAAGCTAGAATTCCCACCTATGGGAGAGGAGTGTAATTCTTGAATGATCTTATACTTAAGTATTGAATTGTTACACAAGTACAACTGATCCTTATACAAAAGAGTAGCACCATCCCATACAATTTTTTATAACACTTTGGAATCTTGAATAAGCTGATGAATGAGATCTTTTGTTACTACACCATGTTCCTATTCAGATCTAGCCTCTTATTGTCGTGTAAATGTGCAACATGGAAATTGACAATTTCCAAGCATGACAATGATACCCCTGTAGCAAAATTTTCATGTTTTATCATTTTGAGGCACCTCGGGTCTGCCCAATTAGTCCAGTAACCTCCCAATTAGTTTTAATTCATTCCCTTAGGTGATTTATGAAATTCAAATCAACGCCCTAGGTGATTTTAGGAGTTCTTGAAAACGCTATCTCTAGGCAGTGTTGGGAAGGGTTATCATTGGCCTTCCCAGGACTAAACAAATATGTTGGGGTGGGATAGAGGATAAAAATCCAACATAGAGGTGAATTCAAGGAATAGAAACATCATGGAAGTGATTTTGGAATATTCAAGGAAATTTTGGGGAGTTTGGAGCAGTTTGATCAAAATCAAGGTTCACAGGCCTAAGCGGTGAACAATCCAAAACAGTTGTTGAGCTTCCAAAGGTGATCCCGGAAGGTCTGGATGGATTTAGGAGCAAAAAAACATCTTCAGAAATGGAATTCCAATATCTAAAATATGGTGAAATTATTTTTTTCACAACACTTTGGCGCAATGGTTTTGCAAGCAGTTTTTCTCATGTATAGGTGGAGTACCAGATCAAAAATCCACTTTTTTAGGGATCAAATTGATGAATCAAGACTTGAAACCCCACCATTGGATTCAAAAGGAAATTTCTAGTCAATATCATATAAAATTTCATCAAAAATTCCATCGGGAGCTCAAGATATTGTCGTCGCAAGTTGTCCTCAAGGTTCGGGAGTTAGTCAAATTTTCAGCTCCAAGAGCATGGTGGGATTTTGTGTCCCTGACGTCCCTCAAGGTTAGGGACATCAAGGTTGGGAAAATGTTCCCATCCCCCTTGAAGCCCTCTAAACCCACATATGACCTCTAGGATTGCCATTTCAGCCCCCAGGTGCTTACGGGAGCTTAAAACCTTCACCGTCAGATCTCGCCACGTGTCATCACCTGGAGTGCCATGGAATTTGATGTCCCTCATGTCCCTTTGAGGTGAGGGACATAAAACATGGAAAAATGTGCCCAGACCCTAAGGATACTCCTGGTCACTCATGTGACCTCTTCAAGAGTGAATTTCAGCCCTCGGTGTTTGTCAAGCCTCCATTCTCAACCGTCAGATCTCCACCACGTGTCATCACCTTGCTCACTGTGGAATTTGATGTCCCTCACATCCCTTTGAGGTGAGGGACATCAAACATGAAAAAATGTACCCCACCCTTGCTATGTATTTTTTTTTTTAATAATTTAAATCTAGCACTTAGTTGTTATTTCCCCCATTTCTTCTTCATAGTTCACCCTGCCATTGCTCTGTAACTTGTCCACCATTGCTTGCTCACACCCAGTCCACCATTGATGCTTTGAACCAGCTCTACCACAACAAATAAACACTCAAATCCATGAAAATACACAGGTCTTAGGGGAAGGATTGATCAAAAGTGTTGAAGAAACAAAGAACGAGGAGAAAATGAAGATTTTTGCCAGATAACCATGAAGTCACCCAATCAAAAAATCTTCATATCTTGCAAGATACAAGTCAAATTGAGGTTTCATATTTTTCAGAATTCCACATTTTTCAATACGATCAAGATGTAATAAACAAGAGGTCAAATGGTGCCCTGAATCATTTTTTCCAACAAAAATCCCATTTCATGCCCTAGCTCACATTTGTTGGATTTCCCAACAATCTGATGGTTCGATTGAGCTAAAAACTGCCCACATACTCCAAATGAAAAACCTATCACAATGGAGTTGTTTTTGTTACGAACGGAGATGAAAACCATACCTACAAATTTTGATCTCCATTAATGGTCACATGGCAGCTCCATGCTCGAAGCCACTACCAGGTGAAAATTTTAAATTTTATTTCCAAGCATTCTAGTGGATGTGAAAATTCGAGAGGATGTGATCATGACGATGAGACGAGTCCAAAAAAATGTTCCGTCACAAACCGAGCGCTGGAAATCCACTTTCTAAAAATAGTAAGTTTTCCTATACATACTTGCTATGTTTGGAAAGTCATCATCAAAAGCAATTGTGGCGAAAGCAGTGTGCACCGAAGGTCACCAGGAAGTTAGAATGAGTGTTCAAAGCATAAAAATAGTGAAAATGACCACTTACTAAAAATAGTAAGTTCCCTATATGGGTGCTTACTAAAAATAGTAAGTCAACCCAAGAAGCGGCCGAGGTGAAGGTAGTGTGCACAGGATTGAATGAATAATTTCACCACATCAAGATGGTCAAGAAGAAGCAAGAATCACCTCTTACTATAAATAGTAAGTCTCCCATGTGGGTACTCACTATTAATGGTAAGTCATACTCAAGGGGAAGTTTTGGAACAATGGGACATAGAGGGATGATCATTCAAGTCAACACCATCATTCAGGATCATCCATGGGCATTGCTCATAGGGAATTCGAGACTCATCTCAGAGAATTCAACAGTATCTCCCAACACTCACTTCATGGCTCAAGTTGTAGGAGTATCTTGTGCAGGGTGGAAGTTGCGGTCATCGACAAAACCATTCAGCAATGTTTTTAAACACTCATTCCAAAGCATCTGTGAGCCAATTTGAAGGAGTTTCCCACAAGTTTGAAGAATCGAGTTTCATCGCATTAGAGATTTCCATCAATGAGGATCATCGGAATTCATCAGGGGCAACATCTTCTCTTCTTCTCTCTCTCTTCTCTTCATACCCCAACTTTCTCTCTCTTCTCAATGTTCTAATTTTACGTTGGGGTTGCACTTTTTCATATGTCTTAATGTTCCTAATGTAATAAGTCACCTTTATGTTATAAAAAGGGACTTAAAAGTTTCCTAGGAAGTTGAATTTTTTTAAGTTGTGCGAGGACATATGAAAAGGCATTGGGGGTAGATGATGAGTCACCTCTCATTCTATAAATTGTAAAGCCATTCCCATTTCAAAGGGTTGGTGATTGATTTTGTGAACTCAAGAGTGTATTGTACTTTGAGAGAACAAAGGAGATAGCCATTTTCTTCCATTTTCCCCCTCACTAGTTTTCCTCCATTCCCACACTATGTACAACTTTTGTTTAAGCAATCAATACAAGAAGAAGTTTCTAGCTTTCTTTGACTAAGGGGTTTATTGATACTTTGTGATCAATAAATTCTATTTGGTCTTGTTGTTATTTGCAGAGTTGTTTCTTCTCATAAATGCATGTGTTGAAATTTCTAACTAGTGTGTGCAAGAATATAATTTTCTACCTGCAACGTTAGTTCTCCCATATCATTTCTCACTCCTCTTTCCCACTCTTCAGACAAAGTCTTCCCTAGCAAGATATTGCTAGCTTTACTGCAGGGTCAGTGGAGTGCCCCTGTTGAATCCTTGGCCATAAGGCCACCTAGAGAAAACTTACTTTCACTCGCACATGCATATGCGATAGCTACACCGGTTAAGTAGAGGGACTTAGACTCCCAGAGCGTTGGCAAGAAAACCCACAAATTTGTCCCCCGACAAATTTTCTCACTAACACCTCTGCTTATCAAAGATAGCTATAAATCTTGACATGGCATAAAGTAGTGCTTCAAAGGGGCCCATCTTTTCTCGAGAGAGCTTATGCTACAACATTTTCCTTCCCCTTCTTGTAAATTATTTCAAATTCAAATCCCAACATTTTAGTAACCCATTTTTGTTGTTCCTCAAATGATAACCTCTGTTCTAAGAAATACTTGAGACTATCATGGTCAGTTTTTACCTTGAAGTGCCTACCCAATAGGTAGGTATTAGAGCTTCAACTGAAAGGTTCTCTATGATAAAATTTTTCTATCCTACCAACAACTGATGGCAAGGGAAAATTAGTTGTGATTTTGAAAGTTTTTGAATTTTTCTGTCACCATAGTATTGATCGAAATTGCTTTTACAAAAAATTAAGTTTAAAAAAAATAGTTTGGAAAATTTTTGGGCCTTTCACAATATATCAGTCATTGGTTTTGTCTTGTCGATCGATTGCAATAGTACCATCTGTCCATAACCTTTTTCCTCCATTTTAGCTCTTTTTTGTCATGTCACCGCCACTAGTCTTGTTTTCAAAATCATTTCGCAATCATACCCACCGTAGACCCTATTTTTCCCACCTAGACAAATTACCGAGTTGGATGACGGAGGGTGCATTATTCTTGAACTAGATTTATTCCTTCAAATGCGTACAAAGAAGTTGCTTACTAGGATCCTCCAATAATATTTGATCAAGTTGAATAACTCCGCCAAATGAGGATGCCACTTGGAGGATGAATAATTCATTCAGAAGCATCTAGGATTACTCAACGTTGAGGAAAACGTTGGTTTCAAGGGGAGGGGCATGTTATGCCCTTAATATACTTGCTCTATAATGGGATATGATTAGCTAACATGTGGCTAGCATAATCTCTCCTTGGTCTTGTCACATCTTTCTATGCTTTCATATTATAGTAGGGTTGGCATATGGACTAACCATTTCCTAAGTAGGATATATATAGAAGGTAGGGGTAGTACTTGAGGATCATCTTGAGCATTATAATCTTATTGTAAGGTTTTAGAGGTTTCCCCCTCGAAGTGGTTGAGTGATATAAGCTATTCTATTATGTTTTATTTTGTTGTTCATTGATCATTTTGGTATTATCTGCGATCAGTTATTGACAATATCTAAGAAGGTTCATTACACAAAATGATAAGTTGTAAAATTTATGTGTTTACACATTACTTGCACCTTTTCACACCATTCCCATATCTAATGAAGATGCACTTATCATACTTATATTGAATCTTTTTCCTCATCTTTTGGAATATGTACATATAATTCACAACCAAAAAAATTAAGGTTATTAAGGGATGGTTTCTTACTAGTCTAACTTTCTTGTTGAGTCATATAATACAATGATGGTGATGGATACCGATTCATGGATAATCAACACTAATTGTGTTGGTGTTTCTTTAGCCCAAAACTTCTTCTCAAAATGTTTCTTGATGTCACAACACCTTGATCTTATTCTCCTTTTGGTTTTCCACAAGGGCTTTGAATTTTTTTAAAATAGATTTCTTCTAAATAAATTATGTCTAGGTTTTTCTTGAAAATTCATATATGAAGTACACATATTAGATTTTTTTTTAAGTGATGTGACCTTCACTAGATTGAACACATCATTGTGTATTATTGTAGACACTCAAATTTGGTAATTTATCCTTTAGAAATGACAAGTTTGGATTTATTCCTATGCTAAGAAAAATGCTAACATTCTAATCCTAATCGTATATCTCTATCCCTCTCTCCTAACTTTCTTGCCTTTACACGTTGTTATGTCACTTACCCAACAAAGATCAATTAGCTAAGTTAGTAATTCAATCCCATACATCATTCCTAAACTCGTATCCTTTGCATCACATGTTTCCTAAGAAAATTTTTACAACTTAATTCCATAACGAAGTACGGTCCTGCACCCTTCCATATAATGACTCTTTTTTCAATTTGAATATCTTATGTGTTTCATTTCATCTTCCTAGGTCATACTTAATGTGAATTTTTAACCTATGGAAGCCTATATAAGTAATTCAATTGCACTTCACAACTCACCTAGAGTACTCATGAGCTCTCATTGCAAATATAAACAATAGAGTACTCAAGGCTATCCAAATATCTCTAAATCAATTACACATCAGTTAGTGTAGCCACCACACAAGTATGGATCACTCAAACTAGGTTCAAGAGTCTAGCCTTCTCCATTTCCAAGAACTGAAAGGTCATAGAGCCATGTCTTAGCAAGATAAATTCACTCTAATTATTATCAAAGGTATTCAAGGGAAAAAAGGGATACTCTATGTATCTTAATCACACCACATCAAATCAATACCATGTTGGGTATATTCTCTACTAGATAGTTATACCACCATATTCATGTCAAGAAACATAGGGGAACCAATACAGGGTTATCTTAGATATGTTTTCACACTTGTATCTACACTAGGAGAACTTCATAAGGCTTACTCCCACTCGAGGTTATGTAGTGAAACACTTGTATTGGTTTAGAAAGGATTAAATGCCAAGGGTAGTCTCGTCTATATAGTGATTTATCCTTTTAATTAAATATAATGCTTTCATGAATTTTTCTGAAAGTTTCTAAGGTTTCTATTTGTTGTAGGTTATTACAAGTGATGTTGTAGTTGTGAAATCCTTAGTAACATAAAGTGACACTCGTTCTATGCAAGTGATGTTGTATAACAAAGACTTGTGCATAGGTCCAAGACCATATAGAAGAAGTCAAGACCATATATAATCAATCAAGATTGTACATTAGTTATACAATTATGGACATGAGTAGTTTCTAGTCCCAAGATCAAAGATGATGCATTTTCATATCTAGGTTACCTTTTTCTCCTAATATTCACTCCCATATCATATATGTATAACCCTACATAGCTAAATTATTATCTCTTTTTATGTTTTAAACAATTATCACATCCATTTAGCATATTCACAAGTATTAATGCTTTATTCTAAATGTGCATGGTTAATTTTTATTGATTGATTTAGAATAATTAACTTGTAAAAAACCCTTACATATTATATATTGATATACACTTTATATTTTTAGGGTGTGAACATTTAGTGAGCCCGAAATTCTTAATCAAATATGTAACATTCTATTGAGCCTTAGTTTTTCCACAGGGTTTCAATTGCATATTTGTGTATTCTTTTCTTATATGCCCTTTTACCATAGCAATGTGATTAACTTTCAACTTAAGCTCATATTAAGATTTCTCCATTTGCTTCATGCAAGCATTAAATCTCTATCGATTCACCTCTCCTCACATACGTGGAATTCTTATTTTCCTTTATCCTAATACCCATGAGGTCCCTTGGGACACTAGTGACACACATAGTTAACACCATCTAATAATGAAAATATGAGGATGATGATGTGGATCCCAAACAAGTTGAAATGCTCTTTGTGTTTTATCTCAAATTTGTGATAGCCCTCATCATGTTAAGCATATTATTAAGCTCCTTGTCACTACTAATATATCTTGTGATCAACCCTCTTATGAAACAACCCTTTTTGGGGCACCTCATTCCACCTCTTCTTATATGGTTACTTCTACTACTCATACATTGGCGGTGCCTATATATGTGGGGGAAACTATTTCCCTACATCACATGACCATAACTATGTTTATATTTTATCAAATTAAAAACATTTTAATATTATGTTATGTACAATTTCATTCCTATATCTCCTATATACACCAAAAGTGGTTTGCATACTTCTTCTAGAACAAATCTCTATAAACCTTTGTTCATAGTTTACAAACTCAAATATTTCAATTGCAACAATGTTCCTCTTGCCATGATTCTACTCAATTGCTTAATAACCCACCTGCACTTAAATGGCTTCCTATCCCTTACCTATGGGTTTTTGCACCTAATATTCCTATATTTGATGGCAAGGGTTATCCTAAAGAATACCTTCAAATTTTCTACATCATTTGATTAGATTATGCTTATAATTACATATTACTAACCAAGATCTTTCATATAATTCTCAAGGAATTTTCATTACAATGGTTCAATTATCTTCCCATTCATTCATTTTGGGATTTTACCCCTTTAGCTAATCAATTCCTTGTTTGATTTTATTAATATTAGTGAAAAAAATTATTGTGCTCAAATGGCTAAGGTGTAACAAGGTTTTAATGAACATATCGTTGATTATTTTCTATGTTACAATATTTTGCTTACCAAGATGAATATTATTCTAGATGATAGTGAGCTTTAAGATCTATTCATACAAAGACTTTTTCCCCTTTGGAAGGAGAAATTATATTTGACAAATTCCACTCATTTTATCATTTATGTCAAACACTAAAAGAGCATGAAGCTAACCCCTTCTCATGAACAAGATAAAATATATCACCAATTCTCCCAATACATCCAATTTTATGATTCAAAGAATACCTAATGACAATAATATTGATGTTAAAGCTATTGTTAATATTTTATCTCAAACTATAAATCTTTAGTTCCAAGATCCTCAATGATAATTCACATAATTTTCTTATGCACCTCACTTAGTACTTAAACAATTACTTGAATGTAACATTGTATTTATCCCTCCTCTCGCTTGAGGTTGATGCAAGAAGGCCTCATAGAATGAATTTTGATGTTAATTCCTATTGTGATTATCATACATGTGTTGTTCATTCTACTAATCAATGCAATAAACTTAATTATGTTATTCAAGATCTTATTAATCCCGATGTAATTGAATTTGTTATGCCCATTGGACAAACTAAGCCTACTAATGATAATACAAAGTTGAAAATATTCAATGACCCACGCCTTGATCACAACATTGAAAATTTTAAATTATAAGTGCACCATGCTCATCATGTTATACCCCCTCCTTCTTATGACCATCCATTTGACGTCGTGATTGGAACTATTACTTCGATGATATTGATAGTTCTCGTGATCTTGTTTTTGATACACTAAAAATTGATGATTTTATTTGTCAACATTCTTACATAGTGTTTTGATTTGTGATAATGCTAGAAATAATGTGTTCACTTTAAATTTGTCTAGTTCTCTTAGATACACTAAAAATAAGTCACTTTTGATACTTATTAGAAGCCTTAAGCCAATGAATTCCTAATACCATGTCAAACCGCATAAACACAAATCCAACACAGAAAGGCATAGAGATAGTAAGAGGCCCAACAATGATTAGGAGAATCACATGCCCATGATAAGTAGATGATCTAAGTTTCATCTGGGATAATAGAAAGCCAATAACTTGCAAAAAATATGATGAACATGCATTACATTTGAAAGTAGGATGCACCATAACATTGTTAACAACATGAGTACCAACAAAAGCATTAATGTGTAATCTATGTGATGAAAAAGAAGCATGAAAATTTGCATCAATAAAGGTAATAACAGATGTGGGAATATTAGTAGTACCAATAAGAAACCCAAGAGGATGATCATAAGAGGATGGAGGTGGAATCACATGATAAACATGATTGGAAGAAGATTTAGGATTTTTTTTTCATGTTTGGGAAATGAATCATTAAAAATCTTAAGCTTGTCATTGTCATTAGTAGATTTATAAATAATGGGCTCAGGTAGTTCAATTGCATTATTGTCAATCAAGTCCTAGATCAAATGTCTAATCTTAAAACATCTATCAGTGGAATGGCCATTACATCTATGATAATCACAATGTGCATTTTCATCAAAACTCTTACCATGAGGACGATTAGGATCTATCTCAAGAGGAGATGGAAGAGAAATCAAATTGCTTTTAATTAGATGAGGCAAAAATGGGTGAGGTGGATACGAAATCTAGTAAAAATATGTCATGTAGGTTGTATTTGGAGCTTTGTTGGCTGAGATATAACATTAACAATAGGCTTAGGCTCATTAGGCTTTCTCTTAAAGGTGGATTTACTTTGGAATTTTTTTGTAGATTGATTGGAAGTATTATCAACATACTTAAGCTTTCCCATAGAAAGTAACTTGTTTTCACATTCTTTAAGAGTATGACATAAATGATCAAAAGAATGAAAAGAGACAACATTCTTGTAGAGGAGGTAATAGACTTTGGATAAATAGATCTTGCAATTCAGATTCAACCAAGACATTATTCATTTTAGTAAAGATTATTCTTATAACACAAAACATAGTCACTAAGATGCTCATTAGATCCTTTCTTCATTTTATCCATTTGTGCATATGATATTTTAGTTCCAATGTTCATAAAAAAGTGAGCCAAAAATATATTTTCTAGAGGAATGAAAGATCTAACAGAGTGTAGAGGAAAATCATAAAACCATCACAAAGCATAGTCCTATAGGCTCCTAGGAAATAACTTGGTCAATAATGTATCATCACAAGCATAGTCCAAGCAACATGAAATGATCTAAGATGCTCTTGTGGATCTCCATGACCATAAAAAAGAGGAAACTTTGGTGAAACAAAATTAGGAGGAAGTGGGTAAGAAGAAACTTCAAGTGTAAGAGGACTATGTAGGAGAAGCAAAGAATCAAGAGATGGAGAAGAAGAAGAAGAAGAAGAAGAGGCATGTTATAACTCGAATTAATTTGATCTTGTAAATCATGGTACAAGGAATCTAAGGCATGGGTTCCTAAAGAAGAACTAGGTTGGATATGAGAAATGATAGGAGAAGAAAAGTGAGTGTTAGGTGTAGGAATAGGTGTAGACACAAAATCACGCACTTAGGTACATTTCTAGGTCCTAAAAACATACTAGTATTTACATGATTCCTAAGCAAGAAAACTAGTGGTTGACAACTATCTTTGGCCTCTTTTCTTTGTCTCTTGTTTTCTATTTGGTCTTACACACCCTACAACCCAGTCATAACTTTACTTGTTTATCTTTCATGGCTTCAAACACTAGTGCCCACCAGTGATAGCAGCGCTAAGTGCTCATGTCCCCTCCGGTGCCCCCCGAACCTTTCTCACCTTACTCACTCCTTTTGGGTCTCTTTTATATTTGGGCATCTTTTTCACTTATGGGTCAGCCTTCCAGTTGTCAATTATGAAATTCAAATAAAGGAATCATATAAATACATAGTTATGTGTTTAAAATCAAGGACCAAGCACTAAGAATTACTATCATCACCTAAGCTTGCATTCAAAAGGCACCTAAAGCACTCCAAAGAATCCATCTAGCATTCATTTAAGGGACAAGGGCTGCATACTATGCATACACAACATAGGAAGGGGAAGTTCATTTTATTTCATCCACACATTCTACTACATTGCTACATTCTAGCTACATCCCGCTATCAAGTGCAACTTGCATAAGGGCATCCTAGGGAACAATTTCTACACAAACTTACCAGAACTACATGCGTTATGAGATGTAGTATAGTGTTTAGTCGTAAGTTCACTCTCGGGGTGACTTTCGAGGTCAGTTCGACTCCCCATTCTACATTTTCCTTTTTAGGTTTGATGTGGTTTGTGGGCTTGTGCAGGTGAATTTATCTTTTATAGGTTACAAGTACCTTCAGTGATCATAGTGCAAACATCATGTCATCAACGGAGAACAATAGCGAAGACCTTATGACCGAACAAAAATCAGATCCAGAGATTTTGTGTGGTCATGGGCACCTGATCTAGTCATCAACACTTAGGCACCTATGAATGTCATTGTTCATGAGTTGTAAAATTTATAGAGATCAACTTTCACACTTTGTTTACATCTTGTTCATCAATTACCCCTACCTAGATCAATTCTAGATTACACAGATATTAAATAATTCATCTTTTCTCTATCTCTTACTTAGGGTTCCATACTTTACATGCTTGATTGCTTTTATCATTACCGTATTTACTTTATCAATTATAAATCAATTACTTTGTAATTAGATTTCATTCAAATTAAATTAAATCATTTGGTGAACCCCACTCATGATCAGTCATTTAGATCCCTATTCTATCGGTTTTTATTTCATGGCTCCTAAGGTTCCTCAAGTCTCCTTGTATCAATTACTTCAAATGCACCCACCTTGTAAAGAGGCTCTTCAAAAATCCATACACACTATGTACCTCCCTGCGATATGCCACCTTCACAAGTAAGTGCCATTTTCAATCATCTATCTGATGACCCTATTGGTCCTAATACTCCATCCAATCAGCCCATCTTAGCGTCAATTAAAGATTTACACCATGTTTTTCAAGACAAATTTCAAGTTATGGAAACCATAATTACATCTCTCAAAGTTGAAATCTAACATCTTAAGGCCCATGCTATTTCTTCTTCTACATCTCATCTCACTCCTATGTCTTCTACATGTTCTCATATAAGTGAACCCCAAGTCTTACTACTACCAGAACCTCTCAAGTTTGATCTAAATGCTAAGCAACATGATATTCTTCCTGAGCTCCTCAATCACCAATTGATCAACTTTCCACCTACTCATTGTTATCCTCCTTATCGGCTTGCCAAATATAAAGGTATACCATTTTTTAATTATCACAAACTTAATGGACATCATGATAATGATTTTTATGCTTTAAAACGAAGAATTAAGCACCTTGAGAATCGGGTTTTATTTCATTTTCTTTACAACATTATGCTACATTTTTAATCGTTAAATCCCAATGGGCTCTCAAATCCAATTCCTCAATGTCTAGTGACCATCAATCTATAATCACTAATGTTACTTATTTGTTCACCAAGAGCCACCTCTCCAACCCATTCCAACTAAGAAACCTCCTTTAAATATGTGTCCTCCTATCAAGTCCTCTACAACATTACCAATTCCAAATCAGCAACCACCAACCAAGCAAGTCCAACCAATTCACCCTGTGATAGCTAACCTCTTTAAACTTCCTCTTGTCAACCCAAAATCTAGCCCTAGTCCTACTGGTGCTTCTACCTACCATTGTGATGACTCTCTCTCTTCTCATGACACATCTAACACTCTCCCACAATGGCATGGTCTCTCTCATGTCATCACATAGATCTCCATCATATGTACACTTGGGGGCATCACAATTTATCTCCCCCTTATAATACTATCAATTGTAATCGGTGTTTGCTACTACATTTCATGCTCTGTATCATGTCTAATCTTTCTAAGCACTTTCAAAACCTTTGATACACACATTGTATCATCATTACCCTATGACACACTCTAGTTCCACGGTTCATACTTGACTACTGAGGGTCTAATTCTAAAATGAACCTCACATTCACTACACATTTCATGCTCAATGCTTCATGATACATATTTTCAAAGCATCTATTCTCATGCACCACATTACCCAATGACACACTCTTGTTCTATGGTTCATTCTTGATTGTTGAGGGTTCCTATAAATGAACCTCATCTCATACACATCCGTTGGGGGCATGTTGCTCCTATCATTTTCACACTTTTCATTCCATTCCATCATACTCATATTGCATTTGCATATCTTGGTTGCATCTACTCTTGCTAGCTTATTCTATTTACATGTTACACTTTGTTTTCCATGCTAGACGGATTCTTAGTATGTCATCATCTTTCTATATATACACATGCGTGTTCACTTGGTATTTTGAGGTGAATGCAGATCTCTTATAGGTTCTTACATGTTGCAATGATGTTTGGCACTGTACCTTTTACCAGTCCCACCAAGGCTCCTAGGGGCATCTACCTTTACTACTCTCACACATTATAGGTGCTATTGTTTCATCATTTACTACTACTTTCTAGCACATTACTTTCCATTGATACATACATGCCTTGACATACTATTTATCTTTCTAACATGTGCTTCATGTGCAACATTTACTTTGCAGAATATATGCCACCATGGTTATTTGATACAGTTTGTTTTCCATTGTTTTTTATTGTATACTATTGTTTACAGGTTATGCCCTATGTCTTATTTGCACATTGTATGATTTAGGCCACTTCGCCCCGATTGTCTTATGACATTGTGAGAAATGTACCATGTTTGAAACCCACTTTTCGTGGTTCACTTTTTTTGGCACACTTTCTTGATACATTGTCTTGTATTGCATGTTTTCTACTTGTTCTACTAACACATGTTACTAACCACTTTCTTTTAATGTGCCTTGATTTCTACCATGCACATTCCCTACCCTCTGCAGGATACATTACAACACATGACCAGGTCCTCTCTTTTGAGCCACACACTCCTATAGTCATCACATGCACCCTAAACAAGGGGCATACATTGGGTGAACAAATCACCCCTACATCATCTTAGAGCTACATTACATATATGCACAATACAAAAACGACATAGATACATAGTCACAAAACAACCCAGAATCTAACTTGGGTCCTCAACACAACACAAACACAAGTGTCCAACATCGACACAGACAGCTTATGGGTGCCTGCATCCTCCCTAAGCACTAATGTCTTGGGGGCATATGTAGTCAGCTTATCAAATTAACATAGTCTACAAAAGTCTTGAGAACATTTTCACATTACATGAACAATCCTCCGGTTGCATAATGCATGAAATATCCTTTAATCGGTACAACTTGGAACTAATTTAGAAAAATCGAACAACAGGAACAAATCAGGGATGCACTATCTACAAGTGGTTCTTATTGGGAAGAGTCGTGGAAGGAGAGTAAAACTAGACCTCTCTCCCCAACACTTTCTCCTTGGCATGATATCGCTCAAAAAAACTTGCACTTGGCGTGAGATCTCCCAAAAAACTTGCACTTAGCATGAGATCACCCAAAAACTCACTATCGGTGTGAGATCATCCAAAAACTCACTCTTCATAGCATTTCAAGACATTTTTCTATCCTTTATACTCTTTTACATCAGGTGCACACTTTCTATTTACTACTACTTTTACACACTTTTACTTTTGCATGCTTTACTCAAAATTTTCATATACAGGACTTTGACTACTCTTTCACTCTTCTTTTATAGGTATGTCCTTAATACATAACAAGAAGCAGCCTACAACATTAAATATAAGCACAAAAATAGGTACAACACAATGCATACGCTTCACCCCTAGGGTCACTTTCCTTTCCTAGTCTCCACGCTTCACTTTGCATCATTCCACGCTTCACTTGTCCACTCAACATGTTATTCACCGCACACTCTATAGGATCATAAGGTATACATATATCTTATCTACTTTATGTTATCGAGTATTCACTCAACAACATAAAGTGGGGGCAAATATAGACACAAAATTATACACTTGGGTACATTTCTAGGTCCTAAAAACATACTATCATTTACATGATTCCTAAGTAAGAAAACTAGTGGTTGACAACTATCTTTGGCCTCTTTTATTTGTCTCTTGTATTATATTTGGTGTTACACACCCTACAACCCAATCAGAACTTTACTCTTTTATCTTTCCTTGCTTCAAACACGGTGCCCAAGTGCTCTTGTCCCCTTTGGGTGCCCCTGACCCTTTCTCACCTTACTTGCTCCTTTTGGGTCTCTTTTATATTTTGGGCATATTTTTCACTTATGGGTCATCCTTCCAGTTGTCAATTATGAAATTAAAATAAGGGAATCATATAAATACATAGTTATGTGTTTAAAATAAGGGACCAAGCACTAAACATTACTATCATCACCTAAGCTTGCATTCAAAAGGCACCTAAAGCACTCTAAAGCATCCATCTAGCATTCATTCAAGGGAAAGGGCTGCATACTCTACATACACAACATAGGAAGGGGAATTTCATTTTATTTCATCCACACATTCTACTACATTACTACATTTTAGCTACATCCCACTATCAAGTGTAACTTGCATAAGGGCATCCTAGGGCACAATTTCTACACACACTCACCAAAACTACATGGAGTCTAAGATGTAGTGCATTTATCGGTCATAAGTTCACTCTCCAAGTGACAACTAGGGTCATCCGATTCCCATTCTACATTTTCCTTTTTAGGTTTTATGTGGTTTGTGGGCTTGTGTAGGTGAATTTCTCTTTTGCAGGTTACAGTACCTTCGGTGATCATAGTGTAAACATCAGGTGATCAACAAAGAACAATATCAAAGACCTTGTGAGACAACAAAAATAATATCCATAGCTTTTACATGGTCACGGGCACTTAGATCTAGTCATCAACGCCTAGGTGCCCCTGTCTTACTGCAGTTCCACCGTCTATCATTGTTCATGAGTTGTATAATTTACAGAGATCAATTATGACATTATTTACATCATGTTCATCACTTCCCCCTAGCTAGATCAGTTCCAGATATTGTGGATATTTGTAGACACAAAATCACACACTTACTACTATTTACTATACCATCAAATATGTTGATTTATATAGAGATCTTGAGTAAGAAAATTATTCACTAATGGCACACTTCCTAGTCCATCCGCTTGTGTTGTTTGTTTATATTTCTTTCAATTTTCACACTTGTCACTCATACACCCAGTTAAGTCGGATCACAAGGATACCTTTATCTCAATCTTCACACATTTGTCATTAGTTTTCTCTTAGCACTAGCACCCAAGACTGGACAATAGCACCCAACGCTCCTATCCATCCTGGGATCCCATGTCCTCTTTATTTTTGATCTTATTTTTGACATTTGAGGTTGTTCTTTTCGGTTTTTTCACTCATATCTCAAGGTACTAGTTGGCATGTCAGGTCATTAGTGTCAAAATTCAAGCAAGAGATCCTTATATAAACACGATGACATACCATTATAATGGTGGGAAATTTCTATCAAGGGCTATCTATCTACATATCAAAGGGACTGCATTTTGGGCTTATTACTCTACATACACACTGCATAGGAAGGGGAAGTTAATTTTTCCATCCACACATTTGCATTCTATCTAGCTACCGCCCACTATCTTGGCATCATCGGCACGAGGGAAACCTAGGAGAACTATTGCACACACAAGCACATAAAATCACATTGGATGTGATATGTAGTGTAACGCTTCGATCGTAAGATCACTTGTTTAACAATTGAGGACATTTTGACCCCTCATTTTGCATCTTTATTTTTAACAATTTGATGTATTTTGATGGTTTTGCAGGAGGTTATTTGTGTTGCATATTTACAAGTACCTTGACGATCCAAGTGTGACATACAGGTGAATCAAAGGTGAATAAGTGTGGAACCATAGTTGCAATGTTGAAACCAGCTCCTCGGCCTTTTTGGCGACTCAAGTGCCCCACAGAGGTCTAAGGCACCCGCAGGTGCCCTCGCCCTACCCTAGGTGCCCATCTCCAAGAATTCTTGATATCTCTTCATTTTTTTAGCATGGTTACGACATTCTAAGTTGATGTTCCATTAGTTCATCCATTCTAGACACACTTCAAGACAAACGAAATCAAGGTAAGTTCCTTATCTCTTCCGTTTACTTTGATAATCACATCAAGTAAAATTTCCTAGCACTTGTATTTCATTATATATCATTGCATATCAATATTTGCATTTAGATTTTAACAAAATATTCAGATTTTATTGAATCATTTTGGTGAACCCGTAACTTAGAACTCCTTGCCCTAGGATCCACTAAAACCCTAATGGCTAAAAGTATCTCTTCTTCTCCTAGGAAAGTTATGCATCATGTGAGTGTCAACCCTATTTATGATGAGGTTACTGAAGCTGAGCTTAGAAATCTATATCACAAACCTCGTGTTGATGATGACATTCAAAGACAATTTTGGCCAATGAAAACAACATTCCTACTAGCTTTGTCAATTCTTCTTACAACATTGTTTCCCAAGAGAAAACATTTTTGGTTGCACTCCTTGTTATTCATTTGGCACTAGGACTACTCCACCTTCTTTTATTTCTGCTGAAACTCTTGATGATGCTATTATTGATTATATGTTTGGTCTTGATTGTGATGTTATAGATAATGAGCATGATGAAAATGTACATGTACATAATGTTGTTTCTCATACTAGTCAAGATGATTATATAGTTGCATCTCATACTCCTTGCATTTCTGAAAATGTCTCTAATGATTATAAAGATACATCTCATGATAGTTCTTCTCCTATTTCATTATATGTTGATGATACGCTTGATGAAATCCTTACATGCAAATCTTTTACGACACTAATGATGAGCATGTTAGTAACGATTCTAATTTTTTTCATACTGTTGAATGTGAATCCCTGATCCACTTTCATCTTCTTATGAGATTATATCTAGTAACATACATGTTGATTCTTATCCCTGTATTATTTCATCTCATCACAACTCTTTTGATGTTATTCCTAATATTTTTATTGACATTACATGTTCTTCACCACATATTACTTCTTCCACACCTACATCTAGTGTTCTATAAGCATCGACATCCTCCACTACTGACATTCCTATGATCACCCATAATGGAAAGCTTCAACCACTCAATACACCATTCACATCTACCCATTCCTTCACATGATATATTATCACTCATGCATGTTGTTGGCCAATTACAATCTCAGTCTAATCTCTCACTCTTGAAAGAAAGGCCTATTATGCTTCTATCAATAACAATTCTTTACATGGCAATCCAATTCCAAAAAAGATTCAAAATTCAACATTTCCTAAGGATTTCATCATGCCTACATTTTCATGCTTTGATGGTAATGAAAATCCATACTTGTATCTCAAGCATTATCATCTAGTTATGGCTTCTTACTCCAATGATTGGTTATTTGCATAAAGCTTTTCGTCATATTTTTACTGATGATGCTCTCTAATGGTACACACGTCTACCATTTTGATCTATTAGTACCTATTGTGAAATGGAAGAGGTCTTTCTTCAATGTTTTATACTTAACAATGGTCCTAGAGTCACACATGATTGCTTACCTGCTTACATCAAGGCAAGACAAAACCTATTATTGATTATATTATGTGTTTCAATGCTTGCATGCATCAACTAGTATTTCAGCCCATTAATTTAGAAAAGAAATTCATCTTTTGTTGTGGCTTAAGACCTGCTTTAAAAGAGTGATTACAATATGAAACATGTGAATCATTCACACTATTATGTTATAAGGTCATCGATCTAGAACAATATCTCATTGCTACACAAGTTATAGATCCTCTCCTCATATTTCTACTACTACTGCATTTTATAGTTCTTCTCCTCTCCCATATGCTAAGTGCCCTCTAAGGTCTCCATCTCCTCCACCACATAGGTAAGTTCAGTCTTCTCCATCACATAAGTGTCCATCCCCTCCACCACATCGAGCTCCACCTAAGACTTTTACATCTCCTACTCATGAGTCATTGCACTTTTCTCATGTTGCTAAGCCTCATGATGTGTTGCATTATTTTCTTGATAAGTACTTAATTCACTTTCCTTCTAATCAACATCATCCTCCTCATCACTTGCAATGCCAACATGATCATCCTTATTGCAAACTATCATCACATCAATGACCATCATGACAATGATTGTTATGCCCTTCATGAAAGATTACAACAATTAGAAGACAAGGGTGTCATTGCCTTTGGCTCTCACTCTCATGAGTGGTCTATGTCTCCAATTCCACACAAGTGTGTTGTTACTCCAATTCATTTATCTCCTTCTCCCACTTCTAAGGTCATTATTCGTCCACCACCATAGGTCATTATTCATGCACACTCTCCATCTCATTCATCCATCGTTGCACCATATCATTTGTTTCATAGTGCTCCTACTTACACATTATCTTCCTAATCCGTCAGCATCTGTGCTTCCCACCATTGTATCTCCCATCATTGGCACCATCTCATTGGGCATTCAGTTTGGTTCATACACTCATGTTGCTTCCATTTCACATGCTTCCACCACTCCATGCCCACTTGGTCTTTGGTAGGTGATTTTTCTCACCTCACCACCCGATGATGCACTCGTGTTCTCATGGTTCTTACATGACTATTGAGGGATCTGTTACAATAATAACCTCGTTACATCTTTGTGCTACACCTTTTATGGATATATCTATCTAGCGTACACCACTATATCACTTCCCGATGACGCACTCATGTTCTCTAGTTCATTCGTGACTGCTGAGGGGTCTTATATAAATGAACCTCATCTCACTACACATATATGGGGGGGATATTTTCTTCCCCCCTCCTCATCTTACACATGATATCATACATCATTAGGCATATTTTTCATTCTATGTTTAATCACCTACCATTTCCTATCATCTTATGATTCATTCATTTTATCTACGTTATTACACATCTATCATTAAGCTTCAATCATACATATAATCAAATCATCACAACATTACTCATCATCATCTATATCACATAATAATTTACACTACACAAATCAAACATTACACTTCCACATATGAACATCAATCATCCAATCACACATCAATAAACATGAATACAACACAAATATTCCAATCATCGTGTATATATATCAAAAAATCATAGTTACACAAATGCCAACATTGGGGAAAAGCCCATACATCAGCTACATCAATACATATCATGCATAATCATCATCACTATCACTATATACAATCATGGGAGACCTAGAACTAAATGTTTCACTTTGCTTTCAATCTACGCCATGGTCATGCGGCCCTATATCTCTCAACCTACCTACGTAATAGCACTAACTCACCGCCTACTTTGAATATCACCTCTAAAATCCACATATACTGTGTAAACACATCTTACGCTTAAGGCTCCTCCTACTACTACCTCTCTAGCTCTCTGAGTCTCTATCCACGCCTCATCACGCTCGCTCAACAAGATGGTACATGTCATCACCGCTATCATCACTAGCTCAAACAAATGTGCATATTCACCCACAATGGAATCAAATCTCTCTAACATCCTACCTCTAATAAGCACATCGGTAGGCACATTTTGCATCAATTTGTGGATTGATGTATCAACGATCAATGACTAATACACATCACATGTATCCATAATCGACATATCGTTATTATACACAACAACGATAATCAATAAACCAAATAACTAACCAAAACTATCACTATACTCACTCTCTATCATCATTATGTTATACCATCACCATCGGGAACATTTTCCCACCCCTCTACTCCTCCAACTAGTGGTGTTCTCACCGTATCCATAACAAAAGGATATAGTAACACCCATTAGTGTGCTACCCACCATGCACTATATGCCTTGGTATACCCCACTCCATCCACCTATAATGACCCTTTGGTCACATCAGACTCATCTGGACTAGGAGGTACTAATTGCATGCCTATGGGCCCTAGTCTCACTTGAACCCTCCTAGGTGACCTCATGGCTCTCACCCATACATATGGATCTCTGGGGGCACATCCTGAGCCATACCAAACTGTTATGAGACATGCTCTACTTGAAATAGCTCAACCACTCCTTTAGAAATATGTCCTCCACCACATAGTACATCAATACATTCTAGCTCTACTCCATCCTCCAACCATCCACCATAGTCTCAATATGGCCTTCATGTAATGGCTCATGGCCCCATGCGATCTAACATCAATCTATATGTATCAATTTCCATCCTCCTACTCTAGAAACCTACCCATCTTACAACAAATATATCTAGACTCTCACCTCACTCTAGCATGGCCCACTAAGCGACCTCAATATCACAATATGCTCATATGCCCATGTATGTAGTAATGTGGTGGCTCCAAGCCCACCCCATGATCCTCCTATGTAAACCTATATAGATATCGATACAAGGTGCTAATACACAATGTGCCCATGTATATCATCATCCCACTCTCCTCTATACAATGACAAATATCATGCATCTTATACAAGATGCCTACACCACCACCCTCCACTACCACTGATGAAGCAATCACAACTGCAATGAACTTCCACAATCGTGAAACACTTGATCTTAGTATGGAATCCAAGCTAATATGAGTCTCTAGTATGTACTCGTGTCCCTGTGAAATACCACCTAGTTACTCTCATCTATGTCTCTAAACATCCTCTACTACCATCACCTAGACCCTCTCACCTACAACCGGCAGTCGCAATATGTGATATACATCCTCCAGGGTCACAATCATCTCCCGACGTAACCAAAAATTACAATGTTTACATTACTCGCATAAGGATGTAATCATTGACATATTATGGGGTACATCCCCATCCTCACTATGTTTCGCAATCCGGTATGGTCTAATATATCCCACTCATCATCCGATAAACCCAATCCTAACAATGTACTCAAATGACAACCACCGCAAAACTCTCTCGAATGAATATCCCTCTCCACAAAACAAAAAAATAACAAGCACAACATTATAACCTCGTATATACATGTAAAAACTAACTATCTACGGCACCCATATACATCACATTGCACATTTCTCAAACTCGGGCTAAAAAAAAGTATTTTGGGTCATCAAGCATCCAGAATTGACATGGGTGCCCAAGAGTAGATCACCAACGCCTATATTTGGACGTTGGCGTCTCAAGGTCATTAGCACCTTCATCGTTCTTGCCCAAGTCAAAAATTCCTAGAAACTTACAAACAAAAAATTCACAAAAATGCATGAAAAATAACTCATTTCAACACATTTTTTGAAAATACCCATACTTACCAACTCATTTGTCATACGTGACACCACAACGATCACACCACCATCTCAAATCGACTCAATTACGTTGCTCTAACTTGTGACATATTCACACAATCAGAGCTCTAATTCACACTCAATCAAAGTTCAAATGAAATCAATAGTCACTTTTCACACTTACTATATATAACACTTTTAATAATTATTATATTATCGTATGGTCACTATTTACACTCATTCTTCCAACTAATACACATCACATGGTTTTGATCATATCTTGAGCTTCATTACTTTGTTTCATGTCACATTTGCATCATTCTCTTCAAAATTTCACTTATTATCGTATTAAATACATCCCACAACACTAGATTCTAATTTGGAATGTCTTCATCTCAATATACACACAGCTTAGGCAACATCTACTATATATTCATCTCATTCACTATTATTTCATTACACATCTAACTTTACTTTGGCTCAATGTTCGTTCCCACCATCACTCTCCCTTTCACCGAAAGGGGGCATATAATCAAGGTCACCCTATGATCCCCCTCATACTACTACATGATCATTTCACATATATAATTCATCATTATCAAAAAAATTCTCACATTATGTGACACTTCACACCAATTTCTATCAATTCCTCCCCTAATGACCTAATTTGGGGGCAACAAGTGAAAAATATCTCCATGAGTAATCTATCATACATATTCAATCACAACACAACTTTCCACTTTTCAATTAAATCAACCAATCGACACAACACAACATATTTTACTATCTCTCCCAGATGACCTAACTTGGGAGCTTCATCACTTCGTATCTTTCTCGATGACCTAACATGGGAAAATCACTTTACATTTTCTATCGCTTCTAGATGACCTAACATGGAAGCCATCAAACATCATACATATCGTGACACCCTTGGAGTGGGGCAATGAGATGTCATTGCCTTTCCTATACTTGCTCCTATATGGGTTATTCTCATTGATCGAAATGAATCGAAATGAACAAAATTGGTCTTTTTCCATTTGCAACGTGGCTAAAACTTTTGAGGATATAGTTAAAGTTGGAGGGTAAAACTAGACCTCTCTCCCTACACTCTTCCTCTAGTGGAAGGATGCCTAAATCCTCCAGTTTTTCACACATACAAAATCGGGTTTGGGAACTGATCACTCCCTACCCCAACAAATCTCCATCAAGCAACAAAATCAAAATCTCCAATCACTCAAAATCAAATCATCAATCTCGCTTAATGTTCCTCATAATGGTTCATTGTCTCTCTTTATGCCACATGGATCGACACATTGATCCATGTTTCTCCATGATATATGTTCTTATTCTCGCACGTACTTCTACAATAGGGATTCTCCATACTTCTTTCAGGTATGTTTCTTAATTCCTTTACACTACTTGAATTTCATTCAAATAGCATAAAGGAGGAAAATGTAGACAAAAAATCATGCACTTATTACTATTTACTATACCACCAAGTATGTTGTTTTAAAAATGGATCTTGAGTAATAAAAGTATTTGCTAATGGAACACTTCCTTGTCCATCCACTTATGTTGTTTGTTTCTATTGCATTCATCTTTCACACTTGTCACTCATACACCCATTTTTGGTCAGGTCACAGGATCCCTACCTCTCAGTCTTCACATATTTGTCATCAATTTTCATTGAACACTATAACTCAAGACTGGATACTAGCACTTGCTGTGCACTCCTGTTCATCTTAGGTGCCCATGTCCTCTTTATTTTTTATCTTATTTCTAACATTTGAGGTCGGTCTTTTTGGTTTTTCCACTCATATCTAGAGATACTAGTTGGCATGTCGGGTAATTAGTGTCGAAATTCAAGCAATAGATCCCTATATAAACACAACATACATACCATTTTAATGGTGGGCAATTTCTATCAAGGGTTATTTATCTACATACCCAAGGGACTACATTTTGGGCTTATTAATCTACATACACACTCCATAGGAAGGGGAAGTTCATTTTTCCATCCACACATCTTTATTATATCTAGCTACCACCACTATCTTGGTGTTATCAAAGACGAGGGAAACCTAGGAGCATTATTGAATACACAAGCACATAGAACTACATTGGGTCTGAGATGTAGTGCAATGCTCAATCATAAGATCACTTGTTTGACGATTGAGGACAGTCCAACCCCTCATTTTTCATATTTGTTTTTTATGATTTGATGTATTTTGAGGGTTTTACAGAAGGTTATTTGTGTTGCAGATTTACAAGTACCTCGGTGATCCAAGTGTGAATACATGTGATCAAAGGCGAACAAGTGCAGAACCTTAACAATAGTTCAAACTAGCTCCCAACCTTTTCTATGACTCGAATGCCCGATAGAGGTTTAGGGTGCCCGTAGGTGCTCTTGCCCGTGTCTAGGAATTCCCAACATTCTATTTTTTTCTAGTGTGGTTGTGACATTTTGAGTTGTTGTTCCATCAGTTCATCTAGTCCAGACACACTTCAGGAAAGTGAAATTAAGGTAAGTTCCCTATCTCTTTCATTTTCTTTCATAATCACATCAAGTAAAATTGCCTAGCACTTGTATTTCATTGTATATCATTATAGCAATCTTTGCATTCATATTTTAATAAAATATTTATATTTTATTAAATCAATATCAACTAAGTAATCTCTTCTCTATCTCTTGCTTAGGGTTTCATACTTTACATGCTTGATTGCTTGTGTCATTATTGTACTTTATCATTTGTACATCATCCGATTATTATGTGATTATATTTAATTTAAATTAAATTAAATCATAAAGAATATGGGCAGTGGATGCGCCCGCTATGGTGGGGGAGAAGAAAGTGGAATAGAAGAGGTGGGAGCTTGAGGATCAAATGACATTAGTAACTAGAGGGGTTGATTCATATAAAAAGAATTCCTCTTCACGAGCAACATATAACAAGATATCCAAGTTCTCGGGATGGTCAACAATGTATGTATTTAGGTCATTAAGGTTTTCAATAGTAAATTCATAAGAAGCACTAGCCATGATGGGAAACAAATAGATCCGATGTGCACAATTTAATAAGCAAGTTCACCAAATGGTTTAAAAAATTAAATATTTATCATAGAACTATGATCAATCGATACATACAAGATATAGCATGTAATGAAAAGTAAGAGCAATTAATAAGAGGATAAGAATGACATAGTCAATAACTCACTATCTATACCAGTTCTAGGCTAGAAATATGATGGAATAAGCTCAATCTGGATTGTGCATGCTCCGTCTAGAAGAAAATGATCTATAATTATGTTGGACGAAGTGCCCAGAGAAGGGGACATAACTACCTCGAGTGTTAGTGTTTGTACTAGGCACTAGTGTCCTAGCGAGTAAGTCTACATCTAGATCTTTAAGGGTCTGATCATGTCACCTTCACTTCACTTTGTGTCACTCGACTTTGTGATTAAGCTAAAATGTAAATATATGAGCCTAATTTGAATGCAATATTACAATAAATAAATGAATAATTAAGTATATCAATAAACATTTAAGCAACTAAGCAATAAATAATGAAACCCTAATTGCAAAGAGAGGGTAAGAAGCCTTAGTTTATTCACAGAGTTATGGAGAATGCATAGAGTTGGAAAACTGGAAAAGATGAAGCACTGACCAGTCGCACTAGAGCACAAAAAAATGCAGATCTAGAAAGATAGGCCGGATTGGGGCACCTTTTCTCGGGTGCCTAGGTCTATAGAAATGCTTAGAAAACCTTCTCTGAGATGTTGCAAGGTGTTCACTTGTAGTCACCTTTGTTTTCTCCAAGGTCGTACTAAGATCTCCAAGGTCATTGGAAACCTGTAATGAAATATGAACCTGCAAAACCCTCAAATAGACATCAAATCCTAAAAAGAAAGATGTAGAATGAGGGGTCAAACTATCCTCATTTGTCACAATGGTGAAATTATGATTGAGCATTGCACTACATCTCAGACCCAATGTATTTTTATGTGTGTGTGGAATTTTGCCCTAGGTTGCTCTTGTGTGTGTCGCACTTAGATAGTGAGTAAGTAGCTAGATGTAGAATGTAGTAAATGTGTGCATGGAATAGAATGAACTTCCCTCCTATGAAGTGTGATGTAGAAAACCAGCCCTTGTGTTCCTTGTGATGGAGCTAGATGGATGTAAATGGAGCTCTTAAATGCCTTGATGGATGCAACCTTAGGTGGTGATAAATAGTGCTTAGTGTTTGGTCCTTTATTATGATCACATAACTTTATATTTATATGATTCCTTTGCTTGAATTTTATAATTGACCCCGAAAAGGCTGAATACCAAAAAGATAAGATGCTCAAATGGCTTCAAGATGACAAATTCCAAAGAGTAAAAAGGTAGACTGAGCAAGTAAGGGTGCAATATTGAAAGTAGCAACAAAAAGTAAAAAAAAGGTGGCCAAAGATATGGGTTAAGTAGTACTTTTCTTACTTATGAATCATATGAATAATATTATGCAACTAGGACTAGATAATTACCCAAAGTGCGTGATTTTATGTCTACATTTTCCCCACTTTATGTTGGTGAGCGGAAATCTTGGTAACATAAAGTAGATAGAGATGTGTACCTAATAACCATGTAGATCGATGTAGAAAGCATGTTGAGGGACTAGACAAAGCATGGAGTGATAAAAATGTGAAGCGTGGATGCTAAGGAGGAGAAAGTGTAAAAATGATGATGAAAATGAACCTAGGGTGGAAATGCATGTGTAGATGTCATGATGTGCTTGTTGTTGATGTTGATGTGTGTGATGTTGTTGTTGATGATGTTGACTATTGCTTCCCATACGGATGGACCTACAAAAGAGAAGTTGAAAAGTAGTCAAATATGCATGTATATGATAAAAATATGTAAAAAGTGTGTAAGTAAAGTATGTAAAAATGTTGAAAATGAAAAAGGAACATATGCACTGATCTCGTGATGAGGAAAGGGTATATAAAGGATCATGTGTACATGATTTCGATGCACGAGTTTTTTTAGCGATCTCATGCCAGTGAAATGGAATAAGTGTAGGGAGAATAGTCTAGTGTCATCCTCCAACCTTTAAGCACTTCCCAAAGATGTAGAATGCTCAAATGTTGGTTTTTTGGGTGATCCTACGCCACGGAAGTAGTGTAAAGAGAAAATTCTGGTGTCATCCTCTAACCTTTAAATTCTCCCCAGAATATGAAACACCACCGGTGTACAAATGTAAATGATAAGGACCCAAGTATGATTTTGAGCCTGTAAAAGCTGTTGTGTATGGAGTTTTGTAGACTGTGCTAAACTACCAATCATTGTGTAATTTCCCCTAGTCTCAGGTATCCAAGAAAGGTTGTTGTGTTGCCCCCTGGTTTCAGGTGTCTAGGAAAAGTCATTTTGCTAAGGACCCAAGTCTAATTTTGAGCCCTGTCTGAAACTGAAAACTATGTTGTACCGATACCGTGTTGTGTATAACATTGTATGGGGTGACTGATTCACCTAAATGATGTCCCCCTCGTTTGGGGTGCATGTGACATCATTGAAGGATTATGTGGCCCAAAAAGAACCAACCGTTGTGTTAAAACTATGCCCTGTAGGGGAGGGAATCTTCTTGGTAGAGAATAAAGCACACACAAACAAGTGGCTAGGAAAACAAGTGTTAGTACAAGAAAATAAAAACACTCATGTAAAAGATGAAATGTAATCTAAGCAGATAATGTGTAAGCTAAGAAAAACATGCAAGAAGACAATGTAGACCATAAAAAGTGGGTTGTAAACATGGGACATCACTCATAATGTCACAAGACAATCAAGGCCGTAGTGGCTGCAAGCAATCAGAGAACAAACAAGACATAGGGAAAAGCCCACAAACAATGACAAGAAAAGGCAAACAAGAACAAGCAATGTAACAAACAACCATGGAAGAAAATAGTCCTATAAAACAAATGTTGCACATGAAGCACTCATTGGCATGTGAGAAATATAACAAGTATGTTAAGGCATGTATAATTTGATGAATTAATGTGTTATGAAACAAAATGAAACAATATCACATGTACTGTACGAAATTGGATGCCCCAAGAACCTCTGTGGATTTGGTAATAGGTATTGCACCAAGCATCCATGTTATGTGTAATGGACTGTATAATATGTGATCACAACTAGAAACCAAGTGAACTCGCATGTGTGTATGATAAAGTAATGACATATAAGAAAACTATCTACCTTGTGTAATAAGATGAACATGTACCAAGTAAATGTAAGCAAGAGTAAATGCGACCAAGGTATGTAGTATGTTGTGGATGATATGGAATGAAATGCAATACAAGTGATAAAATAAACATGCCCCCGAGTGGATGTGTATGTATGCAATGAGGTTCATTTATTTATGCCCCCTCAACGGTCAAGAATGAACTGTAAATGAGAGTGTGTCATCGGGAAATGGTTTGAAGGATTTATTATATGTAGAAAGAGTTATTGAATTAAGCATGGAGTGTTGATTATAGAATGATAATGTGTAGATGATATTACATGTGACATATGGATGGTTGATTTTGAATATGTGATGATTTAGCATAAAGCGTATATCACTAGACGTGCGAGTAAAATGCTAATACACGTGATGATGTAGCACAAGGCGTATATCATAAGATAGATAAATGTGATAATGGTAGAAAACATGATGATGTAACACAAAGTATATATCACGAGATGTATGGATAAGATGCTAGAAAGATGTGATGATGTAGCACAAAGCATATATCATGAAATGAATGGATGGAATGCTAGAAAGGGGTGATGATTTAGCCTAAAAGTGTATATCACGATATGTGTGAAGAAGGTGATTGCTAAAAATATTGCATAGTATGATAAAAAGATTGATTGATTTATTATGAAGATCAAAGTTTAGAATGATGTAAGTGTGATGAAATGAGGTTGAATTATGACTTATACTTTGTAACACTAAGCATACTCTTGGCCACAAGGTTTCCATAACTTGAATTTGTACCCAAATATTGTAACACACAACCACAAATCCTGATTTAGAAAACCCAAACAATTAGATAACATTTCCATTTTTTTGCGATAGGCAATCTTGCCCATACTATCATATCGACACAAGAGATACCATTCTCTTTATATAACAAAACAACATTTATTAATTTTAAACCTACTCTTTCTCAAAAGAATCTTAAAACGAACACAAGCTTAATATTATAACACATAGGAACACTCAAGTGAGCTAGGAGAAAATAGGTAACAAGAGAGGTCCAACTAGTAATTTATGAGAGCAACACACAAAACATTCTTGTAGAAACTTACGAAAACAACCTACACCATTCTCTTCCCCAAAGGACAAGGGGGACAACATCATGGTTCCCCAAAAGGAAGGAGGATTCCAAAATTTCTCCATATCCTTAACATATGTTGCCTAAGCTTGTCAATAAGCCTAGGTCACCAATGACCTATTCCAAACATAAGAAGGGTGCTTCCCTTACAATTCAGGATATAGACTCACTCCTAAAGACCACAAATCATACACCCAAAGCTAAGGAAAAAGGGTACGACAAAACAAAAGGCTCCAACAAGGGAAAATTACACACATTTATGTTAAGGGAGTAAAACGTGGCTAGAACACATCACTATTAATAAGGTACTCCATTATTAAGGGTAGGCAAATAGATTTAAAGGTTCAAAAGTTACCATCATTGAAAAGATGGATGTAGGACCCACCAATATGAACATAACAATTAATCCATTCTAACAAGGTGATAAAATCCTTATGTATACTTTTAGGAATTTTCATATAATTAGTGAGAGGGCCAAACTACTCTAGGATGAACTTATGTTATAACCATTATACATATGTTTATTGTTTGATATAACAAGGGGGTATGTGAAGTACTCAACCATTACACAACCCCAAAAATCTTAGGACGAAAAAGAGATTAGATATTCACACAAAGAGCCCAAAAGGAATTTTAAATTAGTTCAACCATTCAGATTTTGTCCTCTATAACTTTTAGGGTATGCAATAACAATTTATACAATCAAGGTTTTTATTTTATACATTCTACTTGTGTTCAATCTAATAAATTTACCCGTTCCATATTCCAAATTATAAAACACAAGTTATAATTACATTTGCCAAGCATAATTCTTATTAGTTTTTTAATAAATGCATTCCTTATATTACGATAGCCCATATCTTTGGACATTAGGAAGACGACCCCTTACTCTAACATAAGAAATAAAACTATGTAAAAAAAAATAGTAAGAAACCTTTTATACTTCCCCTAGAAGTAGAATGAATAATTTTTCCGCCAATATAGAATGGCGAGAAATCATGTCAACATTGGTAAGGATGCCACTTCATCATCCTCACCTCCTTTTCTATTTATTGAAGTTAATTTGGAGTATTTGGGGTTACTTGTTCTCATTCCTACTCTTGCATTTTTTTGAATTTTGGCTTTGGTTCTTGCTTGGAGCTTTTGGGAGTTTCTTTTGGGGATTTTGTTTGGATTGAAGCTTGTGGTGTGAATATTGGAAGCTTGCAATGGAAAGGTAGGGTCTTACCCCTTTGATTTATTATTGTATATGTTTTGATTGAGAAATATGTGATTATTTGAGTGTATGTTTTGTGTGTTGTGAATGTATTATGTTGGGATGGGTATCTTTCCTTTAAGAGTGGTGTGGGAGAAGGAAATGGAGTTCTTTTGTGGAGGAAAAAGGGAGTTAGTGAGGAAAATGTGGAGGGAGTGTGGGAGAGGTGCTCCACCTATGTGGAGGAAAAAGGTTTCTATGTTATTCTTGCATTTGAATAGGGAGAAATAAGGTGTTGTGTGTGATTTTGATAGTGCACTTTGGAGGTATTGGGTGGACCCTCTTCCCACATGGGAGGCATAAGGAGAAGACTCCATATTCTTGTCTCCTTTTGGCTTACTATTAAGCCTTTGTGATTGTGAAGAAAATGTGAATCTTCATATGTGCTTGTTTTGGAAAAGAATGCAAAATGTGAATCTTGTTAAAATTGCTTGAAATATTTTAACGAGTGTTAAATATATTGCATGAGTGTTGAAAATATGTATGTGTGTGTTATTATGGAAGCCATTATAATTGTGAAGTTGTCAAAGTTTCAAACATTCCCTATTGTTTTATGGTTGGGGCTCGGGGCCAATAAGAATTATGACTTCTCCTCCTTATTGGAATAAAGGTTGGGCGAGAGAGGGCCGCCTACTCCCCCTTCCTTATATTGTGATTCGAAATTGAAGAGATGAAAGAGTGCAGAGTTGAATCTTGGAGGATGATCTTGAAAAGAAGACTTTTTTATTCAAGCTCAATGGAAAGATCATATTTTTGTAAATTTGGCCATGTTGTTTCCACTTAGGGTGGAAGGCTTGTAAATCTTATATTTTAAAAAGGAGAGTTCTTGTAAATTTTTATTTATCGAAGCTTGTATTGTTGAAAGAAACAACTTTGGAAATGTATTGAAATGGAAATGCTTATTTCAAATTTAGATTTTAACTCAAAAGTTATACTGTGCATTCATTTTAAAAGAATGGTGTTCTTGTATGGAAAATATACGATGATTTTCCCTTTTTGTATTGTTCGCAAACTTGATTTGAAAAGAAGAAAGAAGAAGTTTCATTTGAGTATGTTTATACCTTATCTCCTCTTTCAACTAGTTGTAAAATGGTCAAATTTCTTATGGTATATTGTTGCATTTTTCATTACATTGCAAAACAAAGAAAATATTATACAACTAATTCTCTTTTATTTATTTAAAAAAAAACTATTTGCAGGGCGGCACCCCACTCCATATAATGTAAAACTTAAATTTTATAAACATGCGGCTTATTATTTTGCACTGAGCCCGATCTTTTTGTTATCAAGCTAAACCATGTTATTAAATATATAATGTATATATCACTCTTTGTTGGCCATCGTTAGATAGAGGTTGTAGATGCACATATAACCATGTTTAAAAAACATATACACATATATATGTATATATGTATTAAAGGTATTTGAATATACACATATACCTATGAATATCCAAAATGAAGACAAGATAAAAGGGGGATAAATGAGAACCCATAACTAGTAAAAGTGGTAGAAAATTAAAAATAATAATAATAATAACTCTATACATGGCAAACCCTAGAGGATGGATGTAATGGAAGCATCCAAATTTGTATGTATCCAAATAGACAACCTCCATGAGAGCTTCCCAAGCTTTCATGGCCTCCTTCCTCTCCTCCTTCCAAACTTGCAAGAACAAATGAAATGAAAATTAGGGAAAATCTGTGAATAAAAGAAACCTATAAGGATTTTTAGGGCTTTTGGGCCAAACCTAAAATCCAAGGGCTCTAATAGATCAAATCCTAGGGTTGAAAATAAATCCTTCAACTTGTTAAGTTGGTAGCATTTTCATGGGAATGAGATTTAAATAAAAGGGTATGGGTATTAGGTGAATGGGGCCACCTATCTCACATTCATTCAACTTTCACTCTCACTTTTCTTTTTCTTAAATTTAAATAAATCTCATCCATTTATCACCCAAATTTAATTAATTATTAAATGGGCTCCATATAAACCCATTTAATAATTGAATTTTGGCATCTCTCACAAATTATTCAATTCATGGGCAATAATACACCCATCCGACACTCCACTCTTAATTTCAAAAATGGAATCTATTATTTCACCTAACTATGTCAATCATACTCCCCACTCCATATCACATCCTTATCTTTTTAACCTCATAAGTCAAATTGTGAGCCCACTAATCACATCACCTCTTTTAATCAAGGTTACTTTACCCAACCCTGATTACCTAATAACCCACAGTCTAACCTCACCCTTAGGCTATAAATATGGGCCTTCCCCCCTCGAAAGAATAAGTTAGAAAATTTGGGAAAATGTTGTTTTGAATTTTAAGCTTCTTGTTTATCATAATATCCTCATGATGTCCTTGTAATGACACTATAATCCCCACAATACTCTGCTCATGATTTGTTGGTTCACGTAGCATGTGGTTCATGTCACATGTTGTGTTTGGATCAAATCAATAGCACCATCTACATCTACATACCAACATCATCAGTTCCTTTGATCATCAGCTTGCATGTTATCTATTTGTCTTGTATTTTATCATTATTCTTTATCACACGGGGGTTGACAGCCACCGAGGAAGTTAACGCTTCTCGGATCTTCTTTGTCAGAAGCCCCACATAAAATCTCTAAACAATATTTCTCTAGTGTCTGTGAGCTACAGGTTTGTTGAGATCACACGAGGAGTTCAACATCTGACTTTGCACCCGTATCATTCATCACCATCTCCAAGGTACTAAGCCCTTGCATATTCAACGTTGTTTTGTGTTTATTGATTTCTCGTACACTAATCTAGACAGAAGCAAGAAACTCTGATCAACATTTGGCACGCCTGGTGGGACCGAACCTAGATCTCTCGTCATTTTTTTTTCCTTTACTCATTTTGTGGTGTCATAAGTATAAAATTATTGTGTTTCATAGTTCTTGATCAATTAGATATATCTTACAATATTTCATTTTTCCCGACTCACTTGTTTACGGGTTTAGTATTATCTCCCTCCATGTGGTGTCATCTTTACATTACTTCAGTTTTTATCGTCCACGAGGTAAGTGCTTTTGGTTTTGAATCAGCTTTTTATTTGGCCATTTATAGTTAGTATCAAGATTTATTTTTATCATTAATATTAATAATAATAATATTAAATAAATAAATAATTAATAAATAAAAAAGGTTCTATTATCCTAATATACCCCCCCCCACCCATCTAACCCCCATTCTCATCTCCCACCCAACTCCCCATTTCTTTCCACACCAGCTACCATATCCATTTCCTCACTCCTCTTAACTCCCGAGCTCTCTCCTCACTACCTCACCAACCAAACCTCCTTCCATTCTCACCATTCCTCCACTCCATTTCTCCTCTCCTCCCTCTACCTCTCCAATCACCACCACCACATCTTCCCATCTCCTTTCCACTTTCACTTCACTCACTCTCTCTTCTCCTCACCACTCCTCACCCACCCATCTAATCCCATCTCTCTCCCTTCGATCTCACATCCCAATACCATCTCCCACACATCGAGTTCTCCATATCACCAATCCACCATCAGTTCCCATCCATTCTAATCTCCTCTCTACAACTCCCACTCATGTACTCACCTATCCCTACACGTCCTCATCTCTACCCAACTCCTCCACTCCACTCTTCCCTCCCACCACTCGACTCATCTCCCTCCAGCCCCACTCTCTCCTTGACCCTCCTCATCTCCTCCCCCTAACACATACCACTCGAGCCAACCATCCTCATCTCAACACCTCCCTCCATCTCTCCCCATCGAGTTCTCCACTTCACTCACCCATCACCAATCCCCATCTCCACACCTGACCACCAACAAATCTCACCTCCCACTTCTCACAAGCCGACTCTAGTCCCTCCTCACCTATCATTTTCATCACCATCCCACTAATACCCAACTCCCACTCCATCCCTACATAAAGTCAATCCTCCAAACACCATCCTCATTTAAATCTCACTTCTTACCACTCCACTTTACCATCCTCTCCATCCTTCAAAGCTCTCTCCTTCCCATGGCCAAGCCCTCCTCTATTACCACACCTCAATTAAGCTTCTACAACATCCACTTTGTTCCTTTCCCATCATATCTCACCCTTCTCCTCTACCCAAACTCCAATATCCTCCACCTCCTCTATTTTCATCAATCCCGCACCCATCATTCTTCCTTCTCACTCATTCCCAACTCCCATTTTTCCTTTACCTCACACCCAAGTCGTCCATCCCACCCAGTTTGGCCACTTCCTTACATGTCCTCTAACAAGCTATACCTACCTAACTCTTCTACGAGATCTAACAACTCTCTCACAGTAATTTTATGTTTTCCTTAAAAATCACCTCATCCTGTCGACTCCCATTTTCTTTGGCCCAATGATGCAACCACATTTCCCACATCATCCATACCCTGTGATAATATTTCAACATCCATTGGTTCTGAATAAATATCTTTATGGGCAAATCTACACCACCACTTTTACACAGAAGTAAGTAAATATCCACATAGGTTCATAAAAGATTCTAATGTTTTGATACATCCAATTTGCCTTCCAACTCGATTTCAAATTCACAAGTTCAGGGTCATTCTTGTAAAATCTATTCACACTCATCACACATTCCACACCATATCTACTCTTCATACCACTCTCCCTCCACTCCTCCATCCCAACTATCTCCTCTTTCCTATCACATCCCACACTTCCCCAAACACACTTCCTTTCAAATCTCCTTCAATGCACTCCCCACGTGAGCTCCACACACCTCCTAACCACATCCACCACCTCATTCCAATGTCAAAGATAATTAATTCACCAATTTGCTCACCACACATAAATTTGAATTTCAACACAACCATCTTTTATATCAAAACACCATATTTTCAACATTCACATCCATACATTATATTAGGATAATTATTTTTAGTTATTAGTAAATTAATTACGATTTCTTCATTAGAATTCATAGGATAATTGTTATTTTAAGTATTATTATATATTTTTTAAATTCATATTTTTTATTATTATTAATTAGTTATGGTTTGTTAATTAAATTATTAGGATAATTGTTTTACTATTTTTATTTTTAATTAGTTAATTAACTTCTAATTAATGTTTTATTATTTAGTTAATTAATTAGTCTCTTAAGATTCAAGTATTTTAGGATAATTATTTTGTTATTTTTATTTTTATTTTTATTAGTTATTTCATTAAACTTTTTGTTTTCCATAATTGACACCTAACAACGTCAACTCGAAATTGTCTTTTTATTTTGTCGAACCATGTCCACTAATTGTCTTCTCTACATTTGCATGTGAATTCCACAACGTTGTAACCACAACATTATGCTTGCCAAAGATAACCATTGAAACAAAAATACACCTAAGCGCTCTTTCACCAAACTCTTCATGTACTTATGCATAAAAAAAAAGTATTTGTGCAATTCTAGGTGGTACCCAGACGTCCACTATTGTCACTTATTGGGGTTTAACTTTTCATCATCGGTTTAGACCACCACATTATCAAGTATGATCCAATAATGGGGGAAAGTGTTCTCCAATGTTTCTTTAGCATCTGTTGTCATTTTCTCACTTTGCAACCTATCACCTGATTGTTTGAAGCATACTCCTTGTTTGCCTCAACTTGTTGTCAGATAAAAAGGAAAAGTGATATACATGTATTCTTCAGTTTTCCCTATTTTCTCTTTTCTGCATGGTAATGTCATTTTCTGGGTGATTGTTTGCATCAAACTTCATATTTCAAATTTGGTCTAAAACAAACCCCATGCATCCTGCCTGCTCATATAGCTTAATTAGGGGTTTAACTCTTTGCATCACACATTTTACCACACACTACCTAAAACCTCACATATTAATCAACACACCAAACATTCCTTTCACAGTTCACTGATTGGGATTTGATCACCCAACAGAAACTCGTTTTCAGACATTTCCTAGCCATAACTTACCTGAAACCAAACATAGTTTACCTTCTTCTAGGTCCTCTTCCATCCATTTTATTTTTTTCACACACATGTTTTTAATCAAAAAAAAAAAAAAAAAAAAAAATTTTTTTCACTTGTTTGTTAATATAACAATAATTTCCTTTTTATGCCCGTAATTACTCATCCACCACTAGAAAAATGGAACACAACCTCGCCTCACATAATGCTTCATCCCAACCACTTACCACCTCAACAACTTCATCATCCATGCCTCTCCTACCTCCCCTCATAAGCACCCATTCTCTCACCAATATACCTCATCCAATATCTTTCGGTCATACTTCGGTATTAGACCATCATTCCATCCCATCTAGGCCAACCACTCCACCTTCTATCATATCAGAGCCTATTGGTACTCTCATCTTCCCTCTCGGTGATCCAAAATTTCAACAAATTCTTGATGCCAATCCTGTGGCTCTTCAAGACTATCTTCTAAAAAAATACATACAATTCCTCTAGATGGCCCACCACTTCAACAAGTTTATCCTTACAATACTAGTTCTGAAATTATTCCATCCACAACCATATGTGATTTTGCTTCATCCTCTATCAACCCACTAGCCCACCAGACTACTCAAATAGTCACACCCATTCCACCTAATCTTCCCCAAATCAACACAACCATTGTAACTACTATCATCCCCATCACTACTACAGCACAACTATCACCAGTGCTCTTATCCAACCTCCCCATGTGTCATATCCTTTATCCGAACAACAAATTCCTCTCACATCACAAGTCTATGCCATTACTTCTCAACCTCCTCCGATAATCCCTTTGCAACATGCAGTGTCACTTCCAGTCTATCAACCCATCTATACCCATATCCCCACTCAACAATTACCACAACAACTCTACCAATCCCAACAATCAATCGTACCATGCCCCTATTTCTCACCAACACACATTCTATCAACCTCCACCTCAACCACAACCCATAATTTACACTCACCCATACCAAGTTCCTCAGACACCCACCATCACAAATTCAACCACCACCTCTCATTTCTCAACAGGTGCTTCCTAATGATCCCATGCAAATCTTAATAGGTCGGTTAGCCAACCTAGAGGCACATTACGTTAGGGTCCAAAGTTACATTGTCTTACGAAAAATATGTAATGAACCCATTCATCCATCTCAGTCCAATGAAACCATATCCTCCACACTAGGAATTGCCAAAGTTCACCAAATTTAATAGCAAGGAGGACCCTCAACAACATCTCCGAGCATTCAAACATGTGTTATCTCATCGCACACGACCAAGATTTGATGCTCATACATTCCCCATGTCTTTGGTTGGCCTTGCTTTAGATTGGTATAATAATATTCCCCAATACTCCATATTTTCTTTCTCTCAGCTTGTGCAATTATTTCTCGAGCATTTCTCCATTAATATTGCACGCAAGGTAACCATCAACGATCTATATACCATCCACCAATTCAAGATGAATCCATCACGGATTTCATCACATGATGGCACAATATTATAAACCAATTATCTTTTCCTCTTCCTCAAACCGACCTAATCGAGCTCTTCGCACGCTCTTGTGTGAAGCATATTTCATCAACTTTGCAAATTCAATCATTTCACATTTTTGAGGAAGCTTTCACCATGGCTCACAAGCTTGAGACACGTGCCCTCAATAGGGCATTTAAAATTAAAGTCAAATAAGCCCAAAACATAATTTTTCAGACCATCCACATCAAATGATAAGTCAAAGACAACTACCAATGTTGTCATTGTCAAATCATCTCCTACATCTACATCTACTACAATAGCTCCCAACAACAATGATTCACATGACCAATGCCCATTATACTCCTCTAGGAGAATCATATAACACCATCTTTGACAAATTAATAACAACACATTTGATCACACTACCACCTATCCAACCTGTTAATGAATCTAGACCAAGACCTATGTGGTATCGTGAGGACCATTATTGCAAATACCATCAAGTCCGAGGACACGACATAGAGAGATGTCGACTTTCAAGGATTCGGTCCAAAGACTCATCGATCAGGGAGATCTTCAAGTGATAACCCAAATGCTTCACCCAATCAACCATTAGATATTTTTAAACAACCATTTCCAAATCATACACCCACATCGACAAATCAAACTGCCACTACTTCTATATCTCAAACTCCCAATACCCACACCATAAACACTATCCACGTTGGTGATAAGAATCCAACTTCATCCACAAATTTACCATCTTCATCAACCATTACATTTGTCCCCTTTTACACACTCTCCTTACATCCACAAACTCATCAACATTCATCTCCACACCAACATTAGTCACGTCCATGCCCACTTTGGCTGCCTCTTCCTACACCCACGCCTATTTCCACACCTACCACCCCTTCCCCATTTACAAATATTATTCATGTTTCATCACTTCTTACACCTACTCCATCAAATCCAATTACCTTACTAGAAATCATCCCACCTTTACCCATTATCCCATCCTTAGCATCACTTCCAGTCCCTCTTTCTACACTTTTACCAACACCTACTACATCTACTATTGTACATTCATCTATCTCACCTTCCTCTTCCACGGCCATGTCATTACTTGATGATTTTTGGCAAACATTCCAACTTTCCTTGACTTCAAATTATCATCCCATTTCCTCTATACCATTAGATACTCACACATCTAATCAATCCCCACTCATATCCACTTCAATATCATCTTCAGTTCCTCATGTAGAAATTCTTGTCATTCCTTCTAACAATCCCCATTCACAGACAAGATTTAGACCCCCATTTCCCAGCGTCCTCCTTCACATCCTCGTTGAAAAGTGGACCTCACTATCCCCAATACCAATTCCCTTGAAGCCACACCATCTTTTTCTATTTTAGGACCACACCCCTCATCATCCTCTTCCATTCTGGGAGCATCCCCTTCATCAATAACCCACGCTACTACTAGAGAAAACACAACGACCCTTTTCCAACCAATATCTTAAAACAGAGTCAAAGGCATCTGCATCCTCCACCAATATCCCACATCAAACACATTCATCTCCCTTCCCAAATCTAAAACAATGTCCAAAGCTATTATTACATCACAACATACCCAGAATCATCCCAAAGTCCTCCGTCGATAACATCAGGATATTATACCACCATGTTTCATCAGCTACTCCAAGCCTCAACAATCACCTTACCACCAATTAAATCTTTCGACCCAAAGCACGCCAAGGCCTTCATGGTTTAATTATAATCTTGTTTGCACATTTCACCATGCCCTTGGACATGACACTGAACACTGCAAAGCTCTCCAAGCCATTGTGCATCATTTTGTCAATGAAAATCTTAACGATGAAAAACCAACTCTATCACCTCCCCACCAACCCCTCGCATCCCAACATGCATCTGTCAAAACATCTAGACCACCCCTTTCATTAAGAAATCTTGTCATTACTCCACCACCAAAAGAAGATACAACCAATGATACCACAAACATACTACCAAAGGAGGATGATCCTAAGGATCGTCCTCCCCTTTTAATCAAATTGTTCGGATAACCACCCGTTCGAGACCATATAATCCTGACTCCACCTCACCATCCACCCCAAAGACTTTTGTCACTATCCCTCCTCCTAAGGAACTTGCTGCCTCCACACCTCCTCCCATGGCCAAAGGTTGTCATCACTGCTCCTACCACTCATCCCACATCAACATCTTCATCTTCTTCTAAAGCCAAGGTATCTGTTCTGGCCACCCCAATCCTTCTCCCATCAAACACATCATTATTAAACAACTTCATCAAGCTCCAGTCAAAATGTCACTTTATGAGCTCATTCAAAGCTCTCCACACCATAAACAAGCTCTTATGGAAATTTTACAACACATCCTGGTATCATCTGATGAGCCCCAACCTTTCACAGCTTTAGCTCACCTTCACAATGTCTACCACCGTATCATTTGAGAGTTTAAAAATCCCCAAGATACCACAAGAAGAACATGATCTACCTCTATTCATCATAATCCACATCAATGACACATGCATCCGATGAACCATGATTGATAATGGTGCCAGTATCAATATCATTTCTTCTCATACCTTCAATCAACTCAAATTTCCTAATACCATTGTTGCCAAGTCTCCTACCATTCTTCATGGCTTTAACGATGTTGTCACTCCCCCATTAGGAATGGTTGTCCTTCCCATCCGTGTTGGCCATAAACTCCTCCACGAGCTCTTCTACATCATCAAAGGAGAATTCCAATATAATATTTTACTTGGACGTCCTTGGATTCATGCCATGCATTGTGTCCCATCTACTCTCCATCGATGTATCAAATATGAACATGAAGGGACCATTTATGCTCTTCCGGCCGAGGTCCCTCCTTCCAAGACATGTCGCATGATCTATAGACCTAAGGATGTCCTTGTCCCCAAAACTAATTTTTCTTCTAATGCATCCACCAGTTCTTCTGTACCTCCATCCACATTACCTCATAATGGATCTTTTGATACTATAATGCAAAATCTTGCTTTAGGGAATATCAACTCCTCACTCTCAATACCCTTCCTTCTCCCAACCACCTCACCACCCCCTGATAAGGCCCCTATGTATCAATCGAATGTTGGGGAAATTGTCTCATTTGGCCCTTCTTCTCTCAAAACTAACTTAGTCTATGGTGGCCTTGATCAACCTTCTTCTCATACTGAGAATCACCTTCACACCAAACGATATACATGTGATTTCAGATTTCTTAGTAAACCATCTTTCACTCATACATACCTCTATCATTGTGCATGGAAGGGGTTTGGCTTGGGATGATTATGAACAAGGCCCTCACGGAAATATCTTTACCCAAACCCATGAATCATGTCAAAAATTTGGCTTGGGATATAAAGATTCCTCCATCCCCCTTCCGACACATCTGCATCTTCTCCCATCCACCTTGATTCATCCACTTCTTCTCCATCCAACTACCTTACTAATTCAAAGAGACACTTCTTCTCCATCTAACTATCCTACTAATTCAGATAATATCTCATCTCCATCCAACTATCCTTCCAGTTCAGATAATACCTTCTCTCCATCCAATTATCTTACGGATCCAGATCAAGATGACATTGTCCCTATTCCCCCTAACTTTTTTTTTTTATTTCCACCATTTTTCTTGGACCAGGTGACTTACCAAGTTGAAAATGAAACCCGGTCTTTTCCCCTTAAGCATCCAGAGATGGTAGAGGAAGATTCCCCTATCATTGACATTCTTCAATGTGATGATGACACTTCCATTCTTTCCTACATGGGAGCCGAAGGTTCTCATGACTAGAAAACCCTTCCTCCTGACATGTCCAACCTCTTGAATGAATCCACTATCGACATTACTATTGAACTCCTCAAGAGCACCACATCCTTAAAGTAGGCCAGTCTTTGAAACCTCAAGAACTCAAGCCTTCACCTCATTCTTATCCAAACATAGCTAGGATTTTGCATGGTCATACTTGGACATGTCGGGTCTTGATCCCTCCATCATTGTCCATAACATCATTTTCATCCCCAATGCTAGACCGGTTAGGTAGAAGCTTCACCACATGCATCCTCGAATTTCTCTTCTTGTGAAAGAAGAATTGCAACGTCTCCTATCTCGCACAACTTCATCATCCCCATTGATTATCCCCAATGGGTTTCTAACATCATACCCATCACTAAAGCATCTGGAAAGCTTCGTATATGTACTAAATTTCAAGATCTTAACCTCATTTTCCCTAAAGATGATTTTCCTCTTCCAAATATTGATCAACTTGTAGATCTTACTGGGGACATGAGATGCTTTCTCTAATGGATGGTTTTTCTAGTTACAACCAAATTCTGATTGCACGAAAGATCAACACAAGACATCCTTTATCACCCCATGGGGTACCTTTTGTTATCGTGTCATGCCCTTTGGTTTAAAGAATGTTGGGGCCACATATCAACAAGCCATGACGATATATCTTTCATGACCTCATACATCAAACTGTAGAAGACTATGTTGATGACCTCTTGGAAAAATCTAGACATCGATGTGATCATCTCTCGGTCCTTGAGATCCTTTTCGAGTGTCTCATTCATTTCTTCCTTCACCTCAATCTAAAAAGTGTGTTTTTGGAGTTCTTACTGGAAACTCCTTGGCTTCATTGTCTCTATCAGAGGCATTGAGGTTGACCCCACAAAAAATCAAAGCAATTCTCAAATGCCCCTCCTTCCAATCTCAAGCAACTTCGCAGTCTTCAAGGTCGACTTCAATCTGTTCATCGTTTCATATCACAACTTTCCATCGATGTCAGCCCTTTCATCACCTTCTTCAAAAAGACATAAATTTTGATTGGGACCACAACTATCAAAAGGCTTTTGAAGATCTTAAGCGATACCTTTTATCTCCACCGTGGTACTCACACCTCCACGCGAGGGGGAGCCCTTTTATTTATATATCTTTGTAACTGATCATGCTCTAGGAGCTATGTTAGCACATCGTGATGATCAAGGATGTGAACAAATGCCATTTATTATATCAGTCATACTCTCCACGACTACGAAACATGATACACTAAAGCTGAAAAAACTATGTTGCGCTATTTTCTTCATTACATCAAACTTCACACTATCTTCTTAATCACAAAACCTATATTGTTACTAACTTCCAACCTCTCAAAGTAATGCATTCTAAGCCATATCACAATGATCATATCACCCGATGGCTTCTTCTCATGGCCGAATTTGACCTAGAATTCATTCCTCAAAAAGTAATTAAGGGTCAAGCTATCACCGACCAATTAGCAGAAGCCCCTCTTCCCAATACACAAACTCCTCATAATCACTTCCCAGATGAATCAATCAATCAATTTCATCATGATCCCCTTAAAATGACTCTTTTCTTTGATGGTTCTAAATGCCAACAAGGCGGAGGGGGGCAGTGTTTGTTCTCATTCCTCCTGGGGATGCCCCTATCTCCTTAGCATTCAAATTAGATTTTGAATGTACAAACAATATGGCAGAATACGAGGCCCTTATACTAGGACTAGAAACTACTGTATTTCTAGGCATCCATATTCTTGACATCTATGGTGATTCTTGAACTAGTAATAAAGCAAGTCACAGGAGAGTATCAGTGTAAAAGTGATATTCTACAACAATATCATGACATTTCTCATCATTTTCTTAAAGCCTTCGATTCTTACACTATTCAACCTGTCCCTCATTCGACCAATCATTTTGCTGATACAATGGCATCCCTCACGGCCCTTATCCCTTGGACAACACAAGAGCAAGCTTTCAAAATTTGGTCATTATACATCATCGTAAACAACCATTCTATGACATACCTCAGATTCATCTGGTCAATCTAATTCGTCAGATCTCTGGTATTCTCAAATTTTTGATTATTTATCCAAATCCATCACTCCTCTTGATCTTTCTAAAAATGCTAGGAGATATTTTATCCAACGTGCTACTCATTATGTGATCCTTGGTGGTATTCTTTATAAGCGTGGGTTTGATGGTATCCTTCTCCGGTGCCTTAAATCCCATGAAGCCTCTAGAGCTATCCAAGAAGTCCACGATGGTATCTGTGGTGGGAATTTTAGTGGGTTATCTGTTGCCAAGCACGTTTTTTTCATCTCGGCTATTATTGGCCTTCTCTTAACCATGATTGTTGTGAGTATGTCAAGAAGTGTGTAAGATGTCAACAACACTCTAATCTTATCTCGTGTTCCTAGCCAAGCTTTACAACCTTGCCCAAGATCTATGGCCCTTTTCACAATGGGGCCTTGATCTTATTGGTCTAATAAATCCCCGTTCATCACAACAACATCATTCTATCATCACTGCTACCATGAATATTTCACTAAATGGGTGGAAGCAATCCCACTCACCTCAACTAAATCTGGCCCAATCATTAATTTTATATATCAACACATCATCTCGCTCACTTTGGTGTTCCACATAAACTTATTATGGACAATGGGAAGTCCTTTAAAAACAAGGATCTTAAAAAAATTGGTGATGCATTTAAGATCCAACTTAGCTTTTCTTCCCCATATTATCCTCAAGCTAACGGCCAAGCTAAGGCCACTAATAAAACTCTTTGAAATATCTTGGCCAAGACTATCGACCAAGCAGATGAAAAATTGGCATCTCCAACTTCCCTTTTCTCTGGCCTATCGCACTAGCATTCACACTTCCACAGGGGCTACTCCATTTTCTCTGGTGTATGGCTCCAGGCCCTTCTTCCCCTTGAAATTCAAATTCCATCTTTACGTGTGTCTCTTCGCAACTTCATTTCTGATGAATATTATCAACATCTAATGCAACTTGAGTTATTAGACGAGCATCACCTTCTCTCGCTCTTGAGCACCATCATGTTTATCAAGAGCGTATCCAACATGCCTATAACAAACACATCAAAGAGCATGATTTTAAAATAGGTGACCTTGTTTTAAAGGAAAATCAAACATCACTACCTTAGAAAGGAGCCAACGGGGAAAATTTTCTCCCAACTGGATCGAGACCATATATTATCACACATAAGTATGGGTCTAGGGCTTATCACTTGGCTTCCTTGATGGTAAACCAGAGATCGAACCCCTTAATGCATTGCACTTACGATCCATTCTATTGTTAGAACATGCACTTATGAGCATAGTCCTATCTTTAGACCATGTCTCCACCATTATCCCTTCCATCTATCATGGTAATGATATGAATTATGTGGTCTACCATCACTACTTTGATATGACCTTGAATATGAGTACCACGGATCTACTCATAACATATTCATTATGGATAAGTTCTCCCATTTGGTGAGAACCCCATAATCATTACATCCATCACCCTCTCATTTTCCTATGACAGTCATGTAAAGGGTATAGGGGTGTCTCTTGTATAGTCATCATCCCCTCCTAAGTGGTATACTTTGTTATTCCCAGCTCTCCCCCATATAAAGCTAAAATTCATGCATGCAAAAAGAAATCAAAGTTATCCAAAAATAGATTGATCCCAAGGACAATTGTGCATACAAAACACAAAAGTAGAAAAAAAGAAAAACATGCAAATTAAAATCAAAATCAAAGAAAATCAAAAGAAATAGACCGATCCCTCAAGGATGGCTATCATGTATTTTATTCTTGCCATCCATATTATATATATAGTAGACCATACCCTCGAAGGATGGCTACTCTTTTGTTATGGCATTCAAAAAGCTTCCGCATTGATCAACTTTCTTCTATTATTGTTCTTTCCCTTTCCCAGAGTCTGGGGCATAGACTTAAGGAACACCACCTTTGGAGAACCTTCTTCCCATATACAAGTTACATCTCAAATCCCTATCATGTCAATATTAGGATTATGAGAATATTTCATCCATATCTCCCTCTTGGTCTTTTGGTATAATCAAATGTCATTGGTTATGTACTAACACCTGCTATCGGCTGCAAGTGCAATGCCTTGAGTAGTACCTTTTCTTGTTTACCTCCTATCCAGTTAAAGCATAACTTTCTTACATGGCCCTTGCTATGGTTATGTGACACTCATCTCATCAAAATCATCTTTTATCACAATTATGTTTTTAGAAATCAAATTTCATATCATAAAATCTTGCATCTATATTTTTACTCTTAAGGATGTCCCCTATTAACATCATCCATAAATCCATGAAATCTGTTACTATTTCTACACACTCTCTTTGATACACTATTCGGTTTGGGAATTCTACTTGATCTCTGTTGCAGTTTGTGAATTCTACTTGAGAATATCTCTCAAGTAACATTCATTATCCAACAGCTCCTCATCCCCCACCATGACCAATGTGACCTTTCTCCATCCATCCTCTCGCATCATCCTTCTCTTCTCTCCAATCATCCACCCATTACCCTTCTCATCACTCTTATTCTTGTCTATCACCTAGCGTAGACATCATCTTCTTCACCATTCACAGGCTTTTCATCCCCAGCTTGGCACGTCTACGTAACTCCCCACAACACGGAAATCCTACTCGAGTAGACCTATCATTCTAGACAAGGTCTCATTCAGTAATCACATCTGTTGACCATTCCTTCCTCCTAGTCTCCTTTTTCAACCCAATTTTCTCCTAAAATTCACCCCATCTCATTCTCCATTGCTCTTCTCACCCACTTCATCCTTCTCCATTGTTTCTTCGATACTTCACCCGTCCTCCACCCAGGCAATTATTTTTGTGTTTTTCTCTTAATATCCTTTTACTGGACATCTATTTTATCATTCTATTTCCCTTTCATTCTTCTTTTCAGGCTTGACGATCTTACTTAACCACCCATTTCATGCAGGCTTCTTAATCACAATGCATCTCTTTCCTAAGATCCTGCCTCTATAGAAACTCCTCCACCATTTTTTCTATTCCATTGAACACTAGAAACATCTTCCCACTCCATAACTTCTTCTTAACACTCTAAGCATCATCACTCACACAACATAGGCATCCTAATTAAGAATTCCCCTTACACTCTCCATCCTACACCGCATACATTCCTCCATCCACTCATGTCACACTCCTTTGTTTCCTTGTTATCACCTCCTTTCATCTCTTGTTCCATTTTGGTATACACCGCTCAGTATTTTCATCATTCTTCTTCTTCTTCGGCTTGGCGATCCTACTTAACCATTCCTACGGCATGGTGATCTTACTTAAGAGTCTCTCTTAAGAATGATTTGTCTCCTTTCCTTTCCCCTTCACTCCACCTTCCCACCATCCACATTTTCTCTTCATTCCCCATAAACACATCCTCTTCCCTCCTCTTTTCTTCCTCACACAAAATATCTCAAACTTCCTCAAATATCATCCCCATCATCCCTCATTTGGAAATCTAACTTAACCACTTCATACCATTTCTTACTATGTCTCATTCCTTCATCTTTACTTCCTTCATCTTCATCCACATCCTCATCCATTACATCCTCTCCTCATCATCATCTCCACACCAATCATTATCCCTCCTTTCTTTACTCTTTCCACTCCATTTTCTAGAGTTCTCCCACATATCTACCCCCATACTTACTCGTCATTATCATTGTTCATCTCCTAACATTATTTCATCATCATCTTCCATTTTCACACTAATAATTATCAGTGGACTTCTCCTAAAATTCATTTATCCCCATTCTACACGTCCCTGTTCACTCCTTTTTACCTCCTCCATTTTCTCTTCCTTCCTTTTTTCTTTTGTGCCCTCTGATCATTATCGAGAGGATTTCTCCTAACATCCCTCCACTGGCATTGCCTTTCCATCTTCCCTTCACCTTCTTCAATATCTCTATTGTCTTCATCATATACTGCCTTTGCATCATTTTCTTTGTTGTCCTCTCCTCCTTTCTACCCCTAGTTTTCTTTCACTTCCTTGTATCATCTTCATCCCCTCTTCTCCTTACACTTTCATCTTACTTCTCCATTGATAACCTGACTCACCAATGTTGTCCCATATTTTTAATCATCCCACCATCCACATGCATTTCCATGTGTTTTGTTTCATATTCTTTACCTGGGTCTTACCCCTAACACTTTGGTTCAATTCCCTTCCTGTTTTCGGCTCTATCATCTCTTCTTTCCCTCTTATTTCCACTTCCCCATTACCAAACTTCTTTCTCTACCACCCCTATCTTATTCCATCTCTATACATCAGTTTCTTTTCCATTCTTTCATCTCCTCTACAGTCTCCTAGCTCCTCATTGTTCCTTTCTTTCTCTTTTCTATTCTACTTCCTCTCCCATCTTCTTTAACTTCTTCATCTTCTTCATCTCCTTCATCTTTCCATCCTTCTATTCCTATTCATCTCTCCTATCATCCTTCTCTAATATTCTTCACCTCTTCTCCTTCTCAGCTCTCTGTCATCTCTTTCATGATCCATTCTTTCTCCCCCTTTGTTTTTGATCTCCATCTCCCTTTCACCCTCTCTTCTGTCATTTTCTTGTCTTCTTCTTTTTTTCCTTCATCATTTCTTTCTTCCACCATCTCTCCTCTTTATTATATATGTTGCTTCTTTACTATGGTACATCTTTGTACATTCACCATCTCCTCTAATCTCCTTTCCCTTCTCATCTCATCTTCTTCTTGTTTGATCTTCCTCCTTCCCTTCTTCTCATGTTCTCTTTCTCTATTTTCTTTTTCTCCAGGTCCATCATGCCTTCCCTATTTATTTCCCCCTTATCTTTTCCCACTACCTTCTTATTAACTATCATTCTCTCTCTTTTGTGCTTTCATCTATCTTCTCACCTCTCTTTCTTCTCTATTATTATCTTCTTCTTCTTTCCATCACAATCTCACAGTTCACATTCCTCTCTCTGGGATGGTGGTTTCTCCATCCTACTACACCATCCTCTTTATCCTCTTTCATTTTCTTCCTCTCCTCCACCACGTCTGCTCTACTCCAACCATGTCCACTTTCTCTTATCTCTATCATCTATCATCTACATCCTCATCCCATCTTCCTTTGACATTTTTGTCTTGGAGGATACCATAACAACCATCACCTATCTGATCTTGTTCTCTTCCACGAAATGTTTGTTCCACTTTTTCACAAAAGTAGTTTGACTCCTTTTCCTATTTGTCAAAGAAGTGGGACTCCTTTCCTTCTTCTTCACCCCATTATTCATCTACCTTCAACCACAAAACTTTCTTAAGAAACATGTTTTCAACATCCTATTTAACACCCTCTTGGGGATTTTATCCAATATGTTCTTCATATCCACATTCGTGGCCATACTCTTCCCCTGATATCTTATTTCAACATCCATCTCCCATTATGTCATTTTCATGTCCTATGTTGAGGCACCTTTTTTCATCCTTGTACTTGTCGACGCATATAACTCACTTTTTGTCCTTCTCGTGCCTGTGTTTGGGGCATCATTATTTCATCCTCGTCCCTTTTGCGGATGCATGATTTTTTCACTTGATTCCTCGTATGAAAAAAGGATTTTGCATACCTTTCACATTCAGTTGCATATTTTGATGTTTTCCTATGACCCATTGGTCATCATGGTTTACATCCATACTATAGTGGTCTTCACCCACTCACTGGTCTGTAGAACATTGTCGTCTGTCTCCATTGAGACCACAATTGTCCTCTACCGATGTGATATTGGAGTCACCGCCATATTTTTCATAGATATTGCGATCCTTTTTCACCTTGGGCATCTTGCCTTTGGTCATGTTTTTTATTCATCCCCATCCCTTTTACACATATTTCATCTAACTCTTTGTTTTTGTCTCATGGCTTGCTATCACAAACCACTCAACAAAAAGGGGCAAATGTAGACACCAATTTTTGGTATAACACCCTCCATCATCTCACATTCATTCAAATTTCACTCTCATGCTTTTCTTTTTCTTAAATTTAAATAAATCTCATCCATTTATTCACCCAAATTTAATTAATTATTAAATGGGCTCCATATAAACCCATTTAATAATTGAATTTTGGCATCTCACAAATTATTCAATTCATGGGCAAATAATACACCCATCCGACACTCCACTCTTAATTTCAAAAATGGAATCTATTATTTCACCTAACCATGTCAATCATCTCCCCACTCCATATCACATCCTTATCTTTTTAACCATAAGTCAAATTGTGAGCCCCATTGAATCACATCACCTCTTTTAATCAGGGTTACTTTACCCAACCATGATTATCTTTTAACCTATAGTCTAACCTCACCATTAGGCTATAAATATGGGCTTCCCCCTCGGAAAGTTAAGTTAGAAAATTTGGGAAAATGTTGTTTTGAATTCTAAGCTTCTTGTTTATCATTATCCTCATGATGTCCTTGTAATGACATTGTAATCCCCACAATACTTTGCTCATGATTTGTTAGTTCACATAGCGTGGTTCTTGTTACACGTTGTGTTTGAATCAGATCAATAACACCATCTACATACCAAAGTATCATCAGTTCCTTTGTTCATCAACTTTGCATGTTATCTGTTTATCTTGTATTTTATCATTATTCTTTATCAAAGCCCGCAAATTCTTCCCTAATAAATTAATAGAATTTGATGTGGATTTTGTGCGTCAAAATAGTGGGCATTACATAAACCCTCGCAAATAGTCAAGTATGAACCATTAGAATAGAGTGCATCGGCGGGTAGTGAGTGCGCATGTAGAAGTAGACGAGCAAAATGTGTAATATGTATAGTAGGTGTGGTGATGAGAAAATGTCCTAGGTGTGTGAAGCGTGTAATATGGAATGTGTATTGTGCAATAAAAATGTTTCAATGATATAAATGTGGAGGTGTAAAGCACGTGAAATGTAAAATGTATAATGATGTATTGTAAAATGTGTACGATATATAGGTGTATTAAACACAAAGTGCGGATGATGCAGAATAGATGGAAAATTGTATATGTAGAAAAGTGCATGATGTGTGAAGATGCATAATGTATAGTATTTATTGTGCAGTGTGTGAGGTTTATGTGTATAATATTCCCTCAACAATCAGTGTGAACCATAGAACAAGAGTGTGTCATAAGGTGGTGATGATACGAGAGTGTGGATGAAGATGTATATGCTAAAGCACGTGTGTGAAATGATGTGAATATAATATGTGTATCGATGCTACGGGGGAGGAGAAATAAGGTTTATGCCCCCAAGTGTGTGTTGATGAATGAGATATCCGATAAAAGTAAAGGATGAAGGTCCTTTACCCAATGCTTATGGTGTTGAAGGCGTGTAACCATGCCCTAAGAGTGGTGGAATTTAAAATGTATCTTGGCCATCAGTAGAAGGAGTGGTTGCTTTCAAAAATGAATTGGAAATGGGAGTAGAGCAGACTCGGGATAAGTATTGAATGGTGGTAGCTTTGGTGGAATTGATGATGATGTAGAAGTAACGATAGAAGAAGAAGGTGGACTGATTTTAAAAGGCAAAGTGGCATTGTTTGGTTTGGTGAGGCTGCAAATTAATTGAGAGGAGGAGGTGTGATATTGATTTTGAGAGGCAGTTTCTTAGGTGGCTCTTGACTTTCCATAGAAGGAACCTTAGAAATGATAGCATGATGCTCATTAGACATAGATGAATCAGATTTAGGAGCCCATTTGGATGTAACATTTGTAGATGGGCATGCAACAAAATGTTGTGCAATGAATGAGATAAAGCCTTGATGCTCAAGATGCTTGATTATTTGTTGTAAAGCATAGCAATCATTGTCATTATGTCCATTGATTCGATGATAATTGTAATATGGATGACCCTGATATTTTCCAAGATGATAAGGAAGATAGCCATGAGTAGATGGCAAAGTGATCAATTGATGACTAAGGAGTTTAATAAGAATATCATTTGGCTTAACATTGCGATCAAACATGAGAGGCTTTGATAATGGAAATACTTAAGGCTCACTAATATGAGCACATGTAGAAGACATAGAATGAATATGAGACGTAGTAGGAGAACAAACATGAGTCTGAGAAGCATTCTTAAGTTGTTGGATTTCAAATTTAAGAGATATGATTGTGGATTCCATAGCCTGAAATTTGTCATAAAATAAAGAATGCAAAGTTTGGATTAACTCTTATATGTGTTAATTAGAAGGAGGATCACGAAGGATAGGTTCGTCAAATGACAATGGAAAATAGGACTTATTTTGTGTGGCGACATATCTTTAGGAAGACACATGGAGTCTAAGGATTTTTGTAGAACAACCTGGCAATCAGGATGCATTTTAAGTAAATCAGACAAAGGAATTTGAGGAAATTTGAGAACAATTATAGAATAAAGATGAGGATCCAAGCATATTCACCAAAATGATTAAGCTAAAATGTAAATATATGATCCTAATCTGAATGCAAGATTATAATAAATAAATGAATAATTAAGTGCAACAATAAACGCCAAGCAACTAAGTAATAATTAATGAAACCCTAATTACAAAGAGAGGGTAAGAAGTCTTAGTTGATTTGCAGAGTTCTAGAGAATGCATAGAGTTGGAAAATTGGAAAAGATGAAGCACTGACTCCGACCGGAGCACGTAAAAATGCATATCTAGAGAGATAGGCTAGACTAGGGCACCTAGAGAGGGACAAGGGCACTGTGGGTGCCCTAGACTTGTTTCGAGCGCTGGGTCCGTGAAACTACTCAAAAAATATCCTCCAAGGTGTCATAAGGTGTTCACCTGTAGTCTCCTTTGATCACTCCGAGGTCGTACCAAGATCACCGAGGTTGTTAGAAACCTACAATGAAATATGAACTTGCAAACCCTCAAATAGACATCAAATCTTAAAAAGAAAGATGCAGAATGAGGGGTTGGAATGTCCTAATCTGTCATAATTGTGAACTTACGATCGAGTGCTACACTACATGTCAGACCCAATGTAGTTATGTGTGTGTGTGTGTGCAAATTCATGCCCTAGGTGACTCTTGTGCGTGTCACACTTGATAGCGAGCAAGTAAGCTAGATGTAAAGAAATGTAATAGATGTGTCCATGGAATAGAATGAACTTCCCTCATATGAAGTGTATGTAGAATAACCAACCCTTGTGTCCCTTGTGACAGAGCTAGATGGATGTAAATGGAGCTCTTAAATGCCTTGATGGATGCAACCTTAGGTGGTGATAGATAGTGCTTAGTGTTTGGTTCTTTATTATGATCACATAACTTTATATTTATATGATTCATTTTCTTGAATTTTGTAATTAACCCCGAAAAGGTTGACTACCAAAAAGTTAAGATGCTCAAACAACTAGAAAGGACCCAAAAAGTGTGAAAAAATTATAAAGGAGACATGGGCACCCAGATTAAGCTAAAATGTAAATATATGAGCCTAATATGAATGCAAGATTGCAATAAATAAATGAATAATTAAGTGCATCAATAAACGCTCAAGCAACTAAGCAATAAATAATGAAACCCTAATTGCAAAGAGAGGGTAAGAAGCCTTAGCTGATTCACATAGTTCTAGAGAATGCGAAAGTTGGAAAATTAGAAAATATGAAGCACTCATTGTCGCACTAGAGCATAGAAAAATTTAGATATGGAGAGATAGGTTGGATTGGGGCGCTTAGAGAGGGACAGGGGCACCCATGGGCACCCTAGACCTGTTTATGAGTGCCTGGGTCTACAAAAATGCTCTAAAACCTCCTTTGAGGTGTTGTAAGGTGTTTTCCTGTACTCACCTTTGGTCACTCTGAGGTCACACCAAGATTGCTGAAGTCATTGAAACCTACAATGAAATATGAACCTGCAAAACCTCAAATAGACATCAAATCCTAAAAAAGAAATATGTAAAATGAGGGGTCATATTATCCTCAGTTGTCATAATGGTGAACTTATGACTAAGTGTTGCACTACATCTCAAACCCAATGTAGTTTTTGTGCTTGTGTGCAGAATTGTGCCATAGGTTGCTCTTGTGTGTGTTGCACTTGGATAACAAACAAGTAGCTAGATGTAGAATATAGTAAATATGTGCATGGAATAAAATGAACTTCCCTCCTATGAAGTGTGATGTAGAAAAATAACCCTTATGTCCCTTGTGATGGAGTTAGATGGATGAAAATAGAGCTCTTAAATGCCTTGATTGATGCAACCTTAGGTGGTGATAAATAATGCTTAGTGTTTGGTCCTTTATTATGATCACATAACTTTATATTTATATGATTCCCTTGCTTGAAGTTTTTAATTAACCCCAAAAGGCCAACTACCAAAAATATAAGATGCTCAAATGGTTAGAAAGGACCCAAAAAGTATGAGTAAATTACAAAGGAGACAGGAGCACCCAAAGGAGACGAGGCACCCGACACTCGACATCCCGGTGGGCGCTAGTGTTCCAAATGATAAATGTTGAAGAGTAAAAAGGCAGATTGAGCAAGTAAGGGTGTAAGACTAAAAGTAACAATAGAAAGAAAATAAAGGTGGCCAAAGACATGGGTTAATTAGTACTTTTCTTACTTAGGAATCATATGAATAGTAATATGTAACCAAGACTACCCAAAGTGCGTGATTGTGTGTCTACACTTTGTTGCATGGTTTTCATGTCACATATGTACCTACAAAATAAACCATAGCTACTACATAAGGCTCAAGAACACATTATATGGAATAAAATATGCATATACTTGAGTCGGAATGACCTCGACGGTCACCCCAATGTGATTATCATATGTACTACATTTTAGACTCAATGTAGCTTTAATGTGTGTGTAATAGAATTATGTGCCTTAAAGCTAGGTTTCCATTGTGCCAATCGCACCAAGATAACGGTATACAAATATTTCCCCCCAAGATGAATGTGTGTGATGGAATTCAAAATTTTCCCTTCCTATATAGTGAATAATGCAGTCCAAATGTAGTTTTCAAGTGTTCTTTTTGCCCGAGTAGTAGATACAAAGTAATAGCCCAATTGCCTAGTTGTCCTTTTTGCCCCTTAGAATAGTTAGCAAATCATGTATGTATATATATATATATATATATATATATATATATATGATTAATTTTCTTGAATTTTGTCATTAATAACCCTAAAATCCACCAAAAGTGAAAGTAGAAGTTTATAAACGATAACAATTAATGTGGTACATTTAAACATAAGAAAAGAAGGGGAAGGACATAATTGTCCAAAGGGGATAGTAGCGCTTGGGTGCTCCTATCCCTTATTGCATGCTAGTGTCAAAAGATATCCAAAGATAGAACATGAAGTATTAAGATGGGTGACACATTGTGCAATGTCCAAAAGTAAAGGGATAATTCCATAAAAGCAAAGGATGAAAGCATGAGAGAATAAAAATGTCAAATTAAAGCAAAACAAGCGTTGTCAATGTATAGTTTTATTGCTTAAGAATCATGCATATAATGACATACTAAATGTGTGATGCAATAGTACTAAGTGCATACTCTCATGTCTACACATTTGTATTAAGATCTATTTCCTCATAACACAACTCTTCATTAACATGTATATATGTTGCGTATGAGTTGGTAAGTAATCATAATTTTGTATTAATATAAGTTATTTTCATTTCAAGTTATTTTAATTTTATGTTAATATAAGTTATTTTATTTTAATTTTATGTATAGGGAGAGTCATCACAATCTCGTGGTCGAGGTAGGGGTCAAAATAGAAGAAGTCGAAGAGGTGGCGCATAAAATGAGTGTGATTATGGAGCCACACAATTATTTCTTTGAGGTAAATTTATTTTTTATCATGCTACATTCAAATGAAACCATCATAATATTGATGTAGTCTATATGGATATTACACTAATATTAACTTAATACACAGATATCTGAGATTAAAAATTCAAATAGTGACTCTGATGTTGAACGAGTTTGACCAAAGAAAAATATAAAGTACATCTTCCCACTATGTCATCCTAATGATGAAATGCATCATAACAACATCACAAGGGCTCGTAAATCTTTTCTGATAAACTTTACTCAAAGGAAATGATGGGGTATGGGGTGAAACAAACACCTTTTCTCGGGACTTCTAATGAAGATGTTCTAATGGAAGAGGGCATTAAGCTTCAAAATATGGTTCACCATTTATTTTATCATGATCATTCATATCATGATCATGAGGATGATGATGAAGAACAGGATCGAGAAAAAGTGACGATGATTTTGAAATTTGCCCAAACTCCTATGTTTACGGTGGGAGAGTCTAGAACATCATTGTTAAGTACTATAATTGCATTGATGGGCTGGAAAGTAAAGATTGGATGCTCAAGCATCAATGTGAATATTTTATTAAGGTTATATAACAATTTCATAACTATATTTTACATTTGATATATATTTCATATGTTTTACATTATTTTTATTTGACTTTTGTTTGTTTTTTATTGCAACCTACTCAAAAGTAGTTTGTTTCCTCAAAATAACACACTTCCCTCCTCATATAGAGAGGCAAAAAATCATCAAATTTAGGGGTTATATATGTCAACTATGATGCATGCACAAATGATTTCATTCTATTTAGGAAGGAATATGAGAATGAGGTCGGTTGTCTCAATTATAGGGTACCATAATTTTAGTAAGGAATAAGAGGGCTCACCATTCCAAATAAGGTAATGAGACATTTTCTAATAATTACCGAGTGCTCAAGTGTCTTTTCCATTGTAAGTCACTTGTAAATTCAATGTCATGACATCTTAATAATAGAATCAATGATGGAGAATGGTGTGTTCCTTATGATTCAAATGCGACGAGGCACATTGAGCAATCATGGCCTAAAAACTTTAAAGAGTGGTCACACAATGTATGATTTGGTTTGGAAATAGATGATGTAAACCCCTTTTCCAAAGATGTCAACAAGATACATTATTTGGCTAGTATTGTTGATAAAATTTAATATTCATCCATAGTTAATGATTAGTAACGAGCATTTATTATTGTCATTATTGGTGCCTAGTAAGCACCGAGTAAAAAATATGGATGTATATCTTGAAGCCTTGATTAATGAATTGTAATCATTATGGGATGATATTCTAATGTATGACCTTTCAAAACCCACGATCGAGACAATTCATCTGTTATAATATCTTATTTTGGACTACTCGTGATTTTCCTAGGATGGTTGTTTGGTTAGGTATTTCTCATATGTTAAAATTCAAAAATAAAAATTTGTGCGTGTGTGTGTGTGTGTTTGTTTGCTTCATCATACATTGATTTTGTTGATTACTTCTATATGTAGGTATCTCAACAAAAGGAAAGTATGTTTGTCCAAGGTGCAATGATCAACTATGTGGAAGGTTGTCCAAAGATCTCAAAAAGGTTTTATATGAAGGCCATCAAGGCTTCTTGATGATGGAACTTGAGTACTTTGTTAAAAAAAAAAACATTAATGGAAAACCTAATTTTAGATAACTTTGTTAAACTCATGTCATATAGGGATTAGTATAAATCCTTCAGATAAGCATACATAATATCAAATATGGATATTCCTCCATATTGGTGGAGAGATCGAGTATGGTTGTCTAAAATTATCCACATAGTTGAATGGCTACAAAAATGAAGAATTGTCTAAAATTTGTAGTCTCATGTGTTTGGGAAAATTTATTAGTTGGGCATATTTTGGATCCAATGCATATATTTAAAAATGTAGCAGTTTCTATATGGAATCACATCTCTAGCAAAGAGAAAGACACTCCAAGTTCTAGAGCTGATATGAAAGTCAATGGGACAAAGAAGCATCTTAAAAAGGAAGAAGGGGCTCCATGGATATTATGTAAAGAGCAAGTCAATTTGGTGAATCAAACATTACGAGATATTCATACACCAAATGACCATGGGTCCTCCATGAAACGTGCATTTACCAATAATGGGTGCATCGAGAGGACTCAAAAACATGACTAATAACATTTTGAAGGTAGTTCACATGTTTTTTGTCTTAAATTATGAAACATATTGTTCTCTTCATATTTAACTTTTTTAATTTATTTTTGCAACATATATTTCCTTGGATTTATGGGGTCATTTTGTAATCTTCCTTGACCTACTAAATGTAATATATCAACTTTCAATATTTTGAGGTAATATGATTTTTATTTTCAACTATAACTCATCCATTTGTATAAAAACATTATTACATTAACTTGCATGACTACTATTATTTGTAAAATGTGTGGTTATCTTCAAAAGAGGTCTCGTGTAGCAAGGATTGAGTAGGAGAAAGACAAAATTCCATATATTATTTACAAATTGGAAAAGGAATTGCCTACCTATTTTGTGAATCCCCAAACCCGTTTATTAGTGTGTTTAGTTGATGATCTTTAAATGGTAGGTGTAGTTAACACACGATGGATGTTTTGGAGGAAGAGGTACATGAAGACCCAAAGGTATTTGTAAAGTAGTTAGAGGGATCTATAACATAATCATACATTATTTAGGAAATATTTTTCTACATGTTAGAATATCTTGGGAGGAATTTCAAAAATACCATACATTTGGGATGTTGAACATGAAAATGAAAAATTGTAAGAAAACATTCTTGGAGTAATAAAATTTGTGAAACTTGGTATGTATTAAAATTCATATCAAACATATATGATGTATTTTCAATGTGTGTGTAGCCATTAATTATTTATTTACATGTTTGATTTTTAGGTCCTGTTGAAAAGATGTCATTGAGAATTTCATGTTATTAAATACTTCAGAGATGGTTGTGTGGCTTCAAAAATATGAAGAATAAAATAATAGCCATGAGATCCAAAGGATTGATTGGAGACAAAAACATCCATGCAAACCACTCCCACTTGATCTGTAAATATCATTGTTAAATGAACATACTCTTGAATGGATGATTTCATATTTAGAGAATCTTCATGTCATTAATTGAAGGGTAGTGACACAAGAAGCATTAGACATAGTGCGAAGATGTGAAGAATTTGTTGGTTGTTGCAAAAACAAATTCATACATACATGTTTTAGATTTTATTGAAATCTATTAATAATATCTTAAATGATTTGACATAATGAAGGTGAGTAAAAATTTGACAATGTGATTTGAAGGAAAATATTTCGTGTGGAAAATATTGATAAGATAAGGGTCATTTGTTGTTGTGGAATTGATGTTCCTTTTGAGTAGGCCAACCAAGTTAGTGTCAATGACATGAATTTGGTCCAAGGGCAATTGGATTATGTTGGAAAGATAGAAGAAATAATAAAACTTGATTATAGAAGTTTTGAAGTTGTCATATTTAGGTGTACTTAATACCCTTCTATTGATAACAATTTTTTCAGAGTGGACAATGAAAGTGGCTTCTACTCAGTTGAATTTTCTAGAGCATTACCTGAGGGGAAAGAGTCATATGTGTTACCTCAACATTGTGATCATGTATTAATTTGTGTAATTTTTTATGTATGTATTCTCATTTTTCATGTGCATAAATTATATATGTATGTCTCTATTTTCACAAATTAATTTTTTAACTATGTTTATATAAGTATTATTCTATCCTGATATAGAGAGAGAAGGTAATTGGTAGTTTGTATTGCATTGTGAGCCAAGGATGAGACATGTTGTTGATGACAATAGTGTTATAACACGAGTATCATGGGGAATAACTAATGTTAATAGAGATGATGAACACAACTCTAGTGATGAAGATGACCTTGCCCATAATGAATAAGATTTTCCTATTTGATCAAGTCAATGATCAAGGTGAAGTTGATTTTGAAGAAGACGATGTTGATGAAAGTGATGATAATAAACTTCATCAAACTCGTAGATAAAGAAGATAATGATAAAATAAATATCCTAATAGGTAGGTATTTGGACAATGAATGGGATATTCCCATAGGTATATATAGAGTGGAAGAAGAATGGAACATTAGTTTTGACTACAAATCTAAGTGTGTAAGAAACGAGGGGTTGTGAAAACACAAGAAGATGAAAATGAATAGTTGAAATATTCATAAGCCTATTTCTTGTTATGTTAGTTCCAAAATTTTGCTTCTGCTATCAACATCCCACTACATACATGTAAAATTAGTTTTGATTTTATTTGTAAAATTTCAACTGACATAATTAAATTACAAATGTAAGTCCATGCCAAAATATAATATAGTGTAGCCTCTCTTATGCTTTGTTGAGATAGAATAGCTTTGTCCATTTATAGAATTTGAATTCAACTCAATTAACTTGTAAATGTAATTATTTGTTTAAATTCTACCTCAATTTGGAATATCACTAATTTTGTATATATGAAGTGAGATGTGGATGATTTTTATTTTGATCAACGTCAAATAAGCAATAATTTGGTGTATGAAACTTACCTTATTAGTATATTTAAGTGGAAGATTGAAAACATACTAATAAAATAAACATATTTTTTTTTAAGGCATGTAATTGTATTCATTAAGGATAAGACATATTTGGAAAACCAACATCTAAGAAATATTGTACATTAAGTCAATTCTCACATGTATAATGATTCTGTAATATCCTACTTCCATTGTACTATCTCAAATATTCCAGCAATTTTGGGTAAGTTTGAATAAACCATATTTTGAAGATGAATAAATCCTCTCACAAGCCCCTTCTCGCTTACATCCAAAGAGCATCATTGAAAATCTATTACCTAAATGTGTTTTTACTTCTTGATAACACCTCTAGAAATGAGATCAAATTGGGTACACATCACCCATCAAATCATGTCAAACAATGAACCCAAAATGTATACATCAAGGAATAAATTCTACACTACTAATGTCTATATTTTGTCAAAAGAAATTAGATTTAAATGAAATAACTTATTAATTTCCCTCTTACCTCGAGTCATCCGAATAAATGACCACTCCTCCATATTTAAGCTATCATAGTCCATAACTTAACCTTGATGTTGCTTCACCTTATTGTAGCTGTGGATTCATGTTAAATGGTAGTATCTAAGTCAAAACCACAAGAATTCTATCTCATCTCAATATAAAAATAAATATTCAAACCCAAACCATACAGTCCAAAGCCATACCATTGTTATTTCTATGTGTGTTTTGAAGATAATGTTTTTTCGTGTAAAATGAATTCTATAATGAAGTCATCATTGAAATCAGAAACATTGGTATTTTTATTAAATGTCACTATCCCTCTAACCACTCACCTATTACCAAAGATAGGTATCTATATGCACACAGTGTAGGAAGTTTTATTACATTTTTAGGTGGTTGGTTTGAAACTCGTTGTGAAATTTGTGATTAAACTAAAATGGAATTATGGTAGTCTAACCTGATGTTATGCAAAGTAGTAAATAAAAGATAAATAAATACTTAAAGTACACCCAAATAATATAAGAAATGAAATGTGAAACCCTAATGTGCAAAGAGGGTTAAGAATTCCTTAGCTGATTCGCAGATGTGCCAAGATTGTGTCGTAATGGAGACCGATTGGATAGGAGGAAGAAACTGTCACACAAGGACTTAGGAAAATGAAGATCTGAGCTATCTGAGTAGATTGGGGCACCTAGAGAAGGATATGGGCTCCTGAGGTGCCCTAGTCTGAGATTTAGGCACCCTAGTCTACGGAAATGACCAGAAACCTCCTTTGAGGTGTTGCTGACTAATCACCTGTGTTTGCTTCATGTCACGTTAATGTCGCTAGACTTCACCGGATGTCACTATAAATCAGAGATGGAGGAAACACCTGCAAAACATCAAAACCCTAAAAAATAAATATGCATATGAAGGGGTCTGATTATCCTCAGCTGCCAAATAGATGGACTTATCACTGAGCGTTGCACTACATCTTATACCCAATGTAGTTTTAGGTGTGTGTGTGTAAATTGTGCCCTAGGTGCTCTTGTGTTAGTCACACTTTGTGAGTAGCGAGCAATAACTAGATGTAAAATGTAAATAGATGGTGCATGGAATATAATTAACTCCCCTCCTATGAAGTGTAATGCAAAAAACTAGCCTTGTGTCCCTTATGACAAAGCTAAATGGATGCAAATGGAGTAATAGAAGCCTTTAATGGATGCAGTATTAGGTGGAGATAGTAGTGCTCAATGTTTGGTCCCTCATTATGGTCTCATAACTTTATATTTATATGGTTCTCTTGATCTAATTTTGTAATTAACCCTGAAAAGGCTGACCACCAAAAATATGAAAAGCTCAAATGGCTAGAAAGTGCCCAAAAGATGAGAGTAAAGTGTAAAGAGGATCGGGCGCCCCAAACAGGATAAGGGTGCGTGGGGCACCCCAATCCTAGCTGGGAACGCCATCGAGAGATAGGAAGAACACAAAATGACAATACAAACTAGGAAAGTGCGGGTGAAAGGTTGGAAGAAAAGTAAAATGGCCAAAGACATGGGTTAATTAGTACTTCTTTTCACTCAAAACCATATGAATAGTAGTATGAGACCGAGACTAAATATTTACTCAAAGTGTGTGATTTAGTGACTACATTTTCCCCCACTTTATGTTGGTGAGCGGAAAGCTTGGTAACATAAAGTAGATAGAGATGTGTACCTAATATCCATGTAGAGTGTTGTAGAAAACGTGTCAAGGGACTAGACAAAGCGTGGAATGACAAAAAGATGGAGCGTGGAGACTAAATATGCAAAAGTGTAAAAAGTGATGAGAGTGAACCTAGGGCGGAAGCACGTGTGTAGCTATCAATGTGTGTGATGTACCTACATGTTAGTATGTTGTGTGTGGTGTTATTGTTGATGTTGTTGTTTTTTGTTGATTGTTTACTTCACATAAGGATGGACTTGCAAAAGAGAAGATGATCAAGTAGTCAAATACACATGTATATGTGTAAAAACCGCATGTATATAGTAAAAAGACTATAATGAAAGTACGAAAATGAAAAAGGAACATGTGCACTTGATCCATGATGAAAAAAAGGTGTATAAAGGATATCTTGTAACTATCAATGAATTGTGAGTTTTTGGGTGATCTCAAGCCACTTTGTGGCTGAAGAAGTGTAGGGAGGAAAGTATAATGTTCCTCCAACTCAGTAACTACTTCCCTGAGAATATGAAGAGATCTCTGTACCACCTAGTTTTTGGATGACCCGACGCCACCGGCCAAAAAAGTGTAGGGAGAAAAATATGATGTTCCTCTAAAATATGATGTTCCCCATAATGTTAAGGACAACATATATTGTAAAATTCGTTGTGTATCGTAGTTCTATAGACTGTCTCAACCCACTTATTTTATAACCCACCGTGTTATGGACAAAAACTGAACTATATTGGTACCGCATTGTGTAGTGTGTAAACCCCAAATGATGCCCCCTCTTTGGGGGTACATGAGACATTGCATGTAGGAGAAACGCGGCCCCAAAAGAGGACCGAACACGAAAATTGAACTTTTCCCTATAAGGGGAAGGGAATGTGCTTGCTAGAAACCAAGGCATAAACAAGGAAGTGGATAGGAAAACAAGTGTTAGTATGAAGAAGCATGCATGTCGAAGACAAGTCTAAGCTATGCAGACAATGTGTAAGCTAAAATGTAATTAGACATGTAAAAAACCAACATAGACCATGAAAAATGGGTTGCAAACATGGGACACCACTCACAATGTCGCAAGACACTCAAGGCCATAGTGGCCACATACAAACAAACAAATGTGCACACCAAACAAAGGGAAAGGCTCGTAGACAATAACAAACAAAGACAAGTAAGTACAAACAATAGATAACCATGGTAGTAAGTAATCTTGCAAAACAAATGTGCACATGAAGCACTCGTTAGCATGTTAGAAAGATAACCCATATGTCAAAAATGTGTATAACCAAGAAAGCAGTGTGCTATGAAATGAAATGAAACAATAACACATGTAGTGTTGGATACCCCTAGTAGCCTCTATGGGACTAGTAGTAGTTAAGCATCCATGTTGTGTGTAAGAGACCTATATATATGATCACAACTAGAAAAGGACGTGAACGTGCATGTGTGTATGGTAAAGATAATGACATACAAGAAATCTATCTAGCATGTGTAATAAAGCGAACATGTACAAGCAAATGCAAGTAAAAGTAAAAACAACCAAGATATACAACATGTTATGGATGGATGAAATGGAATGCATAATGGATGATAGGATCCGCGTGCCCCAGTGAATGGAATTATATGCAATGAGGATCATTTGTTTATGCCCCCTCAATAGTAAAGAATGAACCGTAAACGAGAGTGTGTCATCGAGAAATGGTCGAAGTGTGTGTTGTGTGTAGTGCATTATGGTGAATGTGTATGCATGATGATGATATGTGACATAGAGATGAGATGTGCATGACGTTGTAGCCTAAGCATATACCATGAAAAGATGAGTGTATATCATTGAATGATGATTATAACAAGTGATGTTGATGCTAGATTAAGTGATGATGTAGCCTATGACGTATATCACTACAAGATGAGGAGAAGAAGTGGTGTTATAGCCTAAAGTGTATACCACTAAGTGATGTAAGCAGAAGTGATGATGTAGCTTATGGCGTATATCACTAAACTAGGAATGTCACATGATAGAAGGTTGAAGGATGAAAGCGCGAATGTGATGAGGTCCATTTTGTGTATACCCTCAACAGTCCAATATGGACCGTGAGACTAGAGTGCGTCATCGGGTAATGAGTTTAGCACGTATAAGAATATGTAGAATGTGCAATGATGAAAGACGACCATGTGATGTGTAGAATGCACAAGGTGTAGTGTCTAATGTGCAGTATGTGAGGTTCATGTGTATAGGATGCCCTCAATAGTCAAGTGTGAATCGAAGCACAAGAGTGTGTCATTGGGTAATGTCGATGCTAAAGTGTAGATGAGCATGCGCATACTATAAGGCTAATATGTGGTAAAGTGAGTATGAAATATGTGTTGTTAAGAGGGTGGAGGGTGTGTGAATGTTATGCCCCCAAGTGTAGAAAATGAAGAATCCATCATGTAATGTCATCTAAGGGATCATCAGTTTTAGGGTCAAAGTCAATGGATAAGCATTAGAGACATACGTTTAGTTTAGATCCGATGCCAATTAAAGTGCGCTTAATACCCATATTGTGAATGTGAATCATGATATGCAAGTGTGGGTCATCATCAAAAGTGTTAATACCAAAAAGAGGATTAGATTTGAATGCAATACGCTGAGAGAATACATCAATAAATGATTGATAAACTGAATTTGGATGCATGACTATAGGTATGCGAGTAGTAGCAAGAATATGTTGGACTCTACGCCGTAAATCAGGATTTACAAGCAAAAATCATTATTTGATATATTCATAATGACTAAATTCTAGAATGATCAACAAAGAAGGAGGATCCGAAAAGTGTGAAGATCAAACTGGGTTCACCAAAATGATTAAACTAAAATGGAATTATGGTAGTCTAATATGATTTTTATGTAAAGCGGTGAATAATAGATAAATAAATACTGAAATTACACCCAAGTAATCTAAGCAAATGAAATGTGAAACCCTAATGTGTAAAGAGGGTTAAGAAGTCCTTAGCTAATTCGCAAATGTTTCTGGATTGTGTCGTAGTGGAGACCAATTAGACAGGAGGACGAAATCGTGGCACAGGGACTCAAGAAAATATAGATCTGAGTTATCTGAGTAGACTGGGGCACCTGTAGAAGGATGTGGGCACCCTGGTATGAGATTTGGGTGCCCTTGTTTGCGGAAAGGACCAGGAAACCTCCTTTGAGGTGTCACTGACTAATCACTTTTGTTTGCTTCTTGTCACATCAATGTCGGTGGACTTTCTTTGGATGTCGCTACAAATTAGGGATGGAGGAAACACTTACAAAACCCCAAGCAAAGCATCAAAACCCTAAAAAAAAATATGCATATGAAGGGGACAAATTGTCCTCAACTACCAAATAGATGGACTTATCACTTTGAGTGTTGCACTACATCTTAGACCCAATGTAGTTCTAGGTGTGTGTGTGTAAATTGTGCCCTAGGTGCTCTTGTGTCAATCACACTTTGTGATTAGCGAGCAATAACTAGATGTAGAATGTAAATAGATGGTGCATGGAATATAATTAATTTCCCTCCTATGAAGTGTGATGCATAAAACCAACCTTGTGTCCTCAGATGGAGTGGATAGATACGAGATGGAGTAATAAAATCCTTTGATGGATGCAACCTTAGGTGGAGATATTAGTGCTTAGTGCTTGGTCCCTCATTATGGTCTCATAACTTTATATTTATATGGTTCTCTTGATTTAATTTCGTAACTAACCCCCCGAAAAGGCCGACCATTAAAAATATGAAAATCTCAAATGACTAGAAAGTGCCCATAAGATTAGAGTAAAGTGTAAAGAGGTTCGGGGCTGAAGGGGATAAGGGCTCTGGGGCACCCTAGTCCTAGTTAGGTGCCCCAGTCGGAGACAAGATGAATGTAAAATGAAAATATAGACCGGGCAAGTGTAGGCAAAAGGTCGGAATCAAAGTAAAATGGCCAAAGACATGGGTTAATTAGTAATATTTTTCACTCAAAACCATATGAATAGTAGTATGAGATTGGGACTAAATATTTACCCAAAGTGTGTGATTTAGTGACTACAATTTGATAAATTTTACATAACTACATAACAAATAGATGGACATGATTCATGCGCATTTTGTGCAATCATGGGCCTCAAAGTAATAACATAGAAAACTTTTAAAAGATTTTAAAAATAGGGATGTTTCCTCTAAGTCCTCATAATGTTTGAGATGTCACCAAAATCTAGGGGACACGTCCTCGTGTAACACTAAAACACACATAATATATAATGTACAAAATATTTAACTTATATAAGATACATAACGATATATATTATATTATATTATATATAATATATATTATATTATATTATATATAATATTATATATATACATTTTTATTTTAAAAACACGGGTGATGCAAATGTGGCACAAATTTGTGTCACATTTGTGCCATATCACAACCTAGAAACAAAAATAATAATATGACCAACTAACAATCCAAATGCCATTATCTTGGAGAGCGAGTGGAGGGAAAATGAGGGTAAGTGGAGGTAAACCAATAATAAGAAGAGAATAAAATGAGAATTTGAGATTGGAAAAGAAATATGGCATGACCAGGCAGAAGAGGAGTGAAAGAAAAACCCTTATTCTACTATATGGACTCAACTACAAAATATGAAGGGAAAAGGAATAATAAGAATACATGACACCTCTATATAGAAGATCGAGGACATAGGTGAGTTTATTTTGCATTTTAATCATATATTTTTGTTGTAATTGTAGAAATTGCATTCTAAATTAAAAAACCCTAGGGTAATTCTAAAACCCAAGTGTAAATTGCTTACAAAACCTGAATTCATAACACATCTACGCCCTTCACTCTAATGTATTAGTTAATATGTGTTGACATGAGCTAGAACTTCGTGATTGTGTAAAACCCTAGAAAAAATTAAATAAAACCTAATACAATTTATGTAAAACCTAGAGGGAGAGAGAATAAGATGGGAAAAAGGGTAGAGGGAGAGAGAGGAATATGAGAGAGATATAAAGGGGAAGAAATGGATAGGTTGAGAGAGGTAGATGGGAGAGAGAGAGAGAGAGAGAGAGGTTGAGAGAGAGGTAGAGGGGAGAGAGGGAAAGGTTGTGAGAGAGGTTGGGGAGAGGTTGAGAAAGAGGGAGAGAGAGGGAGGGAGGGATGAAGAGAGAAAGGAGTGACGGAAAATGAAAGGAGAGAGGGAGGGAGAGGGAGTTAAATGGAGAGAATGAGTGAGTGAAAGAGGTAAGGGGAGAGGGGAAAGAGATAGGGAGGGAGAAAGGTAGAGAGGGAAAGGGGAGGGAAAGAGAAAGAGAGGGGGAGAGGGGGAGAGGAGAAAGTTGAGAGAGGGAGAGGGGGGATGGATGGATGGAGAGAGAAAAGAGAGGGAGTGAAAGGGAGAAAGGGGAAAGGAAGAGGGAAAAATAAAGGTAGAGAGAAGGAGAGAGAGTAAAATATAAAGAGAGGGGGAGATAAAGAGAAAAGAAGATGGGAGCGGGGGGTAAAGCGAGAGAGAGGGAGATGTGAGAGAGGTAGAGGGGAAGATAGGGAAAGTAAATAACACCGACAACATATTTGAGGATGTCAAGGGAAAGTATGTATTTTAATATATATTTTTACTTAAGTGTATTAATTAGATTTTGTCAACTTATCTTTTTACTAGTTTATGTTAATGTCAACTTAATTCATTTTTGTTTTATTAATATTGAATAAAATATGATATTTTTAACCTTTTTAATTTTTGGGTTTTAGGTATTTCAAGAAAAGAATTGTTGATCGAGTGTGCAACATATTCAAATCATATTGTCATAAAGAGTGGAATGAAATCCCAAAAGAAAATCGCAAGAGGCTAATTGATTTAACTCAAAGCAATTTTGGAAGTGTGCACTATAAAACACGGTCAATTAAAAATGTAGCACATGGGTTTATGAGAATTAAGAGGCATATCAAGGTAATTTTATTACGTAAATAACACATTTGAAAATAATAATTCATACTCTTTTGCTAATTATATATAATGCAACTAAAATATGAAGGAAACATCGATGCAAAGAGGCAACTTCTTTGACCGCCCAATGTACTTGAATAATGGAATGGCCTTTCGCAACAAATGACTCTAAGAGGAGAATAATAAGCCTATTGGTTATTCAACTCAATTTATGATATTAAATTTTTATTAATTAAATATTATAATTAATGTAGGGAGGAAAAGTAACCCTACTAGATTACAAAGCATGAGTAAGAAAAGGAGGACAAGCGACCCATCGAATGGGACAACAAAACTTAGTGGAGTTAGTAAACAAATTTTTAAGTTAAATATAAGTTATTCTACAATTATATTTCATTGTATAAATTATCTTACATAAATTATTAATACTCATATTTGTTCATTTCATTGTTTTTGTAGGAAATCCGTTATAATAGACTTGTAACAAATGATGTGCAAGTTATAGACACTAAATCATGCACTTTGGGTAATTATTTAGTCTCGGTTTCATACTACTATTCATATGGTTCTTGAGTGAAAAAGAGTACTAATCAACCCATGTCTTTGGCCATCTTGCATTATTTTTTGTTGCTACTTTCAATCTTACACCCGTACTTGCCCAATTTGTACTTTTATATTGCATTTTCCTATTGCTAACTTGGGTGCCCCATGTGCCTTGATCCCATCCGGGCGTCATGATCCTATTTACACTTTCCTCTCACTTTTTGGGCACTTTCTAGCCATTTGAGCTTCTTATTATTTTGGTGGTCGGCCTTTTCGGGGTTAATTACGAAATTCAATAAAGAGAACCATATAGATATAAAGTTATGAGACCATAACGAGGGACCAAGCACTAAGCACTACTATCACCACCTATGGTTGCATCCCTCAAAGACTTCTATTGCTTTATTTGCATCCATCTAGCTCCATCACAAGGGAAAAGGTTGGTTCATCCGTATCACACTTAATATGAGGGGAGTTTATTCTATTCCATGTACCATTTATTCACATTTTACATCTAGTTATTGCTCGTTACTCACAAATTATGTCACGCACAAGAACACTTAGGGAACAATTCCACACACACACAAAACTACACTGGGTCTAAGATGTAGTGTAACGCTTAGTGATAAGTCCACCATTGTGACGGTTGAGGACAATCACCCCTTCATACGCATCTTTATTTTTAGGGTTTTGGTGCTTTATGCAGGGTTTTGTAGGTGATTTTTCTATTATAGGCTTATTAGTGCTTCGATGATCATACAATGACATTCACGCGATGTGAAGCAAACACATGCGAACATTCAATGACACTTCGAGGAGGTTAATTTCGTAGACCAAGGCACCCCAGGCGCCCGATCCCTTCTCCAAGTATGCCACCGATCAGACAACCCGCATTATACTTTCTCAGACTCCTGTGCAACGGTTTCCTCCTCCTATCCAGCCGGTGCCCATTATGACATAATCTCGTGACCTTTTCGAATCAACTAAGGCCTTCCTAACCCTCTTTGCACATTAGGGTTTCATATTTTACTTGCTTAGTTGCTTGGGTACTTTCAACATTACATTTATTTATTTATTTACTGCTCCTATAACATCAAATTAGGCTAGTATATTCCATTTTAGCTTAATAATAAGTAATATTAAAATCAATAGGTTGGGAGTTAACAAAATTCATCAAGTGGGCCAATGAGAATGACTTTATGTTGGTAAGACATGTTGTTTAATTAGTTGTGAGTTTTAAATTCAAATAGTTGTAAATTTTTATCATTATATATTTGCAGGTTGATAGACAATGGGAGTTAGAAGAGGAAGACGGGGATAAAAACAGGTTGGACAAAAATGATGAAGAGGATCAGATGAGACAGGAGGAGGATGACGAAGAAGATGACGATGAGGACGAAGAGGAGGAGGACTAGTGCACAAGCACATATTTTTTTTGTTTTGTAATTTGGAAGGGAATTGGTCCCTTTTTGTAATTTCCAAATGTAATATATTATACATTATTGTATAAAAAATCACAATATAAATATTGTGTTTTTTGATTATGTGTAACATGTGTTTATTGTACTTTTCATATGCAAACAATATTATGATATTTTTCTAAGTTTTTAATAAACTTATTTCGTTTTATATTAAGAATCCTCAATATAATATACAATAATGTAATATAATACATATAATTTCATCTATATATACAAGAAAATATAGTAAATAATAAAATAAATTCAATTTCAAATAATATATTTACATTAAAACCATAAAAACCTATAAAAGTAATACAATATAATAATTAGTAAATTAATTATATTATTTTTAAAAAAATGTGTTGGCCAAAATTTGCATCATATTTGTGCTACCTAATTGGCGGTGTAAATTTGATGCAAAATACACTAAAAGGCACAAACATGACACACAAGTGACGCATTTAAAAAATTTTAATCGTGTCAAACCGCATCACATTTGTTCCACATTTATCGACACAATTTCTCAACATAAACATGTCCAAAATCCTAAACATGTCGATTTTCGACGCAAAATTGACTCAAGAAGTGGTGTTATAAACACTTTATATTGTAGTGTAACTTTGAGTGCTTCAAGCCAATTACTTCAATTTTGGCAATTTTGGGTGCTTAATGAGAAGGCCATTGAACCTTTCTACGAAGATTAATTTCTTGCCAAAGTCTTTGAATTTTGATTAAAGCTTTGTTTAAATATCATTTTAAGATAAAATTTAGATTTCTTTTTGGTAAGAGTATATGATCTTCTACACGAAGATTACATGCTATATCCCCTTTTAGAAGAAAAAGTCAATACTTTTTAAGGTGTGACAAATTTGTAAGTTGGTTATATCTAATTGTTTGGGACATTTTAATGGTGTATATGAGGAATTTGTTTTAAATAGCTTGGAATTTTTTTAATGAATGTCAAGTCCAAGACAACGAATAATTTCCTATGAAATACTCTTTAACTTCAGGCATGAGAGAAACAAATAGATTGTTTTGAGTTGGGAGAAGGGGTTATACCTACTAATTTCAAAGTATTTAATGATATGATTGCAAATTTAAGAGAGAGTGCATCAAGTGTTACATGAATGCAACTAGGCAACAATGAATTTAATGCAATGAAAACATCTAGAAGAATTGAAACCAATAAAGTTTTTTTTTTTTTTTTTTTTTTTGAAAAAAGACTTTATAAAAATAAAATAATACAACAAGAGGATCAAAACAACATTACAACACCTGTCTAAAAACAAATCTCAAATTACAAGGCTTTGGAGTCTATTACGCCCTAAAACATTTTACAATTCATATCATTTTTTTTTTCTATTTTTCCCAGTTGAGCACGGAGACTGTTGAGTTGTGTCAGAAGAGTCTCCTTATCATTAAGTTGATCCTTAAGAACTGAAGCCAGATTGCTCGTTTGGAGAGACAAGTTCGAGCACAAGATTTGGAGTTTGATTTTGGAGGGGCATAAAGCAAGAAAAAACAACTTGGTAGTGGAAATTCCATGTGTTTGATAATAATGTGACAACAGTTCCAGTGATCACATTATGAGCAAGGGAGGAGCCAAGAAGGAAAGCTTTCCAAGAGCGGGCAATTTGGGAGATGGCGGGTAGCAAGACCATAATGGAGGACCAAATCATTTTAGCATGTGGACAAAACCAAAAATAGTGTTTGATGGATTCAACCTTTGCACAAAATAGACAAGAAGGGGGTGGGAAAAGGAACTTGAGGTGCTTCCCAATAGGGAGCTTGGCATGTAGAAGTTTCCAAGTAGTGAGTTAGGGCTGAGAATCCGCTTTAGATTGCCAAATTTGAAGGCTGAGTTTATTCCATTTAGTTTGAGTGAACGCATCTGACTCCAAATGGTGTTTAGATGATGTCAAGCGATACACCATGCAAAAGTTATTTGTAGATCACCTTGAGAGGGAAGACTTGAATGCTGCAACTATTAGGCCATCTCCAGTCCTTGAGGAAGGTGGAGTGACAATAGGAAGAAATAAACATTAAGAGATTTGGAGGGCTAGTCGTTGGAGCTCAAGCACCGTCGATTTATCTTTGTAGTTGAGGTTGAATTCTACCTTGAGTTGATGCTACGATTTCCAATTGAAGCTAGAAAAATCCCATAGATCTCGAAACACTTGTATTCCCTTTTTGAACAGGTGTTTTCTTTTAAAGCTAGGGATCACACCTAAAGGTTTACCATTCTCTTGGATCAGTCGAATCCACCAGATAGATGAAGTGGCAAAGTGAGTCCGTGACTAAGAGATTGATCAAACCAAGATAAATTTGGTGAGACAAGTTGCCAAGCCTTCCAAATGCTATTGAAGGGGGTTGATTCGTGGGTCTTGAAAAAGGGAGCCAACAAGATTTTATCATTCCAATGAACTGCATTCCATGAGTGATCAACGGTAGTAATTTGCACACAAAAATGAATAAGGTGTTTTCAAGGATTGTTCCCGCCAAAGCCCTCACAATCCACTTAGTAGTTAGGAAAATCTCTTGTGTATAGGTATCAATGATACCCAAACCACCTTTGTCCTTTGGAAGGATACAATGAAACCAAGATGTGGTTGGAATTCCTTTTTTATTATCCCATTTGGTCCATAGGTAATTGTGAATGAGCTGAGTTAGTTTATTGTAGCTAGTTTTAGAAGGTAACCAACAAGAGGAGATGTATGCATGTCTTGCCAAGAGGATTTTATGTGGCACCTATATCCGACCAACCATTGTGACAAGAACCGATTGATCCAAGAAAAAAATTTCTTTTAATTTTGTGGAGGAACTAGGTCCATATGTCTTTGAGAGAGACTCCAATACCAAATGGGACGCCCAAATATCTAGAAATGGTGTCGTGTTTCACCTCTATCCACTCTTTAGAATCCATGGTAGATGGGGGTTGAGGCGTATCATCCAAAATTTAGTTTTGTGTGAGGCCAATTTGGAGCCCGAAACTGCACAATAGTAGTCTAGAATATCCAAGGTATTATTTACCTCTTCAATAGAATTTTGGATGAAAAGCATGTTGTCATCATCAAAATGTGAGTTGAGGGCCATTGCATTGTTAGGGGAGATGCCTGGATAAGCTTATTTGTATGAGCGTGGTGGAAGAGGTACCCAAGAGCATAAAAACAAGAACATAAAGGAATCGTGCAAGAGGGAAGCCTTGGTGAATGGATTTTTCCAGGGGAAATTGAGGGGAGAGGGAACCATTAATTCTTTAGACAGACATTTGCATCCACAAACAACATTCTAACATGAGCACATACCTTAGGGCCAAATCTTAACCAATAAAGTAGATCATTGAAACCTATAAAGTAGATCATGTGACACTTTGCCTCTAGTCCTAAGTGTTTATGTGCGCTAAAATTTCACATAAATTAGTTCCCCTATTTTGGCAAGATCTAGGAATGAAATGAGGAGCAATTGGAATCTATATCAAAGAAGCTTGAATCTTCCTATTTTTGAACAATCGACTTGCCTTAATGGAGAACAAAGCTATTTTTGAAGTGATGGCTTGCTTTTCCACTAATCTTCTTATCTTTCCATTTCTCATTGTTCTTATAAAAATATTCTCCATTTTTCATACTTCTTCCTTGTTTAGTTATATTATGGTGAATGTTATTTTTCCATTTATGAATATTACTTTTTAATCTAAATAACCTCATAGAGTTTGAAGCATTTTCACATCGAAAAATAGGTTTTTTTATGTCAACCATTTAAGATAACTAAAAAAATTGGCATAAAATTTGATGGAATTTACAATTACAACGATGAAATGTTGTTATTTGAATGACAATAGAAAGTGATAACGTGGATGCTTTAAGCTTACTTTGTAATTGACTGCTTCTACTTTTGTTACTTGAACACCTTGGTCCTTGCCAACAACATGAGTGACACCGGTTGAGTAACATGTAAAATCTTTAAAATATAGAAATTTGGCATTTCCTACAAACCCTTTCAATTGTTTATTGAATTCACAAATCTATTCAATATTTGAATAGTAGATGGATTATGCTATGCCCTTAACCTATTGCTTGTATTAGGATATGAGTAGCCAACTTGTGGCTTACCATATCATTTTATTATATCATTTATACTTTCTCATGCTTAATAGGTCGGCCTTGGTGATGGCCATAGCATATGAATAGTATATATAGGGGATTATAGGTAGTATTTCATTATTATTTGAGCATTTGAGTCTTATTATATAGTTTGGAAGTTGCCCCTCGAAGTGACAAAGCTATTCTAATTGTATATTGAGATCATTATTATGAAATATTGTGTTATTTGGTGTTCTATTGTTGCTCATTAATCCGATTATACAAGTAATTTCATTACAAGTGGTATCAGAGCTGTGATCTGGGCCAAAATTAGGGCAAAAACCCTAATTTTTTGTTTCCACCATATATTGCGAACCAGAGTGAATTGGTGGGATATATTTTTATCAGAGTTGCAAAACATTTCAAGTAAGGTTCCCTGAAAATTTCAGAATTTTTGATTTATTTTGCAAAAGTTATTACAAATTTAGGTTTTTTCATAAAATCACTCCCTAGGGTGCAAATTGTGGAATATTTTCAAGTTCTTTACATTTTCGGAAATCTCTCAAAAAAATAATATTAGTATCTTCTCTATGTTTTTTCCTGTTCGGCCGAAATTGTATCAAAAACCTAAACCGTAAGGTTTAACATCATGTGGGGGCCTCCACAAGAGCAAAAAATAATCCAATTACTCCGGGTAAAACCCCATATAAAGATGGGGTAGTGATTGAAGAGATGGAGTCGAAGGGGTAAATACAAATTCCTCAACACTAGGGTTTACCTCAGTTGATCATAAGGTGAGCCAACTTGAGTATGAGCTACGAAATGTACAATTTGAGATGGCCTTTAAAGGAGACATAGCCCAAATCAATCATCGGTTGGATGATATCATGCAACATGTAAAGGATAACCAGTATGGCCCAAATCCGGCCCATATCAACCAAGGAGGATCTTCAATTCAAAATCATGGACAAAATAACCATGTTGGATCACTTTTCTAGCCCAATCAGAATCTAACTTATTCACAACCACAAAACATGATGTCGAAAGTGGATATGCGCAAATTTAATGGTAAGGATCCCCTAAATTGGATAAATCAAATGGATAACTTCTTTGAGTTACATCAAACACAATAAGGACAAAAGGTGACATTGGTATCCCTGTATCTTGAACCAGACCAATTTGTTTGGTATCGATGGTTATGTGCTCAGAGCCAGAAGAATGGTCTAGGTGTCACTTGGACATTTTTTACCGAGGAGTTGCAATTGCACTATAGTTCCAGTGTTTTAGAGAACTACTTTAGTCAATTAGCAAAGTTACGGAAAACAAGATCAATCAAAGATTATGTGCATCAATTCCAAAACCTATCCTTAAGGGTGGAGAATATTCTAGAAGAGAATTTGAATGACCTGTTTCTTGGGGTCTTAAGGACCACATCGAGAATGAGGTACGTATGTTTAATCCACTCAAGCTTTCTGATTCTATTATCATGGCACGTCATGTAGAGGAAAAATTTCTTTGTAGTAGGAGGCCACCTTTCATTAACACCAAAGACCGTAGTATCTCTTCCCCTTCATTTGTTAGGCCAATTAGACTGACTCCTCAACAAATGGAAGAAAAGAGAGCAAAAGGATTATGTTTTAACTATGATAGCAAATATGAACCGGGACATAAATGTGTTGAGAAGAAGTTGTTCTATATTGACGGAGGTAATGAGGATGACGAGGAAGCTGAAATTATAGGAGAGGCTGAGGAACCAGTAGAAGATGAAGTAGAGGATCACCAACCTACAATTTCTTGCCATGCATTGTCAGGTATTATTACTCCTCAAACACTCAAGGTTATTGGCTATCTCAAAAAATAGAAGGTGATGGTGTTGATTGACTCGGGAGTACTCATAACTTCATAAATAGTAAGTTAGCCGCCCGCCTCAATTGTTTTATTTACCCAACTCTAGAAATGTGAGTTACGATTGCGGATGGTGGGACAATCAAGTGCACAGGAAAGTGCCATAGTATCAAGCTTTCCATGGGAGACTACATGTTAGATTCACCGATGTTTGCTATTTCTATGGGAGGGGCATAAATTGTTTTGGGTGTCCAATGGCTCACAACCTTAGGTACTATAGAGATGAATTTCTAAGAATTGTTCATGCGATTTCATTCAGATGGAAGGATAATACAATTGAATGGGATGGTAGCTAAGTCTCCACAAATTATTAGCTCTCATCAAATGCAAAAGGTTCTCAGAAAAGGAGTAGATGGATTTATAGCAAAGTTATTTTCCATAGAAGTACAAAATACAGAGTCTTCAATGCCACCCGATCTTTAGAAGATTGTGGATGCTCACTCATCATTTTGATGCAATTCCAAAGGGACTACCATCGGTTAGGGAACATGATCATGCCATTCGAGTTGATTCTAGGGAGCCAAACACCTAACATCATACCATACAGAAACCCATATTCCCATAAAAGTGAGATCGAGAAAATGGTGGAGGAAATGTTGAAGGCAGGTATCATTAGACATAGCCAGAGTGCATATTATTCACCAGTGGTCATAGTGCGTAAGAGGGATGAAACATGGAGGATGTGTCTAGATTACCAAGAACTCAACGAGTACACCATCAAAGATAAGTTTCCTATTCCAATAATTGATGATTTACTTGATGAATTGCATGGTGCTATTTATTTCACAAAATTAGATCTTTGTTTGGGGTACCATCAAATTAGGATAAAAGAGGAAGATGTTCATAAAACGGCTTTCAGGACTCACGAGGCCATTATGAGTTTTTGGTAATGCCTTTTGGTCTTACAAATGCATCCTTAACCTTTCAGAGCTTGATGAACACTATTTTTAGGCCATTTTTAAGGAAATTTGTATTAGTTTTCTTTGATGACATATTGATTTACAAAAGAAGACATGGGAAGAACACTTACAACATGTAAATAAAGTGTTGGAAGTTTTGGAGAAGCATACTCTCTATGCAAAGCCATCCTAATTTTCTTTTGGTGTACAAGAGGTAGAGTACTTGGGTCATATTGTATCCCATGAAGGCGTCAAAGTTGATCCTCATAAGATCAAAGCTATAGTGGAATGGCCAAGGCCCAAAAATCTCAAACATCTTCATGGGTTCCTAGGACTAACAGGGTACTATAGAAGATTTGTGCGGGGATATGGTAGAATAACAACCCCACTCACCGCATTGCTAAAGAAGGATGCCGTCCATTAGACAGAGGCGTAGCCACTAAATCCTTTGAGAAACCGAAGGAAGCCATGTGCAAGCACCCAGCTTTTTGGCTACCCCCAACTTCTAAAAAACCTTCATTGTTGAATGTGATGCTTTAGGATCGGGATTGGGAGCAATTCTAATGCGAGAAGGAAGACCAATTGCATTTGAGAGTCACCAATTAAAAGGAAAAGATCTGCTCAAACTTGTTTATGAGAAAGAAATGATGGCTATTCTTCATGCAGTCAAGCAATGGAGGCCCTATCTCATGGGTAGACACTTGAAGGTAAAAACGATCATGATAGTCTCAAATACTTTACGGAGCAAAGGTTATCATCGAGGAACAACAAAAGTGGGTAACAAAAATGTTGGGTTATGATTTTGAAATCATATACAAAAAGGGTAAAGAAAATGTAGTAGCTGATGCGTTGTCTAGAAGGGATACATCCGCAAATGCCTTACTATGTGGAATGTCCACGCTGACGATTGGGTGGATGAAGCAAGATTGGAATGGAATCAAGACAAGGATACACAATCTATAATACATTATATCAAGCAATGATCTATGACATTTAACAAATTTGAGTGGAAAGGTAATGCCCTATGTACAAGGACAAATTATACTTGAGTAAAGATTCCGAGTTGAAGCATAAGATTCTTGCAGAGCTACATGCCTCACTATTGGAGGACACTCGGGTTTTGAAGACATATCATAAAATAAAAAGATAATTCTTTTGGGAAGGACTCAAGGGGGATGTACAAAAGTTTGTATAAGAGTGTTTAGTGTGTCAACAAAACAAAGGGGAAACGATTAAGACACCAGGTCTGTTGCAACCCTTACCAATTCCTAGCCAGAGATGGGAGGAGGTCTCCATGGATTTCATCACCGGATTGCCTTGTTCAGAGGGTAAGAATGTTAATTTCGTGATTATGGATAGGCTCAAAAATATGCCCATTTTTGTGCCCTATCACATCCATTTGCAGCACGATTCTGAACTATTTTTTTGAGACATTCAAAGTATACATGGAACCCCAAAGATAATTGTAAGTGATCGTGATCCTATTTTCACAAGTAATTTTTGGATGGAATTATTTTCATGTTTGGGTACTCAGCTAGCTCACAATTCATCTTATCATCCTCAAACTGATGGACAAACAGAAGTGGTCAACAAATGCTTAGAGGGGTATCTATGTTGTTTTGTATCAGATAAGCAGGAAAGGTGGATTAAATGGCTACCACTGGCATAATGGTGGTATAACACATCTTTTCATACCTCTTCTCAAATGACCCCATTTTTAGCATTATATGGTTACCATCCACCTTCTATCACTTCCTCCTTGTGGGTGCAAACTAAGGTCAGAGATGTCGAGGAACACATTCAACATCAACAACATGTTTTGGCTAGTTTGAAGGAGAATTTAGCATTAGCACAAAACATGATGAAACAACAAGCAGATCAACACCATAGTGAAAGACATTTTGAAATTGGTGACTTGGTTTTGTACATCTCTAGCCTTACAAACAGATGTCCTTAAAGCAAAAAAAGGAAAACACACTTGCTCCTAAATATTATGGCCCTTATAAGGTTCTACGAAAATTGGCGGTGTTGCTTATAAACTAGAGTTGCCTCCATCTTCACACATACACCCAAAGATTCCATGTTTCATGCACGAAGAAGGTTATTGGACAGAAATTTGAATCCCGCATAAAGTTACCGAACTTGACGAGGAAGGAAGAATCATTTTGGAGCGAGAGAAGATTTTGCAAACACTTACTAAGAGGCCGAGAACCGAGAGACATTAAGGAATATCGATCAAGTGGAAGAATCGAGCATAGAAGATGTAACTTGGGAGGATGAAGGTTTTCTGCGACAAAGAACATCCAGATTATTCAACGTTGAGGACAACGTTGGTTTGAAGGGAAGGGCATGCTACGCCCTTAACATATTGCTTGTATTAGGATATGAATAGCCGACTTGTGGCTTACCATATCATTTTATTATATCATTTATACTTTCTCATGCTTAATAGGTTGGCCTTGGTGATGGCCATAGCATATGAATAGTATATATAGGGGATTATAGGTAGTATTTCTTTATCATTTGAGCATTTGAGTCTTATTATATAGTTTGGAGGTTGCCCCCTCGAAGTGGCGAAGCTATTCTAATTATATATTGAGATCATTATTCTGAAATATTGTGTTATTTGGTGTTCTATTGTTGTTATTAATATGAATTATACAAGTAATTTCATTACTGATTAATATATGACATACTATGATAAGATGTACATGCCATTTTCAACTATCTCAAATTGACATATTTTAACCATTGTCTATTGCCTAAAATAAAGTGAAGAGAAGAATAAGATCGCAAACATTTTTAACAAATCAATGTTCAACTAAATAATTTTCTATATTTAATTTATTAATTAAATTGTAAGTCTAAAAGTTTCAACTTTCAAGAATTGAAAAAGTAAAAAATAATACAAGTTTTGATCGGTAGCAAGGTACACATATTAATTAGTAGAAAAGTGGCGATAAGATATCAATTACATTAGTACCTTCTGGCACATACTAATAACATAATTTCTTGATGTGTATTGTTTGTAAAAATTAATTAAGTTTTATTAGAGAACACACTTTTATCTTACTTTTCGTTAATTTTATATTTATTTCACTTCGTAATATTATTTCAAACTAAACATAAGGGTTCTTTGTCACTCATATTACATATATAAACAAGGCCATGGAATGGCAAATCCTGCTCGGGTTATCAGACGGATCAATTGGAAGAGGAAAAAGGTGAAATAATTGTTTAAAATTAAGATTTGTAGTTGATGAGTGTCATGCTACATATGCGATCCTGCAGTTTTAAAATTTTGTTTTCCTTTGATGAATGTTCTATATAAAGCCGTTGATTCTAAATTGCAAAATTGTGCAATTCTGAAAAGAAAGTGTAAAGCAAAACAACGAGTTACTTGTAAGTTTTATGTAAGTCGGTGGCTTTCTCTAACTAGCCCCTGCCTCTAAGGTATCAGTTGTATTAAGGATTGCAATGTCTAATGTTTTGGACAGTTGGAACCATGATGCTGCAACATATGAATGAGAAAATGTAAGAACATGAGCTCGGTGAATAGTTAGAGAAGCGGATGCAAGAGCTAGAAATGGTCAACTAACAGATGGTACTAGTTTATTTGCTTCTATTTGTGACCTAAAAAGCAAAGAGTTTGATATTCAATGTTAGATGATATCACCTTTTTTGCAAGTGTAACAATTACTTGCTATTCTTTGGTAGGTGCAAAGACTATTCACCAGTAAGGTCGTTATGAATGTCAATTTCTGGGGGGGAGGTGATCCAAGTCATGCCATACTGTATTCACGTTGTAAGTGAACTTTGCTTCACTGCGTTTCAATGCTTTTTCACAGAATGGAGATCTCTATTTTCATGTTATAAAGCCATGTTTCATATGGCAATCCTGTGTTTACTAGGTATTCTTGCCAATTCGTCAGTTTGCTTGTATTCCTTACTAAATCATGTCCGAGGTATATTTGCAGTAATTGAATGTTTTCTGTTACCGTACAATGCCGCATTGCAAAATGACTGTGCCACATATCATCAGCAGCAAAAAAATTCTATCATAATTAATTCACAAAGAACTCTGTTTAGCATTATTTTGCTAATTAAGATAAGAGAAGAAAAAGAGAGCCCAAGAAGATTTAGCTGTGCTAGGCAACACACAGCCTGGCTTCTCACGAGGGCCTGATATAAGCATTGATTAGCATTGCAGAGACATGATTATGTGTTATGCAAAGTCATGCCTATGTGTTTGTTATTCTTGAGCAGTGGCATGAAGTTTAAAGACATTAGTAATACACCAGAGGACGTGGGAGTCGATTGTTTTGCCGAACAATTTGGTGATCCGAAGTCCATGCTTAAGGGTGCCAGGCATATGGTATGTTTTTTACCTTAAAGTCAAGTGGTCATATTGCTTGACTTGTGTAGGGTATATTTTAATCATCTAATGGCATATTGATACTATTTCCGGGCGGGTTATTTTGAGGGCTGAAAGGGTTTACAGTCGAAGGGAATTGTTGACCTCCTCAGAAGCTATGAAACAGTTTGTCTTTATAAACACAGGTGTATTGGGGACTGGACAATTAGCATCTGGGAACCATGTCATGGATCCATTGGGTGATACTAGAATTCATCTGGAACCGTATGAACTACCTAAGAAAATGGCCAAGGATGTACACTGTGAAGATGTTGGACATGATATAAATGATATGTATATAGCATTTTTCAAGCAACAAAATGAATGCGCAAGCAACGGTCAACATGCGATCCGCAGCAATACACGCCTAGCAATTATTTGCACAATAAAATCCCAACATGAAAATGCCCTAAATCGCAACAGCCAAAAAACACAAGCACTGAGAGCGAAATGTATAAAAATGGGCTCTTATCAGAGCAAACTACGCAACTTACCAGTTGAATTGTGCCTCTCAGTCTTCACTCCTGCCAAGAAAGAGTCGAACTGCGGAGAGGGAGAAGAAAATCAGAGCACCTGTTTACACTTTCTGAAGAGCTACCTATCGAATGCTATTGATGCCTGGTGATATCAGAGCCGTTTATATTAAATTGATAAAAATAAAAATAAATCTTGTCAATGGAGTTTCTTAATGAGATTTCTGGCAAATGTTTATTTGTTATATTTGTCGTACAATCAGTGTTAGGCACTGATTATTTCGGCCAAATTATTTTTCGAACCAAATACTTTACTAACAAGACTAACTGTACTATGTCATAAATTCTTGTCAAATCAACATTTCCATTTAAATGTTTTTCAGACATTTGCACTCGTCCTTGGCTGAAGCGCTGCTAAAGTAGTTTCATTTGCATTAGATGTGAAGGTTATTTATGACTTGTCAGAGTTTTTTTATATGTTTGAACTATAGAAAACTCAAATATTTGTTACATGTCACTTTCTCAATGGTCAAGAAGAATTTTTTTTTTTAACTAATCATAAAATCTTGATATGCTTATAAAAATATCTCAACCAATCAGAAAATCAGATTAAACTTTTTGTAAAAATGAAATAAATATTTATTTTTGTAAAACTGCATATAAACAAAGTAAATAACACTTGGCAAGATATGATTGAACAAGTAAAAAAAATTAATTGCTATGTTGAAGCCTATATGTACTTGCCTTCGGCGAGATAATATGTACATTTACATAATAAAATGTATTATCACTTCTAGTTATTTTTGATAAGTATAACTGGTGTTTTATTTGCTTTCTCTTTTCTATGCCTAGATAACCCCTCCTATATATGTGGACGTGTTCTCTTTTATGTTTCATGTTTTCTTCCCTTCTCTCATATTATGCACGAGTTTTACTGTATCTATATTTAATTTAATTTTTAATGCAAAACTTAAGTGTCAAATTATCATGCTTAACATGATTTTTTCATCTACCAGTATAATTGTATTTACAATTTGCAATCTAAAAATTCTCACGTAATGGATGATCTTTTCCTCATCAAGTGTGACAAAATTGACGATTAAATCTAAATTTCTTGTTCGCAGTGGTAGTGCAATAGGGAAGAGATGACATGGACGTGAAGTGTTGAGTTGAATTAAAAAGTTGCAAGGAGGATACCAAAAAAGAGTTTGCCCGTGACATGTCACAAAGTGGATTAAAAAAAATATTTTTGGAGTTAAATCAAATTAATTGACTTGTAAATATAAGTCTACACCAAAACACCTAACCAAATATTTAACAAAATTTTGCCACAGAGAAACAAAACTAACCTTAGAGTCCCATGAAGGGGTTCCTAAAATATCTTAGTTGTTGAGAAATTTCTAGGACATTTTAACACTTATATGTCCCATGTTTCTTCTAAATTTTCTCAATAATCCCTGAGAGATTTCCTCGGATTATTACTAGGGATGCATATTACTTGCCTCGTGGGGAAAAAATCCTAAACAATAGGGGAAACTTCAAACCATTCCCTAACAAGGAGGCAAAAATTTGGAGCTCCTATTTTCTAAGAGCATGGTCCCATGGACCCGCTCCAGCTCCTATTATCCTGTTGCAGATGGTCCCATGTTAATTTTTTCAACCAACTACAGGAAAAAACTGAATCTTGACTTAGAAATCAAGAGCTCCACATTTTTAGCCCCTTCAACTTCGAGAGACAGGTTGGAGGGGGTCTAACACTTACCCCTAATATTTAGTTTGTTTTGTTTCCATGTGGCACCAAAAATGCATTCCCGCCACTATTTTTGGTCATTTTGGAGAGAAAAATAAACTTCATATTTTAAATATGGTATAATTTTAGTAGTTAGAGGCTCTACAGATGAAAGTCCATGGGACCATAAAACTACAATGGGTTCCTAAAATATCTTAGCAGAAATTGTAGAGGAAAATGGTAAAAACATAGGACCTTAAATTGGCTAAAATGTTCTAGAAATTTCTCAACACCACCTTGAAATATTTATGGAGCCCCGCTCCATGAGACCACCCCTTCAGATAAAATTCTATTTGTTCCAATTTTCCTTCTTACTACCCAAAAATAAATAAATAGAGGTGAAACCCCCGTGGAGTACGCCCGCGACTTTACCATGTTAAAAGACGTATCCGGCCAACTTTTACCATTCTATTTAGAAAGGTTTAGGGTTAGGGTTAGGGTTAGGGTTAGGGTTTGAAGTATTGAATGGCAGCGGGTTAGGGTTTGAAGTATTGAATGGCAGCGGGTTAGGGTTTGGTCATTTATTAATAAGCGGAAGTGGGTACTTCTTCTGTAGATTGAATTGTTTGTGCATTTTGTGAATCCGTTTGAGGTATTTCGTTCTGTTATCTTTTGATTTGATTGTTTCAGCCTGCATTTATTGTTTTACGTTTAGATTGAGTGTTTTTTTCAGTTATGCGTCGATTGTATACAATTGTTGCGATGACGATTTTGAAGTTCAAGCTCAACAGTTCGAATTGTCCACCAGGGCATGCCGATGAAATATTAATAGCCGAGCAACAATACTGGATCAAATTTTAATTTCAGTTGTAAGGGAAAAAGAGGTCAGGGATGAGAAAGGAAAGGCTTGTTTCTCATAACATTCGCAGTGGCCGACTGAGAGCTTTCGTCTTCGCCTGGCTTGAGAGCTTATGCGGTTCAATTCTTCCTTGGATGTCTGAGACCTCAAATCCCCAAATCCACTGCAACCGTATTTAGGGTCCCCCGATCCCTTTTTTTTGGGTAATCCAATTTCCTCTTTTTCGAATTTTTTTTTTTTTTTTTCGTTGATTTAGTACGGAAATACCGAAATCCTGTCAGGGCGTGGTCCGTGAAGGGTGGTTCCCGATAATATCTTAGCTGGTGCTCTTCAGATTCGATATTGTTTTTGCGGAGCGTAGCTTAGAAATTATAGGAATAACCGTTCGTTGATCTTACCCGGATGAGTTAGGTTTTGATTTTTATGGTTGTGTGTTTTAAAGTTATGGTCGATGAGGAAGAAATTGTTCGTACCATCCGAGACATTGTCTGTGCGGATTATTACCTCTAGCTTGCTGAGGCCATTAAACAAACATTCAATTGATTTCTATTACTTATACTGCCAATGCAAGGGTGATGAAACGCACTGGGCACCGAGCCTTTGGCTTTTATGAGAGAAACTCAGTTAGTGGTTAGTCTGACTTGCGTAATTTTTTTTTTTCTTGAAGTATTGTTTGAAATTTGTTAGGAAATTTCTGAAGGTACCTGCTGAGTTTGATTCGTAGAAATTATTAGTTTGGTGTTTTCTGTAGTTTCTATTTGAGGGCAGTGTTGTACACAGTTTATTTTTATTTGAGCGAAGTACTTCTCTTGTTGTATTTAATGCAAGGGTTTGTTAATTTTGTATTACCCTATAGTTTGCCTATTTAAAGTTATTTAAGTGTGTTTAAATAAAGTCGACTTCGAAATTTTGTATGTCTGTATTTCGTTTTTATTGGGGAGATCGATTGGAGTGGGAAAGTTTGTTATTAATTGTTGATTTGAGTGCGTTTGAATGCGATGACATCTCTATTGAAGGTTGTTTGGCAATGTCCTATTCTTTGGTAATACATGCTAGTATTCATTGGCAAAGTTATTTTGGAGAAAGCATCTTCGATACGAAATATAAAACTCTGTGAATAACATTGTCAATGAATAGAAGACGTGTATATATCAAACAGTTAAAGAAGAAATTGGAAGAGGAGGAGAAGGTTAGAGTTCGAAAAGTCATGCGTTTTGAGAGAATTACAGGTGATGTGTCAATGAATAGATAAACATGTTTCTTCTCATTTGGTGTACTAGTGATTTTAAATTGTATTTCTTGATTTATGCTGTACATTCTAATGATATGTATGCTTTATAGCAAAAGGTTTTACGATGATTTTACCCCCAAACGAATAATAGCAAGTGCGTGATGTTTGCTTTTAATTATATTGTAATATACGTGGGAAAATTGTGAGGAAGAAACGATTGCTTGAATGATTAATCCTATTGGTTTATAATTTTGCGATGGCATGTATAATTAATCCTATTAATTTATGATTTTTTTCCTGTAATTGTTTGTTATAGCTTAGTGTGCATGGAAATTGACACGTCTGTCATCTACTAAGTTGCACACCTAATACAATGATAAGTTTTACATTATATAGGTGGAACGCAAATATATTTTAATTGTGATTTATTCAGCATATTAACTTATGATTTGTGAAATTTTGCTATTATTATTTTTGAGTGCATGGACAATAAATTTTTCATCGAATACAATGAAATCTCTTTCATCTTGTAAGTTGTACAGTTATTAGATGACTAGAAAAGAGTAAGGTTGGAGTGTTAACCATATTATTACTAAGTAATTGTTTCCCGCGTAAAATGTGTACCCGGTATGTCCACACAAATAGTATAACTTCAAAAGACAGAAATTATAGCCTAACAAAACAGAAATTAGAGACACTTGTCATTAATCATATGGAAATGTCAAAATGTCATAATCAATTATCAAATATCTCAAAAATAATCAAATATTTTATTTCATGCACTGTCATAATATCATAAAAATTAAAAATCTATCCAAATGATAAATGTCATAGTAAGAGCATGGTCCCACGGAGGGGTGAGCTCCTACCCTCTTGCAGTATAAGGTCCCATGATTATTTTTAAAACCAGCTACAGGAAATAATAGAATCTAGGATTTTTGCCTCTTAAACTTAATTTTCCTCCTATAGTTCAGTCTTTTTTTGTCTGTGTGGAATATAATAATAGAATCTAGGTTTTTAGCCTCTTAGGAAATAATAGACAGAGGGCTGGGAGTTTCCCCCTACAGTTTAGACTTTTTTTGTTGATGTGGTATATAATGTGTTCCTGTCATTTAGATGGAAATATGATTTTATTTACCTACATATAACCATAAATAGCCAATGGGATCCTGTAATATCTCAGTAGGTATTGTTGAGAAAACTAATAAAAAACAAAAGACTTGTTAAAATGCTCCTAAATTTTTTCTAACACCAAACTTAGAGTTATGGAACTCGACCTCCATTGGACCATGCTCTAATAAAATGTCCAAAAATAATCAAATAACTCGAATGTCATAGACTCGTCATAATACACTAACATAGATTTATTGATATTTGTTTTCATGTTGTTTTTGAACTTGTTTTTGGTTGTGTGTACCTTTTGGGCATATGTGTCGACATGGGTGTCTGCAGATGTGCCCAGGCGCACCTGTATCTCAATTGAAACAACAAAGACTGCTATGAAGAGTTCATCGCCAGTATTGAGTCTCCTTCCCTCTCTCCCGAATACAGTGTCCAGAATCCACCTTGAATGCCCATCAGTGGAGAGTTTTTGATAGTTCCCTCCGTTATATTCAGGACTTAAAACTCCCATCTCCAATATTATGCTTTTCAATGCTCTCACGTCTTGAGTTTCCTGTACGTATAGAAATGACTGATTAGTAGGGGACTATCTATAGTTATCCCCCTATATAAATACACATAGAAATGACTGATTAGTAGGGGACTATCTGTAGTTATGCTCCCTATATAAAGATAGGTGGTAGGGAGAGTGAATGTTTGGGACGAACTATAGTGAGTGCCTATGCTGCCCTGTTGAGCGAATGCTGTTCAGATTGAGATGTATCTGATAAGAAATGTACCTTGACATTCCTGTATTCCCAGGAGGTACCCAGGATGTGTCCACGGGTACCATACCTGTTGTACCAGGTTCTGTGTATGTACCTGGGCTGGGTGTATGGGCCTTAGGGGAGGAACTGGTAATATTATAGCTTTCTTTTATTTGTGAAGTTCTAATGTTGAAACATTTTTTTAACAATTTTGGGTTATAATATTAAGGCAAGTAAAAAAGGATAAAACAAAAAAGGCAACTGCGAGCTGTTAACATGTCTGTTTTAAATTCTAATTTTATTTGTCATGTTTAATGCGTATCTGTTTTAAATTCTAATTTTATCTTGGAAGTAAGTCTTAGCTTGATGCATCGAGGCGTGGCATTTAAGACAACTAAGAAAGTAGCATCTACAATGAATTTGCTGTCATATGGTGTATTCTCATCTTGATATGGTGTATTCAGATGTAGCATCTACAAAGGAAAATAAGTTGATATGGTGTATTCTTACATCATCTTGGGTGTGGTTTTCTCCGGTCCACCTTTTAGTTTTGTTCTTTGCAATAGAAGCAAGACTGAGCAAAGGGTATGCAACATTGATGTGTTGGAAAGACGATGTTTTCATCTCCAATTTCAAGACATTCAGATGTAGATTTGATTTTTTCATACATTGGTTACACCAGCACTTTTATACGGATGCGCTGTTTGGGGTCCATATTTGAGACAATGATTTCAATTGTATGGAAAGAGTTTTCATTTCCATGTTATCAAAGAATATTTGAGCCAAAAGAACCCTTCCTCACTCAATTATTCTTGTTGAGTTTGGGGTTATGTACTTCTTTATCTCTTTAATTTTTAATGTTATCACTATGTTGCATAGTTTTCGATGCATGGCAGATACATTTTCTGGCCAAAATAGGTATCCATATTTGGCACTTCAATTTTCTGTACAACTTGTTAAAAAGGGTTGCAAATCTTGTTTGTATGCAAGAATTACTACTCTCCTCTAAAAGGTGAATATTGATATTGATACTCACTAAATAAGAAGTTAACAGGGGTATATGAAAGAAGCTCACTATTTTCAATTTTATTATTTTTCCATGAAGATCAAAACAAAACTCCAGAGTACATGAAGATGTTCTTGCTTTCACGCTTATGGATCCCTTTTAGCTCAGTTTCACATATACTCTCACCCTCTTTGGATGGAATTTGTTCATAGCCTTCCACAACATGAATGGATTTGCCAGTTGTGTTTTGTAGACCCTGAAAGTGAAGAGTATTTAATATTCAAGTGTCCCATCTATGATGAAATTTGTGGAAGATATTATTGTCTTTTCAGAGATTCCAATGGTTCCGTAAGGACTCTCATTTGATATGAAGATCATAATTGCTTAGCTTTATTTATTTGTGAAATACTTCAAATTTGGGAAAGAACATTCACATTGTAGCCCTCAAATACAAATGAGTACAAAAATATCAGTTCTTACTTCCACATTACTGATTTCAGGTATCTTAAGAGATCTCATATGCAGACAACTTGGTCCATATGTGTTAGACAATGCACTTTCTATTAATTCCACGATCTGCAACCTTCTAGCGGTTGATTTGTTTCCTTTTTTATGTTTTGTTTCTGGAGATGTTTTGACACTTCCTTTATGTTTTGGTTTTTTAATTTTTCTGCCCGATAGGCCATTCTTAATATCTAAATTTATTTAAATTAAATCTGTCATACCTCTCCAAGATGCAGTGAGTAAAATTTATCTGTATATTGATACCTGGATTTTTTTAACTATTGTCTACGTTTGGTTTTCATGGTCAGTATATTGATGAAGTGGATTGTTCGTTTGTGAGTTTAGATAAAGCCCCTGCAAAAGTGTGGCTGCTTGGGGGCGTAGAAGTTCACATTTGCTTTGGATTTGGATGCCTGTGTACCATTTTTAGACAAGTTATTCATGTTGAGGTGAACATTTAATCCACATAAATGCAGTAAACATTCATATTATTTAAACGCATGCAATAGTCTAATTTAATATGTCACATGTAAGCCCTGAACACTAATTTAAGAGTTGTCACACATTGACCAATAGAAAACAAAACGATGCATTTTTTTAAAGAGCAGCAAAAAGAACCGCAACGACTACTTGCACAAATATCTGTCCTTGTAAATCCCTCAATTCAGTCTTCAATACAACAATGCACTTTTAATAAACATGTTATTTTCTGCGTTCTTATGCATCTTCGTCTTCCTTTAAGAAATGAAGCAGAACAGATGCTGTGTTGTTGCATAAAGCAGAAGTCATTGACGTGATTGACATTTTCTTTGCCTTGCATCCCATTGTCAGCACATTGCAAATTTGATAGCGAACCAGATATTGCTGTATACAAAACATCTGTACTTGTTTATATTCCTTAACATATATGTAGACCATATTTTTATTATGTTTTAAGTTGTGTTTCTTGTGCCCCGGATTTATGTACCAATGCGTTTGGCATTAGCTTTAGTACAGACGTAATAGCTTTGTTCTACCTAAGTATATTTATTTATCGTCTTTTTTGGCATATCCAAGAGTGCGTATAAACCGCAATTTCTGAAAATTAAATAAGGAGCTGATTATTGCTGTAAACGAAATATCATTTGTTTATATTCCTTCACAATAAGTAGACCATATCTTCATTATGTTTCAAGTTGATATGTTCTTTTGCACTGGATTTATGTACCGATATGTTTGGCATTTAATTTGTCCAGACTTGTTATAACTGTGTGTTCTACTAAAGTAAACATATTTATCGTCTTTCTTTTAGCATATCATAGAGAGTGTGTATATACCTCCATTGTGGGTAAATTTGTTTTCCCCTTTTTTTGCATATATTGTAGCAGAGCTGCAAATCCCTGCAAAAGTTGAATTTCTGCTCTTACTAGTTGCATTTCCTTATTAATTTTAAGTTGAAGAATTGTTCAATTTTTATTCATTTTGCCTGCTAAATAATGTTCATATTTTGTATGTATATATAATTTTCTTGACCCCAGTTGGTGGTATTTTTTTCCCGAATTTTGTGATGCAAGCATATGTTAAAAACAAAAACTTATTTATTACAGTTTGCCTAAATGTATACCTGAAACTTTTGAATTGCAAGTATCCAAAAGATTTTGGAAAAATACACTCTACCAATTAATGTACCAATAGACATAGTTGGTACTATTTGAATATGAAAAACCTCTCAAATAGACTTGATAAATAGAGTAGATTTGTTTCTGCCCCAAATAAATTGAAATATCATTGATAGATGCATGTTACCAGCGGCTTAATAGAAGAATGGTGGTAAGGAAAGATCTATACTAATTAGTAATAATCACCCAAGAGTATATATTTTGCTTCAAGATGCTGCCTTTGGGCGTAAGGGGACCATGCTCCATGAAGTGTTCAAATCCAAGTCATAAACATCTCCGCCCTGCAATAATTAGAAGTGCAGCAGATAATTATGGTGTTCAAGATTCCAGATCTGAATGTTTATCCTTAAATGAAAAAAGCAAATTATACATGTGTATGCTATAAATCCAAATTAGCCAAGGCCAACAGCCTCTACAAGGTAGGAAAACAGTCATCAATTGTAGTATACCCACCATAATTGTTTAGGGATAATGTTTCTTGTTGCTCTTGGCAAATGAGATCAAAATCATGTGTACATAAGCATCTTAAACTTCAATTGTTTATTGCAAAATACTCTGCAGCATTTCAATAAACATTTTATATCCAAGTTCCAGTTGCAAAACCCAACCAAAGAATGGAAGTATTCAAGTGAGAACAAAATGAGTTCTAATTTTTGTTCTCACAGAGCTACACGATTGTACTGAAATAAGCAATGGCTGTAAGATTGCTGCATTTGAAAGCATCCTTTTTAGGAGCAGCAAATAGTACTGAAACAAGCAAATATTCCTTCCAAATTTAGTGCTAAACACTTAAAAATTTTAAATTTTTGCTGTCTTCAATTGAAGAGGAGTTTATTTTTCTTCTGTCTTGCCTATTAAAGAAATAATAACTTGTCTGAGATGGCTGAAGTTAGTATTTCTCTTTGTTTCAAGTGTTAGACCGCGCATTGCTCTTTCCTATTCTCTTTTGCCAAGAACAAAATTTGTACCGCAACACTCATCTACAACAACTTTGATAGGTATAAGCCAACATATGACACGTGTTTTAAATTAGGGTATCTGGTGGTATCCAATAAATATCAATGGATTTTGCAACAGCCTTCCCGTTTTCTCTTAGGCATCGAGTTATTGTTGAAAATGTTTCTTTCTCCCCCTTTCCTAGAAGGACGAGATATCTGAAATTGTGATTGGTAAGAAATATTAAATTGTAGATGTAATGGTTGGAAATATACCTGGTTTTTTATTTCACTTATGTGATCCAAATGAGGGATGTTAAACATAAGCAGGTTGATTTTTTATTTTACTTTTGTGAATTTACCTGGTTGCATTAGCAAACTGATTTAGAGAATTACAGACGAAACTACTTCTTAGCAATCACATAATTATTATACTATCACATAAAAAATTAATATAAACTAGCAATTGCATCTTTTGTGAATTTCCTAGTTGCATAAGCAAACTGATGTAGAGAAATATAGACGAAACTATTTCTCAATAATCACATAATTATTATACTATTACATAAAAAATTAATATAAGCTAGCAATTGCATGTGAAATGTGCGATGGGAATGCTGAATTACGGATGAAACTAATTCTTAACAATCACATAATTAATATACTATTACATAAAAAATTAATAAATTGACAATTGCATGTGAAATGTGCGATGCGAACTCTGAATTATAGATGAAACTATTTAATAATCACATAATTATTATACTATTACATAAAATATTAATATAAACTAACAATTGCATGTGAAAGGTGCGATGTGAAAATTGAAGGTCAAGTGTATGACGAGGTTGATTTGTAGGGATGAAAACATAAACCAAGGGACCGAAACATAAAAGGAGCAATATTGTTGTAGAAGAGAGGGTTAGAGGGAGGAGAAGGAAATTGGGAGAGGATAATATTGGCAGGGGGGGACTTTAGTGGAAGCTAATTTTTTTTTTTTTGAAGGAGATGTATCATGTGTATTTTTGTCAATTGTTGAAAGAGAAGTGAGATAGAGTGTTGGGTGTAGTGCAAACCTAGTCTAAAGGACAACTTGCATTTTTGGTTCAATGTGGAAGTCAACAATTGTTAAAGAAGATGCAAATTTATTGAATTATGTTGTCTTTCATGTTCATGACAATAAAGGTTTTTTTAGATAATGGTTGTCACTCATAAACTTTCATTTTGAGCCGCGAGAACAAGTGTGGGACATGATGAAAGAAGTAATGAGTAACACGAGACATCAAAATAGAAACTAGTTTTTGCTACAACTAAGCAAAACCATTACCAGGATATAATATATTTTATATTTTAACGAAATTTAAGTAACTTTCCCTGAGGTCCTTGATCTCGTGTTTTGTTCGAATGCAAATTTTAAAACTTACGTAGACATGTTCGAATGCAATTTTTAAAACCTCTGTGGACATTTTCATGTACATATACTAAACTTCAATGATGATGGTAACGTGGTCCCATTTCATCTTTGTGGAATTTCTATCCTTGCAAGGGTTTCGAACGGCCATTTCATCCTGACAGGTTTATGTGAAAGTGTTTGACACTATAGTGAGACACTAAATACAATGGCAAAAGATGGCCATTTTAGTAGCGACAAGGAGAATCTTGTCCGCTTAATTTTAATGTTTTTAAAATCATGTTTTTTCCCAGCTCTATTCTTTAAACAAAAATAATAATCCCCAATTTAGAGTACCTAGCACCTACACCTATGGGGACTTGAACCGACGACCACCTGTAATGCAAGTAGACATATCCTCTAAGGAATATTCCACACGAGATAGTTAAAGCAAAGCATTGTTGTAGGCATCCCTATTAGTCGATGAAAAACCTTTCATCGACAACCACTTCTCTTGTTCTGTTCATTCTTTACGAAAGAAATTACAACTGCGAACACTACCAACAAAAAAATAGTGATGATGCGGAAGAGAGCTACTTGGACACTTGTGGGGGTCGGTGGCGTAGGGGGCGGTGAAATGGAAGGCTGAGATTAATTATTTCAACATCCATGTACGAACAACAACAACATAATCTTCTTCGCACAAGTATATAGATTAGAATGGCGGCAAGATATTTTCAAAAGTCAACAATAGCCCTAAGAAGAAGGCAATTAAAACATTTAGATAAAAGTCCACACCAAAACACCAAACCTGCCCGGGTAAGGCACGTACTTGGCAAGGGTTAGGGTTTGTAGGATTATATGGCAGTGGGTTAGGGTTTGGAGTATTGTATGGCAGCGGGTTAGGGTTTCGCCATGATATTAATAAGCAAGAAATGGTTATTGTGATGGCAAATTAAGCCGTGTGCGCATTTTCTGGCTGCGTTTTAGGTATTTCGTTTTGTTATCTTTGATTTGATTGTTCCCGTCTTCGTTTGTCTTCTCATTTCTATTCGGCTGTTTTCGTTATGCGTTTGCAATTGTTGCGATCACGGTCTGTAAAGTTCAATCTCAATAGTTCGAATTGTCCACACGGGCATGCCGATGAAATATCATTATGAGCAATATTAATGGATTCATTTTCAATTTTAGTTGTAAGGGGAACGGTGAGGTCAGTGATGAGAAAGGAAAGGCTTGTTTCTCATAACATTCGCAGTGGCCGACTGAGAGCTTTCGCCTTCGCCTGGCTTGAGAGCTTATGCGGTTCAATTCTTCCTTGGATGTCTGAGACCTCAAACTTCTGTTAATCCAATGCAACTGTTAATTTTTTCTTGTTCAATTCTTTCCTTTCTTTTGGGTTTTGTTTTTGGGGCTACGAAATTTTAATCTGCAGGGAATGATTTGACCCTAGAAATGACAAAATTAAAACTGATCTCCATTGGTTTTTGTTGTGTTATTTAAAGTTACATTCTAATACTGGTCGATGAGGAACAAATTGTCCGTACCATCCGAGACATTGTCTGTGCGGATTATTACCTCTAGCTTGCTGAGGCCATTAAACGGTTAAACAAACAATCAAGCATTCAATTAGTTTTTATTAATTATTTTCCAAATGCAAGGGTGATGAAACGCACTGGGCACCGAGCCTTTGGCTTTTATGAGAGATACTCTGTTAAAAGTTGGTCTGACTTGCATAAATATAATTTTTTTAAAGAGTTCTTGTTTGGAATCTGTTGTTACATAATTTGCTAACGAAGATGCAAAGAGATGACTAAAGTCAACTGCATAGAAATGTTGCTGTAGTTCTGAGCTTGATTCGTCAAGTTGTTCTGCCAGTTGTTTTCCCCATGAGTTCTATTTGGGGTGGTTATTTTTAATTGCCTTTTATTGTTGAGAATCGCATATAGAAAGTAGGTGATTTGTACATTCTTATCCCAAGACATTGCAAATTCTTTAACCTTGTAATACACCAGTCTCACCTTGTAGCACCCTGTAAGCCGATTGTTGTTCAAAATTATTCCTCTGCATGTGCCATTATTCATTATTTTTCTGCTATTTTGATGGCTGATTCTTTAATTTAATTTTTTTAATTGCATATAGATAAAACTATTTGCAACGGCTTCCCAGTTTGAATTTCTGAAGGCTTATTTTATGTAACCCATTTTGTTCTTTTAATTTGGAGATTGGTCGGTGTGAGTAATTTTCTGTAATTGGCAAATTTTGTGGTTTACAGCAATATGTTCAATCTTGGAAAAAAGCTCATGGACGACATTTGTCTGAAGTTTTTTTCTTTGATAATGCATGTTCTTGATAACGCAAAATTACAACACGCCCAAATGAGTGCTACAGGTCTGCTTTTCTAAGGCAGACTCATTTGGTGTGATTTGCATAACATTGGACCATCTCTCAAGTTGTAGGACTTGTGGATTTGAGATGGCCCTCCGAGAAAAGCCGACTTCTTCTTCCTGATCCTAATGCTGAACTACTCCTAATCTAACAATTCCAAGGGACCAAGGAGAGAGAGAGCATGAAAATAAAGAAATCCTACACTACAGAGGTGATAGCACCAGAGAAAAGGGAATTGCTGATCACAAACCCAACTGCCTGAAATGGAGAGAGGTGAGCAATGGAGAGGATGGACAAATGCATCACAGACCAAGGATAAAGTTCACACAGAACACCATTTCAAACCCCTTAAACACAACTCCCAAAACCTGCAATGGACATCAGAGATATGCACAGTATACCATGCAATGGTGAGAGGTGAGAAGAGACAACAAAATGAGCAAAGGATGGACAAAATGCATCACCAAACAAATTTTATTGCTCCAAGAGCTCACACAGTACACCATTAATGGGCAAGATGTAAGAAAATGCCATTACAAAGCCAAGGGAGGAGGCTTAAACTCCACATTCGACCCTGGAGAAGAAAGAGAGAGGGGAGGAAGAAGAATGAACAACTTTTACAATGAATCTTGCCCCTGTATTTATAGATTTGATCGGAGAGAAGAAAGAGAGAGAGAAGCGGGAAAAACAGGTTGGAAGTCATCCACTCTGCTGTTAATGCTTCTGATAAAATCTGCCCCAAATCCGTCTTTACTACATCGATCTTTGGTTTGGCGCCTTGAAGGAAGAGGAAACGAGCGGAAATAGATCGAATCCGATCTGGTTGTTGAGACAGATGGATTCTGCATTGAAGGCCGAAGACGATTTCTCCATCTTTTTCACCTAACCTCCTCAAAATTAAAGTTTCAGACCTCCATGGTGTAGGTGAGGCCAAGATCTTTCCAATGGTATTAGATTTGCAATATTTTGAGCCCTGAGTTAAAAAATATGCCCCTTCGAAGTTTGTATTGGGTCCGTACAAATGGACGGGGAAACCAGTTTGAAAAATGGGTCCCCCTTTTGAGATGAGACACGTGGCAGCCAGATTAGAGCAAAAATTGGGTTTGCAGGTTTAGAATTTATCTTTTCCCCTTTTTTCGCGAGAATTACAAAATTTAGAAAACTCTCGCGGCCCCATTGTTCGCTTGATACGTGGCACCCTTTTGTTGGCTGGGGAGGTGCGTTCCAATCTTTTCCTTTGTGCCATTTTGTCAAAAGGAAATTTTTCACCTTTTCCTCCGCCTCCCCGCTTTGGCTTTGACTCGGGTTCAAACTTTGACTTTTTCCTTTGCCTCGTTCTGGAATGCGAGCTCGTAGGTCTGAAACGTTTTCCTTCATATTTTCTTTATGTGTAAGGCTTGTTCTGACCAAACTTTCTGGGGGGAAATTTGGGATAACAGTTCCTTTTAAGTGGACAATGTTATTTTGGAGAAAGCATCTTTGATGTTAAGCATTTTTTCGTTGAATAAGGTTGTCGATGAATAGGAAACATGCTCTTATCGAGAGAAGACAATGATGGAGAAGGTTTTGGAATGACGATCTTTCTTCAAAGAAGAGGAGGTTGGAGAAGCTCTTGGCGTGTCCATAAACAGAACAGCTTCCTTCACCATTATCATGGTATTATTTTTATAGTCCTTTTTGAATTATGCATTACTGAAGCCTTGTTAGGGTAGTTTTTCTGAAGTTCTTGAATTATGGTCAATTTGAGCTTTTGGATAAGAATGTTCTGCAAATCCAGTAATATTTTGGCCTTTTTGGATATGAATTTTCTGCAAATCCAGTAATATTTTGGCCTCACAAGGATTGCTGTTGTAGTTTTTATTCTGATGGGAATATTAGTTGAGTTTTTAATTATTTGGACGAGCTTGAATGCTAAATTCAAATAGATTTCATGTATTTCTTGTAAAGATGGATTTGTAAAGAGTGTTAAAAAGGGGCAGATTTTTACCATGACTGTTGCTGTGAACGGTTGACATTTTCTCTTTAAACAATAAGTAAGACTAGAAAATGTTAGGGTTGGAATGTGAATAATAATTTTTACATTGAAGTAGCTGCATTTATAAAAAATAATAAAAAAAATGTTTAATGATAAAATTATTGTTATTGTTTAATTTGCTTTTTGAAAATTTTGAACTCTGATTAAACTCTAAGCCCATTATTCCATTTGATTGTCAATTTCTATTATTTGATCACGTGATTGGGCCTGCAAATTTTTGTTGCTTTTGAAAATTTTCAATTTAGGTCAGTTGTCATCAGCTCAAATTTTGTTTCATGGATCATTTTCAATGTATGTCAGTTGTAATCAGCAGCTCAAATGAAAATGGATCCATTGCCCACCAGTTGTAAGGAGAGATATCCCAAGAATTTAACTTGTGATTTATGTTTTACCTCATTTTCACTTAAATTGGGACTATACTCTTTAATGTGATTGTAAAACTATATCTTGCATTATCAAATTGTAATATCTTTTGTTTTTCACAATTTTCAAAAGCTATTTTTATTTTATTAAAAATAACTTGCTCTTATGATCGCAACAAATTTTTTTGGGATGTTTTGCAAAAATTTCACTCTTTGATAAGTGCAATTTGACAATGATTTTAGAGTGCATTTTTATTTCAATTGAATAAGATTTCTTTCAATCAATTTTTTTTTATATGAAGGAAGACTCTTAGTTTTGAATCTTGGATTTTGGATTCTTCGATGGTGAGCTTATAGATGTCTTGTTTGCCATAAACATACAGAGTGTGAATGATTATTTCAGTCTCAATAAAAGTTTCCATCACCTAAATAATATGGAACATGCACGTGAGGCACTTTATGGGAACTTTGGTTTTGGAGAAATCAATTTTAATGGTAACATTGTGCAACATTTGATGGAAAGCTTATTTGGTGGTAATTTACAGGTTGTGGATGGATCGAGGTAAAACTGCAAGAGTCTTTAAAACATCATAGACAGATCACGCACACAGATTTATCTTTGCATTGGTGAATTGTTTAATTGATCTGAGTTTGATAAGTTTTGGGTAAAAGTGAGGGTAAGTAGCAATTGAGTTAAAACTGATTTGCACAGAGCTGATTTCAGTTCTGAACCATCTAAGTTCAGTTGAGAGTAGGGCCTAATGAGTTATGATGAAAGGTCAGTGAAGTTGATTTCTGTCATCCAACCAGCAAGTTTGCTACTGTAATCAAGAATTTTGTTTGTTTCAACATTTGCTTTTGGTTATGGAGCATAGAAAGTTGCTTTGTTTCAACCTTTAAATCTAAATGAGGTACATTGGAAAGTTGGAAGAAGACCCAAAATTTCGAGTCCCAAATTCATCATTCTTTGAGTGTAATGTGCACTTCTCTATGGGGCTTTGTCTCGGGAATTATATCACCTATCTTGTTCTCTTGTATTTGATGTTTTTTTAATCAAAATTATATTGGTATGGAGTGGGAGAACTGGTGATATGCATCTTTTGTTACCTATAAAGATTGGATAGGCAACATGCTTTTTTAGAACGAAAAGACTAGTCAAAAATAAGCACAAGTGACAGATGCGTTTAGTCTATTATGTCAATGCCAACACTAATGCAAGCCTTGTCATCCTCTGGCACTCACGCCAGAGTTATATCACCTACCTTGTACTCTTGTATTTGGCATTTCAATGTTTAATTATGCTGAAAGGTGTTTTCACAGAGGGAAAGGTGTGGTGGGCATCTGACAGCGGTCAGAGATATTGATGAGGGCAGGGAGGGGCAGATGGCAGATGATGTTGAAGGATGGATTGAAATTGAGCCATCAATTGCACAGAAACCCTAAATGGCGGGTAAGGACCTAAAACCATGTTGTGCCATACTTCAGTGCAAAGTGAAGCTTCTGATTAGGTGATTAACAGTCAAATGGTGTGCCATGCCATGAATGTTGCAGCCATAGGCGATAAAACCCATGTAAGTATTAGTATTCAAAGACCTCTGTAAGTATTTGTATTGAAAGTGTGCACTCATACATTCTGTTTTCATAGATTCTCGTTTACCTATGCACAAATATTCTTTGTATGAAGGAGTTCTCTGCCATATGCAAAGGTTGAAGCCATTAAATATATTTGTAGTGGACAGAAATGGTGGGCAGATTGTTTAAACAGAGTGACGCTTCTTGTAAGACTTGGTATAGGCGGTCCCCTTCCATCACCATCTTGAAGGACATAAACAACAATCCCAAAAACCCCACCGCCATGCAGGTATCTTTGTGGTTAACAATGGTGGGCATATGGATGTCTTGTTTGCCATAAACTTACAGATCGTGCTTATTTGTTTAGATATTGTAGGATTTTTGTTGAAATTTTGAGATTTGCAGAGTAGACAGTTGGATTGTGTGTTACGTCTGATCCATGAGGTAGATAGGACTGCCGAGTATGGTCACCCCTTTTATGCCAATGGATTTGACCTTGAAACCATTAATTGTGCAGGGTTTTTTTGAATCTTGTACTATATATTGTGTTTTCTGGAACCTTGATTTTGTCTCTGGTTGCGGATCTGGGAATTATTCTGTGAAAGCATCTGTTTACTGTTCGTTGCCTGTGTGTTGGACATTAGGGCTGCTGTATTTTGTAGATATCTGCTAATAACAACTTAATAAATTTCAAAATAGCTTGTGAAATTTCATATTTCAACGTCTAAGATATTTGAATGTAATTTTTTTATTGGCAAAAATATTACCGTCAATTTCTTGCTGCATTCCGTGATATTTTGTGTCAATTTTTCATTACACGTTTGTGTTTTTGACTGTGGGCTAAAGTAATGAATAAGGGAGCCAATGAAAGTAAAAAGAAACTCTGCTTCAAGAAATGTTATCCAATTTTAAATGCTTAAAGGTTAAAAGAAGATGTATTATGGACAGCTCAAGCGTTCTATAGTAAAATGTAATTTTCCTGCAACATTCCGTGGGTGAATAGGCAGTCAGAATACCTTTAGAAGAATCATGGAAGTATATTGAAATATAATCAATCGGTAGTCATTCAAAATATCTTTAGAAGAAACATGGGATAATGTTTAAAATTGTAAATACTTTCTACGGTGAAGTGTGAATTTTTGGGCAACATTCCAAAACCTGGTTGTCATATGGACTATTTCTTCCAATTTAACTCAGCAAACTGCTTATGTATCTGTTGTAGACCAGAAATGGTTTGGGTCCATTCTTGGCTCCCATAGGGACCGTTTCTTAGCAGATTGCTCATGTGTATTATAGGGACTGTTTCCTGCTATTCCCGACTTAGTAGACTGCTCATGTGTATTGCTTTTCTATTGTTAATTGTAGTGGTACCAAACAGCCCCTATTATTTTCTGTACTTGAAATTTTCCATGGTTCAGTTGATGTCTTTCTGTCATCAATAGACCTGCAACTTGATTGAGTAGAACGTTTTATTTTAAGAGTCAAAATAAAAATGTAGTTGATTGGTTTAACAAAGAAAAAAGTTGGGGTTTAAAATCTTACATTAGATAAAGAAAACGTTTTTTTGTTTTTTTGAAACTTAGATTTATGGCTACTAGATTCATCCTGAGGTGTATGGCATCCTTATGTTTGAGTTTTGTGTCATTTTGCTTATAAATTAAAGCCAAGGTTCATTTCATTTTGTAGCCTCTCTTAAACAAAGAATTTAATCTATTTTTTTAATGGCTGGTTGGATTTTTCATAATTAAAAAAATAGTTTTCTCAAATTGCAAATTAGTTTTATTTTTATTTTTAACTTAGTTTCAATGAGAAATCTGCATTTTGCCAAAATACACACATTTGAAACTTGTTACTTGTAAAAAAGTCCATTCTATGGTTTTAAGCTCTGCTTTACTCAAAATGGTTGCTCAAGTATTTAAAATATTCTCTAGGGAAGTCCACTGAATTTTGTAATGTTCCCTTTTCAGAATTAATTAATTATGAATACGCGAAAAGCCTAGTGTCATTTATTTTCTGTAGACTAAAGAAATATTTAAAGAGGAAATAATTTAATTTAAGTAGTCTAAGAATATTGTTATATTTTAATTGAAAAAGAATACTTAAATTCTTTTGCAATTTAAAAAATATTATTAAAATAAAATACTAATAGAAGGTTGACATATTATTAGGCACTTGGATAGAATTTATAAATAAATAAAGAGGCCGCACCAAAGTCGAAGAGAGTGCTGCATATTTTTGTAAATCTTAATTGTAGGATAAGAGGTGGGAATAGTAGTATTTAATATGTTTAATCCTATTCTTAGGATGTCGTGCCAACATGAAGGTGGATAAAAGATAATTGAAAGTATTTTATCATATTTTTAGGATGAGGTGTCAAAATGGAGGAGGGGTTTATTATTTATAATAATTTAAATATTATGCATGTAAGTCTAAAGGGGAGCACCCACTTTGAAATGTTTGAAAGTTATAGAAGTCATAAAAACAAATTTAGAAATTCATAAATTCTGAAGTTATAAAGGTTAATAATTCATTTTAACAAATCTCAGAAATTTATGATTTTTATTTTGTTTGGAGGTAACTCGTGCTTTCTCAAACAACAATAGATCAAACAATAATAGAGGAATAAAAATTTATTTGCATACGGATTTGGGGATGAACAACAATAGAGGAATAAAAATTCATTTGCATACGGATTTGGGGATGAAATCCCCACTTCTCGTCTGGGCAATTATATTTGAAAGTTGCAAAGGTTAGGGTGCAATTGTTTCGTCAATTCAATTCTAGACAATTGTATTTAGACACACAAGTATTGTATTTGTTTGGAAATAAATTTAAAAAAATAAATATTTTTTCTCATATTGGTTCGTTGTTGTTATTTATAAAATTTAGATTGTTTCCGTTGATATAAAATTTAGATTGTTGCTCCCGGATTTAATGGAAATATATAGATTTGCTAGAAGGTTTTTTCAAGGATAGTACAGTGGTATGAGAGTGAATTTTCTCCCAAGTATGTGGGAGCAAATTTAAAAAAATAGAGGAAAAGAAAAAAAACTTGGGGCTTTGAACTTCATGCATGTTAGTGACAAACAAATTAGATACTAGCAAAGGGAAAAGAAAGCTTCGAACATCTAGAAGTCATAGAAAATGAGGACCTAAAAAGATGTTTTGACCAGCTTGTTTAGGGACAAAACATGTTAGTTGATATGATAGGTCAATTGATCCAAGTTATGCAAGACATGAATATGCGCAAGACTCTCAACGGTGAGAGAAGTTATTCAGAGTACACAATAATTAACACACTCAAACGACAAACAATGGATCTATTGCTAGGCCATTCTAGTTTGAATTCCTTCGTAGGGAGGAAGCGAGGTCTAGAGGTTGAAATTCGGTCTTACATTGCAAATGATATTTTTGCTAGCTATAGGTGGAATACTAAGTACTTCTAGGTGAGATTAGAGAGGCTATATCACTCACTAATTTCATCAATTTGAATAATTACACGAGTGGATCAATTGAATGCAAATTGTACAAAAGGATTCTTGAAAACGACTTTCAAGAGTTAACAAAAATATCATTCCAACATTACAAAAAGGGCATTCAAGCTATTATGACGCCCTTTCCAAATATTTGGCATTTTCATGCTCACAAAGAACTACAATTATATGTTTATTAAAAAGACTAGTTGTCCATTCAAAGTAGGTGTGTTCATCTATATAAAAATGAGTCTATTACAATGTTTTTACATATTCCTCTTCACTATCACTAATTTCGACACACTTATTTAATGTTGAGGTTTTACACATTGCTAACTTTGTCTTATTTAAATCAATCAATCACACACACACACACACAACAACGCACGCACGCACGCACGCGCACGCACGCACACGCACACACACACACGCACGCACACACACACACACACACACACGTATTCCACTTGTATTTACTATCTTAAGTTGTGTCATCTTCTAATGAAAATGTATATACTAGATTTCAAACTTTTATTGCTATTTGCAATTGTTCCTATCCGAGTTCAAGTCTAAATATGTTCAATGTTATAAATAACATCTCACACTCAATTTGATACTCTCATAGACTAGGCCTATTGTACCAATACCCATTTATATAATGTACATACCTTTGATATAAAATGATTTTCCTTTACATAATTGTCTTTGTGTATTAGCTTCATTCTTACATTGCTTAAACTTGTCAAGCCATTTTCTCTAATTGTCTAGCTAATAAACAAAAACCTACTTAACATTACACTTAATTATTTTTATCTTAATTGAATTGAATCATTTTATTGCTTTGAAAATAAAATAGAATGTCTTAGACAAGCATTATTTCTTATATTTATTAGATAAGCGTAATCCATTATATGTTGTCTCTATTTCTTATGGAGCAAATATGTTAATATCTATATAAAATCGTTAATTTCTCATTAAATAAAAAAATAAAACAAAAATATTTTAAAATTTTATGTTTATATATATAAATATTAAATACACACTACATCCACTTAATTATTATATTCCAACACAATTAATTAAATCTACAAAAATGTCATGAATTGTGTATTCCATTTAGAATGGAATGAAATGGGAGTCACATTTTTCTACTTTCATTTTTAATATTATGTAAATTTGAAAAACACAATGATCTTACCACCCTTATACAATCCTTTTTTCAATGCTATGATTCTGATTTAAACTATAATATTAGATCAATTTACAATAGAATGTATAATTGTATCCATGTCACATATGGTTTTACATTTCAGCTGATCTTAAAAACAATTTTTGGTCAAATATTTCTACAACATTTGACAATTAAATATACTTGAGTGGTATATTTTATGATTTAATTTAAAATTTAATATATTTGAAATGATTTGCACCTTTTTAATTTAAGAAATGTACAAATTAATTTTGGAAAAATAATCATTACAAAAATGTTGTCCATTGTTATATTTTTTTGCGTGTATAAATTTTTTTAATCATCATGTGTGCACAATGTCATATGAAATTCTCTTGGTTAATCTATAGTTTGTATTGAGGGTTCCATCTAGAATGCTCACAAATTACATAGGGGTTTGCCTGTGATAGAGTTTCACAGACTTTGGGATGTTTGTCCAACCTCCTTTTTACCAAAAAAATTTACATAAAATTACAAGATTACAATTTACATATATGTAGTAATTTACCTATAAAATGACTATTTTATTTATATTCTTGTAGAACTGATGTCATAACTAATAGGTTGTAGTGCAACATTGAGAATGATGGTGTAAAAGATGTTGTCCGCCATCTAACAAGATACAAGTCTTACAAAATATCTTTAAAAGGATGAGACCACGATCGTATCTTGGACGAGACAACACTCACATAGTTGAGAGTCTCGATTCATATGTTAGCTCTCTCTAACTTAGTGTTAAGGTCCGAGAGGAATCCATTGCACCAAAGTTACTCCCAAGTACAATCCCATCCTCATCTTTTCGTGATTTGGACCATTACACTCAATAATGATTGATCTCTGTTAGACTCTTTGTAAGCCTAACAACTTAACCAATAAATTATTTTAGCAATTTAATATAGTAAATAACTAAATGCTAATGTCTCTCGTGATGTAATTTTATTGTAATTCAACATGTCTTTTACAACCAAAATTTCATTATTTATTGAATGGGTTGTAGTCCAACAATACATATGATGGTGTAAGCATAGCAATCCATCAATATTCCAATTGCAAAAGATATTAATAAATAAAAAACGAGACTAAAATCCTTATTAACAACTAAACGTAAAGATTTTGTAAACTCAATCCATATAAACTTCAAATACACAATATGTGTATGTTTATAACAATTTTAATACAAAAATCTAAAAAAAAGTTTCGAGTCTTCTAACCATAGATATTAAAGGCTCAAAAACATGAGTGAGTGCTTGGAGTCGTGATAGATTAAAGCATTAAAATCTTAAAGAAAAAAAAAATAACACCACTTTCTACACATTTATTCTTCGTACATAGTCTTTCGAGTTCTTTAGCATCAATGGCTACTTTCCGTGCTAGATTTAACATTACATAAAGAATGTCCTTCCCTAAGTTGACACGTGGAACCGTATAGGAGTTTGTGGAAGACTCCTTTAAACCCTTTCTTTTTTCTTTTTAACGTGGGGACATTCATATCAATCTCGTACTACAATGTTTCCCAATATAGTCTTCGTCATGTCCCCTCAATTATTTTTAGGTCGAAAATGACCTTGACCTTAATATGAGTGGGGTCTACCAACTCCAACCTTAAAATAATGGCGTAACTTTTGAAGTCTAAAGTATACTCATATTTTTCAAAAAAATAAGGAATTGTTTTTCCCTTTTTGGATTCTTTGAGATGTCTCTTTATCATTTTTGTTCTTTAAAAAAAAAAGGAAGTGAGTGTGATTGCAACTATAAAAGTATCCTCGGGTATTCATTTATGGGCGAATGATTTGCACACTTAGTTATGTGATAGTCAATTGGAAGTTTTCCTCCTTGTTTTGAGAAATTATTTAAAAATAATATATCTTGGTCATAAGGTAGAGTTTCAAACTTTTTTTGTCAAAAAGAATTCTTCCACCTTAATATTATTACAATTAGATTGAGGTTACATGTCGAAAATTGGTGGGAAATTCACAAAGAACGTGATTGCTTTATTAATCAACGTGGGATGTGATAAATCTAAGATAGACACCTTGAGATTAATTTATTGCAATATTTTTTAAGTATATGCATCGAAGATAATTTCCTCTTTTGTGGGTTTTAGGTTCTAAGTCTTTGGGTTTCAATTTTGGTTATTGCTTTTAGTTTTTGACTTTTAAGGGTACTTTTTATCAATAAAGTTTTTTGTGTTTTGAGGATTTTTGAGTTTTGAGTTCGACGTTTCCATGTTTTGAAAATTGGGTTTTCAAGGTTTTTGAAGTTTTAAGATTGGAACTTTTGTGATTTGGGTTTCGTGGTTCTATGTTTTTTTTCCTAGTTTTAAAATTTTAGGGCCAATGCTTTCAAATTTTGGTGGCATTTTATATCAATGTATTTTCCCATGTTTTTAGGATATCCGCATTTAAGATATTTCATGTTTTCAAGATATATGCATTTGAGATATTTTTCGTGTTTTTGAGATATATATGCATTCAAGATGTTTTCGTGTTTTTGGGTATTTAGGTTAGGGGCTTTTAGGTTTTGAAGACTTTGGATTTTGATATTTGGGTTTCCACTTATAGGATCCGTGTTTCATGGGTGCTTTGTATTAATTTCAACTTTTTAGTTTTCAAGATTTTTGAGGTTGGAGATTTCGTGTTTTGAAATTCAAGTTTTCAAGGTTTTCAAAGTTGTTAGGTTTAAACATGGATTTTGAGATTGAGATTTTTGGTTTTTCACGGTTTCATGTTTGGGCCTTTTGGTAATCAAGTTACAATTTTTGGCCGCGTTTAATTTCAATGTATTTTTTTTGTGTTTTCAATTTCTTCATCTGGGGTTTTGGGTTTTAAAGATTTTAAGGGTTTCAGGGTTAAATATTTCAGGTTTTGGTTTTGTAGACACCTAAATTATGCTTTTACAATCTTATTGCCAAACACACGCAAATCACTCTCATTCTCACCAATTTGTTATAATTAGTGATTTCCGCTAATTAACTCGACGTTTCTTACCACTTTGGTCAATTAACAAGTACTTCGTTGATCACCAAAGCTCTTTCGTATTTTAGATGCCACTTTACGATGAATTGTAAGTCAAAATTTTCTTCAAAACGGACAATTAACGTTTCTTGGCTAATTTAGTCTATTTTGCCCTTGTTTTGGTCAATATACCCTACTATTGGCTCAAATCCCTCTTCCAACCACTCGAAATCATCCCACTTTCCTCAACAATGTCTCAACAAGCTTTAAAAGCTTATCCTAACCTCCCCGGTTGACCACTGAACGGTTGATTAAGGCTCCACACCTCTTATTCACTTGTTAATTCACTAATTATGATTAGCAAAATTTAATCATGATTAACAAATTTAATCTAATTTGGGGCTTTTAGTCCCACATGCATCAAAATACATGTTTCTCCCAAAAGGAAAACTATAAAAAGAGTGCATGTCTTACCTTAATACTTTACACCATGCTTTTACTAGTAGCCTCATATAAGATATGTGTTAAAGTGCCTAATCTCCTTCATTATGGTTAGTAGGAGAGTATCTAACATGACATTGTAGTCTTGTGTTAGAGAGATCTCCTCACCATTTGTGGAGTAGCAACCATTCCCAATTTGATTGCTCCTAGATCTATTTAGGTCTATGTTAGTTAATCAAACATACTAGTAGGCATGCTTAGATGTTAGATGTTAGTTTCATTTAATCTCCATTGTTATGCTATTAAGCTTTTATCATTGATGTTTCATTCCTTAGCTTTGCATTTAACTTTAGATCATTATGGTGTTGATCTTGCTTTAAACTAGTTAATTTGTGTTAAAAGTTTGGGGTGTTATCATTTGGCACACCCAGTGGGAGTCAAACCCCATTTGCATTCATTCTCAAGCTTTTTAAACATAGTTTAAATTGTTTTAGATTTCAAGTTTTCTTAGATTAACTTCAAATTCTTAGATTAGATTCAAGTTTTCTAGGTTAAATTCAAAGTTTTCTAGCTTACTTTCAAGTTTCCTAGATTAAATTCAAAGTTTTGTAGATCATTTTTTCAAGCTAGGTAGTTGTTTCAACTAGATTAGTAGTATAAGTTGTGTTTTCATGTTCTTCACATGATATAAGGAGGTGGAGCCCTGCCAAAATTACTTCAAAATACCAAAAAAATGATCTTTTTTGAAGAAATTCATGTCAAAACTCAAATTTTGGTCACCTACAGGAAGATTCGTGCTTACGCCTCTCTGACTGCGCCGATCACAATTTGTGCATCACCTGGATGTGTAAATTTGACAAAGGTGTGCCTGTGCATGAGTAAGCAAGAGTGTAGATGCACTAGTGCTCATAGAGGCACGCCTGTGCAACATTGAGTTCATAACCTATCTTCCGGAGGCCATAACTTTTGCTTCCGACCTCAAAACGAATCCATTTTTATCGTTAAAAAGGTATTGAAGCAAACTACACAATGGTAACATAAATTTGGGTTTTAGAGTTACCAAAAATTTGGGTTTTCATTTTTTTGAAAACTAGTCATTTTCTAAATACATTAACTTAGGGTTGATGAGTGATTTTGTTTTCATGCTTTGTATGAGTTTGGAATAGGGTTGCGTATGCTCTTCTCTTGCACCTAGTGTGATCTTGAGAATCAAAAACACCTCTAAACCTTCTTTTTTCTAATTTAGAGTAAGTAAGAAAAATCATCATTCATTGTTATGCTTAAAGGAATAAACTTTCATTTTGATAGTTGTTTCAACTAGATTAGTGGTAGAAGTCGTGTTTTCATGTTCTTTTGCTAGATAAAAGGAGGTGAAGTGCTGTCAAAATTCACTCAAAAGGCCAAATTTTTGTTAATCTTTTTCAAAAATCCTTGTCAAAACTCACATTTTGAGCACCTACAGGAAGGGGTGTGCCTGTGCATCAAAGGGGGTGTACATGTGCATCAAGGAGTGCGCATATGCCTCTTTGGCCGTGCTTGTACATAACTGACTATGCAAAACTTGATAGAGGCATGCACTGTGCATCAAAGGGGGACCATGTGCATCATTGGCCGCACATGTGCTACACTGAGTGCATAACCTATCTTCTCAGAAGCCATAACTTTTGCTCCCGACCTCGAAACGACTCCATTTTTTTGTGTTGGAAAGGTATTGAAGCGAACTATGCAATGGTAACATAAATTTAGGTTTTATAGTTACCAAAATTTAGGGTATTAATTTTTTTTTAAAACTAGTCATTTTCTAACATATCTAACTTAGGGTTTGATGAGTGATTTTGTTTCATGCTTTGTATGAGTTTGGAATAGGGTTGTGTATGCTCTTCTCTTGCACCTAGTGTGATCTTGGGAACCAAAAGCACCTCTAAACCACTTTTTGCTAATTTGGAGTAAGTAGGAACAATCATCATTCATTTTATGCTTAAGGGAATAAATTTTCATTTTTGACATGTACTTGATCTTTTAGTTTAAGAGATTTTTCACTTGATAAATAATCAAGGCTAAAATTTGTGTATGCTCTTCCCTTGCACCTAGTGTGATCTTGGGAACCAAAAGCAAGTTTAGTCTTTCATTAAGAAGCACTTGGATTAATTGGGAATAAACCTTTTTTTACAAAGTTTTATGGTAGTTAGTTGATTTACAAGTTTTTCATCTAGTTGGGTTATTTGTTGTGTATGTTCTTCTCTTGTACCTAGTGTGATCTTGAGAAACAAAAGCAACATTTAATCCTCTTTCTATGATATTGTGAATATTTTTGAACTATTAACCATTTGTGTGAAGGACCTAAAACACTTGTCAAAGAAAGAAGGGCTCTCTTCAAACCAAATTTTAACATTCACGTGTGCTTGTAGGTTGCCAATGGTGGTCAAAACCAAATTACTTAATCCAAAAGATTAAAAAATACACCACTATACAAAACACTTGATTTGCAGGTTGGTTAAGAGCTAAAGCTCGTCCACTCAACTAGAACATAACCTCTTTGGCATAAGCCTTAAGCTCACAAGAGGGGTGGTTCTAGGAACCCTAAAGTAGTTCACAAGAGGGAACCTTGTGAACGAAACAAGAAAGTGCTCCAACTACCCACTTGATTAGTACTCCTTGGTGAGATTAGAGTCAAAGATATCTGTATCGTGACCCCAGTGAAAGTATAATTGAACACACTTCGGTGCTCATTATACTGAAGGGGGTAAAGTAAAGCCAAGATACTCCCAAATTATTCAGTGTAATTTTTTTGGGTAAATCAAGCTCGCTCTAGATATCTTGTGACACCTAGAGAGAGAACCCTAGGAAATCTTGTCGGCTTGGAGCCAATTTTGTCTTAGCTATTATACTTGAGAGCTCTCACAAAGTGACAAATTTGTTGGATTCAAACTCTTGTTTTTCAAACAAGGGAAATAATATCTTAAAGTTGAAACCGCATGACATTTCATCATGAAACCTATGATGTGTTACTTTGCTCTAGTTTTTCATTTGCCCTAAGGCAAGGCAAAACTTTGGTAAAGTATACTTAGTTTGTTTCATCACCATTTGGTCTACTCCTTTGTTTTCTTGTTGCTCATTTTGAGACAAAAGAAGAAAAATATACACGGATACCACTAGAAATAACGTGTCCACCACTTTTGTAGTCTTCTTGACTAGGTTGTAATGCCGAATGCAAGAGTTGAAAGTGTGAATGGTACATGCTCACGTTCTAACAGGCCCCTTATGTCTCAAAACCCATATTGAGACTTATTATCATTCTAGTTAGGTGGTCTTATCATTGTCTTCCCTTGAGTTGTTACGCTTTCTCACATTATAGCCATACAATTGTGATACTTACATCTTGTTTCCATTTTTGAAACTTGGTTTAAGTCTCCATATTGTAGTGTTACGCTACTCGCATGGTAATAGTTCCTTGGTATACTTAGGCTTAGTTTTTTATTCCAACATTGTCTTGAGATTTTGAGGGTGTTGACGTTGCATTGTTAGCATCGTGGTAGCATCATTTTGGTACTAGAATCTTGCTTTTCTTACAAGGCTTGATTGACATGCCCAAATAGTGTTGTTACATTGCTCGCATTGGTAACTTCCATTTTCAAGAGACTTAGACATTGTTTGTGTCCAAAACTAGTTTTTTTACACCTTGTTGGAGGATCGTGTCAATACTCTCTTAGTATTTAGGTCTTGTTTATCTTTAAACTTGACCTAGGTGGTAATATTGTATTGTCACTATTTGTTCTTAAACCTATCTTAAAACAAACATAGGGAGTAAACTATTGTTGTGATTGTGATTATAGTCGTGTGCTTAGTTGTTGTATCTTAAGTACTTCTTGACATATATTACCTTGTTAGAGTAGATCATTTTGTGTTCTTTATTCTAGGGTTCACATTGAGTAATTGGATTCGTGGCTATTCTATAGTCATCATTCTTTGTTGAGATGACTTAAGCGTCGTTACGTTATGAAAATTTATCTAGGGTCCATTTTTAAACCTTAGTGGAAACCTTTCACGTTGTACCCCTATTTCAAGTATGCCTACTACGAGAATGGGGTCCCAAAAGTTAGGGTCCAATCCCTTTGTTTTTGCCTAAGTTCATTGTAGTACTTCTACACATTTGTCAAACCTTAGCAAAAACATCCCTTATCAAGCAACTCTTGCATCAAATTGAACATAGGAAAAGAGTTTTCCCTTGTGTCCTTTGTGTTGCCCAATTTTGATATTTTGACATTTACAACTACAACTTGTTGTCTAAACCTTGTTGATTTGTCAAAATTGTGTCTTTGCGATACCTATTTTCCTTAGATTCTCTTTGGAAAAATCATGCTATCTAGGTCTAGGAATTTGCCAACAATGATTGACTATCGCATGGCTCCTTATACATACGACAATAGGGAACCCATGTTTCTACATTCCCATCAAAGGATGCCCATCACAACTAAGCCTTGTTTGGTTCTTCACGCTAGAGAACCCACTCGGGTACCTTGTTCCCCACCTTCATCTCATAATCGGTGGTATGGTTTGGACACTTCTGATCCAAATTATTATTCGGGTTCCTCCCACTCTTCTTCTGACTCCGATCCAAACTATTATTCTGATTCTTCAGATTCACCTCGATCTTCTAAAAATTCTCATCAGAGCTATTCACTTCATTTGACTCTTAAGTCATAGTCCTCCCTTTCTTCATAGGACTCCCCTTATTAGTCACCTAAACGACATCTTCCTCCTTTGAAGATTTGTGTGGCCCCAAGTCTCACTACTCAAACATCTAATTTGGTTCTTGAGCCGCGGTCCTCCCTTGCTTTACAAGACCTCCCTTATTCACCGCCTCGACAACCTCTTCCTCTGTTGAAGATCTGGGCGACTCCAAATTCATCCAAGTCGACTCCCATGTCACAATCATCAAATTCAACACCCACGTCGCATTCATCTAAGTCAACTCCCACATCGCAATCATCTCAGTTGACACTTACGTCACAATCATCAAAGTCGACACCTATGTCACAATCTTCTAAGTCGACTCCCATGTCACAATCATCTAAGTTAACACATATACGTGGCAAACACCTCGAGATGACTCTATGTCACAATATATGTTAATTTTCTTCATGATGTTTGTTGTTTCATGACAATATGCCATCTTCTAGGAAAGCCAATACCAATCAGCTATCTCATAAATCCATGTCTTCTTCTACTCATGAGACATCTAGATCCAAATCTACTTCATCTCTTGAGTCATCATCTTCTCAATATTCCACACCAGTTGGACCCATTTCTTCTAATCAACCTCCTATGGTCAAAGAACAAATACCCCTACTAGATTGATTCATCTCAAGATGAGGAGACAATCACAAAATTCTTGGGGTCACATGATGACATTCCCTTAGAGGATTACAATCAAGGATTTAATCTTGACTTCGATACGCTTTACGTATTGGGAAGAAGAAATTGATTCCTTTTTTCGGAATACTAAGGAAGATCCTAAGACCATTGAGGAAGATCCTATCTTTTCTTCACATCCTTATTTTCATAACATGATTCCTCAATCACAATCTCACCTTGGGTCACTACTTGGTATCCCATCATCATCTTCTAAATGTGGGCCACCACCAGGTAGTCCATTATCATCTATGTGCGGCACCCCTCCTAGTAGCCCATTTTCTTCTATCTTGGGGCAACATCCTAATAGCCCACCATCTTATATATGGTGGGTCATCTCTCGCAGTAGCCCTCATCATCATCTATATGGGCACACCTCCCAGTAACCCATTTTATTCACCTTGGGACACCTCGGGTGGCTCTTCACCTTCAATCTATGGGTCACCTCCCACTAATCCTCCATCCTCTTCTATACTTAGTGCACATCCTAAAATCCCCCTAATATTCGATTCTTGGGCCATGTCCTAATAGCCCATCATCTTCTATCTATGGGACACCTCCAAGTAGTCCCTCATCTTTCAATCTTAGGGCCACATCTTGGTAGTCCTTTATCTTCATTTTATGGGTCACCTCCAGTAGCCTCCATCCTCTTCATTCTTGGACCATATCCTCATCACATGTCCATAACCTTATTCTTCTATTAATGATTATGGAAATCCCACCATAATTTCACACATCAATTCTACGTATCCATTTCTTCTCCCATTTCTCAAGATCGGATAAGTCACGATTTAGCTTATAGGAAACCCAAATAGTTTCTTTATCAAGCTAAGATCAAAATTCCAAGATCTCCAAAGCTCCCAACAATTTAAACCATCATAAAGTTCAAAATCAAACACAATTAGAAAGACATCAATGCACCATCAAGTATGGTGCAAAGTGCAAAAACCTCGGATAGGGACCTCAAGCTCCCGCATATGAAATCCATGTTTCAAGATAAATCGTAGTCATTTGTTAGTATGAGCTCACTACATCATCAAAATCGGAGATCATATGACTCTTGATAAGAAAACATGCTTAGTCTTCCTTATCAAGGAAATCACTAACATTGTTGTTGGATCTTATCATGTCGAGTGACCTTGTCGGTCCCATACCACTTTTCAAAAAGACAAAAAAATACAAAAAAATAAAATAAAACATTCAATTTTTTTATCAATGGTAAAGGTTAGACATTGTAATATGGTAATGAATACACATGGATTTTCTTTCTTCCCTTTATCGCTCTTTCTTATGCAAGTCTTCCTACCATTTTAATCCCTTCGATGATATTTTGGTTAGCCAATTTGCACACATTTTGTGACATTTATCTCTATGGTATCCATTTGGCCTTGGTATTTTATCACCTTGGTAAATTAAAGAACGATTGACCTCGTAGAGATCTTATAACAATCAACATCTAATAAACTTGTTGTAAAGAACTTTTGGACATAACTGTTGACACTAGCCAATGTTGTCATCACAATCACTTCCGCATCCTTCCATCAAGTCATCAGTGATTCTTAATCCCTTGTCAAAACAAGAGAGCTGAAATAAGTTTTTAGATAACAAAAGAAACAACAAAATTCAAAAAGCTAAAGCTAAAAGCGAAAGCTAAAAGTAAAAGCAAATTGATGTATAACTCTCTCTTGGGTTATTTCCAATAATCTCTACCGGGGCTATGGACACTTGACTTGCAATAGAGAAATGTTGCAATTAGAATCAAATGCATCTCCATCAGGGCTATGGATGCTCGGCTGAAAGCGGAGAAATGTACGGCTCTCCTTTCACCCTCCATTCACAAATCAACCTTTGAAAGTAAATCATTCCTACACATTGGGTATGGTGTCTTCACTTGTTATCTATCAAATCTTCCCTCGAAGAGGTAATAAATTTCCACATGCACACACTAGATCTCTATGAGAAAACAATATTAATATGTTACCAAGTGTCTTTTTTTTTACCTTGTTCAGACTCTTAGTCTAATCTGCGTCTTGTCTCACGATTGGTGCCTTTGGCTAATCACTTCTTCACCGTGAGGCTTCTAAGCTACATTCACATTCGTTCTTCTACTACTTCATTTAGAACATCCATGTGTATAATATTTCATTTTTTCCATGTTTGTGGATACCTTTGTCCCCTTAAAAAAATCTTCCACTTCTTTCTATCATGTGATTCTTGGCCAGATTACGCTTTGGGCATCCTTGCTCCTTCCTAACACGTCATTGGGTTACGTTCATCATCATGTTGAACCTATCTATATTGGCCCTGATCCAAACTTCTGTGCATGAAGAGTTTTCCTTTGAATATTCCCATCTAACGCTAGGGGCAATTTTGCATCTTCACTTTCTCGCATATGTGTGACATTCTACCCTTGTACATCCCATTTGTCGTTGGGGCATCCACGTTTCTTCATTTCCTATACATAGCTTCAAAAAAATTCTAAAAAAAAAAACATTCAAATATGTTTCAAAAAAAAAAAAACATTCAAATATGTTTCAAACAAATTGGTAAAAATCGTTAAAAATCCAAAAATTACAAAAAGTCAAAAATCCAAAACAACATATATATTCAAAAAATTGGTAAAGAATGTGTCAATTGCATTATCCTCGAACATCGAAATATGTCTTACAAAAGCATCTTTCTATGGTTTTTATTTGTTCTGGTCTCAAACAACTTGCGGATCATCGTGATCTACCCCCATTAACAAAAGCTAGATTGTGCATATGCTATGTCGGTCCTCTGTGCACATTGAGTTGCCAGAGATTGTGTCATAGTGCATGAAAGCTTTTCCATGGGACTAATTATGTCCTCCGTTATTCCCCTCGTGTGTATCCTTTCTTGGGGCACCATTTTTAACCCTTTCGTTACAACACAAACATTCGGGAACTACATCTTGATAACAAAAACATTAGTACAACTGTCTTAAACATTGTTTGTTTGAGTATATGTGATTGTGTTTGTTTCTTTGTTAGGTTAGTTGGTTTAATTTCTCGTATTGCATTGCATTCTATATGTTGCATGGAGTTAAGCATCATTTTACTTTCTCTGTATTGCATTGCATAATGTATGTTACATGGAGTTACATATTTTTAGTAGTAAACAAATGTTAGTAATGTAGCTTTTCATGTTATGTTATACTTTTGTTTATTTTAAATAAAGGCCGATGATGTAGATCATAGGGGCAACATGATGAAATAAGGTTGTGTATTGAAGACCGGATACAAAGATGAGCATGTTCCTATTCTCCACTTTCCTATCTTATCACTACTAATTTTTCTTCCAAATCACTTGGGGCAATAAACAACCATGTTTATCCCTATCCTTATTCCTTCTAATTAACCAAGGGTTTTCACGCCCGTTCTATCCTATTTCTTCTATCCATTTCAATCATATTTTCGATCGTCGATTGACTTCTTCTATCACCCCATCGACACTCGAGGGACATCCTTCATCCTGCTAATTTTTCTTAAAAAATTACTCGTTTATGTTTGTCTACTATATTAAAAGTGAGGTCACAAACTTCACCTCAAACAGGGGCAAATGTAGACATCTAAATTCCGCTTTTGCAATCTTATTGCCAAATGCAAGCAAATCACTCACATTCTCACCAATTCCGTTATAATTAGTGATTTCCACTAATTAACTAATGACGTTCTTACCACTTTGGTAAATTAAAAAGCACCTCGTTAATCACCAAAGATCTTTTCGAGTTAGGATGCCACTTTACGATGAATCATAAGTCAAAATCCTCTTCAAAACAAACAATTAACGTTTATTAGCTAGTTAAGCCTATTTTGCCCTTGTTTTGGTCAATATACCCTACTATTTGCTCAAACCTCTCTTCCAACCACTCAAAATCACCCCACTTTCCTCCACAATGTCTCAACAAGCTTCAAAAGCTTATCCTAGCCTCCTAGTTGACCCTAAGCGGTTGATTAAGGCTCCACACATATTAATCACTTGTTAATTCACTAATTGTGATTAAAATTCTAATCTAATTTGGGGCTTTTAGTCCCACATGCACCAAAATACAAGTTTCTCCCAAAAGGAAAACTATAAAAAGAGTGCACCTCTTACCTTAATACTTTACACCATGCTTTTATTAGTAGCCTCATATAAGATATATGTTAAAGAGCCTAAACTCCTTTAAGGATTCACATGCTCATCTTTTCCTAAAGCCTTCATTATGGTTAGTAGGAGGGTATCTAACATGACATTGTAGTCTTGTGTTAGAGAGATCTCCTCACCATTTGTGGAGTAACAACCATTCCCAATTTGATTGCTCCTAGATCTATTTAGGTCTATGTTAGTTAATCAAACATACTAGTAGGCATGCTTAGATGTTAGATGTTAGTTTCATTTAATATCCATTGTTATGCTATTAAGATTTTATCATTGATGTTTCATTCCTTAGCTTTGCATTTAACTTTAGATCATTATGGTGTTGATCTTGCTTTAAACTAGTTAATTTGTGTTAAAAGTTTGGGGTGTTATTAGGTTTAATACATTTTTGGATTTCAAGGTCCTAGGGTTTCAAATTTTTGGATTATGATTTCAAGGATGTTTTATATTAACAACCTTTTGAATTTTCAAGTTTTATGTATTTGCGAAGTTTGGTTTCGTGGCTTTTGGGTTTCAAGGTTTTAGAATTTGGGTTTCATATTTTTGGGGTTTTCAACTTTGGGGATTTTGAAGTTTATGGTTCATTGTGTTTTTTATTTTTTGTAAGTGTTTTCATGTTCAACTCTTTCAATTTTTAGGTTTGTAGACACTAAATCATACACTTTGGGTACATTTCTAGGTCCTAGTCACATACTAATATTCATATGATTCCTAAGTGAAAAAACTTGCATTTGAGAACTATCTTTGGCATTTTGTCTGTGTTTCATGTCTTCTTTCTGGCCTCTTACACCCTATAGCCTAGTCGATACTTTACTGCTTTATCTTTCATTATTCTAGACACTAGCACCCTTGTCCCCTCTTGCACCCCGATGTCTTTGTACTTTACTTGCTCCTTTTGTGTATCTTATTTTCTTATGGACTGGCCTTCTAGTTGTTAATTGCAAAATTCAAGCAAGGGAATCATATTAATATAAAGCTACATGACCATAATAAAGGACTAAGCTCTAAGCATCTATTACTATCACCTAAGGTTGCATACAAAGGATTTTCAAGAGCATCAAAACATCCATCTAGCTTCACTCAAGGGACAAGGGAATTTATTTTCTGCATACCCTCATAGGATGGGAAATTCATTTTGCCATCCACACATCTACTTACATTGCTACATCTTGATATTGCTTGCTATTCAAGTACATCTTGCACAAGAGCCACCTAGGCACGATTCTTGGACACACACACGAGAACTAAATGGAGTCTGAAATATAGTGTAGCACTCAGTCATAAATTCAATCTGAAGGGTGACTTCTAGGGTTAGTCTGACTCCCCATTTGCATCTTTTTTATTTTTAGGATTTGATGTGTTTTGGGGTTTTGTAGGCTATCATTTGTTTTGGAGGTTACAGGTGATCTTTGTGATCATACAATGACATACAAATGACCAACATAAAATATTAGCGAACATGTTGCAACACTATAAAAATCATTTTCTAAGGTTCTGAGTAGTCATGGGCGCCGTATTTAGTCTGCGCGCCAGTGCCCCCATCCCAGGTCAAGGCGCCCTAAAAATTTTATTGTGAAATTTCTACAATTTTCGTGAGCGGTTGCATGACAAATTCCTCGTGTTTATCAATCTTCCAGATGGAAAACTTTCGATTAATTGTGAAATCAACTAAGTGTTTTATTCCCTCTCTTGCACCTAGGGTTTTAATTTTATCTACCTTATTATTTAGGCGAGATCAGTACTTCATTGTTTATTATTGCGTTGTGATTATGCAATTAAGGTTTTACAAATTTTTAATATTTTTTAAATCATTTCGTGAATCCATCTCATTCGAACACTCTTGCGTCTTTATTTCATCACTTATTTCATCCTCTCATCATGGATATATCCATTCATGATTTATTTTTAGCCAATCCTAATTGTCGAGCTAAAATCATTACTCTCTTGGCTAATAATCACATTCCTTCTACTACTCATCCAAACATAGTATATCAGACATTTGTAGATGTGTTTTCTCAAAACTTACTTTTCCATTTGATATAGTTATCGTCAATCTTTCTATTTATGACAATGATCCTCCCTTATATATACACATATGCATCAATAACATGGGTATCAAGCGCACTTTAGTCGATAATGGATCTGAGCTCAATCTTTGTACTTTATCATTCATTCAAAATATAGGCCTTTCCTTAGCTAATCTTAACCCAACATCTATTTCTCTCTGGGCATATGATTCTACTACGCGTCCATGTATAGGCACTATTGCTTTTACCTATCACAGTTGGGCCAAAAATGGTTCTTACAATATTCTTTGTTATTGATATCCTAGTTCCATATAATTGCTTACTCGGTAGGCCATGGCTTCACAAAATGCAAGCAATACCTTCTACAATTCACCAAAGTGTTTTAAATTCTTACATGAGGGATTTGAATATATAATTCCTACTAATAGTAACCCATTCCAATATTTCCACCTAGATTTGACCACTACATTACCTATTTCAATTTTCGCTACTATCCGCATAACTTGCCTCCACTCGAAGGAACCATTTATGCATTAGATGTTGTTCCATCTCGCTTCAGTATCACCCCCTCCTTCTACTAATGCTATGGTGCTTTATCGAGGGTCTATCCATACATTGGACATCATACCACCTTCATTTTCTTCTCATGAGCAACCTGCATCTATGATTCCTCCTTTCACATGTACTCTTTTCATGAATAATGCTTATTGGCCACACATTCCATTCGATCCCACTTGCTCTAACACTATTTACACATATGATGGCTTGGCTTGGCTCGATTCACACTCAATGATCTTCTCCCCCACCCCATTCACCCCATCTCTATCATGGATATGTTCATATTATTGTTGCTTATGGCCTTCATGTTTTCCTTCTATCAGTATTTTTTGCATGCACTTCTTCGCTTACTCTTGGGAAGTCTTGGCTTGACTACATTGGCGGTACTCTAGATCCTGATCATATCGAAATCAGATTTCCTATGCCCTTTGGTCATGTTTTTATTTGTAATTATTCATTTTTGGCTATTCACAAAATCTTACTCATTTCAGTATGAACATGGTTGTCCATTACCACCTTTCAATGACAAAGAATACACAATGTGGTCATACATGATCTACACCGCAATGAAACTTTGCGTGATCAACGCCATCCTATCGCTTACTAGGTATCTCGCGCATCTTCTTTTGAATTTAACCATGACAACGATGATCTTTTAGACGATGTTACTTGATTCTTATTCACATCATACACTTGGGGGCATCACGCTTATCTTCCCCATCTAGCATTATCGAGTGTCTCTTCTTTCTATTATCTCAATTTAGGATCCACATTTAGTCTTTTGCACACATCCTACACATCCTAATACACTTGTATCATCATTACCCTATGATGCACTCTTGTGTTATGGTTCACACTTGATTGTTAAGGGCATACTACATCAATGAACCTCACATCATACACACGACACATATCACACTCTACGCATTCACGACACATCTTTCTAGCACACATTCATCACAACACATTACTTGATGACGCACTTTAGTTCCACGGTTCATACTTGAATGTTGAGGGTTTAAATCTGAAATCAACCTCAAGACACTCATTACTCTCTCTACGCTCTATGCTTTATTGATCGGATCTTTCTAGTGCACACTATCAAACCATTTCTCGATGACACACTCTAGTTCCATGGTTCATACTTGATTTGCTTGAGGCTAAAATCTGAAATGAACCTCACCACATTCACTCTCTACGCTACATACTTCATTGATCTATCTTTCTAGTGCACATTGTTCAAACCATTTCCGATGATGCACTCTAGTTCCATGGTTCATAATCGACTTCCGAGGGTCTAAAATATGAAATAAACCTCACCACATTCACTCTCTAAGATACATACTTCATTGATATATCTTTCTAGCACACACTATTCAAACCATTTCCCGATGATGCACTCTTGTTCTATGGTTCATTCTTGATTGTTGAGGGGTATTTATAAATGAACCTCATCTCATACATACTCATACACATCCACTCGGGGTCATGATGCCCTTATAACTCACATTGCATATCATACCATCTCACTAACTCACCGCATACTACATATCTCTTGTTAGACATACTTTTGCTTGCTTATACTAGTTACATGTACACTTTGTTTTCATGCTAGAAAAATGTTTTGTATGTCATTATATTTCTATATATACACATATGCATTCACTTGCCTTCTAGTTGTGAATGTAGACTTCTTACAGATCTTTACACACAACACAAATGTTTGGCACTATACCTCTTACTAGTCCCACAACGACTCTTGGGGCATCTACTTTCGTACACATCACAGGTGTTATTGTTTCATTCTATAGTACTTTCTATTCTCACTGGTGCACTACTCTATATCGGAACATATATGTTTTGACATACTTTTTATCTTTCTAACATGCTAATGGGTGCTTCATGTGCAACATTTTCTTTGCAAACTATTTGCTACCATGGTTGTCGACACTTTGATTGCTACTATTTGTCATTGTTTTCCATTGTTTGCGGGCATTGCCCTTTGTCTTGTGTGCGCACTTTGTATGCTTTTGACCGCTTCGGTCCTAATTGTCTTGTGACATTGTGAGCAATGTCCCATGTTTGAAACCCGCTTTTTGCAGTCTACATTGTCTTCTTGCTTGCTAGATTACATGTTGTCTACTATTTATGTATTTGTCTTGATTACATTAACACATGTTTCAACGACTTTGTTTGCATGTGCATTGGTTTCTACCATGCACATTTCCCCCTCAGAGTATCATTTTCAGATCAACGTCCGGTCCTCTCCTTTAGGCCACATCCTCCTAGCGATGTCGCATGCACCCAAAATGAGGGGGCATACATTGGGTGAGTCAATCACCTCATTCAAGAGTACATAGTCAAAGTTCGAGACTCCGCACATTGTAGGAACAACACAGCTACATTCTGAAAAGGGCTCAAGATCTAACTTTGGTCCTCCGCACAACACAGACGCCATCATCCAACTCTAGACACTAGCGCCTGGGTGCTTCTGACCCTTCCTGAGCACCTATGACCAGGGGACAATTATAGAGTTTTTATCATATCAACACAATGTTCGATGAGTTTAAACAATGGTTTCAATAGAACATACATAGTCCTCCAATAATCAACATGCATGATTTCTCCTTTTTCTATTTTGTGTTGGATCAAATTGGATCAAGCTAAAACAAAGCAAGATCACACCATCTGTAGTGGTATATAAATCGTCAGGAAGCATTCAAGGTTGGAGAATAAAACTAGACCTTTCTCCCCAACACTTCTTCTATTATGGTGTGAGATCACCCAAAAAACCCGCACTTGGCGTGAGATAGCCCAAAAAACTCATTCTTCATGTGAGGTCACCCAAAAACTTGTTTTTCTACAATGTTTCAGGACACTTTCTATCCTTTTCACTCGTCATAGATTAGGTGCACATGTTCCTTTTCACATTTTTACATACTTTTTACATACTTAGATCAATTTTTTCACATATACATGACTTTGACTACTGCTTCTCTCTTCTTTTACAGGTTTTATCCTTAATACACAAAAACAAACAACCCTTCATCAAGTGACAATGACAACAGTACAAAAAAATGGTGCAAACCATTACGCTTTTCACCCCTAGGGTCACTTCCTCTTTCCTAACATAGCTTCCATGCTTCATTTTTATCATTCCACGATTTTTATTATCTCCTCAAAGATGCTTTTGCCATCAATCTACATGGTTATCAAGTACGCATATCTTATCTACTTTATGTTATTGAGTATTCACTCAACAACATAAAGTGGGGAAAATATAGACACTAAATCACACACTTTGGGTACATTTCTAGGTCCTAGTCACATACTACTATTCATATGATTCCTAAGTGAGAAAACTAGAAACCCATGTACTATTTTTAGCCTTTTATCTATGTTTCATGTCTTGTTTATGGCCTCTTACACCCTACATCCCAATTGATACTTTTATGCTTTATCTTTTATGATTCTGACAACAACACCTAGCCATGATGCCAACGCCTGTGCACCCTTGTCCCCTCTGGGTGCCCCCGACCTCTTTGTACTTTACTCATTCCTTTTGGGAAACTTTTATCTTTTGGGCATCTTATTTTCTTATGGGCTAGCCTTCTAGTTGTTAATTACGAAATTCAAGCAAGGGAATCATATAAATATAAAGCTATATGACCATAATAAAGGACTAAGCTCTAAGCATCTATTAATATCACCTAAGGTTGCATCTAAAGGAATTTCAAGAGCATCAAAACATCCATCTAACTTCACTCAAGGGACAAGGGAATGTATTTTCTGCATACACACATAGGAGGGGAAGTTCATTTTTCCATCCACACATCTACTTACATTACTACATCTAGCTATTACTTGCTATTCAAGTGCATCTTGCATAAGAGCCACCTAGGGCATGATTCTTGCACACACACACAAGAACTACATGGAGTCTAAAATGTAGTGTAACACTCGGTCATAAGTTTACTTTGTCAATTGATTTCCGGGCTTAGTTCGACTCCCCATTTGCATCTTTTTCTTTTTAAGATTTGATGTGTTTTGGGGTTTTGCAGGATATCATTTGTTTTGTAGGTTATAGGTGAGCTTTGCGATCATAAAGGACATACAAACAACCAAAAATGAATATTAGCGAACATCTTGCAACACTACAAAAATCAATTTCGAGGTTTTGAGCAACATGGGCACCTGAACCAAGATCAAAGTGCCCGTGCGCGCTCCGACCCAATCCAGTGCCCCAATCCAACTTATTCGACAATTTTGTAATTTTCTATGAGTGGTTTTGACATATTCATCCTCATGCTCATTAGTCTTCAAGTTTGAAAAACTTCAGGATTAATTATGAAATAATTTAAGTGTTCTATTCCCTCTCTTGCACCTATGGTTTCAATTTTATCTAGCTTATTGCTTAGGTCGATATGTACTTATTTTTCATTATTTCTTTGTGACTCTGCAATTAGGGTTTTACAAATTTTAAATATTTGTTAAATCAGGTTTTTGCTTTCAAGTTTCAAGTTTTGTGGTGTTTTATATTAGTCAACTTTTTGTGTTTCCTTAGTTTTCAATTATGATATTTTGATTTATGGTTTTCAAGCATCAACTTGTTTTAAGGATTTCCTCATCGGCATTTTTTAGGTTTATGAGTTTTTAGTGTTTTTCCGTGTTTCATCTTTTTGGGGTTTTGGAGGCCTTCACATTCCAGGATTTATTTTTTTGTATTTCTAGTTTTAGGTTTTGAGTTTTGAGGGTACTTTGCATCCATCAATTTTTTGTGTTTTCAAAATTTTTAGGTTTAAGATTTTTTGGTTCGAAATTTTTTCGATTCACAATTTTCATATTTTGGGTTGTGGGTTTTCCTAATTTTGAAATTAGGTTTTTGAGGTTTAAAGTTTTAAAGGTTTTATATTTTTGTAGTTTCATGGTTTTCAAATTAAAGGATTTTACTTATAAAGTTTTATTTTTCATATTTTTAGTTGTTGGGATGTTCAATAAAGAACACATACTTTTGTGTTTTTAAGGATTCCTTGTTATAGTGTTTAATAATTTTAAGGTTTTTAGGATCAAATGTTATTCCAAGGTTCAAGTTTCAAGTTTTTAGTTTTGGGGTCTTTAGAATTCAAGATTCATTTTTTTGTTTATGGTTTCATGTTTCGGGTGCTTTAAATCAATTATATTTCTTTGTTTTTCACTCGATGTTTTCGAATTTAGGATTTTTTAAGTTCAAGGATTTCAAGATTTGGGTTTTGGAGTTTTCACGTTTGGGAATTCATATGTCAAGAATTTTGGGGCTTTTCAAGTTTCAAGGTTTGGGTTTTTGTGGATTATTATGTTTTTACGTTCGAGTATATTGTTTTTGGGCTTCTTCTTTTAGGTTTCAAGCTTTGAGGGTACTTTAACACAATCAATTCTTTGTGTTTCGTGGTTCTACAATTCAATTTTCTCATGTTCTAGGTTTTCAAGCATCAATGTGTTTTTAGGGTTCCCTCATTGAGAGATCATGAGTTTTATTTTTTTAGGATTTTTATGTTCAAATCTTTCAGGGTTCAAGTTTTAGGATTTTTGGTTTTCAAGGTCTTTGGGTTTCGAGTTTTGATTTTTGGGTCATTGTGTAGGTTTAACAAATGTTTATATCAATTTCCTTTTTATGTTTTCGTGGTCTTCGGGTTCACGATTTTGGGTTTAAGGTTTTTAAGCTTCATATTTTGGGGTTTTCAAATTTCAACATTTAAGTTTCAAATTTTTTTGGTTTCTAGCATTTGGGCTTTTGCGGTTATTGAGTTTAGGTTTTATTTTTTTATGGTTTTTCATTTTTCAGGGGTTTTAGGTTTTTGTCTTTCTAGTATCGAATTTCTACTTTTAGGTTTCGTGTTTTTGGGCACTTTATAAATCATTTTTTTATTTTAAAGGTTTTTTAGATTTGATATTTTTGAGTTCGAGGTTTTCCAATATCAAATTTCGTGGTTTCCAAGTTTTATGAATTAAAATTTAAGGTTTTTTAGGTTTTTAGGTTTGGGGCTTTTGATTTTTATATTTCATGTTTTTGAGTTTTCTAGGTTTTTAGGTTCAAGGATTTAAATTTTCACATTTCGAGATTCAAGTTTCAATCTTCAATATTTTTTAGGTTTTGGTTAAGTGATGTAGGAGCATTCAAGGGTTCACCGGCTATATGTAGACACAAAATATATGCACTTGGGTACATTTCTAGGTCCTAAAGCATGCTAATATATACATGATTCCTAAGCAAGAAAACTAATGGTTGACAACTCCTTTTGGCCTTTTTGCTTTATCTCGTCTTCTTTTTGGTTTTACACATCTTACAGCCCTATCGGAACTTAACTTATTTATCTTTTATGGCCTCAGACACTAGCGCCCAGTAAGGACACAAACCCCTAAGTGCTCTTGTCCATCCTGGGCACTCCTGACCCTCTATATCCTTTTCTCACCCTTTTGGGTCTCTTTTACTTTTTGGGCATCTTTTAATACTTTGGGTTGGCCTTTCAATTGTCAATTACGAAATTCAAACAAGGGAATCATATATATACTTACCAATTTCTCTAAAATCAGGGGCCAAACACTAGGCATTACATACTATCACCTAAGATTGCATTCAAAGACACAAGAGCATTACAAAGCATCCACCGAACACATCCATACACTAACAAGGATTGTATCACTCGCCTACACAACATAAGAAGGGAAGTTCATTTTATTCCATCTCACACATTTGCATACTTGGAGCATTCTAGATCTATCCCACTATCATAGTGCAACTTGCATAAGGGAAACCTAGGGCATCATTACACACACATTCACATAGAACTACATGGAGTCTAAAATGTAGTGAAACACTTGGTACTAAGTTCAATCTTCGGGTGACCGCCGATGTTAGTCCGAATCCACATTCTACATCTTTTTGTTAGATTTGATGTGGTTTATGGATATGTGCAACTATCTATCTATTTTACAGGTTACAGGTATGACCAATGACAATGGAGTGAAATCAAAGTGACAAACATAGACTAACAATGAAGATCATGGCCCTGAAAAATGTAGATCCCGAGTATTCACACGAGACACTAGCACCCAGAATGGACACTAGCACCCAGGCATTCCTGTCCTCCCATGGGCACTTCTGTCCTAGAAATTTATGAGTTCTTGAACTTTCACGGAACCTTGACAACATCGCTCCTAGTCTATTCTATCGCTTCCCAGTCCTAGATCATCTCCAATTTGCTCGAAATCAGCTACGCACCCTCTCTCTTCCTCTTTCTTGGGGTTTGACATTATTGCTTGCTTATTGCTTATGCACTACCGTATTTTACTTCTTGTATATCATTATTTATAGTACATTACTATGAAATTAAGATTTAATTCAATTTATATTAAATCATTTGGTGAACCCCACTCATGATCAAACACTTGGATCCTTATTTTTCCTATTCTATCGGATCTTCTTTCATGGCTCCTAAAATTCCTCAAATCTCCTTGCATGACTTACTTCAAATGCACCCACCTTGCAAATATGTTCTCCAAAAATCCCTAGATACTATGTACCTCCCTCGCAATACGCCACCTACATAAGTAAGTTCCATTTTCAATCATCTCTCCAACGACCCTAGCCTTCATGATACCATAACCAATCAGCCCATCTTTAATTCAATTCAAGCTTTACACCATTTATTTCAAGATAAATTTCAAGCTATGGAAACCACGATTACATCTCTCATAACTGAAATACAACATCTTAAGGATACTTCTCATACCCATGCTAGTTCTTCTTCTACATTTCATCATGATCCCATGTCTACTACATGTGCTCATACAAGTGAGGTCCAATTCTTACCACTATAATCACCTCTCAAGTTTTATCTAAATGCTAAACAACATGATATTCTTAATGAGCTCCTTAATCACCAGTTGATCAAATTTCCACCTACTCATTCCTACCCTCCTTATCGGCTTGCCAAATATAAAGGTCACCCATTTTGCAATTATCACAAAATTAATGGACATCATGAAAATGATTGCAATGCTTTAAAACAAAGAATTAGGAACCTTGAGCATCAAGGTTTTATTTCATTTTCTACACAACATTATACTACATGCTCATCTCCAATTGCTAAATCCCATTGGGCTCCCAAATCTGATCCCTCTATGTCTAATGAGCATCATGCCATAATTACTAATGTTCCTTCTTTGGTAAGTCAAGAGCCACCTATCCAACCCAATGTCATACCACCTTTAAAAATACTTACCCCATTACCTCCTCATATCAAGTCCTCTATAGTATTACCAATTCCAAATAAGAAACCACCTTTAAAAATACTTACCCCATCACCTCCTCCTATTAAGTCCTCTACAACATTACCAATTCTAAATAAGCAACCACCTTTAAAAATACTTACCCCATTACCTCCTCCTATCAAGTCATCTACGACGTTACCAATTCCACATAAGCAACCACCTATCCAACCCAATACCATACCACGTTTAAAAATATTTACCCCATTACCTCCTCCTACCAAGTCATCTCGCAACATTCCCAACTCCACTTAAGTAAATACCATCCATCAAGCACAACCAATTCCCTCATCATAAGCTCGATCCGGCACCAAATTCCTTCTTACAACCAAGCTAATACTTATGACACATTCCAAACTCTCAACATCGCATTATCTCTCTTACATCATCAAATAGATCTCCATCACTAGAAAAATTTGGGGGCTTCACACTTTCTCCCTCTTTCCATCACTATTAGTTGTCTCTAGTGTCTACTACTACACTTTACACTCTGCACTTCATATCTAATCTTTCTAAGCACTCTTATAATCTTTGGTACACACATTCTACCATCATTACCCGATGACACACTCTAGTTCTATGGTTCACTCTTGAATATTGAGGGCCCAATTCTTAAATGAACCCCACATCACCCACACTTCATGCTCAATGCTTCACGATATATCTTTTCTAGCATCTCCTCACACCCAATGCACTCATTATCTGATGATGCACTCTAGTGCTACGGTTCACACTTGACTGTTGAGGGCCTAATTCTTAAATGAACTTCACATCACCTACACTTCATGCTCAAGGTGCTTCACGATCATCTTTTCTAGCATCTACTCTCACACACCACCTTTATTTCCCGATGACACACTCTTGGTCTATGGTTCATTCTTGACTGTTGAGGGGGCATTTCTAAATAAGCCTCATCTCATACACATCTATTGGGGGCCAATGCTATTCCTACCATCTTCACACATTGCATATCACACTATCACACTCACACAACCTTTACATATATTTGTTTCATTTACTCTTGTTAGCTTATTCTACTTACACGTTACACTTTATTTTTCATGCTAATTAGATTCTTAGTATGTCAATATATTTTTATATACACACATGCATGTTCACTTTGTATATTGAAGTGAATGTAGGACTTTTACATATTTTCAAATGATGCATGATACTCGACACCGCTCTTTACCAGTCCCACCGAGGCTCCTAGGGGCATCTACCTTTGTCACTCTCCTACCACACCACATAAGCTCTATCATTTCAAGTACTTACTACTTTTAGTCACTATCACCTACTTTTTGTTGATCTATACATGCTTTGAAATATTACTTATCTTTCTAACATACTAATGGGTGCTTCATGTGTAGCATTTTCCTTACAGGATCAATACAACCATGGTTATATGTCACTCTTTGCTTGCTATTGTTTTTAGGCTATGCCCTATGTCTTGTTTGATCTTTTTTTCTTATGGCCGCTTTGGCCTTGATTGTCTTGTGACATTGTGAACGATGTCCCATGTATGAAACCCACTTTTTGTGGTCCATCTTGTCTTCCTACTTGCTTGTTACATTGTCTTATCTTACATGCTAGCTACTTTTACTACTAACACTTTCTACTAGCCTATCTTATTTACACGTGCCTTGGTTTCTACCATGCACATCCCCTACCCCCGCACATACACGTGTCTTGGTTTCTACCATGCACATCCACGTGTCTTGGTATCTTTTAATTTTTGGGCATATTTCAATACTTTGGGTTGGCCTTTCAGTTGTCAATTATGAAATTCAAACAAGGGAATCATATATATACTTAATTATTGCTCTCAAATAAGGGGCCAAACACTAAGCATTACATATTATCACCTAAGCTTGCATTCAAAGGAACAAGAGCATTACAAAGCATCCATATAGCACATCCATACAAGGGACAAGGGCTGCATCACTCTGCATACACAACATAGGAGGGGAAGTTCATTCTATTCCATCTCACACATTTGCATATTTGGAGCATTCTAGATCTATCCTGCTATCATAGTTTAACTTGTACAACAAAAACCTAGGAATCATTACACACACATTCACACAAAAGTACATGTAGTCTGAAATGTTGTACAACACTCAACACTAAGTTCACTCTTTGGGTGACCTCTGGGGTCATTCCAACTCCACATTCTGCATATTTTTATTAGATTTGATGTGGTTTATGGACATGTACATCTAGCTATCCATTTTACAAGTTACAGGTATGACTGGAGACATTGGAGCTAAATCAAAGTGACAAATAAAGACTAATAGAGAAGATCCTCTAGCCCCGAAAAAAGTAGATCCCGAGTATTCACATAGACACTAGCGCTGAGCAATCTTGTCCTCCCCGTGGGTGCTTCTATCCTGCACATTTATGAGTTCTTAAACTTCCATGGATCCTCGACGATGCTCCTCCCAAGATATTCCAACAGCTTCCCAGTCAAATCATCTCCAATTTTCTCGAAAATCAGCTAATTCACCCTCTCTCTTCCTCTTGCTCAGTGGTTTTACTTTATTGCTTGCTTATATATTGTGCACTATTGTATTTTAATTCTTGTATATCATTAGTTACAATACCTTACTTTGAAATTAAAATTTAATTCAATTTATGTTAAATCATTATCTTATATCAACAAAAAATATGGTTAGTCAATGTTTGCATCTTGTATGCAATTTGTGATGTTTGTGGGCTACACAGTGATGAAATGTGTTATTGGTGGACAACATAGTACTGTGTTGCGTTTAGAGAGTGCATAAGTTTATTACACAATGTTATCATAGTGGTAGTTCTACTCCATATTATCAATTCTATTGCACAGTCCGTATAATATGTTGGAGGTCTTATGAGCAAGGGAAGATGTTGTAGAACACTAAACATGCCACAAAACATTAAAATTTTACATATGAAGCCGTGTGATATTATATATTTGATTGGAATATGTGAAGCATTGAAAAATTAGTATTTGCGACAAATCTCGAAAAGGATGACTAATTCATGTAATGGGTCCTTTGGACCATAATTTCGTATTAGTTACAAGTTGTGGAATTTAATGGCTTTATAAACAAATCCCAATTGCCTTAAAGAGTCGGGCTCTAGAGGTGCTAAGGCATGGAGTAACTCAAAGCAGAGTAGGAGTGGGAGATTAAGGCTCAAAGTAGAGTGTCTTCGAGTTGGAAGCTCTCTTTGATGTAGAGACTTGTACAATAGTCAGAATTCTTGTAAGAAAAATTGTGATGTTGTGCGTCCCACATTTGATCTAAGTTATAAGGTTATATCTTTGGTGATTGATATCTATTGTTGCTTAACCTATTTAATATAATATCTATTGTTAAACATGATGTTGAGTTGAGTTTATTGTTCTTAAGTGTAATTTTGCATTGTAATTTTGTAAGAAAAAGTGGGAAGGTTGTTCCTTGATGGAACACCTCATACCCATCTAAATTATTTGGTATCGAGCAAGTCAAAATATGGGAGTTGGGATTTGATTTTTGGATCTTACTGCAAGGTGGGTATAGAACATGGGAGAGCTAGAAAAGGTCGGTGTAGGTTCACAAAGAGTGTGATAATAGATCTAATCTCCGGGAAATAATATGTCACCTAGAAGGACGTGGAAAGAATTTTTGTGTTGAATAACATAGTTGGAAGGCTTGGGGATATTATAGAGATGTTACGGCATAATACATGCCAAGTTAAAGGTAGTGGAATAATATCGCACAAGAGGATTCATTTCAAGGGATGATATGAATGATCTAAAAGAAGAAGGAATACCATAAAGGGAACCTAAAGGTAATGCGTAAAGAGTTGTTCTAGCATCAAAAGTCATGGATAACACAAAGGGTAGGTTGTTGAAAGCTATACCAAGTATTAGTAGATGAGTGTGAATGGAAGTTCCTTATTTTTCAAGGATGTTGGATGTGGAAGAGCTTATTGATTGGGTTACGAAGATAAAGGAGTATTTTAAATTTGATGATATATTGATGAAGAACAAAAGGTGAACATCACACAAATTAAGTTGCAAAGGTCATGTGGCGTTATGGTGGAAGGAATTTCAATTGGAGTGCAATAGGAAAGGAAAAGATAAGATTATAAAATGGGAACGCATGACCGTGAATCAAAAGGAAATATCTACCTAAATATTATGAGATAGATTTGTTGAAGAAGTTACAAATTTTTTTGCTGAGAATGAGTTGATTGTGAAGGAGTACAACATGAAGTTTTATAAGGTCATAATTCAATCTAGTCGTAATAAAATAGATCAAGCGAAAGTGGTATGCTATATTAATGGACTATAGTGGATGATCCAAAATGATACCAGCTTTAATAAAGATACATACAATGGAAGAAACATACTAGTATTCCCTTAAGATATAAGAGAATTTGGTGTGAAAAAATAATACACAAAAGAATAGATAAAGACCATAAGGTGAAAAAGATAATGACACCCGAGAAAATAGATGAAGAGTGCACGAGAATTGTGTAAGAGATAACAAAAAAAAAAGAAAAGCTAATTTGATGAGAAGAAGAGTTGGAGGTGGAATATTCGTTAAATATGTTTTTGATGTGGTGAAGTAGGGCATAAAGCTTACTAGTGTCTGTAGAAGGATGGTGTAAAGAGGAAGGGTGAAAGTGAACACATTGCACATGAAGAATAAAGTGATGCGATAGAAGAATAACCTAAAGTAATGGAATCCATGATAATAGAAATGAATGTCTTGGAAATTGCATACGAGAGGAAAGAGTTGTGATATGAGAGGCAACATATATTTTGTATGAGGTGTAAGACTAAAGGGAAGTGTCACATAGTGGTGGTCAATATAAGAAGTATAGACAATTTGGTGTATGTGGAGACGATATGAAAGGTGATATTGGAAAACAAGCTAAATCCAAGTCCTTAAGTCAGTAATTTGATTGATAAAGAAAACAAGCATGAGTTGACAAGAACAATGAAAGGTGGATATGAAGATTGGCTGATTCAAGGATCAAATTGTATGTGATATTTATCTGATATATGCATGTTATGTATTTTGGAAATACCTTGGTAGTTTGTTAAGGAGATGTTGTATAATGTAAGAGAAACTATTGTGATGATGCAAAAGGATGGAAAAATTATATTCTCAAGCTATCGAGAGAGGAGGATGAAGGAAATCACATGAGACACACGGTGCACAAGGGTAGAAAAAGAACATACATATTAATGTGAAGTGATAACAGGGTATATGCAAGGTTATAGAGAACGTGGGTGAAAGGAGGAGACAAAATAACTAGGGAGAAGTATACAAGAGTGTGGGAGGATACCACATAGAATAAGGTACATTTTTTTTTCTATAAACAATGCACATGGATATTGTGTAGGGAAATAAGTACAAATAAGGAAAGTTGTGTGCCATGCAAAGTTGAGAAATAAGCATGAAGCTAATGAAATCTGACGTGTAGAAGATTTGAACCAAATTTGAGGGGGTAGTTTACAACCCAATTTCTCGCTAGTAGTTGAAAGATGGGTAAATCTCGTCACAGACAAACACACCACATCCTTATTAGAAGAATGTAAGGGTAGTTCTACCACTCAAATTACGAATGTGAGCACCATGCTCACATTTTTTCTTATCTAGGGTGTATGATGCAAAGAAACATCCAGTTCATATGTTATTCTCAGTATAAATAATAGATTTAGTCGAGTGTTTGCATTTTATATGTACTTTTATATGTTTTTGGGCTATCTTCTTTGATGAAATATGCTATTGATGGATCATGAATTACTATGTCATGTTTGGAGAGTATGCAAGATTATTACATAATGTTAACATAATGCATATTTCCACTATACGATGTCGTCTATTACACAATCCACATAATTATTAGAGGTTTCATAAGTAAGTGCGAGATGATGTAGAACACTAAAGACATTGTGCAATACCACAAGTCTACATTTGAAACTTTGTAGGATATTATGAATATGATTAGAAACTACACATTATTAAATAAAGAGCATTTAAAGATGCAAAAATTGGAAAGGCCGAATCTATCATTTAATGGGTCCTCTATTACAAATTGGACCATTTAGACCATAATATCATATTAGTTATCAAGTTGTGTCACTTAGTGGCTATATAAATAAATTCTAATTTCCTTAAGTAGGGACTTATTCTTTGGGGGTGCTAAGTCATGGAGTAATGGATAGAGCAAAGTGGGGTTGTGAGCTTAATGATCAAAGTAGAGTGTATTAGAGTTAGAAGATTTCTTCCATACATAGACTTATGTGCATGTTTGGATGGTTGTAAGGGACATTGTGGCATCACATGTATGTGGGATTGATAAGATTTGTAAGGTTTTATCATTGGCGATTAGTCTTTACTGTTGTGTACTATATTTAATATAATATTTGTTGTTAAATATGACGTTGAGTTGAGTTTCTTGTCTTTAAGTGTAATTTTGTTGCAGACTATGTAGGTAGACACAAGAAGGTTGTTCCTATGGGAACACCTCATACTCGCCTACATCATTTAGTGTTTCGAGGCATTTTAAATCATTGTACTTATTGTGTTTTCCAAGTTTCCTCATTTGGGAGGCTCAAAGTTTTTAGGATTTTTAGGTTCAATTCTTTTAGGATTCAAGTTTTTTTAGGGTTTTGAGTTTTGAGTTTTGGGCTTTCTAAGTTATGGGATTTTTATGGGGTTTTCTTATTTTGAAATTTCAAGATTCTATTTTTACATTTTTTTGGTTTCTAGCTTCGGTTTCATATTATATGTTTTAGGTTGCAGGTGGTCATTAAATTTTGGGTTTAGGGGTTTTAAGCTTCAGTATTTTTGTATTTCTAATTTGGGTTTTTGGGTTTTGAATAGGATAGTTAGTTTTATATCAATCTATTTTATGTGTTATTGGGCTTTTTAGTTTCAAGATTAATAAAACATTTTTGGTTTTGAACATGATAAACACATTTAGTATCAAATCAATTTTTACGTTAGTAGCTTTTCGTATTCAAGATTTTTAATTTTTGGGTTTATGGATTCTTGGGTTTACACCTCCAAGTTTCCAATAAGATAGGTATGCTTTCTAAAATTCTACTTTTTATGTTCTCTGGATTTTTCTTGTTTGTAGCTTTTAGATAATTAATGTTTTGGGTTTTGGTCTCTAAGTTTCAATTTTCACATTTTGAGTTTTTGGTCTTAGGAATTTTGAATTTAGCTACTTTTGTATTTCATTGTTTACATGTAACATATTATGATTTTAGAAAAACTACTATAATCCCATGAAAAAAAAAAAGTTTTATTCTAAGAACTTGAAGAGAGAAAAATCAACACTATTTGAGCAATCACAAACTAGATTCAAATGTTTATCATTGTTTTAATATATATATATATATATATATTATATATATATATATATATATATATATATATATATATATAAGTTGTATCAAGCGATATATCGTCATGATGTTTCGTTGGTTCATATTTTAACCCTTATCAAAATTTTAATTTGTTCTTGACATGGCCATGAATCAACAAAAGTACCCTTGTCTATCATAATGTCTACCAAAAAATTATTTGTAACTTAAATTTGATGTTTATTTGACCATCACTTAAGATATTTTCTCTTCCCATGTAGAAGTCAAATGGAAAATAGCAATATCTCCACTAGAATATAGATTGGGCCCATTTTTTAAAATATCATTTTTCAGGACCAACCCATTAATGTAGCTAGATTAATGACATTTGTCACTACTACATATTACTTTAACTAAGAATGTTATGGAATCATTACTTAATGTGGCATGGGAAAATTTAAGAATTTAAGAGGGAAATATTTAAATTGATATTAATAGGTGAACATATAAAAGTATTTTAAGATATATCTAACCTACCTTGTATTAATGAAATTTGAACATGAATTCTAACAATAAAAATCACTTTTGATAAGCTTTGAACTTGAATTTGATTTGAAATGGATTTTATGAGTTTTTCCATTGTGTATACGACTCTTTAAATTACTACGATCTTTTGTTGTGGGGATATCTGGAAATATAGTCTTGTTTAACTTACTTAGAGCCAAAACTTAGAAACATAAATAAAAAGTTACCTTTTCCCATTTGAGAAACATATGTTGCTACACATTTTATAATATATTATTGTACATCTTAGGATGTTGTATATGCAGAAATTCACAAAACAATCGTGAGAGATTTTGTAAATTACATGTTATTAAGTTGTTGTGTGCATCACCTTATCAGTATGTTATAGTTTTGTTGTAAAGAATCTTTTGAAATATATGTTTTAATATTAAGGTTATATAGTTGTGTTTGTCCCTTTCGTGCATCTTCAAATAATCTTACTTTCAAATCTATTCATAACTATAATGATTTCTAAATGTTCCTTTCATATTATGTTCCCAATGTTGTCATTGATGCAATTTTTTAAAATTATTGTTTGAGTTTGATACTAACAACTCCATTTCTAGATTAAAAACATATTTTTTTTGTATTTTTTGTTTTAAATCGGTACGTAGGGGAATCGACTTCGTCAATGACATGATTCGTTGTGTGCTAAGGAGTCCACTCCCCTATGAGTCCACTTTGAAACACCCCAAGTCGTGCATCAAAGTGTTTAATGACAAGGTTTTTAAAACTCCTGTCTAAGAGAAAGAAAACTCCTGTTAGTGTGGAATCACAACACCCCCAAATGGCCCAGTGTGAAGTGGGGCATTCGGTGTGATTGCACAACATGGGACCATATCTCAAGTTGTGGGACTTGCAAACTTGAGATGGACCTCCGGAGAAAGCCGGTTCTTGCTTCCTAATCTACTTGCCACAAGCTACTCCAGTGCAGGAAAAATCTATTCAATCCTAATCTAACCATTCCAAGGGGGAAGAGAGAGAGAGAGAGAGGGTGAAAGAGCCTACACTAAGTGGTGATACACCATAAAAGGAAGTGGTTGAATCACAGACCCGACCACCTGAAGTGGAGAGAGGTGAGCAGAGGAGAGGGTGGACAGAATGCACCATGGACCAGAGATAGATTTCACACAGAACACCACTTCAAAACCCATTAAACATAGCTCCCAAGACTTGCAATGAACATCAGAATATGCACAGTATACCCTACAACGATGAGAGGTAAGAAGACAAAATAAGCCAAGGATGGACAGATGCATCACGAAATAGATTTTATTACTCCAAAATGTTACACATGTGCATCATCAATGGGTAAGAGGCAATAAAACACCATTACAGAGCCATGGGAGGAGGCTTAGACTCCACGTTCTACCCTAAGGAAGAAAGAGATAGGGGGCGGAGGAGAAACACTGACCAACCCTTTGAATATACCCCTTCATTACAATATATAGGAAGAATAAGAGAGAGAAGAGAGAAGAATTAGAATCCTACTTCAACCACCTAGAGATACACATTGAATCCTACTTTGAAAGCTCAACCACCATCAATCAATGCCTTTCTCAAATCTGCCCCAAATCTATCATGTCTGGTTCCTGAAGGATCAAATCAAATAAGATATGGTAGTTGGAGAAATCGGGCTCTGTATTAATGGCTTGGAATATGTTTTCCCATTTTTCACCCACCAAATCCTATTAAGAATGATATTTTATGTTTCCATGGCGTAGAGGGTGTCGAGACGTTTCCAAAAAGTCTTCTCTGCCCAAATATGAGTCTCCAGTCAAAAGATATGGCCATTTGAATATTTAGATCGCGGGCGTGCAATATTTTAAAGAGTTTGTCCATACAGGGTCCACATGGTGGCCTCCACGTGCTCCTTAGGCTTCTTTGTATTTTTCCTGAGTCTCTTTGCTTGGTGGGGCCAAAAGTATGACCTTGGACACATGGTAGCCTGACGCTTGTTTGGAAACCCGCCCCAAATTTTACCTATGAAATAGCGCCGTGTTGACACTTGGCTCCCTCCACTGGCTTGCCTCTCCTTGACTATTCAACCCTCGACTTTGTCCCTTTTTAGACTCTGAGACACATGGAAGGACCGCACTCATTTGAAAACCTGCTCAGGATTTTACCTTTGAAGGAGCGTTGTGTTGACACTTAGCGCCTTCCGTCTGCACTCTATACTTAGTCATTTTGGGGCCGCTCTCCTTTTTGACCTCTATTGACCATTTCTATGTGGAGGGTTGGCACAAGTTTGAGTCTCTGGCACTGGATCTCGACTTTTGAATGTGCACTTTGTTAAGACACTTGCACCCTCTGCTAAGTCGAAGACTTTTCAACGGCCGGTGTAACTTTTTGGGGCTCTAGACGCGTGGAAGCTTGGCGCTCGTTTGGGTCTGCCCCTTTGGATTTAATCTTTGGAGGTGCACCGTTTGGACACTTGGCTCCCTCCACTGTCTCCTCCATAATTTGTTATTTTTGGGCCTGTTCAACCATTTGCGAATCCTGAAGACTTCGAATCTTGCCTGCTTTCTTTTCCTTTGAGCTTCGGTTCTTTTGACACTCGCTCGACCTCCTACCCGACCATGTTATTCCATTTCCGAGCCCGCTTGTAATCTTTCTGGATTTGAAGCATGGGTTTGCTCGACAGATCCATTTCTTGAATTTCTTCTTGCACGGGGTCATTTGATCTTTTGCAGGCCTTGCCACTCCATTGTAGAGTTCCTCTGTTTCCTGATTGTAGGATTTGAATGTGAATTCTCTGGCTTCTTCTTGTGTGGGGTCGTGGCTGATCAATTTTGCCGGGGAAAATATGGATAACAACTCCTTTCTTAGCTCTTGTTCATGCATATTATGCACACTTAACTCCTTGTCCCCGGTCCCCTCCACACCCCCCACAAAGAAGAAAAAAATGGTTTTTTTACGGATGTAGTAGCTTCCTCCCTTTTTTGACATAGTGCTTGTTTTTACCTCGTCATCTTGTCATAATGAAGACAAGAAGCACAATTAACACCACCCCAATCGGTGTGAAACTCATTAAGCCCCACCTACAAATGGAAGAACAATTTAAAAGGATTTAATTTGTTGTTAATGTTTTACATTGTAGGAAACCAAAACCAATAATAACATAATGGTCCGAGATCACCGCACTTGTTTCTTGCATGCCCGTTGTACCTTTCCAAGTTCGTGTGGTTGGCCCCTATTCATGAGGATTTGGACCGACATATGATTCCATAGAAGATGTAGTGAAATATGAGCCTCCACACAAATTAAAGAAGATGGGTGTTATGAATAAAGTGGTCACATTTTGAAAAAAGCCATAAAAATAATTACACGTGCAAAACAACAAAAGAATTGAAAAAAACTTGTAATTACCTCTTTCATTTAGTTTGTAGAAACAAAATTATAGTCATGTAATATTTCAAGCTATAAAGTTATCAAACGTTTGTGGCCAAAAGTTTTTTTGTTGGCTAAGTCTTCATATGTTATATTTATCTTCGATTATGTTTTTATTAGATAGGGTAAAAATAGGGATCGGCTCCTAGAGGCTAGTACAAGAAAGATAACAATGTGAAAGCTCACAGACAGAAACAAAAAGAGGAACATGACCAAAAAGGGTTAAACAAGCTTAACCCCAAGACAAAAAGGTCCGAAACCCAACCAATGAGAGAAACATAAACTACATAACTAAACCAAAAACAGAGACAGTTCGCCAAAAACCTCCTAAAGTTCAGGAGCAACACCATTAATTTTTCTTTTGATTCTTAGAGGGTTTGGCCTCCATGGTCTCAGTCTCCTTGCTGTGCTCGAGCTGTAGCTTCTTCTGAGGTGGCTCCTCCTCTTCATCTCCCATAACATCCTCCTCTGTCTCGTCCTCGTCCTCCTCTTCTTCATCAAAGCTGGTGACCTTAGAATATTTTATTTTCCTCTGCTCCTCTTCAACCGCTTCCAAACGAACCCTCATATCCCGAACAAGTTTATCTAGACCATTGATTTCCCCCTAATATTCTTCTGGGCCATGCAAATTTGTTTGGTGGCTTCGATGTTGTCAATCATACCATTCCTAACCACCAAATTCGCCTCCTCCATGACCTAAACCATAGTCTCCAAGTACTGCACTTTTTTCTTCAAGTCCTCGTGGCTTTGCTCAACTTTCGAGATCATTTTGCCTTTACCTTTTGAGGACCCAACTTCTTGACTCTCCAATCCCACCACATTCTTCCCCTCCTCACCTCTGTTATGGCCCAATTTTCCTCACACATCTTAGTAAAACATTCATCCAGAGTGATATCCTCCTTCGCCTTGGTTAGGGGCATGGGTTTTTCGCACAGGTTTACCATTTTGAAACAAAAGGAGAATGAGCCCCTCATGAATAGGGGTATCCACCTTACCCCGCTAAAAATATTTCACAGAGGTAGTCAAAGACATGAACAAAAAGAAAGGGATACTTAACATTTTCTTGTGCCTGAACATATTCAGGAGAGATAAGTGATGAGTGTAAATCTTACGATACTTTCCTTCCAAAGTTAAATACTTCATAATGTGAAGGAAAACCTCCCTCCACACACTAGGGATGTAGGACCGAGAAATTCCATTAGTGAAGTAATGCACCTTTTCCTTGCCAACGAAAAGGTGTTAATTTCATGCTCACGTCTATTCCTGTCCTTAAATTTTTTCAGGCCATCCATATCCATACCAATAATCTGGGCAATGGATTTCTCTAAGGTCTCAATTTGCATACCCCTGACCATCACCTTACCATCCTTCAATTTCAAACCAAACTCCTTGGTTAACGGTGATCACACCCTTGCTGACTTTGTGATATACTTTCTGAATCCCCCAACCCGGAGCATGTGCCACATAGAAGGGTTGTCCACAATATTGCCATGGCTAGATGGTTCCACCCTAACTCTATCTCCTCCCATGGTTGCCAAAATATTTTCTAGAATCCCAACCAAATAGTTCTTGTAAATTTTGGTGTTAAAATGACCTTTCCAAAGTGAAATAAAGCCAAACACGAGCTTGTTGTTTTGAAAAATGGGCCAATTTTCCTCACTCATGCGACGGTAGTGAAATTATTATGATTTTTCATGGTGTGTAATGTCATTAATTGGTGTGGGGATGATGTCACCTTTATGCCAGACTTTGAAATCATTATAATGTACCCCCTCATTAGCAAGCCTATCCGCACATGTGTTACCAAGGCGAGGAGTATGTTTGATGATGAAAGAATCAAAACCTTTAAGATGCTCCTTAATATAAAAATAATGTTACCCAAAGCCCAATTGTGGTAATTATCCTTTTTAATGGCATTGATAATGAGAAGAGAGTCCCCCTCTATTAAAATATATTTGATACCTCTTTCCTTAGCTAGGCTAACACCCTGAGCAGCGTGCGAGCCTCTGCCACATTGTTGCTTTGAATACCCAAAGGCCCAACATAGGAAAGGATCTAGTCACCTTCATGATCTTTGATAATGCCACCTCCCCCTACCATGCCAGGATTACCTTTTGAAGCCCCATCAAAATTAAGTTTGACCCTGCCTCTTTCCGGTTGGACCACTTGATATGAATAGAAGGAAAGACCACTTGAGGAGGGCTATAGGTGAACTGTTTGAGGACTTCCTCTTCCTTGCTAGAACAAGCCTTTTTAATCTTACCTTTGAAAAGTTTGGAATTTTCTTTAATAGAGGAAATCAAACAAGCACTGACCTTTCTAATGTTAGCTTTCGATTTCTAAAGATGAGGGCATTCCTTTCCTTCCATAAGCACTAGAAGAAATGGGGAAGGGCCATCTTCCAAGCAAAGCAATAAGAAAGGGAAACCTGAAAGGGCATTCCCATTGCAAACAACAATCCTCAATGGAATTAGGAAGAATCCACTTGCACTTGGAACAAATCCATCACCTTAGTTAAGACCACTTGAGAGAAGGGGCATGAGATGAAAAGGTGGTTGACACTTTCCTCCTCTCTGTTACAAAGGACACACCTGTTAGGTAAAACCATTCCCCATTTCCTCAAGTTATCAACAGTGAGGATTTTGTTTTACTTTAGGTAGAAGATATTTCACCCAAAGTCTACCCCAATAGTCCTTTTGGATAGAATCCTTGAAATTAAGGTAGTAGGAAGATTTAACGAATAATTTCCCGAGTCCTCTTCCTTCCAAAAATAGAGTCTTCGATTATGTGACCTATTTTTCACAGCCATTTATAATGTTATGCCAATAAATATGACATACAAAAATAAAAAACAATTTGTAAGTCCAGGTTCATATTTGGTTATTATTGTTTTGTGCTTCTAAATTTGTAAAAATAAAAAAATGGTATAGTTGCTTAATAAAGTTTTTGTTCTTGTATTTTAAAATGAAGTATAAAAGGTAACATTTAATTTTTATCAATCCACGTTTGTATTACAATAACAAATATGAAAACCCAAATAACCTTTTCTAAGTCACTGCCCTTGGTTTGTTATTCTTGATTTATGCTTCTCTAACTAGATATAAACCGTTTCTTTATTAATCTCTCGCACTTTTTTGTTGTACCCACACTCATACAATTTTTTTCTTGCCTCATTCATGTTCTACCTATTCAAAATAATTGGCTTTCTACCTTGTACTATTAATAAGTTATGTGCCTCAAAAGTTTTGGTTCTTTCATGTGCGTACCTTTATTTTTATGTTATGTCCTTCTAATAGAACAAGTTTTGCTTGTCAATGCCTTGTGTTCATTTGGATGTAAAGAAACTTATTTTGTTGACTGTCTCTTATGAAGTTGTGTTTGAAATTCCTTTTTCCCTACTACTCGTTTGTAATGAAAAAATATACAATTGCTAATAATTTATTTCCCCCTTATGCAATTGTAAATGTATTTCCACACATACATACTCCTTTAATTGATTGTCATTGATTTCATATTTATGTATGTAGAGTATTTATGCAAAAATCCACCACATTTAATACCTTGTCCCTTTCATGGATGCAAATTTGACACCGGGGGGTGTCAATCATTTGATTGAAGGTTTCTTTGATGTTGAACCTATATTTCAACTAATGAACTTGTGTCATGTTCCCTCTTTATGAAATGCTAAACTCCAACATCGCATTGACCTTTCGGATGGAGTTCACTTTCAAATTGATCTACTTCCCTCCAAATTTGGAACCCATGTTTCAAACGAGGCATTGAAAGAAGGATCCATTGTGCACTTGTGCAAATCCCTCAAAGAAATGATCAAACACGAGTCACATGATTTTGTCCCTCTCCCAATAATAATGTATTTTACTCTCCTTTACTATTTTTAACTTCCTTTGTCCTCCTATTTTCCCTGAATACGGGAATGTTCTTGTCATTGATATGATATCTTTGTTTCAAAAACACATATGCAAATTGGTTCTCCGAACTCATCTTCTAAACGATGTTACTTGTAGTAAGCAATCATACTTGGAAATAACTCGGGGTTTTCATATTGGTCTTCCTCCACAAACACCTCCACTCAACACGTGTTCCATTAAACCGTGAAACCACACCCGTAAAAATTAGTGAATTGAATGCAACCATGTGTCTATGGTCTATAAGGGCATGTCCTTGAAAAAATAACTCTTCGAGAATATAACAACACAAAGGGGAGTGGTTCATTTTTTGGGTTAGATTTTATGAAAAATAGTGGAGAAGAAATCGACATCACATGTTTCAATGAAGTTGCTAAAATTTTCTATTGGGAAAATTGAAAGTGGTAAGATATACACCATCGTAAATGGGAGGATCGAAAATGGAAAACCATGTTACAACCACTTGAACAACCCATTAGATATTTTTTACAGGACATCCTCGGTTGTCATTCCTCTCATTGTGAGAAATGAAGCAATACCTTCACATCAATTTCACTTCACAAAAGTCAAAGATATACCTCAAATCCTAGTTGGCTCTTTTACGGAGATGATTACCATTCTTATTGCGATTTCACCATGTTCCACTATTCATAGATGTGACCAAACAAAAACTGTAAAATCACATTACTATTGAAGGACATATCTGGATATAGTGTTTTCAAGCATTTTCATGAGGTCAACATTTTGATAGGTTAATAAGAGAACTTGAAGGCATTCTTTCTATTCCATAGGTCCTTGTATTAGAAATAAAACATGCACGTGTCTCGAATTTCAATAGAACATCAGTTGACACTATCCAATACTAAATGCTTTGTTGATCCCTCACTTTCTAAAACCGATACACTTCATGAGTGGGTTTTTATAATGTTTTATCCATTCCTACGCCCTCTATCGAAACAAATTTCTAGGTCCTCTAACAAATCGGCCTCTGCAACAACAATCTCACGGAGTAATCTAGATGGGAAACACTAAAAAAATTAATGAGCTATGATTACAACTGAAATAAAAAACATTGTCATGCATAATTTATTTTGAATTGCATGCCCTCTTATAAAAGGTGGCAAACAATGTAGAAAAAAACTACAAAAATAAAATAATGGCTTGTGGTTGTCAAACGTTGCGAGGAAGATGTTGAAAACTATGATTGTAAATATGAACTCTGTCTTGATTTGAAGGATTCCACCGGGAGCTGCGGTCGATTCTGACCTTTGATGAATCAACGATATCAATCACGAGTCTTTCAAATTAGAAACCTCCACTTGTTATCCATACATGATGAGGTGACAAGAGAAATCGCGAGGAACGTCGAAGGCCATGATTTCATTTTCACTCCTCCCTAAAAAAGAAACTTACCATGGAAACAAACAATTAAAATGTGTCATTGTAACTTCAAAGAACGTGGAGATTTGTGTATCTCCTCCCTAACGTATACTACTGAAAACATTCCATGCACAACCTTGCATCATTTTTACCACACGCTCTTGGTCTTCTGTTGTTCCTTGAGGGGGTTGTGATTTTGTTTATGTAAACATATTGAAATTCTTTAAATATCAAAATTTTCATTCCTCTCATTATGCTTTTTAATAGAGGTTCTAGGAAAAACATGGTTTTTACTTATATGTATTTTTCCTTAAACAAGCAAGAACAATACCTAGCCTCTCACAATAGTATAAACATATATATGTATTTTCCTACTTTTAAAATTTCTTTTATAAAAATGCATCCTACGAGACTATTTGAACATGATGGAATGTTGTACATATTTGTTGTTGAATTCCTTAGTTAACATATGAAGCATGTGGTTCTTACCATTGCATTCCTTACTAATAATTTCCATAAATAAGCCATTTATTTTGTATTTTTAAACATTTTCCCTAAAACAAGTAACAAAAATATCCACACTCACACATGAATAAAAAGATATGTGTTATCACATCTCTTTTTTTTACACTATACATGTTAATGATAAAAATGCCTTGATTCTTACGCCCCCACTTGTCATGTTTTATACAAGTCATTCTTCATAGAGCACTTCCTTCTCTCCAATATCGACTCTTGAGAAACAGCATGACGGAGAGAACTCTACGCTCAAAACAAATTGAACATTAATGTCGGAAACACTTGCCGATACCACATCCATAAACAAACGGTGACCAAAATAATGCCCGTCATATTACAAATTCTTCATGACTTCCCTTTCATACCTTCGCTTTTTGCCTTTAGGTTTAATGGATGTCCATTTTTCAACAAACATAATGCATGATACTTGTTTGGAGACTAGTTATAGAAAACCTACACACACCTTCCTCCCATCTACATCTTTTCCTCCACGTTGTGTAAATGCTTTCCTTAGAAATGTAATTTCTAATCTTCACTTCCCAAACCCATCCAACTTGATATACAAACTCTATTGCTAACATCTTCCTCCTTTGCACATTCCTTTCCTTTAACCTGCACTTTCCACCATCCATTTGACCTTTCCACCATTCATCAAATACAACAACTACCTTCGTGCTTTGATACTACTTTCTTCCTCGCACCCACTCAATTTACGCTACTCCCGAACACACTAACCCTTTCCCTGCATCAAAAAAAAATCCTACTTATCGGCATTAGAATTCTTAGTTGAAGCCTAATGACGATTTTGAAAAAGAGTTGATAATTTTTAAGAGATCCAAACTTGTTCAATCTGTTTGGAAAATTACGCAGGATATAAACAAGCTTGCATAGAGGCTTTCATACTTGCAACAAATGCAAAATTGAAAATCATGGGCATCACTTTTCTTACTTGAACAATATGGACCCGAGACTTCAACATTTCACTTTAAAATATTAACGCAGGTGGAGGAGATGTTAATTGCAAGATTTAATCGATCTTACAAGTTACCCAATCCTGTCACCAAAATACCTTCCACAATTATATACCTTCCACATCGCCTTGAAGATTTAGACCTTGTCCTCGTAAAAATACAAGACCCAAATTGACAAAGTATGAATTTTATGTTAGTAGGTATTGTGTTTAGGAAGCCCTTTAATATGAAATTTCAAATGATCCATACTATAAAGATGTTTTAATCGACAATGATGCCCTTGCCTATATGCATCTCGAGTCAACAAATATTGCCTCCTTTGTAAACACAATTACAAGGTATCTTTAAGGACCACAATACAATGATATTGTAGAGGATGGTCACGATGCTCTTCTCGGCTCACTTGAACTAGTTTGCTAGACTTCATCTTTTGTGCCATATGTTCAAAACATAAGAACAAAAGAAGAGGAATTATAACAATTCTTACATACACATGGCCATGACACTCTCTTCACTTTGTCATGGATGGAACTCAATCGTTCACAATAAATGAATACACCATTAAGGGCACGTTCTCCATGGATTTTCCAATTTTGATTCCAACAAGGAAAGCAATGTTTAAACAACCACACATGGAAGAAGTTCATATGCATGGATATGACCTGCGCATTTGATGCGCTACCATGATGGTTGTTTTGGTTCCCACCCAGGTTCGATAATTCTAGCATAACCTCATAATGCATCATATGAGAAAATCTACAACCACTATTTACATGAGGAAAAATATAAAGCTTGGTATTCCACCAACTATAGGAGATCTTCGGAAAAGGATTCAAGATTTCGTAATGGTTTCCTACTAAGCGAGTTTAATGCACTTTGGAAATAGACATGGTTGAGAAATTGGTGTTGCCCACACTGTTATTACATTAAGTGTGACAAACACAAAATGGCTTGACCTCAACAATGTCATATCAATTGAATTACATGTTGATGCTTGCATTCACAACTTTGGAGGACTCTTAACATTATTTCTAACCCTCACCGTGTCTCTTATTACGTGCATCAAAGATTCACTATCTTTTGAGAAGAAGTGTTAGATAAACACCTTGGGGCTAAAGATTATTAGTACAGTGTAAACACATTTCCTTGCCTTCCACTTGTATTTTGATCTATACTGACTTTCTTAAGCCTCTCTCTTTCTCGAAAGTATTGATGGAAACATAGAGGTTTCACACATGTCCATGGTTTCTTATGGCTTTACAATGCTCCAAATGTCAATGTTATTGGTGATCGGAAGATACTATATTTGTAGAAGCAATTAAACAATACTTTGATAGATAAGTGTGTGCTTGGAATCCATGCCCCACCTTGAATCGATTATAATTTGTTTGTTTCTCTATCCAAAATGATCTATGCTTGCTTCAAACAACACAAATACTTTCTTCCTCCCCACTTGTTGACTTGGAAGATATTATTAATCGTGTTTAACGTCACACAAAATGTTTTGAGCACACATGTTTACATTAAAAACAATCCCACTTCTAGTCTTTGATACAATACCCCCTTGTATACTAGATCCCATTCAACATTATTTTTAGAGGACAATGACACAATTAAGTACCCCCTTCATGAATTGATGACATATTAAACACCCACAACCGAGAAATTCTATCTATACGGAGAGCCAACATTGACTACCAACTAGTGCTTTCTCATCGTGTCGTCCTAAAGTACATTGAAAAATATGCTTCTAAGTAGAGCAACATTCAAACATCTACCGCCACATGATTTCCAAATTTCAAGAGATGTTGACCTTGAATTTCTAACACATATTTCCATTCGAAAAATGCTTACAGAGAGTGTTGTTGAGAACAACATTAGTGCATAAGAAACATGCCACATGTTTAAGAAATTATTACTGTTTTGTCTGAACCATTTTCTTTTCATTGAATGTTGGGAGGAATGTATTGAGACAAATTTCCCAATATGAGGATCTCGCACATGAAACACCACATTTCTTGGATGCATATAAGGTCCAAACTTCTAATATGGAATTACTTCCTCTCATCTAAGTCACTCGTGGATCGGAGTTACCACAAATACCGCACTAGGAATAAATGTAAGCTTCATTCCTATCTTGTAATTCTTTGTCCTATCTAAGATTTTCTCACATGACTCAACATATTTTCAATTGTTTTTTTGGTCATAGCTCCTTATATACAAGCCTTTTTGCATTATTTTTTTCTAACATTGGGTGCACTACATACGATATCATTACTAACGGAACCTATTGAAAACTAGTTACCTACCCCAACATGTCACCCACTCCCCACCAGCTCCTAGAAATACCTTAGAGAGTGAATCTCCCTTAGATAATGAAAACAATCATGCTCGTGCCCAATTGAATGAATGAAAAATTCTAGCTCAACTCTATCCTGGAAACACAACCGGTCTTGACAACTTAGATATGTTACTTCACCGAGAGTTTGATAACAAAATAATTGCAACGTTCATAATATTCCCTATCCTTTATAGGTGTTTGGTCCATATTTCATCAAAATTAATAAAGTCAACAACATTGCCCCAACCATGTAATTGTCCTCCACATCTTTTATATCTCCATTGTCTCCACAATAACAGTTGGATTTTGATCTTGTTCTCCATCACTAATTACACAAAATCCATTTGCCTCCATTAAACTTGATTATTTAAGATACCATAGGAATAGGTAAGTCGTATCTTATAAAAACTATCAAAACGTCAATCATATCTCGCATCACGAATAAGTATTTCACCACTCCTTTAATCACCCCTATTGGGGTAGTAGTATTTAACATCTAAACATCCATAGTACATGTCGGTCTCTCGCATTCCCATCAAAGAACTCAAACCCTTCAAGGTCTTGAGAATTTTCATCTTTCAAGACTACCTTAAACATGTTGAATATATTCTTATCAATTAAATAAGTTTCATCGGTCCAAAATTGACTTCTGTTTTTCGTGAAGCTTTTCCTCACTCAAGACAACCAATTCAACAACAAATCTATCATCCTCATTAACAACCTCATACAATAGCCACCTATAATGGACACTCTTTTGTATGCCTACAACTCCTATGACACTTTGGCATTTGGAAGGGATTCAAAAGCTCCATCTCCTTGCACATCATATTTTTCCCACAAGGTGCAAACCCCGCACAGGTTTCATTTTGCCAATTTCTTCTTAACATTTGTGATGGTACTCCTCTCTTTGAGGACTCGGGAGTTCCTCATGTCTCCCAAAACTCACACCTTTCTCAACATGATATCCTTAGCTACAAGGATACCTCACATTTATTTGCAAAGAATGACCACGTTGACCACCGCAATCTTCGAATGTTGAAAGCACTTTGAACAATCTTGTCGCTCAATCCATTCTAGAGAACATCGGGCATGTTCAATCATGGGAGCTAGATGATGATCATTTGTAACACAAAGGAACAAAAAAGTCACACTCATTGCTAATGTATGGGTTGAATCAGCCTTGTAAATGGTGTAACTGGAACAATCATCGACATTGTCTCTGAACACTTTCATTACCCCTAAACTGTCTTCATTTGTTGTCATCAAATTTGATCATTATACGAGCCCTTCTTGGACCCATCATATTCCCATTCCCCTATTTCTAGAGGAAATCACGAGATAATTGCCAATTAAAATGGTGTAGGATTTAACCATCCACAAGTCCCACGACATTATTTTGCATAAGGCCACGATCGACATTGCGTCAAGGAAAGGTAAGGACTTACCTTCACGACTATCTCAAGAGTTTCATTCCTTTCACATCTTCGCATAATGCCTCCATTTTCCTTCGATAGGTACTCCAAAATGTCAACAAAAACTCTCCTTTAGGGTCAAAGATGAATGGAAACACGCCTTAAATTACTCATCCTTAACCCTCACTCTATATCCCCTCCACATTTCCATTCACCTCCATAAATCACTACTATTCTCCTTTTCTTCTACAATTCCTCACTTTACCATTTCATCTAACTCTCTATGTATGCCTTTTCCACAATGCAATACTCCTACATGTCTTACTTTATTTGTAATAGAATATACATTTCTTCAGGGTTACTATGATTTTATTTCTAAGGTTACTTTATTCTCACCGTTTTCTTTTTTATGTTGTTTTATCCAGTTTATTGTTGCAAATTCATATAGTCGTCATTAACATGTTTATTACCTCTTTCCCTTTTCCTTTCTCCATTTCAAAATCCTCTACTTTACCATCATTACAACATACGAACCCTACATTACCCTTTACATAAATACGTTCCCATAATAAAACTACATCCACCGCCTTAATAATCCATCTCGCCCTATCGTCGTTTTGTTCACTATCCACTCATTCATAACATCCCTTTCAATATTCACATTGGAGTGCTCACCAAAGACCCCCAATTAATCTTCTTAAATTAACATGGGTGTCTACTCTCACACAACCATCCACATGTTTGGGGTCTCTACAATGCGTTAAGACTTCCGCAATTTTAGTTGCATTCGATTCCCATGTATAAAATATTTTGGAGATTTAGAGCATGGTCCCATGTTGGGGGCTATTGCTCCTATTTATTTGGGAAATATGGTCCCATGCAAAAAAATATATCGTTCTTTGCCAAAACCCAACAAAGTCCCTAAAATTTCTCAAAGACCTATAACTTAGGGAGAGGATTTCCAGCCCCATAAAGCAGCTGGGGCACAAAAATAAATCTGCTGCTTAAAATTTTTAGGGAGCTTTTTTGACACTTGGCATTTAGTTTAAGCTTCCCTCTCAATTTTCCATCCAAAAGTTTATTTCGGATTCATGGGACCCTATTTTTGCTAGTGCTAAAGCTTCCTATTTTATCTCTGCATAGAAAAATAAAAAATCATGGGACCCTATTAATGCTAAAATATCCTAATTTTTCTCTCCATCTGCTCAATTTTTTTAGCTTTCCCCTTACATGAGACCATGCTCTTAAACCATTAAAATTTCAGGGCATAGACAGCGACACCCTGAAAAATAGGTGGTATTTAATCGAATATCCCTTAATAAAGATGTATATAATTTGAGGAAGGAAAATTATCTATGTATGAAATTGCCAAACAAACAAATTTTGATTTGACAGGCCCTCGTAAAGTTCAATGGCCACGCCTGATCCTGCTTCTAATAATTTTTTCTGTTTCCATGGCATTTAACACAAATAATAGTTAATTGTATGCTTTTAAGTGTATTCTTTTTCCCTCGGCATTGGGAGCTTGGAAATAGCCTTCTGCTCATGGCGGCGCCTGATGATTTACTCAACTCGCAGTAAGTGAGGCCCTCCATTTTGTTGCAGAAAATACAGAGCAAATTTTATTTTTGATCTTAGTTAGCAGACAGAGCGCATATCTTACTGTGAACATTTATTTTTTGTGTGCAGGTTTGATGGCAGCCATCCGCTCGGTAAATTTCTTGTCTCCAGTGGGCTGCCCTCCATGGCATGGGAGGCTTCCACCAGAGCTCACAATTCTGGAAAATGCTTTATTGTCTGCGAGATCCAGGATGTTACATTCTTTGCTTTTAGTGCTTCTGAAGCTGTTCGCGACTTTCTCAATGTGAATTCTGAATTTGGAGAAGGAAATATCAACACTGGCAACGATTTATTTAGATCTTTGAAGATTAACGATGGCGAGCCTGCTTTGGTTCATCAAGGTCTTTTACATGGATTTCTCAATATTATAAAATCATCAGACCTTGTCGAGAAGGTGAGTAATTTCATACTTTATGAACAGTATTATATTTCTTTCTGGGCAAGTATTGGCTTTGATTCTTTCTCTGATAATGGGTTCTGTTGGGGAATCCGCTGAGAAAGGACCCCATCTTTTTCAAGTAGCTGTTCGCCGAAGCCTCTCCCAATTCTTTTAGATGTGAATTGTCACTAAAAACAAAAATATTGTGTGTTTGTTTTCTTCAATTTTTCAATATTTCCACAGGTGAACATTGTAGATATTGTATTTGGAATGTATTGTGTTCTAGTTTTTGAGTTCCAACATTTCAGGGCAATCTTTTAGACCCATTTTAGGCGATAATTTCTTCTTGCTCCCAATTTTGTGGCAATTGAATTTTTATATTGAAAGATAAACATCTTTATATATAGTCGTGACTCGTCAACAATTTGTTATTCGTTATACTATTTAAGAGCAATTTAAAGTCGAAGTTGAAATAGACTGCAGAGCTTTTATCTATAGAAATTTATTACACAAAAATCTCTTATAAATCTGTTATACAGATGGTATGGGAACCCTTTGACAAAATATTCTGAAGCAACTTTTGAACTCCATGACTAGACCATCTTCAAATGCATTAATTTTTATTCGAAGACATCTGAAATTAATTTTATGTTTTATATCTTAGATACTGGAATTAATTTGCCTTTTTAAAAAATGAACTGTATGTTTTCCTATTTTAAATATATCATATAAAACACTCTGTACAAAAGTTGCTACCTTGTCCTTTCTGAATATTCACCTCTGATATGTAAAATGTTTTGTTGATCATACTAATTGCAGGTAGAATGGAGTCGAAGGAGGAAGCAAGGCATAGTTTTGACAGGCCACGGTTTAGGTGGGGCAATGGCAACCCTGACCACCCTCTGGATGCTCACCAATACTATTACCAACACAAATAAGACTAGAAAAAACCAAAATCTTCCGTTCTGTCTAACATTCGGTTGTCCTCTACTTGGAGACCAATTGCTTGCCAAGACAGTTCGTAGGGAAAAATGGTGTGGACAATTCTGTCATGTAATCTCTAAGCATGACTTTCTTCCCAGGGTTCTGCTTGCGCCCTTTCAATTAACTCATTATCCATTGAATGCTTTGCTCCCTTATCTATACTCATCTACACAAGCTCATCATGATCATTTTCCTCTTTCAAATGACCAGGCCTGCAATTTTCTAAGAAATGTTTTAAACCATACTCAAATCGCAGCAAACTGCTGCACAGACAACAATGGCCTTGTCATAAGCACGCAAAGCCCTTATAAACCATTAGGCTACTATTTCTTCTGTTCAGAGAAGGGTGGTTCTTGCTTTGAGACCAACACTGCAGTGCTGCAGATGCTGTATTTCACATTGCAAGATATGGAGCTCTGCTCCTCTTCCTGTGAGATTTTCATGGACCATATTGAGTATGGCAAAATACTGGAACACAATTTCAGAAACCTGGTCAGTGTAGGAGACCTTGGCAGAGGATACATTGATGCAGAAAATCCTTACGAGGTTGGAATTGCTGTAGCCTTGGAAGGTGCTGGAGTTCAAATTCAGGTATTCTACACTAAAACCCATCTACTCTTTGATCCTCTTGATTGAGAGTAGCTAAGAAAACCACAGCCTCTTATTGGAAATGTGCAGAAGAACTTATTGAAAAGTATGGTACAGAAAAAAAAACTGCCAACACAGTTCAGTTTTATGCTTTCAAACTCATGAAATAAAATGTATCTTTGCATTGGGTGTTCATTTTATTTTCTGTTTGCATCCTGTAGTAAAAGTTGGAAGCTTAATGGATGGGTTTGTATGACAAGTCTATAAATATGGGGATGCAGAAGAAGAAAAATTATGAATCAAGCATTTGTAAGCTTTCACTGGTTAGAAGTTTTACTTGAGAGTTAGCAATTGTTAAATATCTGCATAGCTGAAAAGGTAATTCAAAAAGAGTTGATCGGTTTGCCTACAAAAAGTGGAAAACTAGACAACATAGTAACGGGAGCCTGGAGGATAGAGTATTTGCATTTATAATTTTAGTTTTGTTAATGGTATCTTTTACGAGTTTTTAAGTATTTTTCTGTTTTATTTCAATCCACCTCTAGAAATAGGAAACTGTAATCTTTTTAAAGGAGAAACTGTGATTTCTTTGTTAGAAGTGTTAAGATTTATTTCTTGATAAGTCGGAATTTTTATATTATGCCGGATTTACAAAAAAATTGCAGATTATTTTTGTAAGTTACAATATTTTTAAAGGTACTTATGGCCTCATTTTTTCTGCGTACTTTGTATCTATTTTATTCAGAAAAGTGCTGCACAACAAGTTCTCATGGCTACAGGAAGGATTGGGTTCAGACCCACCCTGAACAGCGCTAAGGTGCATATTCAATCGGCCAAAATACAAGGCGCCAGGGTTGAGATTGAATGGTACAAAACCAGCTGTGAAAAAGAGGGGCTTAGTTACTATGACTCTTTCAAAACCCCAAACAGGACTAAAGATTTCAGGGCAAACAGAAACAGGCTCAAGATTTCATGCTTCTGGGACGAATTCATCCAAATGGTAGAAAAGGAGGAGTTACCAGATGACTTCCACCTATTCCCAAAGTGGGTTTACGCTGCCACTTACTACAGGCAGCTTGTTGAGCCCCTTGACATTGCATATTATTATCGCTCAGGAAAACACCAGAAGCAGGGCCATTACCTTCACCGTGGAAGAAATCAGCGCTATATAACTCTTGAAAAATGGCGCCATGACAGCAATTTGTGTGGGGAGAGAGTCAGTCGCACAAAACTGGCTGTATTAACACAAGATTCTTGTTTTTGGGCTCGTTTGGAAGAGGCCAAAGACTTGTTAGAGAGGTTGAAGGAAGAAATAGATGAAAGTGTTGCAGAGACGATAGTACAGAAGATCCAGGGATTTGTTGATCATGTCGAGAAGCTGTTCAAGGATCGTGATGTATCTTATGATGTTCTGTTGGAAGAAGCTAGCTTCGTGAAATGGTGGAGAGAGTATAGAAATATTCACAGGCATATGTTTCCGTTGAATCTGATGCAAATGGATGTCGTGGAAAGGGAAATGATGAAGTTGTGTATTAATAGGGATGCAACTCTATAACATTTTCCCAATAAATTAATTTGTGATGGTAAAATAAAATCTATATAATTTTTCAGTTGAAGCATGAATAATAGGTGGTTTCATAGATTGTTTGGTTTCTTATTTGTTTTCAAGTTATTAGTTATGTAGAGCTTTCGGACGGTTAATGAGTATTATAATAGGGATAACACTAGCAATTGCACTAAGAGGCTGCAATGGATATGTTAATAGGGTTTTTCTCTATTTCTCACATGTATTATGAACATGAATGTAATTTGTGTTTAAAGGGATAAAATTGTAAAGAAATGAGGAAAACCCAATAAATGCCTTTTTTAAGTTTCAAGTTTGAGTATTTGTAGGGGAATAGGTGATTCTTGAACAATCATTGATAATTGAGCCACTCTAGTGGTTGGCCATATGAGAAAAAGGTGTATTTTATTTGTCATTCGAAAGAGGGATTTTAAAATAAAAACATGAGAATTAAATACATGCATGTCCCACGCCTATTCCACGACTTAGTAAAATGTGGGAATTAAATCATTTCATGTCCCACACCTATTCCTCGATTTAGATCATTCCTACCCAAATAATATATGTTATGTGCTCTACCTTATACACAAATGTGAAAAGGGTTCTATACATAATTGCGATTAGGGGTTTCTTACGAAATTGGGATCAGGGTTTCTATGTAGCTATAAGGGAAAAGAATAGGGTTTGTCTCTAGCCATGAGGCACATAGTTTTTACACGTGTGGACAATGTAGGTGAAGGACACCCTAGAATTAAATACCTACATGTCCCACACCTACTCCATGAATTAGTAAAAACAAGAATTAAACCCTTGCAAGGGGATTCACTTGTGTGTTTTAATGGATAATTTAGAGACAAGGATATGTCAACCGGACCTAAAACCGAATGGCTGGGGTTTCGTACACAATTACGATTAGGGTTTTTATATAGCTATCAACATAACAAATGGGTAAGTGCATGAAGTTGATGGACAAATATAGGGTCATCTGTGGACGTCATATTGCAAAAAACAATGAAATCTCAACTTGTAGGGATTATTAGCTATACGTGCACTCAAAATTAGAAAAAATTATATAAATATGAATCGTAGCATTTGGAATCTAGTTTCTAAAATACTAATTTTTTTAAAAATAGAGAAGTTTAGCTATATTAAACACTTAAAATTATATGACTTAGTTTTTTTTTTTTTTTGAAAAAACTTATAAGATTGTAATCCGTTTGCCCGCATTTTGGATGACCAAATCTTGTTTTTTTTTTTCCTTTGGTGAAACGTTAGATGTAGTTATCTATCTTGGGATGAATGTTATTTTGTATTTTTTTTAGCAATATTTTTTTTAATGATTTTTTCCGTGAAAGTGGTCTCAAAATATTTAAAAATGGAGCGCTTTCCGTTTACTGCCATAACTATATCAAAAAATATCGAAATCAAATATTTTTTTTTAACGTGTATAGAATTTGTCTACATTTGGGATGGTATAAGTTTTATCACATTTTGATAAGCGAAATAAAAGTTACAGTCTTAAACGTAGACATGAACATTCACGAAAAAAATGTCTTAAAGACCTATTGTTAGTAAAAAATTATAAAATAATATTCATCTTATTCTATTCACTTTAAAATCAATATTTCTACGAAGCTAACAGTCTCCCCTACGCGATGGCACCATTTTTGTGAAATGTTTTTAAATTTTTAGCATGGTTCAAGTCTTTGGAAGAGCAGATTTGAGGTTTTTTGACCTTTTACACTTCATAATGACCTTCCATAGCTTTGGTTGGGAAAAACAAAGATTTCCCGAGGCTTAGGTTCGGCAGATAGATCCGCGATCGCGGTTTATAAAGCGCGCTTGCGGTTCATAAATCATATTTACACACATCCCAATGTCTGAATTGTCATGTGATTTTTACTCTCTGACCTTACTGTATGAATTACTGCGAAATTCTATCTTTTTCTGCATATTTTTCTTATCACCGGAAACAAAATAGCATGGGAGACAAGAAACGAAGTCAAAAACAAAGTCATTAAGTAAAAAAAAAACTAAACGAATTAGAGGCCAACAAAATTCAAAATACTTGAGCAATTACGGAAACTTCGTGAATCAAGAAGAGGTTCATCTTCAACCCCAACTATTGTAAGCAATGAAGAACCGTAATGTTTCTCTCATCAATGTTGAAGTTGAATTAAATACTTGTGATGAAGATGTTTTAACTATCAATGTTGAAGAAGAATTAAATACTCATGATGTAACAAATGTTGAAATTGAAGGAGACAATGAAAATGTGAATAAGGAAATTCATGTTGAAACTGTAGACAGACAAAATTTGACAAAAACACCTCCTAGGATTTTACGTAAGAAACCTAATTTTTTTATTGAAATTGATGAAAACATTTTGAAACCAATGTTTAACAAAATTTCTGAACGACAAATCAGAAGAAAAGCCACTAAAATTTGGGATAATTAATTTCAAATTTTAAATGATTTCCAAAGATGTCAGTTGTTGGTTAGTTTGATGAAATTGATTAAAATGAGACCTACATTAAACACCTTAGGATTGACAACATCTAATATACGTGGTCAAACCTCTACAATTGTTGAAAACCTTCATGATGCATATCACATTGTTGGTGTCAAGAGACACACTATGGATAGTAATATTGTGCGTCGTGTACTTGCTACTAGTGTTGTAAGTGAATCAATAAAAAAATAACGTTTAATTACGCAAACAATTCGAATGTTGTAAGTTAATAAAAAAACTCTAATGAAAGCAATTAAAAGACGTAATATCCTTCAATCACTCAATAACATCGATTTTTGGGTATTTTCTCGTTAGAGCACCGCGTAAGGAAAACAATAATTCGATGCTATAAGAGAAGTTATTAAATTTTGGCATGATAACACTAGAGTTTCACCTAATACAAGAGATGTTATAAAACGGAGAGTTGGTTCTACTAATCATGAACCACATCCAAAGCATTTCTTAGATATGACTCAAACTCAATTTTTTCGTAGTAAGTTTGAACAAGAGAATCTGGAAATTAAAATTAGTCAATGTTTTGTTGAAATGTTGAAACCATTCTATGTGAAAATCAACTACACTTGCACCACTTCTTGTTGTAGACAACATGTTGAATTTGCGATGCATTATGTTAAATTTTTACGTATTCGTTCTAATTTTCATTCGAAACTATGTTATCGAAATGTGGTGTTCAAGTTCCACCAATATCTTCTACGAATTTCATTCCTACTATATTTTGTGAAAAATAAGTTGGATAATTTGTTTATAGTCGGGATTATTTAGATGGAAGTCAGTAGTACATGCGGTGGATTACCTAAATTAGAAAGTTACATCCATGAGTAAATTAAAGGTACAATATGACATAATTTAGTTGAGTTTGATAAATATAAATTAGTTGCATACCAATTGAAAGATGGAAAAGAGTCTAAACGGTGTGAGCTAGTTACGTAACAAATGCCTATTTTCTAATTTTTGAGAAAATTTAAGGATGAAATTGTTTACAGTATGATAGGCATACACATAGAGCTCGATTGTTGGATGAAACAGATTCAAGCTATGCTATGAAAGACACATTTGCTATTGGTACTATTGTTTCAAAGTGGTCGATTTTGCAGAGAATTACACATTCGAACCACAAATGGAGGTTCAATCGCAATATTACAACTCAAAGTACAAGTTACCATTTTTGTGCATATAGCATTTCTACATTCTCCCGACAAGATCTGAGAGAATGATCAATTTTTTTAAGAGAGTACCACTTTTATATCGTTGATGATCGTACTCATTCTACTCGAATTTGTGCAAGGGTGTTTCCAGTTATTTTATGGAAACTTGTTTGATAGGGATATCCACTTTAAACAACATTATATATGGTCGAAAAATTACACGTCTCGGTTTAAAAATACACGAATGTTTTATTGGATGAGCGAGAATGCATGTCAAGATGGGTGTGCAAACATATTTGGAGTTTCACTTAAGCTAGACATAGAAAATGAGAGCATAACGGTGCGGGGCATGTGTGAGAAGAGTTCTTGTAAGAGAAGAGTTGAAGTACAAAGATGGTGTTAAATTAAAAGATGCAAAGAGCATAGTGGAATGGTGTACTAACAACATGGCTCGAGGTTCTCAAGAAAATTTCACAGTTCGCAGATATTTTTAGTTGATAGAGGAACAACAAATTGCTAACTATGAAGATTGTATGACACTCACTGGGTCCAGTGATATGCACTCATTTTGTAGCTCAGACGCTACTTCGTGGGCCGTATGGACAAGAAAGTTGACATATTTTTGTGCATTTTGTATCAAATTTGTCATTGTTGAGTGTGATTCACAAGAATGGGTGGATGGATGGATTTGTAGGTCTCTAACTCTGCTTCCTAGTTATCAATCTCCACAAGCATTACAACTTGTTTCTGCAAATGAAGTTGCAACATCTAACGACTTCGACAAAATTTTGATTTTGGTGCGACAAGGTATTTATGGTTATTTATTTAATTTTTGTATTGAGTTATGTCCATTGAAATTTTAATATGTAATTTAAATTTGAGTTTTTCAACCTTTGTTATTTTGTAGGACACGTGTTTGCGATAGTAATTGCGATAGAAGACAATGAAGAAGGAACAAACTATTTTTATGGTATTGCATCGAGGAAAGAAAGAAGTTGACTTCTCCTATTATAGATGGCAAAGATATTGAGTATCCTACATGGTTAGTGGTAGTTCTTTGGAACTTGGCTTCGACGGTATCCATTAAAAACTCCTCTGTTTGGGTGTTTGAAGACTTTGATACACATAGAAAATACTCTTATATTCGCATATAGTTATAACGACAAATATTCAAATTGTATAGATATCGAGGAAGGTTTAATAACAAGATTCTTTGGAAGGTTCGAGAGTCGGATCATGAAGCAATCTTATCTACTATTCGAGTAGATCCCATCCCGATGGTTCATTGGAATGAATTTACAATTCTCATGTCCGTATACATATATATAAATTTGTTAGTTTAAATATCTAGATTTAAGTTTGAATATATTTTATTTTAAATTTGTGTATTTTGTATATATAGATAGTATATGGTTTTGATTTGAAACTTAAATTTCTTTGACTAACACTTTTATGTTTAGGTTAGTGGTGCCAGAAAAGCTTCCACCTTCACGTGGTTGGCACTGTTAGTAGAGAATTTTAAATTCTCGAAGCTAAGAGAAGCTTTCATTGTTTGAAAAAGTTGTAAATTTTGAAAAAGTTGTAAATTTTGACAAAGTTGTAAATTTTGACAAAGCTGTAAATTTTAAAAACGACTCCTCCCCAAGTGTTTACAAGACCATACTTACGCGTGTGCACCAATGGGGGAGAAAAATCGAGAGAGGATATTGTAGAGGGTCCCTCGGCCAAGGTGTCAGATTAGACGAGACGTCTCTAGGTGCCATGGAGTTCGAGTAGTCACTCGTCAAAGTTGAACGATATTTTGGTCTCAAGGCTCTTAAGGGACTATGCCCGAACGAAGTAGCCCGGAAGCAACGATCTTCTCACGCACCGAAACACTACCTTCTCTAGCGTTCACCTAGCCACTTTCGGACATGTCGACGCAGCGGTTCATTAAGCACGACCCACCGTTTGCAAAATATAGCATTTGACAACCTTACACTGGCTCTAATTGCACTATTTCACGCGTTTGCAAACAATAGGGCAGTGAGAGCACCGAAATGAGAAGGAAAAAACTAAGAGAGACTTTTGTAGAGGGTCCCTATGCCGAGGTTTCGGATCAGATGAGGTGTCTTTAGGTGCCACAAAGTCTGAGTAGTCACCCGTCGAAGTTGAACGATATTTTGGTCTCAGGGCTCTTAAGGGACTACGCCCAACGAAGTAGCCCGGAAGCAACGACCTTGTCGCGCACCAAAAACCACCTCCTCTAGCATTCACTTAGCCACCCGGACGTGTCGGCGTAGTCTGTTTGGTGCCACGACCTACCGTTTACAAAATATAGCGTTTGACAACCTTACACTGGTTCAAACTACACTATTTCGCACGTTTGCAAACAATAGGGCAACAAGAGCACCGAAATGAAAAGGAAAAAATTGAGAGAGGATATTATAGAGGGTTCCTACGCTAAGGTGTCGGATTAGACGAGGCATCTCTAGGTGCTATGGAGTCCGAGTAGTCACCCGTCGAAGTTGAGCGATATTTTTCGTCTTAAGGCTCTTAAGGGACTACACCAAACGAAGTAGCCCTAAGCAACGACCTTATCGCGCATAGAAAACTACCTCCTCTAGCGTTCACTGGCCACCTGGGCGTGTCGACACGGATCGGTTCGGTGCCACGACCCATCGTTTGCAAAATATAGCGTTTGACAACCTTACATTGGCTCCAACTGCACTATTTCACGCGTTTGCAAACAATAGGGCAGCGAGAGCACCAAAATGAGAAGGAAAAATCCAGAGAGACTTTTGTAGAGGGTCCCTACACTGAGGTGTTGGATCGAGATGAGTCTGAGTAGTCATCCGTCGAAGTTGAACGATATTTTGGTCTCAGGGCTCTTAAAGGACTACGCTCGAATGAAGTAGCCCTAAGCAACGATCTTGTCATGCACTTTGAAACACCACCTCCTCTAGCGTTCACCTGGCCACCTAGATGTGCCGGTGTAGTTGGTTCAGTGCCACGATGTCCTAAGGCATGACTTATCACTCCTCGCCTTCGTTCATTTCCTAGGACTCAAAACATTCAATGTCACTTGTTTACCTTTCATCTCTCTTGTTCTCTTTGGACTTGCCTCTGTCCTCTTAGGTGCTTCATCACTGTCCTTTCTTTTCTCTCTTGAGCTATGTTGTTGTGGTGATCTCTCTTGAGCTATGCTCATTATTTTTGCATTGTAATAGGATTCTTCATCACAGATCACTACACAGAATTAGGAGTATAAGTAAATCATCAAACAATTAAGGGAACACATGTGTGAGGACCTTTTATTCATAAGTGCCATCATTGATTGCATGAGATTAATCATCTCTGCCTCAAATTGAAGCAATGTAGATCTGAAACTTCAACCCCTAGTCCATCAAGCAAGATCAAGCATTCATACTGCAAAGAAGGACATGTGACCATTGGGTGAGCATGATCCTTGAAAAAGGGAACATGATCTATTTCCTGAGATTATCTCTTTGTTTAGATTGTTCTTGGTCATATTTTTGAAAATCAATAGGAATAGAGTTGAGATCAAGAAAGAGAAATTCCATTGGGAAAATAATCTCCCATTTGCAAGTGAGATGAATAATTTTGATTCTCATTCCTTGGTGAACTCAGGTGTGTTTTCATCTGACTCAGAGAACTTGTATGACATTTTGTCCCATACCATCACCTAAAGGTTTGATGCTCTAAAAGAAGCCATTTCTGATTTTGAATCCCATAAGGAAAATGTATCAAAATTTTTGGAAGATCTTAGCACGAGAATGCATGAGCTTGGTACTCCTCTTAGGGAGAATAATTCCACATGAAGAATCTTCAGGATTCAAATTTTAAGAATTGGTTCAAGAAAATATTTGTGACCCTTTCCTTCAATAGTCAATACTTTAGAAGCCCTTGTAGAGATCATAGGTTATATCTCTAGAATCCTATGAAGAGTTAAATGAAAAATATTTTAGTCAATGTGGAAATATCAATGCCATTCTTGAGAATTGACTCAACACATTGGAGCATGTGAACATCTTGGAAGATGAGAAAGTTTCATTTGTAGTTTCTAGATTCAACAAGATGGTCTATGGAAAAGCCTCATCATTCAAGATCTTCCGCTATGGAAGACATGAGTTGATTCTTCATTAGAGGAGGATTCTTCATGTGATGGGTGGAACCTAAGAATACTAATAAGGGCTTACTGTCAAATTTTTACCCTTTTCAACTTGGGACATCAGAATGCACCACCACATGAAATCTCTCCCTTTCGTCACTTAAGGCTTGTAACATTCTCACTAGGTATTCAATTCCTCAGCACCCCAACTTGATTATGTTGCCCCCTCTCATGAATACTTAACCCCTTCACACATTATCACCCCTTTAAGTCCCTTTGTCACTTAAGGCTTGTAACCCTACCTGTCATGCCATGCCATGTAACCCGGGTTAATCCAGAATGGTCAAGGATGAGTTAGAAGGTGAGTTAGCTAGGTTAATGTTAAGAGGTGAGTATAAACATACACTTAGCCATTTTTTAATCCCTTTTTAATATTTCATTTTCCTTCATTGCTGCTAGTATTTAGTTATGCTACTAAATTTTCAAGAAACCCTATTGCAAAAATCACATTTTTGCTCATATCTCCTTCATTTTTGCTCCATTTCCCCTGCAATTTTGCTCGTAACTTCTACTCATGAACTCCTTGAAGATGATCTAAAAATATTTTCCATTGGTACCCTAATTTTTATAGCATCCCATTTAAAATTTCAAAGAAAAAACTTGCCTTTTTAGATCCTTGCAATTATGGAGATCGAAAACACTTGAAATTTGAAGCAGGAAACCATATGAAAATACCTAATCTAATGAAAAAATTTCATCTCAATCCAAATACAAGAAGACATGATTAAATATTTATTATTAAATTGGCATATGAGCCTTACTAAAAATAATAAGTTTTGATAACAAAGAAAAAAATTTGAAACCTCTGTGTAATCTTCAATTCTAGAAATATGAAAATTGTAAAACTTGAAAATCGAGAAAATTGTAAAATCTTCAATGTTGCACCATAAGTAACGTTAAATATTCATATATAGTTCAAGATGAACTCTAGACCTCGCTTATTTCTATCAATGTTTGCATTAGTTGATATGCAACAGATTGAGTGTTAGCTTTAAAAAAAAGTAATTGTACGTAAATTTTTGCCCTTTTGTAGTTCACCTAGCATGGTTTTGCTTAATGGAATAGGTTTTCTTAACAATTGTACCATGTAGTGCTCCGGGACATGGTTTTTTAATTTTAAATCAAACATACATATCTAGAACTAATTTAAATGGTTATGAAAACATACATAGAAGGATATCATACATGTAATGAAATCAAATCAAACATATAGTTCAAATTTATCGTTATGAAAACCAACACACATGGATATATAAGAATCAAACAAAGTGTGCTTTAGACGCACGTCTCTGAAAATATATGTAAGTTCATAATGTATGTGTACATCTCAAACTAAGTGTGTCATAATGTATATAGGACCACATGCGTAAAGGCTATATATATACATGGACTATATGAAGAAACATGTTCACCGGGACCGGATGGCCCATATATATATCTATGTACATCTAGGTGGACTATGAATCTACTCATGAAACATCTTCCCTCTCTTTGCCCTACTAGAAGTAGCACGTCCACGACCTGGGGATGTAGTGGAGGGAGATGCCACTATGGATTTCATCTGTGTGGTCCTAGGTGTCTCTAAGCATGCTTGCAACCTAACCTGCACATTCATAAACAACAAGTTTTTAACACCCAAAATTTTAAAATACATTCAAAATTTAGAAACTTGTACAATTTAGTTAAAATGCATGTGAAATCTTACCGCAATGTCATGATCCCTATCAATTTGTTGTTGACGCATCGCAGGGACAACAATAGACTCATGAGGGGTAAGCTACATATAAATAATTAATTTTCAAATTAAATATTTCACATACATACAAAATTTGATATTGTAGATTTAAGTAATAAGAAATAATGAACCTCCAAAATTTAACAAATTTGAAAAATTGTACCTCGGTTAGTGGATTTGCGAGATCTTATGGGAGTATCTACAATGTACCTTCACAAGATGTATATATGGAGGAGTCTCTCTAGTAGTCATAAGCTATACAAAAAACATGTACAAATCAATATTAAAATCTACATGACTGTGCACCACATAACAGAGGTCCAAAACATGTACAATCCACATGAACTTCCAGTAATTAGAAACAAAGTGTAAAAAGATTTACTAACCTGTGTAAAAATCATGTGAGGCGTGCTAGTAGCCTCAATTCCCAGAGCAGATGATGACCCGCCAGGCTCCTGTGTATAAAAGACAAACATATTAATATGTACAACATACACGTGAAACATTATAATAATAATATAGTGCAATCAAATGAAATTAAAAATATAAGTTTCTGACAACTTGAAACTTACGTTTGAAACATGCCCACCGCAACATGGCAAATAGCATGTCGACGCCTGGATGTTTCCTTGACCACTCTTGCTATTTAAAATAAAATAAAAATTAGTTTTTACATGTATGTACATGATGTACAATCAAATATATATATATTAAAATCTCAAACATGTGAATTAAACTATTGTATATATATATATATATTATTTTTATTTATTTGAAATTTACCTGTGAAAGACCAATATCAGTGACACCAGTTCCAAAAATATTCCCCAACATTTCATCTATAGAAAAGAAATCATGTGAACCAGCAAATGATGTCTTGTCGGCAGTGCATACGGCACCACATGATCCACAGTGGTGTGGTGCGCTAGAACTGACACCTCCACACACATCACCAGATGTAATTTGGTCACTATCTTTGGGTCGAGTGTCAGTGAGCTCCCTCAATGCATGCAGTGTATCAATCTCCACAACCTCCTTCACTATAGGAGGGATAACTGAAGGTAGTGGGGTTTTGGGGCATGGGGAATCCTAGGTTGACTGTCACGTGCACCACGTGTACTGCAGGTCGAGCCACCTCCTCAACCAAAAAGTCGAAAAGTCAAAATAATTCGGGATCTCATTGAGCATGAACTCGCAATATAATTTCTTCAAAAAATAAAGAGGAACCTCATTGTTGTTGCATGGTGGATAATCAAAAACCATCCACCATTGGTCCCAAAACATATTTTTGATTCGGTCATCGTGACACCAATGGATTGGGAACTGTTTACAAGTAACTGCTGGGGGGCATTGGTTCTAGGGTCGGTAAATAATGCACAAATGAGGTCTTTTCTATTTTTTTTGTCTTTTATGGCCGCATGGGATAGTTTATCCGCATACCACCGCCTACAGTCACCTCTAAAGATATTCTATCTATGTATTTGGTTGGTTGCGGACTCGACTTCGCCACTCAATGTTTGTAATGTATTGGCTAAAGTCATGCAGATGGATTTGTGGCATGATTTTGTCTTATAGTCTAAATTAGGTTTTCAATGTCAATTTTATTTTCTCATATTCTTCCAATGATATTATCTTGTGTTCTTGCTAGCTTAGTGGGGACAAAAGGAGCCACAGGAGGTGGATTTATGTTTGGAGGAGGGTTTTGAGGAATGTTCGAGGGTTTTGAGGAATGTTTTGACGGTTTGCACGATTTTGAGCTTGCTTAACGAACCGATAAAACAAGAAAATTGTATGCATAAACAAATATTTTAAAAACCCATGAAAATGCAAAAAAATGATTAAAATCGGGGGCTTACCTCCTCATCTTGGTGGCATGGTTGAATCTATCGCGATCCAGAAGTTCGATGAGCAATTTTGAGGTGGTATTCAAAGCTTGAGTGAAAAACGTCTAGGAGAAATTGCGGTTTGAAATGAAAATGGGGAAAATAAGGAGTCGCGGGATTGCTAATTTTTGTCTCGAGTTCCACAATCACGGTTCTAAACCGCGATCGCAGCTTTAGGTTCGATAATTGTGAAACCTAAAATTCCGAATCGCGGTATATAAACCGCGATCGCGGTTCCTGAATTTCGGGTTTTTATGTCCACGGAATTGTCCACCAACTTCGTGCACTTACCCAAATATAGTTTACCTCTAGTCGTGAGGCACACAATTTTTTAGATGTGAATGATGTAGGTGAAGCACACCTTAGAAGTGTGAAGGGAAATGGAACGTGCTTTTGACAATGGAATTTCTCACTTGAGAGGTTTGTTGAGATTGCAACCCAAAGACTGAAATTACTTCCGTGGGATCATGTAGTAAGGACACATAAAAGGAATGTTCAAGGAAGAGAAAGAGGACATGAATGCAATCCACATTTGAAGGGACCAAAATTTAAAAATGGGGAAAATTCAGTAAACGTTCATTTTTAGTTTCAAGCTCGAGTACTTGTAAGGGAATAGGCGATGTCTTAGTAAAAATGTAAGACTTAATTACCTACATGTCCCACACCCATTCATCGACTTAAATTTTTCTTACCTAAACAATATATGATGTGTTCCACTCTTTTGTCTCGATCTCCCTCGTATTATTAACATGAATGCAATTTGTGTATAAAGGGACCAAAATTAAAAAATGAGAAAAACCCAACAAACTTCCCTTTTCATTTTCAAGATCGAGCAAGCAAACAAGAAAAGTCAATGCATAAAAAGTGATCAATATTCAAGTCCTTCAAGCAGTTGGCCAAATGAGAGAAAGGTGGCTTTTATTTTCCATTCAAAAGAGGGATTTGAACTAATAAAACCATCAAAGTGTATTGTGCAATGTACAAGTGGAAAGAGGTTGCTTGTTTTCTTAATTTAAGATCTAATGTGTTTAGTCTATGTTTAAGTAGTTCATGTCTTACAAATTATAGTCATGGAATAATTAGTTACTAAAAATATGCAATCTATTAATAATATTCAAATTTAAATTAGAGTTCAAATGTGTTAAAAAATGTTAAAACAAATCTCAAAATTCAATTCCAACAAATCTCAAAAATCAATTCCAACAAAACAACTAAATCCATACCTAAACAACTAAATCAATTGGATGTGGGTCTTATTGAAGCTGATTTGACGAGCTTCATGTCCTATTTGTTGACAAATTTCTGCTCATTGTTTTCATTTTTGCTATTATTTACAATGATGGCGTGTCTAGATGGTATATGGAAAGAATAGATGACTAACAAAGTGGGGTTTTAATGGTGTCATATAAATTCGGAATTACAAAGCAAATAAACAACATTTACAAATCTAACTAAATGGAAGGAAATGATATATAAGCTCTGAGTTATATATATTCAATGTAGATCTGGATATAGTTGTATTTGTCCCTTTCGTGCATCTTCAAATATTGTTACGTTAAAATCTATTCATAACTATAGTGATTTCTAAATGTTCCTTTCATATTATGTTCCCAATGTTGACATTGATGCAATTTTTAAAATTCTTGTTTGAGTTTGATACTAACAACTCCATTTCGAGATTACAAACATAATTTTTTTGTATTCTCTCTTTTAAATCGATACGTAGGGGCATGTGACTTCATCAATGACATGATTCGTTGTGTGCTATGGGGTCCACTCCCTATGAGGCCACTTTGAAACACCCCAAGTCGTGTGTCAAACTGCTCAACAACAAGGTTTTTAAAGCTTCTGTCAAATAGAAAGAAAACTCCTTTGCTAGCTCTCATTCATGTATATTATGCACACTTCACTCCTCGTCCCTGTCCCTGCACACACCAATCCAATTGGTGTGAAACTCACTAAGACCCACATGCAAATGGAAGAACAATTCAAAAGGATTCAATTTCTTGTTAATGTTTTGCATTGTAGGCAACCAAAACCAACAATAGCATAAATGGTCGAGATCACTTGCACTTGTTTCTTGCATGCCTGTTGTACCTTTCCAAGTTAAGCATTTATTGGCCCCCATTCACAAGGATTTGGATTGGCATACGATTCCGCAGAAGATGTAGTGAAATATGAGCCTCGCACACAAATCAAGAAGATGGGTATAACAATAAAGCGGTCACATTCTCAAAAAAAATCCACAAGAAATGTGCAAAAATAATTACACATGCAAACAACAAAAAAATTGAAAAAAAACTTGTAATTGCCTCTTTCATTTAGTTTGTAGAAACAAAAGTATAGGTATGTAATATTGCAAGCTATAAAGTTGTCAAATGTTTGTGGCCAAAAGTTTTTCGTTGGCTAAGTCTTCATATGTTATATTTATCTTCGATTATGTGACTTATTTTTCACATAGCCTTTTACAATGTTATGCCAACAAATATGACATACAAAAATAAAAAACAATTTGTAAGTCCATGTTCATATTGGTTATTATTGTTTTGTGCTTCTAAATTTGTAAAAACAAAAAAATGGTATAAATTGCTTAACAAAGTTTTTGTTCTTGTATTTTAAAATGAAGTATAAAATGTAACATTTAATTTTTGTCAATCCATGTTTGTATTACGATAACAAATATGAAAAGCCAAACAACCTTTTCTAAGTCACTTTGCCCTTTTTTTTATTCTTGCTTTATGCTTCTCTAACTAGATATAGACCTTTGCTTTATTAATCTCCGCACTTTTTTTTTTTGTTGTGCCCACACTCATACAATTGTTTTCTTGCCTCATTCATGTTCTACCTATTCAAAATAATTATCTTTCTACCTTGTACTATTAAGAAATTATGTGCCTCAAAAGTTTTTGGTTCTTTCATGCGCGTACCTTTATTTTTTTATGTTATGTCCTTCTAATAAAATAAGTTTTTCTTGTCAATGCCTTGTGTTCATTTGGATGGAAAGAAACTTATTTTGTTGATATCTTATGAAGTTGTGTTTGAAATTCCTTTTTCCCTACTCTCCTTTGTAAAGACAAAATATGCAATTGTTAATAATTTATTCCCCCCCCTTATGCAATTGCAAATTTATTTCCACACGTACATACTCCTTTAATTACTTGTCATTGATTTCATATTTATGTATTTAGAGCATTTGTGCGAAAATCCACCGCATTTAATACATTGTCCTTGTCATGGACGCAATTTTGACACCATGGGGTGTCACTCATTTGATTGAAGGTTTCTTTGATGTTGAACCTACATTTCAATTATTGAACTTGTGTCACGTTCCCTCTATTTTAAATGCTAAAATACAACATCGTGTTGACCTTTTAGATGGAGTTCACTTTCAAACTGATCTACTTCCCTAAAAAATTGGAAGCCGTGTTTTGAACCGGGCGTTGAAAGAAGGATCCATTGTGCATTTGTGCAAATCCCTGCTGAATGATCAAACATGAGTTGCATAATTTTGTCCCTCTCTCAATAATAATGCATTTTACTCTCCTTTACTATTTTTAATATCCTTTGTACTCATATTTTCCTAACTACAGGAAAGTTCTTGTCATTGATATGGATATTGTTTCAAAAACACATATGCAAACTGGTTCTCCAACTCGTTTTCTAAACGATGTTGCTCATGGTAAGCAATCATACTTGGAAATAACTCAGGGTCTTCATATCGGTCTTCCTCCACAAACACCTCCACTCAACACGTGTTCCATTAAACCGTGCAGCCACACCCGTAAAAATTAGTGCATTGAATACAACCATGTGTGTATGGTCTGTATAGGGGCATGTCCTTGAAAAAAAAAAACTCTCTGAGAATATAACAACACAAAGGGGAGTGGTTCGTTTTTTGGGTTTGATTTTGTGAAAAATAGTGGAGAAGAAATCCACATCACATGTTTCAATGAAGTTGTTAAAATGTTCTACGAGAAATTGAAAGTGGTAAGATATACACCATCGTAAATGGGAGGATCATAAATGGAAAACCATGTTACAACCAATTGAATAACCTACTATAGATTTTTTACAAACATCTTTAGTTATCACTCCTCTCATTGAAAATGAAGCAATACCTTCACATCAATTTAACTTCACAAAAGTCAAAGATATACCTCAAATCCCAATTGGATCTTTTTTTTTATAAGATTTCCATTGTTATTGCCATTTCACCATGCTCCACTATTCATAGGCATGACCAAACAAAAACTATAAAAAAACATTACTATTGAAGGACATATATGTGTACAATGTTTTCGTTACTTTGTGTGGTCAACATTTTGATAGGTTAAGCGAGAGAACTTGAAGGCATTCTTTTCTATTCCATAGGTCCCTGTTTTAGAAATAAAATGCATGTGTCTTGAATTTCAATGGAACATCGAGTTAACACTATCTCCAATACCAAATGCTTTGTTGATCCCTCACTTTCTGAAACTCGATACACTTCATAAGTGGGTTGATTCGATGTTTTTTCCATTCCTACGCCCTCTATCAAAAACAACTTTCTAGGCCCTCTAACAAATATAGCCTTTGCAAACAACAATCTCACGGGTACTCCGGATGGGAAACACTAAAAAAATGAATGAGCCACGATTACAGCTGAAATCACAAACATTGTCAAGTATAATTTATTTTGTATTGCATGCCCTCTTATAAACAATGGCAACAAATGTAGAAAAAAGTATAGGAACAAAATAATGGCTTGTGGTTCTACAAAAGTTGCAATGAAGATGTTGAACACTATGATTGTAAATATGAACTCTTTCTTGATTTGAAGGATTCCACTCGGGAACTACAAATCGATTACAAAATTTGATGAATCAATGATATTAATCACGGGTCTTTTAGCTAGGGACCTCCACTTGTTATCCATACATGACTAGGCTACAAGCGGTGTAGAGGGAACGTCATAGGCCATGATTTCATTTTCACTCCCTCCCTAAAAAATAAACTTACCATGGAAGCAAACAATTAAAACGTGTCATTGTAACTTCAAATAAAGTGGATATTTGTGCATCTCCTCCCTAACGTATACTATTGAAAAGATTCCATGCATGGCCCTTGCATCATTTTTACCACACACTCTTGGTCTTCTATTGTTCCTTGAGGGGTTGTGATTTTGTTTATGTAAACATATTGAAATGCTTTAATTATCAAAATTTTCATTCCTCCCATTATGCTTTTTAATAGAGGTTCTAGGAAAAACATGGTTTTTACTTGTATGTATTTTTCCTTAAACAAGCAAGAACAATACCTAGCCTCTCACAATAGTATAAACATATACATTTATTTTCCCTTTTTTAAATTTCTTTTATAAAAATGCATCCTATGAGACTATTTGAACATGATGGAATGTTGTAAATTTTTGTTGTTGCATTCCTTTGTTAACATATGAAGCATGTGGTTCTTACCATTGCATTCACTATCTTTTGAGAAGAAGTGTTAGATAAACACCACAGGGCTAAAAACTATTAGTACAGTAAACACACTTCCATGCCTTCCACTTGTATTTTGATCTATATAGATTTCTTAAGCCTCTCTCTTTCTCGAAAGTATTGATGGAAACATAGAGGTTCCACAAATGTCCACGGTTTCCTATGGATTTAGAATGATCCAAATGTCAATGTTATTGATTGGGAAGATACTATATATGTAGACGAAATTAAACAATACTTTGATATATAAGTGTGTGCTTAGAATCCATGCCCCACCTCCAATCGATCGAAATTTCGTTGCTCTATCCAAAATGATCCATGTTTGCTTCAAACAACACAACTACTTTCTTCCTCCCCACTTGTTGACCTGGAAGAGCTATTAATCATGTTTAACGTCACACAAAATGTTATTTATTTATTTATTTATTGATAAACAATTTTGACCGAGCTATGAACCAGAGGGTTGCCTGGGACCCCACCCATTACAGCCAATGTCCAGAGACAAGATATTACAATTAGACCAACCTGCATCGCGACCGGTGAGCTGCACCGACGATCGACTTTTGCCACCGCCGTTTTTAGAGCCACCACCGCCTCGAACGCCAATGCCGACGATGCAAAGTCCACCACCGCCGAGAATAACTGCCAGTTGTAGCCTTCGGTGATGCAACATCCGCCACCACCGATAACCACCGCGAAGGGATCGTCCCTAGCGGGATTTGAACCTGGGTGGATTCGGACACAACCATCCATCTTAACCAATCCACCCAAACCTCATTGGCTACGCACACAAAATGTTATGAGCACACATGTTTACGTAAAAACAATCCCACTTCTCATGCTTTGATCTACAATAACCCTTGGATACTAGACCCCATTCAACATTATTTTTAGAGGACAATGACACAATTAAGTACCTCCCTTCAAGAAATGATGACATATTAAACACCCACAACTGAGAAATTCTATCTATACGGAGAGCCAACATTGACCGCAACTAGTGCTTTCTCATCATGTCGTCCTAAAGTACATTGCTAAGCGAGCAACATTCAAACACCTACCGCCACATGCTTTCCATATTTTCAAGAGATGTTGACCTTGAATTTCTAGCACATATTTCCATTCGAAAAATGCTTATAGAGAGTGTTGTTGAGAACAAAATTAGTGCACAAGAAACATGCCCCATGCTTCAGAAATTACTGCCTATTTTGTGCAACCGTTTTCTATTTCATTGAATGTTGGAAGGAAGGTATTGAGACAAATTTCCCAATTTGAGGATCTCGCACATGAAACAACACATTTATGTAATGTCCCCTTTCCTACGCCAAAGGCCTAAGGGCCAATTCGAGTCCAAGCCTTGGTCATACCCAAGGGCTTGGACGTTGGGAGCTATTGGGTATGAATATCTAGTCCATTTTGTTATAATTCTTCATTGACATATGCAAAAAGGTGTTTTGGAAGGACTAGATGTTACATTTTGTCGTTAGGAAGGGGCCACATGGTACTAATGTTCTAATTTTGCATTGGGGGGTCACTTTTGGACCATGACAACTTAAAAAGGGAAAAGTAACTTAAGTTACTTTTATTTTATTGGCCCTTCCAAGGGAAAAATGTGACTAGGGTTTATTGGGGCTCTTTTTCCTTGGAGAAGTTATATAAGGAGTTGGGGAGAAAGGAAAGACATTCTTGCATACCTAATTATCTCCTTTCATGTGCAACTGCTATTTGCAAATCTATAGCTTGTGGAGTGAAATCCCGCAGGAACCCTAGCTTCGGTGGTGAGAGATCCATCCCTAGCTAGCAGGGCATTCTTCGGTAGTGAAAGATCTACCCTAGCTTGTCATTTTGGAGCTGTTTTCAGGGCTGATTTACAGAGATATTTTCAGAGGTTTTAGAGATAGGGTTTTGAGGGTTTTGAGATAATTTGTGAAGATAATCAGTGGGTTTTCATATCAGACTTATGGCAGCAATAAAGAAAGGGTTTGACATCATTTCGAGGATTTCAAAGGGGTTTTGACCATCTACCAAAAAGGGTGACTTGTTTTGGAGATTGCAGCCTTTATTTGGAGGGTTTCTAGTTGGCCATTTTCAGATCTGAGGGTTGGAATATCATCTTCTATATTTGTAAATGTTATTTCCAAAGTTTCATAGTTTTTGCACTTGTATTCGGGAAGATATGAATTTTAGAAGTTTTCCAGTTGTTTAGGGCACGCTGTAATTTTCTGGCAGCGTTATATTGTCTGAAAAATTCAAAAATAGTTTTCTTATGTTCTTTATAATATTAGCAAGCTCTCTTTAAATTTTCAAGTGATTTGAGTGGATATTTTGGGAGTTATTAATTTTCTTCAGTTCGCTGCCCTAACTGGTAAAAATCTGCAAAAATCAGTATTTTATTTGGCTGCAAATTTTCAATATTTTGTGTTATTTAAGTGGTATCCCACAAGGGATATTTCAGTGGTATCAGAGTAGTTGTTTCTCCAGCCTGTTGGGATTGAAAGATGGGAGACAAAGACAATGAGGATATAGGTGTAGATCTGATGAAACAATTGTTCACCAACATGGTAAAAGAAGAGACTACCAATCTCTATTTGAGCCAACTCACTGAGAGATTAGCAGGCAGGATTGATGCTCATACGGAAAGAGGAGAAAATAAAAATATGGGACAACATGGTCAAAGAGGTGAGGGTGGACATTCAGGGTAGCGGTCTCCCCATTCTTCTACCAGGCCTTTGGGGTTTCACGAACCTTCTTTCTTGAAGGATCCGGAAGTTTCACAGTCGACGGCTACCAAAGTGGATATTGTAGATGAGGAGTCTTGTTGGGAAAAGTACCAGACCTTGAGTGATGGATTTCGTGACAACATGCCATTCTAAGAATATTGCAAAATGAAGATTGGTAGCAGGCCTAGGAGAGATCATCAGGTACATGTACCAGAGTTGCAAAGGAGATTGGGATAGATTTCTATTCCACACTTCGATGGTTCTAAGAAGTGTATTGCACAATCTTGGGTTCAGAAGTTGAAGACATACTTCGACTTGAATCCTATGTGTGAGGAAGATGCAATTAAGTTTGCAATCTTACATCTTGAGGGAGACGCTCATGATTGGTGGCATCATGGGTTGATTACACAGGGACACATATACATCACGACTTATGCAGAGTTCACACAGAGGCTAGTGAGCAGATTTGATAGGAGGGACCCCGACAAGTATTTTAGAGAGTTGACTCATTTGAGGCAGACCGGTTCCTTGGATCAATATATCACAGATTTTCAGAGACTATCGGTCATGGTACCTGATGTTACAAAGATGAGGTTGATTTCCCTATTCACAGCAGGTTTGACAGATGCTCTCACTGGATTTGTGAAGGCATTTGAGCCTTCTTCTTTGCATGAGGCTATTAGGAGAGCTCGTGACTTGGAGTTATCCACTCCTAAGTCAAGGTTTCCACCTCAAGTGTAGCCTAAGGGTTTCCCTTCTAGATCCGATGGTTTGCGTAGCCAAAGGTACCTCCACCTAGGCAAGATACAGCCAGAGACCATTCGTATCTAGAGAGGACAAAGATGAATTGAGGTGAAAGAAACTATGTTTCGATTTTTGCACACCTTGGGTTCCAGGACATGATTGCAAGGGTAGAGGGAAGGCCCAATTCATAGAGGTCTTTGAGGAGAGTGATGGTGATGAGGAGTTGGACACACAGGATTAGAGGATGATGATGATGAGGCATTAGATAGTGTGGGTGTTGAGCAAGATAGCGAGACTTTTCCCTAGGAGACTATTGCCACTTTGTCTAGTACCCCAAGGTACAAGGCATTCAGAGTTAGGGGAGTTTTGCAGGGACAACGAGTAGTGGTACTCATTGATAGTGGGGCAACCCAAAACTTTATTGATGCCTCATTGGTTGAGAGGCGAGGGTTATAGACAGAGGAGTTTGAGGGCTTCAATGTGGTTGTATCCAATGGAGATTCTATGAGATGCACACGATAGAGGGGATTTGAGCATGTGATTGAGCTCAAGGATGCTAGACCGGTGGTTACTTCTCCTTACCGTCACCCCAAACAGTTTAAGGATGAGATAAGAAGACTATACATGAGCTCATTGATATGGGGCATATTAGACCGAGTTCCAGCCCTTTTTCTTCTTCGGTGGTATTGGTGAAGAAGAAGGATGGGACCATGCAGATGTGTATAGACTACCGTGCCTTGAATAAGAAGACAATAAAGAAAAATTATCCCGTACCATGCATTGATGAGTTGCTTGATGGGCTAGATGGTGCAATCTGTTTTTCAAAAATAGATTTGCGATCTAGATATCATCAGATCAAAGTCAGGGAGCAGGATGTGCATAAGATAACTTTCAGATGTCATTACAGTCACTTTTAGTTCTTGGTGATGCCCTTCAGATTGTCTAATGCTCCAACTACATTCCAGTCTTGCATGAATCATGTGTTCAACCGCCACTGTGGAAGTTTGTATTGGTTTTCTTTGATGATATTTTAGTCTACAACAGGACTTGGGAGGACCATATCAGGCACCTTGGTGAGATATTGGGGATATTAGAAGCTAATTCGTTATATGTGAAAGCTTCTAAGTGTGAGTTTGACATGACCGAACTTCTATACTTGGGATATGTGATTGGTGGGGGTACAGTGAAGGTGGATAGAGAGAAGATACGGGTAATTCTAGATTGGCCGCCACCTAGGACATTGACACAATTGAGAGGATTCGTGGGGTTGTGCACATACTACCGGAGGTTCATGAAGAATTTCTCTCGAGTTGACTGCTCCATTGACCAATTTGACCAAGAAGGGGGCTTTTCTTGGTCAGAGGCAACACAACAGGTTTTTGATCACCTCAAGGAGGTGATGAGTTCGTGTCCCATTCTTGCATTACTAGATTTCTCCTGCCCATTCATTCTAGAGTGTGATGCATCAGGAGAGGGTGTTGGGGCAGTTCTCATGTAGGATAGGCATCCCATTGCCTATGAGAGTCGGAAATTGAAACCCGTGGAGAGAGGGTATTCAATTTACGACAAGGAGATGTTGGCCATTATGAATGCTTTGGCCAAATTTAGACAGTACCTTGTGGGCAAAAATTCATGGTTCATACGGATCACAACAGTTTGAGGTTCTTCTTGGGATAGAAGGAGCTCAACGATCGCCAACAAAGATGGGTGAACAAGGTACAAACATATGACTTTGACATAGAGTACACTAGAGGTAAGAATAATATTATTGTTGACGCTTTATCTAGGAGGCCTTACCTCACTTCTATGCTTAGTTCTATGTCTGAGATTTCAGTGGATTGGAAGGCTCATATACTTGTTGAGTATTCCAAAATCAGTTTGCATGTGAGATCATGGATGGTATTATATAGGATGACCGATACAGAGTAGTGGATGATCTCATTTTCTACAAGGATAGGATTTTCCTTGTACCAGGATCCAAAATGAAGGAGAAGATCCTTCGAGCAGTACATGATACACCACTAGCTGGGCATCTTGGGTATTTCAAAACATACAGGTTTATTAGGGAGAGATTTGCATGGAAGGGGATGAAGGACAATGTCCTTAATCATGTCAGAGAGTGTATGGTTTGTCTAGCAAACCAAATCCGAGTAGTCTTTTCCAGCAGGATTACTTTAGCCTCTCCCCATTCCCGAACAGAAATGGGAAAGCATATCTATGGAATTTATCACAGGGCTTCCCTTGGTGCATGGGCATAGTTGCATTTATGTTGTAGTTGATCGGTTAACTAAGTATGCTCATTTATTTTCCCTACCCAAGGGGCATGAGGCAGTGGATGTGGCCCGAATCTTCTATACAGGTATTTTTAGGCTACATGGGTTGCCTAAAAATATTTTCAGTGAGGACAAGATCTTCATGAGCACCTTTTGGCAGGAGATCTTCAGACTAAGCAGTACGGAGTTGACTCCTAGCACTAGCTACCACCCACAGACAGATGGGCAGATGAAGATAGTCAATAAGTGGATAGAGGGATACTTGCGGAGTTATGTGTCAGGACATCAATGGGCATGGATTAGATGGTTACACATGGGTGAGTATTTCTACAATACCACCTATCAGATGAGCATAGGTATGACTCCTTTCTAAGCCTTGTATGGGTACGACACTATGACATTTGTGGATTTGGTATTACCAGATAGCCAAGCTCCCAAAGCTCGAGATTGGTTACAGGAGAACCAGGATATTCTGAAGGCTCTCAGAGAGAACCTTCAAAAGGCACAAAATCAACATAAGGTATATGCAGATCGACACATGATAGAGAGGTCTTTTGAGGTTGGGGATCTAGTATTCCTACGTTTGCAACCATATAGACAGTCCTCACTGAAGCAAAAGGGTGCAGAGAAATTGAAACCATGGTTTTATGGTCCGTACTGGGTAGTTCGTCGAGTTGGGGTAGTTGCATATGAGCTAGAGCTACCGGAGCATAGTAAGATACATAATGTCTTCCATGTTTCATGCCTTAAGAAGGCACTCGGACAACATATTGTACCATCTACGAATTGCCGCCACTAGATGAGGAGGGGAAGTTGGTGTTAGAACCAGAATCCATTATTGAAGACAGAGGGGGCTTAGGAGCAGAGTGATCACCGAGTATTTGGTGCGATGGAAGGGATTGCCACTTGAGGATGCTACTTGGGAGGGAGAGAAGATTTTGCAGCATCCTAATTTGCATTTTCTTGAGGACAAGCAAAATTTGGGAAGGGAGGACTGTAATGTCCCCTTTCCTACGCCAAAGGCCTAAGGGCCAATTCGAGTCCAAGCCTTGGTCATACCCAAGGGGATTTGGACGCTGGGAGCTATTGGGTATGAATATCTAGTCCATTTTGTTATAATTCTTCATTGACATATGCAAAAAGGTGTTTTGGAAGGACTAGATGTTACGTTTTGTCATTAGGAAGGGGCCACATGGTACTAATGTTCTAATTTTGTGTTGGGGGTCACTTTTGGACCATGGCAACTTAAAAGGGAAAAGTAACTTAAGTTACTTTTATTTTATTAGCCCTTCCAAGGGAAAAATGCGACTAGGGTTTATTGGGGCTCTTTTGCCTTGGAGAAGTTATATAAGGAGTTGGGGGAGAAAGGAAAGGCATTTTTGCATACCTAATTATCTCCTTTCATGTGCAATTGCTGTTTGTAAATCTATAGCTTGTGGAGTGAAATCCCGCAGGAACCCTAGCTTCGGTGGTGAGAGATCCATCCCTAGCTAGCAGGGCATTCTTTGGTAGTGAAAGATCTACCCTAGCTTGTCATTTTGGAGTTGTTTTCAGGGCTGATTTATAGAGATATTTTCAGAGGTTTTAGAGATAGGGTTTTGAGGGTTTTTGAGATAATTTGTGAAGATAATCAATGGGTTTTCAGATCAGACTTACGACAACAATAAAGAAAGGGTTTGGCATCATTTCCAGAGGATTTCAAAGGGGTTTTGACCATCTACCAAAAAGGGTGACTTGTTTTGGAGATTGCAGCCTTTATTTGGAGGGTTTCTAGTTGGCCATTTTTAGATCTGAGGGTTGGAATATCATCTTCTATATTTGTAAATGTTATTTCCAAAGTTTCATATTTTTGCACTTGTATTCAAGAAGATATGAATTTTAGAAGTTTTCCAGCTGTTTAGGGCACACTGTAATTTTCTGTAGCGTTATATTGTCTGAAAAATTCCAAAAATAGTTTTCTTATGTTATTTATAATATTAGCAAGCTCTCTTTAAATTTTCAAGTGATTTGAGTGGATATTTTGGGAGTTATTAATTTTCTTCAGTTCGCTGCCCTAACTGGTAAAAATCTGCAAAAATTAATATTTTATTTGGCTACAAATTTTCAATATTTTGTGTTATTTAAGTGGTATCCCACAAGGGATATTTCAATTTATTGTATGCATATAAGGTCCAACATTCAAATATGGAATCACTTCCTCTTATCCAAGTCACTCGTGTCTCGAATTACCACAAATATCACACTAAGAATAAATGTAAGCTTTGTTCCTATCTTGTAATTCTTTGTGCATATCTAAGATTTTCTCACATTCCATCGCATGACTAAACATATTTTCAATTGTTTTATTGGTCATAACTCCTTTTATACAATCCTTTTCACATTATTTGTTCTAACATTGGGTGCACTACATACGATATCATTACTAACTGGAACCTATTCAAAACTAGTTACCTACCTCGACATGTCACCCACTCCCCACCACTCCTGGAAATACCTCGAGAGTGAATCTCCCTTAGATAATGAAAACAATCATGCTCGTGCCCAATTGAATGAATGACAACTTCTAACTCAACTCTATCTTGGAAACACAACCGGTCTTGACAACTTATATATGTTAGGTCACCAAGAGTTTGAGAATAGAACAATTGCAACGTTTATAATGTTCCCCATCCTTTACAGTGTTTGGTCCATATTTCATCAAAATTAATAAAGTCAACAACATTGCCCCAACCGTGCAATCACCCTCCACATCTTCTACATCTCCATTGTCTCCACAACAACAATTGGCTTTTGATATTGTTCTCCATCACTTCTTACACAAAATCCATCTCGCTCCATCAAACTTGATTATTTAAGGTACCATAGGAATAGGTAAGTCATATGTTATAAAAAATATCACAACGTCAATCATATCTCGCATCACCAATAAGTCTTTCACCACTCCTTTACTCACCCCCTCACCGGGTAGTAGTATTCAACATCTAAACATCCACAGCTCATGCCTGGTCTCTCGTATTCCGTCAAAAGAACTCAAACCCTTCAAGGTCTTGAGAATTTTCATCTTTTCAATACTACCTTAAGCATGTTGAATATATTCTTATCGATGAAATAAGTTTCATCGGTCCAAAATTGACTTCTGTGAAGCTTTTCCTCACTCAAGACAACCAATTCAACAACAAATCTATCATCCTCATTAGCGACCTCATACACATTGCCACCTATCATGGATACTCTTTTGTATGCCCGAACCTCCTATGGCACTAGCATTTGGAAGGGATTCAAAAGCTCCATCTCCTTGCACGCCATATTTTCCCACAAGGTGCAAACTTTGCACAGTTTCATTTCGCCAATTTCTTCTTAACATTCGTGATGGTACTCCTCTCTTTGAGGACTGGGAGTTCCTCATGTCTCGCACAAACTCACACCTTTCTCATCATGATATCCTTAGCTACAAGGACGCCCCACATTTATTTGCAAAGAATGACCATGTCGACCACCGCAATCTTCGAATGTTGAAAGCACTGGAAAATCTTGTTGCTCGATCCATCAGAGAGAACACCAGGCGTGTTCAATCATGGGAACTAGATGACGATCATTTGTAACATAAAGTCTTCTTTGCAAGAACCAAAAAGTCACACTCATTGCTAATTTATGGGTTGAATTAGGCCTCAGAATTGTGTAAATGGAACAATCATCAACATTGCCTACAAAACTTTCATTGCATCGCCTAAACTCGCCTTCATTTGTTGTCATCAAATTTTATCATTATATCGGCCCTTCTTGGGACCCATTATATTCCCATTCCCCTATTTCTCGAGAAAATCAAGGACAATTGCCAATTAAAATGGCCTAGGCTTTAACCATCCACAAGTCCCAAGGCATTATTTTGCATAAGGCCACGATCTACATTGGGTATAAGGAAAGGTAAGGACTTACCTTAACAACTATCTCAAGAGTTCCATCCCTTTCACATCTTCGCATAACGCCTCCATTTTCCTTCGATGAGTACTCCAAAATGTCAACAAAACTCTCCTTCAAGCTCAAAGATGCGTGGAAACACGCCTTAAATCACTCATCCTTAACCCTCAATCTATATCCCCTCCACATTTCCATTATCATCCATAAATCACTACTATTCTCCTTTTCTTCTACAATTCCTCACTTTACCATTTCATCTAACTCTCTATGTATGCCTTTTCTGCAATGCAATACTCCTACATGTCTTACTTCATTTGTAATAGAATATACATTTCTTCAGGGGTTACTATAATTTTATTTCTAAGGTTACTTTATTCTCACCGTTTTCTATTTTATGTTGTTTTATCCAGTTATTGTTGGAAATTCATATAGTCGTCATTAGCATGTTTATTACCTCTTTCCCTTTTCCTTTCTCCATTTCAAAAATCCTCTACGTTATCATCATTACAACATACGAACCCTACATTACCCTTTAAACAAATACGTTCCCACAATAAAACTACATCCACTGCCCTTAATAATCCATCTCGCCCTATTGTCGTATTGTTCACTATCCACTCACTCATAACATCCCTTTCAATATTCACATTGGAGTGCTCACCAAAGACCCCAATTAATCTTCTTAAATTAGCATGGGTGTCTACTCTCACACAACCATCCAAATGTTTGGGGTCCCTACAATGCGTTAAGACTTCCGCAATTTTAGTTGCATTCAGATTCCCACCTATAAAATATTTTGGAGATTTAGACCATTAAAATTTCAGGGCATCGGCAGCGACACCCTGAATATTTAATCGAATATCCCTCAATAAAGATGTATATAATTTGAGGAAGGAAAATTATCTATATATAAAATTGCCAAACAAACAAATTTTGATTTGACAGGCACTGGTAAAGTTCAATGGCCCCGCCTGATCCTGCCTCCTAATAATTTTTTCTGTTTCCATGGCATTTAACACAAATAGTAGTTAATTGTATGCTTTTAAGTGTATTCTTTTCCCACGGCATTGGGAGCTTGGAAATACCCTTCTGCTCATGGCGGCGCCTGACGATTTACTCAACTCGCAGTAAGTGAGGCCCTCCATTTTGTTGCAGAAAATACAGAGCAAATTCTATTTTTGGTCTTAGTTAGCAGACAGAGCCCTCCATATCTTACTGTGAACATTTATTTTTTGTGTGTGCAGGTTTGATGGCAGCCATCCGCTCGGTAAATTTCTTGTCTCCAGTGGGCTGCCCTCCATGGCATGGGAGGCTTCCACCAGAGCTCACAATTCTGGAAAATCCTTTGTTCTCTGCGAGATCCAGGATGTTACATTCTTTGCTTTTAGTGCTTCTGAAGCTGTTCGCGACTTTCTCAATGTGAATTATGAATTTGGAGAAGGAAATATCAACACTGGCAACGATTTATTTAGGTCTTTGAAGATTAACGATGGCGAGCCTGCTTTGGTTCATCAAGGTCTTTTACATGGATTTCTCAATATTATAAAATCTTCAGACCTTGTCGAGAAGGTTAGTAATTTCAGACTTTATGAACAGTATTATATTTCTTTCTGGGCAAGTATTGGCTTTGATCCTTTCTCTGATAATGGGTTCTGTTGGGGAATCCGCCGAGAAGGGACCCCATCTTTTTCATGTAGCTGTTCGCCGAAGCCTCTCCCAATTCTTTTAGGTGTGAATTGTCACTAAAAACAAAAATATTGTGTGTTTGTTTTCTTCAATTTTTCAATATTTCCACAGGTGAACATTGTAGATATTGCATTTGGAATATATTGTGTTCTAGTTTTTGAGTTCCAACATTTCAGGGCAATCTTTTAGACCCATTTTAGGCGATAGTTTCTTCTTGCTCCCAATTTTGTGGCAATTGAATTTTTATATTGAAAGATAAACATCTTTATATATAGTTATCAACAATTTGTTATTCGTTATACTATTTAAGAACAATTTAAGTCGAAGTTGAAATAGACTGCAGAGCTTTTATCTATAGAAAATTGTTACACAAAAAATCTCTTATAAATCTGTTATACAGATGGTATGGGAACCTTTTGACAAAATATTCTGAAGCAACTTTTGAACTCCATGACCAGACCATCTTCAAATGCATCAATTTTTGATTCAAAGACATCTGAAATTAATTTAATGTTTTATATCTTAGATACTCATAATTAATTTGCCTTTTTAAAAATGATCTGTATGTTTTCCCTATTTTAAGTATATCATATAAAACACTCTGTACAAAAGTTGCTACCTTGTCCTTTGTGAATATTCACCTCTGATATGTAAAATGTTTTGTTGATCATACTATTTGCAGGTAGAATGGAGTCGAAGGAGGAAGCAAGGCATAGTTTTGACAGGCCACGGTTTAGGCGGGGCAATGGCAGCCCTGACCACCCTCTGGATGCTCACCAATACTATTACCAACACAAATAAGACTAGAAAAAACCAAAATCTTCCTTTCTGTCTAACATTCGGTTGTCCTCTACTTGGAGACCAATGGCTTGCCAAGATAGTTCGTAGGGAAAAATGGTGTGGACAATTCTGTCATGTAGTCTCTAAGCATGACTTTCTTCCCAGGGTTCTGCTTGCTCCCTTTCAATTAACTCATTATCCATTGAATGCTTTGCTCCCTTATCTATACTCATCTACACAAGCTCATCATTATCATTTTCCTCTTTCAAATGACCAGGCCTGCAGTTTTCTAAGAAATGTTTTAAACCATACTCAAATCGCAGCAAACTGCTGCACAGACAACAATGACCTTGTCATAAGCACGCAAAGCCCTTATAAACCATTAGGCTGCTATTTCTTCTGTTCAGAGAAGGGTGGTTCTTGCTTTGAGACAAACACTGCAGTGCTGCAGATGCTGTATTTCACACTGCAAGATGTGGAGCTCTGCTCGTCTTCCTGTGAGATTTTCATAGACCATATTGAGTATGGCAAAACACTGGTACACACTTTCAGAAACCTGGTCAGTGTAGGAGACCTTGGCAGAGGATTCATTGATACAGAAAATCCTTACGAGGTTGGAATTGCAGTAGCCTTGGAAGGTGCTGGAGTTCAAATTCAGGTATTCTACACTAAAACCCATCTACTCTTTGATCCTCTTGATTGAGAGTAGCTAAGAAAACCACAGACTCTTATTGGAAATGTGCAGCAAAAACTTATTGAAAAGTATAGCACAGAAAAAAACTGCGCACACAGTTCAGTTTTATGCTTTCAAACTCATGAAATAAAATGTAACTTTGCATTGGGTATTCATTTTATTTTCTGTTTGCATCCTGTAGTAAAAGTTGGAAGTTTAATGGATGGGTTTGCATGAGAAGTCTATAAATATGGGGATACTGAAGAAGTAAAATTATGAAGCAAGCATTTGTAAGCTTTCACCGGTTAGAAGTTTTTAGCAATTGTTTCATACGGTTCAGAACTATTTGGTTCTTTCACAATCACCCATCTTTCTCACAGCCGATGCTCACATATCACCGTCCAATTTGCACAGCTCCAAACTTCTAGTACTGCGCTCTTTCCATCTTGCACAAAAGCCAAATTTTCACAGGACTTTTGTCTATGCTTTTACTTGCACCCCAAGATTCGACATCACACAACGCCACAAATTTCCATGTTCATTTTGATAGAAATTCAGTTTTTATGATGTCTTGCCTTCACAGCAACATGAATAAGCTTAATGTTAGGATGTCTTGCCTATCTTACATGCAACATACATAACCTTATATGCTTTACATCTCCACAGCTTTAATTATGCCGGATTTACAAAAAAATTGTTATTTTTAAAACTTACAGTATTTTTAAGGTATTTATGGCCTCATTTTTTCTGGGTACTTTGTATTTATTTTATCCAGAATAGTGCTGCACAACAAGTTCTCATGGCTACAGGAAGGATTGGGTTCAGACCCAGCCTGAACAGCGCTAAGGTGCATATTCAATCGGCCAAAATACAAGGCGCCAGAGTTGAGATTGAATGGTACAAAACCAGCTGTGAAAAGAGGGGCTTGGTTACTATGACTCTTTCAAAACCCCAAACAGGACTAAAGATTTCAGGGCAAACATAGACAGGCTCAAGATTTCACGCTTCTGGGACGAATTCATCCAAATGGTAGAAAAGAACGAGTTACCAGATGACTTCCACCTATTCCCAAAGTGGGTTTACGCTGCCACTTACTACAGGCAGCTTGTTGAGCCCTTGACATTGCATATTATTATCGCTCAGGAAAACACCAGAAGCAGGGCCATTACCTTCACGGTGGAAGAAATCAGCGCTATATAACTCTTGAAAAATGGCGTCATGACAGCAATTTGTGTGGGGAGAGAGTCAGTCGCACAAAACTGGCTGTATTAACACAAGATTCTTGTTTTTGGGCTCGTTTGGAAGAGGCCAAAGACTGGTTAGAGAGGTTGAAGGAAGAAATAGATGAAAGTGTTGTTGCAGAGATGATAAAGAAGATCCAGGGATTTGTTGATCATGTCGAGAAGCTGTTCAAGGATCGTGATGTATCTTATGATGTTCTGTTGGAGGAAGGTAGCTTCGTGAAATGGTGGAGAGAGTATAGAAATATTCACAGGCATGTGTTTCCATTGAATCCGATGCAAATGGATCTGGTGGAAAGGGAAATGATGAAGTTGTGTATTAATAGGGATGCGACTCCTTAACATTTTCCCAATAAATTAATTTGTGATGGTAAAATAAAATCTATATAATTTTTCAGTTGAAGCATGAATAATAGGTGGTTTCATAGATTGTTTGGTTTCTTATTTGTTTTCAAGTTATTAGTTATGTAGAGCTTTCGGACGGTTAATGAGTATTATAATAGGGATAACTCATCTCACCTTATTGCACTATAGCTACTACAATCCCTGTTTAGAAAGATGAAAGAACGAATCTGGAAAAGGAGACAAAGAAGCACATATCAGGTGATGCACACAAACAAATTTACGGTCAATGGAGAAGGAAAAAACAAATAATTTTTTTAATTAACATTAGGGGAAGCATATTAGTCAACTTGAATCTTGTAACTTAGCATGGGTCTTCGTTTGCACTGGAGATAAATTAGATTGTTATGTGTTATTTGGTATCAATCTAATTACAGTAATGCATTTGTAATGTGATACAAATGCAATTTTTATAGGCATTGTGGTATTCAAACAACATTCCATGCTGATGCACTTATCAAACATATTTTTGAACCGACAAATGCAGGAGGGGAGCAACCAAAAAGCACCAGTTGCTATTTATATGCTACATCTTGAAATAATTCAATATCCTTTTTGTACGTAGAGTATGCACTTTTGTATTTATGGCCAACTTTTTTAAGCAATGATAAATTGGATAAATTATATCAAGCCAATCAAGACTGGTTGTTCGGCTCTAGCCCCACTAATGCATAATTATTGTGTCCCTATCTATACATAACAAATACACTTGAATTGAACTAATGGTCAATAATTTTCTACTAGCAATCATACGTGAAATGTGCGATGTGAACGTCGGAAGGGATATAGTGAAGAAGTGAAAGTGGATGGAGAGGAACAATAGGAAAGGAGGTTGTCACTCAAAAGAAGGAGAAAACTCATACCAGGGGAAGATGTAGATGAAATTGTAAAAGGAGATATCTCATAATGCAAGTAGTGGATGGAAAATGTTGCGGGCGCGAATAATTGTTTGAATTTGCAACTCTTAACTTAATTGGGTTGTTAAAAAAAAAAGTAAATGTTAGGGGAATTTGAATGCATGTTTCGCAGGACATGTTAGGGACAAGAAGACATAGAGTGTACTTATAATGCTTAGGTAACGATTCTATGCAAAATTTAGATTGGTGTTTTTCTCCAACTACCAGGTTAACAATCGGGGTAGTGTAGTATTCATGCGAGTGCAATTTACGTCTAAAGGGGAAACATAAAAAAAGGAAAAGCCAACATGTTCCAACTTCAAAACCTAACCGCAAAGACCACTTGTTGCATAACTATGTAGCCTTTGCTCCATTTAGATCAGGCATAAAGGATGCGTAAAAGGAATATTCAAGGAAGGCAAAGACATGAATCAAGGTTATGTTATCCAAAATGTGCCCCCGCTCATTTTTGTAGCTAACTCCTTGCGTTCCTACCCCTCTTGTGCCTCGCCTTCATTTTTGATTTTCGTGCACTCAAATCTTTCTGGAAATGACACCATCAGATAGAGCTCTCTCTCAACTTTCCAGAAATGAAAAGTTTGCCTCCTAACTCCTCGTATTTTTCAAGTTAAGGCTCGACGGAGTTTTTGTGGGAAATTTCCCCTTTGGAAGCCCGCAGCCAATAGGAAGCTGCCACGTGGCAGAGGAGTTCGGAGGTCGGAGGCGAGTTTAAAAATTTTTCCAAGTGTTTGGCGTAGGTTCAAATGAAAAATTTTGCCCGTGGGGCCCGCGGACCAATCATGGTGTGACACATGTCATAAGGGGAGGCGAGGTAAAAAATTGGCTAAGTATATGGCGCAAGGAAATTTCTTGAGGTTTTGGCTGCAGTGAATAGGAGCTTGCCACGTGTCCAGAGGAAGGTCGCGGACGGCGGAGGAGAAATGTGAAATTTGGCTAAGTCTTGCCAAAAGTTTCAAGTGCAAATTTTGGTCCGCATGGCCCGCGGGCCAATGAAACATCGACACATGTCTCCACCATCGACCCGGCGGAGGAGAGAGTAGAATTTTCACTAAGTGTTTTTGCCGAGTTTTTAAGGGCAATTTTGGAGTATCGTCTGAGCCAATAGAAACATGATAGGTGGCAGAGGTGGCAGGGGAGTTCGCGGCGCGGGAGGACTTGGGAGTTTTTCCCAATGGAAAAAAAAAGGAAAATTCACGGAGGAAAGCCCGCCCCCCCTTTTTCGCAGCTAATAGGAAGCCGCCACGTGTCCAGCTTGGGCCCGGCGGAGGTTTTTGGAAAAAATTTCCAAAGGCAAAAATGAAGGGAAAGTGGCCAGGAGGAGCCCGCGCCTAATCAAATCGTGCCACGTGGCACCTGGGTGGTGGGGCACGGGGTTTTTTTGAAATTTTTCCAAAGACCAAAAAAGAGGTAAAATTTTAAATTTTTGCCCGCCGATCCGTTTTTTTGGGCCGTTTTTGCCCTAAAACTTCAGACCTCCATAACTTTCGATCCAGAGCTCGGATTTGCACGTTCTTTATATCAATGGAAAGCTTATGAAATTCTCTACATGATTCCATGGTCAATTTTGAATTTTGGTTCAGTTTGGAGAGAGAAAAATAAAAACGCTTCTGGTACGTGTCCATGGCCAGAAATGACATTTCAACAACCAATTTTAATGCAAAATGGGTCACTTTTCTCTCCAAAGATGGTCAAAATGTCGAGCATGGGTTTGTAAGGACCTCCATGCTGTTTTAATGTAGTTTCATTCAATGAGGGATGGCTCCCATGCATTTTGCACGTTTTCTCTCTCCCGGTTCGACCCATGGACCAGTAAAACCCGCTTTGACTCATTTTTGAGGGTGGAACACCTTTTTGAACATTAGACTTCTTCTTTCACCGAAAACAAGTGAATTTTGTAAGTATCGTGCCTTTTTCAAGGATTGTAGAATAGTTTATACCTCTTTGATGGTGTAATGCAAGGATTTTTACATGAAAATGACAAAGTCAGAGCTCTGTGAATGCTTTCACCCTCCTCTGTTTGTATTGTTTTTACTTCATTTTCAGATCTCTTATTGCATCTTATCAGCTTGTGCATGTTTTTCATGTTGCATTTCATGAATTTGTGCCTATTTGTATGAGCAAAAATGTTCACCACTCCTTTGGTGCATCACCATCATTAGGTTAGTTTCATTTTCTCGCATTTCTTATCCATGTCTACTTGCAAATTATGATAAAATTAGGATCCGAACCTCTGCAGCTGTGTAAAATATAGATTTAATCGTGAGGAGTTTGAGGAACCAGCCTCTAATCTGGATATTCCTCTCTCATCTTGCAAGTCCCACACTTGGAGAGAGGTTTCAATGTTGTGCAATCACACTGGATGCCCTAAACATCAACTTAGAACCTTGATTTGCATCTAGGGGTGCTGCTGATTTGCAACAATAGTTTTGGCACGCCCGGTGGGACCTTAGAAGTCTCATTTTTCATTGCGTAGAAAAGTTAATGTGCATCTCGCTGCAATTTTCTTGCTTGAAAAGAGCTATAATTTGCATATCTGGCGACTCCAAAGGGAAGAATAAACTGGTTTCAGCAGCAGGGCCCGAAAAATCATGAGAAGAATCACCACAAGGTCAAGAGTTGGAGAAGAAGAAGTGCTTGTTTGAATACCTACAGCTTATCTCCAAGAAGAAGGCAAAGAGGAAGAAGGATTCAAAGGTCTCCATCTCCACCAAATAGAACTCTCTCAACTCCTCCACCCGTAGGCCTTTCATTCACCAACAAGGGTTTTAAGACCAATTAGAATGGCACAAAACAACCCCTATGTCAATTTCACAGCAAAGAGCCCACTTGCCCTCAATGCACAACATCCAATTCCAATTGTAGCCTTGAAGAACATTCCATACTTCACCGGAGAGAATCGACTACTCCAGTGATCATGTTAAAGATATTGCCAACCTTTGTGCAATTCATGAAATCAATGAGATGCAAGTGGTCACAAATTGCTTGGCATCTTCATTCAAGGGGAAAGCATTGCAATGGTTTAGGAGCCTTGAGCTGGTTCAATCACAAATTGGAACCCGCTGTGTATAGCACTTCATGAGCAATTTGGAGAGAAGGGAGACAACTTGTCTCTTTTGGAGCAATTGACAACCATCAAGAGAGCTCCCAATGAGCAAATTGGTGGCGATTTTAACTTCGATTTCAAAAGACTTGGGAGAGAATTCCAGGTGGTAGTCGTGCCAACAGCAATGAGTTAAGGTGCTTTTCTCTACTATCTCAAAGCTCTAAATTCTGATATTTCTATGTTGATTCAGTCCATGGGAGACATAACTATCCCTATGGCTTATAACATTGCCATTAGGGCTGAAAATTGTTTGATCCAAGTCGGCAAACTAGCCCTTAGACCTCCCATGCCATTGTTTCCAAGTTTAGAGAGCCCAAACACTAATCAAGCACCTAATTTGGCTCCTTCTCCCATTCCTAGAAATCGAGTTCAAATGAAGCTTCTACTTCATCTCCAAGTGCCCCAAATGAGCTTCAAGAAGTCATGAAGCAATTGCAAAACCTAGGCAATGAGCTGGTAACTCTCAAGAGGCAACAAGCCCAAGGTTTTAGACCTTCTTATCAGCCCCAAGCTCACCTAACATGCAGCCATATCAACCACAAAGATCACCTAATCCAAATGCAAATGTGAATCAAACAAGGCCTCTTGCCAATAGGCCATTTCAGCCCTATAATCCAAATGCCATATTTGCCTCTAAGGCATTGGTGCCAACACAAAACAACGTTGCTCAGGAGTATGATTAGTGTTTTCCATGCAATGAACCTCATAACCAATCCATGTGCTTCAATGGTGCTTTGAATCAAGCATTAATGGTGACAATCACAGTGTGGAGGGTGAAGGCAATCAAAGAAACAACCAACAACAAGAAACATTCCAACAACAATCAGCTCCAAATGACACCACGTTGGTAAATTGGCAAGCAGAGGATTTTTGTGGCATGAATCAAACGGTCTCTCAAGGTGTGGCAGCCAACACAAGGTCAAAAAGAAGGAATTTAGGAGAGGAACAACCATTGGCTCCCACCAATCCACAACCTTCCATGGCTCCACAAATGGTTAACAAGCATAATCCAATTTCAAATGCACAAGGGCAGCCAAGAGCAGCTCCTAGACCAACTCAAATACCAGTTGTTGCTGCCCACATGCAAGGAGTGAATGTGCCAACCAAGGGACAACAAAGAGATCCTTCATCACCATTCAGTATCATTGATCAGATGAAGAAGACAAATGTGAATATATCAATGTGGAAATCCCTATCTATCCTGTGCCAAAGAGACTTGCTACAAGCTACCATGAAGAAGGACCGCCAACTTCAAATCAGCAAGTTCGATGCAAGAGAAGGTGTTCATAAATGCCGCCCACTTCGAGGGGAATCATGGAGGACAAAGCAAGGTAAAATGTTGAAGCCCCCTCCTTTCTATGTTTCGTTAATCATTGGAAATCAGCTAGTGTATAATTGCATGATAGATTCCGGGCAAGTAGCTCAGGTGATGCCTAAACAAATAGCTGATCACCTAGGGCTCCAGATGATGAAACCATATCCAAAGGGGTAGTGCAAAATGGATGGGACAGCAAAGAATAACATTCCGAGTGATTAGAAACTTGAATCTTACCTTGCATGTATGTCCAAATGTTGTTGTTTTACAAGATGTATCACCATAGAGCTTCCACCACTCTTTGCCCTATGCTTGTCAAGGACTTCACACCAAGATTGGAGGGTATTTGTCTCACTTGATTGGTCACACATGCTATTCGTAACAAGGTATGGAACCAAAGCTACAATCAGTGTCTCGAACCTATTGCAAACTTTCACATTGAGCCCTACACTCCAAGTCAGATCAATGCTAATTGTTCAACATTTGATCAAGAAGATCACCCAAGCATTAATGAAGCTGACACCAAGGTTGGAAGCATCCCGGATCTAACTCTTGATGAATGGGCAAACAAGGTACATGCTTTTGATCCTTATCAAGAAGTAGAAGAATCTGAGCTAGGGGTCTATTGCATACATGAAGAAAATCAGCCCATTCCTAGCATCACCAAACCAAACCACAAGGATGAGAATGAGGTATGGCAGCTGTTTTTTGATGGATCAAGGAGTAGACAAGGCGCAGGAGGTGGAGCTATGCTTGTTTCACCTCAAGGGGTAAAGTATTATTCAGCTTTTAGATTTCAGTTTGCATGCTCCAATAACACTGCTGAATATGAAGCCTTGGTGCAAGGGATGCATTGGGCAATCAAAAAGAAAATAAAGAACTTGCAAGTCTTTGGTGACAGTGAATTGATTGTAAATCAGGTCAAGGGACAACATGCTGCCAAGAATGATCTACTTAAGTGCTACAAGAACAGGGTTTGGGATCTCATGGAAGACTTTGAGGGTTTTGACATCAAATCTATTCCTAGGAAGGAGAATCAAGCTGCTGACAGGCTTGCAGCAGTAGGGGCAGCCTTTGACATTGTGGAAAGCATTCAACAAGACAAGGTACAACCAAAGATCCACGTGATTGTGAGGCCTTCAGTGCCAGATAACAATGTAAGTTGGCAAGTGTTTGAGAATGACCAACAAATCATCCATTTCTTGCGAAGAAGCTGAGTTCTCACTAAGAATCAAGAAAAATTGGAACAACAAAGATGGTGACCAAGTGGTACAAATGAGAACTAACAAGTCGCCCAAGGGACTTATCACTTTGGAGTCCATTTTTAATCCCAATGATCATTTTAGGAAGGAGAAAGCAAACATTCAGTGTCAAGAGAGAGGATTCAGATCCATCTTGGTGGAAGAGAACAAACCATTGCAAATTGGAAAGATGACAACCGAACAAGAAAGGTATGAGTTCATGCACTGTCAAGAGTTCCCCGATGTGTTTGCTTGGAGCTATGAAGACTTGGAAGGTTTCAATCCCAACTTAGCTCAAAGATACCATTGAATTGGATCCAAATACTAAGCCTCATTAGGTAGAAACAAAGACCACCAATCCACACATGGAGTCTCTCATGAGGAAATAATTGAACAAGCCGATTGAGTCAATGATCATATTCCCAATCAAGCATTCTAGTTGGGTTGCCAATTTGGTTCCAAATGAAAGAAGAGTGGGGAAATCAAATTGTGTGTTGACTTCAGAGATTTGAATAGAGCATCTCTCAAGGATCATTATCCACTTCCTTCCATGGAGCAGATTTTACAAGTTTGTCTGGCCGAGAGGTTTTCACTACTTGATGGCTATTCAGTGGTATAATCGGATTATGGTGAAGGAAGAAGATCACCAAGATGGTCTTTACAACTAAATGGGGAACTTATGCATACAGAAAATTCTATTTGGGCTGTCCAACGCCGGTGCTACCTTCCAAAGAGCAATGGACATGGCGTTCAAAGGTTTGATTAACAACATGGTGCTGATTTACCTTGATGATATCACTGTTTTTCCAAAAATGCAGCAGACCACCTCTCTCATTTGAGACAAGTCTTCATGAGGTGCAAGAGATTTGGAGTGTCCTTGAATCCTAAGAAGTGTATCTTTCTTGCACATGAAGGAAAGCTCCTTGGCCATATTGTCTCCAAAGAAGGATTAGCAATTGATCCAGAGAGGGTTGAAGCCATAAGAGCACTACCATTTCCAAGCCACAAGAAAGCCCTTCAGAGTTTCTTGGGGAGGATAAACTTTGTTCGGAGGTTTGTCCCAGATTTTGCAGCCCTTGTCAAACCTATCACCAAAATGTTAAAGAAAATCATGGCTTTCAAGTGGACAACGTAAGGCAAGGAGAGTTTTGAAGCAATCAAAGAAGCCATCTCTTAAGCACCAACTCTCATCAACCCGGACTTCTCCAAGGATTTTATCCTCTATGCATTCGGAGGTAATGATACTATTTCGCCATTTTGATACAAAGCAGAGAACAAGGACAACGATGAGCAGCCAATTGCTTTCTTCAAATGAGAGCCTAGATGACTATGAGGTGAAGTACTCTTTTATCGAGAAGCATGTACTTGCAGTAATTAGAAGCTTGAAGAAATTCAAGCATTTAGTCTCAAACAACAAGGTCCAGCTTCTGGTCTCTCATGTCAAGGTTAAAGACTTCCTCCTCAACAAGGATTTGAATGAGAAAAGGGCAGGTTGGATCACTCGTGTCATGGAGTATGAAATTGAGATCAAAATCACCAAGTTTGGTAAGAGGAAAAGGATTGTGTGAGCAGCTGATCTTGGGAAGAAAAAGAAGTATGCAATGAAGAAGAGGCTGTTTTGATAGTTCAAGACAGCCATGAGCCAAGTGGCACTCAAGAAGAAAATAATGTTGTCCCTACTCCTTGCTGGACCCAAAGTATAATACATTTCCTAAGCACAGCCTATGCGCTCCTGGAGATGAACAAGACCCAAAGAAGACACTTCAGATTGTAGGCTGTCCCATATGCCATTGTTGATGGAGTTTTGTTCAAGAAAGATGTGAATGGAGTCTGCTAAGATGCATTAGCACAAATCGATTCATAGGGTGTTGGAAGAGTTCCATGGTGGACCAGTGGTGGTCATTTTGCACCAAGAGTGACAAATCTAAAAATTATGAAGGCTGGTTATTATTGGCCCAAGATTTTCAAAGTGAGTGCTTTGCATGGATCAAGAGGTGTAAGAATTGTGCATTCTTCACAGAAAAGAGAGACTTGCTGCCCTTCCATTGCATCCAATCTCGGTTGACCACCGTTCATGCAATGGGGTTTGGACTTCATTGAGTCATTAATCCCAATTCAAGTCAAGGGCACAAATAGATTTTGATAGCCACGGACTACTTCAACAAATGGACTGAAGCAAGAGTAGCACTCAAAGAAGCAAATGAATCTAGTATCTTGGACTTCTATGAGGGCATAGTAACCAGATTTTGCATACCTGCTACGATAATCTCAGATAATGCATTAACATTCATTGGATCCAAGGTGACCGAGTGGGCATCAAGAACGGATCTACCTAAGTACTTCATCAAACTATTACCCTCAAGGTAATGGCCAGTGAGTCTACAAACAAGAACTTGTTGAGGTTCATTAGGATAACTCTTGATGAGAATCGAGGTTTTGGCATACCAAGCTAAAATCAGCCTTATGGGCCGATAGGATAACCCCAAGAGATCCACAGGTAATTCTCCATTCAGCTTGTCTATGGAAGAGAAGCAATCTTGCCCATGTCACTTGAGTTGCCAACATTGGAACTCATGAAACAGCTTGATTGGAGCTGTTGGAGTTTGAGCCCATGGAGGTGAGATATGCAGAGTTGATGGAGTTACAAGAGATTAGAGATCGTGCATCCCAAGCAATGGAGAAGGATCAAGCTTTGATCAAGAAGACCTTTGATAGGAAGGCCAAGGATAGATCTTTTCAAGTTGGAGATCTTGTGTTGAAATGGGATGCGGATAGAGCAAAACCGGGAAGGCATTCAAAATTTGATGCCATTTGGAGTGGCCCATACATGGTCACGAAGTGCAAGAACAACAATGCTTTCCAATTGGCTTCATTGGATGGTGAAGAACTGCAGATTCCATCAATGGAATCTATCTCAAGCGTTGTTTCTAAAGGGGAATTCTCCATCTTGTAAATATTAGCTTAGGTTTCCATTCCTTCAAGTGCTTGTGCACATTGTTTTGTCTTTGTAGGTTAGTTTTGCTTTCCCTAAGTGCTTTGGCACACTTGCTATCCTCGGAGATGTTTTGCAGTCCTTGTTTCAATCAGGCGATTTTCCATCTTCCTCCTTGCAACATTCTAAGTCGGTTGAGGTTCCAAATAGAAAATTTAATGACTCCATGCCCAATGGATTGCTTCAGGAAACTGGTACTTTCATCTAGCAGTGCAGATGACCCCTCTGAGTCGCCAAAATTGTTATCCAAAATGTGCCCCCTGCTCATTTTTGTGGCTAACTCCTTGTGTTCCTACCCCTCTTGTGCCTCAGTCTTCATTTTTTGATTTTCAAGCACTCAAATCTTTCTGGAAATGGCACCATCAGATAGAGCTCTCTCTCAGCTTTCCAGAAAGGTAAAGTTTGCCTCCTAACTCCTCGTATTTTTCAAGTTATGGCTTGGCGGAGTTTTTGTGGGAAATTTCCCCTTTGGAAGCCCACAGGAAGCTGCCACGTGGCAGAGGAGTTCGAGGCGAGTTTAAAATTTTTTCCAAGTGTTTGGCGTAGGTTCAAATGAAAATTTTTTCCCGTGGGGCCCGCGGACCAATCATGGTGTGACACGTGTCATAAGGGGAGGCGAGGTAAAAAATTGGCTAAGTATATGGCGCAAGGAAATTTCTTGAGGTTTTGGCCCGCAGTGAATAGGAGCTCGCCACGTGTCCAGAGGAAGGTCGCGGATCGGCAGAGGAGAAATGTGAAATTTGGCTAAGTCTTGCCAAAAGTTTCAAGTGCAAATTTTGGTCTGCATGGCCCGCGGGCCAATGAAACATCGACACGTGTCTCCACCATCGACCCGGTGGAGGAGAGAGTAGAATTTTTACTAAGTGTTTTTGCCGAGTTTTTCAAGGGCAAATTTTGGAGTATTGGCCCGAGCCAATAGAAACATGACAGGTGGCAGAGGTGGCAGGGGAGTTCGCGGCGTGGGAGGACTTGGGAGTTTTTTCCCAATGGAAAAAAAAGGAAAATTCACGGAGGAAAGCCCACCCCCTTTTTCGCAGCTAATAGGAAGCCGCCACGTGTCCAGCTCGCGGGCCCATGGAGGTTTTTGGAAAAAATTTCCAAAGGCAAAAATGAAGGGAAAGTGGCCAGGAGGAGCCCGCGCCTAATCAAATCGTGCCACATGGCACCTGGGTGGCGGGGCGTGGGGGTTTTTTGAAATTTTTTCCAAAGACCAAAAAAGAGGTAAAATTTTAATTTTTGCCCGCCGATCCGTTTTTTTGGGCCGTTTTGCCCTAAAACTTCAGACCTCCATAACTTTCGATCCAGAGCTCGTATTTGCACGTTCTTTATATCAATGGAAAGCTTATGAAATTCTCTACATGATTTCATGGTCAATTTTGAATTTTGGTTTATTTTGGAGAGAGAAAAATCAAAAACGCTTCTGGTATGTGTCCATGGCCAGAAATGACATTTCAACAACCAATTTTAATGCAAAATGGGTCGCTTTTCTCTCAAAGATGGTCAAAATGTCGAGCATGGGTTTGTTAGGACCTCCATGCTATTTTAATGTAGTTTCATTCAATGAGGGATGGCTCCCTGCGTTTTGCACGTTTTCTCTCTCACAGGCTCGACTATGGACCGTAGTGCCGCTTTGGCTCATTTTTTGAGGGTGGAACACTTTTTTGAACATTAGACTTCTTCTTTCACCTGAAAACAAGTGAATTTTGTAACAAGCCTTTTTCAAGGATCAGAACAGGTTTATACCTCTTTGATGGTGTAATGCAAGGATTTTTACATGGAAATGACAAAGGCAAACTCGTGAATGCTTTCACCCTCTCGTATTGTTTTTACTTCATTTTCGATCTCTTATTGCATCTTATCAGCTTGTGTATGTTTTTCATGTTACATTTCATGGATTTGTGCCTATTTGTATGAGCAAAAATGTTCACCACTCCTTTGGTGCATCACCATCATTAGGTTAGTTTCATTTTCTCGCATTTCTTATCCCCGTCTACTTGCAAATTAGGATAAAATTAGGATCTCGAACCTCTGCGCAGTGCAAAATATAGATTTAATCGAGGAGTTTGAGGAACCAGCCTCTAATTTGAGATTCCTCTCTCATCTTGCAAGTCCCACACTTGGAGAGAGGTTTCAATGTTGTGCAATCACACTCGGGATGCCTTAAACATCAACTTAGAACCTTGATTTGCATCCGTGGGGTGCCGCTGATTTGCAACAACAGTTAAAAATTAAAATGTATTATGTGATCCATTTTTTCATCTCTTTCTCACACGTATTATGTACATGAATGTAATTTGTGTTTAAAGGGATGAAATTATAAAAAAATGAGGAAAACCCAATAAACATCTTTTTGTATTTGTAGGGGAATAGGTGATTCTTGAACAATCATTGATAATTGAGCCACTGTAGTGGTTGGCCATATGAGAAAAAGGTGTATTTTATTTGTCATTCAAAGAGGGATTTTAAAATAAAAACATGAGAATTAAATCCTGCATGTCCCATGCCTATTCCATGACTTAGTAAAAATGTGGGAATTAAATCCTTTCATGTCCCACACCTATTCCTCAGTTTAGATCATTCCTACCCAAATAATATATGTTATGTGCTCTACCTTATACACAAATGCGAAAAGGGTTCTATACATAATTGTGATTGGGGTTTTTACGAAATCGTGATCAAGGTTTCTATGTAGCTATAAGGGAATAGAATAGGGTATTTCTCTAGCCACCGTGGCACATAGTTTTTACACATGTGGACAATGTAGGTGAAGGGCATCCTGGAATTGAATATCTACATGTCCCACACCTTCTACATGAATTAGTAAAAACACAAGAATTAAACCCTTGCATGGGGATTCACTTGTGTGTTTTAATGGATAATTTAGAAAAAGATATGTCGATTGGATCTAAAACCCAAGGGTTGGGGTTTCATACACAATTACGATTAGGGGTTTGTATAGCTATTATCATAACAAATATAGTTTACCTCTAGTCGCGAGGCACGTAGTTTTTTAGATGTGAATGATATAGCTGAAGCACACCTTAAAAGTGTGAAGGGAAATGGAACATGCTTTTGACAATGGAGTTTCTCACTCGAGAGGTTTGTTGAGATTGCAACCCAGTAGCTGAAATTACTTCCGTGGATCATTTAGTAAGGACACATAAAAGGAATGTGCAGGGAAGAGAAAGATCACATGAATGCAGATTCACATTTAAAGGGACCAAAATATAAAATGAGGAAAATCCAGTAAACGCGTCATTTTTAGTTTCAAGCTCGAGTACTTGTAAGGGAATAGGCGATGTCTTAGTAAAAATGTAAGAATTAAACACCTACATGTCCCACACCCATTTACCAAGTTAGATTTTTCTTACCTAAACAATATATGATGTGCTCCACTCTTTTATCTCGATCTCACCTGTATTATTAACATAAATGCAATTTGTGTATAAAGGGACCAAAATTTAAAAATGAGAAAAGCCCAACAAACTTCCCTTTTCTTTTTCAAGATCGATAAAGTAAACAAGAAAAGTTGATGCATAAAAAGTCATCAATATTCAAGTCCTTCAAGCTTTCGCCAAATGAGAGAAAGGTGGCTTTTATTTTCCATTCGAACGAGGGTTTTGAACTAATAAAACCATCAAAGTGTAACGTGCAATGTACAACTGGAAAGAGGTTGCTTGTTTTCTTAATTTAAGATCTAATGTGTATAGTCTGTGTTTAAGTAGTTCATGTCTTACAAATTATAGTAATGGAATAACTAGTTACTAAAAAAATGCAATCTATTAATAATATTCAAATTTAAATTAGAGTTCAAATGTGTTAAAAAATGTTAAAACAAATCTCAACATTCAATTCCAACAAATCTCAAAAATCAATGCCAACAAAACAATAAATCCTTACCTAAACAACTAAATCAATTGGATGTGGGTCTTATTGAATCTTATTTGATGAGATTCATGTCCTATTTGTTGAAAAAAATTTGCTCATTGTTATCGTTTTCTACTATTATTTATAACGGCGACATGTTTGATGGTATATGGAAAGAATAGATGACTAACCGTGGGATTTTAATGGTGTCGTATAAATTGAATTACAAAGAAAATAAGCAACATTTATAAATCTAACTAAATGGAAAGGAAATGATATATAAGATTTGAGTTATATATATTCAATGTAGATATGGAACGATTACTTTATTTCTCACATTTTGTCATCAGAATTCACAATGGTAAGGTACATTCAATAGCCAACCACGAAGAACATGCAATCTATCTTCCTCAACATAACTTTAATAATACAATTAAGACTAAGCGCTTTTCACCCTACAACAAACAAACTCCCTCTTTTTGGTGCATGCAGGGTTCCCGAATCGGTGAAGGAATGAAGCTTGGGATCTCTATGTGAAAGTGTCCACCTAGTTAAGGAAGAAAGACGTCACCTTAACAACAATAATGTCATTTCCTAGCTTCAAGGCAACAACGTAATCCATGTCTATAGTGCTTCCGACTATATTTAAAAATATAATTCAGACTAAGCGCTTTTCACCTTGCAACAAACAAACTCCCTTTTTTTGGTACACATGGGGTCCCATATTAGTGAAGGAGCGGACCTTGGGATCTTCATATGAAATTGCTCCTTGTCAAGGAAGAAAGATGATGCCTTAACAATAATAATGTCATCACCCAACTTCAAGATGGTGGTGTAACACCTATTGATAGTGCCTCCGTCGATATTAAAAATCCAAGTCACACCGTTATAAACAGTTTCACGTGATGACACATCATTTCCTGCTAAACAAACCTCAATTACTCCTTTCTTGATGGTTGCAAAGGCTCCCATAGAGGTTTGACATAATAAGTGTATGAGTGTATCTTTATTACAATTGTAATATTGGCATTAAATATGTGATGAGATAAAAAATGAAAAAAGTTTTTCCTAACATAATCAATATGCTTCAAAGTATGTAAGATATTATATTGTATTCAATTAGAGATTGGTTATGCGTGTAAGTGGTAAAGTAAATGCATTCCCCCAATTATGCGAATGTAATTCTTGTAAATTATCATATCTTGATGATTCCCCTAAGGTCTATGAGATATGGCACACGAAGTATAATAAAGACTAACAATTAAAGCGGTTCGAAACATGGTTTAAAATGGTTGGCCATTAAAATGTGCAGACATGCAAATCACCATGGATTCCCAAATGTTCTTCAAAAAGCTCTTGGGGATTGGGTAATAATTTTGGTGAGGGTGGGAGAGGGGTGGATTACTACTAAAAATTAAGAGAAATAGGGTAGCCTCTTGGATAGTCTTGAGTTTTCAATGGAGGAGAGTTGTATGGATCAAAAATGAGGGAAACAATGAGTTTTAGGATGATTGTGCAAGGGTTATAGTGATGGAGATGGTATATTATTCTTCTTGGGTGAAAGGTAATCCTTAGGAAAGTCTAAGAATTGGGAAAAGGAACGTATCTTATGCCTATAGGGTTGTCGTTTAAAATGCTTGAACGGGAGGACTTTATGAGCACGGTAAAGGATCACCCTAGGGATAGGATTCCTTAGGACCAGACTATCTAGTCTCTATTTTCAGTCATTTCTTGTACTCTCATGTTTTCCTCCATGATTTTGATATTCTAGTAAAAATCAAGATCAAGTATGAAACTACCTTCATCATATGCATACTATTTCTCTTGAAAACCATCAATAAAAATAAACATGTCACTTTCTAGCAAGAAGCATACGATAGTGTATCAATAAATATGTCAATTTAGACACCGCCAAACAATGCTTTCCAGGTTGTTTAAGGTCAAACAAGGAACTTGATACTGACGTGGACATTGATATGGTCAAGGAAGTGGGCGAAGAGGATATTGATAGTACGTGGATGTTGATATGGTTAACGACGTGGACAACGAGGATTATAAGCTATTTTCATAGCCCCCAGCATTGTCACTTTGTAAAACACGTGTTGAAGATGTGGAGTCTAACTGCAAGATGAAGTGGCAATTTGCTTTTTCCTTGATTTTGGGAGGAAAGCATGGCCATGGATAAAAATAACATTGTCTTATTAATAGACGAGAGTTGTTATTTTTATGTTTATAAAATAACATTGTCTTATTAATAGACAGGAGTTGTTATTTTTATGTTTATCTTATTTATATGCATGTCTTATTTATAAGCATGCTATATTTAGGTTGTTTGTGGTTGAAGCAAACTTTTTCAAAGAGGTGCACAAGTTATATATATGTGCATGGATTTACTCTTTAGTATATAAAAAGAGAGAATTGTATTGTATTCCTCTGGACTAAATAAAGGAAAAGGTTGGCTTGTTTAAGTGGATGTAGCCCACATTGGGTGAACCACGTTAAATATTGGGTTTATCTTGTGATTGCATGCTTATATTATTTCTGTTTTAATTATGTTTTATTGTTCATCTGTGTTTCGATCCTAACAACTGGTATCAGAGCAGGATTTTTTTTTGGCAGAAAAGCTCACGGAGGGTTTCTTGTTTGAGTGGGAGCAATGATAAAAGATAACAAGTTCAGGGTTGAGAAGTTTAATGGCTAGAACTTTCAGCTATGGAAGATGCAGGTGGAGGACTACCTATATCAAAAGGATCTTTATCTACCATTGAAAGGGAAAGCTTTAAAGTTGTCAGCTATGAAAGATGAAGAATGGGATGTTCTTGATCGGAAGGCACTAGGAACGATACGGTTGTGCTTGGACGCTACGATAGCTTTCAATATTTCTACGAAAAAGACAATGGTAGATCTAATGGAAAATTTGGGTAAATTGTATGAAAAAACCCTCAGCCTCCAATAAGGTATATCTCATGAAAAGTTTATTTAATATGAAGATGTCAGATGGTGATTCAATAAATGATCATTTAAATGAATTCAACACGAGTTACTATTCAATTAAGCTCTGTAGGAGTAAGTTTTGATGATGAAGTTAGGGCTCTTTGGATTTTGTGCTCATTGCCTAAAAATTGGAATACTTTAGTTACGGCATGAGTAATTCCTTTCCGGTTCAAACACTTTAAAGTTTGATGATGTTATTGGTGTGATTCTTAGTGAAGAGATGAGAAGAAAAAGCACAGGTGAGTCATCTGGTAATGCTTTGAGTGTAGAGAACAAGGGAAGATAGAAGGAAAAAGCAAAAGGTCCTGACACCGTGGAAAGTCTAAGAAGGGCATATCTAAATCTAGAAGTAGGATGGTATGTTGGAATTGTGGAAAAGCAGACATGCAAAGAAAGATTGTTGGTCTTTAAAATCAAGGAAAGATCAAAAAGAAGGGAGAAAAGAGGCAAACATAGCAGGTGATGTGTTACAAGATGCTCTTATTCTTTCTTTAGATAGTAAATCAGAATCTTGGGTTTTAGATTCTGGTGCTTCATTTCATGCAACTCCTCATAGACAATATTTTCAAGATTATGTTCAAGGGAATTTTGGGCGGTATATCTTGGTGATGATGAGCCATGTAACATTGTTGGAAAAGGCAGTGTTCATGTTAAATTGTAGAATGATAACACTTGGGTGTTGAAGAATGTCAGGCATGTTCCTAGCTTGAGGAGGAATCTAATTTCTGCAGGGCAATTAGGAGATGAGGGTTGTATGGTTATATTTATAGCAGATTCTTGGAAAGTTACCAAGGGTTCTCTTGTGGTAGCAAGAGGTAAGAAAGTAGGTATTTTGTATTTATCCACTATTAGTATTGATCCATCTTCTATTTTAGCTACTATAGGTATAGACACAACTCTATGGCATCACAGACTTGGCCATATGAGTGAGAAGGGGATGAATATTTTACATTCACAGGGAAAGTTGTCAAATTTGAAAAACATAGACCTGGAATTTTGTGAGCATTGTGTGTATGGGAAACAAAAGCGTGTGAGATTTCTCAAGGTTGGATCAACCAAGAAGGAGCACAAGTTAGAGCTTGTTCATACAGATGTGTGGGGACCGACTCAGTATCTTCTCTTGGTGGTTCACGATTATGTTACTTTTATTGATGATGCTACTAGGAAGGTTTGGGTTTATCAGTATAAAGAAGAAATCTGATGTATTTAATACTTTCAAGAAGTGGAAAGCTTTGGTTGAGAATGAAACAGGTTTGAAGTTGAAGTGTCTTAGATCAGATAATGGTGGAGAGTACTGCAATAATGAATTTAATAACTATTGTTCACATAATGGAATCTGTAGGGTGAAGATAGTTCCTAGAACACCACAACATGAATGATGTGTCAGAAAGAATGAACATGACTATCATGGAGCGTGCAAGGAGAATGAGATTGCATGTTGGATTTCCCTTACGTTTTTGGCGGATGTTGTAGATACTATTGTTTACTTGATAAACAAAGGACCTTCAAGTGCTTTGGAAGGTGGAGTACCCGAGGAGGCTTGGACCGGTAAGGAGGTAAACTATTCTTTTTTGAAAGTTTTTGGTTGTGAAGTATTTGTGCACATTGATAAAGAGAATAGGACCAAGCTAGAAGCTAAGTAAAAGAAATGTACTTTCATTGTGAACACTCTTCCAATGGCACAGCTACGACTTCTAGAGGTAATGAGCGACCCAAGAGTACAAATGTAGAAGAAGATAATAGCGAAATGAGTGAAGGAATCAAGAGCAACATACAAATTTTCCAAAGTCTTGTTTCGTGAGGACACACAATGAACTTTGTTTATGTACTTGACCAAACTTCCCTCTATATCAAGTTTCTAATAGAGAAATTTCAGGCTCGGAAATAAGTTTTATGATCGAGGTGGGCTTTTGTATTTCTAGAATTTTCGCTTAGGAATTTTTCGAATCAATGTGTTTAAGAGTGATGTGGCTTCTTGAGGGTTAGTTGTTGAAGGTCAAACATGAAACTTCATACCGATGTGAACGTTGATAATTCAAGGACGTGGACACCGAGGATATAGATAGTACATGGACGCTGATATGGTTGTGGACGTGAATGTCAAGGATTAAAAGTCGGTGTCGAGCCTCTGGCATTCTCACCGTAATGCACACCTTTCTCGCATAATTAGTGCATTTACCGTGAGTTATTTAATATTTTTAAGTATTTGTTTTCCGATGCTTTACTCAATGCGCATACCCTCCATTTTGTTTGTAGAAAATATAGAGAAAATTTTATATTTGATCCTTGTCACAAGACACAGTGGAGCATATAAAACTATGAACATTTTTACCGTCATGTTTGCACACAACATTGCATGAAATTACAAGCTTACAATTTCGTATGCATGATAATTTTCCTATAATAAATTAATCAAACAAATGATTATTATGTCGATAGGCATTTGTATAATAGGAGTGAGGAAGTGTAATGACAATTGTTCACTTTTAATCTAGACATTAAATTTGACATTCATTTGGCCATCATGTGACAAATCATCTTTAAGTTTGACATCCATCTAACCATCACTAATATTTTTTTCTTGGTGAATTCAATTAAAAATACCAATATCTTGGCCACGTGGTAATGTTTTGGGATTTTTTTTTCTTGGATAGATTTTTTTGAGGTTGACACAATGGTGCAACTAAATTGATGCTATTTTTGAAAATCAATGGGGAATTGACCATAGAATGTAATTTAGTAACTAATAAATGTGGTATGTGAAAAATATAAGATAATAAGATTGAAATTGATATATATTAACCTTAAATTTGAAGTTTATTTGATCGCCACAATGCAATTCAATCCTTAAGTTTGATGCCCATTTGACCATCACTTAAAAGTTTTTCTTCTAGAAGTCAATAAAAAATTAGTAATATCTTGGCCATATGGTGGAGTTTGAGGCATCGTTTTCCTTGGATAGATTATTTTGAAACCAACATGATGGTGCAACTAGATTGATGTCATTTATCACCACTTAGAGGGAAATTGGTAGACAACATACTAGATTTATTAATCAATGTGTTATCGTAAAAAATCCAACATAAGAACCTTAAAATGGACATATCTTGCGCGTATTTCGATAGATATATTTAAGATATATGTATTAGTTTTATTACACCGAGGCTTTCCTTATTGTGAGACTATGTGTATAAACATGTCAAACTTTTCCGGCATATAAATAAAATATCCGATTAGGCTCTTTTCTCGGCATATAAAAATATATCTCACATTCTCTTATGATATTTATGTACCCACCTTTACAAGGAATAAATAACATTTATTGCGAAATAACTTCAACAACCTACCTCCCAAACTCGTCATAAGTCTCTCGAACTACCTTAAAATGCTTTATATATAGGAAGGTTCATGTAGAGGCAATTTTTTTAGACATATTACCTTTATGCATGTGTTGATATTGAAATTTTGCTCTTGTATGACATTCTCCCTTTATAGTTGTTCATATTCTAATGTTTCATAATCATCAACTCAACCGAGAGGGATTTTTTTTTGGTCTTTTTGTGTTTTCGAATAAGGGACCTTATGTGCAAGGTGTGATTTCTAGTGTCTACAATGCGCTATTGAATTTAAAAGATGGTCTTAAGAGCAATGCCATCTTGTGTAAAAGTCAGTGTAGAGCCTTAGTGTCTTCAAAACCATTGGAAAGGGATTACATGTACGAATGAATGGGTTACAAATATTCTCTTAGAAGGCATGTGGTTTCAAGGATCCATTTAAGAAAATACACAACTTAATATGACAGAGTTAACAATAATTAGGTTTAGAGAAAATGTGTTGAATGAAATTCTACCTAATATGGCAACTCTCTCAAAACTCGGATTTCATTCACACAACCAAATTCGTCTATTTCTAAAAAAAATTAACAACTAAGAAGATAAGGCCATCCTCCCTAAACATTAATTTCCCCAAATGAACCAATCGGTTTCCAATCGATCAAGTCATTTTTTCTAACATGCCAAGTCTATATAAAAATAGGTCCTTTTTAAGCAATACATTCATCCACTAAAACATTACAAAGAACATACTTGTCTCAAATGTTTTTCATTGCAGAAGTGCCCCGAAAAAGGTACATATACAAAAGATGGAAACATTTAGATAATAATGTGTTTGTGGAAAACACCTTATATTTCAAGCAAGTGCAATTCACATGTATAAATACATACTCCCTAACCTTTTCCAACATCCTATGAGCAATTGTCAAAATGGGAGCTTTAGAGCAGAGTATGGACATCCATCAAATCATAATAGAACCATATTTTTGTCATATGCATGTCGATGTAGCCACATATGAGAATGTGGAAGCGTACACAAGGGATGCCAAATGTTCAATATAATTCCTTAAGGAGATGTGGATATCATGGAATGCCATTACTTTGCATAGTATGTGTTGACTACCACATTACAACCAAGTTTATATCCAATATTGTTGCAAAGACAAATTGTTGTGAGAGAAAAAGTTGGTGAACCATCACACTTTTCTTCAACATATTATTGATTATATTATTTGAACCAATTTGTAAGTAAAGTGTGGCTCTATAATAAAGTATTAGTGCCATACATGCGGTGATAAAGAAGGCACCAAGTTTTATTTCTAGTTTCTTAAAAATGTAAGCGTTTGAAAATTTATGTTGTTGACTTCATAAAATCATATACCATGAAGTTTGATTTCATTCTTTCCTATGAAATCATTTTTCTTTTCCCCTGTTTCAAATAGTTTGTTTGGAATTGTTATATTTTTACAAGCGTTAAAGTTGTTGGGGGTCATGAATAAAGCTTTCCTTTTTGGAATTCTTTCAAATTTAGTGGGATAAAATCATAGTCATCGAGACGAATATGGGGACATGTATTCGGGTTAGAGAATCAAATTTGAGATATTTGCTATGGGTGTTCTTGGAGACCGTTAAATAAATAAAATAATAATAATTATATATATTTAAATTATTCAAAATTAAAATACATCAAATTCAATATAGTGATGTGTTCTCCTCCTTATCCTTTATCTTGGTTGAAAATGGAGAACAAAGGCACTTCTATTCAAGGATGGCTATGTGCTTCTCCCTTTGATCCTCACTAGATCTTCCAAATAGAACTTCAAACAAGATTAAATGAAATGGTGCAAGCCATGGGTCTTGTATGTTACAATTGGTAAAAAATGTGGCCACAAATAACACCCTTCATTATCTCATTATAAAACATGGGACTTGGTGTCGAGAAAATTACAATTGATACTTGTAACACATTTGCAAAACATGACATGGTCTCTACAACTTTAAACGTTTATGGCCCAACTTTTTCCATCACTTGTCTTTCTAAAATATTTACAATTGTAGTACTTTCCCACAAAACACAACTTGAAACCTAGATTGTAAATATTATGAAATTAATTCGAAAGCTAAGAATTTATTTTAAAATTTAAATTATCAATTGTAATTCCCTTAAGAAATAATTGTAACTAACGTAAGTGAACCAATGGGTGAGTATTGTTGAGGAGTTGGACATGCATGTTAACATATCAACTACTAACTTTATAAAGAAGTCTTTGTTACTTTTATGGCCCATGATTCTTAATCCATAATCACACACATATTACTTTTTGTTGAAATTGTAGGACCATCATCACCATTTCTCTTTCCAAAAAAGTAACAAGTACAATATTTACCCCAAAAACCTAGAATCAAACATGGAATATGAATAACAAGAAACTAATTTCATAAAGACGAAAGTTATTTTAAATTGTATGTAATCAATGATAACACCTTCAAGCATTGATTGTGCTTCATGTAAGGGAACAACCAAACACAGTTCATTAAGGAGTTGGACATGCTTGTTGACATCATTTACTATTCAATTTATAGTGTCATTCACCGCGTTCCCCACCCACGATTCATAATGTAGAAGCTCATTCATATGTTACATCCTTCCACTCTCATAGGAATTCATCGAACCCTTTATCTTACTAAAAAGATGATGTCACTACCTCAGGTTGTTTCAAATCTTACTACTACATGATAGAGAAAATTCATACAAACATATCATTTACATCCTTTATAGTGTTTCTTTCACTTCAAGTATAATTGTTACTCTATATTATTCTAGAATCGATGTCATATCAAGTAAATTGTAGTCCAATAATAATGTTGTACAAAATATTGTCTAACCATCCACCAAAATACAAATCTTAAGAGATATTTTAAAAACGTTTTTTTTAAAACATAAATTTAAAATAATATTCCAAATGAATTTTAGAAACGAAAGCTAATGTTTTTCACCATAGACTATGTAAACCATTAAAACTTTAAATTAATTAAAAAAAAAAAAACTTTCTACACATTTATTCTTCACTAGGGACATAGTTATTCTTCGTACATAGCCTTTCCTTGCGTGTTACATGTTCTTAAGCATCATCGGCTACTTTACTTGCTAGATTTAGTACGCATAAAGAATATCGCTCCCTAAGTTGAGACATGGATTGTGGAAGACTATTTTAACCCTTTTTGCTCTTTAATTTTTATTTTTAACGTGGGGGCAGCATTCATTTTTCAATCTTGTAGGTAGTACAATTCTTTCAGAGCTTCCACGAGATAGGGCAGGTTTTCTCACATGGGGTCCAGGGTTCAAACGTAGCACGAGCACCGGTCTATTCAGAGGAAAACGAAGCACGAGCACAGTACCATTGCTTCCACGAGACCCGGTTTTTCTCGGAATGTGGCAACTTCCAATGCCAATGCAAATGCCTTGCCTACCAAACGTAATCCGCGGATCAGACAGTAGTTCGTAGGTGCGCTGCAGTTCCTGAAACCGCGCGATGACACCTGCCGCCTCCTCTTCCTCTCCTTTGTTCGTATTCTTGGCCGGGTGGAGTTTTAACGCTAGTTTTCCTGTACGCCGCGCGGATTTTGCCATTCTCCGTCGACCTACTCCAGATCCAGATCCGTTTCTTTGCCGATCCGCTCCAGATCCGTTTATTTACAGATCTCTCTTGCGATCGCTCTGCGCGATTGCACTGCGCCTCGAAGTAAGTGCGGGCTTCGCTGCGCTGCGCTGCCACTCTGCGCTGCTGCTGCAAGGCAGCAATCGCAATCGCTCTCGCTGCTCTGCTGCGCTGCAATCGCAATCGCACTGCGCTGCGCCTCAGATGTAAGTGCGGCTGCTCCTGCGCTGCGCTTACAACCGCAATCGCGCTGTGCTGCGCTGCTGCGAGGCGAGAGAGAGGTTTGTTCAAAGTTTGTTTGTTCGATGGCGGGAGGGCAGTGGGCTGGGCTCGAATTGACACGCACAAAGGCAAGGGCAGAGACAACGATTGCGAGAGAAGGCGGAGATAGCGAGGACTGACAACGGGTTAGCGAACAGGGTTGATTATCACGTGGAGACAACACGCATAAGGCGCAGAGCAGTGGGGCAAGATAGAATCAAGGCCGAGACAGGGGCCCGGCCGAGAGGCAACCGGGAGTGGATTCTTCTCCAGGGCTCAAACCAACACGCTCAGTCTAAACAAGTCAAGCAAACCATGGTTAAACACGAGTTTCCCAACGACAACCCAAACAAAGAGATACAAAAGTACATTGGTCCAGTCACATATTTAGCAGAAGCACACAGAAATGCAGGAAATACAGGAAACTCTCAAAAGCATACACTGGGGACAGGGAACAAGCTAGTTTTTGTGAATGCAAAACAATATAAGGGAATTTTGTGGCGCAGACAAGCCAAAAAGTTAAGGCAAACCCAGAAGAAAAATCTAACTTTGATTCTACCTAAAACGACAAACAACAAAGGTACTTTTGTCTTCAAGGATCAACTTATTCAAGGAAAGCAAATAGTGCATAAGGAAGGGAGAGAGGCTACAAAGCTGAACAAATCAGAAAATTTTGCAAAAACCAGCGAGGAACGAGAGGAGGTGATGCAAGACCCCAAACAACTATATAGTCCTTCATCTACGCCTCTGCTTTGGTCTTCCGCACTGTATGTAACTGAACTCATGAGCATGAAAGAGAGACTGGGACTCTTAGAAAATCAGATGTTACAAGCAGACATTGAAAGAAGAAAATGTGCAGAACATAGACACAAGCTAGAAGGGGAAAATAAAGATCTCAAAGAGCAGGTTCTAACTCTACAACACCTCATGGAAAGAGGACAGCAAGAGTTAGTTGCTTTAAAACACGACATAGGTCAGCTGAAAGCAGCGGGAGAAAAAAACACTGAAACGGCAAAAGGAAAGGAAACAACACAAGTAAAGGAATTTCAAGAAACAATCAAAAACTTGGAAATAAAAGAAAATCAACTAAAAGATCAGATAGAGGAGGTCAAAACATGGTCACAATTGGTCAGCAGATCAACAAGCGAACAAAGGCAAGCCTTAGAGAAACATGTCAAATTTCAGATAAAAGAAGAAAAAGATCAGCAGGACAAAGCGTTAAATTTTATTATCAAAGGTTTGAGAGATTTTGGTGAAAGAGAGAGAACTGACATATTGACAAGGGATTTTCTTAAAGATCAGTTGAAATGGACAGGATATATACAACAAGCTAATAGGATTGGCAAGGGAATAGAAGGAGGAAGAGATCGACATGTGCGAGTGGTCATGAGAAATATAGAAGACAAGCAAGCTATTCTAAAAAGTAGGGGGCTTCTTCGAGGCACACATATATATCTAGACGAGGATTTGACATTCGCACAACAAGAAGATCGTAAGAAGGAATGGGAGAAAGTGAAAAAGGCAAGAGAGGCAGGAAAATGGGCACAATTAAGGAATGGTAAAGCTCAAATCAGCGAGTATTCAACAAACAAGAAATAGGAATTCGGGGCCCCACGGGATCCTATGCATATAGTAAGTTGGAATTGCAGGGGGTACCCGTGGAGAAGAGGACCTGGTTTGGGGCCCGTAGCAGAGGGGAAAGATATTATAATCCTTACGGAAACGCATGAACATGATGGTTGCAGAGTTCCAGATTTTGAAGGATACAAGAAAATTTCAGTTTGGAACGAAGGGAATGAGACAGGGAAAGGGCATGGAGGAATCACAATTCTAATCAAGGATACATGGCTTGGGGTCGTTAAAGTGGAAAAAGAAGATGCAAATAAGCAATATATATGGCTGAAAATAGCGGATAACAAGACAACTATCAGATTGGTTGCTTGCTACTTTGCTCCGCAAAGATCAAAGACATATAAGAAAAGAAATTTAGATAGTGAGGACCCTTATGCTTCAATAAAAAAAGACATTTCTTTGTTTGGTGCTGACGGAGAAATTATTATGATGGGAGATTTTAATGCAAGAACGGCAAATAATCAATCTCTTCACTGGACAACACCAAAGGTGACGATGGAAATCCACTTTGGCTTGATGAGGCAGATGACAAGTTTTGGGAAAGATTATCCCAAGATGGGAATGGAGGGGTGACGCTCTTCGGGGTTGAGCTCCTAGGTCTATGTAGCCTACACGACATGGTTATTTGTAATGGCATGAAGACTTGGCCTAGATCCGGAAATATCACTTGCAAAACGTACAATGGTCAAAGTGTTGTGGACTATGTTATCTGCACTCAAAGTTCTATTTGTAGACTGCTCGAGTTCGAAATTGGGGATTCTCCTATTGAGCTCAAATCTGATCATAAACCTCTCTTAATCAAACTTGCCACCAGTACAAATCAACAACAAGGAAACCAAGGCCATCACTTGCCAGAGTCATATCCAAAACAAGGCAAAATCATTTTGAATAAAGAAAATCAGGAAATCTTTTTGGCTGCCCTTGAGCAACAATTTCAATCGGCAAAAATTGATTTAAAGTGCAATACGATCAAGGGGGCAAGGGGGTGTGTTGGTAGTAATCTAATGATACCTTTAATTCACAAGGCTTTAGGTGCTTGCAAAAGATCTAAGCCCAGAAAGGGAGCTGCAAATACTTTTCCCACTAATCCATGGTATGATGAGGATTGTAAGGCTGCCAAGAGAACTATGAGAGAAAGTGGAGGGAATAAAATAAATAAAAAGAATTATAAGAGACTGGTTCAATACAAAAAAGAAACCTATGTGAATAGAAGGAGGTCGGAATTAATTGCTCTCGGAAAACACAATCCCAAAGGATTTTGGAGGGAGTTGCAACAAAAGAAAACACACATAGAAAACAATATCACAGAAGCACATTGGTTGGAATATGCGAAGCTTTTATATGAGCGGTCTCTTCAACAGGATAGCCCTCCCATCCTCCAGACTTCAGTCAAGCTATTCTCAGAAGACGACATCAAATACGGCATTCAAAAGCTAGCAAATGGAAAAGCACAAGATGTTGATGGGTTACAAGCTGAATTTTTAAAATGGGGGGTCGAGGTGCTTGCTCCACATATCAAAACAATCTTCAATAATGTAAATCAAGTAGGGTTCCCAATAGAATGGACGACCAGTGTGGTTATTCCTCTATTTAAAAGTGGGGATGCCAATAACCCTTCTAACTACCGCACCATTATGATCAATCCTCTGTTTGGTAAGTTGTTTGGGGGCATGATAGAGCGCCGAATCAGCAATTGGGCAGAAAGAGAGGGTAAAAGAGCAAAAGGACAGGCAGGCTTCCGACCTAAACATTCAACCATTGATCATTGCATAACTCTCAGGCATTTGATTGAAAAGGTTTGGGATTCTCAAGGTGAGGAAGCTTTTTGTTGTTTTGTTGACTTTAAAAAAGCGTTTGACACGGTCCCTCGTGACAAACTTTGGAACAGGATGGAAGAACTTGGGATTCCAGACGAGTTTAGAGCTGCAGTGCATAGGCTTTATGAGCAGGTCAGAGCTAAAATCAAAACTAGAGAAGGCATGTCGGAATGTTTTGGTAGTGACATTGGTGTCAAGCAAGGCTGCCCTCTTTCTCCCACTTTGTTTGGTCTATACATCGACAAGCTTGAAGAATGGTTACACAATACCGAGGGAGGGGGTGTTCAGTTGGCTGAATATGTGGTGAAGCTGCTCTTGTATGCTGATGACCTTATCTTAATTTCTACAACAGCTCAAGGTTTGAGAGAGCATCTAAAAGCTGTAGAACTCTTCTGCCAGGAAGTCGGGATGCAAGTGAACATTGACAAAACAAAAATCATGATTTTTTCTCTAAAAAGGAAAGGGACGCATACTAACTTTCTTTTTGAAGGGAGGCCATTGGAAATTGTTACAGAATATAAATATCTGGGGATTGATTTTCACCACAAATTGAGCTGGGAAACATGCAGAGCAAAAAGAATTCAGGGAGGTTGGAAAGCATCATACTCGCTCCAAAATAGATGTAGGAAAGCTGAGCTTTGGGACTGGAATACTAAGAAAACCCTCTTTGGTCTGTTGGTCACTCCAGTGGCCCTTTATGGGTGTGAAGTCTGGGGAAGTAATATGTCAAAACATGGGTGGAGACAGGTAGAAAGAATCCAAAAACATTTAATCACAAGTACTCTCAAGGTTAAATCAACGGTCCCTTATGAGATTTTACTCAAAGGTGTATGTTACCAATGGAAGCTTCGGCAATCACTCGGCTAATAAGCTATTTGAAAAAAGTGGAAAGCATGGACAACCATCGTTGGCCCAAAATGGTTATAGAGGATAACCTAGAGCGCAGAAAGAAAACTTGGATGAAGCAGAACACCAAATGGATGGAGAAGTGGGGCATCCACTTCCAGGAGTGCCCTAACAACAATAGGGAAATAAAAAACTATGTGGCGGAGAAGTTTAGGAACAGCATGTGGACAGAAAATATTGGTCGTAAGAAAGCACACTATATCAAATATTTCAACCCCACTTGGGCTCATGATGACAAAGCTTATTTAAGGGCGGATATCAAAGGTAAGGCTAGGATTATTTTGGCTCAGTTGAGGACCGGGTCACATCATCTTCGCTGTGAAACGGGCAGATGGACTATTCCCAAAGTAAAGTGGGAAAGGAGAACTTGTCTTTTCTGCAATACAGGGGTTGTTGAAACAGAATGGCACTTCATCATGGAATGCTCAGCATATGATGACATCCGCTTCCAGTACGAAAATGACTTACAAGTGGACAACCTAGATGAGTTATTTGAGGAAGCAAAGCTTCAAAGGATTGCCAGTTTTGTGCTCAAGATTCACAGTAGGCGAGAGGATTTGGAAAAGAACTTGGTTTCAGCTTAATGTTTCTACTTTTCTTGGTCCCTTTGACTCTTTAGTCACGTGGACGTCATTAAAATCTTTCATTTCATTTCATTTCATTTCCAATATAGTCTTAGTCATGTCCCCTCAATTATTTTTAGGTTGAAAATAACTCGTGCTTAATACGAGAGGGACCCTTTCATCTCTTTTAAAATTTGTAAGCGACCTTATGAAAGTATTGCTATCTTTCATCAACTTTTCATTTATGGGTGAATGATTCAATCCCTTTCAAATGTATTGTTCTTTGGTCTAGGGATCTAATAAGGTTATGTAAGTTTATTATTCTTTATGTTGCTTTAATAAGTTATATTTAACATTAATGTGATTTTCACTTTGTTTTAAGAAGTTCAAGAATAATACTAGTACTTGTATAAAAAAAAGGTGTAGACACCAAATTTGGGTCACACTTCCTTGACCTCCTTGAATTAATTAACATAACACATTTAACTAATCATGAATCCTTCACCCCATATTAATATTCATCCTCACATTATTAATTAATTTAATTAAGTTAATTTCATCCTCGAGACCCCCACCTCACCATGACACCTCACTTTGGACCCATTCCAGGGGCATTTAATTCACAAGTGACCAAGTCATCACTCTCAAAGATTGAGTCATCGCTCTCAAGTCTGAGTCACTACTTGATCTAACTAACTAAGAATTCTTCCTAAACCTAATTGGACTTCTTCTAAGATCTTCCTGCCTTCTCTCACGTGAACTCTACTTCCCTAAGCGGATCCAACAAGGAAAGCATGCCAAATCTGGGAAGATCTGCTTATTTTTGGTGAATAAGACTATTTCACTCTAACTGAAGGCGGTCTATCCTCGGTGACGCCGGTCACCTAAACCGCCATCGATTCCTTTATATAGAATTTTACAACCCTTTACTTAGGTTGATCATTCAGTTATTAGAGCCTTATTGCATTCAAGTGCGAATCTTCAAGCCCTCCTGCATCTAGACAATGAACACAAACAACCACAGTGTAAGACAAGTAGTCAGTTCTCCTTCTAAAACATTGGAATACTCATGGGAGCACACAAGTTGTACTGCTGTGACACTGGACACAAACACCTCTTCTACGATCAACCATCAACCATCTCAACTCACAGGATTTACAAAATACCAAGTACGTAATGTAAATTTAATCATTCATGCTTATCCCATTGTAGATCTCTTGCTTCTTTCAATATTTTATTTCTTTTGTTACCCGTACATCATCTTCTTCCCACAAACCCACTATTCAACCACCCCAAGCCTTTTCACCCTTCTAAACCTCCTTCTTAGTATTCCCGAGTCTTCTCAGCCATATTACAACCCAAACCACACTACCCTCACTCTCTCGTGCAATCATGAGAAGCCCAAAAACCATTTTTATTAAGTTATTGCCAATTGCCCCTACCGAAGCGTTGGTTCCATGACCGCTGTCGGTTTCATTCATGAACCGACATCGGTCACTCCGACCGATATCGGTTTCGTGTCATTTTATATTTTCAGACCAACAAGCTTTCCACTCACCCAAAACCAACCCAGACTTGAACCGATAAGCCCTAGATCCTTATTAGACCTTTGATAGACTTGTTTGACCTGAAAAAACCCCTTGGTTCTAATTAGATTTAGTGTTATTTTGATATCTAGCATAAAATCTAGTGTATTGTGTGTATGAGAAACCTAAATCATTACATTGCAATAGGATTTATTTGTGATGTTTTGTTGGAGGAAGGTAGCTTCATGAAATGGTGGGAGAGTATAGAAATATTCATTGTATATGTTTACTGTTTGCATCGGATGCAAAATGTATCTTGTAGAAAGGGAAATGAGAAAGTTGTGTATTAATAGGTGTATGTAATTTTGTAATATTTTTTTATTGGTTGTGTGTGGAGGGGTATTTCCATGTTGTTCCAGAGGTGTAATATCCTCTTCTAGGATAAGTTAGGAATTAATACAAATCTGTCACACATAGCTGAAAATAAAAATAATTTTCAAACCCTAATCGCTGAAACTTCAAAAATTCATACCTTTGGCTAGGGAAGTCCAAATGTGCTGAAATTTTTGATAATGGACCCTAAAAATATGAGGAACAATATGCAAAAATCAGATTTTGCACAACCAACTGAAACCCTAATTTTGACCTAAAAATTAGGTCGCCCAATACTTTTAAGGCACCAAAATGCCTCTAAAAATTATGAAATCAACTTATCCTTATTCCTCCTAATTTCTACAATCATATGAAATATTATTTCAACCCCAAGCCACAGATCTGAGATAAATATCAATTTTCCATACTCGAAAAGCTGCAGATGAGTTGAAATATTCAAAAATGCATAACTCCTTCAAAACTCAATATTTCTTCACCAAATAAATTGCAGATTGTTCTATAAATTAAGGGCTTTCCAAAGAGCTATCAATCTGAATTTTTGAGCATTAAAACCTAGCCAAAACAGTCCTAGAAAACTGATTTCAAGTCGCTAGGGTTAGATAAAATTATATAAAATAATTCCAGCTCTTTCCTAGCCTCCAAATACACCAAAATATTAGCCCCTTGCTCTGAAATAATCAATAACACATGGCAGATTGCAGATCTATCATTTATGGCATCAAAACATAATCAAATCATCACCAACCCAAGTCGCTATGGTAAGAATATTTGCAACAATAATAGAATAATTTAAAGGAGCAATATCAAATGATTTTCACACTCTAAACTTGGCGCCAAAACTGAAATAACTCAAGCAATAATGGCAAATCTGAAATTGATCAAAACCAGCTCACTAACTTCCCACGCAAGAGAGAGAGAGAGAGAGAGAGAGAGAGAGAGAGAGAGAGAGAGAGAGAGAGAGAGAGAGCATCAATGGGCATACATCCCAACTCCAAGCATGGAGCATAAAATAAATATCATCATAACATGCCCTCTAAGGTAATGTGACTTCCCTTTTATAGAACTAAGGGGTGCAATATCCAATAAAGACCTACCTTTCCCTTTTGGAGGAAAACATAAAATCTCATTAAAATATTTAATGCTAAGACTATGTGCACTTTATTTATTTTTAATTAAATAAATAAAAGTAACTAACCTATGTGCACATTAAACTAACTAAAGAGACTCCCACTTGTAGTGCTAGGCATGCCAAGGGGTTACAATGCAAAATAAAAAATAAATATTAATAATGTCCCAAAAAGGGGACATTACAGTCCTCCCCTCTCGGAAATTGCTTTCCCTCAAGCAATAACAAGCTCATAGATCCATGCATCATGCCCCAAAGAGAAGATGTGGGGTGGTGCATCCAAAGCCTCGATCCGGTGCTGTCCAAGTGGCAAAGAGTTGGAAAGAACAAATTTCTTTCCCTCATGTCAACCCAAAAAGATGGGTCATCAACTCCATAACATGTGCTCCAAGAGATGGTGTCCTCAACATGGCATAGAGAGTCATCAAAAGGATGAGCTTTGCTAAGCTCCAAGGCTGCCCACTCAAAAATGCCCTCATGAAATGAATAGGACAACAATCTTCCATCACATGTCTTCAATCCTGCACATGAAGCAAACTCATTAGAAAAACAAGTGTTGAGAAACACTTTTCCTGTTTCTTCTTCATGTCTCCAAGGCATGGAGAGCTCCCAAATCTTCCTCATGTATGGGTTGTCCCCAAAATCTGTTATGTGGCTCCCAACACTGCTGTAATCATGCATTCTTCCTTCAAAAATCAGAATTAGGATGGCTGGTTTCCATCCCCAAGTATTCACCCATGAGCCAAAATCAAGCACCAACAACCATATCATCAAATGCATGGCAAAAATCTGAATTTTAGAAGTGATAGGGAGGCTGGTCATAGTGATGTCAATCATAAAAATGATGGGGCAACAACTAGCATGTTTCAAAATCTTTTCCCCAACATGAAAGAACATCAATCTAGTGAATACAAGTGGCTCCCATATAACTGAAATTTCATCCTCAACCATAATCAACTGAAAATTATCCACATGTATAGCTGAAAATGAAATGCTTTGAGAAGAATTCATACCATGTTCCTTCACCTTTTCCAAACTTTCCATTGAAGCCCAAATGTAAGCAACAACAACCAAACATTCCCAACACATAGCTTTTGGAAGCACATCAATCAAACATTCAAATGGAAGACATAATTGTAGCTCAAAATCTGAAAATGAACTTCTTACCATGCCAAGTGTAGTCCATGTGATCCACCCTTCTTTCAAGTCTTCTAAAGAGATAGGAGTTAGCATCATTTGACAAAGGAAATGAAATGATATCCTTGTATCCACACCGAACTTGCAAAACTCAAATCCTTTTATCCTCATTCCACATGGAGCAATATGTGCAAGAAGATACCCCAAATTTCCTCTTTTTCTATGCTCATAAGAAGAGGAGAAAACTGAAATATAGTGCATGCATGTATGAATATTATCATAGAGAGACCAAGGAACTTTGTACCTTTCTTTGTGAAAATGACTTTCCCTTATGAGAGAAAGAGAAACATAGGAATCCATCATACCTTTGTGTCCTCTAATGATGATTTCTTCATACGGACCAACAAGCTTACTATTATGGCTTCCTTCATTGGGAAGAGTGATAGTCACTCTTTCTTTTCTTCCATCATGCACCCAATTGTTAGGAGCAAAAGTACCAACAAGAATGTGACCATTATACCCCATGTGACACACCATATCCATCTCCCTATCATGCTCAAAATCATACCCATCAAAACTCAATATGGAAGGAGAAATAAAATATAAAATATCATACCTTGGGTTGCTCCCAACATCTACAAAACTCGAATTTCTGAGTTTGGAACAACACTCTTTCCTTTACCATTTTCTTCATCCAAAGCCCCTTTTTCTTCCTCACAAGCCTTCATACTTGGTGGGTGATGACTTGGGACATTCATAAGACTCGTGCTTAGGTGAAAAACCTCATTCATTTGCCCATTAGGGCCTGTTGTTTGGAAAATTACAGCGAACTGAAAATTACCATAAGCATCCCATGGTGTTCTTCCTTCATAAGCATACCTCTTCACAAGCCCATCTTCTAAATCTGATTTCTTTTTGCACCCATTCAATTCCATGCAATCATTAGATGCCAAAAATGTATCATCAAAAACAAAAGAGCTCATACCTTCATATAGTTTGTCATATTGATGCCAAGTATGGTCTAGCAAAGAATAATTATGTGACATCTTATCAATGTTTCCTTGGAGATTCACCCATGGAGAAACATACCCATCATGTATGCAAGTAAAGTTCTCAAGGAATGATGACATAACTGGAAATACATGGACTACTCTTATCCAATCAAAGGCTGCCCTTGTTGGATCATATTTGTAGCAAGGTAAACCATAGGGTACTAAATTATGCACATGCTTATTCTTCCCTACACGCTGCCCAAGAAGATGCCATTGTACCCTTCCCTTATCATCAATTTTCAAATGTATATCATAAAGATGACAAAGATGAAATGGAGAAGTATGCAACCCTTCATACCTTGGAATGATGTCATGTGTTTTTCCTCCATACATGCTGCCCATAAACTCTTCATAACTCAGAATTTCAGCCCCTTTCTTTTTGCAATTTCCATCCAACAAAGCACCATTTTCCTTGACCTTTTTGTTAGCATCATATTCATAGGTGACAAGGTATGGAGAAGACAAAATATGATGAGGATATAATAAATCAAAATGCTTACCCTTAGGGGCTACATTAGCAAGCTTTTTAAACTGAAAATCATCATCCTTCTTTGGTGCTTCATTCCCCAAACTTGACTTTACCATGTGCAGATCTGAATTATCTTTTTGCTCCTCTTTCATGATTCCCTTTTCTGTCACTTCACTAGGCATGCAAATATTAGAAGACAAGGAAATACTTTCAACCAATGAGGAACTTTTACCTTGCTCTTCATCTAATGGATCTTCTTCATTTTTTGTTGCACATGTACAACAGGACCAACAAGCTCTTCATCAGTCAAATAGGGCCTCAACTTCTCTTTACACTGATTTACTATACTTTGAGCAAGTGTTTCTGCTATGGGTGACACTTCCTGCTTCTCCTTTCTCACGTAGGCAAATAAAATTGTTAGAAGTGGCATCAAAATATCATCCTCCTCATTCAGAATTGAAGACATAATAATTTGCATTGAAGAAACCACAATCTCTGCATGATCCCTATGAATAGAAGTAAAGAAATTGTCAAACATTTGAAAAATGAGTTCATCACATTCCAAGTCTATCATTAGGACCCAAGATCTAATGTCTGCCATATTTTTCAGAATAGTGACCCTCTTAGCAAAAAGAACATCTGTGGTGTCACCAAGACCCTCAAAACTGTCTACCATGATCTGAAATATTTCCTTCATGATGTGATCATTATAGGGTGGTTCCGGAGCCTTAATCCTCATAATTTCACTTATACAAGTGATAACTACAAGCCTTACATCTGGATCTGTATGTCCCAAAAATCTAACCAAATGTGCCCCCAAAGGATCTAGAACTGAAATCATCAAGCCACAATCTGATTGCTTAACCAAACACAAACAACTTACCACATTTTCCAAAGTGTAGATCAATATGCTCTTCTCAAGTGAGGGACCCTTGAGCATTTTTCCAAGCTTATAGAGCTTGGTCCTCAAACCTCCGACACTAGCAAGCTCCATGATTCACTCTGCAAACAAACCCACAAGGAGCAAAGGAAAGTTGCTCTGATACCACTGTAATATCCCCTTCTAGAATAAGTTAGGAATTAATACAAATCTGATCACACACAACTGAAAATAATTAATTTTCAAACCCTAACTGTTGCAAACTTCAAAAATTCATATCTTTGGCTAGGGAAGTCCAAATGAGCTGAAATTTTGGATAATGGACCCTAAAAATATGAGGAACAATATGCAAAAATGATATTTTGCACAACCAACATGAAACCCTAATTTTGACCTAAAAAGTAGGTTGCCCAACACTTTTAGGGCACCAAAATGTCTCCAAAAATTATGAAATCAACTTATCCTTATTCCTCCTAATTTCTACAATTATATGAAATATTATTTCAACCCCAAGCCACAGATCTGATACAAATATCAATTTTCCATACCTTAAAAGCCTCGGATAAATTTGAAATATTCAAAAATGCATAACTCCTCAAAAACTCAATATTTCTTCACCAAATAAATTGTAGATTGTTCTATAAATTAAGGGCTTTCTAAAGAGCTATCAATCTAAATTTTTGAGCATTAAAACCTAGCCAAAATAGTAATAGAAAACTGATTTCAAGTCGCTTAGGGTTAGGTAAAATTATATAAAATAATTCCACTCTTTCCTAGCCTCTAAATACACCAAAATATTAACCCCTTGTTCTGAAATAATCAATAACACATGGGAGTTGTATATCTATCATTTATGGCATCAAAACATAATCAAATCATCACCAACCCAAGTTCTTTATGGTAAGAATATTTGCAACAATAATAGAATGATTCAAAGGAGCAATATCAAATGATTTTCACACTCTAAACATGGCGCTAAAACTGAAATAACTCAAACAACAATGACAAATCTGAAATTGATCAAAACCAGCTCACTAACTTCCCACGCAAGAGAGAGAGAGAGAGAGAGAGAGAGAGAGAGAGAGAGAGAGAGAGAGAGAGAGAGCATCAATGGGCATACATCCCAACTCCAAGCATGGAGCATAAAATAAATATCATCATAACATGCCCTCTAAGGTAATGCGACCTCCCTTTTATAGAACTAAGGAGTGCAATATCCAATAAAGACCTACCTTTCCCTTTTGGAGGAAAAACATAAAATCTCATTAAAATATTTAATGCTAAGACTATGTGCACTTTATTTATTTTTAATTAAATAAATAAAAGTAACTAACCTATGTGCACATTAAACTAACTAAAGAGACTCCCACTTGTAGCACTAGACATGTCAAGGGGTTACAATGCAAAATATAAAATAAATATTAATAATGTCCTAAAAAAGGGACATTACAAGAGGTTGATTTGATTTGTTTGTTTCAATTTCGGAAGTTCAAAGTGGGTAATTCTTAATCCTGCTAAGTACCCCGAAAAAAATTATTTTCTCCATGATTTATTTATGATAGTAAATTAAAAGCAATGTTTGTGATGGTCAAATAAAATCTATATAAATTGAAACATGAGTAATTGTAATTGTGTAGATTGTTTGGTCTTGTTAAACATATTAGTATTTATTACTAGTTATTAATTCTCAACTCAACACTCAATGGGTACTATAATAGGGAGAACGGTATTAATATAAATTGGAGCATAGTAATTATGTGGAACATATTAATATTTGTTACCGCTATTATTTTGTAATTCAACACTCAATGGGTATTATAATAGGAAAACAATTACTCAAAAAAATCCCATGAATTAATTTGTAATGGTCAAATAAAATATGTATAAATTGGAGCTTGAGTAATCATGGTCCTATAGATTGTTTGGTCTCGTAGAACGTATTAATATTTGTTTCTAATTATTAGTTTGCAACTCAATCGTCAATGATTAATATAATAAGAAGAATGATATATCATAATGTTATGTCTAGTTCAATAGTTTGGAGAATGCTATGCCCTTAACCTATTGCTTGTATTAGGATATGAGTAGCCGACTTGTGGCTTACCATATCATTTTATTATATCATTTATACTTTCTCATGCTTAGTAGGTCAGCCTTGGTGATGGCCATAACATATGAATAGTGTATATATATATATATATATATGACTAATATATATAGGGGATTGTAGGTAGTAGTTCATCATCATTGGAGCATTTGAGTATTATTGTATGGTTTGGAGGTTGCCCCCTCGAAGTGGCGAAGCTATTCTAATTGCATATTGAGATCATTATTCTGGAATATTGTGTTATTTGGTGTTATATTTTTGCTCATGATCTGAATTATACAAGTAATTTCAGATCTGAAGTGGTATCGTAGTTTGTGATCTGGGGCCAAAATTAGGGCAAAAACCCTAATTTTTTTGTTTCTGCCATATATTGCGAAAAAAGTGAATTGGTGGGAGATATTTTTACCAGAGTTGTGAAACATTTCAAGTAAGGTTCCCTAAAAATTTCAGACTTTTTTGATTTATTTTGCAAAAGTTATTACAAATTTAGGGTTTTTCATAAAATCGCTCCCTAGGGTGCAAATTGTGGAATTTTTTCAAATTCGTTACATTTTCGGAAAGAAAAACAAAATTTATTTGGGGTTTGTTCTTTATGTTTTTATATTTTGCCGAATTCTTATCAAAATTTGAAACCCTAAAATTTGACCGTGATCCCTACATCCTACTATTTTGGGGCATCATGGTGGGGCCTTCCACAAGAGGAAAAAAGAATCCCATCACTCTGGGTAAAACACCAGAAAAGGATGAGATAGTATTTGAGGAGTTGGAGATAGAAGATATAACTACAGATTCCTCAGGGTTAGGGTTTACTTCGACATACCATAAAGTAAGCCAACTTGAGTTTAACCTAAGAGACCTCGAATCTAGGGTGGCCAACAAAGAAGATGTGGATAGAATTGGAGATCGATTGGAGGATTTCATGCAAAAATTCAGTATGCATATGATGGGTAATCATACTTATGTCAATCAAGGTGGATCCTCAGGTCAACATAATAGACACATGAGCCAAAGTGGATCTTCGAGTGTGCACAATCCAAATACGAGCACTCTGCAGCCCGTACTATGTTTCCAAAAGTGGAGATGCGCAAGTTTGATGGAAAAGATCCACTCAATTGGATCAACCAAATGGAGAATTTCTTTGAACTACATCAGATTCCATCATGACAAAAGGTGACCATCACAACTTTGTATCTCGAACCTGACCAATTCATCTAGTATCGATGGTTATGTGCTTAAAGGCAAAAGAGTGGTCTTAATGTTACATGGAAATTCTTCACTAAAGAGTTGCAATTACACTACAGTTCTAGTGTGTCAGATAATTACTTCAGCCAATTAGCAAAGTTGAGATAGACATGATTTGTTAAGGATTACATTCATCACTTCCAAAACCTTTCTCTGCGGGTGGAAAATATTACTGAAGAGAATTTGAATGACCTATATCTTGGGGGTCTTAAGGATCACATTGAGCATGAGGTGCATATGTTTAATCCTCATAAGGTTTCGATTCGACGATTATGGAAATAAGGGCGAGAGGAGAAAATTGTTTCAACTAGGAGACAACATTTCATTTATACTAGAGATCGCAACACCTTGGCCCCAAAGACTCTCTCGGCCAGCTTAGATTGACACCTCAACAAATTGAAGAAAAAGAGAAAAAGGGTTGTGTTTTAACTATGATGTAAATTTGGACCCGAACATAAATGCGCTGAAATGAAGTTGTTCTACATTGATGGGCCTAGTGAAGATGAAGAGAATAATGAAGATTCGAGTCGAGGTTTTGGTTGAGCCAGGAGGAGGAGTCGGGATATCCTCACCAACGATCTCATGCCATGCAATTTTAGGTATTAGCACCCCCAAACCCTAAAGGTGGTTAGATTCCTAAAAAAATAGAGGGTCACAGTGTTGATTGATTCAGGAAGTACTCACAACTATATCAATCATAAGTTAGCCGTGTGCCTAAACTGTTTCATTTATCCAAATTCTCCGAATGTCAAGTAATGATTGTTGATGGAGGTACTGTTACTTGTTCGGAAAATGCCATAACATTAAGCTTTCTATGGGAGATTACATACTAAATAGTCCCATGTATGTCGTTTCTATGGGAGGAGCAAACATTGTGTTAGGGGTTCAATGGCTTACCACTTTGGGAACCATTGAGATGAACTTCCAAGACTTGTTCATGCAATTTCACTCTGAAGGAAGGACTTTTGAGCTAAGAGGCTTAAGAGAAAAGTCTCCACAAATAGTAAGTTCTTATCAGATGGACAAAATGCTAAAAAAGGGTGCAGAGGGATTTGTGGCATAACTCTTTTCATTGGAGGCTCATCATTCTAAGGACATTATACCATCAGATATGTAAGTAGTGTTGGATGCACACTCTGTTGTATTTGAAAATATACCAACCTCCTCCAAAGAGAGATCATGATCATGCTATACAGGAGTTACCAGGAAGTCAACCGCCTAAGATTAGACCTTATAGGTACCCATATGTGCAAAAGAGTGAAATCGATAAGATTGTACAAGAGATGTTGGAAGCGGAATCATCTGCCATAGTCGAGTGCTTATTCTTCTCCAGTAGTGATGGTACGGAAGAAATATGACATGTGGCACATGTGTCCTGATTATAGGGAACTTAATAAGTACACAATCAAAGATAAGTCTCCTATTCCTATTATTGATGATTTGCTTGATGAGTTGCATGTTATGCTTGTTTTTATTTTACAAAGCTTGATCTTCGTTTGGGATACACCAAATCGAATCAAGGATGAGGATGTTCATAAAACCGCCTTTCGAGACACATGAAGGCCATTATGAATTCCTGGTAATGCCTTTTGGACTCACAAATGCACCTTCTACATTTCAAAGTTTGATGAATTCTATTTTTAAGTCATTCCTACGGAAGTTTGTCTTAGTGTTTTTTGATGATATATTAATTTATAGCAAAACATGGGAGGAACATTTGCATCATGTAAATAAGGTTTTGGAAACCCTTGAGCAACATCAACTTTATGCAAAGCCCTCTAAGTGTTCTTTTGGACTCAAGGAGGTTGAATATTTGGGTCACATTGTCTCTCATGAAGGGGTTAAAGTGGATCCTAATAAGATCAAAGCCATGATGGAGTGGAAGGTTCCAAAAACCCTAAAGAATCTACGAGGATTTTTGGGGCTTACAGGTTATTACCGAAGATTTGTAAGGCATTATGGAAGCATAGCTGCACCTCTCACAACTTTATTAAAGAAGGAATCCTTCCATTGGAGTGAGGATGCAACCAAAGCATTCAAGAAACTAAAGGAGGCCATGTGCACCACTCCAGTCTTGGCTACTCCAGATTTTTCCAAAACATTCATTGTTGAATGTGATGCATCAGGGGTGGGTATGGGGCAATTCTCATGCAAGAAGGTTGTCCTATTGCCTTTTTGAGCCGTCAATTCAAAGGTAAGAATCTTTCCAAGCCGACTTATGAGAAGGAAATGCTAGCCATACTTCATGCAGTAAAGCAATGGAGACCATATCTCATAGGAAGACACTTTAAAGTGAAGACAGATCATGATAGTTTGAAATACTTCTTGGAGCAGCGTTTATCATCTGAAGAACAACAAAAATGGGTCTCCAAGATGTTGGGATATGATTTTGAGATTATCTATAAGAAAGGGAAGGAGAATGTAGTTGTGGATGCTCTATCGTGGAAAGATGACTCAACTGCAGCCTTGTTATGTGCCATATCCATATTACAGAAGATTGGATAGATGAGGCAAGGTCTAAATGGAGAAATGACCCAACCACACAAAACCTCATTCATCATCTCCAAAATGATCCAAGCATGTCTGAAAAATTTGTATTGAAAGGGGATGCTTTATGGTATAAAGATAGATTATACCTATGTAAGAACTCCACTCTTAAAAATAGGATTCTATCTGAGCTTCACTCTTCTCCAGTAGGGGGCACTCTGGATTCTTGAAGACTTATCATTGAGTCAAACAAGATTTCTTCAGGAAGGGCTCAAAGGGGATGTCCAAAATTTGTGGTAGAATGCATGGTTTGTCAAAGAAAAATAAGGGTGAAACAATTCGATCCCTAGGTATTCTACAACCTCTATCTATTCCTAGCCAGGTGGGAAGAGGTTTCCATGGACTTTATCACAAGATTTCCTAAATCTGAAGGAAAAAATTTCATCATGGTTGTGGTGGATAGACTCACCAAATATGCTCATTTTTGTGCCTTGCACACCCATTTGTTGCAAGCACGGTAGCAACAACCTTCATGGACACAGTTCGAAGCTTTATGGGATCCAAAGATTATAATAAGTGATCAAGACCCTATATTTACTAGTAATTTTAGGACTCATTTATTCTCATGTTTGGGTACTCAGTTAGCTCGTAGCTCTTCTTATCATCCCCAATCTGATGGGAAAACAGAAGTTGTAAATAAGTGTTTGGAGGGATATCTTCATTGCTTTACGTCAGATAAACAAACAAGATGGGTCCAATGGTTGGCATTTGCAGAATGGTGGTATAACACTTCCTTCCATACTTCATCTAAAATGTCTCATTTTTTGGCACTCTATGGGTACCATCCATCATCCATCACATCATCATTGAGAGGACAACCGTGGGTTAGACCAGTAGAAGAACACATTCAGTATCAACAAGAGGTCCTCTCTAGTCTCAAGGAGAACTTGGTCATGGCACAAAACTGCATGAAGCAACAGGCTGATCAACATCGCACAAAAAGGCATTTTGAAGTTGGTGATTGGGTTTTTGTGCGGTTATAACCATATAAGAAAATGTCTTTGAAACAACAACAAAAGGATAACAAAATTTCTCCCAAAGTATTATGGCCCCTATCAAGTATTGCAGAAGATTGGTACTGTAGCATACAAATTAGAACTTCCACAATCAACCAGAATACATCCAGTCTTTCATGTTTCTTGCCTAAAGAAAGTAATTGGATAGAGAGTATCAACCCAAATAGTGTTACCTGAGCTCGATGAGGAGGGGAGGGTCATCTTGGAACCTGAATGCATCCTTCAAACATGCACTAAAAGATTGAGGACACATGTTATTACTGAGTACCTGATCAAGTGGAAGAATATGGACAATAAAGATGCAACATGGGAAGATATGACATTCTGCGCAAAGATCACCAGAGCTTCTCAACATTGGGGACAATGTTGCTTTGAAGGGGAAGGGCATGCTACGCCCTTAACCTATTGCTTGTATTAGGATATGAGTAGCCGACTTGTGGCTTACCATATCATTTTATTATATCATTTATAATTTCTCATGCTTAGTAGGTCGGCCTTGGTGATGGCCATAACATATGAATAGTATATATAGGGGATTGTAGGTAGTAGTTCATCATCATTGGAGCATTTGAGTATTATTGTATGGTTTGGAGGTTGCCCCCTCGAAGTGGCAAAGCTATTCTAATTGCATATTGAGATCATTATTCTGGAATATTGTGTTATTTGGTGTTATATTTCTGCTCATGATCTGAATTATACAAGTAATTTCATTACGAGAGAATCAATAGGTTGTTTGAGATGTGAATACATATGATATATGAATTGCTTTATAATAATATATTAATATATGGAAAATCAATATGAAAAATTGAGCTCAAATATATGCAATATATGAATTGTCTCATCTAAAAATTTATGAATATATAATCTTATTTGAATTATATATTAAAATAATATATGATCTTATTTAAATTATATGATAAAAATAATATTGATTAGAAATATATGAACAATATTATCATAATAATATTACTCATACTTATTCTCTTAAGGGAGATGGTTCCCTCTTTAAATCCCTCTATGCTATCCCTTGAAAGATATTTGAGTCTAAAAAGATTAATTGCTAACATTTTCTCATTTTAGTTGTTTGCGACATTTTTATCGAAATGAGAAACATATTTGAGTCTAAAAGGATTAATTGTTAACATTTTCTCATTTTAGTTGTTGTTTGCGACATTTTTATCGAAATGAATATTAGAAAAGATTATTAAATGTTTGTCTTTCCATTAAAATTTCAATATATTATCTTGGATATTGTTGGTTTTAATTGGTAGAAAATATACCTTAACGTAGTTCAATGAAATTCATTACGAATTCTTATGGTCCTCAAGGAAATATTAAATATATAGGGGTCAAATGCTATCTTGGGTTCTTGATATTATATAGAAAGAATCATTTGTTTCACCAATGACTTAAGACTCATATTATTAATAATAAGGATCCCCGCCCACGTAGTTCATTGGTAAGATGTTCAAAAATTTGAATAAGTCAACATAAGTCACCAATTGATAGGTTCTCGTCAAGGTCATTCATGCACGAACTAAATTCCCCCTTCTTTTCTTGACTTTATTTTTGGTATCATTTTTTGTATAATGAACTCCCGTGGTTGCTTACTAGCATACCTATATTATATAAATATATGTAATAAATGTCGAGAGGTATAGTTTGAAAGGAACTTATGTCACACATCTGAAATAAGCGCCTTGTGACATTTACCTCTCGGCATATTTTACATACATAGATTTATATAAACATAAATCAAAACTGTATGTTAAATATGCCGAAAGGTAAAATTTAGGAGGCGCCTATTTTAGATGTGTGACATAAGTTCCTTTCGACATATATTATATATATTTATATAATATAGATATGCTAGTTTAATTGTTTGGAGCATCAATAAATTGTTTGAGATGTGAATATATGTGATATATGAATTACTTTATAATAATATATTAATATATGGAAAATCAATAAAAAAATTAAGTCTGCAAATTTATAAAATATATGAATTGTCTCATTTAAAATTTTATGAATATATAATCTTATTTAAATTCTATGATAAAAATAATATTGATTAAAAATATACGAATAATAATATCATAATAATTTTTTAGCGAGAGATTAATTGATTAAGTGGGTGTTGTTAATATTATTTCTTTGGAAGAGGTGATGGTAATTTATATCATGGGAATATGCAAACATCATTCTCATTGAGTAAAAAATATATGAATAATATAATCATAAGTGGATGGTGTAAACAATATTTTCTATATTCCTATGGTCCACCCACTCATCACCGTTGTGGTCTTTTTGTTTCTTTGGGTTGGAAGTGACCTTTTCAATGTTTTGATGCCACCAATGTTTTTCCCTAATTTTGAATATTAACATTCTTTACATTAGATTTTCCAATATTAAAATATTCCTACAATATTAGTATCTAATGTAAACATAAATTTCCATTGTTAGTATCATTGGTCTCGTATTCTCTATTCTCCAAAGTTCCATTGGTCTCATTTACTTCTATAAATTTTATGGGATGAATGTAGATGGGGAATTTAAATATAAATTTTATTTGACATAAACTATTAATATTACCTAACATTTGTTATCTTCACGTCTCGCTTAATAGAATATAATTTTAAGGATAATTAGAAAATATTAATTTATTAGATATAGATTTATATTCGGATGATATTGTTGAATGTTTGAATTTTTTTTTGATTTAAATCTTTAGTAAATTATAGAATGTACTTGTCACTCATATGACCAACTTCTAGAGGGGCTCAATCATTGATGACTGTTTATGCATTGCGTGTTCACTATAATTAATCTAGATTAGAACAAAAAGGGGGGCTACAAAGAGATACAAGAAGCAAGCATTTTATTTGGAATTCAAATCTAGAACCTATTTTATTTCCCCTATTTTTTTTTTTACTTTGGTCCCTTTAAGCACAAATTGCACTCACGTAAATAATGTGAAATAGATTGAGATGGTAAACTGGAGCACATATAGCATATATTATTTAGGTACGAACAATCTAAGGCATGGAATAGGTTTGTGACACATAGGAATTTAATTCTCACTTTTTTATTTCCAACTTTGACTCGTGGCTTCATCTTAACTAATACATTAAATTTAATCAAAATGAAAGCCTTGACACCATGAGATAAAATCTAATCCCATTGTAAGTTGGTGCTCATTGTCGAAAAATGTCATCATGAGCATTGAAGGGGAACCCTAATCGCTACCTGTATAGGTAGAGAGAGACCCTAATTGAAAATGTATATGCAATTGCCACCCTAGGATGTCAAGTCTACTCCACATATCCATGTCTCTAAAGTGTCTCATGTGATGCAAAAGTGAATTTCCCTTATATTGATGTGTGCTCTAACTACCCAAAGAACATACAAACAAAACTTGCAAACAAAAGTTATTTACAATGTTAGTATCTCTCTTTCACTCGTGTTTTAAAATCTTTACATATTATATTGTCTTTACAACTTGCACGCTTGTACCAACTTCCAACTTCAAATGATTAACACAAAAATTGGACATGGTTGTTAGAAAGAAGAGTTGCATTTATTCTCTATAAGGCCTATCTCTCCCCTTTGCACCCTTCGTCATTTCTCTTCTTCCTCCCGCATTGTTTCAATCCCTCAAGTTTAACCTCTTCAACGTATCCCCTTCGGCATATCCATTGCACATTTCATGTGCGATTGCTAATCATATATACTACATAAATATATGAATACCATTATGATTAATAAATTAATATTTCGAGAACAAAGGCCTTTGACAATGACCACCCCACTAAACTATACATTTAAATTAGATTTGTCATATGAAATTTTTTACGTTATTATGAAATGTTATTTTAGTGGTTCTAGTGTGTGACCCCTTTGAATGGTTAAGTTCTTCAGGGCACAATAATGACATATATGTTTTAGATTACATGTGCATTATAAATCAATCCGTTGTAATTTGATAGTTACATTAACAATATTATAATGATAATGGCTCATAATAATATATGAGTTATAAAGTATGTTAGAAGGGATGATAATGTTTAAATTTATTTTAGTTTTTAGAGATAAAATGTGGAGGGCTTCAATTTGCTTATAAATGAGTTGTTTCAATTTAAATTCTAGTTTTTGCGTTGTCAAAACAATCAACAAGTGAACTCGCAATATTTCGGAAATAATGAAAACAAGTTGAACTTGTATAGGGATGGCTTAGTGCTTCTTTGTTCGACCCTCGTCGAGATCTTTCAAAGAGAACTTCAAATAATGACTCACACATAAAACTGCACCTAGGTGGCTCATAAACACCACATCGTTATGTACAAGCCCTTTATAACATGTTGAGACTTGAAGCCATTTGTACATTTTGAATACATGTTTATAAAGGAATTTTGCATATGGAAAAAAATTGCTATTATTTTTTTCTTATGACTTGTGATACCTATTGGAAGCACAATGACTGAGAGGGGGTGAATTAGTCATACAACAATTACAACTTCATTTTCCATTGCTTAGATTCATCATTCAACTTAACCATTCAATATCCATAAACCATGTAAACTTATTATGTGTGCAATAAACAATCACATGTGCAATAATCAAAGGAGAGAACACAAGACACCAAATATAAGTGGGAAACCCTCAAGGGGAAGAAACCCACTAAAACCATTGCTTATATTACTCAAAGAAAGGACTTTCAAGAATATTACACATCCTGCAAGATTTGTTTAGTGAGTCACCAACCCCACAAGGAGCATCAAACCCCTAAACCTTTGTTGATATTACGCACAACAAAGGAATCAAGTGAATATTACACATCACAAAATATTTCTTTAGTGAGGCACCAATCCCACAAGGAGCACCAACCCCTAAACCCTTGTTAATATGACTCACAACAAGAGACTCCTATGAATATGAATCATCATAAGAGACTTGCAAAAGTATGACCACTGAAAATATGTTGATAGTGATCCCAAAGTTCAGCTCCAAATTCCTTCAAACCCTCTCTCAAGCATACCTTCTTCAACTCACTCTCTATAGGTCTTCTTGGACTTGTCTTGCCTCTAAAAATTTGCAAAAATATTTTCCATCAATATTCAACCTATAACACATCTGATCAAATCTCAAAATATTCCCTCATACCATTACACACTCTACTATGGGTCACACTTTTCCCCATCCAAGACTAGCTCACCAAATGAGCTCAAACTTCACTTTTATATGCAATTCTTCTCTCTAACCCAAAGGAGGTCGGTCCCTCATGATAAATTCAACCCAAAAAACATTATAACATTCAAGTAACTTCATTACAATGGTCACATGTGACCCATATAGGTCGGTCTAGCAAAAAAACCATCATTCATGCACTAAAAATCCTCAAAACACTTGCATTGGAATGCCAAAAATATCCTAACACCAAAAATATTTTTATTTAATCTCTAAAAATTGCCAAAAATGTTTAAAATAACATTTAAACATCATTCATGGTTGCAATTATCACAAATAAATCAAATTATTTCGTTTAATGGACCAACTAGCTCATTACCTTCACCAAAAAACTACTATCAACTCCCCGATTTCATGTTTGGGCATCAAGACCACCCAAGAACACGTAAAATATGGCATGTGATAAATTTATGGAAATGTAAATACCTTTAGAACAATCCCAAACAAACTAGAGCTCATGAAACAATCACATGCTCAAACCACAACCACTTTTGTCTTCACCAAAGCAAGCTGCCCAAAAATTAGTTTTCGAATCTTAGATCACTTTATGATACATTAAAGACATATAAATTCATTAATTAGATTAAAAATTCACCCTATACACTTTCCAGGTGATAGACATATTCAACTCAACCATATCATGCATCAACAACTCGATACTTCAAAAAACAAGATTATCCCGAAAATCAGCATACAAATTTCTTCACAAATCAGCCTGAAAGACACATCAAATGATCTCAAAATGACACAATCCATACATCACTAGAAATATTTATGAATCACCTTCTCATAACATATTATAACTCCTTCCAAATCCAAGTGTAAGGCCTTCAAACAAGCCCATCTCTGCAAACTACTTTTTATCTCTACTTAGACTCAAGAACTAACACTTAGCCCAACTTGCTCCAACATACAAAAACTAAATTCCACAATACTTAGACATGATTTATAATCCATAAAAAACCTTCACCAATCATGAAGAACTCAAAATCATCACTTACCCGATTGAGTCACTTGACACCCTCGCTAGAATGTGCATCCACCAGATTTGACCCTCAAAAACATGTCATAACTTTTGCATATACCTTGTCCAATATTCAAGTTTGATATATAAATGGAAATATATCTTAACTAGATTCACAACACAACTTTAATGGAGTCCTAACCCCCCCTTTAGCTCATGCAATCTTAATTTTACTACAAGTTGCTCCAAATGCGCCCAAAAACCAGTTCTTCAAAGATAGGGCACACTTTGCACTTTTTCAACATATCACCATGACTTGAAACCTTCATGAACATATATTAAAACTCTTGGAATTTTATAAATTCTAATTTAGACATTTCCTCATTTCCAAAAATTCTTCTTGAACTGGAACTCTTCAGAAACTTGCATTGTTAGGTGGGGCCCACATATCACCACATTCTATATCATACATTTCTAGAAATATGGAAGATTCATATACAACATAAAATCATAAATTTTGCACTAGAAATCAAAATATGCTCACTATAATCACTCTTCTTGCAAGCTTCTCCTAGCTAGGGTTTAGCTAGGGTTTCAAACCACTTTACCTTCTTAACGATCGTTCATAAAAACGTGATGATAAAACCACCTAATTATTTTTTGAAACCTTCATAACTGACCTTAGAATATATTCCAAAGTTCTCAGGTCCCCATGTAAAGTATACAGTTCACAATGAGCATCAAAAAGTCCAACTTTTCTTGAAAATCACATTGAAACTTACTTGGTTTCACCAAAACTTGCATATCTTCAAACATATTTAGCATAATGACCTAAAAATTGTCATGAAGCATCATGAAAATATCCTCTAACTTTCCATGTTCACCACATATCCCAAATGCATCTCAAAATCTCCATCCAATCTCATTTACTTGTGCTAAACTGCCTGTTTCTCACATGTTGCTTCCTAAGGACCACTGTAATGCACCATACCTTTGCAAACTGACATGAAACTCATCAAACACCTCAAGTACAATGTCATAACACTATTACCATACTTCAACAAGAAAAATCAGCTCCAAATCTCATGCCTCTACCTCATTATGCATGCTCCAGGGCTAGAAATTGGCATGGAATGCCCGACTCAACATTGATAACTAATGAATTGACCTTCCGACCTTATGCGGACTCCAAAGACACACATGGAACATCATATGGACCATATATATGACATAATGAAAACATCAAACCAACTCAAAATGACTCAAACCATGATTCGCATACTCAACCAAGCACCAGGACACTATAGACCTTCACCAAACTTGACACAACCACTCATTCTTCATGCTTGCACTCGAACAACATCTATAGACAAAAAATCATGCACTTTGGGTAATTATCTAGTCTCGATCACATACTACTATTCATATGGTTCCTAAGTAAGAAAAATACTAATTAACCCATGTCTTTGGCCACCTTTCTTTGCTTTATGCTTCTTCTTTCAGTCTTGCACTCTTACTTGCTCAGTATGTCTTTTCACCTTTTAAAATTTTTCATTCTAGACACAAGCGTCCATCCAACGCCCACGCTAAGCATCCTCATCCCCTCTAGGCACCCTTGTCCTCTTTGTACTTTGATCACACTTTTTGGGTTCTTTCTAGCCATTTGAACATCTTATCTTTTTGGTATTCACCTTTTCAGGGTTAATTACAAAATTTAAGTGAAAGAATCATATAAATATAAAGTCATGTGATCATAATAAGGGACCAACCACTAAGTATCTACTATCTCCACCTAAGGTTGCATCCATCAAGGTATCTATTTCTCCATTTGCATCCATCTAGCTCCATCACAAGGGACAAAGGTTGGTTCATCTTGCATCACACTTCATAGGAGGGGAGTCTATTGCTTCCACGCACACATTATTTACATTCTACATCTAGCTACTTGTTCACAACTTCAAGTGTGACATGCACAAGAGCAACCTAGGGCACAATTCTGCACACACAAAACTACATTGGTTCTGAGATGTAGTGCAATGCTCAGCGATAATTCCACCATTGTGGTGGCTAAGGACAGTTCGACCCCTCATTTTGAATCTTTCTATTTTGGGACTCGATGTCTTTTCAAGGGTTTTATAGGTGCTTTCTTCATTGTAGGTTTATAGGTACATCAGTGATCTTACAACAACTTATACGCGAAAAAAGGAAAACAAGTGTGAACCTATTTCAAATATCATATGAGGTTTCTGGAACATCAACGCAGACGAAGGCACCCGAAACTGACCAGGTGCCCACGAGTGCCCCTATCCCTCTCTAGGCAAACCTTTGCTATCTAGTAAAATCTACCGGATCTATATTTTTCTAGGCTTCTGTGCGATGGTCCTCCATTTCCGTTCAAATCGATCGATCTTCACTGCGACACAGTCCAACAACCTCTTCGAATCAACTAAGGCTCTTTTAACCCTCCTTATATTTAGGGTTTCATATTTTTATTGCTTAGTTGCTTGGGTGTACTTTCGGTATTTCATTGTTTCATTTATTTACTCAGTAAACATGCTATTATTTTACATTTTAACATAATCATTTTGGTGAACCCAACCACTTTCACGCTTAGGATCCTCATTTTTCCTCTATCATGGGTTGTAAAATTCCTCAAATTTCTTTGTCTGATTTACTTAAGATGCATCCCGATTACGCAATTGTTTTGTAAAAACATTATACACCATGTATCTTCCTAAAGACTAGCTGCCACAAGAAATAAGTCCTATTTTCAATTGTCTATTTGATAACCCTAGCCTTTGTGATCCTCCGCGATTGCGCAATTGTTTTGTAAAAACATTAGACACCATGTATCTTCCTAAAGACTAGCTGCCACAAGAAATAAGTCCTATTTTCAATTGTCTATTTGATAACCCTAGCCTTTGTGATCCTCCATCTAATCAGCCCATGTTGGAGTCAATTCAAGCTTTGCATTCCTTATTTCAAGACAAATTTTAGGCTATGGAATCCACGATTACATCTCTTAAATCTGAAATCCAACATGACTTACTGAGACACTTTTAGGCTCATGTTTGTTCTCCTTTTATATCTCATCTTCATTCTATGTCTTCTACATGTGCTCATATCAGTGAGCCTCAAGTCTTGCCATTACCGGAGCCTCTAACATTTAATCACAATGCTAAGAAAAATGACATTCTTATTGAGCTCCTTAGTCATCAATTTATCACTTTACCATCTACTCATGGCTATCCTCATTATTGTCTTGCAAAAATATCGTATCGCCCATATTACAATTATTATCGAATGAATGAACATAATCACAATGATTGTTATGCTTTCGATGGAGAATCAAACATCTTGAGTGTCAAGGATTTATATCATTTATTGCACCACATTTTGTTGCATGCCCATCTACACTTGTTACATCCCAATGGGTTCCTAAATTTGATTCGTTTATGTCTAATGAGCATCAAGTCATCACTTCTAATGTGCCTTCTCTGATTAGTCAAGCGCTGCCCATTCAATCCACTCAAACTAAGCAACAACCTCTCAAAATCAGTCCACCTTCTCATATCAAGTCTTCTATAGTGTCATCAATACCACCAAAGCTACCGCCATTCAAGATTCCTCCCATCCTACTCCACTTTTGTTTCCAATTCATTTTGTCAAAGCAACTACTCCTTCATCTCGATGGTCGAAACATTTAAAATTCTGCCACCATCGCATGGCCTTGATACTACGTTTTCCACACATGCTTCCACTACTTCACGCAAACTTGGTCTTTGGTAGGTGACTCTTGTCACCTTACTTCCTGATGACACACTCGTGTTCTTGTGGTTCTTACATGACTGTTGAGGGATCTCTTCCAATAATAACCCATTCCATTTCTCCACTATATCTATCTACTACATACTCATTCCTACATGCATACATTTATCACCATCTATTTGCACATACAATACACTCTTTCATCATTTGTCGCCAAACATCATTCATCAACTACCACATTCATCATACACATTTCGATTCACCTACATCATCATTTCCTATGACACACTCTTGTGTTATGGTTCACACTTGATTGTTGAGGGCATACTATACACATGAACCTCACACACTACATAATAGACACTACATGTTACACATCCTCACACATTATACACCTTTGTACATACACATCATCTTCCCCTTACATCTACTATGCATCATTCACATTTTGTGCTTTATACATCTATACATCATACACATTCTCCACAATCAAATGGACCTCATCACTTTCACACGTTTCATCACCTCATCTTCTTATCATACCATGTGGCATCAATACCTTTTGTGAAATACATTTTATGCTACATCATCACGTTTTTAGACATCTTTCTCACACGTTTAGTGATATATGATTTAGATTAAATCATCACACGTTCTACCATCTCATCAATTTTACTTTGTTGCATTCAATCCTACACATCACACGACAACTTACAATCACCATCTTTCTTCTACACACATTTCAGACCATTTCCCGATGATGCACTCTCATTTACGCTTCACTCTTGACTCATTTAAGGGGGCATAAATAAATGAACCTCGTTGCATACAATTCCATTCACTTGGGGGGCACATTGCTCCTATCATTCACTCAACATTCCATTCCATCCATCTACAACATATTGCATATCTTTGTCACATTTACTCTTGTTTGTATTTACTTGTACATGTTCACTTTATTACACAAGCTAGATATATATCTCGTATGTCATTATACTTATCATACACACATGCGCATTCACTTGATTTCTAGTTGTGATCACAGATTCTACAGATCCATTACACGCAACATGAATGCCTGGTCCAAGATTTCTTAGTATCGATCCCACAATAGCTCCCTGGGGCATCCACTTTCATACACTATAGGTGTTATTGTTTCATAGCACACTACTTTACCATATTATACAAATTTTGACATACTTTTTATCTTTCTAACAAGCTAATGGATGCTTCATGTAAAACATTTATTTTGTAGGATTATTTGCCACCATGGTTATCTGTTATATTGTTTATACTTGCTTGTCATTGTTTTCCATTGTTTTTGGGATTTGCCCTTTGTCTTGTGTGCACACTTGTATGATTTTGGCTTCGTTGGCCTTGATTGTCTTGTAACATCATGAGTGATGTCCCATGTTTGCAACCTGATTTTCGCGGTCTACATTGTCTTCTTGTGTGTTATAGTTTACACATTGTTTTTTTAGCTTACACTTCGTCTTATACATGCATATATGTATTTTCTTGTACTAACACTTATCTCCCAGCCACTTGTTTGCATGTGCATTGGTTTATACCAAGAACATCCCCTTCCCCCTCAGGGGAACATTTTCAACGGTTGGTCCTCCTTTGGGCCACATTTCTCCTTCAACAATGTCGTATGCACCCCAAATGAGGGGGCATCATTTGGGTGAATCTGTTACCCCATACAAAGTATACACAACACAACATAAGTACTGATACAATACAATTTTTAGATTTTGGGGCTCATAATCAAACTTGGGTCCATGACACAGCGACCTTTCCTGGATTGCCTAAAACCAGGGGGCATATCACATAATGGCCTTACCTGGATTACCTGAGACTAGGGGGCATATCACATAATGATTGGTAGTTCAACACAGTCTACAAAACTCCATACACAATAACTTTTACAGGGTGCAGAATCCTTAACACTCGTGCACACCATCTACAGTGGTGTTTTATACAATGGGAAGCAGTTAAAGGTTGGAGGATGACACCAAACAATTTCTCCCTACACTTCTTCCATTACATTGGCATGAGATCGCCGAAAAACTCGCGTGCATCGACATCATCTACAAGATCCTTTCTACGATTTCCTCTTCACGGATCAATGCACATGTTCCTTTTTCACATTTTTCATTATGTTTCTTTTACATACTTCCTTACATGCATTTTATACATAAATCTGCATATTTGACTACTTGATCGTCTTCTCTTTTGTAGGTACGTTTGTATGAGAATTAGGTAGTCAACATCACCACCATCACACACATCAACACCAACAACAGGTACACCATCGATGTTTACACACGCGTTCCCACCCTAGGTTCATTTTCATCACCATTTTACACTTTTACATCTTAAGTCTCCACACTCCAACTTTTTATCACTCCACGTTTTGTCTAGTCCGTCGACATGCCTTCTACATCGATCTACATGGATATTAGGTACACATCTCTATCTACTTTATGTTACTGAGATTTTTCTCACCAACATCAAGTGGGCCAAATGTAGACAAAAAATCACACACTTTGGGTAATTATCTAGTCTCAATCGCATGCTACTATTCATATGGTTCATAAGTAAGAAAAGTACTAACTAACCCATGCCTTTGGCCACCTTTCTTTGCTTTATGCTTCTTCTTTAAGTCTTGCAATCTTACTTACTCAGTATTTCTTTTCACCTTTCAAAATGTTCATTCTGGAAACAAGTGCCCAACCAAATGCCCGCGCCAAGTGCCCTTGTCCCCTCTAGGCATCCTAGTCCCCTTTTACTGTGATCACACTTTTTGGGCCTGTTATAGCCATTTCAACATCTTATTTTTTTGTGGTTGTCCTTTTTAGGGTTAATTACAAAATTTAAGTGAAATAATCATATAAATATGAAGTTATGTGATCATAATAAGAGACCAAGCACTAAACATCTACTATCTCCACCTAAGGTTGCATGCATCAAGGAATCTATAGATCCATTTGCATCCATCTAGCTCCATCACAAGGGAAAAGAATGGTTCATCTGTGTCACACTTCATAGGAGGGGAGTCTATTGTTTCCACACACACATTATTTACATTCTACATCTAGTTACTTTCTCACTACTTCAAGTGCAACATACACAAGAGCAACCTAGGGCACAATTTCACACACACATAGAACTACATTGGGTCTGAGATGTAGTGCAATGCTCAATTGTAAGTCCACCATTGTGGTCGACTAAGAATAGTGGGACTTCTCATTTTTCATCTTTCTTTTTTTTGGATTTGATGTCTATTTGAGGGTTTTACAGGTGCTTTCTTCATTACAGGTTTACATGTACCTTGGAGATCTTACAACGACTTACACGTGACAAAAGGAAAAAAGTACTAACCTCTTATGACACCTCAAAGGAGGTTTCTGGAATATCTACGCAGATTAGGTGCCCACAGCACCCATATCTCTCCCCAGTCACTTGATTCCTCCAAATATGTCGATCTATTTTTTCAAGGCTCTTGTGCGACGGTCCTCCATCTTTGTTCGGCTTGATCTCCAATGCGATGCGACACGGTCCGACAACCTCTTATAATCAGCTAAGACTCTTCTAACCCTCTTTTTACTTAGGGTTTCATATTTTTATTGCTTAGTTGTTTAGGTGTACTTTCAAGTATTTCATTGTTTATTTTATTTACTACAAACTTGCATTAGATTAGGTTATTATTTTACATTTTAGCATAATCAACATCGTAGGAGACCCACATGACTATATGACACCCTTTTCCATTAATGGGGTTGACATCAATGAAAACACAACCACACAATGACAACAATACCTTACTCCAAAGCTCGCATTTTGCACATGCTTGAGGAAGTTACGATTTGGCTTTAAACTTGCCAAATATATTTTCCTATAATTCTTTAATGTTTTATAACCAATTATGTTATTTACATATCCTGCGCAAAGATAATGTTCAATGAAACTGCATTTAGTTGAAGTATATGATGAAATAATGTGTGTTTTTTTCAATCTAACATTTAGAGGTCTCTCGTATAAATTGAATGGAACAAGAGTGGAAAATAGAGACACAAGCGTATTAGGAGTTCATATGTGGAAAAAAAAACCTTGGAGGAAGTGGGGGCATGTACCAATTGAAAGATTTTATGAACCATCTACCTATGCTACAACCTTAAACATTATAAAAGGGCCCACTTTGTAATTATGTACATGGAAATATTCTCAAAATAGGCCACATCTTTGCCATTGTAGAAACCTAAATTTGGCAATTCATCACTTGATAATGTCGATTGGCTTATTGTTTTGCTTAATCCCTAAGTTTTGACTTATCATCACAAAATGCGTCTCAATACCACAAGACTTGTTCTCACTCATTGCACTCCAAAATCGCCAATCACACCAAAATTTCTTTTATGGGTTGCGTTTCTCATCAATATCAAAATATACTACCCTAATAAGCATAATTATCATGCACACTAAATTTACACTCCATACACCTCTCTCTTTAGGGACCAGCTTTGTCCAGGATCAGCCAATGGTCACCATTTTAATTTAATTTCTTTTATGGGTTGGTACTTTCTTATACTGGGTCAATTTTGACGCATCTATCCTAAATCAATTAATTCCCCTTCCTCATTTCCCACAAAATACACTTCAATTAATCAAATATAATTTGATTAATTATCCATTTCAAAATCTAAAAATAATCTAATCCTCACCACATGTCATTATTCTCCATGTTTTTCCACTATTGAATTAAAAATTCAAATTCAAATCCTCACCCACCATTCGTGGTCCCCACTCACCTAAAATCCTCCACTTATGAATTAAATATATAATTCAAATCCTCACCCATTCTTCGTGGTTCCCACTCACCTAATCTTGCCCACATTTTCAAACCACTCACCTAATCTTGCCCACATTTTCAAACCACCCACTTAATCTTGCCCACATTTTCAAACCACTCACTTAATCTTGCCCACATTTTCAAACCATGATTACTTAAATTAATCTAAGCTAATCACTCCTCAGTTATAAATACAACCTTACCCTCCCCTCTAAACACACGGAGAATAAGCTTTCATGCCATATCTAAGTTCTTGCATCCTTTGAGCAAAGAACATCATTTTGCGCTTGTCCCTAATGCCAAAATAGCCTCATAATCCTTTTTCCCATCTAGTGCAAAGTAAGAGGATCATTATCAGAAGGTCTTGCTCCGTCTCAAGAAAAGCACCTACATATCACAAAATCAGGGCTCAATCCAAGTTTCCTAGCCCATTCTGAGGTTTGCTACGGAACGCGAAGGAGGAGGTATGATTATTGGTATTTTACTTCCTTGTTAGTAGTGTATTTTTCCTAGCTTACATTCTGGCATGCCCGGTTTCTTTCGATCTGTTACCATTAATTTCCCAATTAGTGGTTTTATCTGTTCTTTGTTTATTATTGTTCATTATTATTTCCTTTTCTGTTCCTTATGGTCTTCTTTGGTTAACCTTCACGCTTTGGGTAGTGTTTTTGTTGTGTGGTGTCTTGTGGTGTATCTCGCAGTTATAAAGAACAATGAAACTCATGTAGCTCATCCTCTTTTTTGATCTCCTGCTTGGTGTTTAGTTCCTAGTTTTGATTTTGCTATTTACTCGTCATCTGTAGAAACACATGAACTAATCATTAGTTTATCATCTTACTGTCATGGGACAACCAATCCGGAAAATATATTTATTTATTTACTTTTGCTAAAATAACTCGCTTTAGAAGTTAATCATTTTTTTTTTTTTTCTTTCTTTTTTATTTTAGTCAATCATTTTGTGATCTAACTCTTTCTTTCTGATTTATTGTTCTTTTTTAACCTTGCTGTCAAAATTTTAGCTTCTCAGGTGAAGTACAAAAGTCAGAAAATAAAAACCAGCTCCCGGGACGTTTTTCTCACGTTCAAAATTTTCATTCAGAGTGCTACCGTAGCCCATCTTCCGAAGCCATAACTTTTGCTCCCGAACTCGGAATGACTTCATTTTTTTTTAACGGAAAGGTATTGAAAAGATATATGCAATGAAAAATAATTTTTAGATTTAGACTTACAAAAAAATTTGGTTTCATTTCTTCTAACACCTATCTTTTTAACAAAAAAACAACAAAATTATAGTTTTTTTTTTTTAATTTTTTTTTATTTTATTTCACGTAACAACCTCACACGTATGCTCTTTCCTCGCACTTCAAAAGTGATCTTGGAAATCAGAAACGTGAGGCCACTCGGGCTCTACACAACAATTTTTTTAATTTTTAATTTTTTGCCTTACATTTCAATTTTCCACGACAACACTTCTAAGTAACGTTTTCACCCTCTTCTTTCATCGTTTTTCTTTTTTGTGAAAATAATCATTATCGCTATTTCACAATCATGATTAATTGCAATAATTATTAATATTTAAAAAAAAAATTCCAATTGTATCCACGTATGCTCTTTTCTTGCGCCTTCGAGCGATCTAGAAAATCAGAAACGGTCACAATTTTTTTAGTTTCTTGTTCTAACATTGCAGGATCCTCTAGCTTTGTTTTCTAACTGTCATTTTAATAATTATTTTCCTTTGTCATATTCTTAATATTTGTTTGGTCGTTGGTTGTGTATGCTCTTTTCCTGCGCCTTTGAGCGATCTGGCAAATCAAAAACAACCACGATCACTTTTCTAACATTTCATTTGCAGGATAACTACTAATTTGTTTTCTGTAGAACCGCATTGCTGAATATTGTCAAAAACAAAAACAAAACAAAAACAACAAAAATCCCAAAAATACCACCATTCAAAGACAATTGCTGAAACCAAAAAAAAAAGTACGCTCAGGTACGCAATTATTTTCTGCTAGTGATTTATTTCAAGTTGGAAAGAACCCTGCGTTTAATCACTTTATCATATTGTTTTTTGCATGTAGACGAGGTGGATTTCATCACCACCAAAGCTACACCGTGACGTGGACTTGACTACCACGCACCAACAACATTTGCATCTGCATTGCACTTTGAGACCTAGTCTCATCACAAATTGCTCGTATTTACTCGCCGCCGCTTCTTTCACTTACAGTAATGCTTGCTGCAAAAGCATGCGAGTCACGCCTAAATAGTTGTAATAACGAAGCCTGGGCATCGTCCCTGTAAATCTTCAGGGAGTTATAAGGACACCATACACATTCATCCCTCCATCACCTTCCACCTTTTCACAAAACCTGTTCTGGACGTGGTGATTCACTCCAAAAAAGCAAGTAAGAATTGTGAGTCTCCTCCAAAGGTTTCTAAGGGTTCCCTACACACCTCCGTCCCCGCATGCATTAGGTATATCAGACTAGGGTATATCGAGGACGATCTTCTTGAGTAATAAGAGCCTCGCATCCACCATTTCACAAAGATACTTGTATGATTGCATGAAACAATGATCATTCCCAAGAAGTTACCTCATAAGCCAAAACAATTGAATCCACATGATTGCTTGCTATTTGAAAACAAAATAGTTTAGCATTGTTTTATCATAAAACTTGGCTAATATCAATGTGTTCATTGTAAAATTTCGACCTAGTTGTGTTCCACAAAAATCATTTCACCAATTCAATACCAAGCGAAAACATCCAAACAATCCAACAACACAGATCAAAACATCACACCAATTTCATTAGCTTACTTCATCCAACAATACATTTGTCATAGCTTGTCTTCAGCTATATCCAATAGATATTGAGTGACTTGCATTCACTCCTTATCTCATCAATTGTCAAAACATCCTTCATAGCTTGTTTCAAGCTATATCAAACTGACATTGGGTGACTTGTTTGAGTTCACTCATTATTTCATCAGCAGTCAAGTTTAACAAAATCCCATCCGACACAAATCCCTTCAAATCTCATTTTGAGTTCAAATCGTGTTGAGTCACTTGTTTGAGTTACTCTTCCTATAAAATCCAGAGCTTATTTACGTCAAACCAATCAACATATTCATCATAGCTTGTTTGAGCTATATCTCACTTGTATTGAGTAACTTGTTTGAGTGTACTCCTTACATTTTCATCTGCTAAGCTTGTTTAATCCAAACCAATCAAGATATTCATCATAACTTGTTTGAGTTATATCCCACTTGTATCCCGAGTAGCTTTTTTTTAAGCTTTCTCCTTATAGCCTTACTTGTTAAAACTCGATTGAGCCAAAATAAAAATCACAATCAATAGGTTGATTTCTTCATCGCACCTTTCTTCGTTCTCCCTCTCTTTCAAACATGAAGAATTCACGAAAAACATCACACAATGAGCTATTAGAACAAATTAATAAGATGACAACACAACTCTCTCATATGGCTACCCAAATCAGTGAGCGATCACCCAAAAAGCCGATCATACAACCTCACGAAGAAATCAGTTCACGTAAAGTCCAACGTCAGTTTACCCCCCTTGGAGAAAGTCTCTCTAGTGTTTTTCATCAACTAAAAGAGGCTAAACTGATAAGATATCCAATTACAAAACCCTTTGTCAAAGGGGAAGCTAAGCCATGTTGGTACAAACCTAACACATACTGTGACTTTCATCGCATTGATGGTCATCACACAGATAAATGTGTGCGATTTAAGAATTACGTCCAAGACTTAATTGACGACGATGTCATCTCTGTAGAACTTGATGACAATGCTCTTGCAACCAATGACACATCCAATACCACAACTTTCCATGAAGAGTTGACTACTGTCGAAACTCCTATATATACTAAAATTCCACGAGATCATGACGACAACAGTCAAGACTCTCTAATTCCAAACCAATCCATATCTTCTTCAAATTTCCTTCCATTAGTTCAAACATACATTGAACCTGTTTTGGACAACAACATTCTTCCAACATCTACTGAGCACTTGAACTTATTTCGAGACTCTCTTTCAACCCAAACATACATTGAACCTATTTTGGACAACAACATTCTTCCAACATCTACTGAGCACTTGAACTTATTTCAAGACACTCTTTCAACCCAAACATACATTGAACCTGTTTTGGACGACAAGATTCTTCCAACATCTACTGAGCACTTGAACTTATTTCAATACACTCTTTCAACAGAAACATACATTGAACCTGTTTTGGACAACAACATTCTTCCCACATCTACTGAGCACTTGAACTTATTTCAAGACTCTCTTTCAGCCCACATATATTGAACCTGTTTTGGGCGACAACATTCTTCCAACATCTAACGAGACCTTGATCTCATTTCAAGACTCCCTTTCAAACCTTGATATTACTTTAGACACTACAGACGAGGTTCCATCAACAGGTACCATTAAGTTTGATTCTATTCTTCCAATATTGGCTCTTATGCCTAACATCTCTAGCCTTTTTGTCAAACACAACCACATCGAGTTTGGACACTTGCGACAATGCAACCCGTCATGTCCATCATGCTTTCAACTATCGATCTTGCAGGCATCTCATCACTAATTAGTCTCACCTGTCAAGACTTCTACGTGCATCCATTCTACGAGGTACTTATACCCAGGAATATCTTTACACAACCTTTTCCATCTTTAATCGTGAATCTATCCTCAAAACAATCAATTAATGGACAAATAGAAGCAAAAACCAAATAACACAAACCATCATTGTCAACACACATGGAAGCTATCGGATTAACCAAATCTACCCCACTCTTTGGGCTTACCGCACATCTTATCACACACCTACTAGAGCCACTCCCTTCTCCTTTGTTTATGGTTGGGAAGCTATTTTACATGTCAAGGTTGAATTTCCATCCTTCAGAATATCCCTCAAAGATGTAATCAATCAAGATTATTATCAACACTCACGCCTTAGTGAACTCGAGCTTCTTGATGAAAAACAACTTAATGCCCTAGATCATCTTCAAGTATATCAAAATCAGCTACTGGCGTAATAGCTACCATAAAAATTCAAACCTAGAAAATTTAAGGTCAATCATCTCATTCTCAAAGAAAATCGAAAGAACACACCCAAAGAACGAGACAAACAAGACAAATTTGAGCCCAACGAAATCATAGATAATTTTGGGTTCGAGCTTATAAATTGGCCATCGATCAAGATGGTCCAAGATCCTTGAAACCAATGAATGCATTCATTTAAAGAAATTTTATCCTTAAGATGTTCACTATTTCCAGATACAACGTGTACATTGTTCCTTTTTTGTCTTGCTTATTTCTCAATAATTTAAATTTATTCATTTCCATCGCGTATATTTTCTTTATCAAAATCACATCTTCATATTTATCATCATGAGACAAGTGCTAGTATAAATCCTATTAAGTTTGTGAGCGTCATACTTCTTCCATTTTCAGTCGCTTTCCTCTATGGTCATACCTAGAAGCTTACTGATGGTAATATATTCCCTTCAAATACATTCTCTCTTTCATAACAAAGCTCTAAACTTCGTTACCTGGCTTCGCTTGGTCGTCCATCATCTGCCTTCGTGTCAACCTCGCGTCCTACTAGTCGTGTGGGGCTGAGATTGGGGGCAGATGTTTCTTCCCAAATACAAAGCACTATTGTAAAAAAATCCATCAATTCAATAACTTATGAATAATTCATTGTCACATCTTTCGTCCTTCATAGTCTTTGGTGTTGAGCCCACACTTCTTACTAGTAGTGTGAGACTGGGAATGGAGGAAGGTGCCCTTACTCGTCTACGTCTTGTCTTCGGTGATAAACCCTTGCCTCTTACAAGTGGCATGGGGCAAAGCGTAGAGGGTCATTCTCATACAAGCATAAAAACATTGCAAAATATTCAAAAAAAAAAAAAAAAAAAAAAGAAAAAAAAAAGAAAAAAGGAAATTCACTCGCCTATATTTTGCCTTTGGTGATGAGCCCTTGCTTCTCACTAGTAGCATGGGGCAAGGCATAGGGAGTCATTTCAAAAATACAAAATCTTATAGTGCTTACAAATTATAGAATCCCCAAACACGTAATTTAGATGCCTAAGTGAAGAGAGAACTATCCCTTAACCTCATATCTTATCAATCAACAGGCCACATAACTATCTAAGTCTAACATGTGACTCATAAAGTGAAAGCCATTTTTGAAACTGGTTCAGTACCATTATGAAGAATGGAGTCACAATTTCCCAAAGGGATTGTTGTTAGCATTTGTCTCTATATTCATTATCTACCTCTTGCGTCCTTCTTGATTCTCGGTGATGAGCCCACACATCTTACTAGTTGTGTGGAGTCAAGAATGGAGCTGGAATTCTTTTCATCATATCATCACCACCATATCCTGCCAATGGAAAGAGAATTTGTGTTATTCTGAGCATAAGTTACACACTAACACGCTACATATATGATAATATCCATGTTTATCACCTTTCAAAATAAGTCTCGCACTCGGTCCATAAATTGCCACTCACAATGTAAAAATCTACAACATTTAAAAATCTACCAAAAACATTTGAAAATCGTCAAAAATTTAAAAATCAAAAAAAAAACATTTGAAAATCGTCAAAAATCCAAAAACATTTGAAAATCGTCAAAAAAATCCAAAATCCAAAAACAAAAATAAAATCTCAAAAAAAAACATTAAAAATCAAAAAAACATTTGAAAATCGTCAAAAATAAAAATCTCAAAAATCAAAAAAAATTAAAATCTCAAAATCCAAAAACATTTGAAAATCGTCAAAAATCCCAAAACATATAAAAATCCTCCAAAAATCCAAAAATTCAAAAATCGCTCCAAAAATCTAAAAAATTTTAAAATTCAAAAATTCAAAAACATTAGAAAATCCAAAAATCCAAAAACAAAAACATTAGAAAATATCCAAAATACAAAAACATTTGCAAAATTTTCAAAAGACCAAAAACATCCACAAAATCGTAAAAACTCAATAAAAACAACACAATTCATCCTTTGAACTATTATCCCAAACAATGGTCCAACCACCTTATGACTACCAATTTCAAACCACTTCTCCTCACGTGAATCCTCGCTTGGGGAAAATCCGCACTCATTGTTTCCTTGTTTGAGGAGATGACCCAATCCTTTACTATGTCCTCTACTACTCGGGGGCACATCTAATCAATCATCACTGTGGAACACGTTAGGGACATGTTTATTGGTTCTTGTGTTGCATTATTAGTTGCAAATTATTAATTGCTTTCTTGTATCTTGATATATTACAGGGGCATCTTGATTTTATGTATCCTGGTGTTCTCTCTAATATTCTTATGTTATCTGATTGCATGTCGTACTGGGGCATCATACTTTCTTGATGGCCTCTGTCTATGCTCTCTTCCATTTGCATATCGTACCGGGGCATCAAACCTTTTTGATGGCCCCTGTCTATGCTATCACGCATATTACAGTCTAGTCATCCTGATCTTTTATATCACGATGCATCCTGTTATGTGCTATATTAAAATTAAGATGCTTTTCATCACGTGAGTATCTTCCTGCATGATCAACATCTTACTTTGCACCCCATCCATTCACCCATACTAATGCATTCTCCAGTTTGCGAATCCTACTTGATCACCATTGCAGTTTGCGAATCCTACTTGACGATCTTTCTCAAGTAGCATTCACTATCCAGCAGCTCCTTCTCCCCCACCATGATCACCATGTATTTGATCCATTCATTCTCACTTCTCATTTTTACTCCTCCACCGCTTATACCCATATTACCCTTCTCACCATTCATGTCCCCTCTCACCCATTGGTATTCTTTCCTTTCACCCTTTTTCTTCCCGCTTGACAATCTTACTTAATAACCCCTTCTATATGGAATCCTCAGTGAGGTTTACCCTCTCCCTAAGATCTTCCCGCTGTAGAAGCTTCTTCACCACCTGCCCTCTCATCAAATAACCATCACCACCAAACACATCTTCCCACTCCACCTCTTCTACTTCCCATTCCCACATCATTACTCTCACCACGTGGGCATCCCACCATTAAGGATTCCCTCACACTCTCCGCCTCCACTACATATATTCCTTCATCCATTCATGTTACACTCCTTTGTGTCCTTTCTTTCTTATTATCACCTCATCTCATATCATATACCACTTAGGCATACCTCACTCACTCTTTTCTCATCCTTCCCCAAATCCACCTTATGCCTCGGTCATCCTACTTACACGCTCTCGTAGTATGGAAAATTCACTTGAGGGTTCCCTTCACCCATTTTGTCATACCCTATTCCCACCAACTCTAACATCATCCTTCTTCTTCTCACCAAGCGATCTTACTTAACCATTCCACCACATGGCAATCTTACTTAAGACTTCCACTTAAGGTTGATCTCGCCTCTATGGCCTTCCCCATCCCATCATATTTCCCCATCTTATTCTCCCCCACCTCTCATCGCGATCATCTTCTTCACCCTACCATTCCACCCCTATCCCCATCATTTTGTCTTTCTCTTTGCATATCATCCCTGTCGGTCAAGGACCCTACGAAACCTCTCCAAAGAAGATGACGATCTTACTTAAGAGATTCTCTTAAGCATGACATGTCATCTTACACTCGCCCATCACTCTCCAATCTCACCATCCATATTTCCTCTTCATTCCCCATCATCACATCTTTTTCCCACCACTATCACCCTCCTCTGCTTGGCAATCTTACTTAACCACTCACCCGGCATGGCGATCTCACTTAAGAGTCCCTCTTAAGGATGATCTGTCTCCTTGCCTTTCCCCATCACTACACACCCTTCACCCTTCATTTTTTCTCGGCATTCCCCATTATCACATCCTTTCACCTCCTTTTCGATTCTCGCAAACACCACTTCTCGCTTGACCATTTTTCATCTCCAGTTTTGCTCACATGGCAATCTTACTTAACCACTTCCGTCACATGACAATCTTATGTCAGGGTCCTCCCTACACTTAACTTGTCATCGTGAACTTCTCCCCCGCCTCATTCTTCGTTCACTTTGTTGATCGCTTCTTCCACCTGGTATCTCCTATTACCCACTTTTTCCTCCTACTATTATCCTTTCTCCACATATCCTCTTACAACATACAACTCATCTCTTCCACCTACAATCACATTCTTTTCCCCCATTTTCCCCTTCTTGATCCATCATCCTTCATACCGTTTCTTCCCATTCTTTTCATGTCTTGGTTCTTCATCCTCACCTCGTTCATCCTCATCACCCGCATCCTCTCCTCGCTTTCACTTAGTCCCAACTCATCCCTCCCATCTTCTTCACTCTTTCCACTTCATCTTCTCAAATTCCCCCCACATTTCTACCCACACACACATTCGCCATTATTGTTAACACTCCTATATCATTCTTTCATCATCATCTTCTCTTCCCGCGCTAATAATTGTCAACGGGTTTTCCTTAAAAATTATCAATCCTCATTCCGCACGACCTCATTCACTCCTTGACCTTCTAGAGTTTCCTTCATTCCTTCCTCCTCTAAGCCCACCACTCATTGTCAAAGGGTTTTCCCTAACGTCCCTTTATTGGCAAGCATTACCCTTTCCAATCCTCATTAGTTTTCTCCTTTTCTTCATTTTTTCTCTCACCCTTCCCCACCACTCATCATCAAAGGGATTTCCCTAACGTCCCCTCATTGGCATTGCCTCTTCTATCCCCCATTCTCTTTTCTCTCCTATTCTTTTCCCTCACTCCCACCCTTTCTTGTCGCTTCTTACCCATCTCTCCATCTCCTCTTTGCCCTCTTCAATATCTTTACTGTCTTCATCATACATCCTTTTTCTATTTTCTCGTCATCCTAGTATCCTCATTTCATGCATCTCCACATCTTTTCCAATCGATGTCATTCCTCCCCTCTTTCTTCTTTGAACATTCCTTATACCATTCCCTTTCCACTTATTACCCCCTTTCTGTATTCCCTTCCTTCTACATCATTTTCTTTGTTATCCTCTTCTCTCTCCCACCCCTCGTCTTATTTCCCTTCCCCTGTATCATCTTCTTCCCCTTTTTCCATCACGTTTCCTCCTTACTTCCCCATCGATAACCTGGCTGTTCAGCGTTGTCCTATCTTTTTTATCATACCACCCTCCACATGCATCTCCATACGGTCTGTTCCATATTCTTTGCCTTGGTCTTCCTCGCAATGACACGATTCCTTCAATCTTCTCCTTGTATTCGTTCTATCTTCCTTTCCTCTCCCCTAATTTTCACGTTTCTTCTGACCACTTCTCCTTTTCTCTACCACCCCTACCTTTTCGTTCATTCTATATCTGTTTCTCTTCCTTTCTCTCCTCTTTTTCACACTTTCCTCGCCCCTCATAGTTTCTTTTTTTTCTCCGTTCTACTTCTTCTTTCGTCCTCTTTCCATTTTCCTCCATTTCACCCCCTACTCCCACCTCGTTTTCTCCTTCTTATTTATCCTTTCCCATTTCCTGCTTTTTCTTCACTCTCTTCATTTATTTCACTTCCACGTATCCTCTTTACTATCTCTCGTGCTTTCTTCATTTTGCACATCTCTCTATTTCATCCCTTCACCCTCTACTCTGTCATTTTCCTATTTTTGCCTTGTTTGTCCTTCATCATTCCCTCTTCTTTCCCCTATCATCCCTCTCTTATTTCTACCTCTTTCATTCCTTTTTTTCCTCCCCCTATCTCCCTTACTCTTCTCATAATCAACCCCCAATCCTATCCATTCCCTTTTCTCTTTCCCACACACCCTCACACCTAGCATTCAAGGTCGATTGAATCCTTTCTCCATTTGCATGTCAGTGCGGTCATTCCAGCCTTCTTCCACTCCATTATCATCCTCTTCTCCACCGAATCCATTTCCTTTCTTTTCGAGAGTTCTGCATATATTTCCATTCTCGCGCCTCCTCTCGAGGGGGCATCACCACATCTATCCATAATCACATCTTCTCATGACATTTTTGTCTTGAGGATACTATGACATCCGTCACTCACCACTTTCTATTCTCCCCAACAAACATTCGCTCTACCTTTTAAAAAGTAGATTGAATTCTTCCCCATACTGTTTACTTTCTTTGAAAGGACACTACTTTCATAGTACCTTCCAAAGAGGGGCAAATGTAGACACCCCAATTTCACATCTATCCTAAATCAATTAATTCCCTTCCTCATTTCCCACAAAATACACTTCGAATTAATCAAATATAATTTGATTAATTATCCATTTCAAAATCTAAAAATAATCTAATCCTCACCACATGTCATTATTCTCCATGTTTTTCCACTATTGAATTAAAAATTCAAATTCAAATCCTCACCCACCATTCGTGGTCCCCACTCACCTAAAATCCTCCACTTATGAATTAAAAATATAATTCAAATCCTCACCCATTCTTCGTGGTCCCCACTCACCTAATCTTGCCCACATTTTCAAACCACTCACCTAATCTTGCCCACATTTTCAAACCACCCACTTAATCTTGCCCACATTTTCAAACCACTCACTTAATCTTGCCCACATTTTCAAACCATGATTACTTAAATTAATCTAAGCTAATCACTCCTCAAAGCTATAAATACAACCTTACCCCTCCCCTCTAAACACACGAGAATAAGCTTTCATGCCATATCTAAGTTCTTGCATCCTTTGAGCAAAGAACATCATTTTGCCTCGTCCTAATGCCAAAATAGCCTCATAATCATTTTTCCCATCTAGTGCAAAGTAAGAAGATCATTGTTGCAGGAAGGTCTTGCTCCGTCTTGAAGAAAAGCACCTACATATCACAAAATCGGGCTCAATCCAAGTTTCCTAGCCCATTCTCGAGGTTTGCTACGGAACGTGAAGGAGGAGGTACGATTATTGGTATTTTCCTTATCTCCCCATGTCTTATACTTATTTATTTTTCCGTGTTAAATCATTTTGTGAACTCATTTGTTGATCAAATCCTTAACATAGTGATGTAGATTTCCTACACTAACTAGGTCTTTCTTAACCAAAACCCTAACTACAATAGGGTTTCCATTTGTTGTTTGGTGCATGATTTATGTCATAATATTAGAGTTTTTATCCTTTGTGCTTTCATGGCTTACTCTACCCATGCCATGTCATTCTCTTATAATAATAAGCTCACCTCTATGCTTTCATCTAATGTCTCTATATGTGAGGAGGTTTGAGGGTTTTGATAGTGTTTATACATATAAACACAAAAGTTATTTTGAAGCATATGCATAATATTTTCCACCTCTTACCCATGTTCGATCCATAGTAATATCCATGAGTAAATACTTAAATATCCATTTTCACCTAGTAGCATTGCCTCTTCTCCATTGGAGGAAACTAACACATATTCTCTTCTTGAGACTTCCCTTACTTGTGACCAAACCATTGTACCCAGTCTTGAGGATACACAAGAGGCATATTCTAATGATAGTCATAGTAATTGTGATCATGATGACGATTCTAGTGACAATTATAATGATTGTAATATCCCTTGTGGGACACTACTTAAAAATGCACAAAATATGGGAAAATTACAACAGAGTAAAATTTTTGATTTTTATTGAAAATGTCTAGCTAGGACAACGAATGGTATTAAATTGATATCACACAAAATATTTGCCCACAGTGCATGAAATTTGAGGGAAGCTTGCAACAGTAATAATAAACACTATGAAAACATTTTTGGAATAATATATTGCTGCCAGAAAAATTACATAATGCCCTAGGCAGTGGAAAACTTCAGAGGTTCGTAACCCTCTAAATACAAGAGCAATAATAAGGGTCTTTGGAAATAACATTAACAGATATAGGCAGTAATAGTTCCACCTTCAACTCTGAAAACGATCGACTGGAAAACCCCCAAATAAAGGCTGCAAGTCACCTCGCTCAGAATGGGGTTGGAAAATGATGGAGGCACGTTCAACATGTTGCCACGTCCCCCCACCCAAATGGTTCTTTGTGAATCTGATCTAGAGCCCCTCTGATTGTCTTCCCCAAATGCCCCCAAAACCCTTGAAATCCTTCCTCTTAAACCTCTGATAATGTCTCTACCACACAGCCCTGAAAACGGCTCCAAAATGACAAACTAGGGTAGATCTCTCACTACCGAAGAATGCCCTGCTAGCTAGGGACGGGTCTCTCACCACCGAAGCTAGGGTCCTGTGGGATTTAAATTCACAAGCTATAGATGTGCAACAACATCAATTTTGCACGCGAAGGGGTCAATAAAATGTATGTCAAAAGTTCCTTTCCTTTCTCTCTCAGCTCCTTATATACTTCTCCACGACAAAATAGCCCCAATAACCTAGACACATTTCATTCCATGGAGGGGCCAATAAAATAAAAGTAACTAAAGTTACTTTTTCCTTTTAGTCGCCATGGTCCAAAAGTGACCCCAAACGCAAAACGTGGGTATTAGAACCACATGTCCCCTTCCCAATAGCTCCCAACATCCACAGCCCCTTGGGTATGACCATGGTTTAGACTCGACCTAGCCCTTAGGCCTTGGGCGTTGGAAAAGGGGACATTACAATCCTCCCTTCCCGAGAAATGCTTGACCCCAAGCATTATCCTCTCATGCTTCAGAAGCTGAACCACGCCGTAAGTTTCTCCATCTCCCTTGTCGTCAACCAAGGATCGGTGTAATCCGAAGTAACCAGGAAACCCCATGTAGTCATCACGACCTCCATATTGTATCGAGAGCAATGTTGTCTGTGAAGTAGAATGATACCCAAACCGACTCTCCATTGGTACCCACATCGGGATTTCCAATTTGTCCAATCCCTACCACTCTGATGCCATCATCCTAGGACTCATCACTATCTCTCTGATCAACTCCTGGGTACGAAAGTCCACTTTGAACCACAGTGAGAATTCCTGAATCAACTCAGTATACGCACAAAGTGTGCCAACTCTCCCACATGACTGCACTCATGTGAGAGAAAGGCTCCTTGTAATGTATCTCAATGTGTCATGTGGGGAAAAGTCCCAAGACTCTAGTAGAGTAAATCAACCGACCATATCATCTCCACATAGTCCACCTCATTCGCTGATCGTGAACCTACCGAATAACCATGAGTCAATTTTGTCTCTCCACTGACTAGCATGTGGCGAAGTGCTCACCGAGCATAGAAGTAGTAAAATACATAGGAGTGCTATCCCATGTCGACTCAAAAAATGATGAACCCGTAAGCTCTGACTTGTCATAGTGACAAACCGTACATGCCTGTATAAAGTTGAGGATATCCTCACTCAACCTATGCCATATGAACCTCTCTAACATGAACTTGTAGGTCTCATCGAAGCTCAAGTGCCCAGTCATGGAAGAACAATGCACATGTCACAATATCTCCATCCTCAACCATGAATCTGACACAAGGTACAATCTGCCCTGATAGAAGATCATCTCATCCTCCAATCTGTAGTTGTCATCATGTATGTGACCATCTAGAATCTCACAAGTGTGTCGGTTCTTGGAGTACTCAACAAGCAAATGAGATCTCCAGTCCAAAACCTCAGATAACCAACATAATGATAAACTCGAATGATATGAGCCTGTAATCCCAATCTCTATAACTATATCATGTGCAACACTATTGGTTACACCCACATCCATGACTCCACTCATCCCATCTAGAGTCAAAGTCTCCATCATATCTAACTCACTCCCTAATTCAACATCATCTGACTCACTCTCCACATAAGTCATCATGGTGTGCTCTATGTCTGCAGTAAACAATCCGTCAGATTAGGAGTCATCAAATATCCCACTTGTCTCATACCTTGTGATGTCACCATGATCCATGAGACGTTGAGTTCCTTCACCATTCAACTGCTGCAATGACATGCTTATTTCTTCACCAATCACATCTTTTGCATTCTACCCTTGTATACCATGAAATCTGATTTCTTTGTTTTCCTTGAAAAATTTTAGTTTATCTGCATGAGGGATGAATGCAAATTTCCCAAAAGATGGAAGCCAATATGTCCAATGAATTAGTCCAACTTCAGATAACCCAAATGTACAAACACATTCAAGTACTTCACATCTCTTAATGACAATAAAGAAATGAGTTACCTTCTTTGTGCAAGACAAATCTTTACATGGACATAACTCATCAATTCCTTCTATGTTGGGAATACACATGGCTTCTCCCTCATCATACTTTATTCTCTTTCCCCATATTTTCATTTCATCGTAAATGCAAGAGGAAGGGAAATCAACATTAGAACTCATGCATCCGTAAACTTTACCATAAGGAACTTCATACCTTTTGTTGTACCCATTGATTCTCATCATGAGAGAAGACAACACATCTGAAATATCATAATTGGGGCTGCTCATCATACCTTTGCAACTCAGAATTTCTGATATAGGATCAACATCTTCATTCTCCTTTGGTTTTTCAACACATGCATCATTGTCTTCCTTAACATCATGCAACCATTGCATCCCAAAAATAGTCTTACCTCTAGCAAATTCAACCACAATAAATATACCACATACCTCATGTCCTTTCAATATCATGGGCTCCTGCATTATTTTCTTTGCCAACATATGCTTATTAATGAATCAAGAGCAATGTGAATGGAGGATGTGTTTATCCCATCTAGCATACCTTGAGACGTGATTATGAAATAGTCTTCCTCAATCATCCAAGCATGTAAATGTTGTCCCAAATAATAGAAACATGGCAACAACATAGGATAACTCAACAAGCTATGCAAATGGTAACCATTCTCATACCTTAGGATGCTAAAGCCATGAATGCACCTTAAATTCAACTCTCTTTTTTAACAACAAATTACACCTTGATTATTTGAGCACTTTGAGGACCAAATGCCCCCACTAACCCTTCCAAGGGTTCCACCATGTAGCTGGTATAAAAATCAGTCATGGGCTCTATTAATAAATAATTTTCTCCTCTCTTTATGATTGTTGTTATACATAGTCCAACAAGCTGAAGATGATTAAAAAATATTCTCTTACCCTTTTTAGCAATCAGAAAACCAACGCTAGTACTTTGAGAGGTACTCTCCCTTCTTACACCGGAGTCTCCAAGGAAGAAATCATGCTTGCCAACACTTGTAATCCCAAAATACATATTTGAATTCCTTCCTTTGCTTATGAAATCATTCACCAAGTTTTCAAAATCAAAATTGATAGTTTTGGACAATTGCAACATATTACCAGGATCCCATACCTTATAATGCCCATGAACCCTTGTATCATGTAAGTCTACCATCTTTGCTTCTCTTATATCTCCGCATAAAGAAGATTATCACTCTTTGTCTTCATGATGACTTGACTTTGATGTACCAAATTCTTAACATTCTTATTGATAATAGGCTGAATACCATCATGATAAAACTACTGTAATGATATAGGATGAAGATGATGAAATAAATTCATGCTACTACTAACCTCCTTATAAAGACTATCATCAAAAGGTTCACCTTCTATTGCTGGTTTAGAAACCTCCAAAACACCATCCCTTGGAGTATCCTCGTCAAGCTTGGTCTCCAAAATGACTTGAATTTTTTGCCACAAATCCTAAGCCTTCTGGTCTACAATGGGCTGAAATTCTTCATAAATCAGCTTATCATGAGTTGTTAGTTTGGAAATTGCAACAACGTGCAATTCCACACAAGTGTCCATGTGAGGCTCCTCCTCATGTACAAGTTGCTCTATACATAATTTTTTCGTGGGTGTAGACTGCCTTTCATCATTTTCCCACATCTTTCCCTTGAACTCTTGTAGGTGTTGTCTTTCTTGAGTAGCTATCAATCTAGCAGCTCTAGCTCTGCTATTCCATTCCTCACACTGTTTTAGAGTTTCCATTACATCCTCCTTGTTTGCATATACAAATTTATTCTCCTAAGCTAGAATAATTTCTCTAACAAGCAAAGTTTCACTAATGCAATTATTTTTCTCAATGGAAATCATACCTTTTTCTCTAGAAGCTTCTTCTTCTTCAAATGAGTTCTTTTGTAATTCAAGACCGACATATGATGATCTCGCTTGGGCTTGCTACCAATTTCCATCATACAATAATCTAGAAATGACATATTATCTTTGAAACCCTTACTCAAAGATTGGTATTTCTTCCAACAAGAATCCTCATCAATCACCTCTATTGGCCGCCCTTTATCACTGTTCTCACCATTTTCCTTATTGTCCCCAGATTTTCTTTGATTCAAATTTCGAGTGAGTTGGCTCAAATAAAGGTTAGTGGTTTCCTATTGTTTCACCATGTTGGTGAAAATTTCCTTCATAAAACCCACATTGAGATCTTTCCAAACTATCATACTTGATCCACATAGGTTGGAGGAACAACAACTTTAATACCAATGTAATATCCCTTGTGGGACACTACTTAAAAATGCACAAAATATGGGAAAATTGCAGCAGAGTAAAATTTCTGATTTTTTCTAAAAATGTCCAACTAGGACAGTGAATGGTGTAGACACCAAATTTGTGTCTTACGACCCCCTGTGCCCCGCATCTCATTTCGCAACCTAACCTCATCACCTAAACCTTACACAATTATTTATTAATTACCTTATAATTAATAAATCCACATCTCCAAACCTGCCACCTCATTTTGCCACCTCATCATGACCTAGCCCTAATCCTAAACTAACCTAATTAAGACCTATAACTTGGTCTACATCCACACCCATGACTAATTACTCCTCACCCGCACCAAAACCAACCTAATAATGACTTGACCAAGCCCACAACTAATCCCTCGGAAGAAAAGGAGGGAAGGTGGCTATTTTACTAAAAATAGCCCACTTTGACTTAACCGACACCGTTCTACTCGACCGCCGTTACGTTAATCACGGTTACCATTAACCGCCATCGGTTCTCTATAAATGACCTCCCCCAACCAAAAACAAAGGACCGGAATTCATTGAAAAGATCGGGAATTCACTTGGCCGAGCAGAGACAAGTGAAGGAAGGAAAGGAGTTTACAGAGAAGGACATCAAGCCCAAGACTGCAATTGAGTAACCAGAGCTTAGTGATACTCATCCAAGCATTAGGGAGAGAGATAGCTCATCTTTGATTGTCCGATCATCCTACTCGAGCCCTTGCCTTCATTTTCACGAGTCTTTGGACTTGTGTCTTCATCGAGAACTTGTAAATCTTTACTGCCTTGTATGTTCTTTTAATAACATTTCTTGACTTCGAATCACGAATTATAAGTCTACTCCCATATCCACTACCCGGTAACACCCTACATCTAACGTACCTCCTCTGCCCTTACATTGCCCCAAGAACAGCCCCATACTATATGAGTCTTCTCCATCACCCCATTACCTATCCCCATCATTTACCACCTAATAAACACCATAGCCACTTATAGCCAACCTTCACTAAAAGCCCTAAATCACGCCCCTACCGATATCGGTTATTAGGAACCGATGCGGTGATGTGGTGACCGCATCGGTCATTGTGATTCAAAACCAAGACCAACCTTTTCTCTATTGTTTTAACAGGTAATTAAATTGTAATCTTGTAATAACTTCTTTGTTAGAATTTGTGTTAATTCGTATTAGCGGGAACTCGACCACCTTCGAAAGGAAGTCCAATATTTCCCGGCCTAAGGCGCTTCCTCATTTATTATCTAATTAGAATCTGGTGGTCTTGTATTCTTACTTGCAGTAGTCCTTCCTGAGACAAAAAGGAGTTCTTCGCAATCGATCTCGATCTCTCTCTCACGACGCGCACACCCTCCAAACATTCAATGTATTCCTCCTGGCCCTAACCCTTATCTCTGTTTCTCAAGAGAATGAAAGGATAGAAGCAACTCTATTCCAAGAACGGAAACATCATTCACATGTGAAACATTTTGGCACATCGTCTATACCACAATTTCTACCCTTATTCACCAATCTCCCTTTCTCACCACATCGTCATACCCTCCTTTGCTAAATAGCCTTTTTTGACTTTATTGGCCCAATTCACGGCTGCAATCAACCAACCAGAGCCCGCCAACGGCCCAACTAACCATCTGGGCTGACCCAAGGCCGCAATTAACCAATCAGGCCGACCCGAAGGCCGCACTCCAACCAATTAGGCCCAAGCGAGGCCGCACCCAAATAATTTCACAGACGACCTAGGCCGCAAACAACCAATCGGGCTGACCAAGGCCGCACCAACCAATCGAGGCCCGACCAAGGCCGCAACTGACCATTTGGCCCGACCCAAGGCCGTAACCAACCAATCAGGCCCGACCCATGGCCCTCACTAATCAATCGGCCCGACCCAAGGCCGCACCAATTAAATACCTTGCCCAAAACCCGCAAATTACAATTTTATCCACCCATCGTGTAGCTTTTTGTTCAATCGAGCTCACCTGTTCATGTTTTAGCATGATTAGGGTACTGGACTTGATCAGTTGACCAACTTTTCCTAGACCGAGACCATGACGTTTATCTCAACCAAACCAACCATTTTGTGCTTTGCCGAACATACCTAAACGTTCCTCGTACCTTTACTCGTTATATCCCCGAGCTACTTCCTATGCCTTGATACCAGGATTATATCACCCTTGTTTGGATAAACTATCGACCTTTACCTATGAATTGCTTGTTTGCTCTTGAATCATGTACTCAAATCATGTACCCCGGTCGCACTACCGCATTTGAACGTGTGTTTGCTTCCTTGCACTTACCCCACCATCTTACCATCATCTCAACACCATTCACCTTTATCAACCCTATCACTTTAGATTTCACGCCGCTTCAATCTGGATAGATTTGAGGGGGTTACCTATACCCTTAACGGGAGTAACCACTTCTTATTATTGTCGGTGCATGCTTTATAAGACAAGCTACACGGCAACAAGGGCTAATGTAGACACCAAATTTGTGTCTTACGACCCCCATGTGCTCCCGCATATCATTTCGCAACCTAACCTCATCACCTAAACCTTACACAATTATTTATTAATTACCTTATAATTAATAAATCCACATCTCCAAACTTGCCACCTCATTTCGCCACCTCATCATGACCTAGCCCTAATCCTAAACTAACCTAATTAAGACCTATAACTTGGTCTACATCCACACCCATGACTAATTACTCCTCACTGCACCAAAACCAACCTAATAATGACTTGACCAAGTCCACAACTAATCCCTCGGAAGAAAAGGAGGGAAGGTGGCTATTTTACTAAAAACAGCCCACTTTGACTTAACCGACATCGGTTCATACTCGATCCACTTGTCGTCGGTTACGTAACCGCCATCGGTTCTCTGTAAATGACCTCCCCAACCAAAAACAAAGGACCGGGAATTCATTGGAAAAGATCGGGAATTCACTTGGCCGAGCAGAGACAAGTGAAGGAAGGAAAGGAGTTTACAGAGAAGGACATCAAGCCCAAGATGCAATGAGTAACTTTGAGCCCACTGATACTCATCCAAGCATTGAGAGAGAAGATAGCTCATCTTTGATTGTCCGATCATCCTACCTGAGCCCTGCCTTCGTTATCACAGTCTTTGGACCTGTGTCTTCATCAGGAACTAGTAAGTACTATCTTGTACGTTCTTTTAATAACATTTCTTGGACTTCTGAATCACAGTAATTATAAGTCTACTCCCAGATCCACTACCCGGTAACACCCTACATCTAACTGTACCTCCTCTACCCTTACATTGCCCCCAAGAACAGCCCCCATATTGTCTGAGTCTTCTCCATCACCCCATTACCTATCCCCAATCATTTACCAGCCTAATAAACACCATAGCCACCTTATAGCCAACCTTCACTAAAAGCCCCTAAATCACTGCCCCTACCGATATCGGTTATTAGGAACCGGTACCGGTGACAGTGACCGGCATCGGTCACTGTGATTCAAAACCAAGACCAACCTTTTCTCTATTGTTTTAACAGGGTAATTAAATTGTAATCTTGCAATAACTTCTTTGTTAGAATTTGTGTTAATTCGTATTAGCAGGGGAACTGACCACCTTCGAAAGGAAGTCCAATATTTCCTGGGCCTAAGGCAGTTCCCTCATTTATTGTCTAATTAGAATATGGTGGTCTTGTATTCTTACTTGCAGGTAGTCCTTCCCGAGAAAAAAAGGAGTTTTTTGCATCGATCGATCTCTCTCTACTGTGTACGCGCACACCCTCCAAACATTCAATAGGTATTCCTCCTAGCCCTAACCCTTATTTGTTTCTCAAGAGAATGAAAGGATAGAAACAACTCTATTCCAAGAATCGCAAACATCATTACAGTAATGAAACAAATGGTATTAAATTGATATCACACAAAATATTTGCCCACAGTGCATGAAATTTGAGGGAAGCTTACAACAATAATAATAAACACTATGAAAACATTTTTTTGGAATAATATATTGCTGCCAGAAAAATTACAGAATGCCCTAGGCGGTTGGAAAACTTCAGAGGTTCGTAACCCTCTAAATACAAGAGCAATAATAAGGGTCTTTGGAAATAACATTAACAGATATAGGCAGTAATAGTTCCACCTTCAGATCTGAAAACGGCCAGACTGGAAAACCCCCAAATAAAGGTTGCAAGTCACCTCGCTTGGAATGGGGTCGAGAAAATGATGGAGGTGCCTTCAACGTGTTGCCACGCCCAGCCCAAATGGCTGCCGTGAATCTGATCTGGAGCCCCTCTGATTGTCTTCCCCAAATTCCCCCAAAACCCTCGAAATCCTTCCTCTTAAACCTCTGATAATGTCTCTACCACACAGCCCTAAAAGTGGCTCCAAAATGACATAATAGGGTAGATCTCTCACTACCGAAGAATTCCCTACTAGCTAGGGATGGGTCTCTCACCACCGAAGCTAGGGTCCCTGTGGGATTTGACTCCACAAGCTATAGATGTGCAACAACAACAGCTACACGTGAAAGGGTCAATAAAATGTATGCCAAAAGTTCATTTCCTTTCTCTCCCAGCTTCATATATACTTCTCCATGACAAAAGAGCCCCAATAACCCTAGAGTCATTTCATTCCACGAGGGGCCAATAAAATAAAAGTAACTAAAGTTACTTTTTCCCTTTATTCATCATGGTCCAAAAGTGACCCCCAACACAAAACATGGGTATTAGAACCATGTGGTCCCTTCCCAATAGCTCACATTGTCCACATCCCCTTGGGTATGACCATGGTTTGGACTCGGCTTGGCCCTTAGGCCTCGGGTGTTGGAAAAGGGTACATTACAATGATGCCTTAGTTCACATTAAGGTTAAATCAAATGATGCTCTCTTGTTTCCCTCTCTTGAAATTGAACATAATAATTTTGCATGTGATCATTTGCCTTCTTATTGTAGATTAGGGAATGATATAAGTGAATAAGCTTACTCTTATTTTCCTATTGAAATGGAAAATGATACAATCGAATGCCCTCTTTATTCTTCTCCTATTGAAATGACAAATGATACAATTAAATGTCCTCCTTATCCTTCTCCTATTGAAATGGAAAATGAAACAATTGAGTGTGTTATCTATTCTATTCCGTGTGTAACCAAGAATGATGTAAATACTTGAAATACTTATCTTCCACTTATACATGATGATGTGAAAATATGATAACAATGAATCTCTTTCTCATATTGAAATAGAACATGCTATTAATGCTTACTCTATTCTTGCTTCTATTGAATATAATGAACATAATTATTCTTTTGATGATACAAATAAATTACATGCTAATATCAATGATGTTTCTCTAGATACTATATGTGATACTAGGCCTCTAGTTCATGATGCCACATCCTTTCCTACCCCTATTGCTCTTATTAAGGATCCTTCGTTTCCTAATTCCATTTCCCTTAGGTAAAATAGTGTTTCCATGGCCACCATCAATGGAAAGGTCCAACCTCTTAGTGAGCCTCTTCATAATTTTTCTATACCTCCTCAAAAAGGCCATATCCTTAATGCATGTTGTCTTGTCTTTACAACCCAAATTACATATCTTATATGTAGAAAGAAATTCCTATAATGTGTCGATTGATTATAGTGCTATACATGGGAATCAAATTATGTGTAATTTGATTTATTCCTCATTCACTAGAGACTTCATAATGCATACGTTCAAGTTATTTGATGGGAGTATCAACCTTTACCTACATTTTAAGGGCTATCAAATTTCCATTGCATCATACCCTAATGTTAGGATTTCATTATAAGCCTTTCAAAGAGTCTAACTAACATATCCTTAGATTTGTTCCGCCACCTCCCTAGTGGATCATTGAGCAAATTTCTAGATCTTGAGGAGGCATTACTAATCTTCTTAATTGCAAATAAAATACCTAAGGTTACTTATGAACATCTACCTTCATTACATCAAGGCAAACACGAACCACTATGTGACTATATGACGACCTATTTTGGTTTTAGTCTGTAGTATTATACTTTGGTATTGAGGTAACAAACTACTTCCCCCTTTGGATTTCTCATTCTCTATCATCGTTTATGGAGGTATTCAATGTTGTTAATATTCAAATCTAATCAAATTTTCCTTGATAATAAACACGCATATTGTGTCTGCAAAGCGTTAGATGTGGAGTATACCCTACACGATGAATTCAAAAGTCTCTTAGATGTGGAGTATACCCTACACCCATGCACCTCCTCCTGTTGGACCAAACCGTCCCAACTTTTTGGTCCATATGTGATGGTTTTGTCTAAGGCCACCCACCAATCACCCTTTAAATTTAATTTCTTGTATGGGTCGGTACTTTCCCTATGGGTTAACTTGGATGCAAATTTATACCTACAAAACTCTATATAAGGAAGTCAAATACACTCATTTACTCACGTGACAATTACCTAACACTCATGAAATAAATATCACTCAAAAGGCATATAAAGCTCTCTTAAATTTCTATAAAGAAACACCAAAAAAATTAGAGTAGCTCCCACACATGTCTGAAGTACTCTAAACCATGTTGATAGTCAAACATCAAAATCCGAGGAGGTCCTCAAAGCCAAGTCAAGCACAAACAAAGAAAGCCATTACAAACCATTATCAAGTGATCAAGTTATCAAATGTAGTTGTTTCCATATAGTATTATATTATCTAGGTGAAGAGATATGCATTTTGAGGCCTCTTTGGAGTAGTGCCAATGTAAGTGGTGTATGAATCACACTTCAACCGAGAAACTAACATTTTGTAGGGGTTTTACCCGTGTTTATGGTTTTGGGTCATTTCGGTTGATTATAGAGGGTTTTACACATTTTTGAGGCCTAATATCTTAGAATGAAGCATATTTTGATCAGTTGAAGGCCAAAAAGTTTTAGAACCCAATTATCATCTTAAGCAAAATTACCAAGCAATCTAACTTTTGTAAATAACAACTTCATCCTAGTAGATTGTTTAGAGATAGAATCAAAGATAAAGTATTTTCAATACATTTCCTACTAGTTTATTTATTTGTTACACCCATATTAAATTCCAAACCAATCAAATAGATAAGTGCACTCATCCTCTCATCTCATACTATATTTAGCACATGTTCTAATTGATCTATCTTACAAATTGTTGTATATGTTTATTCTAATATGAAAATTAACCAATAATTTGAATATACATCATGTTTCTAATCCTAATATGGAATTCAAATAAATAAAAAGGAATTCCTTATCCCCCACGTCTTATACTTATTTATTTTTCCAATTTAAATCAATTAGTGAACCCATTTATTGATAAAATCCTTACCATAGTTTGGCATAGATTTCCTACTCTAACTAGGTCTTTCTTAACCAAAACCTAACTACAATGGGATTTCCATTTTTTGTTTGGTGCATGATTTTTGTCTTAATCTTAGGATTTTTCATCCTTTTTTCTTTCTGGCTTACTCTACCCATGCCATTTCATTCTCGTACGATAATAAATTCACCTCCATGTTTTTATCTAATATATTTATATGTGAGGAGGTTAGTGAGAGTGTTGATAGTGTTTATACATATGAGCACGAAAGTTATCCCAAAGCATATACAAAATATTATCCAACTCCTACCCATATTATCACCCATAGTTATACCCATGAGGAAATCTTAAAATCGTCATTCTCACCTAGTTGCATTGCCTTTTCTCCGTTAGAGGAAAGTAACACCCCTTCTCTTCTTGAGACTTTCTTTACTTGTGACCAACCCATTGTACCTAGTATCGAGGATACATGCGAGGCATGTTCTAACAATAGTCATAGTAACTATGATTATGATGAGGATTCTAGTGACAATTATAGTGATAATAGAAATGATGCCTTAGTTCAAATTGAGGTTAAATCAAATGTTCTCTCCTTTTCCTCACTTGAAATAGAACATAATAATTTTGCATGGGATTTATTATCTTCTTACATAGATTACTGAGAATGATATAAGTGAATATGATTACTCTTATTTTCCTATTGAAATGGACAATGGTACAATCAAAGCCTTCTTTCTTATTAAACTATTGAAGCGACAAACAATACAATTGAATGTCCTCCTTATCCTTCTCCTATTAAAATGGAAAATGAAACAATTAAGTGTGTTATCTATTATATTCCTTATGTAATCAAGAATGATGCAAATAATTTTGATACTTCTCTTCCTCTCATACATGGTAATGTGAAAAATGATGGAAATGAATCTCTTTCTCATGTTAAAATATAACATGTTATAAATGCTTGGACACTCTTACATCTATTGAAAATAATGAACATAATTCTTCTATTGATGATGCAAGTGAATTGTCTTCTAATATAAATGATGTTTATCTTGATACTATATGTAATATTAGGCCTCTAGTTCACAATGCCACATCCTTTCCTACCCTTAATGCTCTATTGAAGACCCTTCATTTTCTACTTCTTTTTTCCCTAGGAAAAATAATGTTACCATGGTCGTCATAAATGGAAAGGTCTAGACTCTTAATTAGCCTCTTCATACTTTTTATATGCCTCTTCAAGAGTTCATATTCTTGATGCTTGTTGTATTGTATTTACGAAAAAAAATTACATATCTTATCTCTATAAATAAAGTCCTATAATGTGTGGGTTGATTCTATTGTTATACATGGGAATCCAATTATGTTTAAAATTATTTATTCCACATTCATTAGAGACTTCATTTTGCCTAATTTCTAGTTATTTGATGGGAATAACAACCTTTACCTAAATTTTAAGGGCTACCAACTTTCCATGGCATCATATCCCAATGATAGGATTTCATTACAAGCCTTTCGTAAAAGTCTCACTAACTTAGCCTTATATCGGTTCTGCCACCTCCTAGTGGATCGTTGAGCACATTTCTAGATCATGAGGAATCATTCCTCATTTGTTTCATTAAAAATAAAATCCCTAAGGTTACTTATGAACAACTAACTTCATTACATCAAGGAAAACATGAACCAATCTGTGACTATATATTGTGTTTCAAAAATTGTATGTAACAAATAATTTATCAACCCACTAATTTGGAAGTCTAATATAATTGTTGACTTGTCTATCCCTTGATAAAAAATTATTTTATGATACATGTGACTCATTCCAATATATTTTCCTTTGATTTATTACTTTGTAGCAAGAACTTGCCCCTCCACGAGAATTAGTGCCTACGCATGTTGATCATCCTACTCCTAATATGACACATGATACAAGTACTCTAAAAGATTCATATTCTAATTCAAGCCAAGTTAAGGTATTACATAGAGGAAATAATTATTATTATGATAGTAATTGACCTAAGGAACCCATGAGGCCTCATATAATGAGATAAGAAAAAACTATTTCACGTAGATAAAGATTGAGTTTTCATAACTTATTAGATAAATGCTTGATCATTCGATTTATCTAATTCTCATCCTCCTCCTCATCAGATTGAAAATGAAAAAGGATGACATTATTGCAAATATTATGACATTAATGGACATTGTGACAATGATTGTTATGTTTAAGAGAAAAGGTTAAAGTAGTTTGAAACTAAGGGAATTATTTCTTGTGATACATGTCATTCATTGTATCCTCCTTTGATGCATCATCGTGTAAAGAATAGGATCTCTTGTGATACCCATTTAGGGGAGCCACTTTGGTTTCTTAGCCTCCTACTAGGGATGTTTCTCGAGAGAGGATAATATCCCATATGGTTGTATCAATGTCCTAAATCTATACGTGTACATGAAGTTAATACTTCTCTATCAAACAACCATAATAAAAGATCTAAAATGTAACTACTTTTTAATAAAAATGTTTTAAAGCTATTGGGAAACAAATAAATAATAATAAAATACCAGATAATTATGTTTCATTCGCATGGTGTACATAACCTTGCACCCAATATCATGAAAGCTTATCTATCCATCTACCCATATATATCACATCAAGCGTACATCAAATGCATATTAATGTGAACAACCTACAACCGGAAACATGTCTCAATCCAACCCTATCCAAAATATCTCAATCCACATAAAGAAATACCCATGAAGTTAATCATATTGTATAATTTTCCCTTAAGTTGTAGAAAGGTCTATCCACTCAACCACATGTCACTACATATGAAGTACACAATTCACACTCCAGTGAATGTAGCTTACTCCTCCTTTTGAGCCACTTGAACATGATGTTACTAAAGATTTACCATTACTAACTAGTTTAGAATAATAATTTGGCTTCGTTTCTTATTACTCGACAAAACTAGAAATGCAAAATTTGATAATGATGTTATCTCTCATGCAATTTATATTTGATATTTTATTAATCAACAACCTATCTACAATGTATTTCTTGATATTGGTTCTAGGAATCACAAGTTCACTCTCAAATTGCTTACTTCTTTGAGATATTCTAAGAAACATATCCAATGCAATGTAAAATCTCCTAACCAATTTAATGGAAATATTGTTCTCACCCTTCAATTGTGAGAAATTATCGTACTTACACTTTTTTGGTTAATAATACTCTTGGGACATGTGACATGATTCTAGGATACCCTTGGATTCATTAGCTTAGGTATATTGATGTTCTCCATGAATACGTAAATAAACCTATTGCAATCAAGTTGTTACAATTCATGGTATCCCCTATGAGGTTCCTTTTACTTATTCCTCCTTCTCTAAGAGTAAAAAATTTGACACCAATGTCTATTGAGCCTACTCATGTTGTATATGCAAGATATATCTACTATAGGCCTTTTCCTCACCCTTTTGATGACATCATAGGATATATCTTGTTGTACATCTCTCTAAACAACACAAAATACAAAAATCAAACGTTCTAAAAACCCAAATGCATTCGAGATATTTCAAAAATACAAAATCAGGACTTGAACATGGCTTGATATACTAGTTTTCTATTTTTCATATGTTGTTTGTCACATGGTTTTATAGGTAACATACTCTATACTTTTCACACACATGTTTGAAGAGGTATGTGATTATAATGTAGGATATGAAAGACTATACAATAGTTATATATGTTAGACTTTCCCTTTTACCTAGTGGTCTTACTACTTTAGGGGCATATTAAACACTATTAAAGGTTATTATATCATTACATAATGCTTCTTCACATCATGGTTATGCTTATATTATATATGATAGTTATCTAGATTTTTGTGAATAACATATATGGATTGTACATGACTATATTATCTTGTTCCATGCACACATTGGCTATTGTCTACTTTTCATCATCACACATTTTCTTTTTACTTACTTTTATTGTGTGCGTGGCATTTGGTCTTCTTTATGTGTGCATGAAACTAAGGTGTCCCTTATTTGTGGCTTCAATTTCCTATTCTTATGCAATCATACAACCTTGTTTGAATGAGATACTAGATAAGGAAACAAGTGGTGGGAATGCAATTGTAAACATGGGGTACTCACATGTCACATCACTTAGGGTATAACACTATACTATGTCCATTGTGAAAATATCATTTATGCTTGTAAAATTGGGTGATTTCTATTATTAGTTTTGTACAAGCCCTCATGTTTTGTTCTATTTTGTGATTATGTACATTTGAATCTTGTTGAAAAAAATGGCCACATCATCACCACTAACCTCGAGAGATAACTTTATTGTGTTATATTGTACATTTTTACTCTCACATGAGACCAATCTTAATCTTATTTTGGATATTAGTTATTATGATAGGTGTAACCTACAATGCTACCTAGGGGTGGTAGATGAGTCAAATTGTGTTGGATGTCAACAAAAAGTTTCAATTTTAACTTTTAAGTCCAACCGATAAATAGTATCATACATAAGTTTTTATTTCTTTGAGAGGGTGATAAAAATTGAAATATCTTGGGCACACTATAAATTTTAGACCCATTTGTTTGGAAAAAATCAATCTCGACAAAATGGTACAATTGGATTAGACCATGTATGAGTACAAAATTAATGGAAAATGTAAAGGAATCATTAATCTAACATAGACATCAAGCAACACAAGGGTACAATATAGGATATGAATGACATAAGGAAGAACTACCAAAAACAATCTAAATTGGACCCAAAAACTATAAATGGCACACATATACACTACACGAAAGTACTTAACTAATCCCTTACCAAAAAGAATTGTTGACAATATTAAATCGTTAATGATCATCATAAATATAGATGAAAATTAAATGAAATAAAATAGAAAGAAAATAATTATTTTTATAAATATATAACTTTAAAATATCATAAAGGATTTAGTCTATCATATGCAACTTAGAAACTATTACTTAATCTGGTTTGAAAGCACAACTTATTTTAAATTCAATCTGTAACTTTTATATAGGGTATTCACAACAATGAATGTGTGTGACCCTACACAACATAGAAATTCAAATGTCTTGTAATAAACAAAAGGTAGGATTCCTTAAAAGCCCCAAAAATGTCTCTCTTACATCATACACATACACATTTTTCAAATCAAATTTGAGGCATCCATGTATGAATTTGAGGTAGGGAAGGACAATACAACATGAGGTATTCACTAATTAAACTTGTGGCATATCACATGCATTCATAGGATACTTGATAATACCCATATATCTAGTTCTACCTCTTGATCTTCTATGATCAATACCCCACCCAATACACCACTTTGTTATTATTAAATACCATGTATTTTACAAAATATCACATGTACCCATTTTTATAAAAATTTTATCACCCTTTATTATTTGTACCTATTTCATGTTGAATTCAATATGACATTCACCATAAGATTTAATCATGAACTAATAGTTAAATCATTGTTAAAATTGATGAAAGAATTTCTTAGTATGCCTATTTTGATGTATCTCTTTTATTTTCTATTTGCACACTATGATTGTTTAATATTTTCTTTTCATATTCTCTAGGCCTCATCCCTTTTTATGTTTCCAAAAATTGTGTTAAGCTATGGAATGCATAACAATTATTGCACAAAATAGATATAATGATGTGCCCAAACAAACTTGTAAGGATGCATAAGGAATATCCATTGCTCATGCAAAAATGTAAATTAATATTCCCACCTATCTTACCCCAAATATTTATTCCAGAAACATTATTTTAAAACCCTTAAATACCCCTTAATACTTGAGAAATACATTAGGAATCTTTTGATTAGTATTAAAATTTCCAATATAAATGAACATGTTAAGTTATTGGTTAGTATTTGAGTCCCCCATGCTATTTGTGTTGCTTTCAAATATCTCTAAATTGATAGCTTTCCTAAATAAGCTCAACATAAAATGTAAGGATGAAGTATTAAGGAACATCCTTTTCCCATACATGTAGAGATTCCATGTTTGATGCCATCATCCATCTCGATTTAAATTCAAACATGAAACAATAACATAGACATTTTCATGATAGAAGTCCACTTTATCTTTGATCTTTGTTCGAACTCTTGCCTATTAGAGGTTGTAGACACTAAAATTTGGTAGCTGTATGTTATGGGCCTTGAATATGTCTCCTTGTACTCACAGTACTTTAGTGTATGCATTGGAAGTTTTAAGGTGCCACATTTATAAGATGTAACTCCTCATTTTTGTAGTGAGAATATCCTTGGCATAATTCTTCTCATCTATGTAACTTTCGACCTTTCATTGGTTGTCTTTACATTTTCAAGAATGATGAACACAAACTACTTTTCCCTAGCGAGAGAATTATTTTTACTAGTGTTAATGAGATATTCACACCCACATGTTCCATCTTTGTCACATTGGTTTCAAATCTCATCTTCAAGAGACATCCCTCCACTTTGGACACAATTTCACCAATTTCCTTCTCATCAACATTCATAGGAAACCCTACAAAAATACAAGGAAACATGAATTAGGAGACAATGAACAATTGCATAATCCATGCATGAAAATCAAAATATTATAGCTACATCATGCATAACAATAAGACACAAAACCACGAATCCTTACCTCCATCAAGCTCCTTCTTATTTGTTGAAGTGTTGTAGCCCTCCTCGTCCACCCTCTTCTTCTTCCTTGAAGCGGGGTCCATAGGCATCATTTATCCTTTGAAGTGTTGATGGAGTTTTCGAATAATAGACAAGAAATGAGAGAAGTGGAGGGAAAATAGAAAAGTCACATGATGCACCCTTCCCCACAAGGATACACAAAATGCAATATTCATTAAATATAAGTAAACGTATGACACTACAACAAGTAACACGTGAACATGATCAATAAAATTTTAATGCTTTATAAATAATCATCCAAATATGTCAACGTGATTGATTGCATGTGAAAATTATTATATATGAACAACATAACATATCATACATTTCATCATGAATAGCTACATACATGTGAACATTTATGCATCATTTAACCATGAAAATCCTTCAAAGACCTCATTAATTGTAAGGGATTGAACACCACATCATTACTTACAATGTGCATAAATAAAACACTTCTTAGGAATAGAATATGTAAATGAAACACATATATGGAAACATCGTGTCCAAGTAATATCTATCATTACATATCATAAATATCATGTGCAAATATATATTGAAACATCATGTTCAAGTAATTTTTGTCGTTGCATATCATAAATATCATGTCCAAGTACATAATGAAACATCATGGCCATATAATATCCATGTCCATGAAATTGAAATGAAACTCATTATAAAGGAGAAAAAATTGAATTTGATTGTGCATTAAATATGGGTATTCCTTACCATCCCATGAAGACATTTGCATTTGAAATTTTCAAGGTTAGTAAAGTGGTCGAAAAGAAAGAATATGACACCTACATCAAGGAAATACATTTTAGTTTGTTAAATAAAAAAGTACCTCATATCATCAATAAATTGGTCACAATACTTTTGATGTCACATTATCTTCATTTAGGTCCTAAAATAAATTACAAGATATATAACATAATTAGATTAAAATATGGAAGGGTTAGAGATATACAAATCTAAATAAAAATGATGTGCACACCTTTGATAAGTCTTGTACATTGGTTGTGTAGGAGTCAAATCTCATCCACTCCACACACAAAAATATATTTGTATGTAAACTATTTTGCAATTTCTGTTGTGTATTGCTACCAAAGGGTAGTTTCTTCATCTAATCATATATAGCCCTACGAATGGTCTCAACACAAAAATTATTTTGGGGTTCATACATCCTTTTATAGCCATATAACCATTGGTGTAAACTAGACATTGTCACCCGAAATGAAAATCATGAGCTTATGTGGAGTTAGAATAAATAGCTTTGTGGACATCTTTGCAGATATATCCTCATCATCATGTTGAGTTTCATCACTCAACACTACAATAACCTTTGGTTCTCATGATTTGTGCACACCATTCCCCTACATAGGACCAATAACCAATATTACAACCACATAAGTGTTAAACATAACTATATAACAATATGCATGGACATATTAATTGAGATTGCTTATCTGAAGCATCTCATCACCACCAATATTTTTATTTTTTCCCTAACAAACCCATTTCCCTTTCTATGAAATTTAATCCTTAATATAAGGTCGTCATCCTCATTAGAATGAGTGTGAGGGTTGTGTATGTCATTTTTCGATGATGGTTGTTGTGGAAATAGTAAAGTTGTTACTCATAAATAAAAATGACATTATATTTTTATGCATGTGAACAATTCAACACATTACATCTCACATGTTGTCAACAATTTCTTAGACCATTCACTTGCTCCACCCTCCTTTCTTGCTCCATTTTTTGAAAATATTCTCTCCTCTTTATTGACAGTTACCTTCTCCACTCAATGTTTTGAGGATAATTATATACACTCATATGCTTATTGATAGCCTTTAAGGCTATCTCACTCAAATTATATACTTACAAGACATTTTCTTTTTCCTTCCATACTTTTTGTAACCTATGCCTCTTGTTAAGGCTTTGATTTTTCCAAGTCGATATTTTCCTACGTTTTATTTTCTTTTGTAGGCCCCTCCCCTGGATTTTTGTTTCCACTACTTGTATGACCTAGAGGTCTCCTTGAAACATGGTGCCTACCATGAATATTTTTTCAGTGAGTATTTAGTTTGTCTAGTGACCCAAATGGACAACCACCACCATCATAAAATGTGTTGCTTGAGTATATAAAAATAAAACAGTAGTGTGAATCTTGTTTACCAATACCCATGTCAAAATATTCTACTCACCTTCAAATTATCATTGAAGAAGGAATCATGATCTTAGAATCCTTTAAAAAGTAAATAAATCAACTAGAGTATGCAAACATCCTTGAAAATAAGGAAGTGTGCTTATAGGTTTTAGTCCGTCCTCCTTGGTATCATGATGTGAGGTAGGTGGAATCCAATCAATAGCATCTTCATCATCCATGCCCACAACAACATCATCAGCGGGGTCATTAACATCCTCCTCATCCTTGTTCCTTTCCACCTCTTCCTTTCACGGTGGTTGATGTAGACATGTAAAAAAAAACTATATAAAATGAAAAATGTATGCATACGTGATGATTAAACAAATAAGAAGTACAACCAAATCTTACATTTGTGGGTACAAACTCATGACCATCGTTCACACACTCCTCATCCTTGTTTGGCTTTGTTGCCTCCTACCAAAGTGGTCAATAAATACATGTTAAACAAGAAAACATATTAAATAAGAAGCACATATTAGCATGACAATGGAACAAAGAAGTAGCTCGAGCAAACATTACATATGTTGACCCCTCACTTGAAACCATGTTTGGGAAATAATCAAACACACGCCCACATTTTTTTATGGGATCTTTGGGAAACAAATGGTGGCAACGTAGAACATTGTTTCTCCTAAAAAAATCAATATAAGAAAGCATAATTATTGTCTTCATGAAAAAGAAACAATTGATTCGGTGTGGCGAATGTGTTTTTTTTGGGATAGAAATTAGCTTATTGAAATTTTCCATTAGTAAGAGAGATATACTTTTCCTAGACCTAGTGGGAATCCTCTTAGGAACTTGGGCCAAGTCGAGATGAACGTCTAAAATCGAGCATACACACAATTATGATTGACTATCAATTTCTTTCTCCTAAAAAATCATAAAACAATTCACTAGTATCAAACAAATTGAATTTAACTCAAAAAGTCCCATTCATGGCTAGTAAATAATATTGCATACAATGTGTTCCAACTCAAAAATATTTCTTGCAAGACATATGTTCCTTCCAAGTCATTTATCATAAATCTAGAAAAATAAGAAGGCAATCATTAGAAACGTAAAAATTAAATTGATGGAATTGGTATAAGATAGTTGTGAAATGTTTTCATACCTATGGTAGATGTCTCACATCCATAGTGATATAATTCGCTACTCTTTGGATACCCTATAAAAACACCATATAAAGGATATGAAATGACATCTAGGAACAACAAATCCATCTACATGAACTAATGATTATGCATGAAAACCTTATTCCTCGCCCATGAAAAAATATATTTGAAATTATGTGCGTAAATGTATCACATTTCATGGGACCACACGCATTGCATGAATTTTATATAGCCTCTTGCACTCTTGTTCTTAAACCTATCTTCATTATTATATGTATATAGAATGAAAATTACTTGTTGTATCAAACAAAATACTTTTTTTTCTTTTATATAACCTTTAATAGGGAAACATGTGCTTTGCACCCAATTACCATGAGAACAACTAAACATACTAGTACTAAAAACCTAGTAGTTTTGCTCACACTCAACACTTTGCTTCAAGAAGGGTTGTTTTGTCTAATTGGGAATTTTCCTATATTGAATTTATTTTCCTCTAGATAGGTGAATATTTTCTTGTAGTCCACCTACCTATATTCCACTCATCCCATATAGACTCGTTGGCAATTTTTTAATAAATGGGTTTTTATTGGGTTGTCTTAGATTCCCCACCAATGTACTTTGAGAAATGAGTATGTCATTGCCCACAACTCAATTGGCTTGGGATTTCTAGTGATTGTATACAATCGACACCCACAACTTTCAAGTACTTAATTATGGTGGACTATTAACAAACACCACTCTCTTACTAGTGGTGTAATTTTACTAGTACCATAACCATATACTTTTGCGATCCTCCATTTGATTTGTTTTTATTGTTACCATTATTGTTTACTTCTACACGTTACTGTTCACTATGTTGTCGTTTCTTGACCTCGTATTGAGAGAATCCATACAAAAATGCTTTATCCTCATTATCTTCCTATTAGGAGAACTCTAGTCTCAAGCCAAAAATACACTAGCCCATTCTTGCTACAAAAATCTCCTCCTAGTATACTCATATGGCTAATTGCTTGATGGTCAAATTTTTTTAGAAAGGGTTATAATATGGCCCAAAAGGTTATGTTTTAACACATATTTGACATTTCAATGATGCTATATTTTTATCCTTTTCTCAAAGCACAAATGCATCAAACAATATACCCATTCAAATCTTCTATTTGTATTACTTTTGGAAACAACATTAGTAGCTACATGATAAAACTATAGCCCATTTTCCCCAATAGTCCATAAGGCTAAAAATTGTACACAAAACTCCCTCAATTCTCCCTTGAGGAAAATTTTCTCCTCCCCTCAAGAGCATGTGGCCAACATTGTTCATGAGGATTCAATTAGAGTCCATAGCTTGCTAAGTGTCCTTGATCAATGTCATTGTATACGTAAGGTGTTCAATCCTTCTTAGTGTAGCATGTAGAAACAACCTTTATTTATAAGATAAGACTCTAACATTGACAAGTTTGTGATAAGATCATAATGTTGAATATAATTGATGCATATCCGAACATATCTATGCATGGGTATGGTCTATATGCATGGATCTATCATTGATTGTAATTGGTATTATGGTATTATGGGTATGGTTTATATGTAGGTAATGATGATGCCATATTGATGGAAATGGAGAGCATCGTCCCAATAAAGAGAATGAGAAAAATGAGCAATTCTTGGTAGCAAAGAATAATGCAATGAAAGAATGACCTCAAATGTTACCATAGAAAACAATGAAAATTCCATCTAACTCTCATTGCCTTTTTTAGGCCCTTGGTTGTCTAATTCCAATCCCTTTCTCACATTCTATGCTCCCAATTATAGTTTCATGAGCTCCCAAACCAACTTTACTTCTAAAAGTGACATTGTTGAACTTTCAAAGCAAGCATATCCAAGTAAAAAGGAGCTTCGTATATTGGATGGATAGAAGATTGGGAGGCAACCAGAGAGTAAGGTATGCATTTAGTGGTCTATGAGCTGTGTAAAAGGTCTCATAAAAATCAAGGGATTCATGTGTTTCGAGGTATTAGCTCAAATTCTTAGTAAGGAAGGAAGACATGTATTTAGAGATATTTAAAAATGTTTTAATTCGGTGTGTATTTAGCGGTATTTGAGCTAAATCTTAATAAAACATGTATTTAGAGGTATTTTAGCAAAGTCTCGATTAAATCATATATTTATAGGTTTAGATATAAAAATTAGATCATTAGAACTAATTTAAAGTGACTTTGTGCATCATAGACAATAATCAAATATTCAATCAATTCATATATTAGCTGGATAGTATATTTTAACACCAATATCAAGAGAAACCTCATTGATATCGAAGAGGCAATAACATAAAGCTTACACGACCTTAATACAAAGAAATAGACTACATGACATTTTGGTAGCCATTATTGGTCTTAATCGGGGGATCCTTGTGTCTCTTTTGGAGCAAATGAAAGCGGATGAGGGTTTCTTCCAACTTCCATTGTAATAAAAGCTCAAGTATGGGATTGATAGCATGAAGGTTATGGCTACGTCTTTGGAATTTTAGAGGAACAAATCCTAGATTGATCGGACATGTTTTATTTGATTACTCTCCTGAAGATATTAGAAACATGGATTTTTGGCCAACAAGGCTAGTATATTTTAGGTATGTAAATTGCATGTATTCCTCTATGCAACTCTAAATCAAAAACCTTTAGAGTAAGAGATATAAAATATAGGTATTTTTGACTAAATAGACCCTTTTTATTTTGTTGGTTGTAGTCTAATGGTTGAGAATGAGTAAAAAATATAATTGATTATGAAAGCCTCAATTTTGGAAGGGGATTGTGAACGAGTTTAGCATGGAAACTCAAGAACTAGCACATAAATTGTTGACTCTAATAGCCTAGACCTTGGATGCCAAGGTGGCGGTTTTATTAATCCAAGAGGAAAGTGGATGCGGGGTACCCGCACGAACTACTATCTAAGGTGCCCAAGGCTAGAATTTGTGTTTGGAATAAACATTGTTCAAAATCTCAAGAGGGAAATACCAATGCACAAATCGTGTGAACAATTGAAAGTCAATATACCAGTGGTAGGGTTGTACACATCTAAATGAAGAGTCATCAAGCGGATCAAATGCACCGGGTTAGGAGCACATGGGAATTTACTATAACATCTAAAACTATTAATGTATCATTTGAAATTCTACAAAATTCCCTACCTATCATGTTGCAAGCTCATAATCAAGTAGCAAGTTCAACTAAGATAGGGTGGTCATAATGATCATAGAAATCGTTTATTTAAGCCATGGATTGTAGAAAAACTTAAAAGAAAAGTATGGTATTACTTGATCTAAATTTGCACTCGAAACCCTAGAGGCAAGGCATGAAGACTTAGGTTGCATGTAAAATAAATATGTGGGATCACCAAAATGTAATACCATTATTAGAGTTTATCCAATTAAGATAAATACAATAACATACAATAAATACACATATCCTAGAACATGCGCTAATAAATACAAAATTACATATATTTTTGAAAGTTAGTTAAGGAAAGTAAGTGTTAGGGTTAGAATGATTGTATTGTTGCATAGGATATGGAAGCTCTACAAATGACTCGAGACTATAGAAATGGGCTATATAGATTGTCGTTAAGCCATTCGTAAAATTTGGAGTGGTGAAAGCAAATGCCAAGAAGGTTCATCTGAACTCAACAAAAACATTCAATTGTTTCGGCCTCTGTAGCCGATTTTTCCATTTAATGTCCTAATCTAGATTTTGATTTTGACACCCAATTCTTTTATGTCTTTGGGCTTGGGATCTATGATCATAATTGTGTGATTGTGCTTATGTGATAAGATATGGATTCTCTTTGTGAAACCCTAGCTCTCTCCTTTCTCTAATACTTGAAAAGGTGGTCAATTTGATTTGGTCGAGCTTCCTAAACCCATGTTTGAGTTGAGATCTGCCTACATATATTTACTCATAAGAGGCCACAAATTGATATAGTTCCCCACCCATTGAAGGTGTACAAATGTCCAATAACAATGATTTGGCAAGCCCCAAATAAGGCCTTTGACAACTTAGAAATAATCTTAGGTTTAAGATGTAGCATGTGATAGTGATCTAGTGCAATAGTGTGAGTTGTATTTAGACTTGGTAGCTTGCTAGTGTTCTTTAAGGAGTAATAGTGCAATGATAGGCATTATCTTGGGTATTTTGTATGTGTGATCCCTAAATAGCCAAATATGTGTGCCCCCTACGGAGTAGGTTGTATGTGCTTTTATATCTAACTTGCGTAAATGGTTTTCCACTCACTTGACCCTAAGCCAACTTGGACAACTTGTTTATTTGCAAAATTGACCGTTATAAATGCTTAGAGAAACAAAATTGGCCGGGGCCATAACCCTCGGTTGATTTTATCATTTTCAAGAGATTCTTACCTTTCTTAGCTCAAAACCTTATTTAAAAGCGTAGTTAAGTGGCCAACAATCCAAAGATATGTTTTGTATATAGTGTGAAGGTTCCTAATGAACTAAACTAAGTGGCATATACTAACTCGGTAGCTTTGGAGTAAGAGATTGAACATAATACATGTGAGATTAAGTCAATTAACTATATAAATGGAAAAGGGATAAAATAAATGCTAAATATTTATTAATAAGTGCCTTTCATCCAAATTTAGGGTACCATAGTACTATCTTATTTAATTTTATCCATTAACATTTTTAAAGGATTTAAATAGGAGAATTTGCTATGAAGTCCCATAGATTTACTACTTCAAAGGTGTAATTAACATCCTTTTATTAGTTCAGTTTTAGATTAGAATATACTCGTACATTATGTAAATATGCCGATTTTCTATTAAAAAAGGGCAACTTCTATTTTGGTTTTTGTTTTTCTTGTTTTTGATATCTTTTCAATCTTTACAAGTTTGGTTAAACATTTCTATTTCAATCCATGAATGGGTACATCCATTTTATATTTTTCAATGGTACATTTCCCTTCTTATAAGGCAACATATTATACAAGTTAAATTCTTCTTATAATGTGCATTGATTTGCCATGTTGTCACCAAAAGATAGTAATCTCTGTTTTTTTTTTTAAAATTTATTTTGAATTTTTTTGAGTTCGGTTTATGATTTCTATTTCACAATTCTTAAAGAGGTACACATCCATTTTATATTTTTAGTTGGAGAAATCATAAATTCTTTTTTATACCACATATAAATTTAAAAGTATAGTGATATTTGTTAGCTATTTTTTTTTAATTGTGGTTTGTATTTAATTGGGCACTAATTTTATATAGATTGTTAGTATCTCGGTTTATACTTTAGAGGAAGTATATCACGAGTTGACAATTATAAGTAAGCATACAACCATACTAGTGGTCACCTTCAACTAAGCAGCTATGAGTGAGGGGCATCGACACCGTCAAGTCACCTAGGGTATGATCGTGGTCTCAATCGTTTCGACTCTCCGTATAGGGTATCTCTAGGCCTCGCTCGGTTAGACTTGATCCCTAGTGGGTTCTATAAGAGCCAGCATTATCACCAATGGACCAAGGGCCATTCAACGAAAGGTTTTTAGTAAATCTTGGTGAGAGTCAAATCGGAGACGTAACACCAAGATCATTAGCCTAACTCTACGCCTCATGACACGCCTACATCACCGATTCGGCTATCTTCCACCCTTTGTTAAATATTTGATTAATTTATACTGTGAATGTGTGTTTATGTTTTTATATATTTATATATTTGCAATACATTAGGTAAACGTTGGTTGCTTTGCCCTCCTTTTTAAACACAACAGGGGAACCTTTGTTTTCTTTGGTTTCCATTGAAATTTTTAATTGAGTTCAAGATTTTATTGCTCAATCCAAGAATGAGGAAAAAATAGTTTTATCTTTGGCAGAAGAGGACGACGCTTGTTTTCTATTTCTTTCTTATGAATCTTCTTACATATGTTTTGGTATTCTGTTTCTCAATTCATTAATGGGTGCAAATCAGTTTTATATTTCAGTATTGAAGATATGATTATTTTTATAGATGTTTTGTATGAGCTACATACATGGTTAAAAAACACAAACAAAAGTGATTCTGAATTAAAATTCTTAGAGGACTCTACCACAAAAAAATATGTGCAAAGAGGGTTTAACATTATGTATCCATTAATTCTGTTCAGTACATGCATACATGATGGTTGTTTTTCCTTGTTGTTATAGTGCAAGAGAAGGCAGCCTCTATTTTTTTACTTTGAAGAAGATGTTGGCACTTAAAGAATGTTGGATTGAATATAAACTAATTGTGTTCAAAACTGTCAACTATTTTGCAGGCTATTCTACAGATGAAATGTTAGCAAAAACTGCAGAGGTTTACATGCTTAAGCCACAAACCATAGCATAAGTTTATTTCTTGCATTACATTTGTAGTCATTCCCTGTGTTTTCTTGGATTGCATGTGATATTTGCATCAATATATTATAGTTGTTTTGCTTTTTGTCTCTCTCTCCATTGATTTGCAGTTATTGTGTTGTTATTTTACCTATAAACATCCGAATGCATGAGCTAGCTTTCTAAGTATTTCAAATGTTATATAAATATATATCAGTTGAAGATATGACTGTATTGTAGCAAAATAACCTTGTATAATGCAAATATTAAATTATTGGTATGCACAACGATTAAAGTGGAAACGTCTCCTTTGGAAAGCAATAGAAATACCTAAGATCTTGTAATATGGCTAGGGCCAATGAAGTGATGTATGACAAACCACTCACATGCCTTCTCTATACTACCACATTTTGTAACTGAACATGTGTTGGAGTGTTTTGTACATTTTACGTAATGTTTCAATGTTTTTAAACTTTAAATGGAAATACTTGATAGTTGTTTGAGATGTCTTATATATGCTTATTTTTAAACTAAATTTAACATTATGTTGCCACATTTTGCATATATGTCTATCCATGTTAAAATGTAACAATGTAGAGAAGACACTTGAATTGTTTGAGAAGTTAGTGTTATGCATATTGGATATGTAGAGAGTCCTATAACAAAACTTTAACAAGTCAATACAATGATTACAAGATATTGTAATGCAATTATGACATACAATAATGTGATTTTCGTTGTAAAGTTATTTAACAAAATAATGCAATAACTGCATGTTGATAACCTAATACCACTTGTAATTTTTCTCATATTTATAAGAAATGTGAAGGCACAATATCAACATATATTAATTAAATCGCTAACAACCAACATATCATGCCATTTAGGAACATTGATGTTGATGTTTACAATGTTTAATTTTAAATAGTTACCTTGAGATGATGAAGTGTTTGTTTTTAAAATTTACTTTCATTTATTAGTTCATTCGAGTTTTAATGTGTTTTAATTTACGGATGATGGTAATAGTATTTGTTGTTTTACTGATTGTTGACAAAGGGGATAGACCTAATAAGCTCAACACTAACAATGTGCACCACCATACCAAACATTTAGAGTGTGCTAAACACATTGATAATACAATGGTTGAGGCCTTCTCGTTTATGATATTTATGTGTAAGGCTTTGCGTTTGCACCTTGCTATTTTCTCTACTATGGTATTATAGTATTGAGGTTAGTCTTTGATGGGACTGGATAATTTTTGGGTATGCACAAATTATTGTTTTGATTTGTTTTTTGTTAAAGTTGTATCCTTGCTATAACTAGCTTGAGATGATAAAATGTTTATTTTAAGCCTCTTTTTCAAACATGACCATTATTATTTTGTTTGAATTTTAAGTCTTTTTGAAGTGTAAATGTCATTGTTGTGCGTTATTTTTCAAGTTGAAGCCGAGAGAGGTGCAAATTTATTAGGCTAACCACCAACAGTCTATACTACCACAACAGAGTTCAAAGGATCTTGCCAAACACATTGAGATACAAAAATTGTGTTCTTTCATTTTTATATTAATACGTGTGAGGCTTTGTGTTGGCATTATCATCTTTACTTTTGTTATGGTATCATGGACACGAAAGTTAGTTGATGGGTGGAAATGCACCACCATGGTTTGGTGCATGTGTATGTTCTCTTCTATCTCAACACAAGTTTCATGTAAGCTCAAACATGTTTATTTTGGCTTATTTTTGTTAAGGGTATAAGTGTTGTCTGTCATCCTTTTGTTAGTCATGTTTGGCATATCTTGATATCATCGTAAATTAATAAATGTAAAATTAGAAAATGTCGGCATGTCTACAAAGAGGTCTCTCGCATGCACTCTATTAACCTTCTATGCATATCTTGTTGCAAGTATGCTTGAAGCATACTCATCTATGCTATCGTTCAACAAAATCTTTACAAAATTTTGCGAAGCAAATTCCATTTGTTTTTGTTGTAATTTGTAACACAACCACAATTCATGGTGTTCGTAAAGTCTAACTTGGGTTTAGCATACCCTTTACATGGCATGGTCATCTTTGTTAATAGAATTTTTATTCCATTGCATCAACTTTATCAATTGTTGGACAATTGTGATCACAATCCTACAATGATTAGATTGGAATATTTAATTGTTTTTTAATAGAACAGGATTTTAGCATTGATCTTTTTGATATTTCACAAATTCTTCTACATTTTAATATATTTCTTTCCATAAGAAGTGTCAAATTTCAAAAGTATCAATCCCCTGAATATATACATCATCTTTGGCTAATAATATTTAATGTTTGTCAATATTTAGCCTTGTGCCACACTTTCTTTGGCAAGCTTGTAACATTCATATGTCATTTCTTTGAGAAAAACATCTACAAAATTCATTAACATATCAAACCATATCACCAAGATCCATACATATACACCAAGCATAAGTAAATATCAAAATGATATTGTGCCTTCACATTGGTAATGAATTTGAGGGGATTTATCATTTGTATTTTTAAAATGTAGTCATCTCTGGATTTGTATTGACTTGGGGCATTTTTTTGCTTATATTACCTAGGGAAAGGGCCCTAGCCCGCAAAAATTACAATGAAGCTACCAAAGATAGCATAGCTCATCTTGGCGGTCAGAGTGAATACATATTATCATGCAAGAGGTGGCAAAATATGGCAATGAGAGATTTCCCAATTAGCCAACCTATTCCTACAAAAACAACCTAGTTGTATAGAGTTCAAAAGATCTTGAAGACTACTAAAAGTTCTAAACAAAGCTAAGACTAACACCACATAGTCTAATTGAGCAAATGCTTATTGAATCTAACAATAGTTACATCAAAGATAAAAGCTTAATGGAATGCTTGAAACAACTAACATGAATATAATTCAAAACCTAGCTAAAACATGCCTACTAGTATGTTCAATTGCTAACTAACATAGACCTAAATAGATCTAGGAGCAATCAAATTGGGGATTTGTTGCTACTCCAAGGAAGGTGAGATGGTCTCTCCAACAATGACTACAAGATCATATTGGATACCCATCTACTAACCCCATTGAAGACTTGAGGCAAGGATTAAGCTTGGCTATAAATCATATTTCTTATATGATATGCAATTCAAAGCATGGTGTAAAGTTTAAAGGTATGTGGTTAGTCCTTTTTATAGTTTTTCCTTTGAGGAAAACTAACATCTTGGTGCATGTGGGACTAAAAGCACAAAGTAGATTAAGAATTGCTAATCCTGATTAAGGCTTGTTAATCATGATTAGTAAATTAACAAGTGATTAGGATGTGAGGAGCCTTAATCAACCACTTAGGGTCAATTAAGAGGCTAGGATAAGCTTTTAAAGCTTGTTGAAATGTTGCGGAGGAAATGAGGTAATTTTGAGTGGTTGGAAGAGGGTTTGAGCCAATAATAGGGTATATTGACCAAAACAAGGGTAAAATAGGCTTAATTAGCTAATAATCGTTAATTGTCTATTTGGAAGAGGATTTTGACTTACGATTCGTCGTAAAGTGACATCCTAAATGCGAAACAGGTTAGGTAATCAACAAAGCGTTGTTAATTGATCAAACTGGTAAGAAATGTTAGTTAATTAGTAGAAATCACTAATTATAATGGAAATGGTAAGAATGAGAGTGATTTGTGCACGTTTGGCAATAAGATTGCAAAAGCGGAATTTAGGTGTCTACAGATACATATAGCTAAAAAGCATTTAGAATATTATAGCCGGCTTCCATCACCAACAAAATCACCACCGCTTTGCTTCGGCCAAGAAAAACCATATCAAAATCCACAGACATAGCCTGACCAAACTCGCAGAAAATTGACATCGATTTCGGGGGAAGCACAATACTTAGGTGATCCACAATTGCCTTCGCCCAACCGCCAACGCCTACAGGGCTCTGAGAATTGCATGTGAATGAAATGTTGCTTCTGCACCACTCTTGTCACCTGCCTACTCTAACTCCGTGGGGTCCATGTGCAAAATGAATTGCCATGAAGCATTTGACAAGATGTTGGCACCACTAATTCCTTGAGCCACATCAAATACATTATGCCGCCCTGCAGGCAAGGCTGAGGGTCGATCATGAGCCCAGATTTCCTCCTTGGTCCCTTATAATTCTTTTCACGACCGTCAAGCTCTAGAAAGTCATTGCCGCATATAACGGGGTTGTGGATCTTGTGTTACATCCAAACTTCGAAAGAAGCTTTAGCCATGTCCCCACAAAATGGGGAATAACGACCACCCCCTCGGACGGAGATGCGGCTAGCGCGAGAAGGCCTTGGTGAGAGCCCCCAGGTTGTCGCAACCGCTTCTATCCATTAGCACTTGATTGATCAACACAAGAGCTTACCCTATTACACGAAAGCGAGGTGCCAAATGTCGAAAGAACTTAAGTAAAATTAGGGAGGATGGGATGATAGCCACCCACTTCACACATAACTAGTAATCCCCACTCCCACTTCAAATCCAATCCACACATGTTAGGGATAGCAACCCCTACGGGGAGCTTGAAGGACAATGAAGTGTGGATTAATGATTTAAATCATTAATCAAGGCTCTTTGGAATGTCATTGGGAATTTCTCCCTCCAAACCTTTAAATGAACCCCTTCCTTTTCAATCATTTTGACCCCAAAATTGGCAAGAAGATCAGCGGGAACATTCCCAGACCATAAAATATGAGAGAAGTGGGTTTCCTCATATTTGTTTAACCACTATAAGGATTCTTGAATAATTCGGTTTATCTTCTAGGCCCCAACGGAACGGGACTTGAGAGCCTCAATGATCACTTGAGAGTCCCCTTCAATCCATAATTTTCTCCAGCGTTGATCAACAATCTCTCTAAGCCCAAGGAGTGGAGCATAACCTTCTGCAACATTGTTAGTGGCGGGGCTGCAATCTAGGGCCATCATGAAAATTGGTTGACCTTGCGAATCTCGGATTATACATCCACTTCCAACAAGGCCAGGATTACTTTTCCCCATCAAAATACAATTTTACCCATACTTCATTCGGCGGAAACCATCTCACAGAAGATTTTAATCTATCTCGGGCCCCATTATCGGGGATGTATTGACTTGGGGCATTCAATTGTGTTTTGTTCACCTTTTGAACATAAATATCATAAACGTGGTATGGATATACATGCCATTATGTAGCATGTCATCCTTGATTGTGCTCCATATAGAATTTTTATTCTTTTTGTTCATTACATTTTTAGCAATTAGTTGACGATTGTGGTCAAATAGATTGCAATGATGGAATTAAGACTTTAAATTGTGTTTTGTGAATAACAAAAGACCTAATATTGATTTCTTGACATTTTACAAATTCTAGATTTTAATAAAATTGTTTTCAATAAGAATTATTGAAGTTCAAAGTATCAATATCTAAATATGCATCATTCTCAACGAAGAATCTCCAATACTCGTCGATATTTAGCTATATACCACAAATTTTGTTTGTGAAGCTGCAACATTCATATTATTGCATTAAGAGGAACATCTATGAGAGTCGTTAACGTATCAGGCCAAAAAGCTAAGATCCTTGTCTATTAACCAAACACAAATAAATCTTGTAATGATTGCATGCCTTCACCTTGGTTGTACAATTGAAGGAATTTCTCAACTATAATTTGACAAAATGTGGCCACGTCAACTATAATGTTGGACTTGGGACATTCATATATGTTTAGTGGTCATATTTTGCAATATAGATATTTGTCAAGGTGTTTTCTGCAACATATGACAAATATATGCTTGGATGGATGTACATACCTTTATCTAGTGTCGCCATTTTGGTTGTGCTCTAAATAAAATATTTATTGCATCACCTTTACTAATTATTTGACCATTTGGGTAGCAGGGACTACAATGATGGGATTAGTACATTTAACTGTGTTTTATTAATAGAAAGGAATCTTCACATCAATGTTTTCCACAGTTTGAGAAGTATTTGTGCATTTTAACATATTGCTTTCAGATATATATCACATTCAAGTAAGAATTTCCAATACTTGTCAACATTTAGGCAAGTGCCACAAACTTTGAAACACTTTCTTTGGCAAATTACAACAGCCAGACAGCCATACCTCTTGCATTGAGAGCAACATCTATGAAAGTAACATATTAAGTCATAACCTTAAAATACTTGGTTATTCACCAAGCACGGTAACTATCATAATGATCTTGTGTAGGGTCATATAGGTTATAAAATTGCAAAAAAATCTCAATTGCATTTTGATAGAATGTATTTACATAGCCCACAACGAGTCGGGACATACAATTGTATTTAGTGGCCACCTTTTACAATATACATGTTTGTCATGGGGTTTTCAACAACATATAACAAATATCCACTTTTAATCATGCTTTAACTAGTGCTTAATAAAAATGAATAGTCAAGAACTAGTTAATAAATATCCGCTTTTATTGGGCACTAGTTAAAAATATACAATTGATCTACCAATTAATAAAAATGATTTTGGTGAATGTCAAGCCAAGATGAGCAAACAATTGAGAAACTTGCAATCAAAGAATCACCCACTTGTATTGACTGGAACAATTAGGCCACATTTGCAACAACTTTCTCTATATGCAGTCCAAGATATCTAATAATGATAATAATAAAAACTCCGTCAAAGATCAATGCAACCTGTAGCTTTTGAAAAGTGCAATATATCAGACATGGTCATCAACATCATCAGGTAATCGAATTGTCACAGCAAGTAAATCACTTGCAGCTAACACAATATCTTTTCCAAATGCCTTTTTGCAGCATTCACTGAATTCAGTAACTGGTCAGCCTGTTTGCATAAAATCAAAACCAATTTAAATACCATGCAAAAGGATTGTACATTAGAGATCCATCTTGAAAATTGAAAATCTTACATTAGTGAACTTTCCACCAAAGTGGGTTAAGATCAGGCTCTCAGCACTGATTAATCTGGCAAATTTCCCAGCCATTGCTGCAAAATATAGAAGCGAAATATACATAAAATCATTAATCATTTTAACAGTTTCATAATCCATTTAGAGCAAAATACCAAGAAACCAATTGCATCAATGAAATTATTGTAATTGCTGATAAGGAGTGCGAGTTAAAATTGGATATTGCTCCCAGAATTTCTGGCTGCCTTTCAACATACTCCATGTAATTTGTCTTCAATTTATATTTTTAAGTTCATAATGTGTCAGGCGATCTATGGTTGCAGTTGAATTTTGCTAACAATAGAAAGTCCCCTCCCTATATCTAGATAGGCCTCCTCAATCTCTCACCATATCTCTATATAGGGAGCAACCTTCATCCAACATAGGATACAGATTGAAAAGGCACAGGTTCGAATAAAAATTTGGTTTTCTTCTTTTGCAATCAATTCTGCAATGCCACTCTAGGTAATTGTCCACCTTTCCCAACAAGGAAATACGAATGGTGCGTGGCTGAATCAGAGCCGTCCATGTGGTAGTTCAACTTGCATTAGAAAACACGTTTTGCAACTTTGTTGTCACCTGTGCTTTCAAATATCATCGCTGCCTATCTTTTTCCCGACCACCATTTTTCTATGTTAGCTCTGTCTAGAAGCGTGTTTAGATCCAACATGCTTAAGTTCAAAACTTTTCCATTTATATATGCCTACTGATTCTTTTCTTCATGAATTCCATGCTAGAATTGGCAAGAAATCAGCTGCTTCAACCTAGAGTAAGTACATCAGATCTTAAATTAAGAAAACAAGGAATCTCTTTCAGACCTGTACATTACACAGTACACTTTGATGGTTTTACCAGTAAAAACCCATCATCGTAAATCAGAGAGAAATTTGCTCTTAACACAATAAGAAATCATAAGGAGTCTCAATCTAAAACTTTCGATCCGGCAGATAAATTCTACCTATTGCTCATATGACCAACCGCTGGAGGGGCTCAATTATCGATGATTGTTCACGCATCGCCTGTTTTCTGCAATTACTCAAGCTTAAAATTGAAAAGGGAGGCTACAAAGTGCTACAACAAGCAAGCATTGTGGTTGGGTTTCGAACTTGGAACCTATTGGATTTTCCCAATTTTTATTTTGGCCCCTTTAAGTGTAAATTGCACTTGTGTGAATAATGCAAGCGAGACCAAGATGATGAGATGTTATTTGGGTAGGAACAATCTGATCCGTGGAATAGGTGTGGGACATGCAGGTATTTAATTCCCACCTTTTTCTTTCCAACTTTCCATTCATGTCTTTGCCTTATCTAACAAATTAAATGTTGTCCAATCAAAAACCTTGACGCCGTAGAAAATAAAAAATTTCCATTTTTTTCAGTTGTGTTAGGAGCAGGGCTAGTTGTCAGCACTCGGTGTCCTAGAGCTGATGGATAAGCTAACGACATTGACTGAGCGACCACTCCATATGGCTGAAAAAGATGTAGTGCAATATTATTCTTAAGCTCCATACTAATTTTGATTAAGTGGACTCATGTTACTCAATATTTATTTCATCTTATCATATCCGCCCCTAAAAGATTCACCGCTTGTTTTCTCCTCAATATGGAAAATATTTTAATCAGACCTTCTAGATACATGTCAAGATATCTGCCTAATTTGTCATCTGTCAAAAATTACAAAATTATAAAATTAAACCAACCCATCAAAGTTAGAATATTAAAAAGTCTCTTAATAGAGAGGATAAGTTGGATGACAAAGATTAGTTGGAGGGCATGGTGGGCAAGGGAAAATGCATGATAGACTCAAACATGTGCAAGTTTCCTATCTACAGGCGGTGGTGAAGGAGACTCTGCAAAGCCTCCAAGGGCAGGGATAACGTGGACATCGAGTCAATGGCCTAAGTCTTCCCCCTTAGGCATGGGTCATCGCGGTCCCTCTCGTAGCCCACGAAGAGCTCGGATTTGGAATTAGGTAAGACATTTCGATGATTATGCTTTTCAGTAGGAATGTTGGTGAACCCATTCGCAACATCTCATGGATTTGGTTGAGATCCTCCATTTATCTTATGAGATAGAGTTCATATGTTTTGTGTATCGTTGTTGGCAAAGAGCATTGTTGTCAATATATCGACATTGCCTATGTCGGCTACCACATTGAAATAGTCAGCAATGCCAGAGTGTCAAGGTTCTCGGACTTGCGCTTCCACATATATACTTAGTAGGCCAAAGCCTACACTGCGCAATAATGCATTGCACTATCGTTGATGTTGAGAGTGCATACTTCGCCCCTTGTGCTTGAACAAGACTCCATCGACGTGGGATTTTCCGCCATGAGCTCCTACAACAACATGCGCCTTTTCAATTCAGATCTATGAAGCAATTTAATTATCTTCTATTTTAATAGCAAGCCACGAAAGAACTTTTTGAATTCCAAATCAAGCAAATTTACAACACTTGATAGAAAGGTTAAAAAAGATGAACACATACAAGCTTCTTTATCCGTAGGGGGGAAGGAATTCTTGTGATTGCATCCATTCAGTCCCCTCTTGTCATGAGAACGCCCTCCACCTAGGACACCAACATGGCTGATGGAATGTTTTTGGCCTCTCCACTTGCACCATTGTACGCAAAATAAAACAAAAACTATGGCCGATTATAGAGTTTGACTCCCATTCACCTTCTTTTATGATAATCAGACCTATCATGTTTATCTTTGAAGGCATGCTCTTTATTGCCCTTTGCTCACAATCCTTGTTATAAGGATATGTGAAACTATTGACATTGGAGATAAAGAATGACATGGGTCTTACATTCACAAATGTCTCAAGAGTCTTAAGCTACCACCACTTGCGTATATCCCATCTTCTTCATTCAAAAGGTAGTCCGAGATGTCTTCATGGGGCCTCATTCCACCTCAAGAAAAACATAGGAACAATCACCTCTTGGCTCTGCACCCCTTTTGTGCTTCTTCAAATATTTGTCTCCAAGTCATTGCTTCCTCCTACCTTCACGTAATAGAACTTTCTCTTTTCATTTGCTTCAACAATTACTTCTTTCTCTGGATTCAATAATTGATCTTCCCTCCTTTTCAAAATAACATTACATTGCACTCCCTTCTATATCTTCACTCTGCTACACTAAAGGGTGCATTTCCATCAAACACTTGGCTTTCAGATCCTCGTGTGCACAGGAAACAGTTAATTCTTTGGCGCCTATCAACGTTTCCACTGCACCCCTTCGATTCAATTGCTAGTCATCTCCTATTAGATTGAACTCTATTGTCTATAAAGCTTACTAAAATTTCATATGGATGATCTTTCTGCAGAATTCATGTTATTACATAAGTATCCTTCCCACGCTTCAAATTCATGTAATCTAGGACTCTTACTAGAAGTAATTTTCCTCCCTTACTAATCAAGGGTGCAAAGAACCAAAACAAGTAATAGTAGCATTGTTCAAACATTTATATGTATAAGAGCTTTTTCAATCATATGGATATTATTGTTGTACTACTTGATTCACTAATACCCATGCTGCTTTTATGGGAATTAATTAAAATTATTTTAATTACGTAGAAAGTTTATACTTGATTTTCTGCATGATATTATGGCTTGTAGTAATATTTTGAGTATGTAGGATTGGTTCAACATATTCTCAAGACATTACCTTCCAAGTATTCTCAAGACATTACCTTCAAGTATTCTCAAGACATTACCTTCAAGTTTTCTCAAGTTTGAACATGATATAAAGATGGAATTGTGGTCACATTGATAAGGAAATTATATCAAGTCTGGTAAAATATAAGGTTTAAAAAGATACATTTTTCTACCACCATCCCATGCCCTCTCACCCAACCAGCAATCACCAAATTCCTTTTCACCAACCAGCAGAGATCGATCCACCTCAGCCAGTCTTAGTGGACCTTTCTTCTGTTCCCCGAAAGAGGGAAAAGGGGCACTCTCTACTCCCTCTTTCTGGGAAAACCCAAACTACAAAACAGCAGTTTCCAATGAACCAACACAGCCCTGCAAAAATGAATTGACTCCAGCGATCCATATTCAGGGCCAACTTTCCCACAAAGAAAGATAAACGATGATATGATAGAATGGATTCCGCTTCAAAGATTTCAATCTCAATCGATGAAATGGAACATAAGCTATGAATCTTAAAAGACAATGATTTGATATGCAGATTAATGGGCACCTATCCAGGAACAAAATCCCTCCAGATATGGGTACAAGAATATAGGAACGCAGCTGGCTTAGTTGATATGCTGAGGATGCCAAAAGGCGATTTGATGGATGTCTTGTCTACAAAGCAAGCGTGTGATAACGCTTTCCAAGGGAGACCTTGGTCTATCAAAAAATCTGGCCTGTTCATTAAGCACTGGTCACCGGCCTTCAAACCCACGAAGTATCTATCCAGCACAGTCCTGGGTTGGGTCAGATTTCCAAGAAAAATAGGAGCAACAGTTCGAGAATACATTAGAGCCTAGGAGTTCACAAAAAATCCTGATGTCTTTAACTAAGCTAGAATCTGCATAGAGAAGCCGATGCCAATCATGCTTATATTGGAAATGGGAAATATGAGAATGGGGCATGCCTTGGATTATGAAAACATCTCTTTCTGATTCAAAGTTTGCCGTGAACATGGCAATCTAGCCAGGGTCTACTCAACACAAGAGCAACAACCTCCACATTCATCAGTGGAGAGAGAAAAATAACAATTGACAAGAGCTCTCTAGCCCTTTTGCCTCTGTAGATCTGCAACAACTGAACTCACAAAACTCTAATCAGAGGAAGCCCGATTGAACAAAATTCCAAAGTGCGTATACTAGACAAGGAAAAGGGCCAGTCGCTCAAACAATGCAGCTATCAATTGCCAACTTACTTGTGGCACTTGCAGATACAGACTCAGAGGACATGGAAGGCCATCTATTGTATTCAAACAAAGGAAAAGCATCTCAAACAGCCACAACAAAAGCTATGGATAACATCAAATAACTCTTCAACAAAAAAACAGTAACAGGGAAGGACAAACAGAAAAGCACCCAGCAGATGGATCCCATTCCAGGAATCTTGAAATTCGGGAATCTAAAAGTGAAAATCAGCAAGAGACTTTATTGAAACAGAGGACTCAAGAATAACTAAAACAGCAAAAAAATTGATGCAAATATGGGCCTCCAAAACCACTGCCACTTTGGAAATCAAGGAAGAAATCCTGGACTCTCCAGGTAATGATAATGTCCAAGACGACATAACAATCCGAGTAAATCCGTCTTAATGCAGACTCTTTCTTGGAATATAAGGGGCTTAGGAATGCCCAATAAGCACCCTTTCCTCAAAGATTTGATCAAAACAAAACACATGGATATGATTCTCCTTCAAAAAAACTTTCCAGGCTGGGACCCTCAAGGATATCAATTTTTCAGGCTTCTGGGGCAGCAAGCAAACTACTTGTTGCAAAGACACAAGGAATCTAATCTATTGGGACCTTGCACGTATGATCTTCTAGAGTTTCAGTCAGGAGCTTCATGCTGCTATTTGTCTCATGAAATACGAGATAGCTATAATACTCTTAGTGTGTACATCCCTTATACTGGAAACAACGAACTTACCACGATGGAACAACTCAATATTTGGGTGTCTAATGCATCCATTCCAAATCTAATTATTATGGTAGATTTTAATACAACCAGGGTTCCAAAATAGAAAAGAGAAAGAGATACGCTCAAAAATAGAACTACCGAGGCCCTTAATCAGCTAGAAATCAGAATCTCTTTAAGAAACTGGACTACACTTGGGTTATTCAGTTGGAGTAACAGAAGGAAAGGAAATTACATAGCAGAAAAATTGGACACAGTTTTCGTCTCTAACTCTTCGATTCACCCAAATAGATATGAAATAGTAAGTGATGCCACTCTTTTGAATCTCTGACCAGTTTTTTTAAATCTCCTGTTATGCACAGGAAATGGTCTAACCAGTTCAGCTTTTGCAAAAATGTGGCTTGCACAATTGGATTTTATCAACAAAGTTACCAAATAATGGTTTGAAGCTCTGCCTACTCAAGAATATGCCATCTATAGGTTTGCTGAAAAGATAAAGTACATAAAATGAGAAACAAAGCAATGGAATCATAACATATTTTAACAAAGGATATACATCAAGACTTGACGGGCTGCCACTTAGAAATTAAAAAAGGGAACAGGGTCTAAATCAGCAAGTAGGTAAAAAGAACAACTACCAATTCAAGACTTGACGACATTACAGAAAATGGAAGAATGTTAATGGCAACACTGATCTAGGGATCAATAGATAAAGCAGGGGATTCTAACACAATTCTTTCGTTCTTCCGACTTCCGCCTTGATTAGACAGCACATCAACGTGATTCCAAGAAATCAAAAGGGGAGTGATGTTATTCTGACATCTACTCCTGAAATCGTAGCTTATGTGTAATGTCCCTAACCAGGCACTCTAAAACAATTCCGGATTTCCCAGAAACCCTACTTTTTATCCTTAGGGCAGAAGTAATGGAAAACTGATTTTTCTGTAAACCCTTATAAAAATACAGCAATCTAGACATTCTGGGAATATACTCTTATAGATGAAGATACAAAATTCTGAAAATACCAGTGTTACCTAAGACTCTGGGACGGTGGGACAGCAGGACACGGGGACAGTTTCTGGGATGGTAAAAAATTCCAAATTTTCGGGAGGGCATGGGGACGGCTATTAAAATAATATATACAATTAAAAATAATACAAAAATACAGATGAATTTTAGAAATTTTATGAATAGAAGTTCATTTTTATATATACAATCCACGTTTGGACATCCATATTAAAAAGTAAAAAACTCAACAACATACATACAGTTGTACTAATGTTATGTGTTCATATAATTTTTAATATTAATATGTATGCTGCTGGTTTTCATAGTATGTTGTGACAGTCCACCATGTGCATTTGTGCTCGAAAATTTCTGTATTCATATATCACTCTTGATTCTTAATGTCTTTGTAATACAATACAATCGGGTTATGGTTAACCGGTAAATGTTTTTAAAGAGAAAACAACAAAGAAATTAAATTTAACAAAATATGAAAAAAGTTCTTATTTTTTTAAAGAAAAAGTGTTTTAAAAGTTTTGTTGACGTCGAGGACGTCTCTCAACCGTCGCGGGGACGTACAAATGCCCCCAACATCTCCCTCTCATCCCAAACGTCCCCAAGATGTTTCTTGCATTCGTCAAACGTCCCCGGGACATTTCCCTTGCAACACAGAAGTTTGAAAATGTGGAGGAAATGTTTCCTCCACGCTTTGAAAGTCCCGAACATCCGGGACCCCACGATATGGGGACGCGTCCCCGTGTAACACTAGAAAATACCCTTTTATTCAAAGAAATGTGAATAATGCAAACCCAACTTTTTATTGCAAACCTTACGGAAAAAATAATTTTTATAGGAAATGACAGTTGACTTCAAACCCTCATGGACAAAATACAGCAATCTGATTTCTTTCCTTTATTTATGAAATATCAACAAAATAGAAATACCTGCAAGGGGAAAAACATGGAGAAAGCCTCTTGGCACATGAATATGATGGAAAATAATTTTACAACAAAAATCTGAATTTATTTCTATTTATTTTCCAGCTGAAAGTAAGCAATAAATACAGCTGACCGTATGAGCAAAAAGAAGGTGAAGGAGAGGCCCCAGATGGCTGCAAATACTGCCATAGAGTAAATTATGGCATGAAGAAAGGCCCATCACTTAATGCACCTCAATCTGTAGCTGAAATAGCTTCCAAACAGGGTCATCTAGCTCAAAAATACCCCAAAACTGCCCCCAAAATCAAAACCCCAAAATCTGTAGTTCCAACTCATATCTTTAATGCTCTAACTGTAAGAACTCTGAACACTGCCCTGAAAACATGCCCTAGCTTGACAAATTTGACTAAAACTGAAATTCCTTGTCTGAAAGCACAATTGTAACCCCTGGATGGAGTCACCTCTAAGGATTAGAGGGTTTTCATCCCCTAACCTCGCTGCAATGGAGGGTTTTTGTCCTCACTGCAGATGGGAGTTGGAGCAGCAGCCCAAAACCTCAAAATCACAATGTAATGTATGCCAAAGATGTCCTCACACTCTCTTTTATATCTTTCCATCTCACGTTCCACGATGAAAGAGCCCCAAAAGCAACTTTCCCCTTTCTAATTACTCATTGATATTGTTTTATTAAAAATAACTTTTTATAATTATAAAACTTTATCAAAAAGCCACTTTTTTATAATAATAAACCATAAGTGTTTTTATAAAGTTACTTTTTCAAAACTTAAGTTATATTATTAATTTATTATACTTTATTTGAAAAAGGGGACATTACAGTCCTCCCTCCCAAAATTGCTTGCCCTCAAGCAATTGCAAGCTCAATTGTTCAACTCCTTTGGACTGCACCTTTTGCAAATACCGGGATCCCAAATCAGTCTCAAGAACTCTTCATGTGATGTCGGCATAAAAGACGGTGCAAATTGCCGCTGTCCAAACTGTTGTGCAAACTGTCGTCCAAATTGCTGTCCAAACTGCCTGCAAAAAGAGCTATGTTGCAGTTCAAAATCAGCAGTAGGAGCAAGATAATTTTTCCCTTTTTGGACCAAGTATCTCAGAGTCCTCAACTTCCTTTGATGCCCCTAGGGATGACCTTTCAACCTCATGACCTTGGTTGTGTGTAATCAAAATATTTTCTTCAAATGCATGTCCATCCTCCATGCTACTCTGAAAATCAATCAATGGCTCACCAATTGGAAGTTTGAAGGATGGTGCATGATTTGGCGCATCTTCCTCTATCTTGAACTCTTTGCATCCAACAAGTGGTGCCTTCTCCTCCCTGACTTCATCATTATTTTGCTGACACGTGCAATCATTAGGAGTCAAATAAACATTTTCCACTAACAAAGAGTCTTTACCTTCAACTTGTGTGTCGGATAAAAATGGTAGGGCAACTATAATACTGAAAATCCTTTGCAAAATTCAGCAATGTCAGTAATATCGAGGCTGGAAACAACCATACAATGACTGGAAATACTTCAGCAGCAGCAACAAACTGAAAATCACCCAATCCTATGACTGAAAACACTTGTATGGCCGCAAATGATGTAAAGTAGCAGCTGGAAATGGTGATGACAGTAGCCCCTGATATGTTTCCTTTACAACATAATTGCAATGTGCTATCTCTACTCTTCCCTATTATGCCTTGTTTGTAATTTTTCGTAAGCATACCTGGATTAGAAGCCATTTCACCAAGCTTTTGTTGTGCTATTCTGATATTATTACGGACACCTTTGAGAAACCTTTTGGTGTCAATTACTCCTTCGATAGGGAAGGTATCTCCAACATGTCTACTCCCTTCCTCTTGACGAAACCCTCTACTCAGTGGCAGTCCTAGAGGTATAACATCGAACACCATACTAAGCTGATCCAAATCAGACCAAATGCCATCAAGATCAAGTGTCTCACCTATGGATGATGTTGTGGTTGTCACCAATTGATGTTCCATCCACTTTGCCCTAACCATTCTTGGAGCTCCATCTTTGATGCCTCAAGTACTCCCACTTTTCCCTTGGGTTTTATCTCCATAGCAAACTCTCCAATAGAACGTAACCATTGCATGCCCCATACTATGCTCACCTCTTCTAGATTGTTGGCATAATGATTACCTTGGACTCCAAATGTCGCTTCCATGCTGCCCCAGGCTATTCTCCTCAAAATTGGGTTCGGAGCAGTCCTTATGAGTGCTGATAAGCAAGTGTAACAGTCATACACCACCCTGAATCTCTTCCCAAACCATATTAAAGATGTTTGGATGTTGGCATCACTTGATCTCAACATGTGACCCCTTTTACATCTAACTTTAAACCAAGAGAATTCCTTCATATCTGCAATCCTATGGCTGTTCCATGAAGATATTATTAATTCAACACATGAAACTAGGAAGAACATCATACCATGGTTGTAGTATTGCATTTTCTTACTCAACATCGGAATTGTAGTGGCTGGAAACCATCTTGTACCAGCTGCAAACACCTCATCAATAACCATAGATGGGAAATGCATCTTCCTTGTGATAAAAATTTCTTTTATGGCTGCAAATAGTATAGGGGACAATCTGGAAATGTGGGTAACAGCAGTTCTAAAATTGGGGACAGCTCTCATAATGATCCATGGGTTGTAGCTCTTGTTACCCAAATTCATACCAACCATGCTATGCTGAGTCATAAAATTTTGAACAGCAAAATAACATCTATTTTGCTTACCATCTTCCCTCATCAAGCATCTTGTGGTGGCTATCTCCATTTGTTCACCACCCACAATCTTGTCTTCAAGTGTGGTACTTAGCTCCCAGGAGTGATCTATGAACCATGAACATTGATCCTTCACAATGTGGTTAGAATGCACGACAAACCTTATATGATTCCTCATAACCTCCCTTTCATTCCAAGTGCAAGAGATGGAGAACTCAATAGTGACATTGATGCCTCTAACTACCTTGACCCTCAAAAGATCACCCAGCTCCCATATGCAAAAACAATCTTGACCTTGAATCAAAGAATCTACATGCCCCATGCTGCAAGTTGTATCCTTGACCCTAGCACCCTTCTTAGCATGCTTTCTATGGAAACTGAAATCTGCTATAGTATCTCTATTGCCTGGATCCCATACCTTTATGCACATACAATTTAGACCCAAAGGTTCTACCTTCATCCTTTTATCATTCTCAGAATGATGGCAAAACTGGAATAGTTCTTTGTTGTCCTTACCATAACTTGAACTGAAATTATAATAGTATTCACCCTCTTGACAAACATCATGTAATGTCATAGTATGGAGGTGATGCAATAAATCCTTGCTATAATCAAGAAGATAATCAACTTGCTTACCATTGGTTGCTGATCTGAAAATTCCAACAAGTTGAAAACCCACATTAGTATCCGGTGAGGCCCTTTTCTCATGTGCATGCCTCTCAACAAGGTCTTCTTGGAATGCCCTTCTTGCAAATCTGATTTTTCTTCCTTGACTTCCTTATTATTTTGTTGATACATGCAATCATTAGAAGTCAATAAAACATTTTCTCCTATCAAAGATACCATGCCAATGTTGTGTGGTAAATTAGTACTGCTAACAACAGAATCAAGACCAACTTGAGAAGGGAAAACTGCTGTTGTTTTTCTGTTATGCCATCTACATATACTGTTGCTCCTTGTTTCTGAGTTGTTCTATTGCCCGAAATGCACAAATAATCTTGAGTGTGAATCGGAAAATCTACCTTATACACCTCTTCATTTGAAACATTTTTTTATTTTCAGAACTGTCATAAGAATGATCCAACAGCTTACCTTCTTCTTTCGATGTCTTGGAGAATTTTGCATCAACTCTACTATCCAAATTCTTGCAAATCAAAATTTCTTACATATTCCACCATTACCATTGGAGAATTCTTTCCCTTAATTTCTTGTAGGTGTTGTTTTGCCTGAGTGGCTATCAACTTAGCTTGCTTAGCTCTCCTTCGCCACTCATCACACCTTTTTGGGTCCTTATTACCTCCTCTTCATGCCTTGAGCTATAATCTCTGAGATTATTTTCAGAATTAGTGGCATCAGCTGAACCATTCTTCTTACTTGCATGCCCATCAACATAGCTATTCTGAAAATCAACCTCACACAGAATTGACTCAATCTTTGCAATGCTTGGGAGATTAATAGGTACTTTTTGTTCACCATTAGGAATTACTTTGACTTGCATACTGAATTTGTGCCCCTTTGAAGAATTTCGCACTTCTAGTTCCACTTCTTCTTCTTTCTGCAAAAATATTTTCTTTGGCTTTTTTTTTCTTCATTTGACAACCCATTCTCATGTATGGTGGATTCCTCCAAGGACTGATTCCTCTCAATTTCTTGCAACTCTAATTGTTTTTCTTCCTCCTTCAACCTTCTTTTTAACTTTTCTAATCATATTACCACCGTTTGAATGGGATCTATCTTTTCTTCCCTTTGTAAGAACTTTGCTCGAAAAAACATTGGTCGATTAGTTGGTCCTCATGATTCACAGGCTGGGAAGATTATATCTCTAATACCATTGGAATGTCCCTAAGTGGGCACTTTAAAACAATTCCAAATTTCCCGGAAACCCTGCTTTTTATCCTTAGGGCAGAAGTAATCCATAAACCCTTATCAAAAATACAACAATCTAGAAATTCTGGAAAAATACCCTTATAGATGAAGATACAAAATTCTGAAAATACCCTTTTATTCAAAGAAATCTGAATAATGCAAACCCAAATTTTTATTGCAAACCCTAGGGAAAAATACAAATTTTTATAGGAAATGACAGTTGTCTTCAAACCCTCATGGACAAAATACAGCAGTTTGATTTCTTTCCTTTATTTATGAAATATCAACAAAATAGAAATACCCGCAAGGGGCAAAGCATAGAGAAAGCCTCTTGGCACATGAATATGATGGAAAATAATTTTTACAACAAAAATTTGAATTTATTTCTATTTATTTTCCAACTGAAAGTAAGCAATAAATACAACTGACTATATGAGCAAAAAGAAGGTGAAGGAGAGGCCCCAGCTGGCTGCAAATACTGCCCTAGGGCAGATTATGGCATGAAGCAAGGCCCATCACCTAATGCACCTCAGTTTGCAGCTGAAATAGCTTCCAAAGGGGTCGTCCAGCTCTAAAATGCCCAATAATTGCCCCAAAATATGGATCAAAACCCCAAAATCCATTCTTCCAACTGATATCTTTGATGCCATTGCAGTAATAAATCTGAAAACTGCCCTGAAAAACATGCCCTAGCTTGACAAATTTGACTGAAATTGAAACCCCTTGGGTCTGAAAGCACAATTATAACCCTTGGATGGAGTCAGCTCTACGGATTAGAGGATTTTTTTCTCTAACCTAGCTGCAATTGACGGTTTTCGTCCTCACTGCAGATGGGAGTTGGAGCAGTATCCCAAAACCTCAAAAACAAAATGTAATGTTGATCCAAAATAGAATTTCCGAAAATGTATTTTTGGAAAATCCTGAAATCTATTTTTAGCAGTTTTCAGCAACTACATTTTTGGGGTCTTTGTAGCATTTTTGGGCTTCAGATTGTATGATGACGGCCAAAGTGCCATTGTCAAGCGATGTTTTACAAGTTCGCAAAACGGGTCAACGGGCTAAGAGATATGATCCCAACAAGTAGTAGTAAATAAAATAACATTAATAATAGGAAAGATTTCGAATTCTTCAACTTATGTCTCTTCAAATCCATCCCTAAGGTGGATACGAATGGTCTTTTGGCCCCCCCTCCAGAACCCTTCATATTCTATTTTTAGCAGTTATTCATATTCTCAAATGTATAGCTATAAAGCAGCTTGTTTTGAATAAAGAGATAGATCTCCGAACACATCTCTCTTATGGAGTTTGCCAATTTGTATTCATTTAGAATTGCAATAAAATTTGTGTGTTTACAACTCTTTCATTGTGAATTTGATTGTTATAGCACATTAAGCACCATTGTTAGTGTGTTGTCCACGGATTTGCACCTCAATGCAAATCAATGGTATGCCAAAGATGTCCTCAAATTATCTCCTCACTCTCTTTAATAACTTTCCATGTCATGGTCCATGATGAAAGAGTCCCAAAAGTAGTTTTCCCTTTTTCTAACTTTTCATTGATATTGCTTTATTATAAGTAACTTTTCTAATAATAAAATTTATCAAAAAGTTATTTTTTATAATAATAAAACATAAATGTCTTCTATAAAGTTACTTTCTCGACGCTTAAGTTATATTATGAATTTATTATACTTTATTTGAAAAAGTGGTATCGGAACATCGATTCTAGCAACATTTTTGTTTTCATCATATCTCCCACATGGTTGCGAAGTTTTCAGAGAATTTTTCAGAAAGGATTGAAATAGTGGTAAGAAAGATTCACTATAAATTTCAGAATATGTTCCTTGGTTTTTGAGAGTTATACCAATTTTATGTTTTTTCATAAAATCGCTCTCTAGGCTGCATCTTTCAAAATATATAAGTTTTCTCTATATTTTTGGAAAGCTCTTCAAATTTCCATCTAATCCCATTCTTTGTATTTTCAGATTTGAGGTCATCTACATTGCAAAATTCACTGGTCAAATTTGGTCAACAAGGAAAATTTAGTTGGGCACGGTCGGGCCCTTGCTATGGCAGGACCACAAACTAGGGGTTGGGAAAGAGTTTTGGAACTCCGGGAAAAAATCCTTAAAAAGAGGATATAGGGTCAATAATGGGAATTGATGAATCTTCTACTCTAGGGTTTTCCTCAACGGATCACAAGGTGCGCAGCCCGAGTACCATATGCATAGCTTTCAATCATCAATGAGCACTAAAATGGACCGGATCAATCAGCGGTTGGATGATCTCAAGCAAAACATTATTCCAAATTTGAATCTTCAACCTCAATCAAATCCATTAAAAACTTCTACATAGCCGGGCAGGACCATTTTCCCGAAAGTGGAAATGCATAAATTTGATGGGCAGGATCCCATAACTTGGATCAACCAAATGGAGATTTTTTTATGTACATCAAATACAATGCGAAGAAGGTTATTATGGCATGCTTATATTTGGATCTTGAACAATTTAATACACTTAATGCTTCTAATTCTATTATCATGGCATGTAGCGAAAAGGAAAAAATATTAGCTATGAGGGAGATAACTCTACCAAGAATCAAAGATCATACCACCCCTACACCATCATTTCCACAACCTACCAAGTTAACTCCACAACAACTTGATGACAAGAGGGAAAAGGGATTATACTTTAATTGTGATAGCAAATACAACAGAGGATGTCGATCTGCTGAAAAAAAGATGTTCTACATCGAGGGCTTCCTTGACGAAGCTTTGGATAAAGAAAAACCCGTGGAGATAGAGGATGAGCTAGGGTTTGCGATTCCCATGAAATATCCCCAATGGGATATTACTTAAAAATTTACAAAATATAGAAAATGTGCAGCCACATAAAATACTGATTTTACCAGATTTTTACAGTTAATGACCAGCTAGGACAACAAATGGAATTAAATTGATATCACACCAAATATTTGCCCACAGTGCATGAAATTAGAGGGAAGCTTGCAACAGTAATAAAAACACTTTTGGTATAATATATTGCTGCCCGAAAGATTACAGAATGCCCTAGGCGGCTGGAAACTTCAAAGGTTCGTAACCCCCTAAATACAAGAGCAATAATAAGGGTCTTGAAATAACATTAATAGATATAGGCGTGTAATAGTTCCACCTTTGGATTTGAAACGACCGACCGGAGAAACCCCCAAAATAGAGGTTGCGAGCCGCCACGCTTGGACAGGGGTCGGAAAATGATGGACACGCCTCGGCGTCTTTTACGCCTAGCCCAAAAGGCTTCGTGAATCTGATCTCGGCCCTCTCTGCTTGTCTTCCCCAAACGCCCCCAAAACCCGCGAAATCCTTTCTAAGACCTCGATATTGTCTACGCCACACACCACAAAAGCAGATCCGGAATGACAGACTAGGGTAGATCTCTCACTACCGAAGAATGCCCTGCTAGCTAGGGACGGGTCTCTCACCACCGAAGCTAGGGTCCCTATGGGATTTGACTCCACAAGTTGTAGATGCGCGACAGCAGCAGCTGCACGTGAAGGGGTCAATAAAATGTATGTCCAAAAAGTCCCTTTTCTTCCTCCCCCGGCTCCTTATATACTTCTCCTCGGCAAACGAGCCCCAACAGACCCAATACGCATTTCTTTCTATGGAGGGGCCAATAAAATAAAGTGACTTAAGTTACTTTTCCCCTTTTAGCCGCCATGGTCCAAAAGTGACCCTTAACGAAAAAAGCAGACTATTAGAACCACGTGGCCCCCTTCCCATAGCTCCCAGGTGTCGTAGCTCCGTGGATCCGACCACAACTTGGACTCGACCTAGCCCTTAGGCCTTTGGTGCAGGAAAAGGAGACATTACAGTCCTCCCTTCCCGAGAAATGCTTGACCCCAAGCATTAACTCCGTCTCTTCGCAGCAACTGAATACCACGCCGTAAGTTTCTCCACCTCACCCTATCATCCACCAAGGATCCGTGTAATCCGAGGTAACCACGAAACCGTGAAATAGAATGATACCCAAACCGTCTCTCCACTGGTGCCCGCACCAAAATTTCCAATCGGTCCAATCCTCCACGCGATGCAAGGTTATCATCACGGATCACTCACGGCCTCTCCAACCAACTCCTGGGTATGAAAGTCCACTCTGAATCCTATAGAATCCCCCGTATCAGCCTGTGAAACAACCTATTTATGCACAAATGGTGCTAACTCTCCTACCTGACCTGCACTCGTGTGAGAGCCAGGCTCCTCATACTGTATCTCGATGTGTCCCGTGGAGGAAAAGTCCCAAGACTCCAGCAGATAGTCAACCGGCAATATCAGCTCCATATAGTCCACCTCCTACGTTGAATGTGAACCTACTGAATAACCATGGGTCACTTTCGTCTCTCCACTGATTAACATGTGGGTGAGGTGCTCACCGGGCATAGAAGCAGCAAAAGCATAGGAGTGTTGTCCCATGTCGATTCAAAAAAACATGGTCCCGTAAGCTCAGACTTGTCATAGTGACAAACCGTATATGCCTGTATAAAGTTGAGGAGATCCTCCCTCAACCTCTACCATATGAACCTCTCTAGACATGAGCCTGTAGGTCTCATCGAAGCTCAAGCGCCCAGTCATGAAAGAACAATGCACATGTCGCAATATCTCCATCCTCCACCATGAATCTGACACAAGGCTCCATCTTCCCCGAGAAGATCATCTCATCCTCCAATCTGCAGCTGTCATCTTGTATGTGGCCATCCAGAATCTCACAAGAGTGTCGGTTCTTGGAGTACTCAACAAGAAAATGAGATCTCCAGTCTACCGAAACTTCAGATGACCAACATAATGATAAACTCGGATGATCTGAACCTGTAGTCCCAATCTCTGTAACTATCTCATGTGCAACATTGTTGGTCACACCCACATCCATCATTCTCCACATCGATCCGCAATAATTAAACTCCTCACCAAGCCGGAACGTCCTCTCCATCCCCTTAGTTGTAACCACCCTAGGTGCTCCTGTAGGTAATCCCCTCAAAATCACATTCCTGCCCTTGGATTTAAACTTGACTCCATCGTCCCGAAAGTCCGAAAATCACCAAGGGAGTGAAGCCACTGCACTCTCAACACTATGTTGGTCTCTCCCATACCAATGATGTGGAGATCATCGGTAACTGTATAGTTACCCATCATGATGCTCACTTGGGGAACCCATCGTGTGCCCCTCGAGACTCCATTGGCTATAACCCCATTGAGGCACTCAAAATCCTTTGTTTGTAATCCTAGCCTCTCAACCAATGAGGCATCAATACAGTTGCGGGTTGCCCCACTCTCAATGAGTACCCCAACTTGCTGACCTTGCATAACTCCTCTAATCCTAAATGCCTTGTACATCAGAGTACTAGACAATGTGGCTATAATTTCTTGAGGAAAAGCCTCCTCCTGCCCCGCATCAGCACTATCCAATGCAACCCCATCTCCATCATCCATCTCACGAGTCTCTATCTCCTCACCTTTGTCACCCTTGCTTTCCTCATAAGTCATCATGGTGCGCTCTGTGTCTGCAACAAACAAACCGTCGGAATAGGAGTCATCAAATATCCCACTTGTCTCATACCTTGTGATGTCACCATGACCCACAAGAGGTTGTGTTCCTTCACAATTCAACCGCTGCAACAACATGTTTCTTTCTTCACCAATCACATCTTTTGCGATCTGCCCTTGTATACCCTGAAATCTGATTTCTTTGTTTTCCTTGAAAAAATTTTGTTTATCCACATGAGGGATGAATGCAAATTTCCCAAAAGATGGAAGCCAATATGTCCAATGAATGATTCCAACTTCAAGTAACCCAAATGTACAAACACATTCAAGTACTTCACATCTCTTAATGACAATATCTTTGTGCAAGACATATCTTTCCATGGACATAACTCATCAATTCCTCACATATGTTGGGAATACACATGGCTGCTCCCTCATCATACTTTATTCTCTTTCCCCATATTTTCATTTCACCGTAAATGCAAGAGAAAGAGAAATCAAAATTAGAACTCGTGCATCCATAAACTTTATCATAAGGAACTTCATTCCCTTTGTTGTACCCATGGATTCTCGTCATGAGAGAAGACAACACATCTGAAATAGCATAATTGGGGTTGTTCATCATACCTTTGCAACTCAGAATTTCTAATATAGGATCAACATCTTCATTCTCCTTTGATTTTTCAACCCATGCATCATCGTTTTCTTAACATCATGCAACCATTGCATCCCAAAAATAGCCTTACCTCTAGCAAATTCAACCACAATAAATACACCACATACCTCATGTCCTTTCAATATCATGGGCCCCTGCATTATTTTCTTTGAACCACAATAAATACACCACATACCTCATGTCCTTTCAATATCATGGGCCCCTGCATTATTTTCTTTGCCAACATATGTTTATTGGCTGAATCAAGAGCAATGTGAATGGAAGATGTGTTTATTCCATCTAGCATACCTTGAAACGTGATTATGAAATAGTCTTCCTCAATCATCCAAGCATGTAAATGTTGTCCCAAATAATAGAAACATGGCAACAACATAGGAGAACTCAACAAGCTAGGAAGATGGTAACCATTCTCATACCTTAGGATGCTAAAGTCATGAATGCACCTTGAATTCAACTCTTCTTTTTTAACAGCAAAGTGCACCTTGATTCTTTGAGCACTTTGAGGACCAAATGCCCCCACTAACCCTTCCAAGGGTTCCACCATGTAGCTGGTATAAAAATCAGTCATGGGCTCTATTAATAAAACATTTTCTCCTCTCTTTATGACTGCTGTTATACACAGTCCAGCAGGCTGAAGATGACTAAAAAATATTCTCTTACCCTTTTTAGCAATTAGAAAACCAACGCTAGTACCTTGAGAGTTACTCTCCCTTCTTGAACCGGAGTCCCCAATGAAGGAATCGTGCTTGCCAACACAAGACACATTTGAATTCTTTCTTTGGCTTATGAAATCAGTCACAAAGTTTTCAACATCAGAATTGTTAGTTTTGGATAACTGCCACATATTACCAGGATCCCATAGCTTATAATGCCCCTGAGCCCTTGTATTTATTAAGTGAGCTAAAACTTGCCACCATATATCATCCACTAGATGCTCATATACACATAGTTGGAGCAATGGTCCAACAAACTCCATGATGAAGACTTCGTCATCTACCATACCATGCATCTCATGATGGAAGTAAATTGGAATAGGTGACAATAAATAAGACACATTAGTGTGCTCTTCATACCCTTCAAGGCCATCAATGTCCTCCGTGTGTTCAAGATAGACATATGTTGAGCTACCCCCAACATTGTTGCCCGAGTGCCTGTTGAAAGTATCTAAAAGTTGATCAAAAGTTGCTGGTTTGGAAATTACAGCAGGCTGCAATTTTACACCAGTGTCCATGTGAGGCTCCTCCTCATGTGCCAGCTGCTCCATAGAGTCTTCTTTCGGGGTGTAGTCTTTCTTGCATCAATTTCCCTCATCGTTTCCTTGAACTCTTGTATGTGTTGTCTTGCTTGAGTCGCTATCAACCTAGCAGCTCTAGCTCTGCTATTCCCTTCCTCACACTTTTTAAGAGTTTCCATTACATCCTCCTTGCTTGCACAAACAAGTTTCTTCTCCTGAGCTGGAATAATTTCTCTAACAAGCAAAGTTTCACTAATGCAATTATTTTGCTCAATGGAAATCATACCCTTTTGTTTAGAAGCTTCTTCTACAAACGAGTTCTTTTGTGATTCAGGTACCGGCATATGATGACCTCATTTGGGCTTGCTACCAATCTTCATCATGCAATAATCTGGAAATGACATATTATCTCTGAAACCCCTACTCAAAGATTGGTACTTCCTCCAACAAGAATCCTCATCAATCACCTCTATTGGCCGCCCTCTATCATTGTTCTCACCATGTTCCTTATTGTCCCTAGGTCTGCTTTGATTCACATTCTAAGTGAGCTGACTCAAATAAAGGTTAGTGGCTTCCTGCTATTTCACCATGTTGGTGAACATTTCCTTCATAAAACCCCCTTTGAGATCTTTCCAAACTGCCATATTTAACCAACACAGGCTGGAGGAACAACAGCTCTGATACCACTGAAATATCCCCAATGGGATATTACTTAAAAATTTACAAAATATAGAAAATGTGCAGCCACATAAAATACTGATTTTACCAGATTTTTACAGATAATGACCAGCTAGGACAACAAATGGAATTAAATTGATATCACACCAAATATTTGCCCACAAAGCATGAAATTAGAGGGAAGCTTGCAATATAATAAAAACACTTTTGGTATAATATATTGCTGCCCGAAAGATTACAGAATGCCCTAGGCGGCCGGAAACTTCAAAGGTTCGTAACCCCCTAAATACAAGAGCAATAATAAGGGTCTTCGGAAATAACATTAATAGATATAGGCAGTAATAGTTCCACCTTTGGATTTGAAACGACCGATTTGGAGAAACCCCCAAATAGAGGTTGCAAGCCGCCACGCTTGGATAGGGGTCGGAAAATGATGGACGCGCCTCAGCGTGCTGCCACGCCTAGCCCAAAAGGCTTCGTGAATCTGATCTGGGCCCCTCTGCTTGTCTTCCCCAAACGCCCCCAAAACCCGCGAAATCCTTTCTCTAAGACCTCTGATATTGTCTCTGCCACACAGCCCTACAAACAGATCCGGAATGACAGACTAGGGTAGATCTCTCACTACCGAAAATGCCCCTGCTAGCTAGGGACGGGTCTCTCACCACCGAAGCTAGGGTCCCTGTGGGATTTGACTCCACAAGCTGTAGATGCGCGACAGCAACAACTGCACGTGAAGGGGTCAATAAAATGTATGTCCAAAAAGTCCCTTTTCTTCCTCCCCGACTCATATATACTTCTCCTCGCAAACGAGCCCCAACCGACCCAATACACGTTTCATTCTATGGAGGGGCCAATAAAATAAAGTGACTTAAATTACTTTTTCCCTTTAAGCCGCCATGGTTCAAAAGTGACCCTTAACGAAAAAAGCAGACTATTAGAACCACGTGGCCCCCTTCCCATAGCTCCCGGCGTCGCAGCTCCGTGGGTCCGACCATGGCCTAGACTCAACTTCGGCCCTTAGGCCTTTGGCGCGGAAAAGGGGACATTACATCCCAACCAACTATCTCTTACCATGCAATATCCAAAGGTGAGCTCCCCACAAACCCTCAAGGTAATGGGACACCTAAAGGACCATAACATGACAAAGGTATTGATCGACTCGGAGAGTACTCACAACATCATTAACATTAGTTAGCTACAAAACTGAATTGTTTTATTTACCTCACTTTGCAGAATTTCCAGTCATGGTTGCGAATGGGAGTACAATTAGTTGTTCAAAAAAATGTCATAGCATTAAACTCTTCATGGGAAATTACCTACTAGACAGCCCTATGTTTTACATTCCAATGGGTGGAGTTGATATTGTCTTGGGAGTCCAATGGCTCACAACCTTGGGTACTATTGAGATGAACTTCCAAGAATTGTTCATGTATTTTCATTCATCTAGAAGGATGTTTGAGTTAAAAGGGTTGCATGCAAAGTCACCTTAGATGGCAAGCTCTCATCAATTGCAACACATTATTGAAACAAGATCTCGAGGGTCCTACATCACAATCATTTTCAATTGAAAAAGAACAACGCTTGTACATATACCACCAAATTTCCAAGACAAGGTGGATGGGACTTCAATTATTACGAGGATATACCGGTGGCGATGCCTCATATGAGAGGCAATTCTTCAACCATGTTTTTGATTACCTACCAACATCCCAAATAGAGCTACTTGCAACGGATTATGCGGGTCAAATCATTCGAAGCATGAGAAAATCCTTAAGCCATAGACTAAGAGGGTGCAAAAGAGGGTACTTCATGAATATTTGATCAAGTGGAAGAATCGAGACCAAGCTTATGCAACGTGGGAGGAGGAAGAGTTCCTATACGAACATCCGGAAATCATCAACATTGAGGATAAAGGTTGAATATAGTCAATTCCACAACTTGTCAAACATCAATGACTACGTTTGTATGAAGGGAAGGAGTATGTTATGCCCCTCCCCTATACCATTTATAAGGCTATGTGTGGGCCAACTTATGGCTTACATAATATTTATATTTATAATCATTAGTTAGTTATTCATTAGGTATAAACTAATAATATGACCTTTCACAATCATATATATATATATATATATATATATATATATATATATATCGGTGAGTAAATCTTTCCCACAAGTATGAAATGTGTGAGTTGTTGTCTTATTGGAAAACATAGGAGGTTGCCCCCTCGAAGTGGCTTAGTAATATATTATATATTCTGACATATTTGCATTTATATTCGAGTAATTCCATTACAATACTATTGTGGGCTACCTCCAAGCAATTTGAAGAGCCGCAGATCAGCCACATAACAACACCTACACTCAGTTGTTGACCTTTTGGGAAAGAGAACCACTGTGCATGTGACTACTTCAAAAGGTTTTATCATTACAATAAGAAGGATCTTTTCCATGGTTAACTTTCCCGATCTCATGAAATTGCCTAGTTTTACATTTAATTACTCACCCCAAGACACCAACTTGTTAACATACTCCATTCCCCAATTTTACTTTTGATAGATATACACAAAAATATAATTTTAATCTGACTGCCCTCCACCACCACTCCCTTGATTCCGCCCAACTAGAAATTGACAATAACTTCATTTGTTTTTTGTCCAAATTCTTGTTTAATGAATACCTTGTCTACATGCCCCTAGACTAACAAACCTGCTCCCCACACACCCTCTATTAACTTGTATAAAAAAAGACACCTAAATGAAATTTTCATCACCCCAACCGTATAATATATATATATCATTACTCTCCCCTTACTCCCCCTACTATATAGGTTAGGCCCGTCCCTTTCTCACATTAGTTGATGCCACATTATTCCCCTTTTTAAACTTCACCCTAAATACCATCCAATACATGGCTTTATTTCATCCTACCATGTGCATCCCCTCTTCCTACTTTGGCTCTTAATCACCCTATCATGGGCACCTCTTATCTCCTATTTTTCAGTGATATGTTAAGTCATTCAATTCATATCAAATACAAGCTAGTGCCTATGGAAAACCCTAACTTGGTAAAACTCCATGATCAATGACCATCTTTGAGTTGTTTATCCGCACCACAAAGTAGACTTTTTACAGGAAAAATTGGCATCAACTATACAATACATCTCTAAGGCAATCTCAAAAGTATATACCTTTCTTTAAAACGATAATGACTCGAAAGGAGTTTGAGCTCTCAACAATTGACATATCTAGGAAAGAACAAAATCATGGTTTAAATCACTCAAATGATGACAGGACCTCACGAACTATGACCTTTCACAAATCTTATCTCGACAAAGTGGGGTTCATGTCACAATATTATTGCAATGATGATGCTTTTAAAGTTTGCTTATTCTTCTCGGTCTATGGCGCCTCATGTACATCTCATCCATATCAATAAAGAGTCTTGTGTCATTGATTGCAAGGGGAAAATTCTCACACCAGCAGCAGCCAAATCATCTCACTTTTCTTTGATAAGGTATGTTAAAAGCTACGTGGAAATCTTGCTTAAGTACTTAACGTGGAGGGAAAGAAACTCTTGCATCTTCACATGAAATCAGGTTCTCTAAATTTTCCAGTAGTCTTAGGCACCAAAAGCTCTCTTTGGAATTTTTGATAGACGACTCCAATAGTATCCACAAGCTTCCAAACTTCTTCATAGACACGCGTTGCTCTCTACATTAGAATCCAAGGATACACATTTTGGTCAAGGCAAGCCACTGCTAAGTCCACAAAACAGGCAACTTCAATGCCTCACAATAGCACATATCCAAATTATTCCAGTCAACAATGAACAATTGTGCATCAGAAACAATGCAAGGACTAACTTCTCATCCACTCTAGATGAGTAAAGTGTAGCCCTGAAGTAGACAATGGAAGCAATAGAAGTGAAAACCCACCATTGTATTTGGTATGTTTCTTCCATCTTCCTGATCCTCCACTCCATCACAAAGCTCTGATCTGAATAATCTATATAATACTCTCACTCCCTGTCCTTAACGCTTCAATCCTACCACACATCCCCCTTCCTTCGCCACCATCAACCAACCTCTCATTGGAGCAAAATCACGATAGTGCACCCTCAACCAACCGTATCGATCCCACTAACACATCATTACTATCAGGATGAGATGATGCCTACGGAAATGATGTTTGGCAGCCAAGAGAGGACCAATCATCTTCTTTTACAAGTGGCCTTTTCCAATCAACAATTTGTGAGCACAACCAACATTGTATTGGGAAAGCTGACACAGATGTGTGATCTCTTCATATCATGGGATCACCCTTGTATTAATCTGAACTTGGAGAAAATGTTTGTGTATCCAACTTCCCCCACACCATGGGTCATTCCAGAAAGTCACACCATATCTATAACCCTCCCATAATGCTCCAGGCCTTCCAAAGGGACAGGCAATCTCACTCTCCAAAGATTTCACCAACATGAACAGGAGATAATTGCAGCCCCATCAGACCATGGGTTACAGGGAAAAGTAAAATGCAATCCTGCTGCTGACCAAGCCCAAGACTTGGAGTTGGACACCAACCCAACCAAATAAGCCAAATAAGCTACTTCACCGACATACTATCAGTTCTGATGTTTAAAAACTCAAATTGTTGGATGAAAAATTGTTCTTCTTTAGTGCAACTTGCACTTTCAGATTGTCCAGTTCCTTGCCTATGTGGCTGTTTTTCTGTTTTCCTACTTTTTCAACGACTATAATAGGATAGCTTTCTTTTAGTTCTTCACTTTGCAGCTACTCTGGCTCCAGCTAGCTGCCAGCCATTTTTGTAATACCTTTTTTTTAACTCTAATAATATATTATGCTCGGTTATCAACCAAAAACAAATCATTGAAGATAGATCGTCTACAGAATAATTTGAATCTAAGGACCAATATTCTGGAAGCATTAATGAGTCTTATATTTCTAACATGTTATAGATACATCCCACTGCTAATCCTGGAAAGACAGTTGTTTAGATATAAAGTGAACCTATTTTACCCATATCGTAGAGAGCATATATGTGGCTTAAAACCTCACTAACAAATTCTTTGGTTGATTGAGTGCCCACTTCTCCAACAGGCCATTCATGGTAGAAGAAACAGCATAGAAAAAAACTGAAAAAGATTATTCAGGTACATACTTGCAGTTGAGTGAGCTTTTATAAAAGCCTCATGGCTGTCTTCCTCTACAAGAGTGCACTCGTGAACTACAGTATCTGCTCCAAAAGCTGCTGTTTCCAATGAACCGGGATTATATGTATCCCCTAGAATAACTGCAAACAGAGAATGTTAATATTAAAATTATGGAGTTAAAACAAACTAGAAATATAATCACAAAACGTCAAGTCCTCTCTATTTACATTCAACATGACAACCTAATAGCTAATTTGTTATGCCAACAGTAACCTGAAGCTCAGGGAAACATATGAACAACATGTAACATATTCACTTGAAATGAACCAATCCAAGAATTAAGTACATGAGGATGCAATTGAACAAGTTTAAATTATTTTGACACATTTACCTGGAATCATGCTTGGCATCACGTAAAAAAGGAAACAATACAGTTGATTCCAGATATATGAGTCAAAATGTTTACCTGTTGAAATCTCATAGCTCAAATTTGACCAACCTCCCTGAAGCTGGATATCTATCGATTCATGGTTATTATAGAATCTAAAGATGTTCAAGACACTAATGATTTTGAGGTGATCTTGTTTTTATCTCATTTATGAAGAGAGTTGTATATTAGATGATTTCATGGTATCATTTAACTGAAATCCTCATCCAAATTCTAAGAAAATTTCATGCAGTTCAAGTCAGCAGTTCTCAACTTCATCCACTTCATCATTTGATGCCAATCAAGATTGAATCTTGGATGGATTGATCCCAATTCAATATGTCGTCATAGTGGAAATATATTGACATCCTGTTATTTATCGCATTCTACCAAGGCTTCTAGTTTGAAGCTTTTCCAGCATGGAGGAGCATGTTATATACCTATCACCCCTATCCGTCACACTCGCATATTTAATAATTTATCCTCTATTTTATAGTGTTTATAATATTATATATTTACTAGGTGCACCTAGCAAGGACCTGACACAAATCCTTGTATGCAGGAAAAGAATGCATCTTAGACACCTCAGTGTTGGAACAAAGATGTTTGCATGTGCTCAAAGCCATAATGTGCAAGGTTCACATAAATCACAAATTACTTTACATGTATTTGATAGACAACATCATAACGCACACAAAGTGTACTCGGTGAAGAATGATATCCCTAGCACACAAAATTATGCGGTTCTTGTTGAGAGCAAAATACCAGTAGCATCCAGTAATACTTGTGATTTTCACCAAGTTATGTAAGTAAATAAGGATGCACAACACGTTGAACAAAAAAATCTGAATGCAAAGAAAGATGAAGTATGTCAAGTAATACTGCATTCCAGCATTCTTGGTGGCTACATGAGGTGAATCAAACCTGGAAACAAGGATCTAAAATTTCCAGCAAATGTGCATAGAGAATTGAAGTGCTTATATGATGTAGTCTTGAGCAGGTTAGTTAGGGAGTCCAAAGCTAGCAACATAGCAATCTGGCGTGTTTGTTATTTGAAGGGATTGTTTATAAGGAAAGTATAATTGGAATAAACTAAAAATGTTTCTAGCCTATAATTTTCTCAACAACAGCTAAAGGGATCCACGTGTCATGCACTGACGCCCTTCAATAATCCAGTTTATAGGAACAAGACGAAGTTGACTGGAAATAGCCCTTCTTTGCCTCAAGGAGGGCAAACATGCATTTGCAGTAAAGAAAATTGTTCACACATATGCACTCTCATTTAGTAGTTAAGTACTGTGCATATGCACATTTCCTCATTGAGTTTCCATATTGCATAATTACATGAAGTAAAGAGAATTGAATCAGTTGCAGTTCACAAACAAGAGTAAACACAAAAGCTTTACCCAGCAGAAACCGCATGTGAGAAAACTCCAGCAAGTGGGGCTATGCCTCCAATCCACTCTGAACAAGAGATGCAATGTTACTAGCTCACCAGGCTATGGCATACAACCAAACACCACTCCCCCTTGTCTTGCATCTTCAAAATCTGTTCTCTGATGTATTCTCCTTCCTCTATGCACTCCAAGCTGATCTCAAACTATAGATTGATTGTTCATATTCCTTTGAAGGCTCTCTTTTGACCAAGGCATGCTAAAAGTTCAACACAGAAAGCTCCAATCAGCATAGAAACGCAATACATGTCATACCAGACAATCTACAAAACATGTTGGGCTATTAATTTTGGTTTTTTCTTATCCAGGACAGTTTCCGTCATGAACAAACCTATAGGTGAAATCGTGCTGAGTACATTCGTGTCCAAACTCGTTTTTAGTTTGTCTATCCTAGGAACGGGTTCAGTCGTGGATGAGCCTATTGCGAATTCACTAAAACAGGTTCTGTCCAACACATCTCAGAGACTTAGTGTAGTATAACAAAACCATCAGAATGTTTTCTTATGCCTACGTACACCTTCCTAGATGACTTTTAAACTTCTACAGTGTTTGAACAACAGTACAATTGTGCCTTAGTCCAACACGACTTAAAGAGAAACATGCTATATAGGAAAATGATGATCTAAGGGTTAGAAAGCCTCTTAGACCTATAGCTAACGAGTTCATTCATGCTCAAACTCGTTTTTGAGTTTGTCTGTTCTAGGGACAAGTCCGATCATGGATCAGCCTATCGCAAATTCCCACAAACAGGTTCTGTCTGACATATCTCAGAGACTTAGTGTAGTATAACAAAACCTTTGGAATGTTTTCTTATGCCTTCTCAAACCTTCCTAGATGTCTTCCAAATCTCTACACAGTGTTTTGAACAACTGTATACTTCTGCCCAGGTCCAACAAGGCTTAAAGAGAAACATGCTATATAGGGAAATGATGATCTAAGGGTTATACAGCCTCTTAGAGTCTTTTATAACAGTAAAGCAAACAGAGTGTACTTCGTGAACAATGATATCCCTTGCACAAAAACTATACGGTTCTTTTTGAGAGAGAAATATTGGTAGCTCCCATTGGAACTCGTGATTTTCACCAGGTTATGGGACTGTCCAAGGTTGGACAGTGCACTGAACAAACAAAACCTGACTATGAAAAACATGTGAAGCATGTCGAGTAATAGTACATTCCAGATGTTCTTGACGTCTACAAGGATTCAATCAAACATGGAAAGAACGTTTTAGAATTCCAGCACATGCGCCCACAGAATTGAGGTGTTTATAGGGTCTAGTCTTAAACATGTTAGCAAGAGAGTCCAAAGCTAGCAGCATACAGATATGGCTCGTACATTATTTGGAGGAACTGTCTATAAGGAATTTTTAATTGAGACATTGAAATATCTATAATCCAAAATACTGAAATATCCCTTGTGGGATACCACTCAAAAACACACAAATTATAGATAAATTGCAGCAAATAGAAAATCTGATTTTTGCCGTAAATACTCAGCTAGGGCAGCGAACTGATTTTATTTATTTTTCTCAAAATATTTGCCCAAAACACATGAAAATTTGCAAGAAGCTTGCTATGATAATAAAGAACCCTAGAACAATATTTTTGGAATTTTTCAAATCATATATGACTGCCAGAAAAATTACAGAAAACCCTAGACAGCTAGAAAACCTTAAAAATCCATATCTTCTCAAATACATATGATAAAATTCTGAAATTTTGGAAATAACATCTATTAATAATATGAATGAAAACCCAATCGCCAGTCCTCAAAAAAGCACTCAAAAACCCTCCAAAAGCACTGTAAAATCCCAAAATGGGTCGCTCCACCTGGAAAGAGACCACAAACCCTCCAAAATTCCTCCAGAAGTGGCGCCAAACCTGCTCTAATCGCTGCAATAAAACAGATTCGGAAACCCTTGATTTTTCTCCACCAAAAAACCCAAAATTCCACCAAAACCCTTCTCTGAAAACTCTGAAATTGATCTCTGAAAATCAACCTGAATTAGTTCCAAATTGACAAGCTAGGGTGGATCTTCCACCACCGAAGAATGCCCTGTTAGCTAGGAATGGATCTCTCACCACCGAAGCTAGGTTTCTGTGGGATCTTACTCCACAAGCTAGAAAAAGTAAACAACAGTTGCTCAAAGGAAATCATAAGTGTGTATGCAAGAATGACCTCTCTTTCTCCTCCCAATCTCCTTTTATAATTTCCCCCAAACAACTTGTGGCCCAAGAAACCTAAGTCGACCTTTTCTAGGAAGGACCACCAAATAATAAAGTAACTTAAGTTACTTTTCTTCCCCTAGGCCATAGGGACATAAGTGACCCCAACGAAAGAATATAACATTAAAGTGTTATTAGTCACCCCCTTAATGATAAAACATAACATTTGCCCCCACCAAGCCACTTAACACCCATGCCAATGCAAAAATATAACAAATAAGCAAGGTGGAATACCCAATAGCCTCTAAAGTCTTTAGCCCCTTGGGTATGACCAAGGCTAAGACTAAATATTGGCCCTTAGGCCCTCTGTGAAGGAAAGGGGACATTACAAATACACAATTCCCTCGGCTACACTAAAGGGATCCAAATGTGTCGTCATGCATTGGCACTCTCCTATGATGCGATTGTCAAGAACATGATGAAGTTGATTGGAAATATAGTCTTTTTGCCTTGGGAAACATGCACATGCAATAAAGAGAACTTCTCTCATACTCTCATTTCATACTGTGCCTATGCACATTTTCTCGTAAAGTTTCCATGTTGCATGTATTACATGAAGCGAATGAGAATTGAACATGTCAAAATGGAAAAGAAAAGATTCCAGCCCATACACAAGAGTAAGCACACAAGCTTTACCCCGGTGAAATGCAGGTGTGGGAAAACTCCATTAAATGGGCTACACCTTGAATCCACTTTGAACAAGTAATGCATGGTTACAAGCTCAAAAGGTATGGCATACAACCAAACACCTATCTCCTTTAACTGCATTGACAAGACATAATAACACAATAAGAAAGGGCAGAGGTGAGTCAAATTACACTCTCTAATGTATTCCCCTTCATCCATGCTTTACAAGCTGACCTCAAACTCTAGATTGATTGCTCATCTTCCCCCAAGGCTCTATTTTAACCAATTCATGCTAAAAGTCTCACGGACAAGCTTCAATCAGCATAGAAACCCAATAGACAGCATCCAAACCGATCTAAATTCCATGTTGGGCAATGAGCTTTAGCTTATGTCTTATTTAGGAGGAGTTCAGTCATGAACAAATTTGTAGATGACAACTTCATTCATGCCCGAACTTGTTTTTGTTTGTTTGTTCTAGGGACAGATTCAGTCATGGATGATAGAGTTTTAGCTTACGTCTTATTTAGGATGAATTCAGTCATGAACAAACTTGCAGATGACAACTTCATTCATGCCCAAACTCATTTTCGTTTGTCTGTTCTAGGGACATGCATTCATGGATGAGCCTATTTTGAATTCACTAAAACAAATTTGGTCCCACACGACCCATCTCTCGGACTTACTATAGCATAACAGAACCTCTGGAATGTTTTGTTACACCTCCCTAAATATTTTATAAACCTTTACGAGTGTTTTAAACACCTGTAAAATTCTGCTTAGTCTGGAAAGATAGAGACGGATTACATAGGAAAATAATGCTCTAATGCTAAGCTGCACAAAAATGAAAATAGATTGGAAATGTGGAAATGGCAATTTTCCAAAACCACTTGGAAACAAAAATGGCACAGAAACTTACATACAATAGCTTATGTTTTATTTAGGAGTTTAGTTATGAACAAACTTGTAAATGACAACTTCATTCATTCTTGAACTCATTTTTGTTTATGCCTGTTCTAGGGATAGATTCAGTCGTGAATAAGTGAAATATCCCAACCAATTCCAACTACAAATTTTATTTTTTTTTGAGTTTTTAGTGCATTGACATTTCACAAACACTTGTCATGTCGTCTCAATTTCTGATATTTTTGTTGTTTCTCTTTAATTGAAAGAACACGGTCAATAGAAAGTCCCACAAATGATTGCAGACAAACATAACTCCGACAATGCATAAACAATACAAGTCTGATTGGAAATGTAAGGATTTATTTATTTATTTATGGATTCCAAATACAATGAAATTCATCTCTAAATTGCATACCCGAAAGTCCAGCTTTGTGTGATAAAATGAATGGATATCAATGGTACTGAAATGATCAGAACTCTCACATGCGAAGGAGCCAATAGTGGCTGCACCTGTTACACAACTGCTGCTAACACCCTCTCACTCCTCTAACTGTTGCGCTCTCCAAATGGGAAAGATGACGCCCCAATGATGGTAATAATATTCCTCTATGAGTAAACTAATAAACACACGCTGCGATTAATCAAAGCAATATCAAAATGATTTGATGTGAAGCACAATGAAGACCCTGTTTGAATCTTCCTCCTTCGAATTGGGTTTCCGTCCAATCCGTAATCTCCAAGGGTTTCCGTCCTTCGAGAGTAATTAGCAAGAGTTGCTCTGAATTTGTTTTTTTGTTCAAAATAATAAGTGTCCCAAAAATGGGCCAAATCCTCCTTTTATAACCTTTTCCGAGAATTTTCATTAAAAGAAAATATAATTAATAAATCACTTTATTAATTAATTACACCTTATAACTCCGGAAAGTGATTTATTTAATTAATTAATCATTCCTGGCGCCCAAGGTCACTGAATTAGCATCTCATCATTTAGAACTTCACATTCTCTTTCCGACGAGCTATAATACTGAGGTGCTCGCCAAGTAATTCGTACAAATATAAGCAACTTGGAGTAAAATAATTAAAATAAGCCATTAATGCTCCCAAAGTGCGGAAATCGTCGAAAGCACCGGAATCGGAAACTGACTGAGCAGAAGCGGTGCCGATGACGAATAATGAGAAATGAAGTCAGTTGGGTGACTTACTATAAATAGATACTCTCTCCAAGAATCTTGGAGAACACACCAGAAGCCGGAAATAACCTCGGAAAGTGCCAAGTGAGTCCTTAAGACCAACTGAACTCATTGCTAACATCAAATAATCCACCAAATCGTCGATAAAACCCTTACCTGCTATGCACATCATCTCCTAAACAACGGGACTAGCTTACGAAGATGACAAATAAGCTACCCACCAAGTGTCCAAGGGTCATGCCGGAAAGAGGGACATTACAGTCCTCCCTTCCCGAGATTGCTTGTCCACAAGCAATATCAGATCTGCATACCAATCAAGTCCCGGATCCCAAATCAACTGAAACCTTTTGAATGGCTTCAAATGCACTGTGCTAAACTGCTCAAAGTCTGCAAAATAGAACTTGTGCAACTTACTCATAAAAAGTGCCACAATCCCCCTCAAGTATGCCCCCAATTTGCCATAATCTTCACCCTGTTCCTGCTGTCCCATGCTGATATGTAGTGAAAAATCCTCATAGATGTCTACATGAGATGATTTTTTGTCCATAACTATCATAGACTTGGCTGTCATTTGATGGGGCAGCGTGTATTTGGCTGCTCTCATGGTGACTTGCTCCCCTTCATGATGGAAACTCAACTCCATAGCTTGCAAATCTTGGGTGACTTTTCCTAGTGAATGTAGCCATTGCATACCAAGCACAACATTGTTATCCTTCAAGTCAATAACATAGAAGTCATCACAAAGTGTATACCCACCAAATAGAATGCTAACTTGGTTTACTTTCTTCTTGCAAGGGATAGTGAGACCTCCTGCTATAGTCACATCAAAGCCTTCAAAATTATAACAATGCAAACCTCTTTTGATCACCAAACCTTCATCCATGAAATTGTGTGTAGATCCACTATCAAGAAGTGCCATGACTTTACACCCGAACATTGTACCTTCAAACATGAATGGATTATACCTTGGTGCTCCTGAAAGATAAGTGAGTCTACCATCATTTTCAATGTTTGGCGCTGGCTGCCCCTGTACATTTTCTGAAGTAGTATCATCATCCCCATCTGAAACAACCTCAATGAGATGTATCTTACCCTTTCCAAGACACCTATGACCCGGTGCCCAAGGATCTTTGCAATGAAAACATAAGTTTTTCCTACGAAGGTCATTCCTCGATTCATGGTCCATCTTTGGTGTAGATTCTACCTTTGAAGAAGTGGGTTGCTCACTTTCATGTTGTTCTGATTTTTCATTCCTGACATTTTTCTTTTGGGACTGAAATGGAGGAGTAGTGTCTAAATCCAATGCTGTCTGAATGGCCTCATGCAAAGTTCCAGGCTTAAGAGCCTTGACAAAACCCCTCAATCTATCCTGTAATCCCTCTATAAAGAGCATCACCACACGCCTTTCCGGCATCTCTGGAACCATCACTGCTATACGCTGAAATTCGTTGATGTATGAATCAACGTGTCCACTCTGTCGGAGCTGTGCCAAGTCCCTGTAATAAAGCTCCACATCCTTGCGATCAAATCTCGCAATCAACCTCTCGCTGAAATCCCTGTAAGACTGTAGAAGCTCATGACCCTGTGTAACTAAACCATGGTGCCACCAATCATAAGCCACCCCCTCAAGGTGTAACGTGGCGAACTGTATAGCCTCCTGTTCCCTCATGGGTTTGAGGGTAAGATAGGTGTCGAGCTTGTGAATCCAAGCCCTGGCACTAATCTTTCCGCTACCATCAAAAGTGGAGAGGGTTACCTTATTGGTAACATGCTGCAAATCCCTGTTCTGCTACGCTCTAGGCCTCCTGTCCTGTCCAGCCCTCATGCTATCTCTCCTCTGAGCACAATACTGTGGGAGGGGGAATACATCCCTCACATGTTGCGGCAAACTCCTCCACTCATCACTTGATTGCCATAATAGTATCCGGAAAAGCTACTTCTTCCGGTCGCACCTCAAACTCTGGTGGGTCATCTCTAGGCAAGAAGTTAGGCTGCATAGGCCTATCTGCAGTCCGCGTAGCCCTCCTATCATCTGTATGAGTGTGCCTACGCTCACGGCGTGGCGATCCCCTAACACTCCCAAGCTTTGAAGGTGATCTGACTGGGATCCCTGTGACCACTGGCAACTGATATTGATCTATCCCTCCTGCCGTGTCTGTCATGCGGCCTATCAAGCGCCAACCTGTCCAAGGCGGAGCCCATGCGCTCCATAGTCTGTAACAACTGCCTCTGAGTGGCTGCCATATCCCGAATGAAATCCCTATCCGGATCTGCATGCTCCTCTCGAGGAGGACTCTCTGGTCTATCACCCAAATATTCCATTCTGTCACCTCCGGCAATACCTGCTTCGAGTCTTGCCCGTCTGCGGGTGTAGTATCTGTGTGGACCGTCCTCTCTATGCTGCATTCAAGGCTGATTTTTTTTTATGACTATTAACTGCTTCCTTCCCACACAGGCTGGGAGGATACACTGCTCTGATACCACTGAAATATCCCAACCAATTCCAACTCCAATTTTTTTTTTTTTTTGAGTTTTTAGTGCATTGACATTTCGTCAAACACTTGTCATGTCGTCTCAATTTCTGATATTTTTGTTGTTTCTCTTTAATTGAAAGAGCACAACGATAGAAAGTCCCACAAATGATTGCGAACAAACATAACTCCCCTGATGCATAAACAATACAAGTCGATTGGAAATGAAAGGATTTATTTATTTATTTATGGATTCCAATACAATGAAATTCATCTCTAAATTGCATACCGAAAGTCCAGCTTTGTGTGATAAAATGAATGGATATCAATGGTACTGAAATGATCAGAACTCTCACATGCGAAGGAGCCAATAGTGGCTGCACCTGTTACACAACTGCTGCTAACACCCCTCTCACTCCTCTAACTATTGCGCTCTCCAAATGGGAAAGATGGCGCCCCAATGATGGTAATAATATTCCTCTATGAGTAAACTAATAAACACACGCTGCAATTAACTGTAAAGCAATATCAAAATGATTTGATGTGAAGCACAATGAAGACCCTGTTTGAATCTTCCTCCTTCGAATTGGGTTTCCGTCCAATCCGTAATCTCCAAGGGTTTCCGTCCTTCGAGAGTAATTAGCAAGAGTTGCTCTGAATTTGTTTTTTGTTCAAAATAATAAGTGTCCCCAGCAAATGGGCCAAATCCTCCTTTTATAACCTTTTCCGAGAATTTTCATTAAAAGAAAACATAATTAATAAATCACTTTATTAATTAATTACACCTTATAACTCCGGAAAGTGATTTATTTAATTAATTAATCATTCATGGCACCCAAGGTCACTGAATTAGCATCTCATCATTTAGAACTTCACATTCTCTTTCTAACGAGCTATAATACTGAGGTGCTCGCCAAGTAATTCGTACAAATATAAGCAACCTGAGTAAAATAATTAAAATAAGCCATTAATGCTCCCAAAGTGCGAAAATCGTCGGAAAGCACCTAATCGGAAATCGGTAGCGAAGCGGTGCGATGACGAATAATGAGAAATGAAGTCAGTTGGGTGACTTACTATAAATGGAAACTCTCTCCAAGAATCTTGGAGAACACACCAGAAGCCGGAAATAACCTCAGAAAGTGCCAAGTGAGTCCTTAAGACCAACTGAACTCATTGCTAACATCAAATAATCCACCAAATCGTCGATAAAACCCTTACCTGTTATGCACATCATCTCCTAAACAACGGGACTAGCTTACGAAGATGACAAATAAGCTAAGCCACCAAGTGTCCAAGGGTCATGCCGGAAGAGGGACATTACAATAAGGGTATTGCAAATTCACTAAAACAGGTTTGTTCAAACACACCCATCTCTCGGGACTTACTTATAGAATGGCATAGCGCAGAACCTCCGTAAAGTTTACCAAACCTTTACGCAATGTTTTAAACATTTACAATTCTGCCTTAGTCCGACAAGACATACGAGACAAAATGGATTGCACAAGAAAATAATTTTTAATGCTAAGTTGCACGAAAAGAAAACGGATCAGAAATGTGGAAACACAGATTTTCAAAAACACATGGAAATGAAATGGCATGAAACATTCATACAACAAATTATAAAAAAATATAAAATATGTAAACTCATTTTTAGTTCATAAAAGCTAAAAACACTTGAAAAATATAGTATCCACTAAATGTCAAAACATCCAAAATGCTTTTGTATTGTGTTTGACTATAGTTAAGGGGTGGGGTAAGGTTAGTATTATGCTTTTTTGTTCTTTATGCTTGTTTTAGTAAGTTTTTTTTGTGGAAAAAATGTTCCCGGAAATGCCCATGAAACATGTTGAAAACAACACATAAAAAAAGCGAGTGTCGTTTCCAAAGTAGATGCCCGGGTGTTCCAGACATTTCGAGCGCATTTCGACTCAAAGATTCGTATCGAAACATTTCACAAGCAAACCAGGGGAGTCCTAGGCGTTTCTGCATTCCGGCTCTAATTTGTTACACAAGCCTTTGAGAGCCTTTTATGACATGTACGATACGTGTAAAGTGAATTACATAACAAATCAATCCAGTTGAGATCAAAGGTAAACCATTCTTATTGCCGCTCAAAAATAAAAAGATGTATGGCGGTAGACTCATCTCAAAGGATAGATATTCATTTCAATATTGTGTTACAGTGCACGCACTTTAGGGGGCGATCAGAGTAGGGTAGATATCCGATACCATGCGGATCCGTTTAACCGTGGATTGGCATAGGTTATGGCGAGCAGAGACACGATACGTCTCAGGTTTTCCTTACGTTACCCAATGTGTACCCGGCCCAAAAACGTCATTTTCGTTTTTGGTCAAAAAGGATTTTTAAGAATATTTTAAAAGCATTTTAAACCCTAAAGACAGTCTCAAACTCTTTTTAAACAACACCGACAACACATTTACCTCTTATTGAATACTTCCTCTCATTGCACATTTGTTCTCTCACCTTCATGTTTTCAATTGCTTAGGGCCTAAGTAGCCGATATGTTTTGGATACGGGAGCAGGTACGGAGTATCCGATATGCGGAAACGGCAAAAAAAAATTGGCCCCAGATATGGCGTTGGATACGGCAATACAAAAAATATATAAAAATTAAAAATATATAAATTTCAGCCTTCTAAATAGAAATTAAGGTATTAACCACGTATTATGCATATGAAAGACAAGATAAAAGACAAGTTATAAGCTAAATAAGTGAATAACCACAACAAACAAGCTAGGATATCGATAAAACTTAGAAACTTAAAAGCTTAAAAGTTAAATTAAAATACTTAAATCGAACACAATGTGAATGTCATGATATATTAAATTCAATCTATTACAATTTACACCAAATCAGTCATGATCAAAGTTCAAAACTTCAAACTATCTTTCAATATTCATCATATTCCTCTTCATCAAGAGTATCAACATAAGTTGCATCATCATCATCATTACGTGGTTCATTAGAACCACTCCCACTAGGGCCACCGCGCGATTAAGCCCTCTTGTGCATGTAGGTCTCGCGGTGCGACAAAACTATCCTCATCATCTAGTGCTCCATGGTGGGAAATGGAAGCATCCAAATCAACTATCTTTGGATCAATATCCCAATGTTTTGTTGACCCTTCCTTGTACTCCGGTTGCTTGTGGGATAAAAGGTGCAAGTTGGAATGTATGTATACCAAATATTCAGCCTTTTTAGCCCCCAACTTGTTGCGCTTCTGTGAGTGGATGAAGCTATATGTACTCCAGTTGTGCTCAGAGGAAGATGAACTTGCAACCTATTGAGGCAACACAAAGTCAATGCAAAGTTCAAACTTAAACACTCAAACTTAAATTTTAAAAAACTAAAAGTTATAACAAAAAAAGGAAAGAGAATAAAAAAATTAAAAACTTACCTGTGTCAAGACCTTGATTGCAAGAGGCCACTGAAGTAAACAGATGCATGACCATGGAGGTACCACCACATATGAGCATCCATCTCGTATTTGCTCAGAAGAGCGAGAAGGCTATGACTTGCTTCAGCTATGAAATTGTCAAACTCTATCATAACCATGTCTTGGGCTTCAGGATCAGGGAAGAGCCTAGTCAATGCCACCATATATCCCTCACTGACTTCTACATCCCTGTATGGTGTTACCCTTTACGCAAGGAAAGGATCTTCGTGTTGTAGAATCTAGGAGTCAATGCAAAACAAGTAGATGTAGCGGGTGGTCATTTTGTTCCACCGCTCAATGCGGATTGATTGCACTTGTTTGAAAAATGTTTCCTCACGATCTTGTTCTTTTGCATTTATGACTGCTTTTATCTTCTCAATCATTGAGTCGATACCATCATATATCTCTCCTAGACATGGTTGATCCATGTCAGTAAAACGGATCATGCTCATAATGGGCTCAATAAAACTCAACAGATATTCTACTCGATCCCACCAAGTGTCATCTAAGATCATGCTCTTCACTTTTTGAGCTCGTTCAGTGTTTGATTGCCTCCATACAGACCAAAGGTTGGAGGTTACCATCCTCATGAGTGCCTCTCGCACCTTCACAAGTCGTCTCAAGACGATTGTGTGTGATGCAAACCGAGTCTCAACAACCTAATATAATAAGAATGAGAAACAAAAATTAAAAAGAAAATTGAAAACTTTTGAATACTAATTATACTATATTTTAAAAATTAAAAAACTTATATTTAAATTTTAAATTAAAGAAAAAAGAAAGGTAGTTTTCCTTACCTTGATGTAGCTCCAACTACGAGAATGATCTAAAAATACCCTATGATTTGGTGATGGTTGGTGACAAACATTTGGATCTCTTCAGCCTCTGCATACACTTGCTGGAACCACTCTATTTTGTCGGTCATCTTCTTTAGCATTAAATTTAGTAAATGCACGGCACATGGTGTCCAAAAAATATGCCCATACCTTACCTCAACTAACATCCCCGCAGCATTGCAATTTTTAGTGTTGTCCGTTATGACTTGGACAACATTTTGAGGCCCCACCGCCTCAATGAATTCGAAGAGGATGTTGGCAATGAATTGGGCATCCTTAACTTGCCCCTCACAATCAACCGCTCTAAAAACATTGCCCCTTTAGGGCATACTGCAATCACATTAATTAAAGGGTGGTTTCTTGCATCTTTCCATCCATCAGAAACGATGGACACACATGTTTTGGCCCATGAGTCCCTAATTGGTTGCAAGGAGGTTTCCACATATTTTTTTTGTTTATCCAATAGGGTGGTGCGGATCTTCTCATAGCCTGGTGATTTATACCCTTTTGGGGCCTCATTGATGGCTTTCACCATCTCATGCCAATAAGGTGACCTCACAACATTAAATGAAAGCCCATTAGCATATACACACCTTGCAATGTGTTCATCTGCAATTTCCCTGCTCTCATTCTGAAAGGCCTTTTCCAATGGCCCTTTTGTCTTACTTTTCTTTCGTGAAAGGGAAGCATCCTCATCATCCGTGGAGGTAGGAGCCACAAATGGATGTGGCATGGCCACAATTGGGGATCCACTAGGTGATGGGGCAACAGGAGGCCTCACTGATCGAGATGAACTTCCTCTTTTGGCCAATGGATGACCCACTCTCATAGCCACATTGCCTTTGTATCTTCTTACTCTTTGATATATGCCAAAACTTTTGCTTTTGACACTTGCCAATGGATGACCCACTCTCATAGCCACATTGCCTTTGTATCTTCTTACTCTTTGATATATGCCAAAACTTTTGCTTTTGACACCCCAACATTATTCTTCCCCTTGCATACTCTTATACCGTTACTGTTATCCCACACAAGTGGCTTTTCACCCGATTGTAAGAGCCTTTGAATATTGATTCACAATCATTGCATTTCCAAACAAAACAACCACCACCTGGAAGTTGTTCAAGTATTGTTACATGCCTCCATAATGGCGAATTTGGGTCAAATTCCTTGACCAAAGATTGCCCAGAAGAAGCAGAACTTGTTGCCATTGTAGAAGTACCTACAAGGTTCAAAACAAACAAAATAAGCAAAGAAAACAATGGCATGTATTGAAAATTTAAAAAATTAAATAGAAAGAGCAAAAAAATGATGAACATAAGCAAAAAAATGAAATGTGTGAAAGATTAAATAACCAAAAAAAAAAAGAAAACAAACTTAGAAATTAAAAAAAAAAAAACTTACCTTCACTTAGTAAACCACAAATCCTTCACAAGTCTTCCTCCTTTGCAGCTCCTCACACTCCTACAAGCTTAGCAATAGCTCCTCAAACCCTAGACAAGCACAATGCAATTTTGGAGAGCCAAAGGTAAGTTTCTTTGCTTTATGTTTTGTTTTTGTGTTGTTCTTTTGTTTTATTGTTTAGAGTTAGCTTTTAACGTTTTGATTAGAAGAATATTTTATTTTTTAATGTTATGGGGCTTTCAAAACATGAAAACAAAAAGAAACCGTATTTAGCCAGCGATACGGCTTGGGAGTGGCCAGTTACATCGTCTACCTTGTGGATACAATCGTACTCGAGCATATCCACATGGTACCTGACGACTACTGACGCTCTCCCACGCCGCATTCGTCGTTGTTTCCATATCGGAAACACTCTGTACCTGCTCCACGGGGCCTAGGGCCCACGTATCGGTATCCTAGCTTAGGGCTGAAATTCTATCCTTTTGCTAATCCTACACCACTATGACTCGCCAGGAGTTTAAGTAGCCTGCAACAAAGAGGAGTTTAATGGGCCATGTGATGTGTTCATGAAGATATTGACGAGCAATATGACTATGAATATAATGAATATGCTGATTTACCTTGATTTTTGTGTATACATTGTAACATTTGCACAATGTACTTGATCTAAGTTCAACCAATGAATATCATGACATTTTCCATTGAACTATTAATACATTTTTGGTTATTACCTTATTTTTATTTAACTTATTTTGTTTACTCTATGCATATTATATGGTTAATTTTGCTTATTTGGCTATATTTTTTAATATTTTATATTTTTTGTATGGATGTACCCAAAGCCAAACCTAGGTCCCAAAAAAAAAAACAGCATACCAATACCTATATCGACTACCCAATTTCAATATAATTATCACTACATGAATTAATTTTAGATTCGAATAAGCTAGCTAGTCAAATTGTATTTTGCCACCTAGTTTTCCTAAACCTACTAATAACATGGTATCCATATCAGGAACATCTAAATTGTTGGAAAAATATATCAATACTTGTAAACAAGTTTGATTTTTATGTCATGCATAAATAAAATGTTGTGAAAATAACTCACCAACTTTTCGACCCCTGCGAGGAGGCCCAAGAACGTCCGAAGGATTTATCTGCAAAAACAAAATTAATTCAATGATCATAAGACCCCTTCTGTTTTAGAAAATACAATAAAGGATATGTTTCAATTATATTACATTTAGGATAAAAGAAACAGCATGAAACTTAATGATTATTGTGAGATTTGCACAGACTAATCATACAAATCATTACTAGAACCTAATGTCCTACCTACTTCACGTGCTATCCTATTTTGTGTAATTCCTTAATTTATTCTCAAGGGTTTTCCAACAAAAATAAACTTTTTAGCAATTTGAACTATAAAATTGTGGGGAGCTCTTGTAAGGTTTGGACCAGTACCACCGAGGCCTTGAGTATTTTCCCAATCTTGCATGTAAATGTAATTTTAGGTCTTTTCTTAAGTGTATCATATGTACGCAAGCAATTATAACTAGACCCTTCCCTCTTGAAGGCAGGTATTATACCTGCAACTTCTAAGGAGTTTAATGGGGTCCAAAATGGCTAAGAGATTAACTCTAAAGGTCTTTAACAAGGTAATGAAAACTCTCCCATCCCCTTGATGTTTTGTTAAGCTTGACGAATATGTTTTCTTTTGTCAACAATAAGATTATTTGGTAAAATACTTCGTTGGTTATATCCCCTATGGGTCTCAAAAAGGAATAGCTATAGTGTCGAACACCAAAGTTTCTATTCTATTAGTCTTCTATGGCCAAAGATTTGTTAAGCTTGAAGAACATGTTTGTCTTGTGCACAATAAAATTATTTGGTGACCGTGAAATACTTTTTTGGTTGCATTCCCCTTGGGACCTAGATAAGGGATAGCTATAGTATCCATTCTGCTAGTCTTCCAAGATCTTCAGCTTTATTCAAAGTGAATGAATCATGGTCATCAGCTTTCTAACAATAGTTGGTTTCTCCCACTGCGTAGGGAATTTCTTCACTGATAAAGTTGTAGAGCTCCACTGCCCAAACTAGGTGCAATTAATACTCGACTTGAAGACACGCCTTTGATTCAGCCAACCCAGTATATTAATCTAGCAACACATTGTTTTGTTGTCAAAGTCCTGACCACAAGATTTCAGATAGTCTTTTGGTTAAAGATCATATGACCCTCACAAGCTATGTTGACTTCAGCTAGTAGAGAAAGTGAGAAGCTAAGGAAAGACAGAATATGGTTATTCATTAAAATGATACAACTCAGAAAAGCTTCCAACCTCTAGGCTACTTGACTTTGGCTCCACAAGAAAGCAAGCCCCGGATATCAAGTCATCAATGTAGACAATTATGCATGCTCAGCACCATGCTCCTAAGGGGAATTTCAATAGACAGCTTTAAATTGTCTACCCCTACCAAAATCAGAAGAACCAGTGCAGTAGGAGGAAGAAAAACCAAACAAAAGACAATTAAATCAGAGTGACTTCTAAAGAGAAACAAAACGTGTTAGTAGCATTGAGGGATCTGAAGAAATGTATTTGGATAGTACCACATGCATATGATACATGAAAGCCATGTCATGGAATGCTAGATGTCTAACTGACTCTTGTAAAATGAATGTGGTTATGAAAGCTTCCAAGTTTTAATTGGTTTAGATATTTTATGCATACAGAAAACTAAAATTGCCAGGCTTACATTGCATTTGGACGCATGCCAAGGTCTTTTCTCCATTCTTGAGATAGAAAAAGGGAGTGTGGAATATTGGTCTGTCCCAAGCTCACTGAGTCCACTGTCAGTTGACGCTCAAACCCCAATCAATATCTAAGTTTGAACAATGATTAACGTAGATGGGTCAATGCTTGGTGAAGATAATGTCACAGTCAAGTATGTTGATGTTAGCAATATGATTTTCCATAGAAACACATTTTTGTCCTTAGAATATTCACAGGTCAAATGACAAATAAATTTGACTGGAATGGGTGCTACTGAAGGTCATCTTTATTATTATTTTACACGTAATAAAAAATTGAGGTTAGGGTGGCATTGGTCAGCCAAGTCAACTTTAACACCATAATTAATGACGTAATAAATGTTAGCCCTGTTAGAAGAGAGAAAATTGGCTCACTTCTATTTTGAAATAAAGAAATTTACAACAATTACAATGATGATGTCAAATGAGATCAAAAACATGTAATGACAGCCCTTTTAGGCATTGTTTGTACTTTGTGTCATGTCTCTTATCTAAGTTTTTATCAAGAAGCTCAACATAGTGAATTATCTCTTTTAAAGTGCATGCCTACTAGAGGCTAAAACATTGCATTTGGATTGGGCAATATTTTTTCTTGGATGTGTTTGTGTGGGTGAGTTACATAGATGGTAGTGGTGAGACATATTCCCCACCCCTAAGACACGTGTCAAAGATGAAAACATGCTTAGAAAATGATAAACATGGAGGAGAATGTCTCTAGGCATCAGAAGAAATCTCTTGTTGTTAATGCTATAATCACTTAAAACTAAAAATACCTAAATGACTTTGGGGGGTCCACAACTCCTAACACTCACTCCTTAATTTCACTTTAATTCGCAGTCTGAAGATGAAGGAAACATCTAATGATCGAGCATTTCTATTCATACTGAGGAGGATGAGTCTAGAATCAACATTGGTTCCGGGTATGAAAGAATCACACCTGAAGGATTCTTCTTTATATCCAGTGTTGGCCTAAATAATGGAAGATGGAACAAGCTAAACAAGCCTCTCCACATGGTTTCCTATGCTCTGAACCTGAAGTAGTACAAGATTGAAGTGACCAAGAAGAGCCCTCTATCCAAACACAATGTGGTAATGAAGGTATACATTGTTACTGTGAAGAGGATTTATGGCACTAGGGAGGAATCATTTGTTATCACAACCCATCTGCATAGTTATCACGTACACAGTACGTATGGTAGAAACAAAATCTTTGCATGGTAAGCATCCTCATAGAACCCAATCTATGTTGCCAAGATACGAGTACGGGTTTGGGTTCGGTCACGGGTTCAATACGCGGATACGTCGATTTTAAAAACCCTTGGGTACAATACATCTTGGATATGTCCGTACATATATATTAAAATATATATATATATATATATATACTCATTTTTAGTCCATAAGAAATACTACACTTGAAAAATATAGTAGGATCAATGTTCAAAACATTCAATATACTTAAGATTTTACATTTGCATTGATCATGTGGCTGCCATACATATGATATACGAATATCATGTCAACATGAATACAAACAAAACTTGAAAAATATAGTAGGATCAATGTTCAAAACATTCAATATACTTAAGATTTTACATTTCATTGATAATGTGGCAACCATACATATGGTATACGAATATCATGCCAACATGAATACCAACAAATCTAGAATATATCATCTAGATTTTCCTCAAAATCAAATTCTTGCATGCCACTCGTGCTAGCTCCACTCTCAGTAGCCTTTTTATAGCTTTTTGAGGAGTTTCGGGTTTATTATTTTATTAATTTATAGATTAAGGTTCATTTTTTGGTCATTGACCAAGTCAAAATTTAAAAAAAAAAATTAGAGCCCCTTCACCGCCCAACCCTGCAGGTACGTCCGGGTGCGTCTCAGGTATGTCTCGGAGTACGTTCACAACATACCCGGATGTATCCGGGGCGTATCAGAACCATACCCGTACATATCTGTACCGGTACGTATCCAGGAGGTACGGGAAGGGGGGGCAGTAAACCCATGCATCACAGAACCCAATAGATTCATGGCCGACATGAATTTGAATTGCAAATATTTTTTTACTGTTAGTTTGTGGCCAGGAGTGCTTAATAATCTGATTCATTCATTGTCTCGGATACGTTCACAACATACCCGGATGTATCCGGGACGTATCAGAACCATACCCGGTACATATCTGTACTGGGTACGTATCCAGGAGGTACAAGAAGGGGGCAGTGAACCCATGCATCACAGAACCGAATAGATTCATGGCCGACATGAATTTGAATTGCAAATATTTCTCTTACTGTTAGTTTGTGGCCAGGAGTGCTTAATAATCTGATTCATTCATTGAGCAGGAACCATGTCTAGGCATAGAGCAAGAGAAAGCAATAACCAAATGGGCTCAATGATTTACTCAAGCTTGCTAATTTAGAATTTCTACTCACTTTCATGGTATTATCTCCCCAGTCTAAAAGTTACTGTAGATTTGCTAAAATATTCAGATTTCGATAGGAATATAATAATGAGTTACAAGTGGTGTATGCAAGTAATGCATTTAGATTCACCAAATCCATGATAAAGATATTCAATTTAGCATAACTTCAAGCTAGGTCAACAGTACAAAAAACCTCAATCACACACAACTTTCTCATTACAAGAAGTATTAAAGATGCTGATAAAAGAAATTTAAAATCTTAATTTTGAAGAATGACAGTTGACTGTTGCTTGTGCCCCATGCAGGTCAGACTAGGTTCAAATTCAAAAAAATGTTCATTATAAACTGAACCATACCTCTAATGGTCGTCTGTACAGCATTCCTAGCACTGAATCTGTCATTGCAGGCACTCTATAGATCCTCGTTGGGTTCCTTGGACTCCCAAGGGATTTCACTGGCCTCCTAGTAAGTTAGTCTGGTTAATAGACTAATTAATCTTCAAGTAGTTCACTTACATTCCAATAGTCCTTTGCTGCCTTAGCCTTAGCAATAATCAAGCGTGGTGAATGGAAAAGCAAAGTCAGTTTTGATCTAAGTTGCCAATAAGCTTCGGATATGCCTATGGATACGAAGAATCCAATACGCAGAAAGCAATTTTTTCGGTTCCAGATATGGCTTTGGATCCGGCCGTACAATAAATATACAAAAATAAAAATTAACATATATAAATTCTAGCCTAACAAATAGAAACTAAATACATATTATGCATATAATATAACAAAATAAGATAAATAACCACAAAACACTACATATAATTTGTATAATGCCAACCAATGCTGAACAAGTCACAAATGTCATGATAAGTATTATATTTTTATATTACATCAAAATTAGTATTAAATATTCATCATATTGCTATTCATCGAGAACAACAACATCAACATCATGATGTGGTTCATTAGAACCTCATGGACTCAAAGCACTACCACTGGCACCCCCTTAAGAATATGGCCTATAAGTTCTTCAAAAAAATCAATTTCAGGTTTATTAGTTTAATCAAACTACAGACTTTAAATGGTGTCTTTCAGAAATACAGGGCTGTCTCGGATTTTTCACACAATGATTCAAAGTATTCCGCCAATAAAATACATGCATTCCAGATCTGTTCAGAATTCTATGCAGTCCAGATAACTTTGTTCGCAATATTCATGGAAAAATTACTTTCCTGACTCTGCTCTTTGTAACCACTGATCTGAGTTTGTACACACATACTCATATGCTTTGCACTGCCAACATACAATCTGGGCAGACCTCTGTATTGTGATACACATGAAGTAGCTCTGTTTAAAAGAAAATAAAAAACAAGACAGAAACTTATCTAAGTACATTCAAGCTAATATTGTTGAAACAATGAAAAAGCGAATGAATAAAAAATAAAATATTTTTAGCTTGGATACGGCCCTATTATGGCTCGGGTATGGCGTTTGGAGTCCGGATACACCTGGATACGTCTGCAAATTTATTCGGGCATATCCGGGCTGCCAACACCATACCCAGATCCCGAGCCATATCCAAAGGCATATCTGTATAAGATACATACCCTCCCCATATCCGGGACATGCAGGGAGTGTATTGGTATCTTAGGCTTTGATGCATGAATCACGAATAAGGAATGTTTCCTTGTGTCAAGTGTCGCGAGGGAAAAATAGTGGGCCTTGGCCCGTGCTGGTGACATTGGTTCTCCTCAACTGCTGGAGGCCCACAAAGATACCATGGCATTGCAAAAGTGTGATGGTAAATTCCCCTATCGAGTATTGGTATGTGAGCCTTGCTTGCATGTCTCCCTCCATTTATGCATGTGATGGTTTACTAATGCATGTAACCCTCCTACATCTCTACCCAATTCTGAGGGTAGTTTTCTTTCCACATAGAAGAATAAGGAACTTGGGTAATCGGAATGTAGGGAAGAAAACTTATAACTTGTAGGTATGGTACCAACTCTTAGTAACAGAAAAAAAATGCTGAGGCACTATTTAATGCCAGTGAGTCCCTATTGGTGCAATGCGGGCATGGAGCTCCCTCATGGAACTGACTATGTCATTCCAGTTTACATATAGTGTTTGGGTATTTCAAAACAACATTTCCTGATGGAATAGATTCAGAAGACCATTTCATAATACCACTTGATCATTGCATTACATTTTTGCTTAAACAGGTTTGCACCAACATAGGTCTCATATACAAAAACCTATTAAACCAAGTATCTTGTGTTTACCTCTTACAAGTTCCGGGTGAAGTGTACACATAAAATTCTCGACGCCTGCAACATCACATGTAAATTGGGTGGATGATGTGGTCGAAGATGGAGGAAATGATAATGAATGTGTTGATATATCATTGGAAAAAGAAAATATCGTGTGAATTATCACAGATTAATTAAAAAAGTTAAATGGTTAAGCTGTATCTTTGTATTCCGCAAGAGATGTAAGAAGCCAGTGTTTTAGCGCTCGGTTCGTGCATCAAAAATATACTTGATTTCTAGAATGTCATAAGCTTTGTCTTACACCTTCTATATTTGTATTTTCCTTATATTGTTTTCAATTCCCAGATTGAATTTGAACATATAAATCTGAATACATCATATAATCTATAAGTAGGAACTACAAAGAATTCATTATTAACCTTTTTCCCATTTACAGAAACAGATTGACCCTCTTGGAGTAATGCGCGCTTTTCACCTGGTTCTATGCCAAGCTGCTCAGCACATTCCACCATGAATCTGTTCAGCTGAACACAATGTTTACTTATCAAAGAGCAAAGGACTGTTGATGCACTTTTTAACGTCTGCCTACCTCTATAACAAATGACAACTGCTCAAAAGAATAAACAATAGGAGGGTGCACAAAACCTTCCGATACAGGTATGCTCTTCCAAAACATAACCCCAGCATGGTATACTATGTTTTACAGGACCAGCTTGCACTCTATATTTGTCATCTGAAAACCTGGACACCATGAATAAACCAGCAATCACTGAACTATTAACCAGAGAAAAAGATGACATAGAAAATGGACATAAATATTGAAAGTAATATTTCTCAAAAAGAAGCTCTCTACCTCATCCTTCAACAATTCACCAAACAACATAAATTGTCATGACGAGGTAATTAACTGGAACTAAACTCAAATTACTTGTAGCTTCCAAGTGCATGGGGCTTTCAGCGTGATTTCCAGCCTCTCAGGCAACAGTTGGACATTGACAGCATTCTACTATTTAGGCATGCTTTATAGTTTACATTACTGAGAGGCCATTTTTGCTTACTTCAAACTCACATTAATCAATCTAACATAGCCATGGCTATCTTGGATTCATTATAACCCTTTATATTTGTCACTGAAAGCACATTTAGTGAGCTATAACTCACAATAAGGTAACAATGTGAATATAAGGGGCATGGTGAAGTCCGAATATGTAAAAAGAAGAATTTTATAAAACAAAGAAACTAATTATGGAAAAGCATAAATGTGCTAGGTAAAAACAAACCACAACTTTAACATAAATTGCTACGCCAGTTTCCTCAAATATTAACACAAGTCTGACAATATTCTTAAGTCCAAACATAAAAACTAGGAATAACAGGGGTAATGCTTTCTTACAGGTCTGTTAAGGGTTGTATACTTATAGCAGCACTCTAACTAAAATTAAAATTTCATATTAAAAGCATACACAAATTATGCCTTCACAATGTTTCAAATAAATGTTCAAGAAATGATGACAATGTTTCAAATAATTCCACCCAAAACTGTTTAGTTTGCTTCGTTCTTGAGAATCAATGAAAATTCCATAGCTTCTAAACGTTAATCAATGTTCATATATTGATAGAAAAAACTTGCCAATAGTAAAATGAGCCAAAATATAACTCATAAAAGATTCATTTCCTGTCACAATAACTTATCATATTGTTACAGACTGCATTCCATGTACCTGCATAGCCACATAAGGGATAAAATGTCACTGGCTACACAAGTATGGAGTATGACTATCAGCAAACATATCATAGATAGGTGTCCCTTGCCATTCATCGTCCCTCTCCCCTTGGGACTCAAGCTCAACTAATGTAGGATTCCTATCAAATGTTTCATATACTATCATGCTTCATTGTGTAAGAAGAAGAATGTATAATCATCTCCAATCTCAGGGGTACAAAATATTCCGACTGTATAAGAACCCAAAAACATTTGTGCCAACTAGTAAAGAAGCTGAGCATCTAGCCTCAATATGTATGTATACAAGGTTTTCTATGGAGAATCTCAACAAAAGGAGATCATGTAACCGAGAAGGAATTCAATAATGGTCAAGGTCGGCTAGTAGAGATGTCTACCACAAATTAGCAGGTATAACATCTCCTAGGAAAGATTTCCATTATAGGGGATCTTCTGACAAAAATATCGAGCCATCTAATAGACAAATTCAGCATCTAACATAAATGACTAAGCAAAACATCTACACCAGAGGAACACAACAGAAGGCCTTTCAACCACAAACTAACTCAATGATGGCAGGTCAACTAGCAGAGGAATTAAACATCTATACTAGACTAATAGGTGATATCTCCAATGGAGGATCACCGTGATACGAGATCTTCTAATAACAATGGTTAGGTTGACTATCAAGAACTGAATTTCTAACCAAAGTGAATAGACAGAACATCTCCTACATAGGCTATCATCGATAGATCTAATCCCAAAGAATCTCAACCACAGTTAGGTCGGCTAAACATCTAGCTGAGCTGACCACATATAACATATCCAAAGAGGATCTCAGCACTAATAGATATTCAACCACAAAGAAATTCAATTATGGTTGACTCAACGTAATTATGGTTGACTCAATGTAATTATGTTGACTCAACGTGAGGAGAAACTCAACTTCTAGCACAAAAATGTGAAAAATTAAGGCGGGAGATATAAGCCTTCTATACAATGTTTCAAGACAATTGTTTTGACAAGAGCATAATCTCATTGATAATATAGAATTCAATAGAACAGCTTGCTGGAGTATGGCTATCATATTCAAAATTTCTAGATTTTTAGCTGCTTCACACTTCACACAACAAGATTCTAGTACATTCCTAATGAATAACAACAAAAAGATTAAGCAATTTTTGGCCTTCAAACTTGAAATGATGAATACAACTTGTAGAAGTGCCACAAAGATCTTTTGGCTATTGTACGTGGCTTTGATGGCCTGATCCTTCTAAATCACTCATTTTGGCTAGAAATTAATGATCTATGGAGCAAGTTTATCACATACTTATACTTCTTTCCAAGATGATGATGTATAGCATCTCCAAAAGGATCTCAACACTAAGAGATATTCAACCACAACGAGACTCGATTATGATTGACTCAACTCAAGAGGACACTCAACTTCTAGCACAAAAATGCAAAAAGTCACGCAGGAGATATAATCCTTCTATACAATGTTTCAAGAAAATTGTCTTGACAAGATGATAATCTCATTGATAAAATAGAATTCAACAGAACTTGCAGGAGTATGGCTGTCATATTTAGAACTTCTAGATTTTTAGCTGCTTCACACAAAAGGATTTTAGTACATTCCTAATAAATAATAACAATAAACTATGCAATTATTGGACTTAAAACTAGCAATGATGTATACTTGTAAACGTGCCACAAAGATCTTTTGGCAATTGTGGGTGATTTCATTGGGCGATCCTCCTAAATCATTGATTTTGGCTAGAAAGTAATGCTTTGGATGTGTAATATCCCCTTCCCAATCGAAGACCCTTAGCCTATTCTGTCTCCCCGACGGCTAAGGAACGAACACAAGGGGGACTTAAGTTCTATTACTTTATTATAAAGTGCTTAAAAAATAAAGTAAACATTATAAAAAGCACTTATAATAATTTAATGAACTTAATAATAAAATAAAATATAGAAAAGGCAAATACATGATAAAGCACTTAGTATAAATTGTATTTATTTAGGAGAAGTGCGACTTGCCTTAGGGGCAATAAAAAATGGTTAGAAAATGTAAAAGCTCATGGGACAAATGTATTTTCCCTAGAAAAATGCGACTTGCATTAGGAGGGAAAAGTTGTTGGGAAAAGCATTTAATATGGGAAAATATTAAATGAAAGCAAGGGAAAATATTAAATAAAGTAAGTGGAAAACATTAAATGAGGCAAGTGAGCTGATTGGATGAGGAAGGTTAGTTGGGCCATTTTCTCTATATAAGCAAGTCGACTTGCTTAGGAGAGGATCACTTGTTTATCTTCTAAATTCATATTTGTATGTGGAGCATTTTAGCTTGCATCTTCTATCTTCTAAGGATGAAAACCCTTAGAGATTCACTCTAGAGGACGAAAACCCTCTAAGAGCCCTAGTTGAAGGACGAAAACCCTTCCTCTAGAGTAGTTGAGGATTTCCTACTCAGGGTTATCCATTGTAATTGCAAATGACTTTTCAGTTAGTTCAGCAGAGAAAAAAAAGCAGATCTGTAAAAGGTTTTGTGGAACAAGATTGCAACAGTTAATCTCTTATTTGCTCTAGGTGGAGCGACCCACTTTCTTGCAGATTTGGATGCTTTGGAGGTACTTAAAAATCTGATTTGTATTGCTATATCTTGAGGTGAATGTTGGGAATCAAAATAGTTTGTTTTCTTAATTTTTGGAAGGAGTAAAATATCAATTTTCAGATTTGTTCATGACAGCTTGTCTACAGATTTAAATTAAATTATTTCAGTCCTCTTTTAATCAGAAATCTGCATTTTTGATCTGATTTGGGCCTTATAAAATTAGTACTTTAGTTTGGAATAAGAAAAATTAAGTTAAGGGCTGATTTAGTTGGGTTTTATACTTAACCCAAATCACAATTTCCTTTATAAATTCAGATCTGCAAAAGTAAATTTAATCTTTGTGTTATAAGTTGTGATCTGAGGATTGGGGTTTGCCTAAAATCCAATTGGGGGCAAAAATAGTCTCATTGGGGACATTACAGTGGTATCAGACCCGGCTTTCTTCTAGCCTATTGGGTGGTGAATGAAGGTCAAAATATTGCAGATTGGAAAAATCTCAATGTGGGTCTTATGAAGGAAATGTTTATCAACATGGTGAAACAACAGGAAGCCACTAACCTTTATTTGAGCCAGCTTACTCAGAATTTGAATCAAAGCAGATCTGGGGGCAATAAGGAAAAAGGTGAGAACAGTGATAAAGGGCAGCCAATAGAGGTGATTGATGAGGATTCTTGTTGGAGGAAATACCAATCTTTGAGTAAGGGTTTTAGGGATAATATGTCATTTCCAGATTATTGCATGATGAAGATTGGTAACAAGCCCAAGCGAGATCATCAAATGTCGGTACTGAATTACAAAAGATCTCATTTGAAAAGATTTCCTTTGAGCAAAATAATTGCAATAGTGAAATTTTGCTTGTTAAAGAAATTATTCCAGCTCGGAGAAGAAATTTGTATATGCAAGCAAGGAGGATGTAATGGAAACTCTAAAGAAGTGTGAGGAATGGAATAGAAGAGCTAAGGCTGCTAGATTGATAGCCGCTCAAGCAAAACAACACTTACAAGAGTTTAAGGCAAAGAACTCTTCATTATTGGCAAGGAAAAAGGAAATCATGGCACATGAGTTTCAAGGTAAAAGTTCATTGGTACTTATTGATATTCCTTTGGTTTCTAATGATTGTATGTGGCAAAGTGAAGGAAATTCAAATTTGCATAAAGACAAATCAGATTCACACCATAGTGAAGAAGTCAAAGGAGACTTTATGGAGCAACTTGCACATGAGGAAGAGCCTCCCATGGACACTTATGTGAAATTGCAGCCTCTGTAATTTCCAAACCAACAACTTTTGATCAGCTTTCAGATACTTTCAACGGGCACTTAGGCAACAATGTTGGGGGCAGCTCAACATATGTCTATCTTGAGCACACGGAGGACATTGATGGCATTGAAAGGTATGAAGAGCATAATAATGTGTCTTATTTATTGCTGCCTATTCCAATTTATTTCCATCATGAGATGCATGATAAGATAGAAGGTGGAGTCTTCATTGTGGAGTTTGTTGGACCATTGTTCCAAGTATATGCATATGAACATCTTGTGGATGATATATGGTGGCAAGTTTTAGCCCACTTGACAGTACAAGGGCCAGGCTTGCGGATCATTTCAGCATGTTTTGTCTATTGTGCATGGCACTTGGACAAAACAAATTTGGAATTGCTTGAGGGCAAGCAATTTTGGGAAGGGAGAACTGTAATATCCCCTTCCCAGTCGAAGACCTTTAGCCTATTTTGTCTCCCAACGGCCAAGGAACGAACACAAGGGGGACTTAAGTTATATTACTTTATTATAAAGCGCTTAAAAACATAAAGTAAACATTATAAAAAGCACTTATAATAATTTATTGAACTTAATAATAAAATTAAATATAGAAAAGGCAAATACATGATAAAGCACTTGGTATAAATTGTATTTATTTAGGAGAAGTGCGACTTGCCTTAGGGCATAAAAAATGGTTAGAAAATGTAAAAGATCATGGGACAAATGTATTTCCCCTAGAAAAATGCGACTTGCATTAGGAGGGAAAAAGTTGTTGGGAAAAACATTTAATGTGGGAAAATATTAAATGAAAGCAAAGGGAAATTATTTAAAATTGGAAATTGGAAAACATTAAATGAGGCAAGTGAGTTGATTGGCTGGTGAGGGAGGTTAGTTGGGCCATTTTCTCTATATAAGCAAGTCGACTTGCTTAGGAGAGGATCACTTGTTTATCTTCTAAATTCATATTTGTATGTGGAGCATTTAAGCTTGCATCTTATAACTTCTAAGAACGAAAACCCTTAGAGATTCACTCTAGAGGACAAAACCCTCTAAGAGCTCTAGTTAAAGGACGAAAACCCTTCCTCTAGAGTAGTTGAGGATTTCCTACTCAGGGTTATCCATTGTAATTGCAAAGGATTTTCAGTTATTTCAACAGAGAATAAAGCAGTTTGTAAAAGGGTTTGTGGAACAAGATTGCAGCAGTTAATCTCTTATTTGCCCTAGGTGGAGCGACCCACTTTCTTGCAGATTTGGGTGCTTTGGAGGTACTTAAAAATCTGATTTGTATTGCTATATCTTGAGGTGAATGTTGGGAATCAAAATAGCTTGTTTTCTTAATTTTTGGAAGGAGTAAAATATCAATTTTCAGATCTGTTCATGACAGCCTGTTTGCAGATTTAAATTAAATTATTTCAGTCCTCTTTTAATCAGAAATCTGCATTTTTGATCTGATTTGGGCCTTATAAAATCAGTACTTTAGTTTGGAATAAGAAACATTAAGTTAAGGGGCTGATTTAGTTGGGTTTTATACTTAACCCAAGTCGCAATTTCCTTTATAAATTCAGATCTGCAAAAGTAAATTTAATCTTTGTGTTATAAGTTGTGATCTGAGGATTGGGGTTTGCCTAAAATCCAATTGGGGGCAAAAATAGTCCCATTGGGGACATTACGGGATGTTAAGATACCAATCTGACAGAAAATAGGGCAAGAGATGGATACGGTACATAATTGATATGGATATTGCATGGAAACAGCTGGTGTATCTGAGTCATCAAGTCGTATATCTTGGGCGTATGCATGGTAGAAAACATTTTTTTTATTTTTTTCCTAATTTTTATGACCCAAGATTTTTTTCAAACATTATGAAACCCTAACAAACTAGGAGGGTCTAAATCTCCACGTGATCATCCTATCCATCTTGGGAATAAAATCGACCAGGGAGGGAACAAGCAAAATCGACCCAAATAATATTTATCGATCACTTACAACAAATATTCAATTCTGAACAAGAAACAATTGCAAGAGTAAATCCAAATCCCACCACAAATCTGTTTTTCAGTTTTGTGTTATTAAACCAAAAATAAAATCAGTAGCTCTTGACATCAAGACATGCATCTTTTGTTTTAATGATCACGTGAAGATTCAGAACCTGCTACATTCTCCCATAAACAAATTAAACCCTAATTTTGATGTAATAATAAAATTTAATATTTATCATGACATTTGTGACGTTTCATTTGGCATTCGGTTGGCATTCTATAAATTATCAGTAACGTTTTGTGGTTATTGTGTTTTTCTATATGCATACCATTTGGTTAATTCCTATTTATCAAGCAAGAGTTCATATATTTTTATTTTTATATATTTGTTGTCTTTGCCATATCCAAAGTCGGGAAAAATATTGTCATACCCATGTATTGGATTCTTCGTATCAGTACCCATATCCAAAATGTATTAGCTACTTAGTCTAGCTAAAGCAAGTTTGTCACATACCTATACGATAAATATAATATATATAATATCTACATGCTCAATAGAAAATAAAATAAAAATAATAGATAGCGACAATGAAGGATAGGGATGATGGGAATATATAGAAATTCAGCGACACATACCATAGGTCATGTGTATTTATAGCAAGCCTTAATAACTAATGGAACTTAATTAGGCACACAACATGCCCTCCCATATTGGAAAGACTTTGCACCTCAAAGCAAACGTGATATACTAGTGGCGATAAGATTTTCATAAGGTTCCGAAATTGTTATGCACTAAAGCATTATTGATCCATCCAAAATCAACTTTAATAGGCATTGTGTGTCAACATAATGGAATCCTTAAATTTTTCGTATGGAATGGTGGACTCAAATTCCATGTATAGCTTCATGTTTGGGATTACCATTATTAGAACTCACCCATCTAAATTGAATGCTCTAAATGAAATGATAGTGTTGATAAGGTTCACCTCAGGATTCGATTGTACCTTTGATCAACCTTTTCAACTTTAGCATAATAGTGATCTCATTTTTAAGAGTGCCTTATTTAATAGCTCTCTACGAATTTGAATTGTTTTTTAAATAAAGGTTTGAACATTAGTTTGATCTGCTTTTATTGTAAAAACATCACTATAAACGTAAGTCACCGGGTTCGTGTTCGTGTTCGTGTTCGGCGAGGATAAAATTCGACAAAAATTCGTCAACCGATAAAGTTCGGGAAAAAATTCGTCAATAAGTTCGGCTTATATAAATCTGCTTTTTATTATTTAATTTTTTAAATAAATAATAAACATACAAGAATGATTGAAATATACAAATCTTTTTAAAATAAATAATAAACATACAAGAATGGTTGAACTTGAAATACACAAATATTATTAAATACTTTCAAAAACATTATGAAATGATGTCAAAACATATTTGTAACTTATAAGTTTATCAAAATACTAAATAGAGCATTACACGCATGTGAAATCACAAACTTAAAGAGGGTTTCTTGTTTCAAAAACAGTCTAGATTTTAAAGCATCTAAGTTCTACCACTATTCTCAAACTTTTGGATTTCTCTAAACTTTTCACATCAAAAAAGCTCAAAATCATCAAGAGCACTTGGATTAGATTGTTCGATATCATCATCTTCAGATTCACTGCTGAATCCATCTTGTGAAAGCAAGTCAACATCATCCGCATCTGCCATGTGTTCTGAAATGGGTTGGAGTTGTGAAGACGAAGTAGATGAGTCTTTCGTTGCTTTCTTCATACACAATTGCATATTGCTGCGAATATAAACAAGATCTCCCAACCTCCCAGACAACAACTTGTTTCGCTTCTTTGACTGAATGTGGTCAAAGCAACTCCAATTCCTTTCACATGCTGATGAACTAGCTCCTTGACTCAATACTCTAACAGCAAAGCGTTGTAGCTCACAAGTATCTGCTCCAAAGTTACTCCACCACCTATATCCTTCAACATCTGGGCGTGACATGTCATACTTGGTTGTTGGTATTCCAAACATCTTTTCTGCTAACCTGTATGTCCAACATTGATCCCTAATTTTGCTTGCAACTTGTGGATCTGGTTCAAACCTCCCTATGGCTTCATAAAGGCCACTCATGATTTCACTATCACCCTGTCTGTCTATATGGAAGAGTTTTGGCTCCAAATAGCAAGCTGCTGCATGCAAGGGGGTGTGCATCATTTTCCACCTTGAATCAATTGTTTCCCATATCTCAATATAGTCTGCTTCCACATTATTGAATGTTTTTTGAATGCTTTCCTTGCAACGGTCCATGCTTTCATAAAGCATACCAAGACAAGGTTTATCACTATCCACCATACGAAGCACTTCAACAATTGGTTCACAAACTTTTAAAACTTTTGTTGCATTTTCCCAAAAATTGCTATTTAGAATTATTTGCTCTATGTTCTTTCCTTTTGCACCTTTAGAAAGAACTGAATTTTCCCAATCAATGGAACAAATAACTGATCTTAGCGCTGCTTTCTCTTCAACCACTCTTTTCAAAGTGATATAAAATGAGGCAAATCTTGTTTCACAAGGCCTCAACAACTCTCTGGATGCATGCTGCCTATAAATGTTCAATGTGAGCCGATGGTTCCTGATGAAATTTGCAATTGCTCTCCCCTTGTGAATTGCTTCATGCACCCATGGAAATTTAGCCAAGTCATGAAGCAACAAATCAAGACAATGCGCTGCACATGGACTCCAAAATATATGTGGGTACTTATCCATAATCAACTTCCCAGCGCCCACACAGTTTGCAGCACTATCAGTCACAACTTGAACCACGTTCTCTATACCCACTTCAAGAATGGCTTCCTCTAATATTTTGAAAATATACTCAGAGGTCTTCTTGTGGTTCATGGCATCAACAACTTTCAAAAACACTACACCCAGAGGGCAAGCCACCAAAACATTAATCAATGGCCTCTGACACATGTCTGACCATCCATCACTCAATATGGTGCACCCTGTTACACTCCACGCTGCCGCCTCGGTCACCCCTTTCTTTTGATTTCTTCAAAAGAGTTGTTCGAAGAGCCTCTAAAGTAGGAGGTGTATACCCTTTGCCAAACTCTGCAACTTTTTGAATTGCATTCTTAAAATGCGGATTTCTTGCAACATTGAATGGAATTGCACTTGAATAAAACAAATCAGCAAATGCATCGTCCACATGTTGTTTCTCCACTTGGTTTCCAAAGGCTGTTCAAAGTTCCACTCTTTGATCCCCTTGTTGCATCACCGAACGAGGAATGTTTGAAGCAGAAGACATAAAACTTGTAGTGAACCTAGATATTTCTGCTTGAATTCTCTGTTTTTTTGCGCTGATTTCTGCTTTCCTGCGAGACGAAGAGGCTTGGTCTTTCTCTAAAGCAGCTTTGATGCTTGGAGTTACATTTGGGCATGCAATAACACCCCCTCCTGCACCAGCTGAGATGCCAAGTAGGTGGTCCACTACCCTTGTGATACTCCCGACAAATGAATGACCACACAAATTACATTTGATATGACTACCATCGCATGTTACGTGTTTCCATCCCTCAGCTTTCGATTTCGGGGGTGCCATTGAATTATGTTAGGAACCTACATGTTTTAAAGACGATGAGATTATAATACCTATATAACTCTAATACCAAGTAAACATCCAAAATAATAATAATCTAATTAAATTATTAAAACTTAAAAGCCTTCTAAAAATAATAATAAACAACTAAATTATAATTAAGTCATAATGAAAGATTAAACTTAATTTTAAAAATATTAATGTTATTCATGATAAAAGAATTATAAATACATATTATACAATTTAAATAATTTCATAATTTATATCTTAAGCTCAAAAATATATTAAAAACATATAATTAATTGATAAATAATAAATTACGAATCTAAACTTCTAATTTTCTATGATGTAATTATTAAGTAGTTTCTAACTATCAATAAATAATAAAAATATATTAACCTAAAATTAATGATAAATATTAAATAATAAATTATATATCTAAATTTATAATTTCGATTATCTAATTATTAATAAATTTCTAAATTCTAACTATCAAAAAATAATATAAATATATTAATAAACCTAAATCTAAAAATTAAATTTCTAACTATTAATAAATAATAATAATAATATATTAATAAACCTAAATATAAAAATTCTAATAACAAATTTAAGTTTAATATTATATTTTCAATAATATTAATAAACTAAACCTAATGTCTACGCATGTTTTATTTATTTATTCATTATAATAATAAACTATTAATAAATAATAATATATTAATAAACTAAACCTAATGAATGAATAAAACAAACTAAACCTAATGTCTACGCATGTTTTATTTATTTATTCATTATGTTTTTAAATGTCAATAAACAAATAATATACCTAAATAAAATAAGGAAAACCTAAATAAGCTAAGTTTATGTGGTTATAAAGTTTTATTTATTTATTTTTTTCATTATATGCTAATGCGGCCATGAAGGGAAATACCTGGAGGCTGGAGTGACGACTGTGGGCTTCGAGGCTCGAGCAACTGTGGACTGATTGTTTGGTGCAGGTGGACTGCTTCTTCTTGCCATTTGGATGATGTCTTTGTGGTTACAAGCTGAAAGCAATCGCAGGCACACAAAACAACTGTAAACTCACCCTCGTGCAGCGCAAATGGCAAAACGACTCCACTCACGACTGGCGCAACACAAAACGACTCCACTATAATCGCGATTCACAGCTTGGAGACCTCACGTTTCAGTGAAGCTTCACTTCGCAGTTGTAAACCTTCCCATAAAGCTTGCATATATATTAAACAAAACCCTAACCGTCATTAATAAACTCTGAAAAATCATACTGAACTTCCACCTACTTCTACCGGTCGTATTTTTTTCAGGTTTCCCAAAAAAACGAATAATATTAGAATATTCGAATTTCCAGCGAATTTTAACGAATTTTTTATTTATTTTTGGAAATCGCCGAATTTCGAACTTCTTGGTTAAAATTCGGCGAATTCTGTGACTTAGCGTATAAACAATCAAAGTTTCATTCTTGGTGATATCAGTTTTTAATTTTTAAAGCTTATCTTTTCGGACTTCAAAAGATTAACTTGACTAAGAAAAGTTTTGTTATGATTTCAAAAGCATATGATCCCAAAGATTGTATTCTCGAGTTTTGGACAATGTTTGAATTTTACGGTTTCAATGACAATTTCCACTCTTTCATCTAAAAGTTTCCTAGATGATCCACCTAGGGAAACTATGTCAACCAAGGCCGAACCACAATTAATTCGTGTAATACCCACATTTCGCCTAGAAGAAAGAAGTGCATTTGTTCTCAATGGATTTTACACCCAATCAAATGGATCTTCCCTGAATTTTTTTGGGGAAAAACAAACTTGTTAGAATTATTGAATGAAGCTGCAATAGTGTATGATTTTTTTTTGTTTTGGGAAAAGGTATAATAATTGTTTTTAAAGTAGTTTCTTTCCCTTATTAATTTTGTAGATTACTAAAAATCTATGTTCTGAGGATACGGTATGGGTAAGGGTTTGATACGCGAGATACATCAATTTTAAAAACCTTTGGAGTACGAAACATCTTGGATACGTCTGACATATATATGAAAAAATTAAAATATATATATATATATATATTATTCATATACTCATTTTACTCATTTTATATATATATATATATATATATATATATATATATATATATATATATATATATATATATATATATTATTCATATACTCATTTTACTCATTTTTAGTCCGTAAGAATAACAAAACTTGAAAAATATAGTACGATCAATGTTCACAACAGTCATACTTAAGATTTTATGTTTTCTATGATATATGAATATTATATTCCTTTGTGTTTCATCCATTTCTTTGAAATTAATTTTTGTGTTGCGATGGTGGCCAATGGCCATAAAAGATGTATATAGGGAGCTTAACGGACTTATTTAATTAGGTTGACTCTAACCTGCCAATGATAACTAAAGAGGTCAGTCCAATGGTTGGTTCTTGCATTCATATTATCCAAAATCACCTTCTAATCCTCCTTAAGGATGCGGGAAGGAGTCAATGTTGTGCCTTAATAGTTTCTAGGAAAGGATGCTCTTTGAAACTTTAAGCTATGCAATTTGCGGTTCCAAATTTTTCTATTAGTATTGAAGATCACCTGAGATTTGATCTCATAAATAACTTGTACGGAGGCTCAGATATATGTCCAAATTTCTATGAATAGCTTCTTTCCTTGGCCAATTGCGATGATCCCAAATAATTACCTCAAACATTCTTGATATCCTTTGAATATTTTCTCTTCAATAAACTAGAGGGATTTTAAAAAATCTCCAAGTTTCCCTGTGGTTGCCATGCCCTCCTAGTCTAGTCCTCAATAAAACTGAAGTTTCTTTGAGTCAAAATAAAATAAAACAAAATAAATTTGGAGTCCCAAACTGCCCAACAAGATCTTGTCGTCTCGGCATGCGTCCATGATACGTCAAAATGTACTCGGGACGTACCCGGTACATACCTAGACGTGCAGGGATGTATCGATCTGGGCACATATCTAGGGGGTAATGCGGGAGGGTGGTGGGTGAATCCTAGAAACATAGCTAAAAATAATATATACATTTCTTTTTATTTTTTTGTTTTTAGTGTATTGATATTTACCATTTAATACCTACTTGCTACTTAGGTTAATAATTTATTTTACCCCTAACCCTCTTTTTCCTTACCTTACAAGTAATAACCCTTTTGTAAATTTGTTTTGATAAAACTTAAATTAGGTCCAATTATATTTTAATTCAATTTGTTAAAATTGGGCCCATTTATGATATCAACTCAACTTTTAGAAAACTGTAATTGAGTGGATATGAAAAGCAGATCAGAAAAATGGTTCCGCTTATTAAGGGACACAACTTTTAGTATTTTAGAAAAAGATGGATCCACATTACAATAAGCATATTGTTTTGTCTTTTAAGCTTTCCTTCTTTGTTTCTTTCTAACATACAGATTGTTAAGATTTTTAAATTTAACTTTTAACCTTAAACTTCCAAAGTTTTTAAAATTATTTCATAAACTTTCCAGCTTAGGTTCGAAAAGTATAGTTTTTCTTCTTTGTTTTTAAGCTTCATTTTACTCTCATTAATATTAGGTGTTTCTTGCCACAAGCCACATGATATAGGCATCATGTCATAAGAAGAAAAATACTAGTCACAAACCATAACTAACAGCCAACACAATCTAGTTCATTGTTAGAAAACGTGCACAAAGAAGAAATGAAGAGAAACTGGAATGCACACATGTTCATTGTGTGTCCATCATTTTATTATGTGAGAGATGGTTACAAAATGGTTGAACAGGTTACAACCATTTATTAGTTAACACTTAACTAATATTAACCTAATACTAAATTATAAGTCTTATATTTTAATACCCCCTCTTAAGACTTACACTATAGAAAAAAGATAGAATTACAATCTTGAAGCTTTTGTTTTGAACAACAATTCTTGGACCAAGTAGAACTCCATCAAGTTGCCTCCCTAACCCTCATAAAGGTGTAGTTCCCAAGCTGAATTCCCGAGTTCCCGGATTCCACCTCCCCGAACTCCCAAATTACAGAATCTCCCGAATTGTTGGACAACCCTCCATGTTGAGCTACTCCCACAATGCTCCATCAGATTGTCTCATGACCCTCGTAAAGGTAAATTCCCGAGATTCACAGACTCCTGAACTATCTGGACAGCCATCCATGCCAAGTTTTACCTACATTGGATCTCTTATTGTCTTCAAAACACTAACTTCTTACGATGCGTATTCATCTTCTTCTTCATCTAGTGGATTGTCAACAAGCGCCACATTTGTTTCTTTTGGATTATCTTTGAGTTTGCCTTTGAAAACATCATTAGCTCGAATGTGACAATTTCAGGTTGAATGACCTTTTTTCTTGCAATAATAACACTCAACTTGTTTGGTGTCTTTATCTAATTTTCTATGATTATTTCTCACGTGAGAATATAGTGCACTTTCATGTGAAGAATTACCTTTTGTATTGTTCGTAGTTGTTATTTTTTCTCTAGCCAATAGAGTTGAAATCATATCTTCCGAGCTTTGTGAAGGTATCTGACAAAGTTAAAATTGCGTTGTTATACGAAGAAGGCAAATCGTTTAACATAGAGGCTTTAGACTCTTCATCATCTACTTGAGTTGTCTAAGAAGAGATCTTAGATTATTATATGACTGAACATAACAACATCGACATCTTGAATTGAAAGAGTTGAAGCTTTAAAGAAAATTTAGTGCTAATTGCTTTTGTCCCAAACAACCTATTCAAGTTATCCCAAATTTCTTTAGACAATTTGTCTAAATCTACACGGAGTTCAAAATCAGAAATAGCAAGCCCTATTATAGCTTTCGTTTTATCATCGCAGCTTTCCGACTGTAACGATTTGGCAACATCGGTGGGTTGTTTTTCTTTTCCATTAACTATACCCCACAATTTTTGTTCATTAAATGCATCTGGAATTTAACTTTCCAAGTGTGAAAGTTAAAGTCGAGATATTTCTCCATTGGGATTTCCATTTATTTAGACAAAAAAATAGGTGAATGATAGATAAGTATGAATACCCGAGAAAATGTCCTTAATTTGAGACACTTTGAAACCCTTCCACGAAAATAAAACTTGTGAAAATAGTTTGATATTTGTCCCATGCCCTAACACAGAGATTCATGACTCGATTTTCCTTGCTTCTTTGTGGTTGATGCTTGTATTATCTTCATATCGCAACTATTATTAAGGGTGTTTAACAAAGAATTAATTCAACTTGAGATCACGACTATTATTAATGGTGTTTAATGGAGAGTTGGCGAACTTCGTTTGCCCTCGCGACCACTTTATAGTTTTTGCTTTGCTTCGGTGACTTCATTCCAGAGACAATCCAACCCTTACGACTTTGTTCTAGCCATCTACATTTCATTATAGGCCCTTGCGACTACTATGAATGACGTTTTTCGCAATTTTAGAGGGGTTTTCATGCCCTTTTGCATTGTGTTCAAATTTGTTATTTGTGAAAGAGACCAATGGTTTGCAAATCCCTTTGAGGACCAACGGCTCTTATACCAATGTTAGAAAACGTGCACAAAGAAGAAATGAAGATAAACCAGAATGCACTCGTGTTCATTGCATGTCCATCATTTTATTATGTGAGAGATGGTTAGAAAATGGTTGAGCGGAGTTACAACTGTTTATTAGTTAACACTTAATTAATATTAAACCTAATACTAAAGTATAAATCTTATATTTTAAGATTCACTATAATTTTCCGTAAGAATGCTCTAATTGCCACTTGTAATGTATTTACTAAATAGATAGACAATAGATATGTAATATCTACATATTGGATATAGATAATATAATTACGATATCAAGCTTATAATGATAGGAAATTGTAATGTTCCCTTTCCGGGACATTATTTTAAAATTGAAGAATCAAGACCCTCGACTCATTTTTTCTCCCCATGGGTTCAAAGATGGAGCTTAAAGAGTGTCCTAAGGTGTCTATTGTCTACATTGTAGCCCCTTGGTATGCCTTGCACTACAAGGAGGAGTATTTAGTTAGTTTAAAAAGTGCATATAGGCTAGTTACTTCTTTATTATTTAATTAAAAATAATATTAAGTGGGTCTTTTAATATATTAATTTAAGATTTATTAGTTTTCCCTCCAAAAGAGAAAAAGTCGGCCATTTGAATGTTGCACCCCTTATGTTATAAAAGGAGGTTGCATGGCCATCATTTGGGATGTTGATTTGATCATTTATGTGTCTCCATGCTTGGAGAAATGGGATGTATGCCCTAGCTTTTCATTGTGCTCTCTCTCTCATTCGATTTGGAATTGAAGTAGATCTGATTTTGAAGACTCATTGAAGGATTTTGTGCTTGATGCTGGTTTATGTTCCCTTCTAACCCTAAGTGCATGGTTTTGGAATTATTTTGGTAAAGTTTATGCATGGTTTGAGCATCTATAGAGTGGCGAATTGATTTGTGGTTGTTGGTGGAATTATTTATGCCCTAAGCGCATTTTTTGGGAGGGTTTTCTATTGCTGATTTGATATATTATTCACTGCTGTTCCAAATTTGTGCCCTAGCGACTAGGGTTTTGGCCTATATCTCCACATTCCATGCTCAAAAAAATCCGCAAAAATATTCATTGGAATCCTCATATTTTTGTGAACATTTTGATATATCATTTGCATGATTTGGTTGGATATTTTGCAAGATATTGAATTTACAAATTTCGACTGCATTTAGGGCAGCGACTGGGTTGAAGTGTGATTCCCGCCTATGTGGTGCATAAAAATCATATTTTCAGTTCAGATCTGATTTAGAATATTTTTATGAGTGCATGCCGGAAGTTTGGTGTGTTTTTGCATGCAAAATCAGCCCTAATTGTGTGGGGCGAAATAGTAGGAGGGCCAGATCTGCACTTTTGGCAACTGTTGTTCTAATTTGGTTTACGTCATCTTGTTCCTTGTATTTTTCCGAGTTCGGGCATATATCATTTGCCTAAATCGGAGTTGATTTGAGAAAGTTATGCTATTTTGAAGATTGCAGCAGTTAGGGTTTCAGATTTAAATTATTCATTTGCTGTTATAAAAATCAGAATTAAGAGGATTTAAATTCCAATTGATCCGCCCATCTAACCCACCACCTTGGCTACTTCCAACCCCATTTTGGGTTGTAATTAGCCGACATTGGGTTATTTGAGGTTGATTCAAAAGGATTTACTCCTTGAATTGATTTCTATCCATTTGTGGCATTTTCCATCTTGTCCCAAAAGGGGACATCACAGAAATAATAATAAATCGTGTCGATATATGCCCCATTTTCCCCAAATCTACCTACAACTATCCAATGGCACCTAATTTGACCTATGTTTGTCAATTTTTTGAAAAAAGCGATATTTGATCACAAATAATGATAAATGGTGCTCATATGTGCCCAATTCACCCCAAATTTACCTACACCTATCAAAATGCACCTAATCAAGGCCTAGTTTAGATAATTGTTCCAAATAGTGACATTCAATCACAAATAATGATCAATGGTTCTCTTATAATTTGGTGATTGCACCATATCTTTCCCAAATCTACCTATACTTTTGTGATTGCACCTAATCAAATAATTTGGTCAATGACGAAATAACGACAAATGGTGATGATGTATTCCCAATTTTCCCCAACTCTAACTATATCTATCCAATCACACCTAATTTGACCTAATTCTATCAAATTTCTCAAATAATAACTTTCGAGTTACAAAATAATGACAATGGTTCTCATATATGCCCAATTTTCCTTAAATCTACCTACACATATCTAATTGCACTGAGCAAGGCCTAAGTTGGTCAAATTATCTCAAATGACAACATTCGATCATGAAATAATGACAAACGTTGCTCGTATATACCAATTTTCCCCAACTCTAGCTATATCTATCTAATTGTGCACCTAATTTGACATAATGTCATGTTTATTCATATATTGCATTTGATCACGAAATAACGACAAATGGTTCTCATATATTACTAACTTTTCCCAAATATACCTTCATTTATTCATTTGCATCCATTCGAAACCTAATTTGGTCAAATTTAGTCAAATAAAATTTTCAATCAAAAAATAAACTTGCTCAAATAATGACATTCGATCATGATATGATGACAAATGGTGTTCATTTATGCTCCATTTTCCCTAACTCCAACTATATTTATTCAGGTCACACCTAATTTGACCTAATTTGGTCAAATTTGTTTAAAAACAACATTTGATCGTAAAATAACAACAAATGATCAAATATGTCCAGATTTCCCCAAATCTACCTACATTTATTTGACCACACTTAATCGGGGCTTAACTTGCTCAATTTCGTTGAAACAACATTCACTCATGAAATAATGACAAATGGCGTTCATATATATGCCCAATATGTCCAAAATCTACCAACATCTATTTGATCACACATAATCTAGGCTCAATAGAGTCACATTTCCTCAAATAATGAAACTTAACCACAAAAAATGATAGATGCGAGGTTTTCCCCGACTCTACATTCATATATCCAATCACACTTAATCGAGGCCTAAACCAATCACATTTTCTCAAATAAATAAATTCAATCACAAAAAGGACAAACGATGATCAAATATGCACATTTTCCCTAAATCTTCTTAATTTATCGTAATGCACCTAATCTGGTCAAATTTTCTCAAATAATGACATTCGATGTTACGAAATAACAAGTGGCGCTCAAATATGATTGGTTTTCCCCTTATCTATCTTCATGTATATGGTTGCATGTAATCAAGGCCCTTATCTATCAAATTATGAAATAATAACAAATGGTGTTAAATATATGCACAATTCCCCCAAATCTACCTACATTGCATTGATCGCACATTATCAAAGCCTACTTTTCTCAAATCAGCTCAAATAACGACATGTGATCACCAAATACATGCGATCACAAAATAATGCCAAATGGTGTTCAAATATACATGATTTTCCCCAAATCTACCTTCATATATCACACTGCATTTAATTGGAGTATGATTTGATCATATTTGCATAAATGAAAACATTCAATCATGGGAAAAGGACAAACGGTTCTCAAATATGACCAATTTACCCTAAATTAACCTCTATCTATTTGATTGCACCCAGCTGGTGCTTAATTCAGTCAAAAACTATAATATAATAACAAATCGGTCACGGTAAAACAAAGAATAGTACTACTTGGCGCTAAACTAGGTCAGATCAAGTAATGTTGACTAAATTTATTTTTAAAACATTATATATAGACACCGAATTTGTACTCAAGATGTATTCCATTAATGTGTATGTGAATTTATGTGTCAATATCCTCTCATTTCTCACCGTCTTTGAGAGATACGAGCCTCGAGGTTTGTAGAATTTGATTTTGCCACACCTAAAACTCCTACAAACATCACCAATCAATCTAGGGGGCTCAAAAAACCTATAAAAAATCTAATTGTTTGCCCAAAACAAACACTAGGCACAAAAGTCACACCCGAAGAATCGTAGGTTCAATACTGAAATATTGAAAATGCCTAAGTAGTATGTACCAATCAGATTGGATTTTGAAAAACTATCTCCTAAGTAATAACTCCTAGAGCCTTCAAACCAATTTTAGAATACACAAAGAACACTTTGTATTACATTTTAAATTCTTATACTTAAAAAAGGGTCGTAAATATCATAATCTCGTGCATGTTTGTGTAGTTTAACACTCAAAACAACACATAACATGTATGCATTATTTAAATCTAAATTTGGAAAAACAAGCCTAAGGCTACGAATTGACTCGGATTTCTGAACCTATGTTTTGGACCTGCAAATAAACAACATAATTTGTGTTTGCTACTAATTTTAGCAAAAACGATCTTCCATCATGAAAACCATCATGTGTTGGAATGGGTCATTCCATGAAAATGTTATAAACATGTTGATCTTGGCTTCTACTTTCTAAAAATATAACTTTTTCAAAGAATATGGTCAAGGATTTATTCTTTATTCATTAAGAACATGTATCAACATATAATATATTTATAGTTTCTTCTTTTATGTATTCCCATCTATTCACGTAATTTTGAAAAACATTATATGGGGACAAGTTAGGCCTATTTCTATACACATTCAAAAATAGGTGGAAGACTAATTGAGTATCTATTTTCAGGGTAGGTTCAGTTCAAAAATTTGTTAAAAATAATTATTATTAAAAAATTACAAAAAAATATTGGTTACAAACTTACAAGCATGGTTAGGTCTTATAGTTTTCCATAAAAGCATTTCAAAAATTACTTAATGGAATTCAACAAAGGAGAGAAGCACGGTCACCTAGCTACCATGTTTTTTTAACTAATGCACCTCTACAAAATTCACTTAAAATCCACCATTTTCGCCAAAAAAACAGTAGTTAAGAAACTAGACTTGAAATGCTACATTTCTTTATCTTAAAAGTATTTTTGAATTTAGAGTGTGGGCATCTCAAATTTTCCATCCAAGTTCAGGTATCTCTGTTTTCAGCAAAAGTGTCATCTTAGACCCCCTTTTTGGCTCCCCGTCTTTATGCACTTACCCTAGAGATCCTTTTGTCAATCTTGCAATCAACCCCAAACATCCAGGAAGAATAAACTTTAGAATTGTGAAAGCTCAACAGAACTTAGTCAATAAAGATTGCACGAAGACAAAGAAAGCACTGGCATGATAGGCACATCTAGAGGATGGGCTTCAAGATGAGATCTTTAATGCTCAACTATTAAGAATGAGTTCAAGAAGTCCAAAACTTGATCCCTTCAAGGTAAACATGTTGAACAACGATGGTGTACAGGTAGAATTTCTGGAAACTCCTGCAATAAATACTTTTTAACACTAAGGTTTTGAGTCACACTGTTGGAATCATCATTGGGGAAAGAAGGCTTTTCTTGCAGAAAAATTGTGTCGTTTTTCTTAAATATGTCACTTTTATAGGTCAAGGACGGATTCAACTACAAACAGAGCAATTGATTCTCATGAGCTAATATAGTTAGCACTTAGATCATTGCTCTTATTAATTTAATTAAAGATTTTTTTATTTCTTCATAAAGCATTGATATAAATCATTTGATTCGCTTAACCACTAATTAATATGAGAATCCATTAGTTACGTTATTTGCAACAATGGTGTAGTTATATTAGAGACCTTGAATGGATTTTTAAAGCCTTGTAAGACAGCCATCAAGAAGATTGACTATTTAATTTGATGTCTCATCCATTAATAGAGGAGATGCCAACCCTTCAAAGAGCCACTTAACCAATCATTGATTCATGTCAATATCATAAAGCACATATGCCAAAGTGTTTTTAAGGGAAACAAAGAACTTATCTAAGAAATTGGAAGTTTCTAACACACGATGAATATAAATATTGATAAATATCATAGGCGAGCATCCAAAATAGACCAGAAATTGAATTAATTGTCAATACTACGCAAATTTAAATTCCATCTCAGCTGATTCAAGTCATAAACACAAAGCGAAAAGTGTGAGATGTTACTAAGTCCAACAACTCCAACCACTTTGGATTTTTAAATTTCATCTCCAAAAAGTATTTAAGGAAACCAAACTCATTTAGTAGATCAAACTACAACCAAGAAGCATATCAGCAATTGAAGATGCACCCAAGCAGACATCCAAAAAAATTTGAAGTCCCACTATTCAACAAATTAAGCCCCCTTGCACATTATCTGAGGAAAAAATTCCTAAAATTAGTTTTCTGCCATCCAAAGGTGGTTTGACCCCAACTAGATCATCTCAACAAGTAAATCGGCCACCAAAGTATAGTAGGACATCTGACAATTTCTTATGAATATCTATGGCAGCCTAGGGTCATTTGGCAAAATTTTCAGCTGCCTAGGCAACAAGAGTTTAAGAAACCCGCTAAGGGTCATCTGAGCACCATCTCACCATCCGGGACATAGAGTTGGTCGTTTGGACAAAAGGATCATAAGTTCAGTCATATGAAGGAGGGACATCTAGTGGACCATCGAATCATAAATCCAAATGCCCACATTATGTACGACCTTGTGTTGGTCGCCATAGGCATGCAATCAATCTTTTAGAACAATTTCCTCGTGGTCTGGGAGAGAACCATTGAAATCAGAGTCGTATTAACATACCAGTCACTCATTAGGGTAATCTGTCCATGACATTCAGCATTTGAGTGCACCAATTGAACGTTTGGTCCATCAAGTTATTTCTTTCCTAGTTCATTTATGGGCTTCAAGTGTATGCAAAGAGGATATCCTTCAAGTTAATGCATTTAAGTCAGCAATTGGAAGACAATTTTGAGCAATTAAGTACTTCAGATTTTACCTTCTGGTCATAGAATGCATTGTTTGTATGCCATAACTATGTGTTGCAGACAAATATCTCATGAGGAATAGTCTGTTTAAACCTAGAATTTGAACAAAAGAGCAGCCCAACAAGCTCAAGATGTGGGAACTTTGGATTTGGACATAAGGTGTACTGTTGGAGTGTTTGGCATTAGAGGAATTTGACTCTAATTTCCAACACTCTTGTAAATGACAAGAAGTGGTTGTTGTGTGCTGAGAAGACAGAGCGCTCCAACCTTCTAAAATTGTAATTTTAGGTGTGATTCAAGATTAATGTTTTCAAGATCAAATGTTTGAATTTGGACAAATATTTTGAAATGAAAAAAATGGGCTGCAAGGGAGCATCTACTTGAATTGAGCCACCTAAAATGTGGAAGGAAATAATGAAGTCTCCGCCAAAAGAAATTCCTTGGGGGCATGAAAAAGCATTGGGATTAGACTCATGAAGGTCACCAACTTAAAGATGCACTAACCAACGGGTAGGTGGATCACATAGCATCAAGATGCTAGTCTTCGAAAAGAACACGAGGTTCACACAAGAAGGTCTTGATTGATCTATTTAAGAAATGGGAGTTTAAGTCCAAGAAATATGTCTTAAAGATCGACAATCAGGAGGCTTTGGTGTCCCATGAGTCAAATGATCACATAAGGTGATGGGATTACACAAGATAGGAAAGAAGATTGAAACTTGAGATGATACAGTATAACACAAAGCACAAGATCATCTTTATTGACGTATTGTGCCCCTTCCATGAATCCTTTGCAATATGGCGTCTTCAGATTCAGTATGTGTGCAATGTAGAGCGGTAGTGTGTTTAAGATATTTTTCTCAACAAGTTGGAAGTCAAATCAACAGAATATAAATTGCATATACCATGCACAGAGTGATGATGGTCAATATCATATTTAATTGGGAAGAATACCTATCAACAAAGCTTAAGAATGCATCTTGATGTTTCTCAAAATGTTCATTATAGCATTACATGCACTAGCTTTATTCTATGATATTCGGGTTGTAACATAAGTCAAGCCCTCACAAAGTAACAATAACCTTGCTCTATCCTACTCTTGATAGCTTTTCAAATGGGACTATTTTGGAGTAGATGTCCCACCACCCCCTTCAAGTCAAAGATCTGTTTAGAAAACAACTTACAGTTATCACTGATGATGAGCACAACTCGTCTCTTCCAAAAACATTACACGTGACGATAGTTGAGAAAGAGAACACCTAGATACCTCTAACTCAAAGGAGAGGTATGAGGAAATGGAAGATAGATAGTCCAAAGATGACAGCGACACATCCAACAATAGTGTGCACTATCGGGGAGTAAAGATCCCACTCAACGAAGAGGAGCATTGCCAACACAGCAGCTAAATCCAAAAGCATAGGAAGTAACTGATAGCCAAATACCCTCTAAGAAGTCAAGTTTCTTAAAGCCATTCCATGGTGTTTTCCTTTGATCCTAGTGTTAAAGATCTTAATAGTACTTTGATTGGCATGTCAAACAAAAATGCCACAAAGTCCCCTCTCACCTTCTCGACGTCCACCCTCTGCTCCTGAACATATTGTATCAGAACCAGTAGTTCTTAATGTCAAGAAAACCCCCACCAATGGTCACAAAATCATGACTAGGCAATGGCTAGTTCACAAACTACGCCCCAGGCTTCACACGTCAATGTCAACGTTTGCAAGCAACCAGAAACATCACAGACCAAGTCTGACATAGGACAGCCACAGACAATTCCGAAGCAGTCGCAAATTGTTAATTTGTTAAGCCTCAGAAAGAGGCTAAGACTCAAGAGCCTATAGAAACTCATGATCAGCCTGTGCAGCTTGTTCATCTTAAGCACCCTAAACAGCAATTTGTACTAACCACTCAATCTGTGATGACAACTCGTAACAACAGCAGAGATTGCAAGACTTTCGGAATAGGTTGACAACCAACTGGCATTCGTAATTTTCATTGGAAAGATGTTGACACCTAGTAATTTGGGATCGCTGCAAATCGAATTAGTTGAGATTCATTTGAAAATGGCACAAAAAAATCATAATTCAGATATGTCAAAGTAGCCCAGGCCTACCCTCTTTATGGGAAAAATAAAGGAGTTGTACAGAATTGCAAGACAAAAAAGGAAGGGCATTTCAGTGTCGATTACATAAAGAAACAAAAGTACTGGCATTGGACTATGGTGAAGAAATAATAGACAGGTAACATCACAGGTGAAAATGTACAGAATGATGTTGTGCACGTGGCTATTGATCAGCTGGCCCTCTTGGATACAGACTTGGTGGTTACTGATCACAGCCAGGCTGGAGAGAGAACACACGAGCACATCAAACATTTTCTAAGACATGGAAAAGGTGAGGTGGAACGCTTAAACCATCAGTAAGTTGAGTCAAAGGCACTTGAGCTGGTGGCGCATAATGCAATACTTGAAAAGTGAATGAAGAGCAAATAACTCAATCAGAATTCCAGTTAGCTGCCCAGAAGAACCGGCATTGTTGGAAATCCAAAGCCATGTCTTTTAAACTGAGGTAGCACAATTTATATAAAAAAGGCAGAGCGGGAACAGAAATCAGAATTTGAGCAGCAAAAACCAGAGTTTGAAAAGAACTTAGCATAATACAATGGCATTCTACATTGAAGAATGCCATTGCATTAGCAATGCAAGTAGTTGTGGAATTAACAAATATGTACCAAATATTAAAGGCTGAATATGACCAATTGAAGTGCAACACTTCTGTTGCACCATCAGACTGGACATCAGCCTCAGTTCAACTCCCTGTTCGAATATCTACTTCTGCCTCAATTTCTTCGACTTCTGTCTCTGTTCCGCCAGCTGAGTAAGCTCTACCATCCGCTTCCCAAACTTCCACTGATCAGAGTCGTCAAGGAAGGCGACATTTCTAGCAGGGGGACAGCCATAGAGAATTTTGGTCATTGTTGTATATATAAATGAGTTCATAAAGGAATGTCATAACCTTGCCATTATATGATGTACTTAAACGATTAGATCAATTTTGAGTTACAGGGATGGCTGACGACTTGAGAATTGTGTTCAGCCATCGCACCTACCCCTTCTATATGTAGAATTTTTTTGAGTTGTTTGAGGATCATATGTGAGTCAGGCCTGCACTTGGAAACCATGTGCATCATGTTCAGATCTATTAATACAGATATTTCATGTATATTTTATAGTGTTCTCTTATGATGTGATGATGACTGCATACATTAATGTAGATAGTTCTTCATTGTACATAATGTTGTTTATTCTATTTTATCTGCATTTCCTACCTCATCTAAGAGTTCACTCAGGTTTAGTATAAAAATGATTACCATTTGGCAAGTGAAGGTAACAAACAAAAGCGAAACTCCTCACCAACCTTAACAAAGCATTTATAGGATAAACAAGCTACTTCTAGACTAAGTCACAAGGTTCGAATCTGCATTCATGTTTGACAAGGATAAAGTTTGCCAAGGGATAAAGTTCGAGAGAGAAAAAGTCTTTAAGTTCGAACAATTTTTTTCTATCATTTTTATTTTTGAAAAAATGCATAAATATGTCAGAGGGACAGAGTGGAGAGAGCTTTCTATCCACTACTTTCAGTCAGTATATGTATATATACATACATTTGTAAAATAATGCAAAATCGCGTCAAAAACTTCCCATGTAAAAATAATGGATAAAGTTCGAGTTCATGTTCGACGAGAATAAAGTTCAGCGAAATTCAAACTTTTTCAATAAAATTCAGAGAACTGTGACATAACTTCTAAGTATCAATTGCCAATTACAAAGAATGTTCTTTACCAAAAAACAAATTGGAAATCCATGGCATAGAACAGTTAAAAAAGATTTTTACTCTTGCTTGGACGAGTTTTTGAATGCAATTGTTTATATGCACCAAGGACAACAAAGTATTTTGATAAATCTGCCTTATCAAAATGTAAAACGTTCCCCTCCTTTTACAAAAATAACTTTTTGGTAAATGATTAACTTAAAATGCTAAAAGAGAGGCTTACAAATCCCATAAACCATCTTTAGACTGATAAATATCCCTTCTGGAAGTTCATCTTCGTGCAGGACTTCATTCTTGGAGGATGTTGTAGAAAACTTGGTACTTTTGTCCTGAAGAAAATCCACTAATATTCCATCTTAGAATCTAGTAAGAGATAAACAAATTTAAACATAAAAAATAATAAAACATTGACATGTTTGATACATGTAATGCTTCGGTTTAGGCCCAACATGGGACTTAAATAAATATACATCCATAGAAATATAATTGTTTTGGAGAAAATCTAACTACACACATACATGCAATAGTTAGGGCTCCATGTTTACACTAGAGAATATGTATTCGACCATAATTATTTCTTTATCCATGTGAAACACTTGTTGAGGATTTAGGGATCTAGTGAGGATCACTGATTGAATCTGTTGGAATATGCAAAGAGAAGAAAGAAGACAGAAGGCAAAAACTGCGCTGTGTAAATGATACAGGCAGAGGTTTATTTATATAAGAGAGAGGTGGTTGTACAGTTACCAACCGAACAACTACATAACTGATTTTACATTCTATATAATGTGTTATATTTTAACACCCCCTCTTAATGACTAAACCGGAAACAAGACAAAGTTTGTCCCAAAATTTTACAAATATCCTAAAGCCCATATGTTTAGTCATTACAACTACAGACTGTGCCATAAGTTGTACTTTAAAATCAGCAGTCCTTAACTGTGATGCAGTTGTCGAATGAAGACGAATCACAACACAAAAATCTGGTCCCATGAACAAAAGATATGGCAAGTGGTCCACTGGTTCTCTGTTTTGTGATTCATTGACCAGTGATGAATCACCAATGGCTGAGAGTGTCAGCCCCATCTCCAGAGTGCTGAAATCAGAACCTCGAAGATGTGGATTAGAAAATCTATTCCAAGCTTGTGTAGCTGCTTGGAGTCTGTACAAAGACTCAATTATCTTGTGATCGAAGTCACCTTGATCACGTCCTTGCACCACCATGTAGTGCTCATCCGACTTTTTCAAGAAGAGGAATGTGACCATCTGTGCAGGAGTTAGAACCAACTCCTCAATAGTAGGAGAAATAACCATCTCCTCCGTCTCAGCAGTGGTCTCCGTCTCAACAGGAGAAATAACCATCTCTGTCTTATCTATTTGCTCATCTATCCCCCTCTGTTGGGAAAGATCCTTCACAACATAATGAGCAAATTGTTCATGCTCTATTGTCCTTCGAGCAAGAACCTCTGAGTGAGTGGCTGGGCATGCCATCTCACCATGCACCGTCAATGCATCTAGAATAGTGGAGTCTCCGTCCACAACAAATTGTTCTTCAAAATGAGGAAATCCATCCTCCCAAGGCATGTCCGCCTCCCGTACACCTAGTATAGTGGATATTCCCTCCACAATAGGTGCATGTAGGTTATTTGTATCCAAGTCAGAACTGTGAGGAATGGCTTCTTCCCGAGGCATTGCGACCCCACGCACATCCCGAATGGTGGAGTTGTCCTCCACACGTGCATTCATGTTGATCACAATGGATCACAAGTCGATCTTGACCACCTACCCCAATACCAAGGGCAATTATCCGTCTCTGTTTCACATCAGAGACAACACACTTCTTTCCACAAAAATCCACAGAAATATTGGGATTTTCAGTCAATTGACGAATAGATAGAAGATTCTTTTGTAAAGAAGGTACATATCTAACATTCCGTACCAACAATTTATGAGCATTATTCAATACAATGCATATATCTCCTATCCCTTCTACTGCAAGCGATTCTCCATCAGCTAGTACTACTGATTCAAAACAAATATTTGCAGTAAATGAAACATACCAGTCCCTATGACATGAAAAGTGTGCAGACGCACTAGAGTCAATAATCCAGAATCGGTACCACTATCATTTGAGCATGATGTCGTAAGACAATAAAGAGCATACTCGTCATCCGAATCCCATTCTTCTGCAACTGCTGCCACATGTTCCTCATTACATGGCTTTTTGTTCTGCTTCGAAAGATCATACATCCGCTTCCGAGCAATCCCTCTTGAGGTGCCCAACCTTGTGACAGTAATAACATGTGACCTGATACCGAGTGGAAGATTCACCAGAGTGACGTTTCCACTTTCCCTTTGACTGAGTGACAAGAGCACTCTCTGCATGGTCACAATTAGATTCTGCCTGAAGTTGTCTCCGTTCCTTTTGCAACAGGTAGGAACTCACCTTGTCAAACGTGAGTGTTTGACTTTCAGCCATTAAATGGAGTGCCTCCACAAATGACTCATACGAAGAAGGTAAGCTGTTCAAAACCAGAGCCACCATATCATCGTCATCCACCTTTTTATTGATGGAAGATAACTGGTCTCGGAGGTCTTTCATCCGAAGTAGGTGCTCAGACAACGATCCACCTTCTTGTAACTTTACGGAAAAGAGCATATTTTTCAGGTATAAAACCCGACTCTTCTCTGACGTCTGATATTTATCCCTCAGACTAGTCCACAACGTGCTTGCCACAATGGCATTCCGCACTTCCGGTATCAAATCATCCGACACCGATAACTTGAGAAGCAATAACGCTTCCTTATGACGTTTGTCATAATCCTCGAAGTTCGTCGTTGGTCGACTTTCATCACCCTTGATTATTTTATCACAATCACGAAACTCCGCGACCGTTAAAATCTTATGACTCCATACATTAAAATTAGTGCTGTTAATTTTTGCGTCTCCGGCAACGTCAAGTGTGATATATTTGCCATTTTATTATTCCAAAGTAACGGAAAATAATAAAATAATAATTTGCCTCACACTTAAAAATATCCTTTTCCAGCAAATAATATTAAATGAATTACTCCAGCAATATACGTGGCTGTGGGAAAATATTTTATGCAAATATTTTTATGAATAGGCAAGGAAATATTAAAAACACTAAATAGTTTTATAAAATCTTTTGCCTTGCTCGGTTTACCTCTGCCCTTCTCCACGATTTTCCAGTTTGCTGCTCACGTTTTTGCAGGGTTCACGTTTTACTGTTCACATTTCACTGTTCACGTCACGTTTTACTGTTCGCGTTTCACTGTTCACGTTTTTTTTTTTTTATTACCTGCCCGCATCCAGCGCTGCCCTCGTCTGTCTTCACCACGATCCACGTATCTATCTTCTTCAGTTTGTGCCCTACTAGGGCTTCCCCAAACTTCCAGTTCGTGCCTGTTACAAGGCTTCCTCGAACTGCGAACCGAACGCTCTGATACCAATGTTGGAATATGCAAAGAGAAGAAAGAAGACAGAAGGCAAAAACTGCGCTGTATAAATGATACAGGCAGAGGTTTATTTATATAAGAGAGAGGTGGTTGTACAGTTACCAACCGAACAACTACATAACTGATTTTACATTCTATATAATGTGTTATATTTTAACAGAATCTGATCCCAATGGGTGGCTATAGATAGTAATTTATATTACTTGTCATTATCTAAACATGATTGATATAGACAACCTACATCTATAAATCTTCATGGAAGTGGACATTTGCTAATGCATTAGTAGTGTTGCAGATCTCAATTTTTGCTAAATTGAATAAGTATTTGAACGCCTTTATTTACCTTCAATTTAAATACTTTCCAAACTTGTGTTAATTTCTATTTAATAATGTGATTGTATGTGTTGGACATACATCATTAAAGAAACACTCAATTTGCTCCAACTTTGATATCATCGCATAAGGTTGTTTCTGCTTGAGAAAGGTATGGAATTGGGAATGTACTAGCTGACATTGATAATAATTGTGAGTCAAGGTAGGTTTATAAGGCACTATATGCACCAAAAGCTTTGCTCATATAAAAGCATGATTTTTGGGGGTGGCTCCTAGGTTGATGCATTCGCATCATCCTTCTCTACAATTCTAAATTGCTTATAGCAGTAAAATGTAAACCAATATATATTCAAATGGGAAGGATTTACAATATAGTGCAACTTCTATTCAATGAGAAAGAATAGGGTAGAGTACAATGATATACAATGTTCAACAAGGCTAAGAATGAGGATTCTTGTGATCAGAAAGGAGAAATCTACTTAACTGATTTTTCTAGACTAGAATGAGATAGCAATGCATATAAGAGATACTAGATACTCGGGACATGCCAATATTCACTACTATTTGGTCATTGTTTTGTCAGCTTTGGGTTGAACAGTTTACATATACATACATTGCAACAAAGTGACTACAATAGACAAATGTTATAAAAGAGGATAATTACAAGAATAGTTCATCTTCTACCTAAGTGTGGTGGTTGGACCTCCAATGTGCATTATGCTGACAGATGCTCTGACATGGTGTGCCCGTCGAAGGTGCCACTCAGCATGTCGCTAACACGTGGGTCAACATATCTACGCGCAGAGGATTCACCCCCTCTTGAAAAGCAACGGTCTCCAGAGACAGTCAGCAATGAAAACTGAACCTAAAGTTGTTGAAGGTTGTACCACTTAGTCTGATCGGCATATTGCCATGCCTTGACCACTTAAAACAACTAATGTGTGCATTGTCAAATGTGCTTTGTTGTCGCTTCAATGATTTGATGTTGTGCGCAAGTGTTCAAGATCCAAATCAAGAGGATGTTGATTCTTTGCTAGCTCAAACAAAGGTAAGAAGTATGGCCTTAGTAGTTCCATCTTAAATATTGGATGTAGACGAAAGTATGGTGGCAGATAATTATGAAAACAATCCATTCAGATGGCACCTTTGTCATGAACCATTTAGCAAGGGTGTTCCCCAAATAGGAGGATCAAAGCCCCCGCAATCTCCAGAATAGAAGGAAACGACCAAGCAAAAATTCACAAGCGAATCTGTTCTAAAATACTGCAATAAGTCAGCCAAGTAAGTAATCAAATAACTCAAAATCTAAAAAGTTGCAAATTTCAAATTGCTTACATAAGGAAAGGTAAAGCACAATCCAATAAAGTTGCTTCCCTTCCTTTGCATAATCCGAAACCAAAACACAAGAGATCCAAATCACACAATCCAATGTGGCAATATCACCGCAAAAAGGAAAATAAAAAGTTCACATCCATTAGGAAGCTTCCAAGATGAAATTCTCTTCAAGTATGGAAACATGTAATAGAGGAAATAAAACCCAAATGAAAGCCCAAGAGGATCTCATACCAATGAATCTCCGAATTGAGGAACCTAAAAATATCCAAGAAACAATAAAAAAAGGAAAGCCTCCGAAGAGCAGATCAACACCAAGGAAGACAGATGCACCACAACAACAGCAGGAAGCATGATACAAATATGGACTCCTACAGCAGCAGCAATCGAGGAAACCTCATATGAAAGGCCCGCCCCTATCATGAATTCTTGATGCAGATCCTCTCATGGATTAGCAACGGCATAGGTGTGCCCAATAAACACCTATTCCTCAAAGATATGATATTGATATGCTTCTTCTTCAAGAGTGTGTCAGAGCTCATTCTACAAAAAGACTTCGATATTGACTGTTTTCAGCCCCACAACCATAACCCTCTTTCAGTGGAACCCATCAATGTATGAAATAATCCCTGAACACACTTTTCCTTTTGGCCAAAATGTTGTTTTTCATTCATATTAATGGAATAGTGGTAATCATGTTCTAAATATTTATACCACGCCGCCCCTTCCCCTCCCCCAAATGGTAACAATCGTATACCGATGCTGGAAATGGTGACATCTTGGGTTACCAATCTCAATGCTTCAAATTTAATCTTGACAGGACTTCAATACAATCAGATCTCCAGAAAGAAAAAGGTGGGTGTACAAATCAATTCTAGAACAGCAATGGCTCTGGATAAACTTGAGAGTGACACCAACCTAATGGAACAAATATATTCTCAAGGTTCCTTCTTCTAGATGAATAGACGAAAAGGGAGTAGCTATATAGCTGAAAAGCTAGACAAAATCTTTCTCACACAAAGGGAATGTACCTGGCAAGAACAACTCTATCTGATCATTGGCCTATTGTGTTGAACATTTCACCTCTGCAACCACCAAAAAGGTAGCCTCAGTTCAAGTTTGAATCCACCTTGCCTTCAAATTCATCATTCCACCACAATGTTAACAAGTGGGAGGAAAATAGTCTGGGTTGTACGGGCTTTCTGATGTACAAATTTGTAGTTGAACTGAAATATCTCAAAGGAAAAAACAAAAAATGGCAGTAAACGAAGATAGGATCTTTTAATGCACAAAGTGACGCCATTAAAATCAGATTAGTACTAATTCAAATACAAATTCGTGATCAAGGGTGTAATACCAGTTTAGAAATAAAGGAACATCAAGCAATCCACGCTCTATCTAGATTCTAAACTACAAAAGTTTGAAGAAATGCATTGGCACCAAAGATCCAAACACAAATGGATTAAGTCAGGCAACTCCAATGCCAAATTCTTTCATGCTACAGCTCAAAATAGAAAGTAAATGAATATTACACAGAGAATACAATTAGACAATGGGACTTATATAACTGCCCAGGATGATAAGATCTCTTATGCTTCTAACTCTACCCAGAACTACTGAGTGAGACTTCAAATGGAGATTGGAATACTTCTGATTTGTCATACTTCAACCAGTTCCAACTATATTGAAAAAGGGAGATAACGATTCAATCGTGAGGTCGGTCACCGAAGAAGAGCTTAAAGGGTTTGTTTTCTTTAAAACCGGGTAAAGCACCTGGACTGGATGCATTCACAGGGCTATTCTACCAAATTCTCTGGGATCTAACAAAAAGAGTTGTTGGCTATGGTCAAGGAATCACAACAAAGTAGCCAAAAGCTTAGACAATTGAATTGCACAAAATTGATTCTTATTCCTAGAATCAGCAAAGCATACAAATTAGATCAATATGGACCAATTTCTCTGCATAATATGGTCTATTAAATCATCTCAAAGTTTATCGCCAACAGACTCAAACATCTTCTTCACAAGCTTATCCCTACTTCCTAGTCAGCATTTGTTCGAGGAAGGCAGATAGCAGGTAACATCATAGCTGTGTAAGAACTTCTACATTCATTAAAGACACAAAAAAGACCAGGAATAATGATCATACTCAACATCTTAAAGGCATTTGACAGATGTAGCTGGGAGTTAATATCAAAGACTCAAGACTCAACTGTAGTTTTTGTTTGCAAGGAGATAAGCAGGTAAGGAGATAGGATGTAATAAGAGGAGAGTGCTAGTGGTTATGACATGCGAGATGACATACATATCTAAATGCACATAGAACATACCCTTTGGCGGGTTATGCTCTTAGAGAGTTAGGTGTTATTCTTTGAATATTTCTTGAGGTTAAATTTGTTTGGATTCAATGGTTATAAGATTGTTGGGAGATGGAAGGCATCGTAAGATACCACAAGCTAAAGAATGAGTGAGAATAGCCATCATAAGATGCCCCAAAGGTAAGAGGATGGTAAAAATAGGATGCTATTAAGATTAAAATAAAGCAAATGTAGGCATCAAAAGATGCCCCAAAGCGTGAAGTGAGAGAAGGATGGGCATCGGGAGAGGTCCCAAAATGTGGACTAAGAGAAGGATGGACATTGGAAGATGCCCCAAAGTGTGATAAAGAGGATAATGTGCATCGGGAGATGCCCCAAAGTGTGAGAAAATGTGAGATAGAGGACCATTGTAGGTAATGTTGAGTTTGAGATCCACACATTTTTTATTAACATGGTGATTTAACTATGAATATGGCTGAAATCAGTACTTGGAGAATTAAGGAAAAAGTGGACTAGGAGAAGGATGGACATTGGAAGAAGCCCCAAAGTGTACAAAAATGTGAGATAGAGGACCACTGTAGGTAATGTTGAGTTCGAGATCCACACATTTCTAATCAACATGGTGATTTAACCATGAATATGGCTGATCAACATTTCTAGACAACAGACTTTTCTATGGCGCACCAACCCTTTCTATGATAGACTTGCTGATGCAGTAATCTGTGGTAGGTTGTATTAATACGGCATAGGTTTTTCAGAGATTTGGCCAATACATTCTATTGAATCAAGGATTTATGAAAATTATCGTGCTTTTTAGTAGGATGGACGATGCAGTCAGGCTGGTCTAAGATTTTCTGAACAACATAGCACTTTTCAGTAAGATGGCCAATGCAGTTAGAAATGTCTAACTTTATGCATTGTGAGGTAAAATTCAAAATTTGTTACATGACCCAATTGGTGTTTCCAATTTAGAGTGGGTGGGAGGGTTAAAAGATGTAAAATCATCGCTAGTATCGATGTGAAATTCAACATGTTTATATTGGAATAGATAATAAAAATAGGTCGGAAAATCATCTTGTGGATCTTCATCAAATATGGAAAGATTATCAGTTGGATCTTCATCAAAGATGGGAAGATCATCATGTGGATATTCAGTGGGATACACATCGAATATGGGAAGATCTTGTTGTGGATCTTCAATTATGTTACATTGTATGCCTGGTTGAGAATGAGAAAAATTGTACCATGAGGTGTTTCCCTCAATTTTAGGAAAGGAAAAGATAAACGAGCAACTCGTATGGAAATGGAATGGGTTAAGGCTCACTAGAAAGACTCTAAGAGGTGACATGATCATAAGTGATGATAAAGTTTGGAAGCTAAAGAAAGATAAATAAGAGAGATAAGAAGGTGATAAGGATGAAGCTTAGGAATTAAAGAGGAAATAAAACGAGATAGATAAGAAAATGATGCAATGAGAGATAAAATAGGAGATAAAGAGATGAAACGATAAGAAATTGATAAGATAAACATGAACATGACTCAATCAATGGTGGAGTCGGATTCACGTTTGGTTCACCAAAATGTATGTTAGGTAAGATGGTCAATATGATTATCCTCTTTCTCTTCTCAATAATATAGATAAAGAAATAAGTAAATGACCATACTAGGGCCAACATACAGGCCAAGAATAAAATGCAAGAGGTGTAGTAGTCGTGGATTTAGAAGATAATAATCCAGACTCTATCAAAGGCGTAGGGCTCCAAATCTTATGTATAGAATAGGGGATGGGATCGACTAGAATGTTAGGGTTTGCGAGAATAAAGGTAATAAGCAAGTGCTATATAAGATATCTAAATTAGGGGTTGTAAATCTATATGGTAAATAATAGGCAAGAGCCATAATTGGATAATGCAAAAGGCAAAGATATGCTTCCTATCATAATTTAATACATAATACATCAAACATAATCAATCCTATCTACATAAAGGAAAGATAAGGGAGCTAACACATGGATGTCGAGCTTTGGAGGTCATGTGCAGCTACAAGGTGATGCATAGTGCTACAAGCTGAGTGACTGATGTCAATGTAATAGTCCCAGGCCCTACACGAGAGCGCAAAGGAAAAGTGTGACGAGCGATGCGTTGGCGCACAAATCAAACATAGTAAGAAAATCTAACTTACATACACTTCAGAGCTCCAAATACGTACAAACAAAGTGTCGGATAGGGAATTGGGAACAAATTAATCCCATATTGATAAGAATTGTGAGTCAAGGTAAACATAAAAGGGATTACATGCACCAAAAGGTTTGCAAATTCAGAACCATGACTTTTGGTGCGCAAGTCCTCCAATTGATGTATCTTTGGTACTAACATTGCTTAACGGTGTTAGTATGTTATGTGGGCCCCCTAGCCTCAATATTAGTACCAATGCACATGAGTCAATGCGCATTAAAGAAATGAATTCTCATGGAACATAGTCATCAATATAATGGCTCAAATATTAAATTACATAATGTTGTGAAACACCCTACAAAAACAAAAAAACCTAGCTAATACTACACTATAGAAGCTCCAATTACTTATAAAATAATGTCTTCATTGATTTTTACTATAATGTTATAATGTCCAATATATTGACTCATCCAAATAATCAATAAAAATTCTCTCATATGTCATTACGTAGAACTCAAAATCTATTGACCCATCAAGAACTGAAAGGATCATGGTAATCCTTACATAGTAAACACTAAACAAAAGATTAAGGGTCACAAGTAAATTACGCATCACACAAATATCCTTTAATGAAACATGGACTTTACTTATGATTGTACATGTACAATAGTGACTATGTAACGTCAATGACCTCTAAACTAAGCAATATGCGACTTCCAATAGGAAAAAAATTTTGAACTTTTATGTTTAGCTTGCACCAAACACTTAGGTTTCTCAAACAACCATCCAAAACACAAAAACATCATTCTTATGAGAAGTCAAAGTTGTAGGCATACACACACAAATGGTGAAAACAAGAGGCTTCGAGCACAAAGCTTTACATGATGATAAGGATGCTACCAAAATCAAATGAACTCAACAAAAGAGGATCTAACCTCTGAAGGAACTTTTTGCCACAGAGCAAAGAAATAAAGCGAATGCACATAATGCAAGTACAGCTCCATAATCAAGAAAGATAGCAAATACATCCGTAATGTCCCCAATTCCGAGCAGATGGCCTAGGAGGCTTTTCATCCATCTTAGCCTTGGTCATGCCCAAGGGGCTAGTGACGTTGATGGTTATTGGGTATGGTTTGCACCTTCATTTCACTTATAGGTTATGTTTCGACGTTGGACACGTACTTTGAGGTGACTTAAGTGAAATAAGGTTGTGTGATGCTCCCCTATGGTACTTTATTATTCTATTTCTTCATTGGGGGTAACTTAAGTGTACTTTTGGGCATAGTGGTGATAAAGTAACTTAAGTTATTTTATTATTATATGGACTTTTCCCAAGGAGGTCGATTAGGATTCTTTGGGCCCTTTGTTGCAATGAAAAGTTATAAAAGGAAGCGCTTGGGGGAGAAAGGGGCATTCATTCATACACTCACTCTTTTATGATATTGAAGCCATTGTTGGTTGCATGTTTTTGCTTGTGGAGTAAGATCCCACAGAACCCTAGCTTCGGTGGTGAGAGATCCACTCCTAGCTAGCAAAACACTCTTCGGTGGTGAAAGATCCTCCCTAGTTTGTTAATTTGGAGCTTCATTCAAATCAAATTTTCAGATCATAGTTTTCAGAGAATTTCAAGGGTTTGCTCAGTGTTGGAGAGAGATTATTTGGTCCATACTTCAACCATATACAAATCAGATTAAGCTCAGGAGAATTCCCTTGGCGAATTCCCAGGAGGAGTTTCATTCAGTTTGGGCTTTATTTATTTTCAGATCTACTTACTTAGGGTTTTGCAGCAGTGTTTTCTAGGGTTTTTGGTTGGAGTTTTTCAGTTTTCCAAGTTGGATCTGATTCGTTATAATTTAAATATATTGTTGTCCGAATTTCAAAATTTATAAAGATCATTTCAGCTCCTTGTGAATTTTTAAAAATTTTAGGCAGTTTCAGCAATTAAAATAAATAAATAAAATCAGATCTAAGAGATAAAAATTATTTCTCTTGTTTATTGTTCTACATATTTTTCTAAGTTATTTGAAGCTTTTGGGTAGTGTTAGAAATTATTATTCTGGAAAATACATTTTTTTTTTTTTCGCATATTGTTGTCCTAAAAATCAAAAAATCAGAATTTCAGTTCGCTGTTATTTTTATATATTTTGTGAATTTCAAGTGATATCCCACAAGGGATATTTCAGTGGTATCAGAGTTGTTCCTCCAACCTGTTTGGGTTAAAAATGAGTGACAATGAAGATCTCAATGTGGATTTAATGAAGAAATTATTCACCAATATGGTTAAGCAACAGAGACTACAAACCTCTATTTGAGCCAACTCACAGAGAGACTATCACAAGGTAGATCTGGGCCTCAAACGGATAGAGGAGAAAATAGTAATATGGGGCAGCAGGCTCAAAGAGGTGAAAGTGGAAATTCAGGGCAGCGATCTCCCTGCTCTTTTACCAAGCCTTTGGGACTTCAAGAGCCCTCTTTCTTGAAGGATCCGGAAGCTTCACAAGTGGGGCAGCCAACAAAAGTATTTGATGAGAAATCTTGTTGGGAGAGCTACCAGTCTTTGAGTGAGGGTTTTCGGGAGAACATGTCATTCCCAGAGTATTGCAGGATGAAGATTGGTCGCAGACCAAGAGAGACCATCGATGCGCAGTGCCCTGAGTTACAGAGGAGATTGGGAGAGATTTCCATTTCACACTTCGATGTGTATAGTGCAATCATGGATTCAGAAGTTAAAGACATACTTTGACTTGAATCCCATGCACGAAGAGGATGCAATTAAGTTCGCAATCCTACATCTTGAGGGAGATGAACATGATTTGGTGGTGTCATAGTCTTATTACACAGCGGCACATGTAAATTGATACATATGCAGAGTTTACACAGAGATTGATGAGTAGGTTTGACAGAGGATCCTAACAGGTTCTTCAGAGAGTTGATTCACTTGAGGCAAGACGGTTCTTTGGATGGTTACATTGCAGATTTTTAGAGGCTTTCGGTTATGGTTCCTGATGTTTCAAAGATGAGATTGACTTCTCTCTTCATAGCGGGTTTGGCAGATGCACTAGCAGGGTTTGTGAAGGCATTTGAGCCTTCTTCATTGCATGATGCTATTAGGAGAGCCCGGATTTGGAGTTAGCCACTCCAAAGTCGAGGTTTCCACCTCGAGTTCAACAAAAGGAACCTCCATCTAGACCGGATGAGCTTCAGCAGAAGGAGCCTACACCTAGGCAGGATGTGGCTAAGAAGCCATTCACTTCCCGAGAGCTTAGAGATGAGTTGAGGCGAAAGAAACTATGTTTTGATTGTCGTACACCTTGGGCTCCAGGGCATGATTGCACAGGGAAAGGAAAGGCCCAATTCATTGAGGTCTTTGAAGAGAGTGAGGGTGACAAAGATGAGGAGTTAGAGACCCATGAGATGGATGTTGGAGATGGAGTTGCATTGGACAGTGCTGATGTGGAGCAGAGGATGAGACTTTTCCTCGGGAGATTATAGCTACATTGTCTAGTACTCTGATGTACAAGGCATTCAGGGTTAGAGGAGTTATACAAGGTCAGCATGTGTTGTGGTACTCATTGATAGTGGGGCTACCCACAACTTCATTGATGCATCCTTGGTTGAGAGGCAAGGTCTACAGACAAGAAGACTTTGAGGGCTTCAACATTGTTGTAGCCAATGGAGAGTATATGAGATGCACACGGAGAGTTCCACAGTTGAGCATCACTATGGGTAACTACACAGTTACGATGATTTCCACATTGTTGGTATGGGAGTGACCAACATAGTGTTGGGAGTGCAATGGCTTCACTCTCTTGGTGAGTTTCGGACTAACTTTCAGACGATGGAGTTGAAGTTTAAGTCAAGGGCAGGAATGTAATCTTGAGAGGTTTATCTACAAGAGCACCTAGAGTGGTTACAGCCAAGGGGATGAAGAGGACTTTCTCGGCACGATGAGGTGTTTTACTATTGTGGGCCGATGTGGAGTTCGATGGATATGGGTGTGACCAGTAGTGTTGCACATGAGACAGTTACAAAGATTGGGGTTACAGGTTCAGATCATCCGAGTTTATCATTATGTTGGTTATCTGAGGTTTTGATAGATTGGAGATCTCATTTGCTTGTTGAGTACTCCAAGAACCAACACACTTGTGAGATTTTGGATGGTCACACACAAGATGACAACTACAGATTGGATTGGAGGGACGAGATGACCTTCTATCAGGGCAGATTGTACCTTGTGCCAGATTCATGGTTGAGGATGGCAATATTGCGACATGTGCATTGTTCTTCCATGACTGGACACTTGAGCTTCGATGAGACCTACAGTTCATATGGGAGAGGTTCAGATGGCATGGGTTGAGGGAGGATATCCTCAACTTTATACAGGGATGTGTGGTTTGTCGTCATGACAAATCGGAGTATACAGATTCATCATTGCCTGAGTCGACATGGGATAGCACTCTTATGTATTTTATTGCTTCTATGCACAGTGAGCACTTCACCCATGTGTTAGTCAGCAGGGATGGAGTTGACTCAGTTACCTAGTTATTCAATAGGTTCACATTCATCACAAGAGGTGAACTATGTAGAGTTGATATTGTTGGTTGACCGTTTATTGGAGTCTTGGGATTTTTCCCCCACGGGACACATTGAGACACATTATGAGGAGCCTTGCTCTCACACGAGTGTGGATCATGTGGGAGAGTTGACATGTTTTGCGCTTATACAAGTTGATCCAGAGGATGTCATAGGGTTCAAGAGGGACTTTCGTACCCATGGGTTGACTGGAGAGGCAGTGAGTGATCACATGATGACAACTTCACATTGGCAGGGATTGGACAAATTGGCAATTTCAGTGTGGGTACCAAGTGGAGAGTTGGTGTGGGCATCATACTACTTCAGGGGCAGCATTATTCTCTACACACATGGAGAGCATGATGACTACATAAGGTGTCTTGGTTACTTCAAATCACACCAATCTTTGGTTGACTGCAGGGTGAGGTGGAGAAACTTACTTTGTGGTATTCAGCTTTTGCAGCATGACAAGATAATGCTTGGGGTCAAGCATTTCTCGGGAGGGGAGGACTGTAATGTCCCCAATTCTGAGCAGATGGCCAAGGAGGCTTTTCATCCATCTTAGCCTTGGTCATGCCCAAGGGGCTAGTGACGTTGATGGTTATTGGGTATGGTTTGCACCTTCATTTCACTTATAGGTTATGTTTCGACGTTGGACACGTACTTTGAGGTGACTTAAGTGAAATAAGGTTGTGTGATGCTCCCCTATGGTACTTTATTATTCTATTTCTTTGTTGGGGTAACTTAAGTGTACTTTTGGGCATAGTGGTGATAAAGTAACTTAAGTTATTTTATTATTATGTGGATTTTTCCCCAAGGAGGTCGATTAGGATTCTTTTGGGCCCTTTGTTGCAATGAAAAGTTATAAAAGGAAGCGCTTGGGGAGAAAGGGGCATTCATTCATACACTCACTCTTTTATGATATTGAAGCCATTGTTGGTTGCATGTTTTTGTTTATGAAGTAAGATCCCACAGAACCCTAGCTTCGGTGGTGAGAGATCCACTCCTAGCTAGCAGAGCACTCTTTGGTGGTGAGAGATCCTCCCTAGTTTGCTAATTTGGAGCTTCATTCAAATCAGATTTTCATATCAAAATTATCAGAGAATTTCAAGGGTTTGCTCAGTGTCGGAGAGAGATTATTTGGTCCATACTTCAGCCATCTACAAATCAGATTATTTCCAGCATTTGAGGCAAGCTTGGCGAATTCCCAGGAGGAGTTTCATTCAGTTTGGGCTTTATTTATTTTTAGATCTACTTACTTAGGGTTTTGCAACATTTTTTTCTAGGGTTTTTGGTTGGAGTTTTTCAGTTTTCTAGGTTGGATTTGATTCGTTATAATTTAAATATATTGTTGTTTGAATTTCAAAATTTATAAAGATCATTTCAGCTCCTTGTGAATTTTTGGAATTTTTAGGCAGTTTCAACAGTTAAAATAAATAAATAAAATCAGATCTGAGAGATAAAAATTATTTCTCTCTTGTTTATTGTTCTACATATTTTTCTAAGTTATTTGAAGCTTCTGGGTAGTGTTAGAAATTATTATTCGGAAAATACAAATTTTTCTTTGTTTCTGCATATTGCTGTCCTAAAAATCAGAAAAATCAGAATTTCAGTTCATTGTTATTTTTATATATTTTGTGAATTTCAAGTGATATCCCACAAGGGATATTTCAACATCTTGACATTACAATAAGCAATATGATAACATGATTGAACCAAGATGGTGGTAATTCATATGAGGGCAAGATTCCCACATGTAGACTTGCATTTCTCGATTTAGGGAATGTATATTAATGTTAACACGGTAAAACCACTAGCCACCAAACCACAAGTTGGCTTCTCTTTAATATTTTGCGAATAAGTAATAACCCTAACAAGACCAATCATTTAGAGTAACCCTTAGAGTTACTCATGTGATAAGCATCCACAATTTGAAAGCGCTTATTGAAAGAGGCGATGGAATTTGTCTCATACAAAGGTAAATAAGATATTGAACGGTAATTTTGTTTAAAATAGAGATGACAATGCTAGAATTGAAAGGGGAAAATTGCATTACTAAAAACAAAAGAAATGAAGGATATTTTATTTAGTACCTTAACTAAAACAAAACCAAACATGTGGCATAGGAGGAGAAAATTTACATTGACTTGAATGAAAGTCATCATATCAATCAAACTATTGTAATGGGATGTGGTAAAACATGTGTAGGGATAAATATATATTCCAATGAAACTAATAGATAAAAGCATGCGTAGAATTTGGAATGTCATATATGTGTCAAGTTTGAACCAAAATGATTGGTTAATCAAATTAAACAAGAGTTAAAGACTGGGTTCCATAGTAAGAAAAATCTCTTTAGAGATAAGAGAAATAAATTTGGAGGTTGTTATTTCCAATAGTTGAAGAAAATATCCCATATAAGTCGAATGCTTTGGAAGTACATCAAACAGCATTAATGGCAGATGTTAGTTCTCGCTAACTTATTATGGCATCATATGATCACCTCAATTATTTTTATCTTAGACTTTCAAGGAAAAATAATTTTGCATGAAGCCTATATTGCAAAAGAAATAGCACAAGAATGTTTTGATAATGTTAATCATAGAGAGTTAAATACGTATTGAAACTAGTAGTAATAATTTGTGTGGTCAAACTCATACTCAAGAAGATTCAAAGATATTGACAAATCAGACTCAAGAAGGATATTCACAGGAAGGAGAGGACATAAAAGAGATAGACACACGGAAAAAGTGGAACTAGAAGTAGAGGAATGCCAAGGATTAAGTTTGGAGGAATTCCCAAACATGGAGCAGTTCAAAGTCATAGTGACTCCCATTAAAGGGAAAAACAATAACCAAGAAGCTTCATCTTCTAAAACCCCCAAAAAGTTGATGTAGGGGGAAGAGCAACTAGAGGAAAACCATCTAGTAAAGAGGAGAAAAGAAGAGCAACAGAAATGGAAATTGCAGCAGGGAAGCAAAGAACATTGGATATTAAGGGATCTAAAAAAGCTCACAAATATAAATGAAAGTCATCACTTGGAATGTAAGAGGTTTGAATAATGTAATCAAACAAAGGATGCTAAAAGACTTTATTGAGAATCACAAGCCTACCATTTTGGTAGTCCAATAAACAAAATGGATGTAGAAAACTTTAAACTATTGGGAAATAAAGTTTGGAGAAGTGTTGAAATAATTTGTGTTAGTTCAAACAGTGCCTTAAGGGGAATTGTTGTCATTTGGGATAACGATCTGGTTAAAGGAGGGATCATCTTTGAGTCCCCCAATCACCTGGCTATCCTCTTCACATCCCAACAAAGCAACAAATTGTGGATACAGTCTAATATCTACGCCCAAGATATCTAAAAAAGGAGAAAGCAACTCCGGACAGAGGTAAGTACTTTTAGAAATAATTGTAGCAATTTTGATTGGATAGTTTTAGGAGACTTCAATACTCCTCTTTCCCCAGCTGAAAAGAAAGGGGAAAACCAAGAGTTTACAGCTAGTATGGAGCATTTTGCTGATTTCATTTCCCATAATTATCTATTGAATATTAAACTAAGAGGAACCAAATTCACGTGGAGCAACAAAAGAATGGGGGAAAATATCATTATGGTAAAATTAGACAGAGTACTTGTCTCAGCAAATTGGTTTACTACTCAAGACTTTTGTCTTTCAGCTCTACCCAAAGTGGGCTCACCATAATCCTTTAGTTCTAAGCCTTGAAAACAAAAGAAAACACTCACCTACTCCTTTCAGATTCGAAAAACTGTGGACAAAGCATCAAGATTTCTACAACAGAGTTCAGGAATGGTGGTAAACTGACAAAAACGAATATGCCATGTATATCCTGGTTTATAAGCTTAAGAATGTCAAAAGAAATGCCAAAATCTGGAACAAATCAGTTTTTGGAAATATTTTTGGAAAAAAGAAGAAACTCACCAAGGAGCTAGAAATTCTGGAACACAAGGTGCAGAATTCAGGGATGGATGTGAATGATTACTACAAGGAAAAGGAATTACTTAGTGAATTGCATAATCTCAAAACTTGTGAAGAGATTCATTGGAGATAAAAATCAAGAGTGGTTTGGTTAAAGGAAGGGGATAGAAACACAAAAAAATTCATATGACCACTTTGAAACATAGAAGCCACAATAAAATGAATTCTATCATAAACAGCTCAGACAGGAAAGCAGAGATATGGAAATCATAAAAAAAGAGGCAATAGAGTTCTATAAAAACCTCCTATCTAAAGAGGCACAGGATAATGAAACCAGCACCAACTTCCTACTGAATTTCATCCCACATTGCTCAAATATTCAATAGGATTTGAACAAGATTCTCTCACCGGTGGATATTGAAGAACTAAAAAAATTGTCTTTTCTTTTGAAGGAGAAAAATCCCGGGCTCGGATGGCTTCCCGGCTTGCTTTTTCCAAATTTATTGGGAAGTTTGTAAAATGATCTACTCAATGCCATCAATGAATTCTTCTGCACTGGAAAACTTCTAAAGAAGGTAAACAACTTCATAGTGTTGATTCCTAAAAGAGCTGGAGCAAAGGACTTCAAGGAATTCTGACCAATAAGTCTTTCAAATACAATATACAAAATCTTCACAAAGACTATTGCATCAAGAATGCAACCTTTTCTTAAGAACATCATCTCATGGCAGAAAGGTGGATTCGTTTAAGGAAAAGACAAATTCAAGATAGAATAGTTGTGGTTCATGAAACTATTCATTCCATGGATAAAAGCAAAAAATAAGGCATGGCTATCAAGTTGGATATGAACAAAGCTTTTGACAAGGTCTCATGGGAATTCTTAGACAAAATTTTGGAGAAAATTGGCTTCAACTCCCACTTCAAGAAATTAATCAAAGAGTGCATTTCGACCCCCATGTTCTCTATTCTTCTAAATGGCACTCCTACTAGATTCTTTGGAAGCACCAAAGGAATAAGGCAAGGAGATCCCATCTCACCTATTCTTTTCATCATTATGGAAAAGAGTCTCCATCGTAGCAATAAGAAATTACACCGAAAGTAGGATACATACATGGATTTAATCCCTCATCGAAGAAGCTCTCAATCTCTCACCAACAATTTGTTGATGACACTATACTCCTCTCCATTGCTTCAGTCAAGGAAGCAAAGCAATTCAAATTCTTGTTGAACTGCTATGAGGAAGTATTAGGGTAGCTCAACAACTATGGCAAGAGCTCCGTCTTTTTCATCAATACACCTGAAGCGTGGCAGAAGAAAATTGCTAAAATATTGGGATGTGTTATTAAAACTCTACCAACCACTTATCTGGGGATGCCAATGTTCAAAGGCAACGCCCCTATTTTAGTTTGGAATCCACTTTTGATAGATTTCAATCTAAACTAACAGGGTGGAAAGGGGTTGTGCTATCTAGTGTTGCAAAGCCACGTTGATTAAAAGCACTCTCCAAAATCTTCTTGTATACCTCCTTTCTCTTTTCAAAATGACACAAAATATTGTTGATTTGATTGAAAAGATACAAAAAAGGTTCTTATGGGCTGGAGTAGAGGAGCATAACAAAATCCATTTGGTCACATGGTACAAAGTTTGTAAGCCTAAATCTCACGGTGGATTAGGAATAAGAAACATTAGACAAATGAATACAGCCCTTCTTGCCAAAATAGGTTGAGATTACTCAAGGAAGACTTAACTTGGTGCAGCATAAACAAAAAAAATACCTACAAGAGGACTTTATCAAGGATTTCACCTCTTCTACGGACCTACCCCTAGGATCCCACTTCTGGAACTCCCTCATCAAAAGCAAAGATATTATTTCAAAGGGCATTAGATGGGAATTTGGGATGGCAAGTAAGATCAAATTTTGGGAGGATAAATGGAACTTGGAACTTGATCAACAACAGAGGGAAAATCTTCATATTTAGATAAATCAGATAAGACTGAAATATGGAGAGAGGATAAGTGAGTATCTTAAATGCATTAATGGAAAAACTACTTGGAGAAGATTATCCCTTGAGGAAAGAAATGACATCACAAGAGATAATCTAAGCTTAATCCAAAAAATATTGCAAACATTTATATCCCTAATAAAAATGTTGAAGATGAATTAATTTAGTAAATCGAGAGATGCAAATTATAGCATCCTATCTGGATATAACAATAAGAATCAGTCATTCAACTCTCATACTTGTTGGAAGAAAGTCTGACACAAAGAGATAATTCCTAAGGTAAACTTCTTCTGGTGGCTTATTGTTCAAAACAAGATCCTCATAGTTGACAATCTAAGAAAGAAAGGGCATATTCTTATCAATAGATGCATCCTTTGCAAAGAAGCGAAGAAATTGTTGATCACCTCTTCATTCATTGTAAATTCACTTTCTCTCTATGGGGACTCATTCTAGAAAAAATTGGGTTGAAATGGGTCCTTCCTCAATCAATGAAAGATCTAAAAGATAACTGGTATTATCACTCAAATAATGTATCAGTCAGACTCCTATGGGATTTAACCCTTCCACACACGGTTTGGGCTCTATGGAAAGAAAGGAACAAAAGACTTTTTGAAGGAAAAGTGTTACAGGTTGACATAGTCTTCAAACATTTGACCCTGCTGATAACTGAGAACTTCAAATCTTCCATTAGCTGCAGCAAAGGAAGTCTGAACGATTCGGACATCAAGTTCCTCGAAAAATGGAACTTGCACCTTGCCCAAGATCTTAAGCAACAAAACTCTAAACTTGCTAAGAACAAGGTTATTTTGATCCACCCCAAAAAGGATGGTATAAACTAAAGTTCGATGGTGCGGCTAAACGAAACCCAAGTAGAGATGGGGGAGGAGTCATCGGAATGATAACAGAGACCTCGTCATTGCAGATATATGTCGAGAACATGGGGTCCAAACCAATCATTATGCTTGAGGTGTTTAGCTGCTTCATGGGGAATCCAACTTGCAAAATCTTTGAATATCTCAAATCTTTGGGTTGAAGGGGATTCTATGAACATTTTGAACTGTCTTCAAAACAGTCCCCTCAAGTTGGACCATCAACAAAATCATTGAAGACTCTACCCTCTCATTAAGGGCTTTCTCAAATTATACAATTTCCCACACCTTCAGAGAAGGAAGGTGGTTGACTTGTGTGCTAATATTGGTGTGACTTACAATTCTCTTTAACATTGGTTTGGAAATGATAATACACCTCCCGAGATCCTAAACGTCGTTATCGGTGAAAGAATCAAAGTGCAAAATTGAGGTGCCTTCAAAGAATGGTTTGTTGGTGTCGTTGGCTTTGTTTCCCCTACTTTCTTTGGACTCGTGTGTTGGGCGGCGGCTTGTTGGGTTTCTCTGTTTTGGCCCTTTGTTTTTCTAGCCTCTTTGGTATTTCGCTGGTTTTGTTCTTCTTTTTGTTGATTTTCGTTATCTCTCCAGCTTGTTTTTAATATTTGGTCTTGTTTTGATTCCTAAGATCTTTATGGGAATAATTGGATTGAAGATCCTTGTTGTAACAAGGTAGGGACCTTGCCAAAACCCTCTTTTTACCAAATATCAAAAAGAGGTATTTGTGTGGTCCAACGAATAAACAATCACTTGGTGGTTCTAAATATTTTCTTACTTTCATTTATCGCTTAAAAAAATATTGGATTTATTTCTTTGACTCAAAAGTTTTTGATATCTTCATATTCTTTAAGGAAAATGTCAATAGGTTTAGTGACCAAAAATCGTGCTTTCAACATAATGATGGCTACCATAGGACTTCTTTAACCATCACAAAGTACAATGAATTGAAAGACAACTACTTTGTACACATCTCAACAAAATGGGGTATCAAAGAGGAAGAAGAAAAATAAAAATAGTCACCGCAAAGAGAATGTTGGAAGCTAAATATATTTGAAAGAAATATTGGTTAGAAATTAATTGTTCTACAATGATAGTCTAGAACATTAAAGCAAAAGAACCTTGGTCCGGTAGAAATCCCCAAGTAACACAATTTAGATCTTTTAAATCTTCAGCTTAAGCATCGCTCCTAAATAGGAAAGGAAAAAAATGGAAAATGAGAGTTAAAAGAAAATGTTTCTTAGCTATAGTGATGCATCAAGATCTTATAGGTTGTTTAACGTAGATAGTAAAAAAGTTGCTGCTAGTAAAGACACCATCTTTGATGAAGGGACTAATTACAAAACATAGACGAATGGCCATTGGAAGTTGAACAAAAATCAGAAAGAATAAAGCAACTAAAAAGAGAAGAGGTGCTCGTGATCGATGACAACGAAGTATCAAAACCTTCTACAAAATTGAGGCAATTGGTAACACTTCTAAAAATTGGCCAAAGTGGTGTTACATCAAATTAAAAAACACATGCATGGATGAATTGCATTGGGATGGAGGAGAAGAAGATACATGACCAGAGTGTAAAGCCAATTGCGCAAGCATATATTTGCTTTTATGAGCATTTTAAGAATCACATGAATTAGATTCTATTGATATCACCGTAATGTCCCCAAAAGGGCACTTTGCAACCCCAAAGGGATTTAGGCAAATCCCACATAGCCAATGCAATTTATAGAATTTATAGCACAAGCTTTTATGCAGATCTGAATTTTATCTATAAATGGTAACTTGGTATGGAGATGAAAATCCATAAAATCTAAATAAAAACCACTGAAACTTGAATGGAAACAAATCAGCAATATTTATAATGATGGAATCATGAAGAAATTACCAAGGTTGCAAATATTGTTTTTGTAATATCACCTTCTCAATCGAAGACCCTTAGCCCATTTTGTCTCCCCGACGGCTAAGGAATAAACTCAAGGGGGACTTAAGTTATAATAATTTATTATAAAGTGCAAATAAAAAAGAAAATATTATAAAAGCACTTATAATAAAGTTATTATAGACTTAATAACAAAATAAAATTAGAAAAAAGCTAAAGCCACATTATAAAGTCTTATTTTCCTTAGAAAATGCGACCTCCTTATGGGATGGATCAAAAGGGAAAAACATTAAATGAGGGGCTAAAATCTGATTGGATGTCAAGGGAGGCAAGTTGGTCCATTTGCTCTATATAAGCAAGTCGACTTGCTTGAGGAGAGCATCACTTGTCTATTTTCTAAAATCAGATTTGTATGTTGAGCTTTGAGCTTGCATCTTCAATCTTCTAAGGACGAAAACCCTTAGAGATTCACTCTTGAGGACGAAAACCCTCAAAGAGTCTAGTAGAAGGACGAAAACCCTTCTTCTAATTGAGAGGATTCTCCATACAAGGGTTTCCATTGGGAATCAAAGAGTTGGTTGTGTTTTCTATCATTTTCTAGCAGTGTGAAGGCTGTAATGTTTGCAAATTTTGATCAAGGGTTTGGAGAGAAAAATTGTTATCATATTCTATGCCCTTTTCCTAGTGGAGCAACCACCTAAGGAGCTGATACATGGTGTTTGAGGGCTGCTTTGGAGCTGTTCTCAATTGTTGATCATACTTCTTTTTATAAATCAGAATATCTATTTTCAGAATTTTTGGAGTCAAGTGTCATTTATAGTTGTCTCCGAGAGAAGTCTGTCAGCAGATTTTAATAAAATAAATTCAGCCTGTTTGAAGCTCAAATCTGGTATTTTCTTCATGATTCCATCATTATAAATATTGTTGATTTGTTTCCATTCAAGTTTCAATGGTTTTTATTCAAATTTGTGGATTTTCATCTCCATACCAAGTCACCATTTATAAATAAAATTCAGATCTGCATTAAATCTTTTGCTATAAATTCTATAAATTGCATTGGGTGTGTGGGATTTGCCTAAAATCCCTTTGGGGTTGCCAAATGCCCTTTTGGGGACATTTCACCAAAGTGGTGTTACATCAAATTAAAAGACACCTGCATGGATGAATTGCATTGGGATGGAGGAGGAGGAGAAGATACATGACCAAAGTGCAAAGCCAATTGCGCGGGTAAATATTGCTTTTATGAGCATTTTAAGAATCACATGAATTAGATTCTATTGATGATGCACATGGAATTTGATTTAAAGCTACACAAATTGAATAGGATTCTAATGAATAATAGCACTCTAGGTCAATCATTTCAAGGAGGATGTTAATCAATTTATAGAACTATGTTCAAAGCAGATGGCTCAATTGATAAATGCAAGGGTTATTCTCAAATGGTTTTTCCCAAAAAGGAAGAGATTGATTATAAGCATTTGTTTATTCCTGCATCAAAAATCCTTGCCATTAGATTGGTATTGGAATTTGCGGCTCAGTTCAGTTACAAATTCCATTAAATGGATGTGAGAAGTACCTTCCTTAATGTTGATTTTATGTGTGCCACAGCCATTGGGTTAAGTAATCAAAGATGAGAAATTTCTTGTATGCTAGTTTGTAAAATTGCTTCATGGTTTGAAACAAGGCCCAGTGCATAGTATCAAAGATAGATGAAGATTTAATAGCTGATAGATTCAAGAAAAGTTGTCCCTCATCAAATAAAAGGGATGATAATATTGTGAATGTTAGTTGTTTATCTAGAGATCCAATTATCATAAGAAGCAAAGAGATTTTGATCGATGGCCTTAAAGATGAGAAGTAAGCCATTAGATATAACACATATAAAGAGTTAAAAAAATTGAAAAGATGTCAATGAATTTAGATGTTGCAATGCTGAATTAGCATTTAATCCTAAACTATGAGAAATATGTGTAAGTTTGTCAAATTCATGGTTTGTTCTTTATGCAAGGAGTAAAAAATTTAGTTAACACCTTCCTTTCACAAGTAATTAGAGTACAAAGGCACCTTTATAAAATAGTTACACTTTACACTTCGTCGTCCCCTCTGTTAAAAGGAATATCAAATCTGTTGAACTTGTTAAATTTGTTAAACATGTTTTGCAAACATCATGGTCAAAAAGGGACTCATGAGACTCATGAATGTAAAACATAGTGGGAAAAATTGAGGCCTATCAAAAACAAAAAAATAAATAAAAAAAGGATGAAAGCCTCAAAACTAGACTCGGCTCAATCGGTGCCTCATTTTCTTGATCATAGGGTAAGTGCATGGAAATGAGGGACCAAAAGAGGGTCAAAAGTGGCCACTTTTTTCCTGAAATCAGCAAAAATGAACTTTAACTAATAATTTGGCATACATATGCTCAAAATTTGACAATGTGATAAGAATAAGAATCGTAGTGCTCAGAATCTAGTTTTTAAACTACTATTTTTTTAAATGGTGGAGATTAAGAAGGTCAAAGTGTGCCTATTTTTGTGTCAAAAATATAACATAGTGTTGTGTGTGCACCTCCCCATTTTTTGAGTTCCATAAACTATTTTACAAATCCCTTTGAGTAGAAATTTAGTTAAGACCATGTATGAGGTCCCACTAATTTTTCATATTTTTGGATGAATATATAATTTTTACTAATTTTCAAAGTGAACACATCCCGAAAATAAAATATTTGTGTGTACACCCCCTAATTTTGAAAAAATAGTCGAAAAGTGTGTGTAGAATGGAGTTTAGATCAAACTGTTTTTTTGAAATTTGGATGAGAAAATCATAAATTATATATAAAAAAGTATACATGTGTTTTGGCAAGAAAAGAAGGCACGAGTAAAAGAAATTAAGGATGAGAGTCCTAAACTAATTGGATTTTAGAAAGAAATATATTGTCACAAACGTAAAACAAAGCTTGACGTCGTAGTCATATTTTTTTGAAATATTGTTTTATAACACATGAAAAATTGGGGCATACACTTGAGATTGTTATGTTTTTTTCAAAACACAGATTTATTCATGAATTACACAATCCAAACCTTAGGCTTAGATATCCAAGCCAAAGGGTGGGTGGTTTCCAAGCCAAAAAAAAAACGCGCTCGCATTTGGCTTTTCATGGTGAAATTTTCAAATTTAAATAGTAAAAAACGCGCTCATGTTATCAATGTCATAACGCCAACACGTTATAATGCGCTCGTTTTATTGCATAGTCGCGTTATAATGCGACCGAACCATAATGCGCTCGCGTTATGTGCGAAACTGCCAAAAAAAAATTGGATTTTGGCTGCTTTTTGGTCCCCCATCTCCATGTGCATGCCCCATAGCCCATTTCTACAGGTTTAACAGATTTGATATTCCTTTTCACAACTGAACAAAGAACATAAACACGAAATATCATTTGGTTTGGCATTATGTGAAAGACAGCAGGGTCAAATTGCTGCATTGTCCAACTGCAAAGCAGCCAACGAATATCCTGACAAAGGCACTTGGGAAAAAAAAAATTGAGAAGTTCAAAGGCGTGCTTGGGCTCACTATAACCCCTACGGATTAAGGGGGCATGTAATATTATTGTACATAATCCTAGGTGTATGCATTGTCTTCTTGTAGAATCTCAAGAGTCATCTCAAGATGAACTGAACAGCCATCCTGGAGATGAACTCAAGAATCATTTCTCAATGTAATAAATATGTGCTTCCATCTCATTGTTAAGTTGATTGAATACAATTTTGGTTTCCACTAATTTATGCAGTCCATTCCTAGCCTGACAGAAGAGATGATTAGAGAAGAGATAAATGAGAGTGGAATGGCTTCTTTACGCAGTTAATCCCTTTCTCGATTCAGTTTTGACCAATTATATTTCATTTCCCAATAAACGAAGAGTCAGCATCCTTTACAAACTGCCCTCTTTCATTATTTGATGGTGACCAAATTCTTAGGCAGTATCCCGTTATATTTGTGATGGCTTGGCCTAATAGTGTTTTTGCAGGCTATGTCTCCTGTAGAAAGGGATTTCTGTGCCGCTAGGTGGCCTTGTAATTTTATGCATGCTGTTATCCATTTCTTATAATACCGAGATACACATGGGCTTGTCTAGCATTTAAAAGTAAATCTAGAGGCTGCAAAATTGATAGAATCAGAAGTACACAAATGTACGAAGAAGAAAATTGCCACTATATTTTACTATTAGCTTTCAAGGGGATATGATATATATTTAAATTAAAATTTTCTTCTTTGTTTACTATACCCTTTTAACTCAATCAAAACTAATTTAACACCCTTGTTTGAGACGGCTGTTTCTGAGAACAAATAATAAAAATAAAACTAGTTTACCTTTTTCGAGATTAACTCATGCACTGCATATTTAGTAGGCACCCTCACATGTGATGCATTCAGAGTAACCCGAAGCCAATTCCGTAGCCCTTGTGGACCATAAATTTCAATGGGATTCTTCCACCTTGATGGACATATTGTTAACCCAGTCAAAACACCTGTTCACAATGAACATCAGAGACAACAGAGATAACATCTGAAACTATTTTTCCCAACCTAGCATTTGAATAACTGACATAAAAGTTAAAACAATGTAAAAGTGTGATTTTAGTATTTTACTAACTATGCAAGCTAATATAATCTTCGAGCCCATTTCGATGGTTAAGGTTACCATACCTGGAAGCCCAAATAGCTGATGTTTTATGGTAAACCTACATCAAGGTAAGCAATATTTTGAAAAGATAACTCTGCATAAGGTATGTTTGAGGCACTTGCATTGCAGTATATTATTTACACAATACCAGTCATAGGTGATTATTTACTAGATATAAATGCAAAAAGGATACATGGTCACCGTGCATGTGAGTGATAAATATCTTGTCGACCCCGCGTTGTCTAAAAGGAGTTTTTATGATCTGCTTTTGAGCACCTTCACCACAGTCAAAAAGGTAGACTGACCCCTCTGTGCGCAGACACAAACTAGTAATGAATTGATCTAGACTATATAAGAGTGAGATCATTGGACAGAACACCCAAAATTAAGTTTATTTAATCATACAACCATATACAATATCTTGAATCTATTCAAAAAGCTAATAGCTAAGAAAAATTTAACACAACTCAAAACAGCATTTTCTGGTTGAAAGATTAAATAATAGCTAGTCTTACAAAGTCAAGAGATGGATCGAATGCAATGTAGAGATTTACACTATAACAAAAATGAAAAACTTAATAGAAAAGAAGACATTCATGCAGGACACACAAAACAATGTGGCTACCAATAGTATCCAAATAGCATAGGTTGTATTCCCTATGATGAATATGGTAGTGTGATTTGAAACATCGGATCTAGAGAACCTACACAATTGTTTCCAGAAACATTTTCCAACTATGCAACATTGTAATCAAAACCTCAAAATCTATCTTCCAGTTGTACTTGTGCATATCTTGTGTGCGAATCTATATAACGAGAGCACTTGCTTTCATTGTGGTCATCTTGGATTCAAATAGCATACAAGTCACATGTGGAAGATTCCACAAACCATATAAAGTGCAAGTGGAAGAATGCGCAAGAACAAGCATACGAACATGTGTAAGATTCCTCATAGAATCTCCTACAAAAATTAGGTACACAAAGTAAGCCTTGTCTTGCCTGCTTACACAACAGACATAAATTGGCATCAGTACCATCTCAAGAATGTTTTATTTTATCCTATATGTTGCTGACATACATTTTCATTGACATATAATTAGACTATTGAGCTTTGAGTGACCGTATTATATGAGATTTCAAATTTCTACAGTCCATGAAATCATTCAAAAGAGATTTTTGGATAAATACTGTATATCAGATTTTAAGAAACCGACACTTCAGATCACACTACTTGAACCATCATCAAGATGAGTGATATATTAGGAATACTAATTTCAACTTCTTATATACATAACTCTAGTACATACACATAATGTTAGGTAGGCTTTGCCAAAAATAAATATTAATTGCTACCTTAACCAACTAGTCGTTGCAAACAAGAGGTTACAAACAAGCCATTACAAACTAGCCATGACAGCTAATCGTTACAATTAACCATTACAACACAGCTCGTGTCTCTTCTAAATTTTTCCATAATGGGTCTTGAGGAAAGGCTTAATTCAAGGCCATTATATCTTACTCAACTTGCCCAGAAAATTTGTAAGTTCATCTGCTTCTCTTTGCCTCCTCTTCAAGTAAGGATACTCCTTGTAATAAGTTTTGCTGCTTCAATCTGAATCTGAAGTGTGCTTGACTAACGTTTTGCTGCTTTTATCCAAATCTGGTGTGTAACTGTCAGTAAATGTCATGTAACAGCCAATTTATGTACTCGATTACAAACAATATACGCACAATGCTCATCAACCCTCTTATGTATTTTCTACTTATCCCTCCAATGTATGGTCTGCCACCTGGAATTTGTTTAAGGCCCAAGAGTGGCATAGAGGACAAGACGCAAACCAGCTAGTCGACAGATCTGATTAGTTAACCTACAAGATATATTGAACATGCAATGAAAAATTGGAAACAATGCTGGAATACCATTACACTGTCAATGGAAACCAGGGATAGCAAAATAAAGGTCATTTTAATCATTTTGAACGGGATAACATACATGTATAAAATAATGGACTTGGAGCCCAAAACTGTGTATTCCGGTGGCTGAAACCAAAGATGGATTATGTGATGTCGACCATCATTATGAATAAATGTATTTGTTTTGTAGCCCACCTTGGTAAGTTTATTCTCTTGTCAGCTAATAAGTGGTGTTGTAACAACTCCCATAGTTATGTTCAGTCGTTGACAGTTGTGTCAATCGGCAATTGTAGTGTCTTGTCATACAAATAGCATGTTACATGTCGGGATAAGGACATTGGGTATCAGATCCTCTCTAGAAAAAACGTCTATTAAGCACTACCTATAAAATAAAGCTGTGATTACTCTCACATTCTTCTATGCTATGTTATGCTATGCCTTTAGTGGTCTATAATTAACGATCCTTTGGTAGTGTAGTTTCATAGCAAACATTTTGGCAACATTACCTTTGCAAAGTTGGGGTCTGGCTAATGATAAAATCAAATATCGGTCGACACTAACCATTGATAACAAGACACTACATTGTCTTCTAAATCTTCGTGTCAATCGTAACAATGAAGTACCAAATGATGAATGATCTCGCAATGGTACGAAGAGAAGGGTCATCAAGAAGAAGAAGACTGGCACCGTACGAGAAATAATCAATGCCATTGACCCAAAACAAAGGCAATAGAAGAAGACAACACAGTCAAGAACTAGAACAAGAAATCAGACTGTCTACTCAACCGGTGGAACAAAAACAAAGATGAAATAGGCAGCAACAGGTAACCAATTCTAAAAATCCATCAAGAGAAGTATAGAGCAGAAGCGGAAGAAAAGACTGAAACATGAGACAGAGCCAGAGCCAGAGCCAAAACCAAAACCAAGAAAGGGTTCAGCTGGAACCAATAGACCCCAATCATCCTTATGCCGCTCCCGAGAAAGGATCAGGTAAAGATTGCCAAACAATTGTCTCTTCTGAAGGAAGAAGGTGTAGACCTTGCTGACCAGGCTAGGTTGAAGGGTGTTGCAGAAGAATCAAGTGGAGAGTCCACAGAATCCAATGAGATTTGACTAAGCACCCTCCTTCCATGGGAAAACTTTATACCGAGATGGAGTTCAATGACGACTGCTTCCTGAAAGAAGAATGAACCGCGTATGACATAAACATCCATGTAATTGAAGATTTGTCTATAGAAAATCCAGAGCTAAATACACTATGGCACCCCAATCACAAGTTGGAAGAAGTAGCACAGAAAGGGAAGCGGGATTGTTTCTAAAGGAAGGGACGAGTATCAAAACATGGTTGACAATTCTAAGAGAGCAGAGAGGAATGTACCTCACAAACATTCTTGAAAAGAAGAATCATATTCCAAGAGCCACATTAGAAGCAACCAATGCCCACAACCATGTGTAATGTCCCCTTTTTCCAAATTAATCCAAAATAAAGGATTCCTTGCCTTTCCTCTTTCCGAAGGCAAGCAATGGATGAACAAGGGAAGATCATGGATTACATTTCAGATTTCTTCATTTATATTCATGCTTTATCATTGTAAAATTCCATTTTAAGAGGTCGGCTGGGTTTAGTGCTTTTAAAAAGGCATAATAAAAGATTATAATGACTTATTAGGGGTCGGCCTTACCTTTATGGGCTTTGGTGCCAAAGAAAGGTATAAAAGAGGATTAGAGGAGCTCATTTGCGTCATCTATCTTGGCGCATTTTTCTATTTGGAGCATTGTGAGCTTGTGGCTCCTTGTTCTCCACTCTTGGACGAAAACCCAAGTGTGTGGCAATTCCTAGAAGGACGAAAACCCTTCTAGTGGCTTATAGGGGGACAAAAACCCTCCTATATTGTGTGAGCTTGAAGAATATTGCAGATTTGAGGAGAATACTTCATATTCAGATTTTTATTGGCATTGGGCAGCCTTCCCTAGGTGGAGCGACCTACCTTGGAGGGTGGTTTGGTGCCCTAGAGGGCATAAAATTGATATTTCACTTCATTTTCAGATTGGCCTATATTTATACAGCTGGAATCTACTTTCTTATGAATTTTTGGGGTTTCTAAACCCTCATTATATAATTATTTTTGGAATTATTAGAGTGTTGTTTGTGTTGGGTTTTCCCTCAAACCCTAGTCGCACTTCTCCTAATAAATTCAGATCTGCCATATTATTAATTGCCATAATCCTTATAAAGCTGTTTTTATGTTTGGGAGTGAGAAATAATAATTTATGGGCTGTTTGGTGTGAGTGTATACACATACCCAAGTCGTATTTTGTAGATCTACTTCAGTTTTGCAGAGTTTCATTTGATTAAGGGTTTGGGATTTGCTAAGAATCTGAGTAAGAGTCAAAATATCCATTTGGAGATATTACATCCAAATAGGTCATAGTCACATTGTTCCCTTTGAAGGATGACAGGCAACAAATAAAAGACTGGTTGACCCAACTCAGCTAACCAGTTAATTCAAATTTTGAGGTCCCAATCAGCACATTGCAGCCCCAAGGGTCAGCTATGCCTAAGAGAGAGGGCGAACACATCAGTTAGGGTTGACATAGAGTTGCATTCAGAGGCAGGCCCTTCTGAGACTAAGCCCACCAATTTCAGGCTCCAAATGATAAAGATCATTTCATTATTCCTTCCTAGTCCAAACAGTATCAATCCCTCTGAGACTTTGTCTCAATTTTTGCAAGCTTCGGGACCCATGGTCCAGGCACTTCAAGGCATCTCCAAGTGGCTGGGCATTTGCATGTTGCCGGTGGTGAGTCCTAGATACAAATAATTTTGGATGAGGTATTCCAGATAAAGTTTGTGCAAGAAGGGAGTCATGTAGAGGTTTCACAAAACTACATCAACCATAGGTACCCAGAACAAAACACTCTCAAGATGTGGGAGCAATGGCTGCACACTCAAGTTCTATGTGCCATTATTTCTCCCAACCACAATGTGTTGAGTCCCTGCGCATCATTGAGCATAACTTCATTTATTAGTAAATCTTGCTTCTGTCATCCATGTGTGAGAAATGTCAATTGTAGAATTAGGAAAATGCTACCAGCAAGATTGCAGCTTTGGAGAGTCAACTAGAGGATCAACATTCATGCTTCAAGGAGCATCTCAACCAGCATGCCCAGCTTACACAGGCACAACTTAAGAAGGTTGTTGAGCAGGAGTAAGAGCACGCCCAGGTGAAGGGCAGGATACAAGACACCGACCAAGAGGTAATTCATGGAAAGGGCAAGTTGCATGCAATTGTGTGCATGGTGAAATGTCCCTATACTAGACTAGACAAATCACTATACTATAGAGAGGATTCTGATTCTGCCCTATATCTATAACTGCCACTAAACCCCTATGTATCTATATGGCGACAACCTACTCTATATAGCCATAGCCAGTGGCAAGGGCAACTACTTCTTTTATAAATAGGCTCAGCTCCAGCATAGTGAAGTGTTCAACAGCTGTAAGCATCTTCTTCATGTTCGCCCCCAGTTGGAGCTTCAGTACCTCCAGGGACATCTTCCTTTTCCTCTCCTCCTTGAGTTGCTTTTGTAGAGTTGTCGAAAGGACTCCAACTCATCTAAAATGGGGGATAATGTAGACCACCAATGAACCTTGTTATGTTTAGTCTCTTGTGGGCATCAGAGACTAGATACATAGATGATTCATACCTGTCAGACAGTAATCTTCTATTTGTTGAGTAACATTTTTGGGACGAGTATCTACCAGACCTTAGACGCCTCTTCACAGAGCCTACTTGTGTTATAATACAAGGAGTTTCTCTAATTAAGCCTTCACAAATTTACATTTCAGAGGATTCGTTCATGTGGGATGCCATGCAATGAACCTTCATCTGATGCAATGTTATGTTCATTGGCGCTCTACATAGACCGGTAATTATTTTGTATCCAACCTTGTTATGTTTAGTCTCTTGTGGGCATCAGATGGCGTTGTAACAAGTCTCATAGTTTTGTTCAGTTGCTGACGGTTGTGTTAACTGACAACTATTGCATCTTGTCATAATAATAGCATGTTACATGTCAGGGTAAGGGCGATGTGTATCAAGTCCTCCCTATACCATACTAGTTGTATAGAGCACAACCTATGATATAAAGTTGTCATCACTCACATATTCTTCTAGATATGTTAACATATGCATTTACTATTATGTAACTGATGATCCTTTGGTAGTGTAGTTTTCATAGCAAACATGTGGTGTCGAGAACGTGTTACACAAGAAGGAGCCTGTACAATGTCCAACCCAAAAGGAATCAAGCAGATTACAATTACAGAGTATACATGTCGATTACAAGATGGAACGGCTACAAGATTCATTTGAATTCCAACCAGTTCAGTTGCTCCAACCAATTCTTGATCTGCATGTTGAGGTGTCATGAAATCTCCTAGTGTCAAAGATGTCACTTGATTACTTACCTAAAGTGTGTGCCCGTTCAATGTCTTACCCTGGCTTTATTGCCTACATGGGACCCAGAGAAGTGATATGAACTTCATAGTGCGATTCACACTAGACTGAGATACTGCTGCAAAGTTCGCTAACTACAAAGTGAAAATCATCTACAGCAACATGTTGAGTGAAGACAATGCACTGCCAATCTCGCGAAGTGTTTGCACATAGCTATGAATCCAACCCGGAGCTGCTCAGAGCATTCGCCCTTTCTTGAAAAGCAATGGTCAAAGTGAAAGTCATCTACAGCAACATGTTGAGTCGAGACAATGCACTGCAAATCTCACAAGGAGTTTGCACATAGATATGAATCCAACCCAAAGCTGCTCAGATCATTCGCCCTTTCTTGAAAAGCAATGGTCCCCATTACGTGGGTAGAAAATTCTGGAAATTAGGCTTGGAGTTGCTAATTAGTCACTTATCTTGATCTGCATACAACTCCACCTTCCCAGCTCAAAACAATTGTTTAGCTCAAAACTCGCCACATTTTTGCCTGAGCGAATATTCGCCCAAACAATTCGCACCATAGGACTTGGCGAGTTTTCAATAAAAAAATTGCCACGAATATTCTTTTATACTCGTCAAAACTCGATGAATATTCGCCATGGATTCACCATATGTGGTAGGGACGCAAAAAACTGGTAAAAGGTGTTTTTACACTGAAAACCCATTGATTTTGTCTTTTGAGCATCCATTACATCAGTTTAAGAGATTTTATAGCAAATTCGAAGAGCAAATTTGAAGAATTTCATTTGGAGGTAAGTTCTTTTTTTTTCCTTCTTTTCAAGAATGTAAATTCTTTCTATATTGTTTATATATTGTATCCAAATATGATTTGCAAGTTTGAATGCATTCCATTCGATTCTGAATGATTTTAATTGTTATTTATGCTTGTTTATCATCGTTAATGAACAAAATTACTAGAATGTATTCTTTTAAATGCTGTTTTTTTAATTTTTTGGGAATTTATTCTTGTTTGTAGGGTTTACAATTACAAATTTGCAATTACGGTTACATAGGGTTATAATGCCAATTTTTTATTTTTAAATGGTTTTATAATGTTGTTTTTAATTAAATTTACAATTTTTTAATTTTCTAAACAGTGTATAAAGTTGTTTTTAATTAAATTTATGGTTTTTTAATTTTTTTAAAGTGCATTGTGTTGCAGATCAGAACTTAGCATACAATGGCATCTACGTCAAGATCGTGTTCGGCATCAAGCACAAAATCACTAGCAAGAACCATTCCCACTAATGCCTTACTATTGCTTAGAAGTATGTTGTAAGTGAAACAGTTGAGAGGACTATAGTTTACAATTTTTGTAGGAAAACGTTTTCTGGAAGCATCAATCACCTAAAGTATCATCTTACATGTATTGTTTGCCGCGACGTTGTGGTATGTCCCAATGTTACAAAAGAGGCAAAACGAGAGATGAAAGTAGAGTGGCAAAGCCGGATGAAAAGAAACTACAGAGGGCAAGGGTACAAGTAGCCATAATAGCAATCATTAGACTGGAATGGAAGGAGAAATCGAGGACGATGCGGCAACAGTGTGAGCTTTACTTGTGGTCCACGAATACAAAGCGAAAGAGGCACATCTACTTCATCGAGTTCAAGCAAAGGGATACATAGTTTTTTTGTACCAAGAAACATACCTGGGGCATAACCTTCGTTGCAAAGTACGTGTTGGAACAAGGATGTACATGAGGAAGCAGATAAGGCATGTGCAAATTTCTGGTACTACAACCTTCCCTTCAATGTGGCAAAGAGCTCGTATTGGGAGTACTTGGTGACAACATTGACAGTTGCAAGGAAAGGGTACAAGGCACCCTCTCTAAAAGACTTGAGTGGAAAATTGCTCAAGGGTGCAATTGCAAATACAAATGCAATGTCAATTCTAGATGATCAAAAGAAGCACTAGAAGAAATACGGATGCACCATTCTTTCAGATGGGTGGACAAATGGAAGGAAATGCACCCTCATCAATTTTTAGTGGCTTCAAATAGTGAGATGGTATTTTTGAAGTCAATTGATGCCTCTAACATAGTAAAAATACATAAAATTTGCATCTTATGTTGGAGGAGGTTGTCTTAGAGGTGGGTATCCAGAATGTTGTGCAAGTTGTCACTAACACTGCAGTAGCATATGTGGCAGCTGAGAGACTACTACAAGAGAGTCATCTATCACCCCTTTAAACCCTTTGTGCAGCCCATTGCCTTAACATTCTCTTGGAGGACATTGGCAAAATTGGTTGGGTGAGACCAGTTATAGAAAATACAAGAAATATAACCAAGTACAAATATAATCACCCTTGGGTTCTCAACTTGATGAGAGAACACACCAATGGGAAAGGGCTTGTACGAGCCGGTGTCACAAGGTTTGCAACTAACTACTTGACGTTGTAAAGTATTTCTAGTTTGTTGTCATCATTGAAGCAAATGTTTGTGAGTCACGCATGGCTAGACTCTTAAATTCAAAGAAAGATGATGGAGAGAAGATTGCAAAGATAGTTTTTGATAATGTCTTTGCAAAGAGAGTTGTAAAGATCATTAAGGTAACTTCAAACTTCAATTTAAATTTCAAGTCGATTCCTTATTTTTATTTTTTAAATGTATTGTTATTTACTTTATTTGTAAATTTTGTAACTTTAAAGTTTCATTTGTGTAGGTATAAACCATTGGTGAGGGTTTTGCGCTTGGTTGATGGGGAGCAAAACCCAATGAGATACATGTATGAGCCCATAGATAAGGTCAAAGAGGCCATCCAAAAATATTATAGGGGGAAATAGCCAAATTTGGTCCTTGTGGAAATAATTGATACGAGGTGGAAAAATCAACTCCACCAACCTATTCATGCAATGGGTACTACCTCAACCCAAAGTTTTTCTTCTCAATGGCTTCACAAATGTTAACGAGGAGGTTATGGAGGGCCTCTCAACATACATTGAGAGGATGATACCGAGAGATTGAGAATTACAAACATGTTAGGGGAGGCTCTTTCCTTTGGCGTTAGCTATACAAGGGAGAACTACCCACCACTAGGTAACAAAAAATTAGAATGTTTACTTATATGCGGTGTTACGCGACGCGTCCCCCAAAAACACAAGTCCGGGGCGTCCCGACGCTTGGGATGTGGGGACGTGGGAAAGCTTTCCCCACATTTCCGAACATGCGGTGGGTGGCAGAAATGTCTCGGGACGTTTAAGGAAGAAAACGATGTTTGAGGACATGGGGAACGTCCAGGGCGGCGGGGACATCAAGACGTCCCAGGATGGTCGAGTGCGTCCGGGGATGTCCAGGACATCCCGACGTCCCCTACAACTGCTGCGACCTTTTTTATAAAAAAATCACACATTCTAATTAATTTAAATGTTTTTTTTTCAATGAAAGGTAATTATAACAAAAAAAAACATACCTAAACATACCTAACCCTAAAAGTGTCATTCTATGTTATAAAATGACATTATGGGCTCATTCCATATTCACACCAAGCAAGAGCAAGAGTGAGAGTAAGAGCAAGAGCAAGAGCAAGAGGAAGAGCAAGAGTGAGAGCAAGAGCAAGAGCAAAAGCAAGAGCAAGCAAGAGGTATTTATAATTTTATTTGCTTACAATACTTGTTAAAGTCTCTATTTTTAAAAATTTAGATTCTATTTGCATTTTTAGGGGTTGTTTTTTAGCATTTGTATCTACATTCACAATGTAATCATGTTTATAGTTTGTAGGATTTTAAAAATGCATATTGCATAGGGTTTGGTTGCAATTGGTTACGGTTTTTTTAATTCCATTTTAAAATTTAGATTATATTTGCATTTTTTAGGGGCTGTTTTTTAGTTTTTGTATCTACATTCACAATGTAATCATGTTTATAGTTTGTAGGATTTTACAGAAATGCATATTGGTTACGTTTTTTTAATTACATTTTAAAAGTTAAAAATAAAACATATTGCATAGGGTTTGGTTGTAACTTGTGGTTGTTTTCATTGTTTATAAATTAAAATTAAAATTATGATCATTGCTTATACTTTTTTTTTTTTAAATTAATTCATTACATAATCAATCAATCATATAGTTATGGTTGTTTTTATTCATTGCAGCAATCATCACCATGAGTTCTTCTTCGAGTATGAGTATGAATCAGAGCAGGAGAGGGTTGAACAGAACTTGAGATAGGTGGCCGTGGAAGTGTTGGTGATGACACAATGGGGGAAAGTGGAGAAGGGAGACAAAATGTAGTGGCAACGACAACTGGTAGTTCAGTTGGTAGTGCTACCAATTGCCCCTCTCAAATGTTGTCCAGATTTGCCATTGGACCATTTGATAAGAAGAAGCCATTGCAACAATTTGCTCAGATAGTTGAGAACCCCAAGTCTGGAGGGGGGAGCAAACTATGGAAGTGCAACATATGTGCACTAACTTGGCATGGCAGCATCACCAAGACCAATGCACACTTGTTGCACCTTACAGGAAGGGGGTTGGCATTTGTAAGGGCCTTTCACTAGAGCAAAGAGCTAAGATGGTGAGAATCTTCAATGGAAATACCACGGACAATATGCCGAAGTTTGTGGTATCATGCGCTAATAATCATTTCAACTCTCATAGGACTAACAAGCATAGTAATACTTTGGTTGGTTCTAGTTTTGGAGTGTCAGAAGTGGAAAGTATAGGGAAGAGAAATGTTTGATTCAAAGGCAAGGGAAGAGGTAGATGATGCTATTGGGAAATTTTTCTATGTTCTAGGATTCCATTTAATGTCGCTCACTCTACTTATTACAAGGAGGCTATGGCTAAGGTTGCAAAAACAGGAACAAGTTATATGCCTCCTGGAGACACCAAACTAAGGACAATGAACTTGGATAGAAACTATTCCAAGGTTAAACTGTTGATGGAGAAGATGAAGGTCATATGGGTGTCACATGGTTGTAGCATTATCATGGATGGGTGGACAGATACTTAGACATTGTCCTCTCATCAATATCATTGTCTCTTGCAAAGAGGGTATGTACTTCTTGAGAGCAATTGATTGTTCTGGGAAGCGAAAGATGTTGAGTTCCAGTATTAGATTTTGAAGGATGCCATTGAGGAGGTTGGACCTTCCAATGTTGTACAGGTTGTACCTTCCAATGTTGTACAGGTTGTCACGGATGCAACTTATGTGTGCAAAGCAGCAGACAAGTTAGTGGAGCGAGAGTATAGACATATTTATTGGGCCCCGTGTTGTGTGCATGTCATGAACAATGCACTAAAAGACATAGGGAATATTCAATGGGTCAACTAGATAGTGAATGGGGCTAGGGACGCGCAGAAGTTCATATACAATCACCACACATCATTAGCACTTTTTCAAAAAAATTCAAAGAAGGAATATCTTAAACCAGTTGACAACCACTTTGCATCATAATTTATTTTGTTGGAGAGGATTTCTGAGTTGCAGGAGCCCCTGCAAATTATGATTATGACACATGATGGACTAGGTGACATGAGTCCAAGACAGAGCAAGGGAAAAGAGTGAAGGATGTGGTGTTGAGGGAAACATTTTGGGTTGATATGAAATACATCATATCAATCATAGCTCCAGTTTTTAGTGTCATCAAATATGGGGATTCTAACAGCCCCAATCTTGGTGAGATCTATGAGTGCATTGACAACATGCTTGGGCAAATGAAGGCAGTTATTCGGGTGAGGGACCCCACTTTGGAGTTCTACAATGAACATATACAGCCCATTATTCAAAAGAGATGGGAGAAGTTGAACACCCCTCTTCATATGGCCACGTATGCACTGAATCCCAAATGGTATGTGGAGAGGCCAGGTAGAGTTATCCCTTTGGATGATGATGAGGTGAAGAAGGGCCTTATGAAGGCCTTTAAAAAATGTATAGTCCACAGGAGGCTTCACTGATCAGGTTGGAGTGGCTCAACTTCACTGAACTTGATGGGTACAAAACATTAGCAAAGCCGGACAAGGTAACATTGGCACGGAGAAGCCAATGAGTTGGTGGCATTGTATGGGCTTCCAGGACTGCTGCGACCACTTGCCATTCGCCTCCTTTCCCAGGTTTCTAGCTCCTTTGCCTCTAAGAGGAATTGGTTTACATATGGTTGGATCCACTCTGTTAAGAGGAATAGGCTTACCTCTGCGAGAGCGGAGAAACTTGTAGTTGTACACAGTGCTTTGCATCTTATGGATCGCAAGACACCTCAATACAAGGAGACTCCAGCATTACGGTGGGATGTAGATCCCGAGGAGCCGAGGCAGGTTGAAGAGGACAATCTATGCAACAAGGATTGATTGGGCTTACCTTTGAGGACGAGCATGATAGTACCAGTGAGGAAGAGTTCATGGATGTTGCTTCAAATGTTGATTCTAATTTTTAGGTGATACTTGTCCTCTTTTTTTTGTAATATTGACAATAGACAATTGTTGGTGTATTTGAATATGAGATTAATGATATGAATATCAACTATTGTCACTTGATCAATCATAAATTAGAATGGTTTTATATTTTATTTTGAGTTTCAAATTCAAAATTCAAATATGACATATGTAACTTACATTAACATATTGATATTATGAATCATGATATTAAGGAATGTATTTGATGTTTATGAGTTCAAGTTTCACCTTATTTAAATCTCAAATGGTTTTATTTCAGCTTATTTATATAGTTTAGTCACTATATCTTTATATTTTAAATATTTATATATTTTTTAATTAGTTGTCCCCTCACCGTCCCCCTCTAGTCCCCAAAATTTAGAAATTTTTTGCCGTCCCCAAAATTTAGAAATTTTTGCCGTCCTGAGTCTTAGGTAACTATGCTTATATGTTACATGTTACAAATTATACATTACTTATTAACTTTTGATTATCTCGTTTGTAGGATCTTAGTGGGAGAATTAGGGAGGATATACCCCACATCTTTAACGAGATAGCCCTCCAAATTTTATCTCAACCTTGTAGCACTTTTGGATGTGAGCACAATTGGATTTTGTTTAAGGTCATTCACACGAAGAAGTGTAATAAGTTGACTCAAAATGTTTCACTGACTGGTTTTTGTGCAATACAATCTTTGGCTTCGCACAAAAAAGGTGGAGGCCACATCGCAAGAGCCTATTGATTTGAATGAGATGAATCTATACAATGACCTGGATCGCACAATAAGAGGGAATCCCCGCATTCACAAAGGAGGAGATTATTGCTTTCGAGAGGAAGACTATGAAGAGCGAAGCACAAGCGAAGCTATTAGATTGGATGACATCTTTGGAGGTGATGTCCAACATGCAACAAAGAAGCCACCGCCATCCACTACAGCCGGTGGAGCCACGATCAGCAGCTTTTGAGAAGGAGCAAGTAGCCCCAATCGAGTGTGAGGACTAGTAGAGGCAATAGACCCTCTCCCCAATATTTCTCTAGAATGGGGAAGAGGAAAATGTAAATTATTATAAATTGTAACTTGCATAGATATACAATTTATGTTGATAATTTTCAATGACAATAATCATAAATTCGTAACACTTATCAATGGTTGTTGTATTCGCATGATGATGCGATTTTGTATTGTATTTGTACTCAAATCTAACAAAAAACACATCCCCAACGTGTTACAGACTCATTTGATACATTTTATAGCTATATTTTGCATAAAATTTATGTTTTTAAAAGAAACTTGTGTATTTTTTAAGTTGTTGAATTTTACCGAGTTTTTGCTAAGTCAATTTTTTTTAAGTCTACTAAATATTTTCTGGATACGAGTATGCGAACTAGGGGTTCAAGTATGTGTGATCCAAATACAATGGATGTTACACTGTGAAAGGCTCGTGCAGAGGTCATGTGTATGTTTTCCATAATTACCAATTCCAAAATCCAAATCTGTTCGGAAGGGGGTAAAACTCTAAAAATCCATAGTTCTTGAAAAGTTCAAAAAAATCTAAATCCAAAATATATACATACTAACAAATATAATGAAAACCTTTAATAACATACTTTAAAATGTTCTATTATTTAATATATAAGTTTGTTGGGTGATTGTTATTTGTAAAAAACACAAAAAAATATCAAAACATTTTTTCCCCAAATTATGGCCAACCCAAACCGAATTTATACAGGCTGGCTGAAAACTCTACATCCAGCTAGATTTTCTACAAATCCAGTCGGATTTTGTAACAATGATGTTTTCACTAACTCAACATTGAACATTGGATTGAGGACGAATGTGATCTCACCAGCCATATGAAGTATTGTATAAGGACCATATTGCAATGGTTTGATCTTCATAGTGAGGACCCTAGAATCTTTCTTTCTACAAATGCATCATATTTTCTCACCAATCTGAAAAGTGTGTCGTGCTTAACACAAATCGTAACATTTCTTGAACTTATGTTGTTCACGAGTCAAAATATTTTGTACCTGGTGATGCACTTGTTGGAGAGATTTTTCCAGTTTTTCCAATTCTTTTCCCTGCATACTAGTTTCTAGAATTGTGGGGTTGTGAAAAGCAATGCTAAGGGGTGTCATTGGTTGAAACCCATAACATGCTTAGAATAAACTATTGATGTAGACGGAATGAGGGGAGTAAATGAAGTGGCAAGCTACTGCCGTAGTTGGGATTTACACTCACTCTCTAATGAACACACACCCAAGCACACCACTCGAACTTGAAACTCAAACACACTCTCTATTGGATTCAACATGTTACAAAGATTTGATTACACACTCACACACAAACTCTCACACTTACTTGCCTTTATAGGCTTATTGAAACGTGAAGAAGATGTAGTCCCTCACACTTTCTCTCATGGACTTGATACATTCTCTCTCGACTCCTCTACACCGAACTAGAGTAATCTCACTCCAACTCAAAATTGGTCACTTACAAGCGCCTTCTTACTTGAAAATCAAACTCCCATTTAGGAGTTTGAATCTCACCGACAACCCTTCACATTTTGGAGCGCCTCTTCGAGCTCTCAACATCTTTAAAATGCTCAACTAAAAATTCATCATTCTAGGCAGTTACTTCCTCTTTGTAACTGAAAGTAACAACATCACATATTTTTATGAGAACACAATGCCTGAACTAAACAAAGCCATGGCTTCTTCTAAGAGCCACAAACTAGACATACAGAGTAATCCTAAGATGTCCTACAACTTCCGAAAGGTATAAATTTTGCATACAAACTTAAAAATCCAATGCCATTTTTTTGAACTTGCATGATTTTTCAAGGAGAACCCAAATATGAAATCACATTCTGATTTGGAGATGTCCTTGATGTGCATTTGAAATGTCCCACTTCCTAAAAATAATCAGTCGAAGACCTTTAGCCCAATTTTGTTTCCCGACGGGTAAAGGGTGAATATATTCACAATGTTTAGGTTAAGGCTAACTTCTTGATTAGCACTATATAGAATGGTGTACTTGATTTGTACCCTTAAACCTTTGCCATAACCTACACTTCCCATATTTTCCGAACCTCCTCGCCCTCTCCCACCCCCAATTTGAATTCATTCTTAATGTTTAAGTTAAGTTCAAATTCTTGAGTAACATCTTATGAAATGTTGCACTTGAATTGTACCCTCACACTATTCATCTTCCAAACATAGTCATTGTCGGGGATATTGCCCTATGAACTGCTAGTATAATGAGAGTCACGAATCCATAGAAAACAACTTTGCAGGGACCTTCTCATGATCCTATGACTTCCCTAACAATAAAAAAAACTACTTTGTGTTGTTAGACATAAGAAATGAGAGTTTGTCATGCAAAGAACACGAGCTTTTAGATGTACTTCATACTTCCCCCTAGTATTTTTGCATACTTCTACTGAAAAAGGTTCATTTGCTAGCATTGACCCCTCTGGTTGGACCTTCCACACCTCGTGCATCTCTAAGATTCTTGGCTAGTCTCTCATGCAAACCACTAGCCCATGTATGTTTGTATGTATGTATGTATGTAAATATACACATGTAATGTGTGTGTGTGTGTGTGTGTGTGTGTGTGTGTGTGTGTGTGTGTGTGTGTGTGTATTCGGGAGTTGAGTACCAACAATGTTGCTAATGGAAACAACTACAAGTTGAATTTCTTAAACATAAGTAGATGTTTTGGTTACTCTAACTTCTCATATCTTTGATAAAGTTGTTTTTCGTGATGTGGCTTTTGCTTAGTCATAAGACACTATTCAACCCATTCGCGAATTTTAAGATTTTGAAGATCCCAAAGGCTATTATGATTGGCCACATTCTTACAAACCTTGTCCGACTTTATTTGGGGTGCCAAAGAGGTCAAGCAAGGGTACCCTATTTCCCCTACCTTATTCAATATTTCCAATGATGATCATAGTTACCGGGTTTGGCTCAAGCTAGAGTGACTTCGTCCAAACTAAACTATTTAGCCTCCAAACCTACTTGTTAACATTGAGAAAAGCATTCTCTTACATCACATTCAAAAAAGCAATAGAAAAACCTTATCAATTTATTTTCTCTCCCAAACAAAAGAGAATAAAAATCCTTCTCATATGTACATCTCATTCGTATGTCTCCTCATCAAACATAGCCAAACAAGAAAACATGCAGGGATATGAAGAATCAGATTAGATCCTTTCAAGAATATATAGCAACCAGAGCAGGATTAGGGCTAAGATCAGTTGGATTGAGGAAGGGGATGCTCGCACTAAAGTCTAATTTCCCTTATTGAAACAGAAGTCTTTCTCTAAACAGAGTTTGGACCAAAAAAACCTGTAGGACAAATTCTTGAGGATTAATGCAGCATCAGAGAAAAAATTAATATCGTTTTCAACTATTCCTTTCCTCTACAGGATGTGACATCAGTAGGGAGATAGCTAAGAAGATGATCAGACATACTATTCCTGTGAAGATTTTGCAGTATGAGCTTTCCTTGATCTGCCAACCCATTAATATTAATGAGTTGTTCGGTATGGCAGATGGCATGTCTCGTAAGTAACATTTCTTTCCATGTGAATTTTACAAAATACTTCAACCCATGATTGGCGAGAATCTTCTATTGATGCCAAGAATCCCTAGCATCTTACAACGTGGCAGGGTTGGTAAATACAGGAAAAATTAAATTGATTGCCCAAGGCTCTAAAAGGGAAAAAACAGGAGGATAGAGCTCTATTTAAACCATTTCATATCCCTGAAACCTTGGAACCATCGTTTCTCGGTTCCTCTGTTTCCCATATCTCTAGTAATTACAAATTCTACCTTAATTGATATGCTAGTACCATTTTATATAGTTTGAAAATTTGTTGTCCTGCCAGATAACCCAAATAGGAAACTTTAATTGAGTAAAATTTCCAGCAAGTTCTGAATCTTTATTGCCGTCATTCCCAAACTGAACATGCAACTGTGGGTTAACTATTAGTACGCTCCAAACTTTTGTTTTGGTTTTACTTGTTAGCATAGTAACCTAGAAAAGTGGAATAAGTGGTATTTACACAAGAGGCCGGTTTCAAAATAGGGCACAATGAATACGGATGCACCTAGATTACATTTGAATGTAGTTACCATACTGAATACGAGTTTCTTGGTGACTACACTTGTTAGTTAATAAGTTTGACGATACTGGGTTTCCTGTTTTTCAAGGAACTAAAATCTCCTAAGTTTTCCTTGTCACTAAAACCCTATGTTCAACATTAGGGTTTAAAACTATGCATATTCAAATAAAGTTTTAAAACAGATAAACTTTTCAGATAAAAGTCTTGTATGCATTTCAATGGGATTTGAAACATTTGAGAAAAGCCAAAGAAAAAAATCAATACAAAAAAAAGAAAAAAATCCTTCAAATGTATAATACCTAATCTGAGAGCAATGCATGAATTGTTTCTATTGTATGTGGGCACAGATGATGAGGTGCCGAGGAATACTAGTTGCATCGCGCGATGATCGCCGAAATCAGAAGTCGTGTATACATGTGACTTTGGTTCAACTGTTGAAAAACAAACAAAATCACCATCTAATCTTAAAAAATAGATTCGAGAAAGAAGAGGGAAGAAATTAAATATTAAAAGGGCAAAGTACTTTTAGGAACTCGGAGCTGAAAGGATTTATCTGAAGGTGGGTTTTTATGTTTTAGTCCATTTGATATTCCTGCAATGTTTCTTACAGAGAACCACCGATTTTTCAACAGAAAAATGCATGAACCAAGGGGAGCAGCTCTCATTTTGTTTGTATTCTTTGAATATATACGCACGAGTTTTCACAGAGCGTATATACAGCAAAATGGTGCAAAGCTAAGTCTCAGCAATGCAATAAGATGCCTGGGAGACATTGCATAACAGCGCATTATCTGCACAACTTTTTGGTTTTCAGAACATTATGACGGAGTTATGTTTTATTCACCTAAAATATGATTGACGAATCCCCGGAGGAGTCCAAGGGTTTTAGAAACGGGGTTTAAGTTCTATTCGTATTTCAGCGTTTGGGATAGGTACCTTCCGTTTCTTTGTCACTAAGAGCCTAACCTAGTAATTTTGAGCATGTTTAAGAGAAAAAATTGATATTCTACCATTAATAGGGTCTTATAATTTTTTATTTTCGTTGCATAGATAAAATAAGAAACTTTAGCACTAGCAAAAATAAGGTCATATTTATCCAAAATAAATTTTCGGATGGAAAATTGAGAGGGAAGCTTAAACATAATGCTAGTGTCAAAAAGTTCCTTACAATTTTTAAGTCGTTGATTTATTTTTGTGTCCCCAACTACTTTGTGGCGCTGAAATCCTCTCCATAAAGTATAGTTGCTCGAAATTTCAGGAACTTTGTTGGGTTTTAGTAGTAGCAATAAAAAAAAATTGCATGCAACCATATTTCCCAAATAAATAGGAGCAGTAGCCCCCAACATGGGACCATGCTCTAAAACTAGCAATCGAGTGTGGCCTCGTGTTATAGGAACACCAAAAGGGATCAAGGGGGTATGTTGTAAGAGCTGGGAAAGAGGCGAGGGGTGGTAAAGTGGGTATTTTGGATATACACGCTTGACATGCCAAGCTCAATAATTGTTTCTCGACGCTTCCCAATTAGAAATGACTTGGTCTAATGTGTTTCCAATGTCTGATGAAATGTTGCAAAAAAGTTTGTAAAGGAGGAGTTCGCTCAAGCGAAAAGCTCAAAAGAAGTGGAATCAACATCAAGTATGCGATAAATCGGGGGTCACACGCACAATTGTTTGTGTTGGTCGTTGCTTCCATTTGTCAACAAATTGGTCAACAAATAGTAATGCAATTATTTTTTTTGAAAACAAAAACATAAATTGAAATTAGTATTCAACACGAAACCCATATAAAGAAATTGTAAAATTTTAAAAATTGCACAACGTCTCGTCCATAATTTATTCACACAAATATCGTTAAAATGTTTATTAAAGCAAAATTCATTTTAAAAGAAAAAGAAAATACAGAGTTTCAAACTTGTCATTTATATATTTTTATTTATTTTTTTGGCAATGAAAATTACTTTTTCAAACATAAATTTAGACTCGAAAAGTAAAATTCAAACCAAGTCAATATTTCTCCTTTGATTCAAAATAAACATTATTATTTTTGGCCACCTTTACAATTTTTTAAAAGAGTCTTAGTCAAACAACAATAATAGTCTATCTTCTTGTAATGTCTATTACATATAGAAACAAAAACTCATTTGTGCAATTATCCTCCTTTACCATATATAAAGTTAAAGCTCAAAATATATGTAACAAAATAAACTAAATATGAAATCAACAATAATTTAATATTTGATTGTCTCAAAAAGCTAGAGATTTTTTTGCCCACACCCAAAAAGAAGCGTTTGTTATCGTACGACGAAAATATTTATTTCCTCTCTAATTAAAAATACGAAATGTGTGTAGCTTTTATTTATTTGAAGGGAAAAACTATCACCTAAGTTTGCGAAAGGCATCCACTTCAACTAATCCTAACCTTTAATTCTGCACAACAAGGAATGTTGTCAATTATAATGTTATCTCCATGTATTTCACTTTTTATACTTTCTAAAAGAGTATTCGTTTCTTTTGTAATTTACATTGTTATTCATTTTGAAATTCTTTGGTCCTGGTGCATTACCATAATGTATTGATGTTCTTTTATGGACATGATACATTTTTAGTCTAATGTAGTGCTTCATGCTTATCTATTTCTTCTCTCACATGTGTTAACGAAATAACAAAATATTTGAGTAACATATATTGTGTTGTGTTTCAAGATAAGTTAATAGGTACCTATGAGGTGAAACATATTATGTAACTAAAAACATACAAAGAAATGTTTGTAATAATTTCCCCGAACCTAAACAAGAAAGGAAGTCAACAAAATTTTCAGCGTAAACCATAAAGCTTAATTAACATGCATTAAATTGCAATTATGACATACATTACTTCTCAAATATCTATGTTAAAATATTTATCATTGAGTTTTACATATTCCTCACAAATCCTTAAAAAACCATAACCAATTGATAGTAAACTTTGGTACTTCAATGTACCATTAGATCTACTGATTAATAACGAGAATATTTTTACCTATTAAAATTTAAAATGTCTCCACAAAATATTATTTAAAACATATTCCATTACATTCAATTTATTATAAATAATATAGGGACCAATAAAGGTTCAAGTAGGCAATAGTTGTATACTTTAATCATTTGTAGTGAACATTTGCGTGTGCAATTCATTTTTAAGAGATGCTAACACCATTTTTTATATGATTATTGTCATATTTTAAGCCCAACCTAAAATAATTGTTGGATAAATTACAAAACATATATGTCTTGTTCATGATATAAAACTAATATTTTAATAATAATTAAGCCATACAATATTCTTGCGGCTCAATGTATGAAAACGAAAAGATATATTAGCAAATTCACCAAACTATACCAACTCATCAAATGGCCATATTCAAGTTTGGGGAAAATAATGAGAAAAAATTTATAAAGGTTTGTATCGAATTTAAACACAAAAAGTTAGTATTTTAAGGCTACTAAATTGGTTAGCATATCGCAATTTTTTTCTTAAATTCTACAATTGACATTAGCATAACCTAAAGTTTTAATCAATGTTATAATTACAATAAAAAAATTATTTTCCCAAGCAAATGATTGTGGCCATTTTGTTACATTCATACAAATATGTTCTTTTTTAACTAAATGTAAATTCAAAAATTGTAACATACAATACAAAAATGTACAATTTTCTTGCCCAAAGAATAATTTATTACCTAAAAAAATTTCAAACTTAAAGAGGAACAATATTATATCCATATAGATGAACTCGAATGGAAGGCGAATGCAAACATATTTTCTATTTATGAAGATATTAGTACAACCAAAAGTGGAGGATCCTTCACTATAGTTCGATACATACAAAAGTTATCTACCAACACAAAAAAACATAAACAACAAGAAATATCATTTTTTCTCAAATTTTTGATTGTACACTTGAGGTTTTTTTACCATGTTTTTCCTTGTCAACAAATACACCCATCTTCTTCAATCTATGGGGAGGCTCACATTTTGTGCATCAGTTGTTGAATCATAAACCACCCAAACCCTCTAGATAATGAACCAACTGTGCGGAATTTGGAGAGATACATGATAATTTTCTCGGTAAGTTTAAACACGCCTTAAGCATTTCTACAATTTGAGGTTTTTCCGGCCTTGGTTGCTGCTGAATGCAACACATTCACAACAAATTGAGTTCTTTTGAATGCATCATTCCTATACAAGTGAGGTGTTGTCGATTAACACCCATAGGAGGGTCCCTAATGTTGCTTTGCATGTTTTCATGGCTCCACGCTAAACGGCGAAAAAAACACATGAAATATCATAAAAGCAATGACTCTTAATGCAAACTATGGATAATGCAAAAAAATACATCGACGAAAGAAGCCCCATGTTCTCTAGGGCTTCGCAAATAAAACATATTGTGTGGACGGGGCAAGGCGAAACGCAAGGGAGATAAGGAGTCGTTAACAACACGCAGCTTTTAAGAACCTTGCCAAAACACAATCTAGCGCCCAACTTGGGGCATATCGAAGAGGGCTTGTAGAGGATTAAAACTTCTCGGCACACATCAATTCCTAGCATTGCAAAGACATATGCCCCCACATATTAGTCAAGCGAAAAGCAAGGTGCAACCTCAATCATGAAAAGTATTTGTTGTTTTCCAATGAAACATAAACTATTCACCAATACTCTATAGAAAAACAAAATGTCTATTATTGTGGACAAAACAAACATAGAAACAAATAATGTAATATCTAACAAAGTTGACTTCAAAGAAATATCAAAGTGAAAATTAATTAAAGTTGTGTGTGTGTGTGTGTGTGTGTGTGTGTGTGTGTGTGTGTGTGTGTGTGTGTGTGTGTGTGTGTGTGTGTGTGTGTGTGTGTGTGTGTGTGTGTGTGTGTGTGCAAAACAAACATAGAAACAAATAATGTAATATCTAACAAAGTTGACTTCAACGAATATCAAAGTGAAAATTAATTAAAGTTGTGTGTGTGTGTGTGTGTGTGTGTGTGTGTGTGTGTGTGTGTGTGTGTGTAAAGACATATGCCCCCACATATTAGTCAAGCGAAAAGCAAGATGCAACCTCAATCATGAAAAGTATTTGTTGTTTTCCCAATGAAACATAAACTATTCACCAATACTCTATAGAAAAACAAAATGTCTATTATTGTGGACAAAACAAACATAGAAACAAATAATGTAATATCTAACAAAGTTGACTTCAAAGAAATATCAAAGTGAAAATTAATTAAAGTTGTGTGTGTGTGTGTGCAAAACAAACATAGAAACAAATAATGTAATATCTAACAAAGTTGACTTCTAGAAAAATTAATTAAAGGTGTGTGTGTGTGTGTGTGTGTGTGTGTGTGTGTGTGCGCGCGTGTGCGTGCGTGTGTGTGTGTGTGTGTGTGTGTGTGTGCGTGTGCGCGCGTGTGCGTGCGTGTGTGTGTGTGTGCATGTGTGTGTGTGTGTGTGCGTGTGCGTGTGTGTGCGTGCGTGTGCGTGCATGTGCGTGCGCGTGCGTGCAGTGCGTGTGCGTGCGCGCAGCGTGCGTGCATGCATGTGTGTGTGTGTGTGTGTGAGATCTAGAAACAATTAATTAAGCATACAATGTATGGCATGAGTCACAAAAAACCAAAGCAGACCTAAGCAGTGGCGACTTCCCACTCTCTCGCGTGAAAGAAAGTAAAAATGACAACAACAACAAGAATGTGCACTCAAGGCAAGATAAACCACTTTAAGCCGCACAAAGGGAAAAAAATCATCACTAAAGTGTATCTCAACTCAAATATGCAAATAAACGTTATAGGAATTTGTGAACACAATACACTGCATCAAGCAACACAAATCCTAAACTAAATAAGAAGTAAATATCTAAGCAAAATTTAGTTTGTAAAGTTGCATTGAACCCAAATATGTCAAGGTATGGTTTATAGTTGTTAAAACATTGTTAACACCGTTTAGTTTCATATTAGATTCTAACCCTAGTTAGACTAAGGAATTAAACATAAACCAATAAACTAACACTAGACCATGGGAATCGAATCAGTGACTAGATTCATCTAGCTACAATGTATTTTACTTTACGACATAACTAAAATTAAATTTGAGTTTGAAATAATGATTATATTTAAATTAGTTTTCTAAATGGACAATCGTAGAGATGATTAATTGTGTGTCTAATATTGTTTTGTTTATTTTGAATGTAATAAGAATTATTTAAACAACCCTTAAAATAAGAATAAATCTCTTTAGTGCATGTAGTTCTCAAGGTTCATTATCACCCATATAAACCAATGGGAAAAAATTGTTGCTAAAACATGTGGAGATAAGTTTTATTTGAAAAGTAATATTTTTGCAGAAGGCATTCCCCCTATGGGAAAGGGATTTGCAGACATTCACGGGACTATGTCCAATTTGACGGTCATTTGGACGTTTTTGCATTTGCGTATGGATGTGGCGAGTTCCCAAATTAGTTTTTAGCAATTGATGCTTTAGATCCTTCTTTTTTGCATTCAATGGACTATGTCAAATTTGATGGTCGTTTGGACGTTTTTGACATTTTTACAGTTGCATGGATGTGGCAGTTCCCCAAAGCAGTTGTTGGCAGTTACATGCTAGATCCTTCTTTTTTGTTGAATGATTGGCTTGTACAGTATACACTACCCAATAAGCTTGCGTGAATTTGAAACTAAGTTGGAAATAGTTGGAAGCATCAAGCATCGAAATATTGTGGGTCTGCATGGATATTCGCTTTCTCCACATGGGAACCAGTTGTTTTATGATTACATGGTAAATGGAAGTTTATGGGTATATATATTAACTTGAATCAAGATTGTTTTGTTCTAGGTAACAATCCCCAATCGTTTCAGGGTTTTCTCGTCGACACTTTTAGTGACGGGAAGGTTGAAGTTGTGTTGGTAAAGCTTCACCACGGACTCCAGCTTCTCCTCGTAACAGAGCATATTGAGACACGATTTGTATATGGAAGATCACCCAATTTCTGCATGTTTTGTGTTCTATTGTAAGTTATCTCCATCTATGATTTATTCTTTGCGATTAGTAATCAATACAAGATAGAATATGTAATATGGTTTGATTCAATACAACACAACTTCCATGACAAGTGGGCGTGTCTCGAGCCTTTGGATTCATCCATTCATGATTTCTATCAATTTGTAGCTCGGCATCAAAATGAATGATATGGGTATCATGCTACATTTTTGTTTTTGTTTTTCAGGCTCGGGATTTAAGGTATTGTAGTCCAAAATCATTATAGTTTGGAGTATGTCTATGAATTGGGTACTATGGTATTGAATAGTTCTATGAATTGGGTATTTCTTAATTGGGTATAATATGTAGCTTGGAATATTTATGGATTGGGAATATTGCTCGATTTTATATCAAGGTCTCGGTGAGAATGGGTATGAATTAGTAGCTATACTTGAAATTATTTCAGGTTTAGTATTTAAGGTGGTAGTATAGTTTGGAATAGTTACAAACTGGATATAGTGCTCTATATTTTTAGGGTTTACGGATTAAGCTATTGTAAATGACATGAATGAATTGGGTATAATATTACATTTTCTTTCAAAGTATCTTGGAATAGGTATTATTTGGAAGTTACACTACATTTTTTCAAGGTTTAGGGATTTAGGAATTTTGACCCGGGATAGGTGTGAATTGGGTATATGGCCTTTTTTAAAGGATTTTCCATATTTGTATGAATTCAAGAAGCATTTTGAAAGGCGTCTCCTAGAGTGTGGGCTGATATGGTTGATAGTTTCCAGGATGGAGCTCTGAGCACTTGCCTTGGGATTCCTATGAGTTTTGGAACTGATGTTGTTCATGGTCACAATAATGTTTATGGTGCAACAATTTTTCCACACAACATAGGCCTAGGTGCTACTAGGCAAGTGATGTCCATAATCTTATTGGATTTTTGTAGATAGAGTTAAACAACAATGGTTTCTACAGTTGTCTTTTAGAGGATTGATTGGTTCTTGGTTTTGTTTTGTAGAGATATTGATTTAGTGAAAAGAATAGGAGTTGTTACTGCCCTTGAAGTCAGGGCTACTGGCATTCCATATGCCTTTGCACCTTGTGTGGTTGTAAGTACTTGAGCTGAGACAAATGCTAAGGGTTGTGCTTCATTAAAATGGGTCATTAAGCCTGAAATTCTTGATGTATGCTTTATTTCGCTGTAGGAATGATGCATTTAAAGATATTTCCACTAGGACTACATCAGTCTTTGTAAATCTACAGGACATCCTTACTTGGTTAAAGAGTTGGCGATGCTTCTTTTTGCCCCACCATCCTTTCTCAATCTTGTATATATCTTGGTAGCTAAGAAATGTTTGATGACTGTGTTTTAACAATATAATTCTTATCTGTGGAGAGCTATGAGGCATTGTTTGAGAGCTTAACAGTTTGATCTATTGCAAACGACACATCATAGAAACTTCTACTTAAGGAATATATTGCAATCCATCTTTTCTGATATAGGATGCAATTAGTAAGTCATGAAATGCAACAAGCTCCCACTGGATTTATGTCACATGACAGTTCCATTATAATGGACAATTATTTCTGCTCAGTGAAAAAATAGACTGGACCTGCTTCATTTACTGAATAGATTTAATTTGGAAACACCTTGACGTACATTGGTCATCCATGGACATTATTATGACATCTTTCTTTCTTTCCTTTTGTAGCATCATCCCAACTTCTTGAGAAATTAGTTTGGCTTTTTTTATTGGTTCTCTTTGTAATGATTTAGATCAGAAACTCTCTTAGATCCTTTATCCTTGGCTCTTCAAAGGGTTCTAATATGGGAATCAACATTCAGGGTTTCCCTAATACTTCCACCATACCCAACAATATATAACACCATAGATCTTACATCTTCCTTATGAAGGTTGGCTCTCTTTGTAATGATTTAGATCAGAAACTCTCTTAGATGCTTTATGTTTGGCTCTTCAAAGAGTTCTAATGTGGGAATCAACGTTCAGGGTTTCCCTATACTTGACCTGAATGTCATTGTTAGCTGGACATTCCATAATGAAGTGATTCACTGTTTTAACTGCTCCTTTATAGTAGGCAATTCTTCCCAATCTTGAGTTGGTTTCCTTGTAAAACTACTAGGAATTCATTGAACCATGTTTTCATTCATCGCTTTGACATGGTAAGGGGGTAGGGTTCATGCTTTTGTTCTGTTTGACACATAGAACCTTAAAGGCATCTGGTAGGTGCCTCGTCATTAAATTTTCTAGCATCTACATTTTCTTCCTATTTGCAAAAATGCCCAATGTAGAATTTGAGGGTTAGGAATTGAGAGAGCTCACTTATCATTGAGGATATAGCTCTGTGAGTAGTTTTCTCCTTAGCTTCCCTAACTTGGGCCTCAAACCTATGACGTCTAATCATCAAGGTTGACGGTTCAACTAATAGGCATTTCCAAACGTGCACTTTGCAAAAGAATTGATTCAAACCTTCAATAAAACATACATGCGGGACATGAAAAGACAACATACAAGAATCTCTTTTAAATAGTGTAATGAAATTACTTGTATAATTCATATTATGAGCATAAATAGAACACCAAAGAACACAATATTACAGATAAATGATCTCAATATGCAATTAAAATAGCTTCACCACTTCGAGGGGGCAACCTCCAAACCATACAATAAGACTCAAATGCTCGAATGATGATGAACTACTACCTACAATCCCCTATATATACTATTCATATGTTATGGCCATCACCAAGGCTGACCTACTAAGCATGAGAAAGTATAAATGATATAGTAAAATGATATGGTAAGCCACAAGTTGGCTACTCATATCCTAATACAAGCAATAGGTTAAGGGCGTAACATGCCCTTCCCCTTCAAACCAACATTGTCCTCAACATTGAATAATCTTGGATGTTGTTGTAGAAAACCTTCATCCTCCTAGGTCGCATCTTCTATGCTCGATTCTTCCACTTGATCAGATATTCCTTAATGTCTCTAGTTCTCAACCTCTTACTACGTGTTTGCAGAATCTTCTCTGGCTCCAAAATGACTCTTCCTTCCTCATCAAGTTCTGTAGCTCATGCTGGCTGCAAATTTCTGTCCAATAACCTTCTTTAGGCAGAAACATGGATACCGGGTGTGTATGCGTGAAGATTGAGGCAACTCTAGTTTATAAGCAACACTTCCAATTTTCTATAGAACCTAATAAGGACCATAATATTTAGGAGCAAGTTTGTTGTCCTTTTTCTATTTCTTCAGGACATCTACTTGTAAGGTTGTAGACATACAAAAACCCAATCACCAATTTCAAAATGTCTTTCACTATGGTGTTGATCTGCTTTTTGTTTCATCCTATTTTGTGCTAATGCCAAATTCTCCTTCAAACCAACCAAAACTTGTTGTTGATGTTGAATGTGTTCCTCAACATCTTTGACCTTAGTTTGCACCCTCAAGGAAGAAGTGATAGATGGTGGATGGTAACCATATAATGCTAAAAATGGGGTCATTTGAGAAGAGGTATGAAAAGATGTGTTATACCACCATTCTGCAAGTGGTAGCCATTTAACCCACCATTCTTGCTTATTTGATACAAAACAACGTAGATACCCCTCTAAGCATTTGTTGACCACTTCCATTTTCCCATCAGTTTGAGGATGGTAAGATAAACTGTGAGCTAGTGAGTACCCAAACATGCAAATAATTTTGTCCAAAAATTAGTTGTGAAAATAGGATCACGATTACTAACAATTATCTTTTGGGTTCCATGTATCCTTTGAACTGTCTCCAAAAAATAGTTGGGACTGTACTGGCTGCAAATAGATGTGACAAGGCACAAAAATGGGCATATTTTGTGAGCCTATCCACAATCACCAAAATAACATTCTTACCCTCTAAACAAGGCAATCATATGATGAAATCCATGGAGACCTCCTCCCATCTCTGGCTAGGAATTAGTAATGGTTGCAATAGACCTGGTGTCTTAATGGTTTCACCTTTGTTCTGTTGGCACACCAAACACTCTAATACAAACTTTTGTACATCCCCTTAAGTATTTCCTAAAAGAATTCTCTTTTTATTCTATGATATGTCTTCAAAACCCAGAGTGTCCTCCAACAGGTGATGCATGTAGCTTTGTAAGAATCTTATGCTTCAACTCAAAATCTTTACACAAGAATAACATGTCCTTGTACCATAGGGCATTACCTTTCCACTCAAATTTGTTATATGTTATAGAGCCTTGCTTGATATTCTGTATTAGAGATTGTGTATCCTTGTCCTACTCCCATTCCAATCTTGCTTCATCCACCCAATCGGCCTTCAATATGAACATTGCACATAGTAAGGCATCTGCAGATGTATCCCTTCTAGATAGCACATCAGCTACTACATTTTCTTTACCCTTTTTGTATATGATTTCAAAATCATAACCCAACATTTTTTATCCACTTTTGTTGTTCCTCAGATGATAGCCTTTGCTCCAAAAAGTATTTAAGACTATCATGATCACGTTTTACCTTGAAGTGTCTACCCATTAGATAGGGTCTCCATTGCTTGACTGCATGAAGAATAGCCATCATTTCTTTCTCATAGACAAAGTTTGAGAAAATCTTTTCCTTTGAATTAGCGACTCTCAAATGTAATTGGTCTTCCTTCCTGCATTAGAACTACTCCCAATTCGATCCTAAAGCGTCATATTCAACAATGAAGGTTTTTGAGAAGTCGGGAGTAGCCAAAATTGGGGTGGTGCACATGGCTTCCTTCAACTGCTCAAAGGATTTAGTGGTTGCGTCTATCCAATGGAAGGCATCCTTCTTTAGCAATGCAGTGAGTGGAGCCGTGATTCTACCATATCCCCTCACAAATCTTCTGTAGTACCTTGTTAGTCCTAGGAACCCTTAGAGATTTTTGAGAGTTTTGGGCCTTGGCCATTCCACCATAGCTTTGATCTTCTGAGGATCAAATTTGACACCTTCATGGGATACAATGTGACCTAAGTACTCTACCTCTTGTACACCAAAAGAACATTTAGATGGCTTTACATAGAGCTTATGTTTCTCCAAAACTTCTAACACTTTATTTACATGTTGCAAGTGTTCTTCCCATGTCTTACTGTAAATCAATATGTCATCAAAGAAAACTAATACAAATTTCCTTTAAAATGGCCTAAAAATAGTGTTCATCAAGCTTTGAAATGTTTATGGAGCATTTGTAAGACCAAAAGGCATTACAAAAAACTCATAATGGCCCTTATGAGTGTTGAAAGTTGTTTTATGAACATCTTCCTCTCTCATTCTAATTTGATGGTACCTGAACGAATATCTAAATTTTGTGAAATAAATAGCACCATGCAATTCATCAAGTAAATCATCAATTACTAGAATAGGAAACTTATCTTTGATGGTGTACTTGTTGAGTTCTCGGTAATCTGGACACATCCTCCATGTTTCATCCTTCTTACATACCATGACCACTGGTGAAGAATATGCGCTTTGGATATGCCTGATGATACATGCCTTCAACATTTCCTACACCATTTTCTTGATCTCACTTTTCTGGGAATATGGGTATCTGTATGGTCTGATGTTAGGTGGTTAGCTCCCTCGAATCAACCGAATAACATGATCACGATCCCTAACTCGGTCGTAGTCCCTTTGGAATTGCATCAAAATAGATGAGTGATCATCGACAATCTTCTCAAGCCCGGTGGCATTGAAGACTCTGTATTTTGTACCTCTATGGAAAATAACTTTGCTACAAATCCATCTACTCCTTTTCTGAGAACCTTCTGCATCTGATGAGAGCTAATAATCTGTGGAGACTTAGCTACCATCCCTTTCAATTGTATTGTCCTTCCTTCTGAATGAAATCACATGAACAATTCTTGGAAATTCATTTCTATAGTACCCAAGGTTGTGAGCCATATGACATCCAAAACAATATATGCCCCTCCCATAGAAATAGAAAACATAGGCGAGTCTAACATGTAGTCTCCCATGGAAAGATTGATACTATGACACTTTCCTGTGCACTTGACTGTCCCACCATCCGTAATCATAACTTGCATTTATGGATCAGGTAAATAAAACAATTGAGGCGGGCATCTAACTTACTATTTATGAAGTTATGAGTACTCCCAAGTTAATCAACACCGTCACCTTCTATTTTTGAGATAGCCAATAACCTTGAGTGTTTGAGGAGTACTAATACCTGACAATGCATGGCAAGAAATTGTAGGTTGGTGATCCTCTACTTCATCTTCTACTGGTTCCTTAGCTTCTCCTATAATTTCAGCTTCCTCTTCATCCTCATTTCCTCCTTCAATATAGAACAACTTCTTCTCAACACATTTGTGTCCCGGTCCATATTTGTTGTCATAGTTAAAACATAATCTTTTTCTTTTTTCTTCCATTTGTTGAGGAGTCAGTCTAATTGGTCGAGTGAATGATGGGGAAGGGGTACTACGGTCTTTGGTGTTAGTGAAAGGCTACCTCCTACTACAAAGAATTTTTTCCTCTGCTCTACATGCCATGATAATAGAATCAGAAAGCTTGAGTGGATTAAACATATGTACCTCATGCTCAATGTGGTCCTTAAGACCCCCAAGAAATAGGTCATTCAGTTCTCTTCTATAATATTCTCCACCCTTAAGGATAGGTTATGGAATTGATGCACATAATCTTTGACTGATCATGTTTGTCTTAACTTTTCCAATTGACTAAATTAGTTATTTGAAACACTAGAACTATAGTGCAATTGCAACTCCTTAGTAAAAACTATCCAAGTGACACTGAGACCACTCTTCTACCTCTGAGCACATAACCATCGATACCAGATGAATTGGTTTAGTTCAAGATACAAGGATGCCAAGGTCACCTTTTGTCCTTCATGGGGTTTGATGTAACTCAAATAAGTTCTCCATTTGATTTATCCAATTCAGTGGATCCTTCCCATCAAATTTTCACATCTCCACTTTCGGCATCATGTTTCGTGGTTGCGAATAAGTTGGATTCTGATTAGGCTGGAAAAGTGATCCAACATGGTTATTTTGCCCATTATTCTAAACTGAAGATCCTCCTTGGTTGAGTTGGGACTGATTTGGGACATATTGTTTACCCTTTATATGTTGCATGATATCATCCAACCGCTGATTGATTTGGTCTATGTCTCCTTTACATGCCATCTCAGATTGTACATTTCATAGTTCATACTCGAGTTGGCTCACCTTATGATCAACTGAGGTAAACCCTAGTGCTGAGGAATCTGTATTTACCCCTTCTGACTCCAACTCTTCTATCACTACCCCATCTTTATTTGGGGTTTTACCCGGAGTGACCAGATTCTTTTTGGCTCTTGTGGAAGGCCCTGTCATGATGTCAAACCCTAGGGTTTAGGGTTTTGATACAAATTCGACCGAATAGGAAAAAACACAAAGAAGATACTACCAATATTTTTTTGAGGGCTTTCCAAAATGTAAATAACTTGGAAAAATTCCACAAATTTCAACCTAGGAATGATTTTATGAAAAAACCTAAATTTGCAATAAATTTTGCAAAATAAATTTAAAAAGTCTAAAATTTTCAAGGAATCTTACTTGTAACTATTCGCAACTCTCATAAAAACATCTCCAAAAATTCTCTTTGTTTCGCAAGATATATTAGAAACAAAAAAATTTAGGGTTTTTACCCTAATTTTGGCCTGGATCGCAACTCTGATACCATTTGTAATGAAATTACTTGTATAATTCAAATTATGAACATAAATAGAACACCAAAGAACACAATATTGTGGATAAAATATCTCAATATGCAATTAAAATAGCTTCGCCACTTTGAGGGGTAACCTCCAAACCATACAATAAGACTCAAATGCTCGAATGATGATGAACTACTACCTACAATCCCCTATATATACTATTCATATGTTATGGTCATCACCAAGGCCGACCTACTGAGCATGAGAAAGTATAAATGATATAGTAAAATGATATGGTAAGCCACAAGTCAGCTACTCATATCCTAATACAAGCAATAGGTTAAGGGTGTAGAAGATACATTGCCAAAAGACCACTATAGTAAGGAAAAATTAATGAACTACAATCACCAAGCAAGGAAGCTTTGCAATGATAAATTCTAGGAGTGAGTTGAATCTACCATAGATGATTACAACACATTTTAGTAAACAGATGATTGTCTTATTCTTTCACAATCCCTCTGTTACAACCATTGGAAACACACTAACCATTGTTAGCCCTCAATTGGTAAGGGTGATCCATTGGAATTCATAGTCCTACTTGTCCAATCTCTTTTTAATTTTGACCTTCTTGTTATATCTGTGAAGTCCACTAATCTACAAGCTATTTATACAGTGGTATACCTCTATGAGGGGATTTCGTTCCACATTAATTATAGCTCTCTTACTTTAAAAACGAGTTTAATATATGTGCTTGTCATTGTTTGGTAAGCATTCTATTGGTGAACTCTAAAAATGGCATTATCCGCTGCCAATCTCTTCAATATTAGATCATTGGTTTTATAGGTAAATCTTTCTCTATAATAGACACATGAAACCATGGTTACCGATTCATGTCAAATCCTTATATTTTAGAGTTTCAAATTTGGTAGAATTCAATCCATATACTTTTTCAAATTATTTTTTCATCTTTCTTAAAATTGATTTGCTTCATCTATATTCCTACACTTACACTATCAATCACACTCCTTATCAACATCAACTACAAAAATAATAACTATTCCTCTAAATCAAATAACATATACCGTTCGGCATTCACATTGCATTGTACGCATGAGATTGCTAGTAGATAGGAATATTTATACAATTTAAATCCATACAAACAAGTCAAACAAACTTTTGAGATCTTATAAAAAATATTCCTTTTCCATGTATGGAAGTAAATAACATCATAATTATTAAACTAATGTAATTGTTTATAACCTATAGCGATCCTTTGCTTGTTTATGTTATATGAAAGCCACAAGGTTTGCGATCGGAAGGCCATTAAAGGATTAAGAAACATAGTGTTATGAAGCGGGAGGACCGGCCGTCGAAGAACATAAATCATTTTGTGGAGGAGAAAATATTAAGGATTCTGATCTCATGTGTCATTCTCGATGCTTCGGCTTCCACTCCATTGAATTTGTTATCGGAATACGCACGCTTTGATCTCTACATATCTATTTTTGGCCAATGTTTTTGGGTTGTTTAAACTTATCGTGTTTTGAGTGAAACAAACAAGTTTTTAGAGGCTAAGGTTTGACTGATTTTGGGATGGTGGAAGTATGGGAGAGAGAAGAACAAGATTCCAAGAGGTACCTCAAAAATCCTAGGAAGGATGTCCTAATAAGGCAAAAGGATGGGAATAGGAACGACATGATGGGAAATAGGGGAACATAATTGCTTGATCAAAATTTGTATGCTACATTATAGAGCTAGATTACCTAGCTAGTTTGATAGGCATTACTCTTAGTGGAAATTACAAAAGGATGTTGACTTAAGTTATCTTGACCGAGGGTTATTCGGCACCTCAACAAGACACTTACATCCAAACACAAGCAAAGCCACAACTCGAATAACCAAAGCTTTAAAGCATCCACTCAAAACAATGAGGGCTTCACAAGTCCACGCTTTCCTACCTTTAGAAACCTATAATAGAGGTTATTTAATCTAATTTGAATTAAACCTTATTTCAGAGTAACTTACTATAACAAATGATATTCAAATGATTAAATACAGTAATGTGCAAGCACTAAGCATTCAACAATGTAAAACCCTAAGCAAATGAGAAATGGATGACTTAGTTGATTTTGTGCAACCTAAGAGTGATCATGACTTTGTATATGTTACAACAACCTAAAAACAACATCGCAAAGGCTTGATGAGGGTTCGGAACCCAAGGAATGTACAATATAGAGGTGCCCGCAGGAGGATAGGAGTGCCCCGTGCTAATGACGATATGGGCGCATGTGTCTCGCTAAAACGCCGAGAACTTGGCCTTTTCGGGTCAAAATGTCTTCTTTGTTACTCACTCCTTGTCGTTTGGGTTTTACTACTAGGTCATCGATCACACCTGTAACTCACAAAACAAGTGACTACCTACACATACCCACAAACCATATCAAATCTAATAAAAAAAGATGCAAAATGTGGAGTTAGACTGACCCCAATGGTCACCCAAAGAGTGAACTTACGATCAAGTGTTGCAGACTACATCTCAGACTCCATGTAGTTCTTTGTGTGTGTGTGTGTGTATCCATGTCTCGTGCCCTAAGTTGCCCTTGTGCAAGTTGCACGATGATAGTGGGCTAGATTTAGATTGTCCCAAATATGCAAAATGTGTGTGATGGAATAGAATAAACTCCCCTCCTATGTAGTGTATGCATATCAATGCAACCCTTGTCCCTTGTATGAATGTGCTAGATGTATGCTTTGTAGTGCTCTTGTGCCTTTGTGCAAAGCTTAAGTGGTGATAAATAATGCTTATAGTGCTTGGCCCTTATTTAGATGAAGTAACTAAGTGTGTGTGTGTGTGTGTGTATGATTCCCTTGTTTGAATTTCATAATTGACAACTAAAAGGCCAACCCAAAGTGTTAAAAGGTGACCAAGAAGTGAAAAGGACCCAAAAGAGTAAAAAGAAGAAAGAGAGGGACATGAACGACAAGGAGGGACATGAGTTCATGAGTGCTTCTATCCTAATTATGCACTAATGTCCGAGGCCATTAAAAAGTAAATCAATCAAGTTCCAATAGAACTGTAAGATGTGTAAAGCCAAGTAAAGTGCAAGAGATAAAACAACCAAAAGGCCAAAAGGAGTTGTCAACTACTAGTTTTATTGCTTAGGAATCATGTATATATTAGTATGCTAGGACCTAGAAATGTACCCAAGTGCATAGATATTGTGTTTACAAGAGGAAAAGGGAGTTATTTCCTTTTGCTCAAAATTGTGACATGTAAACCCAAACAAAGACATCGATTTGGATACAGGGTTTTTTGGATTGAAAACAACAAATACAATTATCATTTGCATCATCCATATTCTCGAGAGAAGCAACAAATGAAAATAGGATTTTTTTAAAAAAAAAACCCTTACCTACGATGACCCGCAATAACACACCGACCTTAGAGAGACTATGACAAACACATCACCGAAACCAAAGCCGGATGTAGACATAAAAACACCACAGCTTTTCTGCAAACACATAAAAACAACTAAATGCAAACATGATAAACCACCTACGCAAGCAAACACATGCTTTGATTCCGATAAAGGCAAATACTTTATTCCATGCCAAAAGCAGGGTCTTTACTTGGGCTTCACAACACACCAAAGTGTACAATACATCCTCCTCCAACCAAACAAACCGTTGTTTTTATTTTTTCTGAGAGGCTAGGGGAGAAGGGCCAGTATGCGAACACCCTAAGTTCGCAGTCCATGGAGCCAATTCCTTGCCACGTAGGATCACCAATTTGACAGCTAGTTATAAATAAACATTTTTTTATCCTAAGCCTTTAATTTTGAAACATATTGTAATATTATTTGCTTACATATGATCGATCAAATAAAATATCTCAAAAAAAACACATTTACTGGTGGAGACCCGAAGTGGTTCACACAACGGGACAGGTGTTGAGCATTTAATTCGAAATAAAAGAGGGAAACAGTATCTGTCCTCCTCATCTTGACGCGCGTAATAGATAAGCCACAATTAAATGCTCAACCACCCTTTACCAGCGCTTGTTTTGGACGCGTTCCAAACTGGTTTGCTCAACCACCATTTACCAGACTGTTCCATGGCGCGTTTTGGAGTCGTTTCAGACTGTTTTGCTCAACCGCCATTTACCATACTGTTCCATGGCACGTTTTGGAGTCGTTCATTGAGGCATTAAGCTTTTCTCGAGGCACGCTACTACACACTATCTCCTCCTCTCGGACGCTACACACACTGCCTCTCCTTGACGCATTACACACTGTCTCCCTTGGACGCATTACACACTGTCTCCCTTGGACGCATTACACACTATCTCCCTTGGACGCGTTACACACTGTCTAGGTATGACACGTTACACACTGTCTCCCTTGGATGCGTTACACACTGTCTCCCTTGGACGCGTTACACACTGTCTCCTTTGCAAATGGTGGTTGTTTGTGAGTGGGCTTACAGCCTGTGCGAGGTTTGCGTGAAGGGTGGCTTCTCAGTGCCTTGCTCGAGGTGTTCATATTGCCCACAACATTATACAGTGAACAATACGACCTTACAGGTACGCATTTTTTTCTTTCTTTTTCTCTGTAGTTTTGACTGCATTTTGTTAGCCATTTTTTTCTTTCATTTTCTCTGAAGCTCTGACTGCATTTTGTTAGCCATTTTTTGCTTTCATTTTCTCTGAAGCTCTGACTGCATACTATTTTCCAGTTTGTTAGCTCAGACGTACTGGCAACTGCACATCCAGGACCGAAGTGCTTGGACCCGAGAGCTGAATCTCAGACCCTTTTCAGACAGGTTTTGAGCCAAATTTTCTAAGCCTTTCTACATGTGCCATTTTTTTATCTATTTGATCCTTATGCTTTTTTCATTCTCTGTGTTCAAACAAATTCAGTTTTTTAATAAATGGCTAAACATGCATGTGCAGATTGCATGGAAAACTTTGGAACGGCAGTTTTATGCGTCGAGATCGGTTGAAGTAGGGTGGAAACAGTGTGTATTCACACTACTAATACTCAAGGAAAATGTTACCTACAATTCTATGTTTTTAAGCCATATAGAGGTGAGGTTTCTACCTCACCAAGATTCAAATAAATCCTTGTCTTTCAGTTTTTATTTAACGGTGTTCATTTTAAGTTGCAACAATTTAACGTAAACCTTTAACAAATTCTGAGCTGATTTGGTTTCCACATCTGAAACAACGATTACATTTCGAGCAAAATGTATTAATATAAAATGCATGTCTTTATATTTCTTACATTTGGAGCAAAACATATAAACTTATACTGTATGTGTCCATATTCATTACATTCGGAGCAAAACATATAAACTTATACTGTATGTGTCCATATTCATTACATTCGGAGCAAAATATACCAACTATAAACTATTACTATAAGTTTGTTAGTCAATTTCCATGTCACACCTTCAAAAAGGCCCTGAGTTTGGACTATCAGGAACGATTGTATCATTGACAGATGTTGTTGGAGTCATTAAGAGGTTCACTGGATGAACCCATGGTGGAATAGGAAAACCAGATATGGTATGAAAGGTTGTATGTGAAGTAGGAGGTTGTGGGATAATGGGGTGTGTAGTTGGAGTTGAAGTTATTTGCATTCTGTTGGTGTCAAGGAAGTAAGGGTGGTAATCTGGGATAGGAACTTTCAACATATCTTGTAACATGGAGTTCTGTATGGGCATGGAATGATGCATGGGAAACAAAACCTGCGGATTGTTGAACTTGTTATCTCTTTCTTGTTTCTCTTTCTCCCTTTGATGCCGAGTGGCTTCCTTCTGTTGTAATTCCAATTCCTTTTTTTGGCGAGCTACTTCCCGTTGTTTCTCGCGCTCCTGTCTTTCAACAAACTTTTGTAGATCCCTTTCTTGCCTCTCTTTAATGCGTTGCAATCTCTCTTCCTTTTTTTGCTCCTTTGCTGCCAACCTTTCTTGCTTTTTTGCCTCAATATGCTCCTTTTTACGTTGTTTCCCTTCACATATTTCTTGTTTTTTTTGTTGTGTATCTTTTAACATCTGAACATAAGCATCAGATGTTAACAATTGTGAAGCACGACTTATCCGAAGTGCAGCATCACTCTTACCTTTGGAAGGATCCCGTACAAATTGTGTCGGTAACCTTAAAAATTTACCCAATTTCTTCTCATTTGCAGCAACACCATCATTTGATATACCACTTTCAACATCATGGCCAGTTGTCTCTTCCTCGTTTTTATCTTTATCAATGACCTCAATTTCCTCTGTGTCAGCATAATAATGAGTAAAGTTTGCTGGTTCAAAGTCTGCTGGCTCAAGGTTGGTTGGCATCGAAGGTAAAGATATACTTTCATCCTCAGTGTTTCCAATCTGATCAAGTCCCAACTCTGCAATATGCTCTTGCAGCCAAGTAGGTTGTTGGTGCACTTGGCAATGAGAGATCATCCTCTCCAAATCCCTGGGCCTCAGTGTTGCAGCTGGATGTGCCTTGGTCATGAGTATTCACAATGTGGTTCACTTCATAATCTTTGGTCTGCATTATACTTTGTCTTTCTCCCTGTACACTTGGTTCCTCCGTCTCTGTATTAGCAACAACCATTGTTTCAATGGTTGGATGGAATTCTTTTGTTGTTGACAGATTCTCAACTGATTCCATTAAGTAATTTTCTCCTATTTTGTCACCAACTGGTGGAGCTACATCTCTTGACAAACTTAGGATGTTTTCAGCAGCATCAACATCTATTATGTTTTCAGTACCATCAACATTCATAATGTTTTCAGTAGTATCATCATCTGTGACATTTTCAGCATCATCTTCGTTGGCATCTTCTTCAATGATATATAGTTTACTACATTCCATGTCATTCTGTAATGCATTTGGATCAAGTGGCCATATACCTGTGCGTCTAAAACCAACACGAATATTTGCAGGTGTCAAGGCCTTGGCGAGAGCTCTACTACCTATTTCTGCCAAGTCTGAACGTTTGACTTCTTGGTACTTATTATTACACATCCACTGCATCCTCTCAGATCTGAAATATGCTTTAAAAGGACCAAAGACACTAACATCCAGTGGTTGCAACCTGTGTGTAGTATGTGCTGGCAATGTCAATAAATCAATCCCCAATCGCCTGGCCTCTTCTATAGTTGACAATGCCACATGGCTTCCATGACCATCAAATATAAGTAAATGCCTATTTTCAGGGCACACTCCTCCAGGTACAGACTTACTGAAATGATACAACCAGCTTATAAAGAGCTCTCTAGTCATCCAAGCACTTGGATGAGCAGCCATGCAAGCACTTGGTTCACATCCCTTGATGTAATTTTGTGAAACTTTCTGACCTTTAAATAAGTAAAAGTTAGGGATACATTTCCCTGCAACATTTACACAACATAGAATTGTCATCCATTCTCGATCGAGAGGAATGATTTTGGGAACATTCCTGCAACCCTTGGTGGCAAGCACCCTCATGCCACAATTTCTCCCTGCTTGGATTCCTGTCTCATCACAATTCCATATTTTTCCTGCACCATAGGAATTGATATAAATGTTAGCTAGTTTTTCATAAAACTTGCTAACCACCTCTGGACGTAAACCTATTGCACGATCTCTTTCTAGACCTTCAGCAGTCAAGGACTATGTCTGGGTGTCTTTTTCTAAATCCTTCACACCAAGATTTTCCAGGTAATCCTTCTCGAAATGGAGTCTCTCTAGTTTCACAAATTTGTGCAACACATGCCCTCAGTTGCATAAATCCCACTCCATGCCCTAAATCTGCCATTTGCTTACACCATTCAACTATCTCTTTCTCCTCTCCTTCACTCAAAACAGGTGCAGGCCCTTCCTTTTTGTATGGGTCAGACCATTCAGCCAATAATGAATAGATGTAGGAGGTAAATTATATTTCAATGTAGCTCTAATAGAATAATTGTTGAATTCAATATCATCTATGGCCTTTAACATATCTTCTTTTGACCAACTAGACAAAATTCTAACCTTCTTGGTCGAAGTGTTGCCTCTAACAACCACAGTCTCCTGTAGTTCATGCCTATTTAGTTCACATCCAGCAGGTTCTGGCTGATGATCATCATTTGTGTTTGTATCTCCTTGATTTGTTGTTGCACCATCCTCTTCACTTATTATTGTAGCATCTTGTTCATCTGTTTCATGGTTAGATGTTTCAATTTCAAATTGTACACCTCGTTTTTTGGGCATACGTTGTGCTCGATGTAAACTCCTCTTTCTCTTCATCTTCTCTAAATGCTGTAGTATGAAACAATATAAAATTAGTAAAATATGTATTAATATATCAATAAGATCATCTACAATGATAGGAAAATTTTAAAGAAGTTTATGATACATGACAGTATGAATTATGAACTTGTAGGTAAACTTGTGATTACCCCGTTGGGCGCCATTAACGATGATCGAATACATGTTTTATTAATTTCATATTATTTGATAAAGACAAAATTTATAAGTTGGGTTGTTGATTATTCAAATCATTTGCGATGGGAAAGTGACATGCGAGGATGATAATCGACAAGTGACCTTCCCTGCACTGACCTCCCGAGGTCGTGCCGAGAACAATGGTGGTTTGAAATGCGGGTGACTTAGATGAAGTCACAACTAGGATTATGGTCAGTTTTCTATGATAGAAAAGCTACAAGCGAGGATGAGAATCGGCAAGCAACTTTCTTATGGCTAACCATGGGAGGATCGGTGACTAAGATCCGGTAGTTTGATCTCCCTAGCTAAACCGAAAAAGGGAGATTTAGAGGCTATGAGCGGGTAGCATAAATTCCCTAGTGATTCATCCTCCTAACTAGAATTTAAGCGTTTAATCTAGTTATGAAGTCTCTAAATTAACTTAAACTGAAAATAACAATTTATACCACTATCGAAAGGGAAACTAATCTAAACAAAATATATGATTGAAACATTATAATTACAAGCAACAATTAAACTACTTTTATACTAAAACTAAACAAGTGAGATAACCCAAATTGTGGTTATTCACCCATGCGTATGTGTGAATCTAAATAAAAGACAAATAATTAACTTAATTGAAAACCTTCAATCCTACCTCGTAGTGAGGAACAAATCATAGTTTCTCAAACTATTATTCCCATACTTCCCTGGCAATATTGAAAGCGAACTTAACAAAATAAAATGATTCACTACTCTATTTGATAATAACTTTGACGATTTAAACCCGGAGTTTAATGAGTAGAGGCAAATCCAACATGTGTTGTAGCTTGTCCCCTCGAGTGATCTCTTCGTTCTCTCGCATGTTCACGTGAATCCGAGAAAGAGTAGGAGTATGGCAACATCGTGCAAGAGAAAGGAACTCGGGATGACAATTACTCAAGTAAAATGGCACAAAGCACAAGTAGGAGAGGGATGGCGCAAGTGAACTGGCTTGGCCTATGCGATTCCTAGCAGGGTTGTTGCAGCAATGGTAAAATAAAATGATAAACGGCAGGTACTCAAACAATGAATAATAGCAGCTTCAAAGAAATACAACGAAGTACAAGTAGGAGAAGGATGGCACAAGAGAACAGAGCTTGGCCTATACGATTCCTAGCAGGATCGTTGTCGGTGTACAGTGAGGCATAACTAAATACTCAGAATTCTAAACCATGCTAAAGATAAAATGATTCATAAAATAAATCTAGGACTGAGTATGAAGACTGAAGCTCAAGAATGAAGACTCCAGACCAAAGAACCAAGACCAAAACAAACCAGACCATGGGTGAAACAACAGCACTGCCTGCACAAGATGGGTATGTGGCTTACCAACAGCTGAACAATACTATCTAAACATGTAATGAACTATACTATCAATCCTAAGCAAGCTAACAGACCAAACCACTGAAAAATGAGAAGACTCTAACAAGGAAATGGTGGCCATTTGCCTCAGCACAAGCTACATATTTATAGCATTTACAAACACCAGAAGGCAAGTTCAAATTGAACTCTCCCACTATTAAACAAAGATAAATCACTGTTCAGTCGGCAAAAACATAAATACAAGCTTAAGTCGGCAAAGAAAAGTTGGTAAATCGTGATATTTCACGCGGGTCGCGTCAAAAGAGCGTTCTGGAAAATGCGCACAGGACCGCCGCTCTGAGCAGGGCGGCGGTTAGAGGACCGCCGCCTGCTTCAGGGCGGGGCAGCGAGACCGCCGCCCTGAAGGGCGGCGGTTTCGCCACTGAAGGCCAAGAAGCCAAAGAAAGAGGAAAGAAAGGGAAAAACAAAGGGCGCGGGGGCAAAGCGAGGCATGCGGGATGTTAACGCATGTTTAACGGGCTTTCTGGATTCCGAACACCTTGCGAGGAGACCTGTATCATCATTGGGGTTTTGTAACCAATTTTTGATCGTATGATAAAGACATACAATTTTGGGTACGTATAATTACATAGGGGAGAAGAGCCAGTATGTGAACACTGCCCAATAATTGAACACTATTTTTCATTTAAAATATCCAATACCTGATGGAATAAAAACCCAAATTTTGATTATTGAAGTTCAAAAATTTGTTTTTTATAAACCATATGTGAATAGGGTCAACATCTCGAGCAAGGCACTGAGAAAGACCCCTTCACGCAAACCTCGCACAGGCTGTAAGCCCACTCACAAACAACCAACATTTGCATTACAACTCGGCATGAGGAAATGCAACGCGTCCAAAGGAAACAATGTGTAACGCGTCCAAAGGAAACAGTGATGGAACGCGTCCAAAACAAGCCATGGTAAATGGTGGTTGAGCATTTATTTGTGTCTTATCTATTAGGCGCGTCAAAATCCATGAGGACAGATTGCATTTCCCTCTTTTATTTCGAATTTAATGCTCAACACCTGACCTGTTCATATTAAAATATGATACGAAATTAAAGGCTTAGGATAAAAAAATGCTTATTTATAACTAGCTGTCAAATTGGCGCTCCTACGTGGCAAGGAATTGGCTCCATGGACCTGCGAACTTAGGGTGTTCGCATACTGGCCCTATATAAACTTCAATAATCAAAATTTTGGTTTTTATTCCATCAAGTATTGGATATTTTAAATGCAGAATAGTGTTCAAGTGAAATATCATGTCACGGATGACATGATATTTCAGTGCAGCAGCTCTAATTGAATAATGCGAGAAACTCAATATCATCTATGGCCTTTAACATATCTTCTTTTGACCAACTAGACAAAATTCTAACCTTCTTGGTCGAAGTGTTGCCTCTAACAACCGCACAGTCTCCTGTAGTTCATGCCTATTTAGTTCACATCCAGCAGGTTCTCGCTGATGATCATCAGTTGTGTTTGTATCTCCTTGATTTGTTGTTGCACCATCCTCTTCGCTTATTATTGTAGCATCATGTTCATCTGTTTCATGGTTAGATGGTTCAATTTCAAATTGTACACCTCGTTTTTTGGGCATACGTTGTGCTCGATGTAAACTCCTCTTTCTCTTCATCTTCTCTAAATGCTGCAGTATGAAACAATATAAAATTAGTAAAATATGTATTAATATATCAATAAGATCATCTATAAACACTTCTAAAGATGAGGTGTTATCAAATAACACTACATTCATCAGCTTGTTTGTAATTGATCAATATTAATTAGAATGTTTCACTCGAACATGCAGTCGCCCCTTTCGACATTGTAATTCATATCGATCAATTGACGCAGGTCTTGTTAATGTAATGTTTGTGACATCAAATCATCTTCAGAAGTGAATGCATGTAAGAATCGTAATTGTAATAGCTTGACTACATATGTTGTTATGGTGGCAAAAAATCTGTTGTACTACTGTAGGTCTTGGTATGGACCACTTCGGATCTCCACCAGTAAATGTGTTTTTTTAGATATTTTACTTGATCGATCATATGGAAGCAAATAATATTAAGATATGATTTGAAATTAAAGATATAGGATTAAAAAATGTTTATTTATACCTAGCTGGCATACTGTCACTCCTACGTGGCAAGGATTTGGTTCACTTAACCTGCGAACTTAGGGTGTTCGCATACTGGCCCTTCTCCCCTAAACTCTTCTAAATAAATAGTTAAATTGAAAGGTATAAATAAACATTTTTCTTTCCTATATCTTTAATTTCTGGGAGTAGTGCCATTATGTCAACACCCTAAGTTCACGGGTCCATCGGGCCAATTCCTTGTCATGTAGGTTTATCAATTTTACAGCTAGCTATAAATAAACATTTCTTTATCTTATCTCTTGTAGTTTGGAAACTCTTTATCTTATCTCTTTAGTATTGGGCAGTGTTCACATAGAGTTACAGATTTCTGTTTTGTATTAAATGGTACAGATTTTATATCTTACAGAGTTAGCGAGAGATATATAAAGAATGTGCTGGACATATGTTTGAGCTGTTGCATCCTTAGGTGAAGCCAATCACGTCTTAGGTGAAGCCACAACTCTGAAATATGTTTGAGTTGTTTTGGACTTTTGTTACATTCTCTATTTCTAAAGGTGAAGATGTTTTGGCTCACGTATGTTAGATGATTTCTCTCTTACCTACACTGTACTACGATTTATATTCACTACCATTAATCCTTGTGGATATTGATAATGGTTTGAATTTCAGTTTTTCAATTTTATAGGATGCAGTGGATGTTGTTTGTGAGAAAATTCAGTTCTCTATATTTTGCAGATGTCTATGGGTTGAGGACGATACCAATTGATATGTCCAGCACATTCTTGATATATCTGTAGATGACTTATTTTTAGAAAAGGCCTATCCCCCTCACTATGTCCAGATGGGTAATAAGGGAAGACATTGTGAAATTAATAGTTCTCTTGTCAAATAAGTAAGGAAAATACTTCAACTGGATAACAAGAGACTTCAGCCATATGATCGCAGGTCCATGGAGCCAATTCCTTGCCATGTAGGATCACCAATTTGACAGCTAGTTATAATTAAACAATTTTTTATCCTAAGCCTTTAATTTCGAATCATATTGTAATATTATTTGCTTACATATGATCGATCAAATAAAATATCTCAAAAAAAACACATTTACATTCTGAAGTTACTAATTCTATTGTGAAGTTAATATTATTTGCTTTTAAGGTACTTTAAGGGAGAAAACATAAAGCCATTATCTAATAGATGTTCACAGAATTAATTAGCAGGATGCTATGATCAAGAATCACTCAATTCCAATCTTAATATTTTTTTAATGTGCTCTCTGCAAAATGGGCCAATTTTTGATAAATTAAATAGAAATCAGTCCATAAACTTGCAGTTCTGCTCAGCAATCTGTTATGTCTAATTCTAACTTAATTGAACAGATCTTTGGTCAAACAAAAAGTAGATCACAACATGCTTTCAGCAGAAGTGCAAGGTATACGTTAGCTTATATCAGAGAAAACAGCCAGTTGAGGTTATATATGAATACATTCCAGTGGAAAAAGGCCTTAAGTAATAAATTTGACTATTTTTTACATATTTAAGTGTCCTCTTGAAGTTGTTTGATAGCTACTTTATGAGATTTCTGTCACACCTCTAGGGATTTGGGAGACATTCTCAGCATTCATCTGGATAACAAGAAACTCATGCTCTGAAATTATAAGCAGTAGGTATGAAAACTAACCTGCAATTTTTGCTTTGCTGGACCTTTCCTTTCAAAACTTGATAGAAGTAATCTCTTCTTATAAAATCCACTGTAATCAGGCACCCTACAGAAGTAAATCAGCAGTAAACAAGACTAGGAAAGTGAATATATAATACCAACATAGGGGAGAGAGTATCCAATCAAAATGTAAGACATGGATCAAGGTGTAGGGTCTTTTTAATCAAAGGTTGAAATTGATTTTGAGATGATCTTGTGGCTGAAATTATTTGATTTGATATTCATATTTATTTTTTACCTTCAAGTGTACAATTTTATTGGTGTTTTTAATGGATGAATTTGAATCTTGAGAAGAAGGTTCCCTCTTTTTTTGCAGGTATGTATTAAAGTCTGGATATGAAAGATCTGGTGATTGAACAACCCAACTTGGAATATGGAAAGAGATGAATTGGAAAGAGAAATATTCAACCCATTAAATAGATATGATGGGTTTGTCAACTGATATGTTGTATTTATACTTTGAACAAATGAGTCTTTTATTGTAGAAAATGAAAGTACCAATCAATATTTATTGTGTACTAAGTAATACTGAGATGTTGACCCTATTCACATATGGTTTATAAAAAAACAATTTTTGAACTTCAATAATCAAAATTTTGGTTTTTATTCCATCAAGTATTGGATATTTTAAATGCAAAATAGTGTTCAAGTATTGGCAGTGTTCACATACTGGCCCTTCTCCCCTATGTTTGTTCGTTCACCTTGCACAACGGATCTCGACAAACCGTTGTTTCACACCATCGGACATCGACAGCAGTCTCAAACTTCATCCACACGCAAATGTTTCATTTTTAGTTTTCCTTCCACTGTTGGCATTTTATCTCATATGTAATCAACGATTTAAACTACTTGCACACATCAACGATTGTATTCACTCGTCCCAAAAACACAATCATGGTGCTCTCTTCTCATTAAGGCGTTGCCCAAACATTACTTTGAAATATAAAATCTTGGTCTCCTTTTGCCTTCCTTAACATACGTTTATGGATTGTCAACACATTGGCTCAGCGTAACCACGACCATCAAATTTCTAACATATGTCGAAATGGCCATCTCAAATCCAATCGGCGATGCCTTTCGGTGTAATGAGGGCATGGTGTTTTATGTTTTATCATTTTTGCATTGAAATTTCCATTGAAAATGTAAAAACAAATTGAAATGGGGATCGACCTAAATTGTGACGATTTTTTGATTTGTGTAGTAGTGCACCATTCCAATTGCTTTTCAAACTGTAGTAGTAGTGCACCATTCTAATTGGTATTTTGAAAATAGTTCTTCTCGCGCCACCTCACATGAATTTAAAAATAAGAGGGGGTGGGCCCATTCACACCCATTTTTATGTTGTTCTATTATGCATTCACACAAGACAACAAAAGGGAAGGTAAATGGAAGGAGAGAAGGGGAGTGAGTGGAAGGAGAAGAATGAAATAAGTGACATGGAAGGGCACTTAGCTTTATAAAAAAATCTTTAAAGGGCACATAATGACTAGGAGAAGTGCTAAAAAAATTTAGAATGCATGAAAGCTCTATAGAAATTTGGGAAAAAGATTGGAGGAGGTGGAGAACAAATTGTTGAAAGGAATTCATCTAGGTTTAACCAAATCAATAAATTCTTTATCTCATTCATTTTTACTTCTGAAATATGCATGTTTTTTACATTTTTAGATGACATTTAGAAATTTTATAAATAATATTGTCATGTATATGGTTTATAGAGAAACAAAGCTAAATCTATAAAGAAATTTTCAGATTTAGAGTCATTCCTTTACGGTTAACCAAAAAACAAGACTGATATAGGATTATGGGGATGGGGGAGTAAAACTTTGTAAGAAAATAGGGTTGTTATATGTTCCATAACATTCATCGTCCTTTGAAAAATCTAGAAAAATGTTGTTTTCTTAATATATACTAGTAGATTGCTTTTAAAAGAGGAAAATTATGAATTTCTACTTGTTAAATGAGTGTAATCATTCTTAATTCATGTGCATACCTAAAAATTGTTATATCATCATTTCCATGGAATATCATAAGTAAAATTGCAGAAATAAGGATGTTTTTCAAGTGTTTGATGAAATGTGCAAACACTAAGATCTCTCTAGGTAACCTTATGATGGATTTTTCGAATATTTTACTATATTTTAAAAGTTTTAAAAGCATTATTATGATTATTAAATTAATGGAAAATGAGAGAGTGGGTTTTAGAACATTAATTCAAAACATGATTACAATGTATAAATCATGTTATTCAAATGATGGGATTTTTCTTAAGAATCCATTCCCAAATAGCATTCAAGAACATTATCACACGTAAGTTAATTGTTTAAGCCTCATTGTATATTGTTTCCATTTAAAAATAAACATGTCTTGACCCACTTTCGAATGAAGTTTTTTTATTTTTAAGTGTTTCACCTGTGAATGTCAATAACCAATGACCTAACACATCAAGTTTAAATCTAGTATGACCTATGTTATATCTAAATGTTTTATTTATTGAGTTTTCTAAGAATAACACAAAAGAATGATAGAATGGAGGGAGTCAAACTTGACCCCTCACTCCCGATAACCTAGAGTTTCAAACATGTAACCTATTTATTACGCCGAAGGCGTTTCCCCTATGGTAAAGGACCTCTGGATGTTTCTACAGTGATGTTAAATTTGATGGCCTTTTTACGGGTGGGAAGACGTTTTAAGGTGTTTTTATGCTACGGCCGCTTTTGGTAGTTGCATGTTTTAGGTTAAAATTAGTGAATTTCACCGAAGAAGCATGTCGAGGAAATGCCTGAACATGTGATGGAGGTAATATTGTCGCAGATGCCGTTAGATTTTGTCACCCATTTTTGCACGGTTTGTAAAGATTGGAACGATCTCTTGTCTTCAGCCCAATTCTTTGATCTTCGCAAGCAAATATCCAACAATCATCCGTGGTTAATTATATGCTATGACGATCGTTCTTTGAGCTACAACTTTTCTACGCGAAGGTGGGAGATTTTGAACTTTAAACCCCTCGGTCCCCACAAATACGAGGCATCTAGCAGCGGGCTACTGTTGTTGCGGTTTAAAGGGTTTCAGAAGAAATATTTCGTAAGCTAAATTATTTGGGAAAATTTAGCTTACACTTTATTTATATTTGTTACAGTTTGCTAGATTTTGACACATTTTCGGTGTCTCTAAATGATTTTGAGAGTGCAGATTTGCTATTTCAAAAACTAAATCCCAAGCTGCACTTTGGCAGGATAATTTGTGAAAGGATAGAAGAAGAGGGGAACAAACTGGAGGCATGGTTTTATCTATCCCTTCCTGTTACTGCCTTAAGGTTTGTTTACATTTAACTGCAGTTAACAGGCATGGGTTGATAAACCTCTGCATCCATTTCCATCCATGCCCTTCAAGCATGATTTGGACATTACCCAGGTGCTCTGTCATTGCACAACGTTTTGAAAATTTGACTTAAGTTTTTTGCTCTTTAGGTTTTCATCCACATGATTATGTATTGATTTTGACCAGATCTATCTAATAAGTATTGTGTGTGTTTAAATGCCATTTTGGCTAGCCAGATTTTAATATTTGGGATCTTTCTGTTTGCTTTATTTGATGTCTCTAATGGGTAAATTATAAATATATGAACATGATGATTAATCGATTAAAGTTTTTGGATTATTAACCACGATTTTAATATTTCAATTCTTTCTAGGTTGGTTTTGGTAAAAGTACAAAATTTGTGTTGATAATTAATGTGTACGGAAACTCTATTTTTGTTAAGCTTGATTTTAATATTTTTTGTTCTTTCTGGTTTGGTTTTGCCCAAAAGTATAAAATCTCATATGATAATTAATGTGTGTACTGAAACTCTGTTTTTGTTAAGCCTGATTTTAATATTTCAGATCAAATTTAACAACCATTCAGAGTTCGACAATAGTAATCTATGATGTTAGATTATATAAATTAAGTAGTATGATCATAAGTTTATAGTTATATGATTTGATGGAGTTTTTCAAAACCCTTTTCCCTATTTTATTGTGGATTTTAGAAGTTTTAAATTCTCTTTTTGTAAACTGTGTGGTATTTTTTATATGTAAGAGAATCTGCGGTTTGTCATTTAAAAATAAAAAATATGTTTAATTTTAAAATAACTGTTACAAAATATAATTGAAAAAATCTTTTAAAAAAAACTGGTCAAATTTAAAACCATTCAGGTTTCAAATCACAATAACTTAATGTTGGATCATGTTGGGACATGCACTAACTTGATTACATATCAAGTACTTTGGTCAGAACTACATGGTTATTAGATTTGATTGAATCCTCTTGGGAAGGATTTTCTTCCTATTTAATTATGGATTTTGAAAGTCTTAAAACTCTTTTTTGATAAGTTTTGTTTGCTTTTCTTGGATTAACAGTTTCTGCAAATTGTCATTGCAATTATCTTAGTTGTAGATAAGTTCAAACCGTAAAATTTTATGTCTATTGTTGTATAATAAGTTTACGGATGGGAAGATGTCCCAGATCTGGAATCGTTAAGTGTCAATGGGTGGGGTGGAAAATCAGACAACCCTCTCCGACCTCCATGGCGGGCCTCCATATTTACCATTGCCCCTTAATGTCTTATCTTTTGTGCTCTCTTCTTACTGTTGCTTTTTGATTGAACATTTTCTATTAAATCGATCTAAATATTAACAGTCTGGCCCACATGCTGGCCATTATTCTCTAACTGTTTCTCCATTAAAAATGCTTTTCAATCAAATAAAAAATGTTAATAATTGAAAACCCATAAAAAAATACCATATGCCAATTAATATATATGTCCTTCAGTTTTGTTGATAGTTAGTACTTCAATATTTTTTCCCAATTCTCATGGTGATCAGTTCATTGTTAAAGTTTCTTGTCAAAGACAAACAAATGCAATTTTAATGTGGGTATTGTTTAATATTTGCTTATCAGCAAAAGCAAGTGATTTTCTAATGTGGGCATTGATTTTTTTTGGTGCTACAACAGGATTTCCTGGTGACCTTGATGTGTCTGCCACATATACTATAAGTGGGGATATGGAATTAACACTAGAGATGGAGGAAATACCAAGAAACAAGGCCACTCCTGTAAGCCTTATCAATCATGCATACTGGAATCTTGCAGGGCAGGACAGTGGAAGGGACATACTTAACCATTCTGTCAAAATATGAGCTTCCCATTATACTCCCACAGACGAGACAGGGGTTCCCATAGGCCAGATTTCATCTGTGAAAGGAACTCCCTTGGATTTTACTAAAAATGCTACCATTGGGAGCAGAATTAATAAGGTTCCAAGCATTAAGGGCCCTCCTAAGTTTGATCATAACTATGTTCTTAATGGTTACAAGTCAAAAGAGAAGCTGAAAATTGTTGCAAGAGCTAAGGATCCATGGAGTTCAAGAGTGCTTGAGGTGTGGACAACTACACCAGGCATGCAGTTTATACTAGTACTAAGGTCAATGTGGGAAAAGGAGGTGTGGTATACAAGCCACTTTCTTAATTCTGCTTTGAGACTCAGGCATTTCCTAATTCAGTCAATCAGCCAAACTTTCCATCTGTGATTGTGCGTCCAGGCCAGATCTACAGGCACACCATGGTGTTGAATTTTTCAGTTGATAATTAGTACTAATGAGGCTTGGATTTAATGGCCTTTCAATAATGAGAGTGTTATTATTTTTTAAAATAAATTTAATGGTAAGATTAAGACAGTTTATGGAAAGAAAATATTTTTATTAGAAGTGATTGATAGATCATATTGATTGAATAAGATATATATAATAAATTGTTTTATCAATTTACAATAATATACAATTAAAAAATTAGGCCATGTTTTATGTTTTTGGGGTTAAATGTGTTGCTTTATTATGTTGGACATTATTAAAATATTTATTTATCTATCTACTGCACTTTTACATTAAGTCTAATTTCTCAATGCACATAGTATTTATATATGTATCCATGTTGAGATTCAATGCATGGGAAAATACTAAAGAAGTACCAAAAGTATATAGAATCGTTAAAAGAGAGAGAGACAAACAGAGAGAAGAGAAAAAAAGCTGGCGAACTTGACAAAATGACAAGAAAATGAGGGTGATAGTAAATGTCTAATCTTGAACAATAATTAACAAATACACAATTATTCTAGAATCATAAATTTTTACAACACATAATCAATCAAATATGTGTAATTGTCACAAACATAGTTTTATTATTATGTCAAAAGCGTAGCATACGTGAGATTGACCCACCTAAATCTGACATGGCAAATACAATATCGATGGATAATATTCACGCCGTACATAGACGTCGATTTTAATCTTGATCATTTATTGTGGTTGTGATTTTAAGCCTGATCATACACATCCTGGCCCAACATCTTCATTCCAAATCCCAGCTACATTCGGACTTGTCTAACACGACAATCCCCAAAACAAATTATGTTTTGCACGAGGAGAACAAAATGAGGCAGATAGATCACCATTTTAGAATTGAATGCCTGAATGCCACGTGCCAACAATGGTTGATGCGTCCAAGGAAAGGCAGTGTGCATTCTGGTGAGAGCTATCCTCCCCAAAGAATGCACCTATGTATGTGTAAAAACCCATGTTATGCCTCATCATGGTCATCATGTCCTCCCCTACCACGTGTCAAGAATTTTTGGACTTAGTTTTTTTTTTTTTAAAACATGTGTTTTTCAACATTGTTTCCTCCCTAAAGAATGCACCTATGTATGTGTAAAAACCCATACTCTACCTCATCATGGTCATCATGTCCTCCCCGCCACGTGTCAAGAATCTTCAGACTTTTTTTTGTGTGTTGAAAAACACAATGTGTTCATGTATTTTTCAACAACGCACAGAAAAACCCAATTGGGATCGAACCAGTGACCTCTCAGTTTCAAGCACACATTTCCAACTAGCCCACCTACCACCTGCCACATGTTGCATTGTGATTTCATTGCACTTTGTTTAATGTCACCGACAACACTAACGTGATCGCTCAGTGCGTGGGCCCCACCAAAGCATGTGGATGCATGTGCATGGTTTGTTTTGATGGTTTGCGGGCATGCATGCGGTGCATTCTTTGGGGAGATTAGCTTTCGGCATGCAGTCATTGGTCTTAACATGTAGGTATTAATTGCCATCTTTATTGCATCAAATGCCATCGATATGAGGTTATAAATTTATTATCAATGTTGTAGATGTGAAATAAAAAGAGGTTTTCCATAAAAATTACACCACTCTCGAATATCAAACTAGCTAATATTTTTAATTTAAAATTTATCGTGTACCTTTTTTATTTATTTATTTGATTTTTCCTTTGTTTGGTAAATCTTAATATTTTTTCTCTTCAATTCATATTTGTAAATATTAGTACAATAAAAAACTTGTGTTGTTATATTTATTGGGTTGGGTTCTCTTATGATTTTATGGTACACAATTTTTTACAAGTCGCACGTGATGGTTCTATAAAATATTTGAAAGTATTTTAGGTCTAAAATCATGAAAAACATCTAAACGACCATCAAATTGAACCCTTATATAGATGTAGTTGAAAATATCATTGATGGGTGATGTTGACCATCAAATCTCATCCCTGATACCATTCACATGTTCACATCTATTTGGTCGATGTGGATTAAACAATGTTAGCATACAACCTTCGTGTGCACGTGGAGCTCTGGAATTCGATTCATAAAGCATTCCAGATAGTCTTTCCTAGGCGTTTATTCGGGTTCTTTCTAGACTAGGACAAAAAGGGATTCAACATCTTTGGATGCAAAAAAACATTGACAGATGGGTCTCTGCATTGCGCACTATCTTGGGGTCCTAAGATTTGAGCGATTTTAAAGTGTGTTCAAAACACAACCAAAACTGGGAACCATGGCTTCCTTTTTATCAAATCTTCCCCATAATTTCCTTTATTTCCTTCGTCTCTAGAAATACTCAGATGACAAAAAAATGCCAATGAATTAAAAGGGTCTGTAGTACTTTATTCTAAGCAAAATGTAGAGAATGTAGCATATAGAGGGATTTTTTTCCTTTTCTCTTTCTCATGCTCCTGCTATTGATGTTGATAGGTGGTCCTTCTAGCAAACTCCCACCTTCCCTAAATGTGTAGGAGACATTTTCCCTACAAATGTTTGGGTTATGATACACAACACGTGCCTCAAGGTGCTAGCACCTACGATGTATGAGAAGGGGAGAAACCCTTTTTTAGTCGATTAAATCTCTATTGTATCAAGTATAATTTTGACTCTCTTGTCATGCCCATTTTAAAGCGCATTGGACACAGTCAAAATTGGGCACCATGGCTTCCTTTTTATCGAATCTTCCCCATCATTTCCTTTATTTCCTTTTTCTATAGAAATAATCAGATGACAGGAAAATGCCAATGAATTAAAAGGGTCAATAATACTTTGCTCAAAGCAAAACGTAGAGAATGCACATGTCTGAGAGGGACGTTTTTCCTTTTCTCTTTCTCCTGCTCCTTTTATTGGTGTTGATAGGTGGTGCTTCTACCAAACTCCCACCTTGCCTAAATGTGGCAGAGGCATTTTCCCTATGAATGTTCGGGAGCTATGATACACAACACTGGCTTCATAAGTTGCTAGTACCTACCATGTACAAGAAAGGGCACAAACCCTATTTTTGGTCGATTAAATCTCTATTTTATTAAGTATAATTTTTACTCTCTCGTAAAACCCATTTGATTAATTATGTGGATTTGATGGAGACACCACCACATGGAAAAAAAAACTCTCCTTGTAAATGAGAGAGAAGTTTGCACTCAAAAACTTAATCGGCTTAATTTTATGGTTGTTTTGTTAGAATTTTATATAATGATCGATTTTTTAATCTTCTGCGTAGCGTTCATTTTTTTATTTTTAGAAAAATTTGACAATTGCAAAATAATTGAGAAACAACTGGATTTCAGTGACAATTGGTAATGAGTAGAGGACAAAGGTAGAAGAGCATTGTTTTTTTTTTTAATTTGGTGTTATGCAATTTTATTTTGGTGGTTTGAAGACCATATTTTGTTTTTCGGTATGTGTGTTTTGTGTTGTTTCTTGGTCTTACATATTCGTTTAGTATTTTTTGTTTTATATTTGTCTATTTGGCTTGTTTTTAAAGCATTTTCCATCTTTAAGGTAGAAAAATGTTTCATCTAATTGATCAAAGCATTAGATGGGATATAATAATATATGATGTGTTTAAACTACAGAATATTATTGAAAATTATTTTAGATTTTCCATAATTTAGAGAGTCATATAAAAATTGCTTCATTTTGTTCTTTAATCTTTTATATTGATCTTGAAGTAAATATGTAAAAAGTTAGTTTTTTTATGTGCTTTCAATTGTATGAGTTTTTTTGGTGGGTTTTAAACATCATTTTATTTTGTATCAATTTAATTTTTTTGATTGGTAGTTAAAATGTATCTAACGCTCATATGACCAACTATTAGAGGGATTTAATTATTTTGATTGGAAGCCAACATTACAATTGGGTTTCAAACCTAAAATCTATTGGATTGTAAGTAATGGTGAAGGAGACTCTACAAAGCCTCCAAAGCAAGGGAGAATGTGGATGTCAGGTTCAATGGCCCAAGGATTATCGCCTTAGGCATGAGTCATCGTGAAACAAACCCACAATTCAATAATCATCTATTCTTTTGAAAAAATAAAGATTGAAAAAGTAGATAGGTCAACACTAATTTATACACCAAAAAGATAGGGCAGGAAGGAATTATCCACAAATATTACGCATCATAGCAATTGTTGAATTTGTAATGTTAACAAGTAATTAAATATTTGTCAACCATTTCTTGCTTTTTAAGATATTTCCATAGCTTACCTTGTCTCTATGACCTACACACCCCACCCCCTTTGTCCATAAAACAATTGATAAAAATGGCACTCGGTTAACATGTGCCTGGTCGTAATAAAAAATATTTTTGCATTAGTTCCTCTTCAATTTTTGTCTCCCCTTGAATTTTTTTCCTCAAACCATCATGGTCACCCCCATTGTCTTTCGATTTTCAATCCCCGAAGTTAACTCCTTTGATGCATCACCTTCACAAGCGTTTCCATTGCACACTTCGCGTGCGATTGCTGAGTCTTAAAACTAGGGTCTTTACCAATATGCCATACACATACTCACAAGTGATTACCAAAGCATGTAATATAAGAGAGAGTATGTTGCAAAACCTTGAAATGAAATTGATTTATTTCTTTGGTCATTTATGTGATTTCTTTATGTGCGGCTTTTACATTATCCTCCACGGCTATATTCATAGACTTAGAAAAAAAAATTCTAAGCCCAATGTTCTCCCTCTTAGCATAAAACATGCGTGTCTTCTTCTCTCCATGTTTTCATGTGCCCCCATCCAGTGATCAAATTTGAAGGGCTGGTCTGAATTTCACTCTGAAGGGTAAATATTGGACCAACCCTTCGATGATGAAAAGTAGTATAAATATTTCGCACTTCGCATGACAAGAGTAGATTAAGTAACCACGTCACAAAAATAAAGAACATTTTTTAATTGAGAGATTTTTTTTTTAAAATGAATGTTTATTAAAACTAAGAACATTTTTTAATCGAGAGATTCATTTTTTTAAAAATGAATGTTTTATAAAAACTAAGAACATTAATTAGGTGTTGAATATAATATTTTACATCAATCACATCTAAGAACAATATCTATACCCCCTACATAGGGTCTATTTTATTATAACGCTATTTTAAAACTCAACCTAAAACAAGTCATCTATTAATTAACTCATTTACTTTGAAAAGTTGCTTAATAGTTTGTTTCTTACAACATTAAGCACACAAGTAATGAGTAAGATCAATTATACTGGTCTAAATGTGTTAGGGTGTGTTAATGCACCTCTAGACGCTCGAGCATTTAGACAACAAAAACAAAAACAAACTATCCATAACTATTAACTCAAACTCGATTTGATTTTCTATATGCCACCTCTATGAATGTCATTATTACACACCTTCCACTATCTTTTCAAACTCACTTTGCTTAATGTGTATGTTAAACAAGAAGAACATCCCTTTGATTCACATTAGGCTCAAGCCAATAGGTTCCAATGTAGTTATCCTCTGACTCGACATTGATATGATCCTTGGCTTACATAATTTATACTTTGAGCCTTCACGATTAATTGATATTGTCCACTATTTCCATCTCATAGGTTGTGGGTTTCACTTAGGGAAAATTTGAGTGGCGAATCTTTATTAATTCACGAATATTCTGGTTTTTAAAATTTTGTGAAATTTTAGGTATATGGATATGACTAATTTGCCTAAATTTTAAAGGTTCAAGTTACTTTTAGTGGTCAGTTCGCCCAACATTTACGCCAATAACCAAATTTTTTAATTCAAATTGTCATTAGCAAGAAATTAAAATTTGTAAAATTCACCTTCATATATATATATATATATATAACATTACTAAATATCACTATGGTTGTAGGGTAGCGGCCGCTAAGCTATGCAAAGAGTTGTTTACAATGACAAAATCTAATGGAATTTGCTTGTATCTTAAAATTCACCATGGTCTAGCCAAAGTTACCTAGCAACCGCTAAGCTCTAAAATTTACCATGGTCATGTTGATGTATTACCAATTTAGCTAGCGACTACTAAGCTATAAATATCTCCATTTTTTCACCAAAAAAATCACATTTTTAGAAATTTTTTGTTTAGTGAAATTGAATTATTAATCCTTTTGATTAATCCAAGAGAAATATGGCCAAATATCACTATGGTTAGAACCTAGAAGCCGCTAAGCTATGCAAATAGTTGTTTACAATGACAAAATCTAATGGACTTTACTCGTGTTTTAAATATCTGCATCATCACTTGTCACATGATTTGATATATGGGATGGAAATTTGGAAAAATGATATACTTATGTTTGTAGTATATTTAATCCGATATTCCCAGTGCCCAACATCCAAATTTTGTGTTTGTAACTAAATATTTTATCAGGATTTACAAATTAAAATGACAATGGGTTGATGACGACCATTTTTCCACACAGCCCTTCTTTTGACAATTTGAATAAAATATTACACTTACAATTTGTCAAATGATTTATAGGTTTTGAATTTTTTTACAGGAAAATTTTCACCTGCCCTTCTATGACGGGTTGGAAGCCCTCGAAAGGGCTTTGATAGGTGCAACTTTGAATGCCGCCCATCAATAACTAAGCTCACCTTGTTTTACAAACCCCCACCAAGCTATGAATAACTCTCAAATGGTTTTCTCGAAGCTATAATTAGCTCATTAGTTTTATTTTATTTTAACTATCTCGTAGCCTTTTTAGTTCTAACATGCTCCTTATTCCACTTTTTTTTATTTGGATTTTGAACTCCAATTAACTATTTAGCTTCCTTGTTATTTTAGAAATGTAGAGTTTTCTTTTTGTTTTGAACTCTAGGGTTTCTAAATTTAGCGTTTGATATTATTATTTTCTAGCTTTTTGTAAGCCCCCTCCCACTACCTATTTGAGGCTAAATTAAATGCTCAAACATATAGTGTTAGGCCTTGTCCTAAGTATTAAATGTATTGACTACTTGGCCGAAGTGCCTTGGATTAAAATATTTGGACCCACTTCTACAAATAGAATACTTTATCCACAATTATATCCATAAAAAAATGTGAGATATTTATGGAATATCCACAATGCTCTTGTTCAATTTAATTAATTACATTGTGGGTGTTCTATAATATGTTACTATTTAAATTATCAACATTAAACAATTTTTACCGTGGAAAATACACAAAATACAACTTTTTTCTACAATTAAATAGGTTTAAAATTATAATTTTATTTATACATGTACAATTTCTTAGAGTTTGTAACTACATGCATATATTGAATTTTTGAGATCTACTCTTTATGTGACATCTTATTTTTGGATTAAATCTGTCTTGGCTTGAATTATTTGGCAGTAGAGATGAATATTGTCAAAGATTATGACATATACCTTTTTGGATAAATTTTATATTTAAATAATTTTGTAATATTCTATTTTAATTCATTGTTTTTACTATGAAAAAAATAATGGGCTAGTGTGATTTCAAAGTTTTAGTTCAAGGTAACTACTTGTAGAAAAAAACAAAGTTAATATTATAATTTCGGTATATAGTATATCTTATCTAAACATTAATCTACAATAGAAATTCATAGGGTTGGAAGATTTTTCTAAGATGATAGACCAACCATATTCCATAGTTTATTATAGATGTACAAATATAAGTATGTGGTATAACAAAGACGGATTATTTACTACCATAGTGACCCACATTCAATAAATGATGGTCGATCATTTACTACCATAATGACCCATATTCAAAAAATGGGCTTGCTCCCGATGCTAATGTGTAGATAAAAGTACTATTTTCAAAATGAATTTTGTGTTGTAACATCGATTTTTTATAATAGATATTTTAAAAGTTTTAATAATAACTCTCCAATGTATATTATTTATGATATAAGGATTTCACTTTTCTAGTAATTATAATATTAGAAAATATTAACATAAAAGATTAAAAATGATTACAAATAATATAAAACATATTTCAAAAAATGACAATATTGTACAATAATTTAGCGTTTAGTTTTAGAGATTTTAGAAAATTATACATAGTTAAATTTAGAAGCTCTATAATTATATTGCATGGACTGTAGAAGTTGAATTTGAGGAAATTAGGTCAATTTTGGAGAAATTATTAGAGTTTCTGGATCTCTAATGAAAAATAAATGCACGAGTAATTGCAAAAATTGAAATAACTAACAATAAGATGCAATATGATCAAGAACTCACAAGACAAGAATGGCTCCAAATCAACTCAATGCTCCATATACTCCATAAGATAGACTGATGCAAGTCAAGTACATATAGGTGGTGAATGTGCAACCTCCTCCTAGATCAATGGGGAATAACTCTCACTAATTGATATTAGAAGTAGAGTTGACTCCACACAACTAGGAAGTTAACTCTACACAATCGGTAAGCTAACTCAACATAGCCAAGACACTAACTCAATATAACCGGTACACCTAAGCAAGTATATCCCATGAGTGTAGGAAAACTCCAAATAAATAAACAAATACAAGGAAAATAAATATCCTACACCAAACCCCCATAAACACAACTTAGGTGGGCGGTGAAGAATGAAAGTGGGTCTCGATAAGAAGCCCCGATGAGGTATCCATGTTTAATGAAAATATCTCATAAAGTGGAGAAAAGGAGAAAATCCGGTCTGCGAAAAACTCCCCAAAAGAGAGAAACGAAGAAGTGAAGAAGGCTAGAAGCCTCCCCGAAGATGATGAAGCTGCTGATGTGGATAAAAGAATTGGGTCTTGGCAACAAGGCCATGTTAGGTACCCAAGTACATAAAAAGATGAAATGGGAATAAATAAGACAACCCAATAGGAATCCAAAATTAGATGAGACATTGATAAAGAATCTCCAACAAGTAGAACTTGCTCCAAAGATCACCCTCTAATAAGAAGAACTTGCACGAACAAATATGTCCAATATTGTTTTAAAACCATCCATTGGTGAAGCAGGCACAAAAAAATAGAGGACAAAGCCTCCACTGTAAAGGAATGGAGAAGTTGTGTGAACATGCCATGTTCAAAGAGTACTACGGGAATCCACAATTGCTACAAGGAAGACACAGTGATCCTCAATATGGGTTATGGCAATAAGCACCCTTTTGCATACCCATTTACAACGCATGTACACAATTCTTCCCATAAGAAACACATGCACTAAATGTGCTTATTGCAGAAAGATCAGCATGGCCAAACTTAGATCTTTGATGAAACCTGCAATGCAATAAACCAAGGCACCACACATATTTCTCAAAAACCCCTAATTTTTTTCCCCGAGGGATTTTAACAAATCCCGAGGTTTTTTGCAATATTTTTGTAAACCTTTGAAGTTTTTGACAACCCTCAACTTGTCAATAAGAAAACACCAAAAATCACAACCATAAAAAACCAAGACGGAGTTAGATCTATTTACACATGAATTGTTAGTTTCAAAAATGAAGTATTTGAAAACTACAAATAACTCAGTAATGGAAAGCGTATCACCATAATTACTTTGATACATATTAGAGTTTCTGGATCTTTGAGAAACTCTAATATGTATCAAAGTAATTAGGTCGATCAAAGATCCGTAAACTAGGTCCAATTTGGGGAAATTAGGTCAATTTTTGGGAAATTAGTTCCAATTTGAGGAAATTACTATGTGTGTCGTATTAGGGTGCCATGTTACGTTGTCGTGTTACAATGTTGTGTTAGTGTGTCGTGTTAGGGTGTTCTGATAGTGTATTGTGTTAAGGTGTCACGGTAGAGTGTTACATTAAGGTGTTGTGTCAATGTGTTTCGTTTGTGTGTCGTGTTAATGTGACACATTATTGTGTCATGTTAGGGTGTTGTGTTACGTTGCCGCATTGTGTCGTGGTGTCATGTTAGCATGCCACATTATTGTTGTGTAAATTAGGTCAAATTTGTGGAAATTGAGTAATTTGTTGGGAATATTAGGTCAAATTGAGGAAACAAGTCAAAATTATCTAGGAAAGGTTATCGTGTTAGTGTATCAGGGAAACACAAATGAATTAAAATTAGGGTGTATCTCAGTATGCAATGGAAAGTCGCAAAAGCTATGGAATGAGGTTAAAGAGCCTCAAAGATTTGCTAACTCAACTATGCACCATGAGATAAGAGATAAACAAGGGAAACTAACATGAAAGCATTATAACTTTGACAAAAACATCAAAAACTAACATGATAAAGCTACTCTCTACTCTTTTGAAAGCTATAAAACATTGAACCTATGAAGATCCTAAGCAATCAAATTGTGTGTTGTTTACTCCCAAACATAGTGAAGAGATCTCTCCAAGTTGGCTACATGGCCAAGCTTTAGATCTTCCCTTACTAACTATATTTGGAATGGATGGATGCAAGATGGAGGAGCTCTCAACAATGGAGTATGGCCAAGATCCAAATTTTCTATAGCTTAAAGCTATCACAAATGATTTCTAATGCCTTTCCAAAGTGCTTGAGAGAGGACCATTTGAAAGGAAAGCCTTAGGCTTGTATTTATAGTTTCTAGTTTGGAAGAATTTGGAATTTGGGTGCATGTGGGACTAAAGCTTTTAGATTAGATTAGGATAAACATGCTTTAGGCTTAGTTAAGCTTGGTTTAGGCTAGTTAAACTTGATTAGCAAGTGATTAAAGACTCATTGAGAGTTGGGAGGGGTTTGAATAACCAATTGTGGATCGATAGATAGCCTAGAAACCAATAGAAGTGGTCTAGAGAGAACTAGGGAGGTTCTCAATGGTCGAAAGGAGGAATGTTTAGCTAATAAGAGAGATGTTAGCCAAATAAGCTGATTTTAGGAGGAATACGACGGAAAGAGTGTCGTGAATGGGCATCCCAGAATGGAGCGAAGAAGAGTTGATTAACGAAGTGTCATCAATTGGTTGAATTTGATGAAATGCTAAGTGTAAGCATACTTTAGGTGTCTACAGATATCCATTAGACATTCATAAACACCAAAATTACAATACACGTAAAAATTAGGGTGTAACCATTACACATTCATTAACACCAAAATATCAATACACGTCAAATTTACGACATAACCATTAAAAATTCATAAACACCATAATTACAATACACATCAATGGTATGGTGTATCCATTACACATTCATAATAATGAAAATTACAATACACAACACCTTAAAGTCATTTTGTTAAGACAAGACTCAAAGATAGCAAAAAAACACTAATAAAGATACCTTAACACCCCTATTAAAGACACCCTAATGTCACCAATAAAGTCATCATAACTTCCCAATAAAGTCATCATACCATCCCCATTTAAGACATCATAACGCCACAAATTTAAGACATTGTTAAAGTCATCATTTAAGTCATTCTAATGTCCATAGTAAATTAAGTCTAATGTTGGGGCTTAGCAAATAGACCCTAATGTCCCCAAGTAAATTCATCCGAAATTGTGACATTAGTTTTGACTTTAGTGTTCGAAAATTTCTGCTAATGCCTTTAAAGTGACTTAACAGTTACTTAAGACTGCAAATTTAATTGGTCAAAATGTTGTAGTGGTTAAGGGGCTTCTTCAAGAATATTTACTCAAGTTTTTTTCCTCTACCACTCTTGCTTCTAGAATCAATTGCCACTCGTGAAGCCATTGAAAGCTCCTTCATTTCCATTTCCTTGGTCTTGTTTATGCTCCAACACTATTTTGTTCCTTCTCCATTTTGCTCTCTATCACACTTGTCTCTAATAAAAACATGAATCTTATTACAGTTCAAATTAGAAACAAAGCACATAACTTGTAAATAGACACACTATGTGTGATATATTATTTTAAAATTTCAATTTTAATTTTTAATTTATTTTGCATATTGTCCATTTAAATCTTATTAATTGTTTTTGTAGAAATGGTATTGAATATCATTTTAGTAAGTATATGCATTTCTAATTTAAAATACGTTTATTTCATTTTACATTTAACACACCCATGCACACACACAATATTAAAGTATATATAATATTTAACCAAATGAATATATTATAATTATTTGATATATCAAATAATTATATTATATTTAAAAACATAATATAGAAAAAAATTACGTCACTTTTGCACCTCTTGATAATAATTAATATAAGTGTAAATGTGGTGCAAAAGGTGATAAAATGCGATGCAAAAGTGACACAAATGTGACACCATTAAAAATTTCTAATCGGGTCAAGTTTAAATCATGATTTGTGTCACATCCACAACACAAATTATTCAAAGAAACACAACCAAAAACACAAAAAAGGTGAGTTATAACACAAATTTGACCCAAAATAGTGGTGATATTTACACATTATGTAGTAGTGGTATAGACTTGTTCAATATATTGCGGGGTTATGATATGCCTAAAGAACTACATAAACTTGGTCATCCCGATCTTTCTATCCCACATCACAATTTTTTGTTGAAGTCGTGCCTAAAATTTAGTTAAAATCCTCAATTGTGTCATTGAATTGTAGATGGTATGGAGTTGTTTTGTGATGCACCATTGATGGCATGAAAAATTCTCGGCGGTGATTTTGTTTGAAAACCCCTAAATAATTGCCTTCCATTTGAGAAAGTTAGCCAAAACAACAAATTTTACCCCTTGGTGAGCGTTAACCTGTGAATGGATTTGTAAGAGTTTTGTGTGGTTTTATATGTCTTATGCGTAGTCACAATAAAGTACTCAAAGTCTATTAGACACTCGACATACTCAAATTAAGATTTTGGAAGCATTGGATATGTATTGGGAATGAAAACCTTTCAAGCATTAATGTGTCTTGGTCCTAATGATGAAGCGATCTTGCAAGAAAGGTGACAAGAGATTTGGATGGATTCGTAAGATCTACAATAATTCAAAAGAAGGATCATTGCGTTCTCCACACGTTCCAAGATTTGGTTTCAATCTTGGCCATCTCCATCTTTCATGATATCAAATAACCATTTATTGCCTCCTTGTGGTCATTTTTGCAAATTGTGGGTTTTTGTCTAAACCTCCAAATGGAAGTATATTCATGTCTTTAAAGTTATGGGAATAGATTTTTTTTTGTTGTTTTCTTGTTAAAATTATACATCATACCTCTTTGAAACTCCCACTTTTGGTCTAGGAGAAAAAAAGTCGCTATTCAGGCTCCCGCAGTCTTTGAGAAAGCACTTTTGGAACATTTGGTACAAGGAACAACCCCCAAGTGCACTTGTGTACCATCCTTGGTACAAAAATTGAGATAAAAGTGTGCTTTGGTACTTAATTCAGCGTTTCCATGCACTTTTGGATTCTTTTGAACCTCCCATGTAATTTTAAGTCGACATTGCAATTTTTGCACTTGAATGTTATTGGGAACACCTCAAAGTGTGTTTTTGTTCTAATTTGCTATTGAGAGTGCATTTTTCACTTTTGTTGTTCTTTCCCACCATAAAAACTTCACTTTTTCACTTCAATTAGTTACCATGCATCTCCTAAAGTGCGCTTTTGCACTCATTTGTTCCCGAGATAGAAACCTTTTGAGTGCATTTTGGTCCTAATGAAAAAGTAAACTTGTGTGAAAGGTTCCAGAGCTTCAAATGTTTCTTAAGGCTCTACAAGTAGTCAATTGAAATATCTTGGAGTCCCTCACATTATTATAGAATTGGTTTTGATTTTTTGTCATTTCAATATTTCTTGGTAGCAAAAACCACATGTTGCCTCATGGTGGTCACTTTGGTCATTTTAAGGTTTTCCCTAAAAAGAAAAATTAAAGTACTTCCAAATCTTGGGAATGGAATTTTTGAGTGTTTTCTAGTTAAAATCTTATATTATACCATGTTGGAGATCTCACTTTTGGTTCGAAAATAAGAGACTCTCTATTCAAGTTCATGTGGAGGGATGAGGATGCACTTTTAAATTTTTGGTTCATGCTCCATCTCCCAGGTGTGCTTTTGTACCATATTTGGTACAAATATAATGTTACAAGTGCATTTTAGTACAAATGTTCGCCTTCAAGTGTGCTCTTTGAACCTCCTCCATCACTTATGTTTTATTTTGAAGTTTACATTGCACTTTTTGTGACTTAAGTTCTCATAAACCCATCCAAATGTGCTTTTGGTACAAAAAGGGGTTGCGTATGAGATTTGGTACATAAGTTGACCTCAATGTGTGCTTTTGAATCTTAAGTAGTGCTTAAGGGTAAGTGCATGGAGTTGGGGGCCAAAATGTGGACAAAATTGTGATTTTTAACAAAATGTGAGTGCGTTTTATAAAAGCGCATTCACATTCTAAATGACTGGGTTTGGTAATTACCGAACTCAAGTGTGAGTGTGTTATAACATGAACATATTATAATGTACTCACATTCCTCTTAGCAATGTTGTATATGTGCATTTGGAAGCTATATATTTACGAAAATAATTGTTTAAGTTTTTCATTTATTATTCCATACATTCGAGCAACTATTGCTACCTTTGGGAGTTGTGAGGTTTGTAAAATACAATTTGACACATTTAATACTCTTACAAATGTCGATAACCAATTGTAAGGCCCCAATATTATATTGTGGAGCCTATTTTCATGTGTGGAAGTGTTGAAAACTATACACTAAAATTATTATACTCTCCATAGTTTTCTTGCTAGAGTTTTTGGCCTTGAAAACGTGTCGATACCTCGGGAGACATGCTCTTCTCATATGGGCGGTATTTTGACCCATAGGTTTATGGGGTGGATTTGGCCCATGGTTTTGGTACACATGATATTGTAAAATTGCTTATGCAGTTTCCTATTAGTGTGCTTTTGGCGCATATGGTAAGGTATTAGACATTGTAAATGTGTGTGAGTTCAAGTGTGAATTCAGGAGAGTTTGTTGAGCATAACTCCATACAAATCTAGGTATTGTATTGAGAGAAATAGGTGGCTTGTTATAAAAATATGAGTAAGTGATTCTTAGTGGACATAGCCTAAATTGAATGAACCACATTAAATATTGCCTTTGTGTTGTGTTCTTTTATTTTTGCACTTTTATTTCAAATATGTGATATTATTTTTCATATTAGTTTCTACTATTGTGATTCTGTGTGAGATTGTTCCACATATTTTATCTCTTATTTCCTAACACTAAATCTAAACACCGACTATATTCTTTCCCAAAATAGACATCTATTGTAGAATGTAAACCCTAAAAGCTTTAGGTTGAATATCGAAATCCTAAAAAAATACCTATGTATTGACCAAATTAGATTATAAAAAATTATATTTTAAATCGTGACTCATGGAGTAGTGAGACTAGTTCCATAAGGTGCAAAGTGACCCTAATTTCTTATATTTATTAAAATAAATTTAAAGTATAAGTTTTTCATTTATAATTATTCTTTATATACTTTATAAAAATTAAAAAGTATAAAAATGATAAATGAAAAAACTTATACTTTAACAATTTTATTTTAGTAAATGTACAACTTTCAAATGCACATATACAACATTACTAACAAGAATGTGAGCATATTATAATGTGCTCATGTTATAAATACACAAGCATTATATCATGCTCGCATTATATCATCCTCGCATTGAACCGCGCCGCATTCCTTGATTTATGCACCCAAAACAAGTGCTACTAGGCTTATAAATACTTTGGCTTCCCAACCCTAAGCCATGTAATTGTAACAATACAACCACCTACGTGTTTTGGTTGAAAATGTATAAATTCATTTTTCGCCATGGTAATCTTACAAAAATGATCAAGATCTTTATTAAAAATTTGCCTATAATGCAAAGCAAACTATCCTCTTTTTAAATATATTATTTTTAACTTTTTCTCGTCTATTGTAAGGTTTCCATCTATATTTATTTCAAATTATGTCTTTTATACCTCTTTTTTAATATTTATACACATATATCTTTCTTCATGTATCTTTTGTTTCGCTTATCCAAATTGAATAAAAGTCATACATACCCAAACTATGACTAATTCTATGCGCATTAAAAAAATGGTATTTTTTGAGGTAGATAGGGGGCACGGTTGGCTATCCATTATTTCTCAAATTTCAAAGTCTTTTTACAAGGAAAATCATAAAAATAAGTACTTGCTAAATAGAAATTGTATCCCAAAGTAGATGATCCTATCAAACTTTCCACCAAATGGTTTTAAAAAATACTAAACGATGCTAAAAAAATGAGGGGGGCAAATCGACTATCTATTATGTTTTTGAAAAATAGGATTATCTCTCAAGGCATTTTAGCTCTTTAACCCACTTATACTTTACCATTTTCAATGTCTATTCTACAATTCATGTTCTTATAACATCTTCAAATTTTGAGTGTGTCCATATCAAACAACTCATACAAGTTGAAGTTTCTCATTTTAAAAAAAAAAAAACTTCCACTTAAGACCCCTTTTTGGCCCCCAACTCCATGCATTTACTCCTAAGCATACCCTATGATGCGCTTTTGTACCTTAGGTACAAATCAACTCTTAAAAGTACACATTTGCACTCATAAAACATAAGTCACGGTCTTTCCCTCCCAAAAGTGATTTTAAATCACTTAAAGAGCTTCCTCAACCTCCCGAAATCATTTACAACCTCAATTTGCAAAAATTGTAGCCATTTCTTCTTCGTAGCTCCATGAAAATCAACTTCATGTCCCGGCTTGCCAAGAAACTCTTTTTCTTACCCCCTTGATTCCATGGGCGAAACCCCACAAAATTGCACAAGTGTTCCTCTCCAAAATGCCTTGTAGATGATCCAAACCTCGTGGAATGTCATGGAATAATTTATTTTTAATCGCCAAAAGTATTTTCCAGCTATGGAAACCGATGGTGCTCTAGCTCACCCAAAATCCTTTTGTTTTTTCTTGGTGACTCAAAGATACCAAAGGACTTGAAATTTTGAGCATATCTTCCTCTTGAAAACATGTTTCATTTATCTGTCTCTTTCATGGTCGTGGTGTAATTTTGGCACAAAGTTTTGCTTAATAATATTTTGTTGCTCTCACTATATTCTTTATTACATGATTATACAAATATATAGGAAGGCTTTTCCTATAATCAAGGACACTACGATCCCTACAAAATATCACTTACTAACCACTTAAACCAAGACTTCCCGTCCAAGACTAGTCCTCACATCTCCAAACTCCTACAACCATAATTCCTTAATCTTATTCATTGATACTTGGTTCTTATCTCACTTACTATAACCCGTATGGGCTCCTAAGGTCAAAGTACTCTAATTCTCAGTATCCAAGGGTTTGAAGCATTCCCAATACCCTTAGATCACCTCCTCTAACCTATTCTAGGGTGTTTGGACCTTTGGTTCGACCAAACCATAACATTTTTGAATGCTTCTCATATTAGCCCTTAAGACCTACTAGGTCTTCCAACATACAAACCTTGAAAAATCTCAATTTCCCACTGAAGCAATGTCACTCTCCCTAGATGGATTTGAAGACCCTATATGGGTTCCTAGATGTGCCCAAATCTTAGTACCTGGTCCTTTGTACGGAATTGTACTTCTTTTGCTTTGTATTTTGTTAATTAGGTCTATTTATGCTTTTAAACATGGCGGATAAGCTACCAAAGGTGTGGGCTCACTTGAAACTTGATTTGTACACCTATGTTATCATCCCCGATGCTCAATGATGAGTTTGGAACCTTCATTCATTGAATGTTACTTGCATGCACCTCAATCTATACAATTTTGGGTACTATCACAAATTAGACACAAATCCTTTGATTTCCTCCTCACATGTGTGAATACAAGACTGAAATTTTACACACTTGTATATACCCCCAATACAGAGATGATGTCTAAATTTCATGAGTTTTAGATGGACAGAATTCTTATACAGTGATGCCCTAGTTAGGGCCCGAGAGGTAATATTTTGGTATACAAGTGAGTGTAGTTTGTTTCATGAGCTACAAAAATTCTACATGACTTCTTAGGTCACTACCCTCCTTTTTCATCATTCACAGCTCTCTGAACTCATCTTTCCCTCACTGTCATTCTTCTAGCTCTCGGTATGAGAACAGAGCTCTTGATACCAATCTTGTACACTTAGAATAAAACATGGAACAAAGCCATATCCCCGCAAAACAATCACTCAACCTTTATTATTGATTATACACTCCTGTTGCATTATTCTCCACACACACACACTTCTCCACACGTGAGTCTCTTATCCCACTTGTTGTTTCTCTTACAATAGTATGAAAATCTTGATCCTAAAATCATGTAACTACCACCTATGTTGACTCAACAACATGCCCAACTTGTAACTTGACCAATTCTTCTCAAAACAACATATCCACACATTTACAAACATGTATGACACCTTCACATAGCTTACAAGGCTTGACTTGGCCTATATCCAGCTTATTTAGACATTTTACTAGCCCTGTTTACCTCTTGCTATAATTATTACATGCATATTTGAACCTGTACAACTCCATTATGGAGGGAAAATTCCATTGACAATATACCTAGACTATCTAAATACCAAGCACCCATGATGCTCCCGGATCAATTACCCAGTTCAAAACTCCTTGCCGAATAAGGTGGCCGATAACTTGAACAGACAAGTATTGAGCTTGTGGCATAATGCTTATAGGATAGATTCAGAAGTCGAGGTTTCATTTCAGTACTACGTCACACTTTTATGTTTAAGGTGTTTGAGCCTTCATCCCATTAGGTATGCACAAACAAGACTAGTTTGTTTTAAGGTTCAAAGCGTTAGTGGTGATTTCTCTTGCAATTAAGTGCAATTATGGGTCAGCAGGATTACCCAAGTCCAATATCTGGACTAAAATTTGAGTCAGCCTCATGATAAATTTTGTTACTACTAAAAATGTTGGCTATCTTGGTATCATTTACGACTGCTAACAAAATGCATGCCAGCCGCAAACATGTCTCTTATGGTATTTTCTTGTAAGAGCTCTTTGCATGAGCCCTCTTTTGGCAATTTCAAGGTTCAAGAGCTCCTGCAAATCGGGAATGTTCCACAGACAAACAAAATCCATGCTATTGCTGAAGGGAATAGGGATGCTAGCAATTTACTAAGGTGCTCTATCCTCTCTACAAGGTTCATAGACTGCTCAAAACGTTGCCTCCGCTTGCATCCTGTATAATATTCAACCAAAAAACTCTGCTACATGCCACAACTCAAACTTCCATGCATCTGTGCTGCTCCAACGAAAATCTTTGCTGCTAATGGAAAATGTCTGTACTATGTTGGATTGTTGAAAACTGGAAAAATTCTACTCTATTAATGCTTTAATTATTTTATGCCTAAGATATATAAAACAAGCAAGAGAAGGATAACCTCACACAACGGACAATGAACAGATAAAAAGTTTCCTATAAAAAAATCAAAAAAAGAAAAAGTTCGCTGCTTGCTCGCAATCTAAGTCACAGGGTTTGTGATCAAGTTCACGTCCAGCAAGGAAAATGTTTGGTTCAAGTTTACCGCTGGATAAAGTTAAAAAAACATGTTTAAGTTTAAACAAAAGAGAATCTTTTTACAAATTTTATTTTCTACAAAAATGCATAAATATGTCAGAGGGAAGAGCGGGAGAGCTCTCTCTCCTCTGCTTTTAGTTGGTATACTGTGTATGTACATCTACACACATATTTATAGAATATTGCAAATGCATGTCAAATATTTTCCATGTAAACAATAAAGGGTAAAGTTGGAACTCGTGTTTGACGAGGATAAAGTTCGGTAAAGATCACTTTTTTAATAAAATTTGGCCTTCCTTGTGGCATACCTTGCAATAAGCTGGAAGGAACATAATTATTCAAAAGGAAAATCCAAAAAAAAAGACAGAACACTAACATGTAGAAAGAGAAATGTGGAAACAAGAAGCTAAATTTTCGAACCTGGACCTGCATATTACGAAAACATAGTTAGCCTGAAAAAATCTGCAAAACTAATTTCTCTATACAAAAAATAGAATGGGATACTTTCTTGTATGACCAATACACAGAACGGTCAACTCTCTAAGATGAGAAACTCTCAATTCTGAAGACAAGCCATTCTTTTGGTATATTAAATGCTTGTGCAGCGAATTCATGATTCGCAAAACACATAAAAAAAAATTGATAATAATTGAGTTTGTACATACTTATTGGCCAAGAAGCTATCTCCTATATTTGGAAACATTACTAAAGATGGACATCGTCCAAGATAGAATCATAGCCTTCGAATGCCTTTATTTGCTGAATTTTGCTAAACAGGTCTTCAGCCTTTGAACGAATTTATTTGCCTTATTCTTCTAAAACTTGCTTAAACACTTGCATTGCTTTGGGCGACATTTTCCTCGAAATAATTTATGTGTAATTGTCTTCATACTTTCCTAGAATAAATCCATGCTTTATTTTCGTTGCATCTCCCTAGAATAAACTCATTCTTTGATAATAATATCTTATATTTTCACAATTGCAGCCTGCATTAGATTCCTGTCGCATAACATTCAAATTACAGGAGGGCTTTCAGGGGGCTCACTGCCTGTGTTTATCAGAAACAAATTGAATTGACATAGCCATAAGCAGTAAGAAGTTCATTGAACAATATGAAGAGATTACAACAGGTCCTGCTAATCTGCAGTTTTCTTTCACATAAAAAAGGTGAATTGATGGCGACATCTGTCTTGATGTATGTTTTTTTCGTTGAGTGGAATATTGTGAATGGAAGTGCAAGAATAGACTTCATAGTGTACAATTGTTCATAAAGTATCACATACTTTTACAGCTCCATTGCATGCATAGCCATAGCTTTCACAAGAGTTGTCCTTGCGGTCATAGAGCTCATTCCCTGGATAGGCTTGCTGTGCCAACACCTTTCCTAGGGATAAAGTTACAATAAAAGCTACTGTCGCCTTGCTGCAGTACTTTCCATGCTCACCTGCAATGTTCTCTTTGCAACTATAGACATGCATACTGCTTTGCTTCTTTCTATGGGTTGAAAGAGAAGCTAACAAAATATTCAACCTCTACGAAAATAGCAATTGCAGCAGCAATAATGTTAAGAATTTCTTTTTAAACCCCTCCTTAGGAACATTTAAAGGTCCACTCAATCTAAGGAAGAAAGGCATCTAGCAATGTAGAAGTTTACAAAAAAAATGAACTCAAAGCTTCTAACTTAGCACCTCAATGTACAGAAAACTTCCAACTACAATAAGCAAATCAAAACCTTATTACGGTGATAATCAATTGAACACACATGATTTGTGAAGATGTAGATCTCCTTTAACATTTTGTGAGATAGAGTGGGTTTTTTTCTATTAGTGCTTTCTGTAATTGAAATTTCCTTGCATTGTCTGTTTTATGATATAAAGAAAGATTCTTTTTGTGACATATTCTCGGTACAAAATATGCTGAATGTTTAGTGTCTTCATTTTGTATTACACATGTCTAAAAAAAAAAAGGAGAGAACATAAGGGGATTTCACTGCTTGTTGCTTAGATTGTTTTTGTTCCTGTAACCAAGGTATATACATCAACCTTATCTTTTGTGTTATATTCAGCTTGGTTTTTTTTCTTAATGGAAAAAAACAAATGTGAATGTCAAAAAAGATTTCATGTCAATCACACCTATGGATGTAGAACAATATACAATATCCAACCATGTTGTTGAATGCATTGACAATGTTTTGAATCAGTTCCACCTTTTTCAGGATAATGCTTTCAAATACGGTGTAGGCGATTGTTTGTTCGATTCCTTTTTTGCTCTGCTGCATTTTCGATAGACTTGTTGAACCGAGAGTTGGTATCATTGAGCACTTCAAAACTTTACTATCACGAACAAATGCTTATGCACCGACATATTTTCAACTAGAATTAGACCTTGAAAATCTCTATGTTTTGCATGGTGTCGATGACTCTCGCATATTTAAATTGAATGAAACAATCAGCAGTCTACTGACACAAAAAAACTGAACAGGGGCCTACAGGGGGACATATTTTGCATAAAATGGCTTTCAAAGTGGCTCAACTTGCCAATATGGGTTTGGTCCGCAACAAGAGGCAATAATTATCTTCATTTCAATGCAAATACTCGTAATATCCCATATTGTATACTTCTCCATGATTCCAATCCTCTTGGCAGTCATTATGAGCCATTGTTCTGGAAAAAGAACATGGACTACATTGAGCCAACCAATGATGCTCATCTAACTTCTCTTCATATGTTCGTTGATACTTATTGGGCAAGCTTATGCGATCAATTTGAATAGGTAGGCCTTGCTAGAGTACGGACAATCGACACCATTTGTAGTGATAGCCTTCACGGTTCAATTTGTCGTCGTCACAATAAATTTGACCTCATTGTCTGCGTTGTGTAATAATCCTTTTGAGGGTTTATATGAAATTTCCAGAATTATTGTAGCAGATGTTAATGCTCAGAAATTGCAGCAGTCCAAAAGTGGTTCGTTTTTCCTAAAATAGTGCTTCAAATGCGTGAAAATGCATATTTGGACATTCTAATGCCTGCGTTGTGTAATAACCCTTTAAAGAGTTTATATGAAATTTCCAGAATTGTTGCAGCAGATGTTAATGCTCAGAAATCGCAGCAGTCCAAAAGTGGTTCGTTTTGCCTAAAATAGTGCTTCGAAATGCGTGAAAATGTAGATTTGGGCTTTATAAAATATGGCGATTTGATTTAACAAGGCAATTTGATTTAACAAATCAATTTGAAGATATTTGCACATAATAATTTGAATTTCAATCTTATACAAGTCGAACTGGTAGAAATAACTGGAAAATCAAAATTGCACATAAAATGATCTTCAATATAATAATCTTCTGCAAATATGAATTGTTTTAAGTCAAGAGTGAGAGATTTTCGTCCTTCACAATGAACCTTAAATGGGGTTTCGTCCCAATTGGAAAGATACGAGAGTTCTCTCTCAAAATCCAATTTTACAAGTGAAGTCGATATATCCAAATGAACCGTCTCACCCCTATTTATAATTTTCTAAGGGTGGCACCAAAATTGTAAAGACATGATCTTTCCTTTATATCCATTTATTATGCCTTGGTCGACCCCTTATAATTATTTATTTTTCCTTAAACACCAAGGCCGACCCATATAGTTGAGTCCATCACACTAAAAACATATTAAAAGACATTATTTGCTTTCTCCTTATCTTCTTCAACTTGACCATGAAAAAGAATAGCGGAAGATCCAATTTGCCTTCGAATTTGGAGAAAAGGGACATTACAGTCCTCCCTCCCCAAGATTGCTTGTCCCCAAGCAATCACAATTACCTGGATCCCATATGATCCTTGTAGGCTTCATTTTTGTACCTACACAAGAAACAAACTCCTTAGAAGAATCATGAGTGTTTAACAACACTCCTTTAGGTCCTGCAACTGTCTTCTTGCTTGTGGAAGCTCCACAATCTTTATGGCTGCCCTGTACAAGGCTGTAATCAAGCATCCTCCTTTAAAAATCAGGGTTAAAATGGCTAATTTTCCTTCTTAAGTATCCATCCATGGGGCAGAATCACTTTCCAATAATGAATTTATTAATTGCATGGCTAAGGATTGAGCTCTTGAAATGATAGGGGGCTGATCATGGTGATGTCACTCATAAAAATGATGGGACAACAACTTGTACATTTCAAAATTTCTTCCAATGACTTCCATGTGTCTGAAATTTCTTCCTCAATAGCAGCAAACTGAAAATGACTCATATACACAGCTGAAAGTGAAGAATTCGTACCATATCCCTTCATTCTTTCCAAATCTTTCCTTGAAGCCCAAAAGTTTGTGGTTATGCAAGCATCAACAACCAAATATACACAGCTGAAAGTGAAGAATCCGTACCATATCCCTTCATTCTTTCCAAATCTTTCCTCGAAGCCCAAAAGTTTGTGGTTATGCAAGCATCAACAACCAAATATACACAGCTGAAAGTGAAGAATCCGTACCATATCCCTTCATTCTTTCCAAATCTTTCCTTGAAGCCCAAAAGTTTGTGGTTATGCAAGCATCAACAACCAAATATACCCAACGCATACCCTCCTTTGGAAGCACATCAATCAAACACCACAACTGCTGCTCAAAATCTGAAAATGAGCTTCTTACCATGCAAGGTGTAGTCCATGTGATCCATCCTTCCTTCAAGGCTTCCGAAGAGATAAGAGTTGGCACTATTTGAAAAAAGAAAGAAGATGATATCCATGTATCCAGGTAGAGCTTGCAAAACTCTATTCCTTTTAGTCTCTTATCACATGAAGCAACATGTGCAAGATGACATCCCAAAGTTCCTCTTCTTCTATGCTCACAAAGAAAGGATAAAGCTGAAATATAATGCATATCAACATAGAGAAGCCAAAGAACCTTGTACCTTACTTGGTGCCAATGATGTTCCTTATGAGAAGGAACAAAGTACATGAGGCCAACATACCCTTGTGCCTTCTAATGATGTATTCTTTGTACGGATCAACAAGCTTATTGTTATGGTGTCCTTTATGGGGTAGAGGCACCCAAATGTTAAGAGCAAATGTACCAACCAAGATGTGACCATTATACATCATATTCATCTCCCTATCATCCTCAAAATCATACCCATCAATGCTTAGTATGGAAGGAGAAATGAAATATGAAAATTCATACCTTGGGCTGCTCTCATCATCTACAAAACTCAGAATTTCTGAGTTGAGATCAGACCTCTTCCTTTGGCATTTTCCACTCAACAGAGCATCGAAATCATTTTTCTTTGATTGGTATTTACATGGAGCATTCATGGGAATCATCTGCTGAAGCAATATATGGTGCAAGGAATCTTTCTCATCATGGATGACCAATGAAAGGAGCTGAATTATTGTATGATGTGACTGCTGTTCTAAATCAGTAGCATATAATTTCACAAAGGCAAGCTTAAGACACCATAAGCCAACCCTTTTATGGCTCTCGATCATATCTTTCAAACTCAGCTGGGTTATTATGCCCGGATTAAAGGAATAACACTCATTCCACACCAACTTTATGCACACAACCTTTATGTCAAATGACTGATGAAATGGAAATGCGGAGCTTACCATGTGCCCATGTAGATCACCTTCAAATAAAGAGTTGTAATTTGGTGCACCTACTAAAATGCCATCATGTCTACTTTCATCCTTATTGCTACCCTTATCATAATCTGAAAATTCTCTAATGCAACGAACCTTATTGTTACCCAAGCAATGATGTCCTTCACAAAAAAATAACATTCCTTACCTCTTCATCCCATGAAGTGTGATGAGCACAAAGGTGTGACCAAAGAGGACATATCTTATATGAAACATGAGTACTTCTAGCCATCCACTCATGGTGAAATATCTGAATTGATACATAGGCCCAAACTGAAATACTTCCATGCCAAGGGCTGCCCACAATACTCAAAACTTCTGAATCATCATGCAAGCAATATTTCAAAAACATCTTACCTTCATGATCTTCCACTTTCCGGGTGCTTACCTTCATTCTCTCTTCGCTTGATGCTTGCTTGTCAATTCCCTCATGTCCTTGTGCTTTCATAAGGCTGATATCTTCTTTAATTGGCCCCCTTTTGCTGCTGTTAGGTATAGTCCAGCTCCTTCATCTTGTTCTATATGAGAGTTTTCCTCCCATTTCCATGGCCTTAAAGGGCTATTATCAACACTACTCCAAATTATTCTTTTCAACATAAGAATATCAAGAGGATGGCTAACCAAATTGAAAGAGGGAATGGTTACCTTAGCATACAAACCATGGATCTTGGAGAGATGGTTATCAGCTCTTGTACTTGTATTGTTACATGCATGGAAAGGATGTGAGTACTCCTTACCACTCAAACTGATGATGGTGATCAGCTCTACGTGATGACAAGCTAGGGAGCAACAAATCTGAAATATACTCGATCCTCAGACCTTCAACAAAACTTTCGTCCACTTCTTCTTCCTTCATACCTTGTTCACAAGTACTTGGGATATCTTGGTGGCTCTTTCCCAAGTTTGATTCTTCAATTGGATCAATGGGCTGCCTTATATCATTTTTACCTTGGAAATGGGTTTCATCCGTTCTTAACACCACCGCTTCTTGTTCACCACCCTTTCTTTCATCTTTATCGCTGGTGTCACTTATCTTTTGAGGGAGGTCTTTATGGCCATTCACATCACCTTCAGGCACATGCTTCTCTTCATTCTTCCAGACATCATCATTATTCGTCAAGCAATGATCAATACTTACTTCACTATGTTGACTATCTGGAGCTAAAATGGAGGTAGGGGCTGAATTATTCTTCCTGGTTCTTTTCCTCTCGTGGCACAAATTTGGAATATCATATTTCCATTTTATGAATTCTGAAAATGGTAGGGCATTCCGGATGTCTTCTGGAAGAGCTTGATACTCTCTTAAAGAGATTTTCTACCTCCTTGATTTTCGAAACCCCAGTCCTTAGAGAATCCATGCTCTGATACCACTATAATAACCCTTTTTGAGGGTTTATATGAAATTTCCAAAATTATTGCAGCAGATGTTAATGCTCAGAAATCGCAGCAGCCCAAAAGTGGTTCGATTTGCCTAAAATAGTGCCTCGAAATGCGTGAAAATGCAGATTTGGGCTTTATAAAATATGGCGATTTGATTTAGCAAATCGATTTGAAGTTATTTGCACATAATAATTTGAATTTCAATCATATACAAGTCGAACTGGCAAAAATAACTGGAAAATCAGAATTGCACATAAAATGATCTTCAATATAATAATCTTCTGCAAATATGAATTGTTTTAAGTCAAGAGTGAGAGGTTTTCGTCCCTCACAATGGACCTCAAATGGGGTTTTCGTCCCAATTGGAAAGATATGAGAGTTCTCTCTCAAAATCTGATTTTTACAAGTGAAGTCGATATATCCAAATGAACCCTCTCACCCCTATTTATACTAATTTCTAAGGGTGGTGCCAAAATTGAAAAGACATGACCTTTCCCTTATATCCATTTATTATGCCTTGGCCGACCCCTTATAATTATTTATTTTGCCTTAAACACCAAGGCCGACCCATATAGTTGAGTCCATCACACTAAAAACATATTAAAAAATATTAATAGACATTATTTGCTCTCTCCTTATCTTCTTCAACTCGACCATGAAAAAGAATAGCCGGAAGATCCAATTATGCCTTTGAATTGGGAGAAAAGGGACATTACACGTTGGTATGCTGCTCAATATTTTTGTAGTTCATTCCTTTGGGAGACCATAAAACTTTGGACTTTCTCCATAGTTGGCTTACTCAAAAACCAATACAAAACATACCTGCTATTGTAACTTGGCGAGGATTTGTGGTGATCATGGCCATGTTCCATGGGCCAAACAAGATAGAGAGAAGACGACTTTTTCATGTAATGGTTATCTCCGCTTTTCAATATAAAAATTCAATTGTGGCAATCACACCCATTTCAAGTTTTTAAGGTTTATTCCACTCATCCACCACCCTTACTAGCATACAATCTTATACATTTTCGGCTTCCTCAAGGAAATTTTCATTATGAACTATTGACTAAAAATCTGGTTTGATATCTCGCACCATTTGGTACACATACATATGAAATGACCTCCACTTAGTCAATTAGACAACAAAAAAACTAACCTTTACAAACAAATAAATCAAGCGTCATACAACAATGCAAAGAATTGACATTTGCATTGTCTCTTCGTCGCTGAAAAAGAATATATGAAAACATATGCGCAACAAATAACAAAGTCAACTCATAATCTTATACGTTTCAATTGGCCGAAAGATATTTTCATAATGAACTCTTGATGAAAAAACTGATTTCATGTCTCACCATTTACTACACATAAATATGGCATGGCCTCCACTCAATCACTTAAGCAACAAGAAAACAAATCTTTACAAAAACATACATCAAGCATTGTAAAACAATGCAAAGTATCGACTCTAAATTGTCTCTTCAATCACCGAAAAATACTATACGGAAACACACACAGCAAACAAAAAATCAACTCAATGCATAGTTCGCTTCCATGCTCGGATGCAAGACACACATCGATTCATACACGCCCAATTTGCAAACAACTTCATTTCAAGTTCAATATGACATGTTTTACTAACACGAAAAAAAACATATCTCAAACTCGACATTCAAGAAACAATGCCCGACATAGGAAAATTTGTCGTGCATGCTCAACAAGCTTGGTAAATGAAAAATTGCCTAGACTTGCATGTCTACATCATATCAAATTGATTCTAATGCTCCCACATATTAGCATACTCTCAAATCTCTAATAAAGACTAGTATCTTTTCGCCTTGCATTTTCTCAAATTAGGCATTGTAGTCACAAAAGACCTCAATTTACCTTAAAGGGAGCAATTCTAAATGTGCCAAAAATATTGATATAATCCAACAAACATTGCCAAGATATCCAAAGACACAAAACATTTGCCATTGCACTTAAACGATGTCTTGAATATAAAAAGGGAATGTTTGCCCAACGATCACTATGGAAGCTCTCAAATCACATGCATGACATAAAACTTAATTATGATTGGGGTCAAACACTTTGTTCGGAGAAACATGCCGAAGAAAACAACCACGAAGCACATGAACAAAGCCCTTACGAAACTAGTTCTTCTAATGATGATATAGTGATGATGCAGATCCATGTGACAAGATGATACATTGCTTTATGTGACAAGATGATGCAAATTCACGGATTTATAGACCCCTCAAGTATTCATTGCTTTAAAGAAAAGATGATACAAATAGCTCCTTCAGAGGTTTTTCACCACTTGGTATTTTTCAAGACAAATTTTCAGAAGAGATGAATTTCCCAACATTATTTTTTGGTCAACCGCGATGAAACAACCACAAAAACAATATCGTATCAAAAAATAGCACAATGGGAGTTAATGCATTCAGATCATAGATTTTCTTATCACATAACCAATATATTTTTCAAAGCAATAAAAATACTTATAGAGCAAGTTGGTTGTTGCATTTAAGTCTGAATCAAAAAGGGACAACTAAAAGGTCAAACACTAACTACAAAAGATGTCAAATTCAAACCAAATCTTGAAAAAATCCTTAAGTTTGATATTGGTTACATTGATTTCAAAAAATATGCCTTTGCCTTGCATTATTTACAACAAACAAGAAAAAATCTATTTGCCATGATTCATCAACTAGGTCCACCAACATTTTTGCCACATTCTCAAGTGTTGAACATTGTTGGTTGCCTCTAACCACGGCCCTTACGAAATTATACACACGCTATCTCCGTACACTTCCTTCGACAAGTTGACATTTGCTGATTTGTATGACTCTAACTTCTACGTGAAAAATGATCTAGTCACTTGCACTTATTATAAACACAAATTGAATGCATTAAAGCAATTGCTTTGCCATGACAACTCCTTCGAGAAATACACGATTACCTTTAGATATATGAATTTAAAAACAGAGGAAACGTTCATAGGCATTGGGTGATATGGACAAAAAATACACGCATCTTTGGAGATAATGCCAATAAAACTATAGAGTCCTTTGTTGACAAGTACATAACATGTAACATTGATTTATTTCATTTGTATATAGCAAAATTGCAATTTTACCACCACACAAAGCTTTAAAAAAACATTTGAAGTGTAGATACAATTTCTACCAACCACCAATGAAGTACACAAGAATAATTGAACTGTGCGAAGAATCAACAAAGTCTGCAATTGCAGATGCACATTCTATTTTTATGTTCTCAAAGCACACGTTATGAAAATTGGGTTACATATGATATGTTCCTTCAAGAACTAGCTTAAATGAAATCAGATACATAGAAGCAATACAATCAACACTTAAACAACCAACATTGTTCTTGAAAAGAAAACTAGCACATTCATGGAATAACAACTTTTCCAAAAAAATGCCTTTGTTGTGGCAAGCAAATATTGATGCTCAATATGTGCTTAATGCATATGCGGTAACGACTTATTGTTGCTCATACATGACTAAAATTGACCGTACAATGACAAAAGCATTCACTAGAATTCACTCTGAACATCAAACAATGCATGTCGATGCCATTCAAATGATTCGGAGCCTAGGTAATGCAATGTTGAATACACATCAAATGTTTGCAAAACAAACAACCCATATAGTGTTTTCCTTTCCTCTAAACAATACGTCACGAAAATGTGTTTTCGTAAACACTTCCAATCCTAATGATCGTACATTCATTATAAAACCTCTAGTTTTACTACAAAAAGAGCATGACAACTCGAAAATATCATATGTTGATCTATCAAAGATCATACATAGCACACCCTCTTTCATTGAACTCGTTTTGCCTGGCTGATTTTGTTTCCATTTAAAACAACCATAAAAAAATACAGCCTCGAAGTAAGCCAAACATCGTGCGGTTTGTCAATTACAATAAGCATCCTGACATTGACAACTATTGTCGTGAAAGACTTTTGCTTTACGTTCCATTTACAAATAATGAACAGACACTCAAAACCGGTTTCGCAACTTGGAAAGATGCATATATATTTCACCAAAATACTATAACTACCAATGAATCCAGTTTAGTTATTCGACCAATACAAAATGGGTAGAAATGGAAACAACCGTTCAATATTTGCAATTTGCTATGCAAAACTTTGCAAACCAACATCGTTGAATAAACAAGAACTATGCCCTTTTGAAAATTATGACATAGAAGATGATTTGTCTTTCCAAAATCCTCCACAACATTCCACCTCTACAAAAAAATTTAAAACAGGCAAACACCCGTGCATTGAAGACAATAAAACATATTACAAAAAAATGCAACTTCTCAACAAAAAACAATTGGCCATTGTGAAAGACATCTCCTTTAAGAAAAATAAAGATCTTTCAACTCCAATTTACCTTTTCTAACTGGAGGTGTTGGAACTAGAAAAACATTTTTGCGAAAATGATATTTGAAACGCTGTCTCAGTATTTACGACACTTCCACATGAATAGTGACCCTTGAAAATTAAAGGCCTGATCTTGTCTTGTTTGGCGTTCACAGAAAATATGTTTACAACGCTTTCGAGGGGTAACGCTCGATTCTGCTTTCCTCTTGCCTTTCAATCGATCTGAACTACGCCCATTGAACAATGAACGATTGGATTCCTTAGTGAAACATTATGACCAATCGGCGGCTTGCTTGCTCGATAAACGAGATTTCCTTGGTCGGAGGTCAAATTCTATACTTCACGCAGACAGTGACTTTGTCAAATAAAAGCATACCCACAACTTGCTTTGGTGGCATTGACATGATCTTTTTTAATTTTACCAAGCACAACCTGTCAATGATTGTCTTGTATTTGACAACCCTAAAATATCGAGAGAGTTAATTGGATACGACTTTTGAAAAAAAACGTCAATATTTTCAAGTTATCTCAATCCATGCATCAAAAAAATCCTCTGTTTGTCTCGTGCTCAATAAAATTTGCATCGGAACACATACCAAGTATGATAGTGCATTCCTCAACGACTCCTGTATTTAACTAGTGCCTTTGATCCAACATTCCCATTCCTATTCTACAAAAATGTGGATATTGTCAAACACAATAACATGATGCTTGCTCTTGCTCTAGGTGAGAAAATTGTTATCTTCTCGATTGACCATCAAGAAACATTAGTCGAAAAGCCACAAGCCTTTTCAAAAACTATAAAACTACCAAACAAAATAGAGCTAAAAAAAAACATTCTTGTCGAACTATTTGTTGGGAATCGTGACATTTAGGATGGACCGATTAATGGATCGACGGATTTTTCAAAGCATACACAACAACACTTGACTTTGATGTCATATGGATAAAATTTAATGATCCATGCATAGGTTGACAAAAAGAGATCTAAATACCCACAGATGTCTCCACCTCAAACAAAATTTGATTGGGCCCCGATTGTTTGTGTGGCTAGACCCTTGCGTAAAACATCGTATAAGACACCTGTCACAATATGAAAACAATTTCCCGTGTAGATTTGTTGCGCCCACACAATACATGAGCCCAGGACTTACCCTAGTCGACTTGCATTTAGTCCTCTTGAGTGTCTCCACATGGTTTGACATATACAACTTTGACACTGTCAAAAGAATTACCAATCTATACTTGATATCCCCACTCACCAAAAATAATTTCAACATTAAACAAGTTATTACTACGAAATGGCTCGAGATCCTAAAGCAAAGCAAAATGGGATCTTCATCATGACTTGTCCTCTATTGATTTGTCTTTTTTTATTCTAATTGCATCACTAAATATCCGAAGTCTCCATGCTCATAGAGAAGACATCCTCCATGACCATGATTTAATGCGATCTCAAATTTTGTGTTTGCAAGAAACTCGTATGCCTTTTCCAATTCCAACTGACTTTTTAGAGGATACCAATGCTTTTCTACACACCATGTATATGGCCTCGCAATTTTCATTACAAACAATATATCTTTCTTGCAAAAATGCACTTTTAAAGCATAAATGTATAGTCGTCATGTCACAAACATATAGTTGTGTTGCCGGTACATAACAATTATAAATGTCTATACTACACCAAACACAAATCTTGAAAATATCTTCATAGTTTTAAAAACGTCTTCCATTGTGTTGATGTCAATATCCCAAGTTACATTTTTGGATATTTTAACATCGATATGCATAGACAAACAAAAAACAATGTTGCTTTCAACATTTATAAACATAAAGTTGCATTGCTAGTGCATAACAATAATAAATATCTATGCTACACCAAACGCAAATCTTGAAAATATCTTTGTAGTTTTAGAAAATGTCTTCCATTATGTTGATGTCAATATCCCAAGTTACATTTTTGGAGATTTTAACATCGATATGCATAGACAAACAAAAAAAACAATGTTGCTTTCAACATTTATGCAAAAATATTTCATCTTCTACATTCAACACCCAAACGTATTTACAAAAAACAACATCGACCATAAGTTCAAACACAAAACAACACACCTGCCAAACATATGAAAAATTTGCATATTGGAGCGATTACCCAACAATTTTTGCTATCCTTAAAAACAACCACAACAATGTGCAATAATAAGTGCCCATAACTCCTTTCATTTATTAAACACACGGAACAACTACTTTGTTTTTTCAATTGACATCCTCTAATAAGAAAATACGTACTTTTAATATTTTGCAGATTTTCTCAGCCACAAACAAATGGAACAATCAACTAAGAACAAGGAGCTTGCCAATAACGATCTTTTACGTGAGCCCTCTAAATGGTATTGTTTTTCTTCACTTCCTTAATATGGTCTCTCAATGCATTTTTTTTTTACTTATTTTAAATTCAAGGTTCCCAATACTTGTAAATTTGTAGGCCCAAAGCAGGATCAAATGAACCATGCACAATACTTGACATTTGTGCAAGAAAACCCGCTAGTGTATTTGAAGGTGGCGTCTTAGTTGTCTACGGACTGCACATTCAAACAACACTTCTTCAAAATTGAAATCTCGCATGCCGACCTAGTTGACAAAAAAGGACAGATGACTATTATTTTGCACATGAGCAACAACTTTCTTCATAAATTTGCAACAAATGTGAATGTGGGCCGCGAATTATGTATTTCAGGGTTTGTTGTTAAAGGAAAATCCAAGTATGAAAGAGGCGATGTAAGTTGTTCCTTATCTGTAAGTGCAACCACCACAATGGAGAACATTCCTACTATTTGTGTATCTCGGAAATTGACACCCGACATGACAATACAAGATCTTGTGGATTCAACTGCTACATTCTCCATCGGATCCTTTGCTACAATTATGACAAGAATCCATCACACCAATGACTAGTTCAATCTCTACGTCAAAGACTCCGACATTGACCACGCAATGAAAGCAATAGTAAACACTTTCCCTAGTCTCTTTAACATATACCGCCTCATGTATTATTTCCTACAATTACATTCAAACATTCTTCTTGTCTCAGTATCGGGTGTATTTGAGAAATTTTCATCTTTCTCTATGCTATACATTGAAAGACACTATTGCAGCAAATTAGAACATGCTACTTCTTTTTAAAAACTTCTTTAGACAAGGACCGAAGGGTTCTCGTGCTATACGTGCAGGCCTTTCATCCTTCATCGACACTGTAATGATGAACTTACTAAAACATATTTACAATCTCTCATTAATACAAACATAGAGGCATGTACTTATCACTTTCATGTTCTTTAACTCCCTAACTTCTAAATTTCCTTGGCTTCCATCATGTCTCTTATCGTTATATCTCTCTAACAACCTCTTCTCTCTTGTGTAGATCATTGACATCCTTCGTCCAAAGAACATATATCTTTCTCCTTTCCAAGCCTTTTGTGTAGAATGTGATCATCTCATGGAACCGGATCTGCTTTGAAAAACAAAATGTTTCTCTTTGTTCAAAATGCAATTCAACGAAACTGTATCAGTATAAACACATGATCCAATGCATTCTGCAAAGCAAAGATGGCTCCTTCCACTATACTCTGCACTAACCATTATTGGGAATAGTCTTCCTCACCATTTGAGATACCATATGAAGAATATCAAAATGACATCTCCAAAACTATATTTGTTCTCCGTCAACTCCAAATCAAAGGTACATTCACTTTGACGATTGACAACACCATTTCCACAATCAAACACACCTAGTTTTGTTCCTCTTTCGGTGAGAGCACTTCCACCACTCACTTGTACCCAATACAATTTACTTCATATCTTCGCTTTTTGTTTAAGGTTGCAAACTTATTGTTTCATGTTCCTCGCTCAATTACGCATTCCATCCATCAAAATTATGCGGCAACAATTGGCTTCCCAAAGAGTAGCTACTGGTTTGATGTTCTACTACTACTTTTCGCAAAAAAAAAAATTGCTTTCTCATTGCTCTGCAACAAAGACATTTGACTTTGCTCCGCACCATTTACAACACTTTCAACGATTGCTCTTGAAAAATATGCTATTTGTTATATACATTTTGCTTGACTTTTGTAAGATCATTTTCCATAGTTTTTTTTTTTTTTTTGGATAGAGGGTAAATTGAGGGTGTTGAAAGGACCCACATCCTTGTACAATTGAGGATTTTTGAGAGGATCCACAACCTAGTTACAATGAATGGGACCACTATTAGAACCCAATTGGAGCAACCATGAAACCATAGTGAAGATGGCAAAGACCAACGACAACGATCACAAGGAGTGGGACAGCCACCGATGCTCGGCAGCAGAAGCGTGAGCAACCACCAAGGTGTCGGCGGCGAGAGCATCAACAAAGGAGCGAGCAACCACTAGCATCGCGCGAGAGAAGAGGAACCACTAACATCAAAAACGAGAGGAGCAACCACTAACATCAACAACGAGAGGAGCAACCACAAGCGGTAGCAGTGAGAGGAAAAGCAGCGTCAACAGCGAGGAGAAACCACCAGTGTCAACACGAGTAGAGAAGCCGCCTCAAGCGGCAAAAACCACCTCCGAGGAGGATCGTGCCTCGAGGGGATTTGAACCTGGGTGGGCAAGCACACAACCATGTGACTTTACCGCACCACTCCCACCCCATCGGCAGATCATTTTCCATAGTTATTCCCTTTAGACTAGTTCTCTTTTACAGACTCTATAAGCCTTCAAAACTATGACGATTACTTGTTTGTAAGTTTCGTAACATTTTTATGTTTTCTTTTTTTCGTATTTTGGTCTAGCGTAATAGCGTTGGCGTTTAAACTATTGTTTTCTTTTAAGCACTATTGGGATAGGTAGTGTCCCATAATGGGTGTTTTCTCTCTCGTAAATTTTTATCTTGGTGCTACTTGAAAGTTTGGTAGACTTATGCAATTTTCTTTAATCTTCGTATTATTATATTAAAAAAACACCTATTCTTTGTAAAAATTGTCGAATGCATAATGCACGTGTCAGAATGGCAATGTATAAGAGCAGGAGATGTACACCGCTTGCTCTTACATTGTCAGTTGTAAAAATATGGAGTTGGATGTCAATTGCCCTTTTCTCACTCATATATGCCCTAAATAAACAACGGCTTGATGATCTCGCATGCCGTAAATAACAAGGCCATGATATGGCGAATCCTCGAAGATGAAGTTTTGTGGTGTAGAGGACTTTGTTATGAAGCTAAGAATGGACAAACAAAGAGAAGTTGGTTTGTTGTATATTTGTTACGTGGGATTCGACGTTGTAATGGTAATTGTGTTGTTGAAATGATTAATGAAACATGTTTGTAACATGCAGTTTGAAAGTGCATGAGTGAAGGGCATGCGGGGCACAAGTCCATATTTTGTAGTCGATTGAACCAGAGGTGTAGAAGTCCATTGGTTTTTGAAAAGATGCATGAATGGGAAAACAATGTTTGAATTTTGTCGAAGAAGTAATCAATTAAAGCAGAGTACAAGTCCATTAGCTATTTGGGAAGATGCGTAAATAGGAAAAAAATCGGGGTTTGTATTTTGTTGAAGAATTGAACTCGTCTTTTGTAGGAGTATGAGTCATTGTACTTTGTTTTAGCTTCTATCATTGTGAGTGTGAAAAAAATTCATCATGCGAGTTAGAAAGATTTGTTGTTTCTATAATTCTTGGGTTGTGTATCACAATATTTAAAATTATGCATTATTGTATTTTTTAAATTATTGTGGAGTTCAAAGCATAATGTGGATATAATAGGAGGATTATTTAGAATCATGTTATTTTTTCATAGGAAAATAAATATTAAGTTCAGAAAATGAAAAATAAACATTATTTATTTTTCAAAGAGGAACGAAAAACCAATTCTTTTTTGTCTGTTTCAGAAATGCGTAGCTAGGTGTGATATATTGTGAAAAATGTAAGAATAGACATGCCATGGATTGCCTTGTATCCGAAAAACCATCTGGTGTTTGTGCCTCATGGTTGTGTTCGGTTTTTCTGTGTGGATGCTTTGTGAATACGCTTTAGCGAGTTCGGGTGAGTGTCCAATTGTTTGTGTCGTGGTAGGTTACCAAAGAGGAACATGAGCTGTTTGGTAAAATGCGTCAAAGAAATATGGTGCCATGGAAAATCAAACAAAATACAATCATATGGCGTATAACCTTGACTACTTGTACACAACCCCCTGGCGTCAAATCTGGCTATCTCAAAATATGAATGTCGATGTTTTAGATACGATAGTGTATATATATATATATATATATATATATATATACACACACACGCACACGCACACACACACACACACATATATAAATAAATGCACAAGAAAATGTTGTATGAGATTGAGATTTAGATTGAAATTGACAAAGGCGATTCCCATTATAATGGATTTATGTCCAAAATTAGTTTTTGCATGGGTTGTAAACCATTGGAGATAGGCATAGCAAATGTTTTGCATAATCTCGACCATGCAAGCTTATCTAATTGTTTGATATGAGCAATTTTAGTAACATGGATGCGGATTATGTTATATTATCACGGAAAAGGGGAATATTTAAAACCTTTTGTTATTTATAAGAACATCGTACACAAGAGATAAGTATGTGTGGCTTGTGTTGGAGAATGTAGGGAAAGCGAAGGACAACTCGGATCCGTGTTGACATTAACTATTGAAGTGTTTAAAAAGAACTACTGCTCTTGTAAACATTGTAAACAAAATCCATTAAAAAATGGGGCACAATTTGGGAACACATATGACCTAATGGAATGTACTTCGCATTAATAGATAGCATCATCCAAATTACGAAGCTAGAAATGAACAAAAAGAGTTGCAATAGGTTTAATTTCATGGCATTCCAGTCCCAAGATATTTGTGCAAAATATATCTTTAGAGTATGTGAACAACTAATTACTTAGACATGTTTTCCATAAATTTGCTGCATTTGTTTGTGTCATCGCTTTTTGTTGGGTAAAACAAATGGTTTCTATAGCGTGAGAAGAAGCAATTTTTGGGGGCCTATTCATCATTATGTGGTGGTTGCGTGAAGCTAGTGTCTCGAGCTTGGAAGCGGGATTTGTAGACCATGAGCACCTATCATCTGATGGGCATGTCTAGATTCGTATATATAATGTTTATATATTATGTTGACATTGTGATGCTTGGTGGTCTGCGTGAAATATCCCAATTTAGGATTTATTTTATATTCAAGATTTCCAACCAAATTTTTCACAAATAAAAATCTGATTTTATGACAGCATATATAGAAAATATGACAGCAAAGTACAAGCTTTAAGGCAGCAAGGTATAAAATCATAAAACAACCAATATCTTCACTTTTATTGCAATTAAACTAACATGCATCAACATGCAATGACAAGCATGTAACCTACATTAACATGCAATGACATGCATGTAACATGCATCAACATGCAATGAAATGCATCAACATGTAATGACAAGAAGTTCCACCGATAAAATAAATGATCTCTCTTTAATATCGCGGTCTTCTCTTTCTAGACTTGAAATTGATCAGCAAGCCTGGACTCAATCTGAACCTGATTTGAATAAACTCCACAATAGCAAATCAACTCTGAAAACCCTTGATTTTTCTCCACAAAAAGCCCCAAAATCTTCCAAAACCCTTCATTGAAACCCTCTCAAAAATATCTCAAGAACAGCCCCGATTTCACTCCGAAATGACAAACTAGGGTGGATCTTTCACCACCGAAGAGTGCCCTACTAGCTAGGGATGGATCTCTCACTACCGAAGCTAGGGTTCCCATGGGATCTTACTCCACAAGCCCAAATATTTGCAAAATTTATTTCCTTGTACATGAAAGAAAATATAAGTGTCTGCATGAATGCTCTTCCTTTCACCCCTCTTCTCCTTTCATAACTTTTCCCATGCCAAGAACCCTAAAAGCCCAAGTCACATTTTCCCTAGGGTAAGACTAAAATAATAAAGTAACTTAAAGTTACTTTTTCCTTTTCCACTGTCATGGTCCAAAAAGGTGACCCCAACGCAAAATTAGAACATTAGGAGTTAAGTGGCCCCTTCCAACGATAAAACATAACATCTAGTCCCTTCAAAGCACTTTATAACCACATCGATGGAAAATTATAACAACTTGGACTAGATATTCATACCCAATAGCTCATATGGTCCAAACCCCTTCATGACTAGGGTTAGGGCCCGTCCCTCCCCTCAAGCCATCTTGGGCGAGGGAAAGGGACATTACATTTGGATTTAAGCCAATTTAAACAAACTATATGCGTTGCATTCAATCGCAATACTAATGTGTTTTCATTGGTGGGCGTTACATCCGAAAACAATTTGAATGTCAAGCGCCACAATCTAGCCAAAAGCACTCTAATATGAGTAGGCTATTGGTTCAAATTGTTCTATAAAAGGGGGAACTACATCGTAGTAGATATTCCAACACATTTTTGGTGGTGTTGAATTCCATATGGCGCGAAAGGGAACTTATTTCAAGTGGCATGACGAAGAAGAGATAATGGTCATTTTGTTCTACAAGTATGTAAGAACATATCCAACTCCATATGCACAACACAAAAAGAAGGAAACATAAAATGTTATGAAAATTAGAGATAAGTAATCGCTGAAGTTTTTAAGGATTATAGTGTCTGTAAATGAGTAATCAAAGGAATAATAATACAAAAAGTTGTTACGAAAGTTAGGCAAAATTTATATAATGAGATAACATATTTTTCAAGACCAGCTTTGAAAGTGTTGTAAATGGTGCGGACTAGAGTCAAATATTTTTGTTGCATGGACAAACCGAGAAAGCAAAAACATTGTTTTTGCAAAAATAATAGTAAAACATTGATATATAGCTGCTCTTTTGGGAAGCTAGTTGTAGAAGTCAGTAGGATTTTGATGCATGAGATGCAAAATTGAGCGAGGAACTCAAACAAGAAGTTGGCTACATTAAACAAAAAAGTGAAGATATAGAATAAATTATATTGAGTAGAGTCGGTGGAGTGAAATGTTCACTAGAAAAACACGACTAGGTGTTTTTGATTGTGGCAACGTGTTATCAATCGTCAAAGTGAATGTGCCCTTCATTTGGAGTTGACGGAGAATAAATACAATTTTGGAGATGTCATTTTGATATTCTTCATATGGGATCTCGAGATAGATGAGGGAAGATTATTCCCAATAGTGGCTAGTGCATAATACGAGTGAATGGAGCCATTTTGCTTTGCTAGAGTGCATTAAAACATGTGTTTATACTAATACGGTTTTGCTGAATTGCATTTTAAACAAAGAGAAACAATTTATATTTTAGTAGGATACGGTTTAGTGAGATGGTCACATTCTACACAAAAGGCTTGGAAAGGAGAAATATATATGTTCTTTAGATGAAGGACACCAATGATCTGCACAAGAGAGAAGAGGTTGTTAGAGATATATAATGATAAGAGATAGAGTTGAAGCCAAAAAAATGTTGAGGTTAGGGAGTTAAAGAATATGAAAGTGATAAGTACATGCCTCTATGTTTGTATTTATGAGAGATTGTAAATATGTTTTTGTAGGTTCATCATTTAAAGGGTCGATGAAGGATGAAAGCCCTACACATAAGGCACGAGAACCCTTCGGTCCTTGTCTGAAGAAGCTTTTTAAAAGTGGCATGTTTCCAGCTGCAATACTATCTTGTAATGTATAGCATAGTGGAACATGAAAATTTCTCAAATGCACCTTATATAGAGAAGAACCATGTTTGAATATAATTGTAGGGAATAATACATGAGGCAATATATGTTAAAGAGATTAGGGAAAGTGTGTTTATTATTGTTTTTATTTTCATTGTGTTTGAGTCTTTGACATAGAGGCTAAAGTGGTCAGCATGGTGTGATGAATTCATGTCATAATTACAAAGAAAGGATCCGATGGAGAATGTTGTAGAGTTAATCCACAAGGTCTTGTATTGTCATGTCTTGTCAATTTGTGAGATTCACAAATAGGGAAATATTCTCTATTTTGGTGGTTGGAATTACAAATAGGAAGCAATTTGCATCGCCTCTTTCATACTTTGATTTTTCTTTCATTGCAAAGCCTGAGATATGCAATCCACAACCTATAATGACATTTGTTGCAAATTTGTGAACAAATTTGTTGCTCATGTTTAGAGTAATGGTCATCTGCCCTTTTTTGTCAACCATATCGGCATAGAGGATTTCAATTTTCAAAGGCGAAATGTTGTTTGCATGTGCAGTCCGTAGACAACTAGACGTCACCTTTAAATACAGATTGTTGGTTTGCCCACACAAATGTCAAGTATTTGCATGGTTCTTGTGATCCTGCTTTGGGCCTACAAATTTAAAGGTATTAGGAGCATTGAAATGAAAAAGAACCAACAAAAAATGCATTGAGAGACCATATTAAATAAGTGGAAGAAAAATAATACCGTTTGGAGGGCTCATGTGTAAAAGATCATTAGTGGAAAACTCCATGTTTTTAGTCGATTGTTCCATTTGTTTGTGGTTGAGAAAATATGCAAAATATTGAAAGTATGTGTTTGTTTGTTAGAGGATGTCAATTGAAAAAACCAAAAAAAAAAAAGTGGTTTTTCCATGTATGTGATAAATGAAATGAGTTATGGGCACTTATTATTGCACATTGATGTGGTTGCTTTTAGGAGGGCAAAAATTGTTGGGTGATCGCTCCAATATGTAAATTTTCATATGCTTGCAAGTGTGTTGTTTTGTGTTTGACCATATATGGTCGATGATGTTTTTAGTGAAGACACTTGGGTGTTGAATGTAGAAACTGAAATTGTTTTTTGCATAAATGTTGAAAGCAACATTGTTTTTGTTGTGTGTTTATGCATGTAGATGTAAAATTTCCAAAAATGTAACTTGGGATATTGACATCAACGCATTGGAAGACATTTTTCAAAAGAGCAAAGTTGTTTTCAAGATTTTCATTTAGTGCAAATGTGACACATTTATAAATATTATGCACTAGCGATGCAACAATATGTTTGATGCAAGTGACTCTATGTTTGTGCTTTGAAAGTGCATTTTTGTGGAAAAATATATTGTTTGTAGTGAAAATTGCGAGTCCATATAGATGGTGTTAGCTTGGATAAGCACCATATGAGTATTCTCAAAACAAAGATAGTTGAGTTGGAAAATGGCCATACGAGTTTCTTGCAAACATAAAATCTTGAGATTGTATTAAATCATGGTCATAAGAATGTCTTCTCATTTTGCTTCTCTTTGGATGAGCATGTTTTAGACTTCGAGTATTTAGCAATGATTTTTACATTAAAATAGAGAAAGACAAATCAATAGAGGACAAGTCATGTTCAAGATACCATTTTGCTTCGCTTTTGGAGGCGAACCATTTTGTAGTAATAGATTTTTTAATGTTGATTTTTTTTTTTTAGAGTGGGGATAACAAGCATAGATTTATTTCATCAATGCTTTTGATGCGTGATAGAGCTATAGAGCTATATGCCAAACCATGTGTAGACACTCCAAGAGGACTAAAAGCAAGTTTGTTGATTTACAAGTCCTTGAGTTTTGTGTATTGTGCGGGCATAACAAAATCACTGCACGGGAATTATTTTCTTATATTGTGACAGTCTCTTGTACGAGTTTTACGCAAGGTCTACTAGCCACACGAACAATTGAGACCCAATCAAGTTATGTTTGAGGTGCGGACATCTCTGGGGTATTTAGATCTTTGTTTTTCATCATATGCACGGGTCATTGAATTTTATCCATATGACATCAAAGTCAAGTGTTGTGATTATGCTTTGAAAACACACACACACACACACACACACACACACACACACACACACACACACACACACACACACAACTCGTGAGCCATTAACCAAAGATTGACCCATTCAGATGTCATAGTTCCCTTAAAGAGTTTGATGTGACATAAAGTGAGGGTTTCGAGACAAACCTGAATGTTTTGTTTAATTTTTATTTTGTATGGCAATTCTATAGTTTTTATATTCTTTGTTTTTTAAGTAGGCTTGCACTTCTTCGTCTAATGTTTCTTGTTTCTCATTCTATTGAGTAGATAACAACTCTCTCACCTAGTAGACAATGTTTTATTTAAGTTCAAGCATCACGTTATAATGTTTGACAACATCCAAGTTTTTGTAGTATAGGAATGGGAATGTTGGATCAACATGCACTGGGCGAATACATGAGTCGTTGAGCAATGCAATATCATATTCAGAATGTGTTCCAACGCGAATTTTGTTGAGCACAAAGACAAAAGAAGGATCTTTTTAACACATGGTTTTAGATAACTCAAAAATCTTGACGTTTTTATTCCAAAGTCGTATCCAATTATCTCTCTTGATATTTTGGGGTGTTAAATACAAGACAATCATTGACTGGTTGTGCTTGGTAGAAGTCTCCGCAGAAGATCATGTCAATTCCTCCAAACCAAGTTGTGGGCATGTGTTTTATTTGACGAAGTCGCTGGTCTGTGAAGTATAGAAGTTGACCTCCAACCAAGGAAATCTCGTCTATTAGAGCAAGCTGTAATTGTTCATAGTGCTTTGCCAAGGAATCCAATCATTCACTATTCAATGGGCATAGTTCAAATCGATTAAAGGCAAGGAAAAAGAAAAGCATGGAGTGTTATCCCACCACCACTCATAATCAACCTTTCTTGAATGAAAAAAACAAGCCTTTGATTTTCAAGCCTTTTGATCGACAAATGATTTTCCTTTCTTGTTTAGCGCTCCGGTTAAAAAAAGTAAATTGGAGTCAAGGATCTTTTCTTTCTTAAAAGAGATGTATTTCACAATGGCCAATTTGTTTTTGTTGAAAAATTACATTTTTTTGTAATATGTTTTATTGTCTTCAATGCGGTGTTTTCCTAGTTCAATTTTATTTTTAGAGGCAAAATGTTGTGAGGATTTTGGAAAGGCAAATCATGTTCTATGTCATAGTTTTCAAAAGGGACTAGTTCTTGTTTATTCAACGATGTCATTTGTCAAAGCTTTTCATAATAGATTGCATATCTTTAACTTGTTTTTCCATGTCTCCCCATTTTATATTGATAGCATAACAAAATATGGATTCATTGGCACTTATGGTGTTTTGGTGAAATATGTATGCATCTTTCCAAGTTGTGAAACTCATTTTGAGTGTGTCTTCATTATTTGTAAATGGAACGTAAAGAAAAAGTCTTTCATGACAATAGTTGTCGATGTCAAGATGCTTATTGTAATTGACAAACCACACGATCCTTGGCTTGTTTCGAGGTTGTATTTTTTTACCGTTATAAAGGGAAACAAAATCAGCCAAGCAAATGGAGCTCAATGAAAGAAGGTGCATGCTATGTAATGATCTATGATAGATCGACACATGATTTTTTCAGAGTTGTCGGGATCTTGCTATAATAAAGTTGAAGGTTTTAGAATGAATGTACGGTCTTCGGGATTTGAAGTGTTTATGAAAACACATTTTCGTGATGTATTGTTTAAAGGGATGGAAAGGACTATGTGGACTGCCTGTTGTGCAGACATTTGATGGGTATTCAACATTGCATTACCTAGGCTCCGAATCATTTGAATGGCATCGAGATGCATTGTTTGATGTTTTCAAGTGAATTCTAGTAAATGTTTTGTCATTGTACAATCACTTTTTGTCATATAAGAGCAACAATAAATCACCTCATATACATTAAGCACATATTAAGCATCAATATTTGCTTGCCCAACATAGGCATGTTTTTGGAAAAGCTATTATTCCATGAATGTGTTGGTTTTCTTTTCAAGAGCAATGTCGGTTGTTTAAGTGTTGATTGTATTGCTTCTATGTAGGTGATTTCATCAAAGCCTAGTTCTTGAAGGAACATATCATGTGTAACCCAATTTTCATAACGTGTGTTTTCAAGAATGGAAAAATAGAATGTGCATTTGTAATTACATATTCTATTGATCCTTCGCATGGTTCAAGTATTTTTGTGCACTTCATTGGTGGTTGGGGAAATTGTAACTACACTTGGAATGTTTTTACACCTTTGTGTGTGGTGGTGAAATTGTAGTTTTGCAATGTGCGAGGGAATAAATCAATGTTATATGATATATAGTTGTCAACAAAGGACTCTATAGTCTCATTGGCATTATCTCCAAAGATGGGTGCATTTTTTGTCCATATCAGCCAATGGCTATGAGCATTTCCTCTGTTTTGGAATTCCATGATCCAAAAGTAATCATGTATTTCTCCAAAGAAGGAGTTGTCTTGGCATAAGTAATTGCTTTAATGCATTCAATCTATGTTTATAATAATTTGAGTGCAAGTGACCGGATCATTTTTCACGTAAAATTTAGTCATTAAAATCAACAAGTGTTAGCTGTCGTCAAAGGAATTATATTGTAATAATGAATGTATAATTTTGTAAGGGCCGTGATTAGAGGCAACCAAAAAAGTTTTCAACACTTGAGAATGTGGCAAAAAATGTTGGTGGACTTAGTTGACGAATCATGGCAAATATATTTTTCTTGTTTGTTGCATATAATCTGGGAGATGCGATTTTTTCAAATTAATGTAGTCGATATCATACTTAAGGAGTTTTTCATTTTTAATGTAAAAGTTTGCATTTGACATCTTTTGTAGTTAGTGTTTGTCCTTTTAGTTGTCCCTTTCTAATTCTGACCCAAATGCTGCGACAAACTTGGTCTATAAGTATTTGTATCAACTTGAAAATATTTGTTATGTGATAAGCAAATTTGCGATCTGAATGCAACAACTCCCATTGCGCCATTTTATGATATGATATTGTTTTAGTGGTAGTTTCATCACGGGGTTGACCAAAAAATAATGTTGGGAAATTAATCTCCTTTGAAAATTTATCTTGAAAAATACCGAGTGGTGTAAAACCCTCTAAAGGAGCGATTTGTATCATCTTGTCTTTAAAGCAATGAATACTTGAGGGTCCAAATCCATGAATTAGTGTGTCACATGCATCTCATCATCATCATTGTCATCATCGAAGAACTATTTTTGGAAGGGTGCATTTGTGTACTTTGTGGTTGCTTTCTTCGATGTTTCCTCTACAAAAAAGTGTTTGATCCCAATCATGGTTTAGTTTGATTTCATGCATGAGATATAATGTTGTTGTGCATAATTGTTTAAGAGCTGCCATAGTGATTATGGGGTGAACATTCCCTGAATGGTATGGTTTTTTGTATTCAAGATGACATTTAAGTGCAACGAAATTGTTTTTGTTTCTTCTGGGTATCTTGGCAATGCTTGTTGGATTATATCAATATTTGTTGGAACATTTATAATTGCTCCTTTAAGGTGAACTAAGGTCATTTGTGACTACGGTGCCTAATTTGAGAAAATGCAAGGCAAAGAGATACTAGTCTTTCTTCAAGATCTGAGAGTATTGCAATATGTGGGAGCATTGGAATCAATTGGATTTGTTGAGGACATGCTAATCTTGGCAACTTTTCATTTAATAAGCTTGTTGAGCATGGACGACAAATTTTGTCCCGCGTTGGGGCATTGTTTAATGGATGTCACCGTGAGATATTTTTTTTTGCTACGTTAGTAAAACATGTCAAAGTTGAACTTGAAATGGAGTTGTTTATAAACCGGGCATATATGAATTAGTGTCTTTTTCCGGGGCATGGAATTGAGCTATGCATCGAAGCTGATTTGGTTTGTTGTTGTGTATGTTTCATATAGTTTTTTTAGTGATTAAAGAGACAATTTAGACGTTGATGCTTTGCATTGCTTTTACGAAGTGCTTGATGTGTGTGTGTCTGTAGGTTTGTTTTCTTGTTCTTTAAGTGGTTTGAGTGGAGGGCATGTCATATGTTTGAGCAAGAAGTGGTGCGGACATGAAATCAACTTTTCAAGAAAGAGTTCATTACGAAAATTTCCTTTGACTTTCCGAAGATGTATAAGATTGTGAGCTGATTTAGTTGTTTGTTGCGTATGTTTTCGTATATTTTTTTAGCGAACAAAGAGACAATGTAGATGTTGATTCTTTGTATTGTTGTACGATGCTTGTTGTATTTGTTTTTAAAGGATTTTTTTGTCGCCTAATTGACTAAGTGGAGGCCATTCCATATATATGTGCAATGTCGTCAATTGATAAACATCAAGCCAAATTTTTCAATTAACAGTTCATAATGAAAATGTCCTCCGGAAGCCAAAGATGTATAAGATTGTATGCTTGTAAGGGTGGTGGATCAGTGGAATAAACCTTAAAAACTTGAAATGGGTGTGAATGCCACAATTGAATTTTTATTTTGAAAAGCAGGCATAGCCATTGTAGGCAAAATTCCTCTCCCTCTATAATGTTTGGGTCATGGAACATGGCAATGCTCACCACAAGTCCTTGCCAAGTTGCAATAGAATGTATGTTTTGTATTGGTTTTTGGGCAAGCCAAGTATGGAGAAAGTGCAAAGTTCTATGGTCTCCACGAAGGAATGAATTGCAAAAATATTGAGCAACGTACCTACACAAGTAGTGAGGAGTCAAATTCATAGTGACGGTTTGACCAATCAACTATAAATGGCTATCGCCGCATATGGTGTCACTTGTTAGTACTCTAACAAGGCCAACCTATCTAAGTTGATCGCATAAGCTAGCCCAACAAGTCTCAACCAATAAAAAGGGATATTATATGAGCATCATTGTTTGGCCTAGAGTAGTCCATGTATTTTTTCCAGAACAATGGTTCGTAATGACCACTAAGAGGGTTGGAATCATGGAAAATAATACAATATGGGAAATTATGAGTATTTGCATTGAAACGAAGATAATTATTGCCTCTAGTTGTGGACCAAACCCATATTGATATGTCAAGCCATTTTGAAAGCCATTTTATGCAAAAGATGTCCCCCATAGGCCTTGTTTGCTTTCACCGCGTGTATAGATTGCGGATTGTTTCATTCGATTTAAATATGTCTGAGAATCATGGACACCATGCAAAACATAGAGAGTTTCAAGGTCTAATTCTAATTGAAAAACACCAATGCTTCAACATTCGATTGAGATAACAAAGTTTCAAAGTGCTCAATGATATCGACTCTCGGTTGAATGTAAGTGTATCGTAAATTCAAGAGAACAACAAAGAAATCGAACAAGCAATTGCCTACACCGTATTTGAAAGCATTGTCCCATAAAAGGTGGGGCCGATCCAAGACATTTTTAATGCATTCAACAACATGGTCGATATTGTATATTCTTCTACGTCCATAGGTGTGGTTGACATGAAATCTTTTTTGACTTTCACTTTTGTTATTTTTCGTGTCGGAAGAAAATAGCCTAGTTGAGCTTAGCACAAAAGAAAAGGCTGATGTATATACCTTAGTTATCAAATCGAAAACAATCCAAGCAAGAAGCAATAAAATCCTCTTATGTTCTCTCCTTTTTTTCTTCAAACACCTGCAATAGAAAACAAACCCAAAGATACATTTAGCAAACTTTGTAACGAGAATATGTTACAAAAAGGAATCTTTCTTTATATCATAAAACAGATAACACAAGGAAATTTCAATTACTCAGAGCACTAAAAAAATACCCACTGTTGGTCACAAAATGTTTAAGGATATTTGCATCTTCACAAAGCATGTGTGTCATCAATTTACTATCTGTTTATGTAAATGAAAACTGCGGATTAGCTGGACTGTCAAATGTAGTATAAAGTACTTTTGTGAAAACTTTTTTATAATCCACTTGTATGCAATTCTCTGGACCTGCTGTAATCTCTTCACATTGTTCAATGAAGTTCTAATTGCTTTTCAATGGTATGTGACAGGAATCTAATGCGGGTTGCGATTGTGACAGACAAGATATTACTATCAAAGAATGAGTTTATTCTAGGAAGATAGAATGAAAATAAAGCGTAGGTTTATTCTACAAAAGTATGAAGACAATCAGACATAAATTATTTCCAGGAAAATAGAAAAATGTCGCCCAAAGCAATGCAAGTGTTGAAGCATTTTTTTAGCCATAAAGGACATGAAGATAGCCAGCATTTTTTAGTAGTAATAAAAAGTTGCCAAAGACTGGCTCAAATTTTCGTCCATCAAATTCGACTTGGGTAATGCTGCTGACCCATAATTGCAGGCAACCAGAGGAGAAATCAGAGCAACACTTTGAATATTAAAAAAACTAGTGTTATTTGTGCATACCTAACAAGAGGTTGTGCCTCTCGATCAAGAAACATTTCATATTATGAGTCTTTGTAGTGAAAAGTCTATGTAATCTTTGTATACTGGAATTGAGTTTATGTATGTTTTATTTGGTTATTTTACTTTTTATATGTGAGAACTATTTCTGCAAGAAAATATAATATAATAATAATAGCAGTTAGAATTCTTGTATGCTTTGGGGTTAATCAGGCTAAGGACTAATAGTGGCATATAAGAATTTTTGGGTTCCTAACCTGCACAAGGTTTCAATTTCGTAAAAAAATTGTGGATGTTCTGGCCACCCTGCTCACTATTGATGTTTGTCTGGCCACTAGGGGAATTATTAAGGCATGATAAGTTATTTTTTGTTCTCCTTCTAATAATGACAAAGATTGTTTGTTATGGCAGATTGGAATTGGGGTAGTTTGTTGGAGCAATGACAATGAGTTGGCTCCCATGGTGGACTGGTTCCATTGTACCTAAAGGGGTAAGTATTTATCGATCCATTTTACTTATTTTTGAGTCCGAAACTGATAATGTTGGAGTTCGAACATAATCCATTATTGTTTACATGGCAAATCTATGACATGCATTTGCAATACTCCAGAAAACTGTGTGCAGATGTACAAATGGTATTTTATTTTACCTGTGCTGAGTCAAAATATTTTTCATCAGCACAGAGGGTCCAACTCATAGGCCTGGCATGACACTGAGAGTACGCAACTCACAATTAGCCCTGAGAACCTTTACTATCAGTGGTAAAGTCCCAATCATTTATGGATGGACAACGACCCATCCAAGGAAAAACAAACCTATTTATACTGTATTTTTTTAACTATATGCACTTTTTGCAGTCTCATTGGCCATTTTTGGCCACTAGAGGACAATGGGATAAATATCTGAATCAAATTAGAACTTGAAAGTTTATTAAATTTTGAAACTTATATGATAATATTGCAAACGGTAGATGGTATATAGGACTGGACTGGTTTAGCATTTGTTTTCCTTGTTACAGAATAAATTTCTGCCCGCCACAGATATACTCTAAAACTGAAATGGGATGTTTAGCTCGAACACAGTTTTCCCTTATAAATCTCTAGCTACAAAGTTATTAGCCACAATACATTATGGCACGGATCTAAAACATGACACCCTCTGCTTAAATGAAAACTGTTGTATGCTTGGAAAACATAATTGCAATCCAAATTAGGATAGAAACAGGTTTTCTGAACCAGGTTTGCAGTATGTGGAAGACTTTGCCTTGGTACCAAGGCCCTTGCCTTTCAAAATTGGATGCGATGCATCTTAGCCGTAGCTTTCTAGCTGAGGTGTAGTGGAATCTGGTTGGTTGCCTTTTGTGCTGAAAGGCTGAATTCAGCTTTACAAGGAGACACCAGTAAAGATATGTTCTAACTCGCTTTGGACCTGACGGTATGTACAACATGAATGGAAAGTCGCCTCCAGCCAACGTTTCTGCAAAGTTTTAAAACAAAGTTCGAATTAATTGTGACTGCTGTATGAACTATAATGTATGTGCCAGGTGTCATTTTGCTTTCCTCTGCAATGATCACTGTGTGATTGGGAGATCAAATATCTCCAACACACATAGTTTGATCAGGATATCAAACCTGGTTGTGGGTTCTATTGACTGATAAAATGTAAAGACACTTTAGCTTGTTTTAATACTAACCGAACTACAGTTAGTTAACACTTTTTGAGCGTAATAAGTAATAGAAAACCAAGTACGAGTTTCATCAAACTTGGTTGTGGGTGCTATTAGCTGATAAAATGTAAAGAGACTTTAGCTTGTTTTAATACTATCAAACTGCAGGTATTTAACACTTTTTTAGCGTAATAAGCAATAGAAAGCCAAGCAGAAGTTTCATCTTCCTTTTATGTTTCTCCTGCTTACATTCTTCTCAAATTTTATTGCTCAGTACCTGTTATTTCTTTCTATTCTTGCTATTGTTCACAGTGCACGCACATTTGCCTTACACAGATGTCATACATCTGAAATTCTGTTTCTGCACCTTGCATTGTGCTGGGTCAACGTGTCCTATTTTGTATTACACAAGGAAAAGCAACTTATAATCACGTTGAAAATATTTTGTAGCAATCTGGAACTTGTAGGGAGAGTTAGATCCCTTTCAATGCGTCGTGCTAAATATTTGTCTCCCTAAGCTTGCATGAATTTTATGAAATGCCAATTTTTCAGCCCAGGAGTAGGACTGGAGGGATGAGATGCCTATTTTTTCCGAATCTAAGATATCTTAAAGCAGCATAATTGGAAAATGTAGAAAACCTACAAGGAGTCTTTTGTATAACATTTTTATAAAATACTGCCTTCTATGTCTCAAACCATGACGAAATTATGCTTTGTGATGAGTATTATACGCTTGGATAATTGTCCTTTGGTTGGCCTGGCACCATAGGTAAAAATTAAAATCACATCCATAAATGACAAGTTTTCATCTTTTGTGAAATACTGAGTCGGGTTAAGAGGACATTTTCTAAATAATCAATATATGCCTGGGAACGCTACCGAGGATAGCATCAAATGAAACTTAGTTGAATGATGGCTGGAGGGCAATACAGAGGAATGACATCATAGTTGAATTAATCTTAAACAGCCAAACAAGAGCGATTTCCAAATTAAGTAGAACGCCTACAGTAAGGCTATACTCCCTTTGATGCTGGTAAAAGCACAAAACTTTAGGCTCGGGATTCTCTGCATCACATTTTACAATCTTGCAACCCTGGAGAAACACATCACATTCAGTGATCTGTGCTATGAATGTGAATTTTTCACGAGATTTTTGTAGCAGAAATTATGTTTACTTCCATGCCAAAGGACATAATCTTGTGACATCAATTCCATTTGTAGTACAGTTTTTGCCAGTAAATAAAGAAACAGATAATGATTCTTCTTTTCATATGCTCTGTTTAAAGTTCTCGGGTTGTAGTTTTGATTTCTGTGTCTGCCTGATAGTTGCCTTCGACTTTGAAGATTTGAAATCCATTGCCATCCTCTTTTAATAAGCTGTAGCTTGCATGGAAAAACCAGTCTATTTGTTTTTTGGTCATAATTTTATTTCAAGTCATATGTTTTTGTGAGGCTTGTATTCTTGTATTCTTGAAATTTTGAGGACACAGTGTAGTAAAACAAAGTCTTCGTAAGTTACACTAAACCAAAATCAGTGCTGTGAATGAAAGGCAACGCACAAATTTTGCCCAAAAGCCTGGCGCACCTTGACGAATCAGTAAAAACAAAAAAACCATTACAAAGAATAATAACAGCAAACAGATTTCTTAGTAAACAAAAAATTGTTGCAAACAATTTTCGTGCAGAAGTTATGGCCATAGATTTGCACCTGCTGCTCTTCAGATTGGTTTATCTCCTTCCAGGTCGAGGGAAACTACACATTCTCAAACTAATAAACAGACCCAGCCTCGAGCCACACAAAAGCGACCAAACCTGCATCATATACAGTAAACGTATTGAATCAGTAGCGTGACATTTGCTTTTCCCCTCAACAGTGACAAATAAAGGGGTTCACCAATAGAATCCTGCCAAAATAAAAAAACAAAACATGAAACTTTAGTTCAACCCCATTTAAATACAAATGGCACAATCTGATTGAAAATGATGCAAATGAATAATTGATGCAGCCTGCACTGATTGCATCAACGACGACTAGGGCTTCGCAGGGCATGCAAGACCATGAAATCCGTTGTGGCCGTCGATGCTGCTCTACAGAGTGTTTTTTTGTCGTTCTGGAAAAAACTGCCGCTGATCCCCTTGCCTAGGTTGTTCGGGCGGATTTCCGATTTAATGCGAGCACTGTTCTCGTTTCCTGTTGCGCTGCTGGGGCGGGTTTTGTATTCAATGCAAATACTGTGGAGAGGGCAGTCAGATATACGTGGGCGGATTTTTCATTTAAGGAAATCACTGTGCTACGACGTTTTTTTCTGTTTTTCCTCTTTTGTGATGTGATTCAGGAGCGTGCTTAGTGGTGGAGGAAGTGTTCCTGCACCAAAGGCAAGCCCTACAGATTGGGTCGACATATAAATGCCACGGTTTGCTGCTGTTTGGCACATTTTATAGCTCTGAAATTTACAACTAGCAATTGCACATGAGTTACAAATTACGCCGGAAGGGATGTCTACGCATAATCTTGTATGTGCACTTCAATCTCATACAACCATCAAGAGATGATCTCTCCATCATTTCCAAGCATTAAATTGATTGTAAGACCTTTTGTCACATTTTCTTTTTGTGAAGCATCTTTCTAACTCCTTAGGGATACCACTCCTTTTTCCTCTCTTTTCTCCACCTCCCACAACTTAGCATTCTAGATAGTGTAAATTTTCATGAAAGAAGTTCAATGTCAACAATACGGTCTAGATCACCACATGGTTTGTTTTTAAAGAAAATATACATAAATTTCGATCTTTCTATATCATTGTTGGTTTGACATGATGCACCTTGTTAAATTGTCAACCTATTATTTTGTGTTGTACAAGTCCCAAGCAAACACATCCATGCAAAATTTGTTTTTCGTATATCTTGTAAACATGGCATTCCATTCAAAACTTGTTTTTTTGCATATCTTGTACGCATGTCATTCCATTCATGAGCACATCACTTTGATGCATTTCCTTTATTTGTTCATTGATCTACAAACAAAAATGAAGCTTACACGTGAAGGTATGATCCAAAAAATTACATTACTTCATAGAGTTTGATTCATATGGCTTGTGCATGCTTACACATTTTACAAACATATCTACCACGACACTTCCAACTAAAACATTTGAAAAAAGTTGGTTCTCCATAATGTTGTTAGTACAAATGCTTTGAAAGATTCCTTGCATAATTCATTGCATACATATCTTGCAAGCACGACAGTCCATGAGGCCACATCTATTTAAGACATTATTTTGAACAGTTTATGTGCATTGTGTACCCCTCCACATTTTGCATACATGTCTACTAAGGCACTTGCCAATCCATCTAAAAACATAGCTTTCCATCAAGTGCTTTGATGGATGTCCACACATTTTTCATCTCTCATTTTCGGACAGGCTAGGAAGCTAGCAACAAAGGTTGTGGAGTGTGGTTTTAAACCTACCAACTGCATTTTTCTAAAATTTTCAAAACCATTTTCAGCGAAACCATTTTGTGCATATGCTACAATCATTGCATTGTACTTCTTATACAAATTGTAATAATCTATTTCTAAATCAATTAATGTATCCAGACCCTGCTCATCAGATAGAGGTCTATCAGGAGACCATGGATGTGATTTAAGCTTGCAAGGAGAGATCCAGTTCATCCTCTCTTTCAAATAATAACATAACAATAATCTTAAGGTAAGTTGGAGTCATATCTTGTAAACTATCAAACCTAGAAGATATGGTGAGTGCTTTCCACCTATCATTTCTTTGTTGTAACAAGGTCAAGAATAATTAAGAGTTCTAAAATGTGGGAATCCTAATGGTTGTGAATAATTAGTGCCTAATAGACACGTCTTGATTAATATTAAATAAAAAGAACAAAGGGAATCGCCTTATTCTTTCACCTAGAAGAACCTGGAGAGGATACAATATGATAAGAAAAGCAACCATGTGCCTATACAAATCTCAAAGAGTACCCACCATAAATGACAATGCGATGTGATATAGCTTTACTCAGAAAATTTTACATTTCAAAAATCTCAAGTCAACTATTTCTACATTTTTGTATCAATCAAAACTTTACTTGCGTGCGCATTATAAATGTATTCATGATTATCTTTTGTGTCACTTCTCACTTACATAGGCTTTCAAGCATTCATCCAAGGCACACAAATCAACTATTTCTACATTTTCAAATCAATCAAAAACTTCAATTGCATGCACATTATAAATGTATTCATGATTTATCTTATGTGTCACTTTTCACTTACATTGGCTTTGAGGTGTTCATCCAAGGCACACAACTCATTCAATAGGGCATGTTATGTGCCATCATTAGGGTCATGGATTTTTAAGAAGCCAATGAATGTTGAGAAAATCTTTGACCCACTACAACAACACAAACATTTAGGATTCTTGTTAAAGCAACAACACAAAACTTGATCAGGCATAAATTTGATATGCATGAAATCTATGTTTCCTCCAAACAAGATATGACAACAAATTGCAACTAAGCATACTGGTACAATTGCACCACAGTACGAAACCCAAATGTGAATGCCATTCTAGATTGGCTGGTAAAATAGATTACAAATATGCCTTCATTTTAAGCCCATCAAACCAAGTAGCCCATTCATTTCCAAAATTTACTACCCATAAAACAAGAAGTTAACCATTTATACTGCACAAAGGAAAAAAATTACAATTAGAGTAAATTGCACAACAGAGCTATGATATGATTTACCATGAATGGATCCATTTTGTCTCTACATTCTAAGTTTGATTTTCTTGTAGTAGAATGTCACGATCTTAATAATATTCTAGACGGAGTTGCATGGATACGTATGGGGAAACAAATATGGATATGATTAATTTTTAGGACCCTTGATATGGATACAGTTGGACACAACATATATATTCACCTCCACATCCTCAATTGCTACCACTAAAATGCATTTAAGGAAAGATTGTCTACAGTTCTCTAATTGTCTTTTTAGTTTTTTGAGGGATTTATTTTCAAGTTTTTTTTTTTTTAATTTTGAATCAGATAAGGCTACAAATGGCCCACATACTGTATCACGCCATATCCAATTCAGTCCAGTTATATAACTGTATGTCGAAATGGCCAGGTACAACATCCAGATCATATCTGAGCAACACCATACCTATATCAATATTTGGCACACCAATACAAATGCCCAAGTTGTAGTGGTGACATATTAGACAACCCTGATTCCAGGATTCAAAAACAGTCCAAAACATGATATTCACATTTTCAAAAAGTAATATTCTCTTATAAAGAAATTTTAGTTCATTTGGATTGCTCGAGTTATACAAGAATATTTTTCAAACACTAAGATTCATATCAAGCCCTAAATTATTTGTCACTTTAGTAGGGAACTTCTTATTGATAGCGACTACCCTTACCAGCCATCTGTATGGAAACAACATAGGGAAAATCCTAACTCTGGCCCTGTACAACTCATCCATGTTATGGTGTCAGATCCCAAAGGGGTCATCAGGTTGGAGAGTGATGAAGATCAACAATTAATGGAATGCTAATATTGCAAATGATGGGAAGCGCTACTCAGTGCATGTTCATAGAGAAACCTCTGAAATAGATACCATTGATAATGATGATGATGACAATGGAGATGATTGATTTTTACTGCCACTAAGTGACAGTTAATCATGTGTTTTAGTGCACCACTTCTATACATGCGCATATAGAAAATAAAATTTCCCAATTTCTTTTTAATTCTGATAAGTCGACAGATCAGATAAGTATCCTTGTAAGAATTTGTTAGAATTTTCGCAACAATACTAACAACAATACAAAGTAGCAAAGAATGATATTTGTCTTCAATAGCTCTTGTATCATAAATTTGGAAAATTTGATGTTCCAAGGGCATTTCAATATTTGTCCGATTCCCACTTTAATTATGTAAATCATGTGAATTAGTCTCTTCCCAATATTGTTATTCTCATTTTTAAGGCTAAAGCATTTGAGAAATAACTTTGGTCTAACAAATCAGGGTTGATAACTTCTTCAAAGTAACCTCAGCTTCTTTGCTAATAATTTCACTGGTTTTCCGTGTCTTTTCTTCTAATTTTCTAGCAATCTAGTAACCCCGATACATCCCCCTGCAAGCCATGGTACCGTATGTATCTGATACCCATTCAGAATGGGAGCATCTGGAGATATGTTGTGAACCATCCGGATACACCCAGATGCCAAATCAAAATAATACACAAATCTTGGAGATCAGTGCCAAATCTTGTTCCCCCATTAAAAAATCGAGAATATGAGTAAGACACAAATCTATTGTTGCCTCTATTTTGGCGATGAGGATGCAATTTGATCAAGAATGAAAACGAAGCCCATAATGAAAGTTTGTTCGAAACCAGGCTGCACAATCACACTGAAAACATCTCCTCCCAGTGTTATCTCTAAGCTCATCTATTTTCTTTTCATCTGCAATTTACAAAAACCAATAAATAAGTTTTGATAAAAAAGAAAAGCCATGTGAATGGGAGCAAACGCCGAAAACAAACCTCGATGAATATATTCTTCGAGGTGTTGTAAATAGCGCAGGATCTATTGGCATAAGATCCTTCAATTTGGTAATCGAGATGTCTTCTTCTTTTTATTGAGCCCTCCACGAAAATCTCTCTCTACAGAACCCTTCGACACCCGCAAGAACAAAGCATCTTCTTCTTACCCTAATTTATGTTTTTTTGACCACTTCGTTTATCTCCTAAGAATGCTTTACATGGAGATATGTATCTCTGAGAGCAAGGAGCATAAATGACATTATGGCCATTAGATCTCAAATTTAACCACCAGAATCAGTAAATATCTAGGATAGTAAAAATATCTAGGATTGTAGAAAACTATCTTGCTTGTAGAAAAATATCTAAAATCCGACAACCTGTAAAGTTAATCGCAGAATTTGACACTTTCCAGCAAGGGCATCTTCAAAGGTGAACGCCTACCAGGTGAATCGGTGGTCATCCATGGGAATGCTCAAGCTCTCTGTCAAAACCATGCAAGGAACTTTAGCTACATTTCGTATTCGTATTTATAGAGTGTTGTCTGAAATAAAAAATGAATTCTCTCTTTTTTCTTGGGAAATTTCAACTGAAATTTTAAGAGGATAAGAATATTGTGTTAGGATTTCTCAAACGAGTTTTGTTTGCTTCCATTCCATACCAAGAACTCTATTTTTGAAAAAATCTTATCCTCTATATATGTAAAGCCCTAGCCACTTTCGTTCCTGCCTTTCAAAAACATAGCCTCAATGCTTTTTTAAACCCTAAACTATTTTATCTCTCCCCATCAAAACCCAAACCCTAAATGATTTTTGGGTTCCTTTCATTTTTCATGTCAGGGTTGCAGTATTGGTAGGGATGAGCGCTAGGATCTTTGCGTTCGGAAATCGAGTGTAAATTATCTATATTTCGGAGTTTGAAAGCGAGCAAATGTGTGATGAGAGGGTCATCTATTTTTAAAGCCAAATGCAGTACTGGCATTTGCATGGGCATGGGAGTGGGAATGGGAATGGGGATGCCCATGACAAGGGCACGGGCATCGGAATGGAAGGAAAATTAGGTCTATTCATGGATTTAGGCAATTTGTCGTTTCCCAAACTGAGTGCCTACAAGTGAAACAATGAATAATATTATTAGAAGATACCTTCGTGTGCACGAATATCCCCGCATTGATTCTTGTATAGCCTACGGTGTTGGCTCCTGCTATAATATTTATCCTGATAATAGCATTGATGGAACGAAAAAAGTTGAGTTATCCTTTCCTAGTTCGGAGGGAGAACAGCCAGTCGAGGTTACACTGAAAATGGACAAGGAATCTGCTTTGATTGAAAAATCCATTCTCGTAGATATGGGAGCATTTGCACTGGACAGTCGTCGTCCTTGCACAATTCTTGTATGTTTCGGCAATTTGATTACGCCGAAAGGCGTGTCTACAATGGAGAAACCCCGGGCCCTTCTAAGCAGCAGGTATTGGCACGGACGGACGGAGATTAATCGGTCGACGAATAAATCTCTACAACTCACTACAGAGCCACATAAATGGTACAGGGGTTGGGATTATCGTCGCCGAAAAGGGATGTGTAATTTCCGTCTGTTCTTTGAGGATTGGGGAACGTGGCGTCTACATTGCTTACGTAGCCAGGAGGAGCCTTCTTATTACGCCGAAAGGCGTTCCTTCAGTTGGGTTGAGGCTGAGGGGCTCTGACGCATGTCAGAAGCATCGACGGCAAGGATTAAGCTGCAGAGAGGACGTTGAATACGGAATGTTTGCAGCCAGATTTTTTCCCCAGGAAGCTCAGTATTTGCAGCTTACTTAGCGCAGAGCCCTACTCCGGATTTTCAAAATTGATGATTTTGGTAAATATTTTGGTTGGAGGAAGATCATAAATAATGAAGACATTTTTGTTTACATTGGAGTGGGTGAACAAGGGACACCCACACACCAAATATCGACGCGCGTGCACAGGTAGCACCCTAACAAAGAAAGTGGCTTACCAACATGGTCATGGTGCTCGGTGAAATCACGACCAAGGCCATTGTCGACTACGAACAGATCATCAACAAAATTTGCAGTGAAATCGGGTTTGCTTCCGACGATGTGGGTCTTGGCCGACTCTACGCAAAGTTCTCCTCAACATTGTGGTGACTTGTAGTGAGTACCAGTGGCTTACAATTGTGTACTGTGTCCTATGACAGAGGCCGCTTTTTGCTCCCAGGGAGTATAATAGTTCAGTTAGGTTAAACAAGTATTTTTGAAGCGAATTTTAATAAAGTGCAGCAGCAGCAGTAGTTTGCAGGTCAATGGTTGGTCTCGTCTTGGAAGCAATTTTAACATGCTCTAATCATGCTATAGATTCATGCTTGTTTGTAATCTTTCTATTTATTTTTTTAATTTATGTTTTAGTGATTTTGTGAAATTCTCTCATAGTCCAGTTGGGATGTCTAAGGACTGTTGTCCAGTTGTAAACCTTAGAGAGTTTACAGAAACGAAAAAGGGTGCCATGGTTCCCGAGTGCGTGCACAATGTTCTCATCTCCAAGGAGACTGTGACGAATGACCAGATTGCTGCAGATATGAAGCAGCATATCATCCCTAAAAAATACCAGGACGAGAACACCATCTTTCATGTGAATCCATTTGGGCGTTCCCTCATCGGAGGGCCACACGGAGATGCGGATCTGACAGGGAGGAAGATCATCATTGACACATATGGAGGGTGGGGAGCTCACGGAGGAGGGGCTTTCTAATGGACCACAGTGGGGCGAATGTTGTGAGGCAGGCTACAAAGAATGTGGGTGTAACAGGGCTTGCGAGGCGATGCATTGTGCATGTGTCATATGCCATTGGAGTGCCAGAGCCCATCTGTGTTTGTGGACATGTATGCAATGGGAACCATTTCTAATAAGGAAATTCTCGCCATCAGCAAGGAGACATTTGATTTCAGGCCTGACATGATTGCTATCAATCTGGATTTTAAGAGGGGTGGAAATGGGAGGTCTGGTGCGTATCGTCACTTTGGAAGGGAAGACCCTGACTTCAACTGGGAAATTGTCAAGCCTCTCATGAAAACCGCCTGAAGTTCTTCTTTCCCCTCTCAATTGCAATAAATGTGTCTCAGTTTCAGTAGGAATATTTGCGCAAAATTTTGTGTTTTCAGAGTGGCTGGCAAGTACTCTTGCTATGAGATTTCTTAAATTTGTTTTATATTCCACTCAAATGTTTTTCAACTTTTACATGTCTGAAACCGATATAATATATATCCATTTGATATGGAGCCTCACATATGTAATAAAATGGTTTAAGAGGAGGCTATGCCATATAAGAGTGTTTCGGACCATAGATCGAGGTAATGAGACATTATTTGTTGTATATGGTTATTTCTAGACAGTTTATTCATTTGTTGTATAGTGAACAATTGTGTTGAAACCTTGGAAATGAAAATAATTTGTATACCAATTGTGTTGACAAGTCATTATGTTCTAAATTTGTAAACATATCTAACAAGAAAATGTGAACTGTATCAACATGATGCAGGATAGAGTAAGCATATCTGGTGTTTTGATATCTAAATGCCACACAAATGGAGACCAAAAGGAAGAAAAATGAGGGAGAAATATTTGACATGTTTAGGAGTTATGGAACTGAAGAAAATGAGGATAAATGTAATTAAATGTGATAGGAAGTGTAAAATCGGTTCGCTTCATCAGAGAGTTTAGTTTGTGATAGCAGGGAAATGGGTGAAAATTTGGTGGGGGTTTATTCTTGCACCGCATCTACGATTTTATTTGTTTTCTTATTGCATGGGTTTTGGTGAGATCAAACATTGGCTGGAGTGATTAGCCTTGATGTGTCCAACTCTGTTTAGATAAATAATTTAATCATTTTTTAATTTGTAAATATATCTTACAAGAAAATATGAACTCTATCAGCAGCGATTTAAGATAATGTATTCAGATATGTTATTTTCATATTTAAATGCCATACAAATCAAAGACCAAAAAGGGAACAAAATCTATGAAGAAATGACATCTATGTGAGTCTATGAAGTCTGTTTTGTGGACATATTTGACTTGTTTAGGAGTTGTAGAAACTCTGCACAAAGGATGTTAGATGCAACTAAATTTAGTAGGAAATGTGAAATTAGTATGCTTCATCAAGGAAATAAGTTTGGTATTTTAAGATAATAAATAAATGTGTGCAAATTTTCAATGAGGGTTTATCCTTGCACCGCACCTATGTGGTAGAAAAAGATAGCAATCATATTCTTAGTTGTGTTGATTATATTGCTATGTTTTTGTTTTTTTTTTAGTATGGCCACCATCCATTTAATCTCAGGTCAGGGCTCCACACGTTAAAAAAAGATGGAGAAGACATATGAAAGAACATAATATTTATGAGGTGAGTATTTTTATGTGACACTTCTTTAATTTTTTTCATTAAATCCTTAACGGACCGGAGTAGATGAGACTAGACCATAAGTCAAGATATTTTGTACTTATTTCTTCCATTAGAGTTTTACCGTATTTTATAAGGAGTATTTGATTTATTACATTATATAATTTATTCCTTCCATTTTCAATTTGTTGAATCACAGTTTTAAGGGGTTAACCCAAGTTTATGAAGTGCAAAGGTGTATACAATTGTAGTATGCCTTGACTTTGTGCTTGAATGGGGATTTATTATTTAGGGCTTTCCTTTTGGAATATCCAAGTTGAATCGTAGTTTTGAGGTTTTAGACTAAGTAGGAATTTTCAATGTACAAACACAACAAAGATGAAGTCGAAATAAAGAGTTGATCAGAGATATGGTAAGTACCATCGAATCCCAACCTGAAATATGTGGAGTAATCAAGGAAAGATAAGGCCCTGCAGATTGTATCCCCTAGGAGGTTTTATCTTGTCTTGATATTGTTTGCAATTCTCAGAAGCTTCATCCATTACACCAATTTGTGCATACCTTGTAATCATTCATCCCATGTTTACATATTGCTTGACCATAACACTCTCAATAACTTCCACACAAAAAAAATCTCTTAGAAAAGATGGAACCAATATCATATGTCACAACAATTTATTTTTCATCAATCCTGGAGATAAACTTAGTTGTAGTGTTGCAGTCAACACACAGAGAGAATCGACTCAGTTCTACCAACGGAATCGACTCATTATTATTATTTCTGAATCTAAACAAAACCAAAAAAGATTTGCTTTAAGGAGAGTAAAAAAAAATCCAAATATTCACCTGCTTTTATTTTTTTCAAGTGCCTCGCTCAAGGCTTTCTTATGTCATTTTTTAAGCCACTGCAAGTGGAGGACAAGTGCAAAATCACAATACTCACTCAATTTGAACAGGGAAAAGAATTTGAACATACAAATTACCTTGTCAATCAAATGCATTGATTGTTCGATTAAAATAGAAATAAGAAAAAAGCCCAAGCAAACAATTGCAACAACCCATGTGGCCATCTGCTCCAAGACCGAGAATCCATCCCTCCTCCTGCTGCTCCTATACACGACAACAACAACCCATGTGGCCGTTATAACCGGGAGGTGTTTCATGTGGCTGTAGCCACATCTTGATTTTATTTGTTTAAAGCCCATTGGGCACTGACATGTAACTCATCATGGTGACTAGTTTGTTGGTGAGTTGGTTGACTTATTTGTTGAGGTGTCTTTCAAGGTGGCTTTGACTTTCCGAACTCGGTAGTGGATTCAGTGGTGATGAGAAAATTTTATCTCCCAGTTGGCACTATGAATCACTTCCAACTCGATCTCTAACTCGACTGTTAGCTCGTTCTACAACTCGCCCTTCAACTAAGTCACGAGCTCACATATGTAACTCAATTACCAACTCAACGAGCTACTTGGGAAAAATGGTGAGTTAGAAAACTATTATGACTCACCAACTTGATGACATCACTATAGTGACGAGGAGGCCGGGTCTCCTCCCTGATAAAAAGTGGACGCCATTTTTTCCACCCCATCTGTTGAAGACCTTTCTATTTTTCTTCTCGCCACTTGTGAACTCTTAAAAATTCATTTGGTGATTTCGCGTAGTGTTGTTACCATTGCACATGTGCCTCCCATTTCTTCCCACTGACATGATCTTGTGTGGATGATATCTCCCATGTACGGTGTTTGTTTTGACCCATTCAAAATTCACTAGAAATATGAGTCCAAGATCTTGTGTAAGTAATAGGTTCAAGCGCGAACCCACAAGAGCTCCCACAAATCGCTCAACACATCTCTTTTATACTTTGAATAATTCCACTCGTTTCCATGTTAGTATCACATTCTGTAAATATATGTTATCAAGAGAATATTTAAAATTTCAAAAACATCAACATCAAAACATATTTATCTGAGTCACGCACAACCGCTTTGGCTATGAGATTGTCGTAAGCACATTCCGCTAAAGCAAAGCTAACTCTGGTGAGGAAGTCATGAGCGGTGAGGTGAGGGTCGAAATATGGCGACACCATCTGCTTAACTCCCAACGATGCAATTGTCTGACTGTGAGAGATGTTCGACGACACGTTGGACAAGCTCAACGCCACGCAGTCCGACCTACAGAACGTGACCTTTTTATCGATGCTGAAGTGTGCCGCCGACCTGAGGGCTTCGCTAAGGATCGCCATTACTAACCAGTACATGTGTCTCGAGGGCTTCCACCTGCAATGGCCATCTTAAAGAAGACATAAAAGGCGGCTTTGAATACTTGTCACACTTGGTGAGTAGTTCGCTTGATAACGGATTTTTTTAAAAAATAAATTTAAAAACTACCTCATTTTTTTATCGACAATGTGGACTTTGGATAAGGATTCAACGTGAATATTGAGTATGCGTTGATAGGAATGCTTCTTTTTAAATTACTCTAATTAAATAATAATAAAAATATGTATTTAACGTATTTCGACATTAAACTATTAATAGAAGGGTGTAAATTAATATATTTAATGAAGTATTGGTTTTACTAAAATATTAAAATAAATCCAATCAAAAATTAGTTTTTAACTTTTGTTATAGAGACGACATTTAGTAATTTTTTTATTGAGCACCTCGAGGGGGTGTCGAACAGGTTGGGTGTTGGATTACATAGTTTAATGGCATCTCTGCCTAAGTTCCGAATAAAACATATAGATTCAACAATGCAAAGTAAGCAAAGAAACTAAACCAGTGATCACCTTCAAATAAACCACTACGAGTTAGGGGCATCCACGTCATCAAAATCACCCAGGGCACGATTCTGACCTCGACCGTTTGACTCTCTCGTCGAGAGTCTCTACGCCTTGCACTCAAAGAAGAATTCATCCACTGACGGGTCATTGAATGACATACATCAACACCAATAAACCAAAGGGCCCTTCGAATAATTAATATAATTTTAAATAAATAATAATAAAAATATTTATGTAATGTATTTCGACATTAAACTATTAATACAAGGGTGTACGCTTAGTCATACTTTATCTTTTCGACGATTTTTCCGCATAAATATAAACAATGGTACCTTCAACATTACCAAAAGATTCATGCCTTACATTTACGTATTTTCTTACCCAAAATCAAAGACCTAAGCTTGTAAACTACTACTATTAGCATGGACGCCCTTTCTCCATCTTGTGTTTGACCTCCCTCAAAGTCCTCCTTTGCCCCTCTTTCTCTCCCCCATTTCTCTCCCCCCGTTGACTTCTTCAATACATACCCTTCGAGTGTTTCCATCGTACATTTCAAGTACGATTGCTAGTTATATCCTTATTTTGCCCAAGTTGAAGGCATAGGGCTACACACTGATCAGCTTTCCTTGCAGTTTGAAAACCGCAGCCCCGACTTTCTCGGTGTCGGTCAACTGTGTGGAAATGGCCCGAGGTGATCTCCTGTGGAGGTAAGTGAATCCCTGGGCTATTGAAGTGTAATTTAGACTCTGCAATTTGCATCGGTTTAGTTTTAGAATATTTATTTGAGCCCTATTATAAAAGAAAAAACCATCTTACACTATTTATATTATTGATTTTGACCAGGATTTTTATTAGGACCAACTTTCAACTTCAAAATATAGCGCGCTCTCTTTTTCCTGTTCTCTGTTTTTGATAATCTGAGAAGGGCTTGAATTTTTTTGGCATGTTTATATGTGCTTGATTTGTCCCATACTATGGGATCGAGTACAAAGCAAATCGAGACAATTTTGTGTGCACACATTTTTATGTACAGGCACTATATATAGATTTTGAATCGAAACATGTGATGGGCTGCTGTTGCAGCAATTTTGTAATATGGCAGATCATGGTTTAGTGGGTACTTAAAACGTTCACCGCAAGAATTTTCAATAATCATACTATGGGATCGATCAAAGCAAACGAGACATGTTTGTTTCTGCAAACATTTTTATGGACAGCACTATATATAGATTTTGAATTGAAACATGTGATGCGCCATCATTGCGCAATTTTTGTAATATGGCGAGATCATGGTTTAGCGGGTACTTAAAACATTCACTGCGAAGAATTTTCAATAATCATTATATTCATGTAACATAATACGTAAGAAATTTATAGTGAACTCTTGAAAACTTACATATGAATTGGAATCAGTGTGAAAAGTAATTTAGGAAAATTGATGTGTTAATTAACAAATCCTTATAGACACCTATAATTACGCTGTGCTAATTATCTCCTTTCCACAAATTGATGACATATCGTCAATGGCGCTCATCTTCTCTTCCATTGTCGTTAATTGATTACATTATGCTAATTAATTAAGTCACCTATCCAACACATACCCTAATTAACGACCCTTCGTTAATCAACACCTTCTATCTAGTCTAATTAATTATTATTAATTAATTAGCCTCTCTTCTCATTAAATCAATAAATCACTATTTAATTGGTTTAATTCCCTCCTAATGGTCCAAATCACACTAATATCCATCTAAAAGCTTATAAAAGCTTGCACATGTATTAATTAATCATCTTGATTAATTAATACACCCCCTTTATCCACATGAGCCACTAGAGGACAAACTAAATCCTCCTAAAGTTAACTCAACCCCATCTAAACCCCCCTTATCCATAACTAACTCTACATCTCCATTAGTCCCACATTCATGAGGATGTGTTGAATCCTTTATCCTTTGGGCTATATAAACAACCCTCCCTCTACTTCTACACTTACACCTAAATCTCTCAAGAGACAAAAGAAAGCACATAGTTTCATACTAATAGCCTTTTGTCATTCTTGAGCCCTCCATCCTCCATTCTTGAAGAGTTAAGCCTCACACCCAAGCATCCATTGAAGGATCAAAGCAAGAAAATATAATTTGATTGTCATTGAACTACTTAGGTTCATTTTAATGTTAAATTAGGCAATTAAGGAGAATAGAGTTCATTAATTTACATTATGTTTTGATCATTTCAAAGTTATAATGTTAAGGGTAGGACTTGCTCATTTCTTCATCATGATGGTGCACATTTCTCATTTCTAGCTAGGTTAGGAAGCTATTTCTAGGTGGTAGTTTCTTGCTTTAAATTTAGCTAAATTGTAGAAATACTTGCACACATTTGGCATGCCCAGTGGGACACTTAGTCCCATGGCATTTTAGTTTAAGTTTCATTGTTTTGGCTAACTTTTGATATGCACATGTAGTAATTAATGTCCATTTTCTTGGAATTTTTGCTCATTTGATATGTGTAACTTCATGTTCATAGCCATAATTTTAATGGGTTATTGTCATTCTTAAGCTAACTTGTCAAAATTTGAGATATTGTGAGTTTTTTGTGTTTGTTGTCGTATTTTGGTTGCGGAGTGCAGGCATGATTTTAGGGGCAGGCATGTTTTTAGGGGCGCACATATTCTGGCGTACACGATGTCTCTGGTGCACAGCACTGGTAAAACTTGTCACTTTGTTTTTTACCCCCTGCGCATGCACAACACCACACACCCTAACCAGCGTGCAAGTACACTAACCCGGGTGCAGACGTCATTTCATACTGTACCTTCACTACATTCTGAAACCTGTCAGATCGGCGCACACACCCTAACCAAAGCGCACATGTTGTTTTAGTGGCACAGACACATTTTTTTGTAATGTAGTTGTTCTGCCTGTTTTTCTGTTTGTTTTCTCGGGAGTAGTGCGCATACATTATTTTTTTGTGGCGCACACGCCTCTCTGGTGGCGCAGTGCTTGATAAGTCAAAAAAATCCACAGAGTGGCGCATGCACTCTTTTTGTGGCGCGTATACTGTTTTTGTGGCACACACATCTCTCGGGTGGCGCAGGTGCACTGTGAGCCGAAAAACAACATTTAGTGGCACATATGCCCTAACCCGTCATGCAGCGCTAAAAAAGGGCGCATGTGTCCTTTTGTATTTTTTGAAATTAAGGTGTTGATGTGCTAACATTCTTACAGGTTTATCTAATCATATATTTGTCTTTGCAAGTTGTTTTTACATGTTTGTATTTGATTAGGTAATATTTTGAGTTGTTTACTTATAGGATTAAGATCACGTATGCTCTTCCCTCGCGTCCCTTGGGGTGATCTTGGGAATCATAAACGATTCTTAAGTCCTTTTGATGCTTTGAGATTGTTAGGAGTATTTGAGTTGGAATTGGTTAATTTGGCATAGTTGAATTAAAGTGTTTTTCCATTTGATATCTTTTTGGATTTTTGAAGACAATCATGTATGCTCTTCTCTTGCGTCCTTGGACGATCTGGAGAATCAGAAATGATGCCTTCTCTTTTGATGGAAAACTACTAAAAATCATCATACAGACCAAAAACCATCGCTTGTCAAAAAACGGAGGAATCGAAACAAAAGTCAAAAAACTACTAATACAGTTGTTATACAGGTTGCCAAATGGTGTTTGAGCAAACCACATCTAATTAAAAAGATAAAATGAACAACATATTCAAAACACTATATTGTAGGTTTCGAAAAGGGTACGTCCCTCTCCACTCAACTAGAACATAACCCCTTTGGCATAACGCCTTAAGCTACAACAATGGGGGTGGTTCTAGGAACCCCAAAGTAGTCCACGCAAGAGGGAACCTTGTGGATGAAACAGGAAGTGCTCTGCACTACCTATCTGACTAGTAAATCCTTTGTGAGATAGAGCTACAAGTTGTCCCTATGCGACCCTTTTAAGTACACAATTGGATGCATTTATTGCCCACTTGTGCTTGAAGGGGGCAAAGTCGAGATACTCCCAAACTAGTCATTGCGACTTTTTGGGTAAATCATCCCACTCGTGGATAATCTTTGTAGCACCTAGGATGAGAGAACCACCTAGGAAGATATACTTTGGCCAAGAGCCCACTTTGACCATTCTAAAATAGTGTTGAGTTGTGAACCATATTTTCATTGAAACGTGTGACACGTTACTTTCGCCTAGTTTTTACTTGCCTTAGGGCGAGGCGAAACTCTGCCAAGTGAAGCCAACATTTTTCATCCTTTTTTGATTTGCTTCCTTCACATTCTTTTGACACTTTGTTGATCAGAAGAAGGGTGACTACCTTTGTGTTACCAATCAATTGACTATTTATCACTTTTATGTCCATTTACGCCCATCCATGTTTGCGGTTGGGTAAGTTAAACATCTAAAGTGTGCGGAGGCATATTCACGTCATTGGTAGCCATTGTGATCTTGATACCCATGTCAAGATCATCATTATAGTTAGGCATGGTTCATCACCATGGACTTCCTTAGAAGAGTTAGCTTGTTTGTATCGTATCACTACAATTTTGATATTTACGTCTTGTTTCTTGTAAACTCGACATAAATATCTATATTGTAAGGTTATTATTTGCACACATTTTTAACTATTCCTAGCTATACTTTGAGCTTTTTAGTTCGATTCTATTATTACCTCGATTTCAAAGAGTGCTAGGTGTTACCATTTGTGCGTGTTATATCAATAACACCTTGATATCAATACTTCACTTTCTTAAAGTGGGTTAACATATCTTGGTGATATTGTTGTGTCATTCACAAATTGTAATTGGCACTTTTTGAGATATAGGTCTTAATCGAGTTTGAGCTCGCTCATCATATATCTTGATTGGGAGGTCACATTGACTTCTTGTATTTACTTACGTTTTGTTCATTCCCTTGAACTTGGCATAAGTGAAAACATCTTGTTAATCATCTTGTGACGTGAAACTACTTTTTGAAACATAGTCTAGGAGGTACTTCATTTAAACAGGTTTTAATACCAAACGCTTGTGTCACTAGTGATTTATCACTCTATCACATTGGTATTCTCACATTGTTGACTTATTCATACTCTTAACAAATACATCTTGCATCTCACTTAGGGGTAGTCACTAAGCTTTGAACACATTTACAACTTACCCTAGTGAAACTATCACGAAAACATGGCTCCTAAAACACGTCTAGGATTAAAGAAACAGACATATGAGGAACAACAAGCACAAGCTTGGGAAACCTCTAATAGACAAGGGTCAAACCCCTTCATTGGACATGACCTAGGACCGTTGTTTTCTGTGGAAAAAGAAACAAAGAGATGGTCGATCATAGTGGAAATGAATTAGAATCTCCACACGCAGACTTCGATTTTGACCCCACTCTACTAGATGAATTTCTTCTCAGAAACAAAGATAGAGTGTTGGCACGGGTCATAGAATTAGGGGCCAAATTTCCCACCGAGAATGAAACAATACTACCTGCAAATGACGCTACTGAGGAAGAACGTCCCCTTATCAATATGGAAGATATTTTAACACATGGACATGCTTCCACTTCTTACGCAGGAATGATAAAGTGGTAGGGCATAGAATACCCTTTATCAAAGTGCCACAAAGAAACAAGATAGAACATGAGATGGGTGAAGAACCTCCACAATACGAGGAGGAGGAACCTTTAGAAGAAGAAGCCACAAACCAAGCCACAATCCAACAACAAATCAGTAACCTAAGCTGACAACTAGCTTTGCTTACTTCCCATGTATAGAAAGACGTAAACAAGAATGTTCAAAAGTTGAGGCCTAAGGTTAAGATCAATGAACTCCATCGAGAAAACCAAGGAGAAGAAGACACAGGGTATCATCGTGTATACATCCCCGCTTCTCCCACTAGAGAACAATTGCTCGCACAAGAAGTGCAGTCTATGAAAGTGACGCTCATGAGCTTACAAGAGAGCAATATAGGGAGCATTAGGAAATATCAATACGAAGAATTATGCCCCTATCCTTTTGACAAGACAATGACCCTTCAACCCTTTCCAAAGAAATTTGATATGCCAAAGTTTGACAAATATAAAGGGAAAGGAGATCCACGGGATCATGTTAAAGATTTCTACATGGCATGTCAAGAGGTGTCTTATAGTGACAATTACCTCATCAAACTTTTTCCCAAGAGTCTCGGAGGTCAAGCCTTGGAGTGGTTTACACGCTTACCACGAGGATCAATTTTCACCTGGCCAGAATTGGCAGAAAGATTCGTGTGTCACTTCTCATATAACATAGAGAGTGATGTCACCATGGCAGACTTATGTGGCGCCAAGCAATGCCCTAATGAGACTTTCGCCAGCTTCCTCCAATGGTGGAGAGGGATAGCTAGTCGCTTCCCTTGCGCTTTCCCTGAAAAGCAGCTGGTTAGTATTTTCATTCCCAATCTCAACCCGGATATAGCTTTCCACCTCCAAATGCATTGTGTTCACACTTTTGAGGAGGTTATCGAGAAAGGGATTCAGATAGAAAAATCTCTCATTGCCAAAGGCACCCTCAAAACCCAATCTAGAGACAACCAAAATGTCAAACCCACGGAAAAGTCAAGATCTTTAACAAAAACAAAAATGTGGTGGGAGATGGAATCACTGATTCCAAATGTGTTCAAATGGTCCAAACTAGTCAACCTTTTAAATTGACCAAGGGCCCAATTCAACCACCACCAAAGTGAAGAACATTCACCTCTCTCAATGAACCTTTGTCAGTCATACTAAAACAATTGGATGCGGCCCACATGATGACCTATCCTACAACGCAACCATTTGATGACAACGCTCCAAAACCTTCATGGTACAAGGAGCATGAATATTGTGAAATGCATCGCGTCAAAGGACATAAGATAGATAAATGTTTGTGGCTTTGTCATTATATTCAGGACCTCATTGACAACGGGAGATAGAGGTGGATAACCCAGGAAAAACACAAACACCTAACGAGAAAATGGGGATATATAAAGAACCATTCCCCAAGCATGATAAGTCGGAAAAGTCAAAGCCGGATCGGGAGAGTCATCCCAAACTTATAAAGCCGAATTACTTGTACACCAAAAGAGACAACAATCATTATGATTCACTTATTGGATGTATTCGCTCTCCTGCTGACTGTGTCAATACCATCGGATCAAGGGAAAGGACTGCACTTGTGGTAACAAGGCGTGCCCACCTCGTGATTTTGGAACCTTCTCCATCGACCCCGCAAACCGGTAAATATAACCTTTTAGAACAACTTGAAAAGACGTCTGCTAAGATTTCGATCTTAGATCTTCTCAAGATATCCAATGTGCATAAAGACATTCTGTACCAAACTCTTCAGGGGTCGGGAGTGCCTTTAGAAGTCAATCTTGCACACCTTCAAGCCGCGGTGGCAAACATCGCACCAAGTGAACATCTCGCTTTCAACCATAGGGAGATCCCTATACGAGAATCCTACACATAATCTTCCCTTATACATTGAGGTAGTTGTCACCCACAGGAAAATCAAATGGGTGCTTGTGGATAACGGATCTAGGTTGAACATTTGCACACTCAAGTTGGTCAAACAGTTGGGACATACGAGAGGAAGATCTTGAGTCCCATATTATCACTATCACCGCATATGACAACGTGGAAAGGGAATCAGCAGGCACCATCACGCTGCCCATGGAGGTGGGCCCCACTTGCCATCAGACAAAGTTTCATGTCCTAGACTTGGAACTTCCATATAACATGCTTCTAGGCTGACCATGGATTCATGCCATGCAGGCCGTGCCATCAACATTTCATCAATGCATTAAGTTGAAGCATGAGGGACATACGGTTACAATACAAGGAGATTCAGAGCCCTTTGCTCATTGTAGAGCTCTCAATAGCTTTGCACGAAAGGGTACATATGCATGTCCCTCCGCAGATATAGTTGTCCCTCTTCAATCTGAGGCCATGGAATCCCGGGTGGATTCAGATTCTCTTAGTTCTTGCGCTCATGGGGCGTCTACTTCAACATCTCCATTTGATTCATGGGAGATGAAAATCCTTGAATATGGTTATGGGGAGTATAATGTACAACAAGCACTCTTGGTTTTAGACCTCTCATTGTCACCCAAGACTAGAGGTCGACCCAACTACCGCTTTAGAAGACCTAGAGAGGAACACACTATTGGGTCATTCTTACTTGGAGGCTTGTTAGCTGAGGAAAAATTACTTGATCCACCTACAACTTGGGTCCCTGAGGATACTCAACCATCCTGTTATCGAACCCTGGAATATGAAAAATCTAGTAAAATGATGTACTCCATGGGCTACAAAGGCCTAGGATGTGGGAGAAATGAACAAGGACAAAGAGAACCAGTCCCTCTTCCACATTTCAAAACAAAAAGATACGGCATTGGGATTCACCCTTATGGAGCACACCCCAACGATCAAGATGCTACTTGTTTTGAGCGTGAGGATAGCTCTGACTATCTAGATAGCGATACGGATTCCCATTGTAGCCAATATGAGGATCTGGCCTCCACGAACCTTTTCATGAACAACGTTGTCCTAACCATAACCCCCACGGAACCAACCCTTGACCTTGTATACCCTTCCCTTGTTGAATGGGACCAACAACGTCACATGCCACTAGATTTATTCAAGAATGACGAGGCTATCACGCAGAATTCATGGGCATAAGGGATACAATTCCCATTGGAGATCACAAGAAAGGTTTCTTTATCGACTTAGATACCTGCGCCTACTTTGGCGAGGAGGCTGAACTTCGTGGTCAAAAAAACTTAAAGAAAAGCGAGGAAAAAGTTCTAAAGAAAAGCCTTGGCAAAAATCAAAGTCCAAGTCACACAGTGAAAACCTCTTTGAGGCACTGGATGATAAACAAATAAGAAAATCAAAGGACAAACAAAGTGACCACGCCAAGGATGAAAATCTCATGGAGACATCCTTGGATGAAGATCTCAACCTACCTCTTGATCCTACGCGTATGGAGGACTTATCAAAATTGCTAGTCGAAGAAACCATTGATGTCAATATTGGTACAGAAGAAGATCCCAAGATAGTAAAATTGGGAGCATCACTCTCAACTAGAGAACAAAAAAGACATTCACTATGCTTTGCTGAGAGTTTATTGATGTGTTCGCATGGTCTTACAAAGACATGCCCGGCTTAGATCCAACTTTGGTCATGCACAACCTAGTCATGCACGCAGATGCCAAGCCTATCAAACAGAAGCTCTGAAAGATGCACCCAAGAGTGGCCCTGTTGGTTAAAGAAGAGTTGGAAAGATTGCTTTGCGGTAGGGATTCATCGAAAGCCAATTGATTATTCTAATGGATATCAAACATTGTTCTGTCCAAGAAAAAACCTATCGGTATCCGAATCTACATGGATTTTAGGGACATCAATAAAGCTTGCCCTAAAGATGATTTTCCACTTGCCCAACATTGACATGATTGTTGACTCAACAACAGGTATGAGATGCTATCACTCATGGATGGCTTTTCGGGATATAATCAAATCAAGATAGTTGAAGAAGACCAACACAAAACAACTTTTACGACTCCTTGGGGCACCTTTTGCTATCAAGTGATAATGCCATTTGGCCTTAAGAATGCAGAGCTACCTATCAATGGGCGATGACAATGATTTTTCATGATATGATTCATGATATCATGGAAGACTACGTGGATGACATCCTGGAAAGTCTAAAACAAGAGAGGATCATCCTGTCATTTTGCGGCGTATCTTTGAATGCTGCGTGAATACAAAGTCAGGTTGAATCCAAAGAAGTGTGTCTTCGGTGTGCTATCAGGGAAACTATTGGGCTTCATTGTGTCAAGATGAGGTATTGAGGTAGACCCTACTAAAGTGTCTGCTATCACTTGAAATGCCTCCACCTGAGAATATCAAGCAACTGTACAACTTACAGGGGAAAATTCAAGCCATTCACCACTTCATCTCCCAACTTGCAGATAAATGTCACTCATTCACCCACTTGCTTAAAAAGGACGTCACTTTCATCTGGGGACCTGAGCAATAACAAGCCTTTGCTTTGCTTAAACAATACTTGGCTAATCCACCTGTCCTCATGCCTCCCACTCTGGAGAACCACTCTTGCTCTATATTTCCACTACATAATTTGCTATTGGTGTGCTACTCACCCAATACGACCTTGGTCATAAGGAGAAAGTGGTGTACTATCTAAGTCACACCCTCATCGCCTATGAGCTCAATTATCCTCAAATTGAAAAGGCTTGCTTGGCCATTGTTTTTACTTTTCAAAAACTTCGCCATTACATTGAATACTAAGACCAAGCTAATATCCAAGGTTGACCCACTCAAGTATTTATTGTCCAAACCCCCCTCACAGGTAGAATGGCTAATTGGATCATTCTACTCAGTGAGTTTGACATAGAATTTTCCATCAAAAATCAGTTAAAGGACAAGTACTTGCGGACCAGCTAGCGGAAGCACCTTTGCAAAGCACGAAACCTTTGAATCTGGATCTGCCAGATGCCTCCTTACTCTACATTGAAGAATTTGTCATATGGCAGATACATTTTGATGGATCCTTTACGTTTCATGGTTCAGGTGCAGGAGTGGTCCTTATTACTCCTTCCGCGATCCTATACCGCAGGCTTTTCACCTGGGCTTCCCTTGCACAAACAACATTACGCAGAATATGAGGCACTCATTGCAGGGATGAAGCTAGCCATCAAGTGGAATGTTCATCATGTCAAGGTTGTAGGTGATTCACAGTTAATCATCAAACAGTTAATGATGAATACAAGGTTAAGGATGACAAGCTCATACCTTACAAAAAGTTAGTGGAAACTCTAAAGGAGTACTTTGTGCACATTACCTTTGAGAAAATCCCAAGAGCGCAGAATAGATCGATGGATGCCATGGCAATGGTGGGGTCTATGCTTCGTATTCCACTAGGGAATAATGACATGCCATTCTTCGTAGAAAATCTACGCCAGCCCGTGTATGACATGCCAAAATCTTGCCTGGCTTGTGAGGTTGTTGGTCCCAATTCCCCATGGTACGAACCCATTTTTACCTATCTTAAGGACAACACATTCCCACCCGATATCTCCCGTTCTAAAAAGTAAATCTTGATTCACCAGATAGCCCATTACACCCTTTTAGGAGGTACACTTTATCATCGTGGCTACGATGGGAATCTATTACGTTGTCTGGATGTGATGGAGTCAATCCAGGAAATCAAAGAAGTGCACGAAGGGGTGTGTGGAGCACATACAAACAGAATGGTCTTGGCTAAGAAATTGTTGAGAGTAGGTTACTATTGGCCTACCATGGAAACTGATTGTTGCAATTATGTTAGAAAATGTGTACTTTGCCAAAAGTATGGAAATTTCATTCATGCTCCATCGCAACCATTGCAACCTATCACTACCCCATGGCCATTCTCCAAGTGGGGACTTGATTTAATAGGAAAACTTACTCCTACCTCATCTGATGGTCATACACATATCATCACAACTACAAAATATTTTACAAAATGGGTGGAGGTTGTCCCTTTAACCTATGTCACAGGAGCACAAATTTCTAAATTTATCATGAATCACATCATTTGTCGATATGGTATTCCCATAACCATTATTACAGATAATGGGAAGTCATTTAAGAACAAAACTATGAAAGGTCTTTGCCAATAGTTCCAAATCAGGTTAAAATGGTCCACGCCATATTACCCTCAGGGTAATGGACAAGCTGAGGCAACAAACAAGACTTTGGTAAGGATAATGGAGAAAATGGTCAGCAAAACAGGTCAAAATGGCGCACCTACAAATCCATCCAGCCCTTTGGGCTTACCGAACATCCATTCACACTCCTACGGGTGTGACACCATATTCCCTAGTGTTCGGGACATAAATCTATCATCCCTTTAGAGATCGAACTTCCATCCCAAGAATTTCTCTTTGGGATTATCTAGATAAGGATGAAGATTATCAAGTGGCAAGACTGGTTGAGTTAGAGCTCTAGATGAGAGGCGCATTCACGCTCTTAATCACCTGAAAGTGTATCAACACAGAGTCTCCAGAAACTACAACAAGAGAATCATCCCTCATCAGTTTGAGGTTGGTGATTTAGTCATGAAGGAGAACCAGTTCAACACCAGAGCAGAGTGAGAAAAGAAAGGGAAGTTCGAACCACATTGGTTGGGACCCTATGTTATAGTTGCCAAGTACGGCACAGGGGCATACAAACTAGCTCACCCCAATGGTGATGAGCTCCGGGAGCCCATGAATGCCATGCATCTTAAGCGGTTCTATGCTTAAACATGGCGCAAGGAAGTTAAAAATAAAAATTAAAAATTAAAAAAAAAAAAAAAAAAAAAAAAAAAAAAAAAATCGAAAAGGAAAAATAGGTCATCCACTAGTGAAAACCATGCAATTGTGGCACTTTGGACAAGTCCTTGGGTGAAAACCAATTTCGGCGCCTCGGGAGGATTCATTGTTCACAAGCATCCTACATCTAGGAGGGTAGTTTTCTTTGGCCTAGACCTGGTTCTACCTTCGAGATTCCTATGCGCCCCCATCCTGTCAGCCTTGATCCGGCTTTGCCTTCTTTTATTCATCTGTGAGGGGTATGGTCTTTCGCTATTTCCCATCTTACGCTGGGGGCAATTCAATGACTTCACCTTCTTGTTCATAAATGTGTGGCTTCTGCCCTTGTATATTCCCCATCTAACGCTTGGGGGCATCCACGCTTTCTTGGTTACCTGCACATAGCTCTGGAAAACCGTTAGAAAACACAAAAACAATAGAAAATTGTTTCACAAAACAAAAAACAATAGAAAATTGTTTCACAAAACACAAAAACAATAGAAAATTGTTTCAAAACAAAAACAATAGAAAATTGTTTCAAAAAACAAAAACAATAGAAAATTGTTTCACAAAAACCTAAACAATAGAAAATTGGTGCATGAAAACATATCTTACAAAAACATTTGTTTGCATTGTCTTGTTCTTTGCTTTGCTTGTTGCTTGTATAGTTATTTTTGTGTTTCTACTTTTTGGGTTGTTTGTTGCTTGGGCGTACTTTGTTAGGATTCATCTTTTCTTGCTTAGATTAGATTTATTCTTGCTTGTGCATCTTGCGGTATGTTTTTGCATGCTTAGTAAATCTTGGGAAATCATGATGTAATGTGTTAATTCATTATGTTCTTTCTTAAGCATTTGATTGTGTTTCTTACATGTTAATAAAGCATGGTGAATCATGGTGTATTGTATTATTTCCTGGTGTTCTTTGTTAGCATTTGGTTGTGTTTATTGCATGTGCATGTTTTGTTATCATTCACATCACATTACCATCATTATCATCATCATCATCATCTATACATCATATATAAACAAAATGCTAAGTTTTACATCATGCATGTATGCTTAAGCTAATCATCACATATCGTATCATCAATGGGGGCAAGAGGGGTTGCGCATGATAAAAATCTATCCCCCCCACACCAATATCATCATATCATCCCGTCCATATACATCTACACTAACACATGAGAAATGCATTTGATATCATCTAAGGATCTATCATCTAACATCCACATGACACATGTATACATCAAAACATCGAAATCAGATACATACAAAGTACAAAATCAGATAACGCATCCATAAGTGCTGAATCAAAAAAGTAATGCACTTTGAGAATCAACATAGAGTAATTTCTGAAAAGGGTATTTTACATCATAAAATAATGCCCACTCATGTCACAACATCCATAAGTGCTGAATCAAAAACACAACATGCAATGAGAATCAACATAGAGTAATTTCTAAAAAGGGTATTTCACATCATAAAATTATCCCACTCATATCACATGCATCAAGACACAAAAACAATAAAGTACATCATCTCATAACCATGTGTATCTGAGCCAAAACAAAGTAATCCTCATATATATACATGTGTGTCAATATACATCTATATCAAAAATGGATGCAAATCAGTGCTCTATATCAAAAAATGCCTTCAGCTGAGGCATACAAAGATGCTACAAATGTCTATACAAATATACATTGTCCAGATCGGTACTCAATATAATACATCATCGATACACAATGCCATCAAAAAAGGGCATGTATCAAAAAGAATCAAGCCTTCATCATGAGGCATCATCAAAATACATGTATACAAGGTTGTACATACAAAAATCGGCCTTCATAAGAGGCATACATATAAAGAATCTATACAACAAAAAAGTGTGGATCTCAACCAGCTCTTGCCCTCGCTGGGGCTCCCAGATCTATCATCTAGTCGATGGAACACTGGAGGCTAGGATGGTGCTGGTCTGACCAGCTGCTCTGGTAGGGGTTGTCTCACTGATCTGGTAGAATGGCTTGATCTCTCGTGATCGAGAGCCTGATGCACTCGACCCTGATAGTTGTGGCAGTCCTACTCACTGCTCTGGAGGAACCACCTATAATAAGCAGTCCTGTAAAATAAGGCCTCACCACCAAGCCTAGGTGGCGTCACGTATCAGTCGGCATCTCCGGAGGTGAGCGTTGCTGAAGGGCAGTATCTCGCTCACCTTATCACTCGGCCCAAGTCTTCCTCGGCCTATCTAGAGGACACAACCTCTCGGTCTCTCTCTGTAGTCATAGTCTGCAGCTCGGCACGGGCCTGGTCCCTCTGTGCTAGGAGTGCCTGTGATCGTGTGTATACATGGTCTCTCTGTGCAACAACCATCTGCACCTGTGACTAGGACTAATGAAGAAGGCTCAATATCTGAGCCCCCTGTGCCGTTGTCTCCCAAATCTGGCTCCGCCATGCCACTCTATCATCTCTGGGCCAGCCTGGGCCCGAGCCTGATCCCACTCTGAAAGTAAGGTAACAATGTGAGCTCGGGCCTCATCACGCTCTGCTACGGCAGTCACACACCAACCTCGAGCCTCATCTCTCTCTTGCTCTGCCGTCTCTCTCGGTATGGCCTCATTGTAATTGCTCACATGTCTTGTGGCTATCTGTGCCATTAACCCGGGAGGCTATGTGTGTGCCTCAGGGATTGGTCCCTGAGGTGCTCTGATGATTGTCCCTGCTCTAGGACCCTACCTTTTAGGGTGGCTGCACTCTGCTTCGTCTTGGGCCCTGCGGCCTCGGTCCCTGTGCTTGTGAGGCACCCTGCCCATCATGTGGGATACCATCAAAAGGATCCTCTGGTCTGGCCCCTGTGCCACTTGCCCTCCCTTGTGCTCTGCACCATGCCATATCTCTACAGTGGGTGAATGCCTGCTGCCCAAGCCTCCTTTGGAATGGTGAGACACCGGGGTAACACTGTAGTATACCAAGCTGCATAGTCATTGTGGTCCCTGGATCTCTCACCTATCATACTAGGGTCCCATACCTGTGGGACCACCTGTGTGAAACTCACCTAGCTTGGGCCACTAGTATACGAGGCCCCATGGTCTACCTCTCTAATCCCTGCGTGCATGCATGCCGGATATCTAGTGGGGACCCCCACCCCTGCAAGCTGCCACTAGCTTTGTCTACTCGTCTACTGATACTCTCCATGATGTAGCTGCGCGGCCGCCAATGATAAAAGTGCTCCACCAAGCACACGTTAAGCTCTGTGGCATCCTCTGGCCACTGGAAATGCCTGTATGGCCGACCAGATGACGTCTATCTCTACCAGCTCATCAAACTCTCACCTATATCTGAATAGGCTGCCAAGATGGCCACGTACATCCCCACCAGTTGCTACCCATGCCATATACGATGGCTCCTCAGGATCTCGAGACACGGAAAGGGCCCACAGGGCGTCTGATCGCAATATGATCCCATGACCATATCTGTAATAATGAGGCTGGACCCACGGTCTTCTGACCATGGTATGTAATCAAGTGTAAATCCCAGTATAGGTGGGCCAATATCTAGCACCCCCAACAATATCTCTCACCGCTATAAATACCATGAACCAATGGTAGTAGTCCTCTCAGAAATGAGGTCCCTGTCTTATCAGTGAGTAGGAACCCACTGATAAGAGCCATGATGTAGAGAGGCCCCGATGTAATGTGGGGTCGGAGATGCACTCATGCAATGCTATAGTCATCCCATCGTGTGGTATATCATCAACACTAAACAGGGCACTGCAAGCTGCTCTAATCAACCCTACATCAGAGCTTGTACTCGATCAAGGTGCCCATCATCGGCACGTGAAGAATCTACGCCATACGTCCTCAATAGTCACGGTCATCATCTCTCCTATAGGTAGTCTAAAGCACTTGACTCTCGTTATGCCATCGCTCATCTAACTTGCATCGGTAATAGGCCGTGATCCAATACGATAGAAGGCATTTGAGACACGGGGCCTAGCCCCACCACCTCAAGAAGTATCGCCATGGCTTGCCGGTCGTGCCGGCGCATACTACCCTCTAGCTCTGCTAATCCAGGTATGTCTCCCGCATCTGCAAAACTGTAATCGTCTCTAAAAAACACACAACACTAGTCAGGTTCTAACATTTCTTCTAAAAATCTATCTCCCTTTTAGGGTTAACCCAAAAATCCTAAAAATTCTTCTAAGTGTTATATTTTTGACACTTTCCTATCATTTCTCCACTTTGCCTAGGGCACTTGCGTGCACCTTTTTGGGCATGTGCCACACATTTCTAGCAGCACTTTGCTTGTGCGCGTGTCTCTTTGGTGCTTGCCCTCTTTCGGCCTACGCGCCCTTTTGTTGGCATGTGCACCACACATTGGGTGCTTGCGCTTGCGCGCGTATGCTCCCGTGTGTGCACCCCCTCTTCATGCCTGCGCCACGCTTTTCACATGTGCGCCCCATTTCCCATGTGTGCATGTGTGCACACATGTGCTTGTGTGTGCGCGTGCGCGTGGGTGTGTGTTTTTTGTGCTTGCACATGTGTGCGTGTATGATTTGGCACATGCGCCCCCAAAAAGACACTTGCGCCCCCAAAAAGGCACCTACGTGCCCTATCTGATGCTTGCGCCTGCGCGCAGGCACGCCAACACGACTTTTGAGGGCTAAAGCTAAAATTTAATGCATTAATGACCAAATTTATGAAGCTAGGGTTTGATACTCACAAAGGGGCATCGTCATCGCATGCCGCTGGTACCCCAGACTGCATCTGCGCGCCTCAATCGGTCTCGTGTGATCACCATGGTTCTCCTCAGTGTCAGAGCCTCACAGTAAATTTTCTAAATTGCTCAGTTAAAATGAATTGGTCATGCGATGTTTTTACCCCCTTGGTGGGGTATATTAACCCGTTTTTCACCGTCAGGAGGGTCCGGAGAGGCCCGTTTTGATCGTCGTTTTCTCCTTTGTTCACTGTGGAATAATTATTTTTATTAAATAATTATTTTCTCTTATTTTTCAATATTAGGGCATTTTTTGCTTCTTATTTTCTTCTCCCTCGAACAATTTTATTGCTCCCTGGCAATTTTTATTCTTCTCCACACTCTCGTAAATAATTATTTTCAAATAATTATTTTTTCTTAATTTTTCCACTAAACAAGGACATTATTTGTCATTTGTTTCTCCGTTCTTCCACCTAGGGCACTTTCTGTTGCCCCTAGGCCCTTCGCTTTCTTCTTCTACTTTCTTCTACTGTTCACCACGGTTTGGAAAAAAAAACAATAAAAACAATATATATATATATATATCAAAAATCCAAAAATAGGGCAAATTTTTTCAAAAAATCCTAAAAAGTAAAAAACCCTACAAAAATGGTAACTTGCTTATTATGGCTGAAACTTGTGTCTTGCGCATGGTATTTTCTCCATATCCTATTGGTTTGTCTCACATCTTCCCGATTAATATGACTCGTGGATCACCGGATTCACAACCATTCACAAAGCTAGCTGCTTGCTTCATCTGTACTCTGGGGCACTTTTGTTGCCTGGTGTTGTTTCGTTGCACACAAACACTTTTCATGGACCCCATGTCCATTGTCATTTCCCCTTGCATGTATCCTTGCTTAGGGGCATCATTTTTAACCCTTGTCATCAATCACGAACTTGTGGATCTCTTCAGCACTGATAACAAAACATTTGTACAATTGTCTTGACCATTGTTGGGTTGGATATGTGCGTTCATACTTGTTTTCCCTATTAAATGAGCTTGTTTCCTTCTCGTATTGCATTGCATTATTGTTGTATGTTGCATGGAGTTGGTATTTTCAGCAATGGACAATTGTTCGTAGTATGGCTTTTCATGTCATTCTACCTTTGTCGTATGCTTATATTTTTAATAAGGACCGATGATGTAGTTCCTATGGCAATATGATGACATCTTGTTCCAATCTCCTAAGCTCTTCTCTCCCCTCCTCCATATTTCTTCTACATCACTTTCCTTTCACCCCTATTTTCCCTCTCATCGGGGCATCCTGCCCCTTCCCATTCTTCTATCTACTTCTCATCTTTTTCGATCATCGATCGACTTCTTTCATCACCCCATCACACTCGAGGGGCATCTCTCTCTCTATTAAATTTTCTTCTATCCCTTCAAAATTTTCTTTTGTCTACTATCTTTGAAGTGGCGTCACTTACGCCACCCCAAAGAGGGGCAAATGTAGACACCTATAATTACGCCTCATCAATTTAAATACTTAAATTGTGCTAATTATCTCCTTTCCCACAAATTGACGACATATCTGTCAATGGCGCTCATCTTCTCTTCCATTGTCGTTAATTGATTACATTACGCTAATTAATTAAGTTGCCTATCCAACACATACCCTAATTAACGACCCTTCGTTAATCAACACTTTCTATCTAGTCTAATTAATTATTATTAATTAATTAGCCTCTCTTCTCATTAAATCAATAAATCACTATTTAATTGGTTTAATTCCCTCCCAATGGTCCAAATCACACTAATATCCATCTAAAAGTTATAAAAGCTTGCACATGTATTAATTAATCATCTTGATTAATTAATACACCCCCTTTATCCACATGAGCCACTTAGAGGACAAACTAAATCCTCCTAAAGTTAACTCAACCCCATCTAAACCCCCCTTATCCATAACTAACTCTACATCTCCATTAGTCCCACATTCATGAGGATGTGTTGAATCCTTTATCCTTTGGGCTATATAAACAACCCTCCCTCTACTTCTACACCTACACCTAAATCTCTCAAGAGACAAAAGAAAGCACATAGTTTCATACTAATAGCCTTTTGTCATTCTTGAGCCCTCCATCCTCCATTCTTGAAGAGCTAAGCCTCACACCCAAGCATCCATTGAAGGATCAAAGCAAACAAATATAATTTGATTGCCATTGAACTACTTAGGTTCATTTTAATGTTAAATTAGGCAATTAAGGAGAATAGAGTTCATTAATTTACATTATGTTTTGATCATTTCAAAGTTATTAATGTTAAGGGTAGGACTTGCTCATTTCTTCATCATGATGGTGCACATTTCTCATTTCTAGCTAGGTTAGGAAGCTATTTCTATGGAAATTCTTGATTTAAATTTAGGAAATACTATACAATCCTCACTTGATGAAATCTATATGCTGGAAAACTGTCTGCTATAAGAATGTTGCTATTATGTGTGGGGTAAGGCATTTCCACTAACATTGAGCGTTGCGGCAATTTACATGATCATCCATTGTGGCATGATAATTGAAAAAATAGTTGCTTTTTAGTGACATGACAGATCCGGTGAAGAGGGATATGATCCAAACACTCTAAAGCAAAAAAAGTAAACTATATTAAAGAGAAAAATGTAAATTAGTTTAAGAAGGGCAGAAGTTCATATTTCTCTGCCTAAATACCAAACATTCTGGAGGTGAGCCATCTAGCTTTGACGGGTAACTGCTTGACTATAGAGAAACTAGGCTACATGATTGAACATCTATTGAGATATGGATCAAATGACAAAACAAGATATGATGGATGCCTATCAGGATAAATGTTGTAGCTTGTGCCAAGCACTTTGTGCCTCGAGCAACATTGTTATCAACTACAAAGGTTTAGTCGGTATCCACATGACTCCCTATTTTGATGCTATTGTCAAAGGGGTCTCCACCGTCATGGTTTCATATTCTAGCTGGAATGGAGAGAAAATGCATGCTAATCATTTCCTTGTTTCTCATGTTCTAAAGAAGCATCTTCATTTCAAGGTAGTACATTATGTTCTTACATTCATTTTCCTTCTTGGCTAGTGTTGGGTTATTTATGATCAATCTTGGTCTTGCTTGTTATCCTTTCCAAAATATGAGATTCATGTTCTCTATTATTGCTATTCTCTAGGTTGTACGACTTTGTTATTTCAGATTGGCAAGGAATTGACATAATAGCTAGCCCGCCTGATTCTAATTATTCTTTATCAGTCATGGATGGTGTAGGTGTAGGGATTGACATGGTACTGCATTTTACTCTTTTATTGTTCTGCATTTCACAGTTATTATATCCATTCAATTACACATACTTCATTAATGATCTAACTTACCAAGTTAAAGGAGGCTTCATCTCTAAGAATATAATAAATGATACGGTGTGGAGAATTTGGAGTGTGAAATTCAGCATGGGGATTTTCGAACATCCCGTGGCGTGCATTTGATCTGGAAGACTAACTTGGTGGCAAGTTAAAGCGGGTATAAATTGTAATTCGTTGACAATTTCTGAATGATAAAGAGATTTGATGGATGCTCTTACATCATCAATTATATTGGTCTTTTGCATAGATAGCCTTCAGCACTTTACCTTCCTTTAAAACTACAACCGACCGGCGTCCTTTCTTTGCTCTTTTTTTTGTCTGATATTGCTTTCCAATATCATTTTCAGTGGGTATAAATTGTAATTTGTTGACAATTTCTGAATGATAAAGAGATTTGATGGATGCTCTTACATCATCAATTATATTGGTCTTTTGCATAGATAGCCTTCAGCACTTTACCTTCCTTTAAAACTACAACCGACCGGCGTCCTTTCTTTGCTCTTTTTTTGTCTGATATTGCTTTCCAATATCATTTTCAGTGGGTATAAATTGTAATTTGTTGACAATTTCTGAATGATAAAGAGATTTGATGGATGCTCTTACATCATCAATTATATTGGTCTTTTGCATAGATAGCCTTTGGCACTTTACCTGCCTTTAAAACTACAGCCCACCGGCATCCTTTCTCTACTCTTGTTTTTGTTTGATATTGCTTTCCAATGTCATTTTCACTATTTTTTTGAACACAACCTCACATCGAGTACAATATACAGTAAAAGTTAAACTTAGGTCAAAAGCTGCCCATATCTTCCACTCATTTTTTGTTCTGCTGGCCTGTTCTTGTTCTCATATCTTCCACTCTTTTTTTGTTCTGCTGTCCATTACTGTTGCAGTGGATGAAACTACGATCGGTCGGCGGCTTGCTGGTTGCATTTTGCTGTTTACATACTTTGCATTATTGTCTATTTATGTGTCATTCTCGAATGTTTTTTTCCAAAATGAAGATATATTCATCTGACAATGGTGCCTTTTTCTTTTATGTAGATTGCCTCTGAAGGCCTTAAACATCGTGTGTTTGAGGTTTCTCTGGCTGATCTTCAGAATGATGAGGATCAGTCATACAGAAAGATCAAGCTTCGTATCGAGGATGTTCAGGGGAGGAATGTCCTGACCAACTTTTGGGTAAGCCATCATTTTTTGTCTATTTTGAAAGGTGTAGGCAATCTAAGAGGAATAATAAGCATGTCATTTGAGTTTTATTTTTTTGCCCAGGGAATGGACTTCACCACTGATAAGCTTCGATCATTAGTTCATAAGTGGCAGTCTTTGCTAGCGGCTCATGTTGATGTTAAAACTTAAGACTACTAATAACTAAAATCTTTGCGGAAGTTTTGCATTGGATTCATAAAGAGGATATCAAATCAGATCAAGCGCACATGTTATGCCCAAACAAGTCAGATTAGACATGTTACATAGAAAAATTGTGTTACATAGAAAATTTATGTTATTATTGATCATTTGGATCTGATTTTTAATCTATATGGAAGATATTTGTTTTCTTTGTTCACAGATTCGTAGGAAAATCAGAGAGATAATGGTACGTGAAGCTACATCCTGTGATATGAAAGAGCTTGTGCAAGAGTTTATTCCTAGGGTGATTGGCAAGGAAATTGAGAAGGCAACTTTGTCGATTTACAATTTGCAAAATGTATTTATCAGAAAAGTTAAAATTTTGAAGGCTCCAAAATTTGACCTTGGAAAGCTTATGGAGGTGATAATCTTTGCCTGGTCCTTGCTATATATGTTGTTTGAAGGTTTTCATTGGGTGTAACTTCCTTTGATAAAATTACTGTAGGTACATCGTTATAAATGTTGTTAGGACTGTAGAGGAAATACATACTGAGCCAACAGAGCTTGTTGGTGCATAACTGTAGGCTACAAGAATCAAATTTGATTTTTTTTTTTCTGGGAGCTTTATTCAAATCCTACAAGTTTGTTGTATTTAGGTCAGTTACGGTAGTATATGATTACTTGAAGCTTTTTTGGTGCACCTTGCAAGTATGCAAGATTTTAATACAAGATTTGGAGTATGCAAAGTCAGGTTGTCTTCCTCTTCTGAATGGAAATAACAGTGGGCATCAATATGAATGAACCAATACATACTCATTGTGTAATATATAAAATAAATATGTGGTCTTGCTGCTATTTTTCTTTATCTTCACCCCTATCGACGTGTCCATTGCACCTTTGGGTGCAATTGCTAGTTGTTAATGTGGAGACAATATTCGTGCCTTCCGCAGGATAATATATGGCATGATATCTATAAAAAAATTAAGCTATAAAATAATATTATGTATTGAAATTTTGTTATTGCCCAAGTATTTAAGTGTTTTAACATTCACTTCTCCTAATTAATCATTACAAAATTAAGGGCCCTTTGACAAACTCAGTCTACTCGAGCATGATAATAGTTGTAAGGACGTGGAAAATATGCAAGGTTAATGCTTTAGAAGTGATTTTTTCATAAACTTAGCAAAGCCATAAGTCTTTAACTCAAAATAATCTAAGGATTTCCATATGAATTTCATATTTCTTTTTTAACAATATAAAAATGTTTATCCTCTAGATTTTCAATTATATTAACGTCAATAAAATGAAAATTTGTTCGATAGCCATCTCCATAATGTTTTTCTTTGATTTATAATTAGAAACACAAGCATTAAAAATACCAAAAGAGTACCCATCAATATTTGAAAGGGCCCATAAAGCCCAATAGGATGGATCTTCCAATGAGGCAACAATTAAGGGTGTAAATATTAGCAATATGGAAATAATGACATCACCAAGGCCGTCATCATGTAAGATATGAAAATAAGAAAAAGTGACGCCTTGTATTTCAATCAAGTTTGAAGATTTTTTTAGCAATTTTAACTTTTTTAAATAAAATAAAAATTTTCCAATGTGTTGACAAGAAAAATGCATAGAGAATCTTCAAAGGACTCTACGAGACCTTTTACATTCTACAATATAAAATTCATGCGGTTAAATCGTATACTTGATATCCCTTATCCTTTATGAAATTAAGAGCCCAATTTCAAGGCAAAAGATATGTTAATGAAAACTAGGTGTTGGGTTTTCTTAACAAAATTGTCAATGGAAATAAAGTGTATTTTATCCCCATTAGCTCCCCTTAGCGACTCATTTACACCTCGTGGAGGGCTACAAGAATGGTGAGATGTTTGAGAAGACATCGATGAGATGTTTTGACTTATGTACAAGTGGATAGGATACCATGTACAATTGGATAGGGTATATCATGTTGGACATCTAGGGCTAAAGGACTGCTACCATTGAAGCTAACAAAAAGAAAATATATTTGCGGACATGAAAGGAATGGGTCGTAAACCCTATAAAATGACAAGAAAGACCTACTAGGAGGAGGGGTGGAAAGAGTTAAGTATGGAGGAGATGGAGAACTATGAACTGTTCTTCCTCTTCTTCTTCTTCTTTATGGTGACAATTGCAAATGTTCAAATGGCTCACTTTGCCTACTATCCTTGGCCTTGTCAAAATTCTTCTCATAAGGAGTTACACTTTTCTACATGAAACCAAAGGTAGACAAGTGTTTGGAGTCACCAGATGTGTTTTGCAGAGCCTCCAAAGGCTGAAGCTCACCAGGGATATACACCTATAGACACAAAAATCATGCACTTGGGTACATTTCTAGGTCCTAAAAGCATACTAGCATTTACATGATTCCTAAGCAAGAAAACTAGTAATTGAAAACTATATTTGGCCTTTTTCTGTGTTTCTTGTTTTCTATTTGGTCTTACACACCTTACAACTTAGTTAGAACTTTACTTGCTTATCTTTTATGGCTCTGGACATCGGCGCCCCGACGCTCTCGTCCCCTCGGGAACCCTTGATCTCTTTTCACCTTACTCGCTCTTTTTGGGCCTCTTTTATCTTATAGGCATGCTATTTTCTTATGGGTTGGTCTTCCAAATTGTCAATTACGAAATTCAACAAAGGAAATCATATAAATACATAATCGGTGATCAAAATAAGGAGCTAAGCTCTAAACATACTATCTATCACTTAAGCTTACATCCAAAGCATTCAAATACATTCATCTAACATCCATTCAAGGGACACGGATTGCATTTTCTACATACAATGCATATGAAGGTGAAGTTCATTATGCTCCATACACTCATTTGCATCTTTTAGCAAATCTAACCCGCTATCTAGTGTATCTTGCACAAGAGCATCCTAGGGCACGATTCTTGTACACACTCACAAAATTACATGGAGTCTCGAGATTTAGTGTAGTGCTCGGTCGTAAGTTCACTTTGTCGGTGAATGCCGAGGTTAGTCTGACTCCCCATATTGTATCATTATTTTTGGATTTGATGTGGTTTTGTGGGGTTTGCAAGTGAACAATTGTTTTGCGGGTTATAGTTATGTTCAACGATCAAGGTGTAACACACATGCGACCAACAACGAATATTAGTGACACTCTTGCGACACTCTAGAAATTAGATTCCGAGCTCTGTGTAGTCACGAGCGCCCAAAGAGTAGACCTTGGTGCCCCCGACCCACCCAAATTCCCTAGTCCAAATTCGTATCCGATATTTCCGGGTTTTATCCGAGTATTGACGACACAAATCACCTTCTCGCTCAATAGTTTTCCCAATTTAGAATATCTTCGGATCATACGTAAATCAGCCAAGTCCTTTTCTCTCTCTAGCACTTAGGGTTTTATGTTTTGTTAGCTTATTGCTTATGTTAAATTGTATCTAAAAATGTATATCATAGTTTACATTCAATTACTCTGCAATTAGGGTTCAACACTTATTATATTATTGTTAAATCAACACCAAAACTTAGTGAAAGAATAAGAAAATCTCAAAGGTCCCACCGGATCATGCTAAAAGCGTTGACATAAAAGCTAGCACCCTCTGCTAGATCATGAAAAATAGCAGAACTCTTGTATAACATGGGATTGTCTCCAAGTGTGAGACTTTGTAAGTAAGAAAATCTCCAGAGAAGGTTGGTTCCTCTACCTATTCCTAATGTTAGAACTAGTCCTAAGTCCGAAAACACAACTATCGACTACTAATTTGCACATACCCAAGGGACCAGGAGAGAGAGAGAGAGAGGTTAAGGATGCATAAAATGAAATCCTAATCTAAAGCATAGGTGATAGCACTAAAGAAAGGGGATGAACACTCTATGAGGGAGAAGGGAGAAGGAAATGAAGAAGGGAGAGGCCAAGCATAATGGACACGGAGACTCAAACCCGAACTTAACCCTCTATTCTCACGTGAAACACAACCAAATGAACTTGCAAAGGATAAATACATGCACAACAATACAACAACAACAATGGAGAGGCAATATTACTAACAAAACAAAAGTTAGGGTTGATAAAACACCACAAAACTAGAATTCATTGCAATAGAAGCATGCACAAACCATTACATGTGAAGGAGGAACAGGGAACACATTGTCGGGCTCAAAGGGAGGTCTACAACTCACAACTATATAGGAAGCCATTTTGACATGGTGCCTTTACATTTTTAATTTCCATCCACCGCATTATGAAGGATTTTACAATATATAGAAAATGGGAGAGAGAAGAGAGAGAGAGGGATAGAGAGAAGGGTATGGTTTTCTCTCCTCAACCACCGAACAAAACAATTTAATTTACCCGCAAAACACATGGGTGGGGTAGCTTACAACTTCAAAGCTCATGAATTTTATCTTGCATCCAACAACATTCACTTGACCTTTCATATAACAAATACCCTCAATTGTAACCACTTTTAAAAGGTCTCCTAGGTAAAGCAAGCACAATTTCCTTCCAATAATCATGAACTTTTGGTTGTTTCATGCAATTTAATATCAAATGTAACCCTTTGTCTTCATCAAGGCCATGTTCCTAGATGAATTTGGATATGACATCTTGTATTACTTGATCTTCTTCTAGACTAAATTGTTTTCCCCAAACCACTTTATCTAATGCTTCTTTGGCTCCTTCACACGTGTTTATAACATGCTCCTATGCACAAAACTTGATTAGATCAATACAATGATTATCTTCTTCCTCATTTTGCAAATCTTGTCATTCCATATGTGTTTTCTTGAAAAATACAATGGAAGAAGTTTGTAGGGTAAGAAATCTCAACACATGATGCTAGAAGAATTTATGGGGGAAGCGGGAATAGTTTTACCATTTGCCAATCTTGTTTCTGCGTGGGTTTCATGTAAGAAAGTTTTAATAAGTGGCAAATGGTGAAGTGGGAGTGAACTTCCACTTCATTATTCCTCATTTATAAATTTAATTAATTGATAAAATTAATTATCGTTATTAACAAGATTAACGTCATTAATTTAATAATTAAAGATTATTTTAATCGAATAAAATTAATAATGTTAATTAATCATGCAATGCTAATTAATAATGTTAATTGAATTAATTAATACCATTATTTAAATTTATATCGTTAATCAATTAATTAATAATTAAATTAAGATCATTAATTAAATAGTTGGTATTAATTGGGAGGAGAAGGATATAAGAGGTAGGCGGGGTATGTAGGATGAGGACGACGAGAATGCAACGATGTGACTAGATCGCAAGAGAGGATGAAGAACAATGGTGTTTGAAAATGGTGCATGACAATTAATTGGTATAGCAAATTAATGTGAAATGTTTCATATTTTTGAAATTTTAACGAGTTAAAATTTCGGAGAACAACTGGATTTTATTGGGGAAAAGGACTCATGAGGACATAATAATGAACCTAGATAAAACTTTTTATAAAAATTTGGACCACAATAAAATGTCACGATGAAGGGCAATAAGGGAAAGTACAATAGACAAAAACAAAACACGAGAAAAAAAGGAAACACAAAAAAATCCCTAATCACCTATGTATATGGTTGGGGACCACCAACCATTAATTATTATAATATTTAAGATACTTCCTGCTTTAAGGCAAAAGGACAAATGAGTACCATCATGATATGCTAGATAATGTGTTATCTCTGCAAAAGTGTCTTATAGTGAAGGGGTTGATTCATAATGAATCAATTTTTTTGACTCCTTTTAGGTTCTCCTAGACATAAAATCACGCACTTGGGTACATTTCTAGGTCCTAAACACATACTAGCATTCATATGATTCATAAGCAAGAAAACTAGTAATTGACGACTGTCCTTGGCCTCTTTTATGTGTTTCTTGTTTTCTATTTGGTCTTACACACCCTACAACCCAATCAATATTTTACTAATTTATCTTTTATGGATTCGGACCAAGCTTCACCTAGAACAGAGCACTTACATGCCCCCGTCCCCTCTCGGGCACCTCTCGACCCTTTTTCATCTTACTTGCTCCTTTTAGGCCTCTTTTATCTTTTGGGAATCTTTTTCACTTATGGGTTGGCCTTCCAGTTGTCAATTACGAAATTCAAATAAGGGAATCATATAAATACATAGTTATGTGTTCAAAATCAAGGACCAAGCACTAAGCATTACTATCATCACCTAAGCTTACATCCAAAAGGCACCTAAAGCACTCTAAAAAATCCATCTAGCATCCATTCAAGGGACAAGGGCTGCAAATAATTCTTCATACATTTTTATAGGAAGGGGAAGTTCATTATTCCATCCACACATTCTAATACATTGCTACATTTATCTACAGCTCGCTATTAAGTGCAACTTGCACAAGGGCATCCTAGGGCACAATTTCTACACACACTCACCAGAACTACATGGAGTATGAGATGTAGTGTAGTGCTCGGTCGAAATTTCACTTTCGGGGTGACCACCAAGGTTTGTATGACTCCCCATATTGCATCTTTCTTTGTAGGTTTGATGCGGTTTGTGGGCTTGTGCAGGTAAACTATTCTTTTCGCAGTTATAGTACCGTCGGCGATCATTGTGGGTGTATTAGGTGATCCACAAGAAGCAAGAACGATGATATTGCGACACTACAAAAATCAGGTTTTGAGCATCCGCACCGTCACAGTGCCTATAAGAGGTCTTTAGCGCCCAAGCGCCCTTCCCGCATTTGGCCTTATTCATGTAGTCCATAATTTACAAACAATATTTGCGACATTATGCCTAGTTTTTTCATCACTTTTCCCTGCCAAGATCACTTCTAGGTCATGCGAGTAAATCATCTAAGTCCTCTCTTCGTATTTTTTGCTTAATGTTTCATATTTGAAATCTTAGTTTGCTTGTGTCATTTCTTTATTTTTGTATTTTATCATTTGGTTAAGTAGTGACTCTGCAATATCTATAGATTTAATTAATTTAAATTAAATTAAATCACTTGTTGAACCCATCTCTCGAATCCCACCTTTTCTATAGCTTTTTATGCCTGTCACTCGTAGTGGTCATTTTGGTTCCTTTGAGTACATTAAGCTTCCTCCCTTTATTCATAAATCTTCTAGGTCAATGGTTGAATCTAATAACCCCTTTTCTAACTCACGAATGTTCCTCTAAAAGACATTGAAACCTCTAATAACGAGCAATCATACGATGAGGACACTAATGTTGATCAAGAACAATTATACAAGCTCACTATTTTTGTCAAGCTTTGCGTGTCAATCCTTCGCATCTTCCATATGTTCTCAATGCTTTACTTGCTACCAAACACTCTCGAGATGTTGCTTCTGTACCTCTTGTAGGTTCCTCTCGGTTTCCATGGCCTCCACCCAACCTCTTAACATTCCTACTTCCATTCCTATTTCTACCGCTCCCCTCCTCCATACCAATGCTTCTAATGCACAACCCAATTCCTCTTCTCGGCACCCATGACCTAGCTTCCTTATATCAGGACTTACAAGTTCAAATCCATCAATTACCGCAGCTACTTCACGCTCGTCCCCATCTCTTGATTCCTTCTTACTTCTCTACTCCTTTTTCCAACCATTTCGCTTATGCACTTCCTCTCAATTTCGTCACCCCTAAGCTGCCCACTTTCAATAGCCATGACGACCCTCAAGAGAATTTCTGAGCTTTTCATGTGGTATGTTTAGATTATGTGCATGATCATACATTACTATCTTAGTTATTCCTAGGAGTCTTCAAGATTACACCATGCATTGGTTTTATGATCTACATGTTCATTCGGTAACTTCTTTCATGCATCTAGCCGATGCTTTTCTTTCTCACTTTTCAATCAATATCGGCACCAAGATCTCTTATGCTCAACTTTCTCAAATCAACAAATATTTAATGAACATCTACCTAAGATGACCAATGTGTTTGTTGATTCGGAATTACAAGATATTTTTGTTCAAAGCCTCTTACCACCACTATAAGAGAGTGTTATCTTTGAGACCTCTCCTTCATTTGATCAATTATGCCATACACTTAAAATGCGTGAAGTTAAACTTCTATCTATGGGAAAACTCAAATATCAAGATACTCCTTCATCATTTTCTAATAGGTTTCAAGCTAAATCAACATTCAAGCCATCTCCTAAGCCCATTGAAGAAAAGGAAACCGTCAATGCCATCTCTCCTCCTAAAAAGCTTCAATGACAACCTCCAAAGTGTACTTTCACCAAATTTCCATATGCACCTCGATTTCTATTGCCTCAACTTCTCGAAAGTAATCTAATCACTCTTCCACCACCACTCAATCTTGATCCATCTCGCCCCGTGGCTACAATTATGATGAAAATACTAAATGTGACTATCATCAATGCATTGGGCATTCTACCAATCGTTGTTTCAAACTTAGGCATCTCATTCAAGATCTCATTGACAATAATTCACTTGAGCTCCTTGAGCCATTTGCTTATAAGTCACCAATGATAACAAAAAGGTTAAAATATTCAATGACCTTTTCCTAAGCACGACACACAAGCTCATGATTCTTCTGCTAATCACACATATCGAGCTATGCCCCTTCCTTCATCGTGGATTCTTGACTTTCTTGCCACTTCTGTTAATGCATCACCACTAGCCATTACATTTTCATATCACGATTACCATGTGGCATTCTCTTTTGATTAATTACACGTTAACGCTTCTATCGGTTCATATACTATCAATAACACTATGATCTATCCAGCAGCTCATATCAATGTATGTTCTATTGCACTTCTTATGGCTATCAAATGTCCAATATTTGCTATCACCTATCCAGTTCCTAATTCTTTTGGCTACATCAGGCTGCCCATTACAGTTGGGCCTCTTACTATGCTTGTGTCATTCACTGTGGCATCTTCAATCAAAGGTTATGACATGTTCTTAGGTCTCCCTTGGCTCTGCGTTCTCTCAAGCTATCCCCTCCATGAATAATTTATGTCTTAAGTTCATTCACAATAAACAATTTATCACTATTAAAGGCATTCCACCATGCACACCATTGCCTAAACCTAGTCTTGATGATATACTTCCACCAACTATAATATCTAGGCCTCTAGGGCCTCTCAAATCTAAGGCACATTCAACACCTAGTTCTCCTATTTGCACACATCGTCAACACATAATAGTGTGTCCCACTTGGTGGCTAAAATTATTTTAAAATCTAGTTGGTAAATAAATATTCGAAAATACCTTAAAAACTCAAACAATTAAGGTAAATTATGGATCCAAAGCTCGTTGGTACATTTAAGATCTTAAAAATAAATGTTTGGTCATTTTATATGTGTTTCGTTATTGGGATTTTTTTAGGTACAAAAAGTGCAAAAAGTGGGACACATTTATATGATTTAACCACACAAAGATTGTCGTCCTCATAGCTCCACTAGTCCACCTCATCAGATAAGTCCCCTACTCGGGTAGCCCCTTCACATAGGTGTTCACCACCTCCTTCGCCACATAGATCTCCTTTACAGGCACGCCATTACTCTCATACTTTACCGATCTTAGAGCATTGTCACACGCCTTTATCTCCTTTGACATTGGGTGGAGGGCCTTGGCCCTTCACTATTGTGGGATAACCTTTTATCCTACTCACATTTAGGGGGGCAACATGCTTTCTTCCCCCTTCTAATCTCTACAAATATATATTATGCTCCATGTTCTATATCTAATCTCTCTTATGCACATTGATACACAACTTTTATCGTCATTACCTAATGACACAAATCTAGTTCCACGGTTTATAATCGATTGTTGAGGGTATAAGTCTGAAATGAACCTCACCACATTCACTCTTTACGCTCTATGCTTCATGATCTATCTTTCTAGCGTACATTTTTCAAACCATTTCTCGATGACAATCTATTGTTCTATGGTTCATTCTTGATTTTTGAGGGGTATTTTATAAATGAAATTCATCTCATACACATCCGTTGGTGGGAATGCTACTCCTTCCATCTTCACACACTACATACCCTTCCATCACACTCACTGCATATTACATATCTTGGTTACACTTATTATTGCTTCCTTATACTACTTACATGATGCAGTTTGCTTACTATGCTAGTCAAATACCCAGTATGTCATTATCTTTATCATATACACATACACATTCACTTGATATTTCAAAGTGAATGCGGATATCTTACAAATTCTCACAGGCTATAATGATGCTCGACACCGTACCCTTTTCTAGTCCCATCGAGGATCCCGGGGAATCTACCTTTTTACTCTCACACATCACATGAGTTATTATTTCATTATTTACTTTCTAGCACATTACTTTCCACTTATACATACACGCCTTGTCATACTTTTTTTTATCTTTCTAACATGTTAACGGGTGCTTCACGTGTATTATTTTATTTGCAGGACTATATGCCACCATGGTTGTCTGATCCTTGTTGCTTGACATTGTTTTCCATTTTATGTTATTATTTTCGGGCTATGCCCTACATCTTGTTTAATCATTACTTGTATGATTTTGACTACTTTAGCCTTGATTGTATTTTTACATTGTGAGTGATGTCCTATGTTTGAAACCCTCTTTTCATGGTCTATATTGCATGCACATTTTCTTGTTACATTTTTTTCTATGACATGCTTACTACGTTTTCTACTAACACATCTATCTAGCCAAATTTTTTTGCATGTGCCTTGGTTTCTACGATGCACATCCCCTACCCCCTGTAGGTATTAGATTCAAATCAGTATCGGTCCTCACTTTTGGCCCGCACACTCCAAATAATGCGATACTTATCACTCTCAAGAAAATTCCAATGTTAGAAAGATTCAAAACTCAAACAATGCCTAGATTGACCTTTAAACTAGCTCTTGCTCTCATTCATAAAATATCCAAAACTATGCAATTTCTTGATCATTCAACTCATTGCACTAAACCAACCACTTCAACATGTTCTTAGACCCTTACTTATGTCAATTCAACCTTTGAAATGAGTCAAAATAACCAAAAAGATAAATGGACTTACCTTTTAGCAAAACTTCCTTTCTAGGCTACTCAAGCAACTGCAACTTGCTCTGGTAGGTTGAGAGTTGGAGCATTCCACACTTTCCCAAATCCATATAATTGTTTTTTCTAACACCCTCTATATTGTTTGAGGTGTATGTCAAATTTTAGGTTCAACTCTTTGGTTAGATCACTTTTCTACTCACTCCCTCCTTCCTAGATTCTTAAACTCTACTAGCGTTGCCAAAGTAGGTTTTCAACCCTATATTTTGTTTCATGATCTCAAATTTAAAATAGATCACCATTTCAAGCACCCATTTGGCCAATTGACTTGTGTGAGGAATTTCATGGGGTCCTCCTTCACTAGCTTTTCAATTAGGTCATTAGCAGATCATAGATTCATCCATTTGGACTGATTAAGATTTGTGAGTTACCTAGAAGTGATTAAGTCTTAAAACATTCACAATCATATAAGGTAGGTTTCTTGATCCTAAACTCAAAGTTATATATTTTTTCATTTACAAGGTCTTCTCTAAATCCCTTGTTTTCTACTATCTGGACATGTCTCTGTGATGTGTTTTCATTGTGACACTAGACTATCACCAACTGTGATAAAATTTCTAACCTCCACCTCTCAAGCTATTTTCATAGGATTCTAATTATCTCCTAGGTACAACCTTGAAATAATCAACTAATCTCTTCCTCCTGTATACCTTCAACAAATGAAAAATTGTATTTTAATCCTCCCAATGAGCACCTAAAGAACCGTGATAGATCGAGAACGTTTTGTATCCTTTTGAGAGGTTTTAATTCATTAAATCCTTTAGAATCCTCGTGAAAAATGGTCCTAAGAATATTTTATTTGGACAATGAGGTTAGACGTCCCAAACCACCTTCCCTCTATAAACCCTAAGAGGGTTTCAAACCAAGAGCCCGAGAACTAAGTTATTGTTATAAATTCACCTTCACACATTTGAAGCCCAATAACTTACCTCAAGTCAGTAGGAACATCCTAAAGCATTAAAAATTTCCAGTAAGGATCTATTCTCCATTTACCAATGCAAACACTTCCAAATCACTCATATTATACCACCTTGGAATAAGGTTTCACAATATCTAGAGTTTCTAAGTCCAAAATATGGTCTTCTTGAATCACTGACAAGGTTTCTCAAGACTTATTAAGGTTTGAACACATTAAAAAATATTTCAAATTTCATCTACTTGATCCTCCATTTTCCAAATCATTCTCTTTCACCTCTTTAACCCTAATCTCATGTAATATGTCATTGTTTTTGAAAGAATTAGCCAAATAGTATCATCAAGACCTAACCAATGCATGCATGCAAGGATTGCAACAAAGTTTTTTTGTTCTTACCACCTTACATGATCAAAATCACTTAGATGCATGTTGTACACATTCATAACAAAGCTATAAACATAAAAAACCAGAGTACCACAACTATACAATTTTGTTTGCAAACAAAATGTCTACTTCCACTTGAATTTTTAGAGCTCCTACTTATCCCTCATTCGAAATAATGAATGGAAGTGGTTATAATTATGTTTAATATGCTTCATTCAGTCATTCTAATTGAATCTTGGCCCATTTTTTCATGTAACATATTTTTTCTTTTATTACAACATTATAAGACTCCACCTAGGCTAGAATCCTAAGACCTAAGAACTAGGTCACCGCCTTGATATCATTAGGATTTCTAGACCTCATTAAGGCTTCATACAACCTTATTACATGATATGATGCTCCAAGATTACATCTAAACACTGATTACAAACCAAAATTGCCTTCAATGATTCAAGTTTACATTTTGGAGGGAAATTATCAAATTCAAACTTATGAAGGTCTTGAACTAAACTAACACACTTAATACACCCTAGATGACCCCTAGAACACTCTTGAAAGCCAAAAATTATGATGTCATTCATATATACAAGCTAAGAGTTGATGCTCTGCATCACCTATCGACGCCGCATTCACCCCAAATGAGGGGGCCATATATTGGGTGAACAAATCACCCATATAGCAGCTCATAGCTACACCACAACACAATACAACACAGAAGTGACACAGGTTACAATTACAACACTTGCTCAGAATCAAACTTGGGTCAGAATCACTAATAAGACACCAACGCCCATACCCGGATGAGTGCACAGGCGGTGTGTTTTCTCTGGGTGTTAATTTCTTAGGGGTGAATACAATCGTTTCTCATATCAACATAGTTCACAAAAGTCTTCAGAGAAGTTTTTGGTTACGGGCACAATCCTCCAACAACATAATACAATTTTATCTCCTATATTTAGTTTAATTGGTACAGCTCGAACTTATACGAAATAATCAAGATAGTAGAAACAAAACATGGACACACCATCTGCAGTGGTGTTTATCAAGTAGAGTCATGGAAGGAGAGTAACACTAGACCTCTCTCCTCAACACTTTCTCTTGGCATGAGATCACCCTAAAATTCACTCTTCACAGAGCCTTCAGAAATTTTTCTATTCTTTTACACTCTTTTACATCATGTGCACACTTTCCTTTACACACTTTTACATACTTTTACATACTTATGCACACTTTTATCTAATTTATCATATACAAGACCTTGACTACATTCTTGATCTTTTTTTATAGGTCTGTCCTTACAAGAAGCAACAACAACAAGCCTCAACAATATCTACAACACAACATATGCTCTTCACCCCTAGGGTCACTTTCCTTTCCTAGTTTCCACGCTTCACTTTGCATCATTTTACGCTTCACTTGTCAACTCGGTCGCAATTCACCGCACACTCTACATGGTTATCAGGAACGCATCTCTTATCTACTTTATGTTATTGAGTATTCACTAAAAAAATAAAGTGGGGGAAAGTTTAGACACAAAATCATGCACTTGGGTACATTTCTAGGTCCTAAACACATACTAACATTCATATGATTCTTAATCGAGAAAACTAGTAATTGATGACTGCCTTTGGCCTCTTTTCTATGTTTTTGTTTTCTATTTGGTCTTACACACCCTACAACTCAATCAAAATTTTATTGATTTATCTTTTATGGCTTCAGACACTAGTGCCTAGCCAGACAGAGCACTCGTGCACCCCTATCCCCTCTAGGAGCCCCTGACCCTTTTTCATCTTATTCACTCCTTTTTGTCCTCTTTTATCTTTTGGGCATATTTTTCACTTATGGGTTGACCTTCCAGTTTTCAATTATGAAATTCAAACAAGGGAATCATATAAATACATAGTTATGTGTTCAAAATCAATGACCAAACACTAAGAATTACTATCATCACCTAAGCTTGCATCAAAATGCACCTAAAACACTCTAAAACATCCATCTAACATCAATTTAAGGGACATGGGCTGCAACAACTCTACATACACTTTGTATATCAAGGGGAAGTTCATTATTCCATCCACACAATCTACTAAATTGCTACATTTATCTATCACATGCTATCAAATGCAACTTACACAAGGGCATCCTAGGGCACGATTTCTACACACACTCACCAGAACTACATGGAGTCTTAGATGTAGTGCAACGCTCGGTTGTAAATTCACTCTTGAGGTGATCACCAAGGTCGATCGATTCCCCATATTCCATCTTTCTTTTTAGGTTTTATATGGATTGTGGGCTTATGCAAGTAAAATCTTCTTTTATAGGTTATAAGTACCCTCGCGAGCATTGTACAACTATCGGATGATCAACAGAAACAACATTAATGATCTTGTAACACTACATAAATCAGTTTTTGAGTATCTATGCGGTCACATGCGCCCATAAGAGTTTTTCGGTGCCTGTGCGCCCTGTCTGTCGTGGACACCCATGTCCGGCCTTATTCCCACATTCCAATTCTGACAGACAATATTTATGACACTCTACCCTATATGTTCATCACTTTTCCCTACCTAGATCACTTCCAAGTAGCGAGTAAATCAACTAAGTCCTCTCTTCTTATTCTTTTCTTATGGTTTCATATTCCAAATCTTAGTTTACATGTGTCATTTCTTTAGTTTTGTATTTTATCATTTGGTTCAAGATAGTGTCTTTGTAATATCTATAGATTTAATTAATTCAAATTAAGTTAAATCAGCTTCTTTCCACTTATCCCATAATAGGACAAGGTCATTGATATGGAAGTGTCTCTCTTGGGCCTTCTTAAAAACAACCTTTTAAATCTCACCTAATGTTTTGCAATCTTATCAATGACAAGACTCCTTTCTTCTTATATTTTTCTTAGGAAAATGATCCTCTTGTCAATCACAGAACTATAACTTTCATCTTCAATTACCCTTTCCGATTCTGAATGTTGGTAGTTCCAAAGATATGGAAATTTGAACATCTGCTCCATATAACAATTGAAATGGTGACATCCGAAGCCCTCTTTGGCATGATATGGTCATCCCACAACGCATCATAGAGCCTTTTTGCCAATTTCTCTTATTTTCATCCACCAACTTCCACACAATAGTGATGATGTTTTATGCACATTATTGATGATTTCTCTAGGATGACTGGTCATACTTTATTAAGAAAAAGTTTGATGTCTTGTCTAAATTTCAAGAGTTTAAAGCCTTAGTTGAAAATATTTCTAATATAAAAATAAAAAGAATTAGAACTGATAATGGAGGTGAGTAAGTAAGAAGTTTGATGATTTTTGTGTGTCATGCGAGATTCGGCGTGATTTGACAACTCCCTAATCCCCATAGTAAAATGACATCGCAGAAAGGAAAAATAGGAACATATTAGAGATGGCGAGGACTATGATTCATGTTTCGAATGTCCTAAGTTTATATGGGTAGAAGCGATGAATATTGCAGTCTATATCATAAACAAAGTTCTTACTTGAGATTTACATAAAACTACACTGCATGAAGTATGGACAAAACAAAAACCAGATATCTCACACTTAAGAATATTCGGTAGTCCTACTTCTCTCTTTATTCTAAAAGTTAAACAAAAGAAACTAGATCTGACCTCCCGGGTAAATGCACCAATGCTGGGGGGGCCAAAAGGGGGTCGTAAGTGGACGTTTTTTTTTTTTCGAAAAATAAAAATCTCCAACTTGTATGAGTTATTTGAAATAGTTAGACTCAAAATTGGAAGATGTTGTAAGAACATGAATTGTAGCATTTTGAGTCTAGCTTATAAGCTACTAAAATTTATTGAAAATGGGTAAGTTTAAGTCGGCCGGATAACTTAAATTCCAACAGTGCTCTTGTTTTTGTTAAAAAACATAGTAGAGTGTCTTTCATGCCCCCACCATTTTTTGAGCACTATTTAGTATTTTTGAAAACCCTTTAGTAGAAAGATAGCTAGGAGAATCTAGTTTGTGCTAGAATTTTTTTAGATTTTTAGCAAGTATTTTTTTAAATGATTTTTCTAGTACAAAAATTTTAAATTTTGAAAAATAACAGATCTCTAACCGTGCCCCTAACTACCTAAAAAAATATCGAAAATTAGTTTTTTTAATATGTATAGAATTAGTCCTAGTTTGTGCCTAATTTTTTTATTCAATTTCGATGAGTCGAAAAAAAGATACATGATGAAAGATAGATGTGTATAAACTCAAAAAAAAGCTACAAAAAGGCATAGTTAGAAAATAATTAATATGGAAACCTTATATTAGTCGAAAATTTGAAAATTTATATTTTTGGAAAGAAGAAAGTTTTCTCGACGTCGTAGGCATATTTTTATTAAATGTATTGATTGTTTTAGTGTGATTTATCATGGCAGAATAGCCATTTTACCAATTTTATGCAAAAACATGATGTTTGTTGTGTTTTTGTAGGTCCATGCCTTAGGCTTGGGGATCCAAGCCTAGAGGCATGCCTTGGAAATAGGGAAAAGGCATGACGCGTGCACGCGTTATGCATAGTATAAACATTATATGTTTTTTGGCATGCTTCTATTTACAAAAATAAAGGTATAAGTTTTTCATTTATTATTATTTTTATTTGATTATTTTTATTTATTTTTGTAAATATAAGAAATTAGGGTCACTCTGCACCTTATGGAACTAGTCTCACAGGTCCATGAGTCACGGTTTAGGAGATTAATTTTTATAATCTAATATGGTCAGTACATAGGTAATTTTTAGGATTTCAACATTCAACCTAAATCTTTTAGCGTTTAAATTCTACAATCAATGTCTATTTTGGAAATGAATATAGTCATTGTTTAGGTTTTGGGGCCTTTTGGATTGTTTACTGACATTTGTAGGAGTGTTAGATGTGTCAAAATTAGATTTTACAAACCTCACAACTCTTAAAGGAAACAACAATTGCTCAAATATATGCACTCATGAAATTCCAAGTTATAATACATAACAAATAAAAATGCATGTGTCATATATAATGTCATCAGTGTTGTCATTGATGTCAAGTTTAATTGATGAAAAAGGGTGTTTAGGTGTCATAGAGTCGAATGAGGTGTCATTCATCAAGAAACATGAAGGTTGATTAGTAGTACCTGCTTTTGGTTTCACGAAGTGTTGCGTCAAGGTGAAGTGTTGGTTTGGAAATAAAATGGGCAACTTCACTGTTTTAAAATTCTTCATGACTCCTTCGAGCCTTAGATAAAAATGGACGTCTCCATCATGTAGACAATTTACTTAGTTTTCCAAATCATTTTTTTCCCTTCTAACTCCTTACAGAGCTCCTGGAATCTTCTAGAGAAGTTATGTTTCACCATTAGAGTGTTTGTTCCCTACACCTAGAAAACCCGATGTTGAGCAGATAGTCCTTGAATGATCAAACCTTTCCTAAATCTTCCTAAATTACCTTCAACACTTCCAAGATTCCCGACATCACCTATGGATGCTTAAGATCTTTCCTAAACTCTCCTGAGGGTGTTTTAATAGCTCTAGAATGGCCAAAATAACTAGCATGGAAATTGAAAATTTTGAAGCATGACAACTAAGCCCTTAATTGAAAATAAGGCTTCTAAGTCATTGTGCATCCTTCCTCTGGTGATGCAGGAACATCTTGTTAATAATCAAATTTGGCTTTCTTAGGTGACTAGGGGTATCTTGGGTCCACTTGAGATGGTCATAGCTTGTACTAGTCCATTTGGACTCCACAAGAAAAAAATAGGGAATTTCCTCCAAACTAGGCATGTTATAGGCTTAGGTGTTAAGTGACACAATCCTCTCAGACCAAGATATCAGATTTGGAGGTTAGAGACTATTTTGCAAACCATTTTCACATGTAAATATCTTGTTTTGGATTGTCTTCTTATCTATAATGGTGTTCAAGGCTTCATGGAACCCTCACAGTGTCCAGGGAATGGAAAATAGATATAAAGACTTACTCACACCATACTATACCCTGTTTTAGAAGTTTAGTAGTATGTAACATGAACATAATGATTCAATAGAACCCCAAGCCTTAAGCCCTAAACCTTGAGCCCTAATCCCTAATCCATAAACCCTAAACCATGAATCATGAGCCTTAAATACTAAACCCTAAACCCTAAAACCTAAACACCAAATCCTAAACCCTAAACCCTGAGCCCTAAACCCTAAACCCTAAACCCTGAACTCTATGACCTAAACCTTAAACCCTCAACCCTTACCCTGATCCCTAAACCCTAAAATATAAACCCTAAACCCTAAAACCAAAATAATAAACCCTAAACCCTGAACACTAAATCCTAAACCCTAAACCATAAACCCTAAATCCAGAACCCTGAGCTCTAAACCCTAAACCTTAAACTCGTAACTCAACCCCAAAACCTAAGTTATGAACCTTGAACCATGAACCCTAAACCCTTAAGCCCTAAGCCCTAAAACATAAACCCTAAGCCTTAAAACCTAAACCCTAAACCATGAGCTCTAAACCCTAAACCCCAAACCATGTACCCTAAGCCCTAAGCCCTAAACTTTGATCCCTAAACCATAAACCCTAAACCTTAAGCCCTAAACGATAAATCCTAAAACCTAAAACCTGAACACTAAACCCTAAACCCTAAATCCTCAACCCTAAAACCTAAACCCTAAACCCTAAACCTAGACCCTAAACTCTAAACGATTAACCACTGAACCTTGAACCTAAACCCTAAACCTTAAACCATGAATCATGATCCCTAAAGCCCAAACCCTAAACCCTAAACCCTTAACCCTGAGCCCTAAACCATAAACCCTAAACCTTGAGCCCTTAACCATAAACCCTAAAACCAAAACCCTAAATACTAAGCCCTAAAACCTAAACCATAAACCCTAAACACTGAATCCCTAAACCGTAAATCGTAAAACTTAAAGCCTAAACCCTAAATCATAAATCTTAAACACTAAACCCTAAACCCTAAACTCTAAACTATGAAACATAAACCTTGAACCACGAGCCCTAAACCCTAAATCCTAAACCCTCAACCCTTAACCTTGAGCCATAAAACCTAAAATCTAAACCCTAAACCGTGAACCCTAAACCATGAGCCCTAAACCCTAAACCCTAAAACTGAACCATGAGCCCTAAACACTAAACCCTAAACCATGAGTCCTAAACCTTTAACCCTAAGCCCTAAGCCCTAAACCATAAATCATAAACCCTGACCCAAAGGAAAGTCATAATAAGATCATTCAGTGTGTTTCAGTGTGTAGGGAATAATGTCTAAGGTGATTGATCAACTCATTTAGTTTTGATGAGAGACTACTTCCTCGAAGGCCTAAAAAGGCCATTTTTGGCCATTCTATAGCTAATTGAACACCCTTAGGAATTTTTTAGAGAAAATATAAAGAATTTGAGGGTGATTTCAGAGAGAATTGAAGATGTCTTAGTAAATTTAGGAAAGTTTAGGAAATAAAATCTCATTCAGAGCAATCTATTTAAGACCAAATTTTCAGGTGCAGGGAATGAAAGCTAGAAACGATGAAAGATGACTTCTTTGGATGATTCCACTAGTTTTGGAAAGTGTTATTATGAAACAAAATAGTCATTAGAAGGATACTATAATACTCTACAAGGTGGGATAATCAACAAGGATTCAAGGCTTGAATGTTTCTTTCGTCTTTAAAACTCTGCTGTGCCCGTCCTATTTCAAAATGAAATAAGACCTAAATTTTGAGCTACAGATGTAATTAGATTTTTAGAATAGTTTCATTGATCATAAAATATTATTTGTTGTGTTTTAGTGAAGTATGGAGGTTAAGAACATGTAACTCATCCTAAAATTTCATTCAAGTATTCATCCCCTATCTGGAGGAGGAAACTCATTTATGTGAGGATCAACTTGAGAAAAAAGGTGTCCAAGTACTATAAGCATGCTTACACCTGGTGTCATCTTGGTCAATAAATTTAATTGTGAAGGGGTCATCATGTTCAAAGGTGAAATTTGCATCTCAAGGAGTGTCTTAATGATCATCATATCCTGACTCTAGCATTATACCCGAATCACTCTAAAGAACAAGCTAAAATGAGCTAGTCATGCCATTGAGGTATCAAGGAAGATCATGTGTGAAGTATTAAGGCATCGTCTGTCTCCATAAGAAATATATGAGAAAAAACATATACGAGAATCGTGAATTTGATTCCATGAAAGGATGGTTTTAGAGCTAGGAAAGGTGAGGGGATGGTCTTTATATGGAGCACCCTGTTTCTAAGAATGAACAATCATTTGAGTTCACTTGATGCAATTCGCATGGTACTACTCATAAAAATCATTCAACACCTAGTAGTGTGATCAAACCTTAAGGAGGAGGCACATTACAATCACCTCATTTTGGCCATAAGACAAGAATCCCATTCAGGGAGCAATCCTCTATCTACAAAGTGAGGATCTCATTTTAGTAAGAAGTAGACAAGAATCATAGAGTTGATTCGTGATCACTAAAGTGAATTAAGGACCACATTTAAAAATTGGTACCAATTCAAGTAGTGGTAGGGCCAAAATCCAATCCAGAAAGTTCAAAAACCTACAAAATGACTATATGCTTTCCCAAAACAAAGACCGACTACAATATATATGCCCTAAAAGTTTTAGGTCCTTTACTAAAATCCTGAAAATGAGTAAGTATTGACTAGATTAGATTTTGAAAAACTATCTTCTAGATTATAACTATCAGAGGTACGAGACCACTTCCATCAGGTGTAGAGTGACCCTAACTTTTTTATATTTACTAAAATAAATTTAAAGTATAAGAAATAATTTATTATTTCTTGTACTTAAACATTTATTTTTGTAACTATAAGCCCCCCACAAACACATATATAGTCCATACCAAGCAAAATATGTATGCATTTTGGTTATTTTCAGATTTTTGTCCATTTTTTGGCCCCCCAAATTGGTGCACTTACCCTCCTACTCATGTATCTTTGTTGGCTATGGTTGTTGCATAAAAATATTGAGAGTCTACAATCGTTTCAAACATGACATAGTAGAAAATAAGAATGTTCATGTCTTAGAGAAAACATTCTGTGACACTTCTTGTGGAACCTCCTCTATTTATCTTGAAATAAATCTTGATAATCCTTCTCCTATTGAATCTTTTAAAGCATATATATTTTTATCCAATTAATTATTCTTTTGTTCATTTCGGACCAAATTTCTCTGTAAAAACTAAACCAAAAAATAGAACCTCCGTCTGTGCTTTGTTCTCAAAGACATCTCTAAAAAATATTTGACTTAGGACACCTGATAAGAACTGGAAAGGTCATAGGCATGTTTATTTCCTCTCAATACATCTCTCGTACTTGTTGATGAAGAGTTGTTATAATTTCAGCATGGTTGATCCAAATAGATGCAAAGTTGACTCATGGCGCATCTTAACTTTATTTCATTTCATGAAAAGTCCTATATGTCTACGAAGTAGTGAAACAATCAAAAGTAAAAATATTCAACCCAACAAACCAAATTTAGAAGCATTACACAGTCAATAATAACACACTTTTGAAATGTGAAGTTATACTTTAAGAACAAAGACTTCTCTTTGAAAATTAGAGTAGAAATGATGATAACATTGTAGCCTACAAAACCGAGTTTCTCCTTTTTTCCACAAACCCGCAATTAGATTTTATTTCCCTAGGATAAAAATGTTTTACAACTTAGATATTTTCTTTATTCTAGAAAAGCTAAACACGGGACAACATATTTGTCCTTAAAACTACATCAGCAGAACCTGTGTAGGGCTTGTGTTTTTCTTCTTTTCAACATAAAATACAGTTTCAGACCACAAAACAATCTCAGTTACGGCCTTCTGGATTGCCCTAAAATCCAACAATGTGTTATAACTTATGATCCAAAATTCAATAATACAATTTTCATGTTTCTGTAAACCTTGTTGTTATATCTGTAACATTTCTACACCTAAAGTTCGACATTGTGAAATTCTCATTTGAAAAATTAGGTTTTGAAAGTGAAAGCTTCTACTAACAGAGAATCTTCCTCTGCAAAACACATAATTTTTAAGATATATGATATGATGTGCTTGGTAAGTAAGGCATCCGAGGATAGGTTCAATTTATGGTTTAAAGTGCTTCATCATCACGGAAATGAGAATGTGTAGAATTTATAATTTGAAGAGTTTAATAATTTGGGCCTTTGATAATTTGTCAACTTTATGAAACTACCACATGCTTGGAGATTTGGACCTCGATAATTTTTCAAATTTTTAATATGGGAATGTGTCATGTTGGGTTTAGAACATTGGTTGTACAAATATATTAATCGAGATCTAAGCATAAAAGTAATCAATACGGAAATAAACAATACACAAGATTTAACATAGTTCACCCAAAGGTGTGGAATTACCACCAAGAAACAACCAATTTATTATCACAGAGGAAATACAATGAAGATTTTCAATCTTCCACACCTTCTTGGATGTCTTGTACTTTCTTCTCTATAAATTTCTCTTTTTCTCTCTAAAGGAAAACTCTCTTAATTCTCAATTAATTCACACTTCTAAACCCTAGCTTTATGCTTATATATGCATATACAATCTTAGGGCACTTTAGCTATGCAATTACTGAACCATTAAATTCACTTTATATAATCAAAGATAGACCTAATTCCCAAAAAATAATTATAGTAGTCACGCACAGGTAACCGATTCCGGTTAGCCTTAACCGATGCGGGTTATCCCTAACCGATGTCAGTTCCTCCTTGCCCGATCGATACCGTTCATGGGTGACCAACGCCAATGATTGGTCAACTGACGTCAGTTATTGTGTATCCCAATAAGTCCGTAAAATCATTCTAGTGAAGCAATTAAGCTCCACAACTCAACAATCTCCCACTTGGAGATAAATTGTTGCACTATACCGTACAAATCCTTCCTCTGATCCTTTCCTTGGCTTGTTTCTCCCTCTTCAAGTCTCAAACTCGAAGACCAACATAAGTGGAGTGTAGCTCCAATTTCTCCTTTGCCAATGGATTCATTAGCATATCCACAAGATTTTCCTTTGTAATTTTGTATGAATTTTCTCCAACTTCATGCCCATCCTCCAATACTTGTCGTATGAAGTGATATCTCAATTGAATGTGTTTCGTTCTAGAATGAAACGTTGAGTTATTTTCCAGATGAATCACACTTTAACTATCAACGTAATATACAATACTCTTGCTCCTTTCCCAAATCTCCCATGAACCAGTTCATCCATACCATCTACTTGCTAGCTTTTGTAGGCTGCAACATACTCAATCGGCCTCTATAGTAGACGGGGCCATAACCTTCCTGCGAATCTAGAAATCTAACTAACTGTCATGCCACCTATTGTGAAAACATATCTAGTGGTGCTCCTTCTACCATCCAAATCACCAGTCATGCTTGAATCCACATAGCCATGTAAAGAAGTATCGACCCTCCATGCAGAGAACCACATACCGGATGTCCCTCTCAAATACTTGAGAATCCATTGGATTGCTTTCCATACTCTTTACCCGGATTAGCCATAAATATGCTCACAACTCCCATTGCACGTACGATGTATGTAGTGCAGTACAAACCATAGCATACATAAACTCCCAACTACTGAAGCATACGAAACTCATGCCATGTACTCAACCTCCTCGTGTGATGTAGGACAACGATCTTTGCTTAATTTGAAGTGTCCACCCATAGGTGTACTTGTTATCCCAATTTTGCCCCCCGACAAAATTGATCAAACATGACTTTGCACAAGAAAATTGGAAGGCCCGACTCTGTCTTGCAAGCTCACATTCAAATCCAACAATCAAGGGGTAGATGAACTCGAAAATGGAGGAGCAAGGGTCGGCAAAGGAGGCCAATGACATTAAAAGAGGCCAGAGGATCATAGGAGAAAATCGGAGAAGAAGCTCGAAGTTTTCAGACTTTGCCACATACAAGTTGACTCACAACTAAGCAACAGGGTCAACGGAATCCTCCACGTAGTCAGAACCCAACGAGGCAGTGTTCACTCGAGGCCCTGAATCAGCTAAGTATAAGAGAGTCAGCGCAAAGCCCCCACATGTCAACTCAAAGCACAGGCTGTTCGATGGAAAAGTGACAAGCGAGCATGGGAATCTACAAGTAACTCTTCCTCGCACCCGACCTCCCAAGGTCGTGCAGAGAGACAATGGTGGGGATGGAATATGTATGGGATGCGAGACGAACTAGTTAGGCAATCTAATGTCTTGATACACACTAGTGGAACTTGCGAATCTAAGACAAAGAAGGCCCTCCTAATCAATCGGTGTGATAGATCGATCGCGAGGATGACTGCTCAAGGCTCCAATCAATATCGAGCTCGGCGTGATTCGATCTATGGGTTGTGGAATACGTGGAAAATGACTGGGATAGTTTCGTGTATGTCTCTAGAAAGGGTCATAGAGTGGATGATGGATGTAGTTGACTCATGGGCGATTCTGTCCTAGTCCGAACTCCTTAGCTTTGTTAGGCTGTTTGTGTTTAGCAAGGATAAGCTGTTTGATGATGATAGGTGGAAGTGGGGTAGATCGAATACTAGTGTGCGTAGACCGGTGTCATGTCGATGTACTTACTACGGATTCGTTGGGTTGCGGGATTTGTGGATAGCAACCGTAAACTCTTGGTTGTTGCGGTCTGCTTATGGTTATGTATGGAATCGAGTCCTAATCCCTAGCATCCAATAATCATATGCTTTCTCAACCTCTATATTCAAAATTAATATCTCATGCGATCTTCTCGAGTACCTCATAGGTGTTCTTACTGACCTGAATTCTTAGGCTAATATCTATGTCCTGTGAGAATGTATCCTGCATCTGGTTGTGGGACCAAAGAATTACAACCGAACGTTTGCTCTCTTTCAAACCCCTCCACAGTCATGCGGGCATGTATCATGGAAATCTGTAGTTTGGTTGATTTGACCAAAATATGTGTGCTTGGTTGTCTTCTATGTTTAACCCGCTCAACCGCGAATTGATTTGTTGCAAGCTTACCGTTGTTCGGAAGACTTGGATCCTAAGATTTTGATCTATATCAATTATTGCTGTGATGAGATTGGGCTGGGGCACGATTTGCTCGAATACATATTCCCTGGGCTCCCTAGGTCCCATGATTGTCATACAAAAGTAACAATGTAAAAATAAACTACAGCAAAATGAAATTTAACTACGTGAAGTATATCTATAGCATATATGATTTCTCTCTCCCTTTTTGTATTTTCTGATGAACTTTTATGAAGGAATTTTTAAAAGAGCAACTACTTTATCATACCTAGAATTTGACAATTAATCTAATGACGAAATTAAAACAAACAAGATAACCGAGTGTAGCTATTTGTCTGTGCAATTGTGAATCTATTCTAAACAATGAAATAATTGACTTAATCTATTTGCAAGGCTCTCGATCCTACCTCAGAAGTGAGGAGTGAATCATAGTTTCTCAGAAACTATCAATCCCCATAGCTTCCCTGGCAATATCGAGAGTAGAATTGACTGAAATAAAGTGATTGGCTACTTTATTTGATATGTTTCTAACTTTGAAAGCTAGAACCTGGATTCTGCAGAACAGTGGCGAATCCAATGGTGTGTGTGATCTTGTCCCCTTAGTGTGATCTCCTCGTTCCTTCGTGTTCACGTGGATCCAAGCGTGTAATGCTAGCATCAACAGAAGTAGATATTGGGACAAAGGCAGCTCAAGATACAGACTGAATACAATGCGAGTAGGAGAGGGATAACGCAAGAGTATAGAGCTTGGCTTATGCAATTCCTAGCGGGATTTATTGCGAGTCATGCAACATGAAACGTCCAGAACCTGAAACTATCCTATTTGAAGAACAAAACCTGTAACTTTAATGGCTTCCTATTGAAAACAAACTATTCTACTCCAATGGATTGGATAAAATGATAACAACACTTGCACAAGATGGATATGTGGCTTCCTAACAACAAAACAACACTAACTAGGCATGCAATGAAAGAAACTAAGAACTCTAAGCAAAATGAAAACTAAATCTATTGCAAAGAGAAATTCAGAGGCAAATTTGAGGGGCCATTTGCTTGAGCACAAGCCAACTATTTATAGCATTTGCATTTACCCAAGGTAAAAACCAAATAGAACTCTTAAACTATAAACAATGGCAAAACACTATTCTAGGGAACCAGAATCATAAATGCAAGCTTATGGCGGTGAAAGAAAGCTGGTAAAATGTTGAAATTACGTGAGTTGTGTTAAAAGAGATTTCTGGAAAACGCGTAAAGGACCGCCGCCCTGAGCAGGGCGGCGGTTACAGAACCGCCCCCTGTTCAGGGCGGCGGTCACGAGACCACCGCCCAGGCAGGGCGGCGGTTTCATCACTGAAGAGAAAAAGGCCAAGAAAAGAGGGGAAAAGGGAAAAACAAAGCACGCGGGGGCTAAGCGGGGCATGCGGGATGTTAACGCACACTTGGAGATCTTTTCCGGATCCCGAACACCTTGCGAGGAGACTTGTATCATCATTGGGGCACCTGTTACGTTGTTTCGGTAGTACAGTGCCTTCTGATTTTGGGTACGTGCGGGGTCAACGGAAGCCTCCACGTGGTCGAACCCAATGAGATAGTGTTCACTCGAGGCCCTGAATCGGCTAAGTATAAGAGAGTCGGTCTGAAAGCCCCACATGTCAACTCAGCGCAACTTCAAAAGTAAAATTCAAAGTGGGTTCCCAAATGAGCGCGGGCTTGCCACGTGTTCGAGTCCAAATGGGGGTAGAGAAATCCGTTGAATCGGTTAAGTACGAGTAAAGTCGCGAAAGGATCCACATACCTCAACGACGCCCAACTCTAAAGGTCAAGCCCAAAAGGTGGTCTCCAAATGTGCGCCAGCCCTCCACGTGTCCAAGGTCCAAAAAGGGACAGAACCGACCGCTTAATCGATTAAGTATAGAAGAGACAACGAGGCCTCCACATGTTTCATCGGTGCATCTTCAAGGGTTAGACCTAAAGGCTAGTCCCAAACAAGTGCAGGCCCTCCATGTGTCTAGATCCTGAAAAAAAAGAATTGGCCGTTGAAAAGTATAAATAGAGGCAGAGCCATGGAAGGAGCCATGTGTTAGCATGACACAACATCAAAATTAAAATTTAGAGGGAGGCCCCAAATGTGTGCTTTGAGCCTCCACGTGTCTAGGGTCAGACATATGGCCCCGCCAAACAAAAGGGACTTAGCCAAAACATAAAATAACAGGGTAGGCCACGGAAGGAGCCACATGTCTCTTCGGCGCTCTTTTAGGGGGCGAATCCAAAAGCATGTCCCAAACATGCGTCAGCTTTACACGTGGCCATGTTTCAGGTCAAAGTGGAAAGGCGGGCCTTGGAAGAATTTTTTTGTCAAAGCGGACCGACGGGCCCGGGGATGACAAATGGAAAATGAGAAGGTTGCGGGCTTGTGGGGGCTTTTGGGAAAAAGTGAATTTCAGGCCTACTGAGTCATTTGAAGGTTTTACAAATTTTGTGTTTTTTCACAAAAGGCGCAAAGTGAATTTCGGGCCCATGGATCTGTTTTACAAAACTTGTTTTTTCCGCCATTTTTGTACGAATTCGATTCAAATATTCAAATGGGCATAACTTTCGATCCAGTGCTCGGAATTCAACAAATTTGGTACCATTGGAAAGGTCTCAACCTCCTCTACGCCATGGAAGCCGAAAATTTAATTTTGACAAGGTTAGGTGGGTGAAAAATAGGAAAATGTCTTTCATGCCATTAATGTATGATCTGATTGCTTCAACAACCAGATCAAATTTGATTTGATCCGCCATTCTTCCTTCTTCAACATGCCAAATAGACATGGAGAGGCAGACTTGACAGATTATAGGTGGATTTACGAGGGGCATTGATGGCTGGTAGCTGAGCTTCCAAATCAGATTTCCGCCTCCTTTTCTTCTCCTCTCTTCGCTTCATCTATAAAGGTAAGAGCTTGGCTCATTGTAAAGGGTTGGACATTTTGGTTTTGCACCCTCCCTTCTTCTCTGGTCTAGCAAACGAATTCATGGAGTTCGAACCTTCTATTAAGACTGTAATGCAAGTTTTTACCTCTTGGCCATTGTAATGTTCTGTATCAATTTGTGAAGCAATAATACATGTTTGTGGATGATTTCAACCCTCTCTTGTGTTCATTGCCTTTATCTAATCTTTCATTGCAATATTGGTTATCTGTGCATGGTGGTTGTATTACATTTTAATGGTTTGTGTTTGATAGAAAATCCAGTGTTCAACATTCCTTTGGTGCATCACCTCTGTTAGTTTAGGTTTAATTTCTTGCATCTTCTTAACCTGTCTCCTTGGAAAGTTAGAATAGATTTTAAAATAGATCCTCTGCAAATTTTATGTGTGCACTGAACAGAGAGGAATATGAATCGGCCTTCATCCAGAGAGCTCTCTCAATTTCAAAGTCCCACACTTTGAGAGATGCTCCATGTTATGTAATCACACTAAGATTCTCAACCCATCGAGTTGCAAACATTTAGGGGTGTTGTGATTTTGCACTAACAGTACTTACGGGTTTTGAATTTTACAAATTAATCATTTTCAACACCTTATTGATATAATGCTCCTGAGACAAATAAAACTTCATATTCTTCTTGTCTTTGTGAATTTGCATGCCAAGGATTCTCTTTGCAGATCCTAAATCCTTCATTGCAAATGTGTGAGCTAACTTTTATTTAAGCTCACCAATGTCTTGCATATTAGATCTTGCAATAAGCATATCATCCACATACAATAACAAAATAATATAGCTCCCATTTCCAAGCATTTTGAAATAAACACAATGGTTAGATTCACATCTCAAATAACCATGCTCATGCATGAAACTATCAAACCTCATATACCATTTCCTTGGAGCTTTCTTGAGCCCATATAGGCTCTTTTTCAATCTGCACACAAGTTTCTCCTTACCCTTGACTTCATACCCAAGCAAGCTGATTCATATAAATCTCTTCCTCTAAATCACCATGAAGAAATTTTGTCTTGACATCAAGTTTCTCTAAATGAAAATCCTCTACTGCAACTAAACTCAATACAGTACAAATAGAATTCATCTTAACAACAAGAGAAAATATTTCACCAAAGTCAATACCTGCTTTTTGTGTAAATCCCTTTACTACAAGCCTTGCCTTGTATCTCTTCTGTCCACCCTCTTCTTCCTTGATCTTATAAACCCACTTGTTCTGCAATGCTCTTTTACTTGCTGAAACTTAACCAAATTCCATGTCTAGTTCTACTCTAAGGAGTCCATCTCCTCATTCATGTCATACTCCCACTGCTTGTGGGATTTATCTTACATTACTTCTTCAAATCTTTTTAGTTCACCACTATCAGTCAATAATAAATAAGACAAGGAAGGTGAAAATATTTCTGAGGTCTACTTACCCTTTATGACCTTCTCACTAAGATTTGGGGTGTCGAGGCTCAATCTTCTCATCATGTAGATTTGTATCTACTTCGATAGTGATGACGCCGGTCACCTTCTACCGATGTTGGTTCAATAACCGTGTCGGTCTGTCTCTTTTCAGAATCGACACCGCTATAAAGGACCGATACGTCGAGGGTAAACCTATCGATGTTAGTATCTTGTGTAAACTGTAGGTGTTAATTTTAAATCCGAGAGTTCATTTTCATCCACAAACTTCTCCATCGGTTCACCTTTGGGTACCAAAACTTGATCCTGGACATTCTCTTTTCATTCCAATCAATGTCACGACTCCTAATTATCTTAGAACCTTCTAAATCCCAAAAACTAGAATCTGAAATCACTAGAGCCATAACCAATGAAAGTACATCTTTTGGATTTAGCATCCAATTTCTTTCTATTTTCCTTATCAATATGCATAAAATATTCTGAGCCAAATACTCTAAGAAAAGAAATATCTACCTCTTTTCTGTCCAAGCTTCTTCTAGTATTCCACCATTCAGTGCACTTGAAGGTCCATGATTAATTAAATAAATTGTCATGTCTACTGCTTCCCCCAAAACTATAAGGGAAATCCAACATGTATCCTCATGCTTCTAGCACATTCCATGATTTTCATGTTCATTCTCTTTACAACACCATTCTCTTGTGGTGTTCTAGGAACCATCCTTTCTCTGTGTATTCCATTTACTAAACAATAATCATTGAAAGCCTTGCTGCAATACTCACCACCATTGTTAGATCTAAGGCACTTTAACTTTGAATTTGATTCATTTTCAACAAGGGCTTTCCATCTTTTAAAAGTTTCAAAAACATCGATTTACATTAATACAATAAACCCATACCTTTCTTGTGGCATCATCATGAAAATAACATAATATTGGGATCCTCCATGAGAAGTTATTTGGGATGGTCCCCACACATCCGAGTGTACAAAATTCAATTTATGCTTTTTTTGTTTCCTCAACTTTGAGAAATCTCATTCTCTTTTGCTTTCCAAAAATACAATGCTCACGAGAATCAAGATCTACACATTTCAAATATAATAACTTACCATTTTCCTTTAAGATCTCGCATTCCTTTTTCACTCATATGGCCTAGCTAATTGTGTCACATGCTTGTATCTCGAATTTGAAGTAGATAGAATAGAAAAGGAATCAATAATATAGATAGAAAAATACAATGATCCTACCTTCTTGCCTCTTTTTACAATACAAAATATCCCTTGGTAACTTTCTAAGATTCGATTATGCATGCAACCATGCAACTAGTTTCACACAATTATCATGCGAAATTAGATTTCTTTTAAGCCTTGGAATGTTGGGGTTAGCACACCGGTTGTATGCAAAATATATCGATCTAAGCATACATGCAAATAAAAGTGGATATTCTACCGGAAGAATTATACAAAACAAGAGACATAAATCAACACCAGATTTAACGTGGTTCACCCAGTGTGGGCTACGTCCACCAAGAAACAAGCCAATCTATTATCCAAAGCTTTGACAAGATATACAATGAAGATTTACAATCTTCTACACTTCTCAGATGTTCAATACTTTCTTCCTTCAAGCTTTTTATGATTCTTCACCAAGAATTCTCTCTCACATAATTATCTTGTAATTATGATACATCCATTACTTCTAAACCCTAGCTTTTATGCTTATATAGTCGTTTATAAACTTAGGGCACTTAGCCATGCAATTACATCCAATAAATCTACTTTTAATGCTAAAAATAGATTTAATTCCCGAGAGTTAATTAAAACTTCATCGCACACGTAACCGACACCGCTAACCCTTGACCGACGCCGCTATGCCTTGCCACACGGGTTACTTTTCCGACCTAGACCTCGACCGATGCCGGTTAGTCTCGACCGATGCCCCATTATTCCTAACCGACGCCGCTTGTTATTGTATTTTCCAACAAGTTCCAATTACATGCTAAAATGAAGTAATTAAGCTTCACAACTCAACAATCTCCCACTTGGAGTTTAATTACTACACCATACATGTACAACATCATTCTTGGATCCTTCCTTGGCTTTGTTTCTTCCTCTTCAAGTTTCAAACTCAAAGACCAACAGAAGTGGAGTGTAGCTCCAACTTCTCCTTTGCTAATGGCTTCGTTAGCATATCCACAGGGTTCTTGCTCGTATGAATCTTTTCCAGATTCAACTGTCCATCCTCCAATACCGCCGTATGAAGTGATATCTCAATTGAATGTGTTTCGTTCTCAAATGAAATGCTGAGTTCTTTTCCAAATGAATTACACTCTGACTATCACTGAACAATTTACAATTACTTTGCTCCTTTCCCAACTCTTCCATGAACCTACTCATCCATATCATCTCCTTGCTAGCCTCTGTAGCTGCAACATACTCTACCTCTATAGTAGACAAAGCCACAACCTTTTATAATCTCAAAATCTAGCTAATTGCCATTCCACCTACTGTGAAAATATATCCAGTAGTGCTCCTCCTACCATCCAGATCTCCAGCCATATCCGAATCAACATAGCCACGTAATGAAATATCTCAAACCTCCATAGCATAACTACATGCTAGATGTCCCTTTCAAATACCTGAGTATCCATTGACTACTTTCCAATGCTCTTTACCTGGATTAGCCATATATCTACTCACAACTCCCACTTCCTGTGCAATGTCTGGTCTTGTACAAACCATAACATACATGAGACTTCCAACTACTAAAGCATATGGCACTCATGTCATGTATTTGACCTCCTCTGTGATGAAGGACACTAATCTTTACTCAATTTGAAGTGTCCAACCATAGGTGTGCTAATAGGTTTTGCATTCTGCATGTTGAACCTTTCTAACACCTTGTAGATATAATCCTCCTGAGACAAATACAATTTCTTTTTTTTCCTGTCTCTATGTATTTGCATGCCAAGAATTCTTTTTGTAGCTCCCAAATCCTTCATTGCAAATGTGTGAGCTAGCTTTCTCTTAAGCTCACCAATGTCCTGCATACTAGATCCTGCAATAAGCATATCATCCACATACAATAACAAAATAATATAGCTCCCATTTTCAAGCTTCTTGAAATAAACACAATGGTCAAATTCACATCTCAAGTAACCATGCTCATGCATAAAACTATCAAACCTCATGTACCATTGCCTTGAGCTTACTTGAGCCCATATAGGCTCTTTTTCAACTCTGCACACTAATTTCTCCTTACCCTTGACTTCATACCCAAGCGGTTACTACATATAAATCTCTTCATCCAAATCACCATGAAGGAAAGTTGTCTTCACATCTAGTTGCTCTAAATGCAAATCTTCTACTGCAACTAAACTCAATACAGTATGAATAAAAGTCATCTTAACAACAAGAGAAAATATTTCACCAAAGTCAATACCTACCTTTGTGCAAATCCCTTTACTACAAGCCTTGCCTTGTACCTTTTCTATCCACCCTCTTCTTCCTTAATTCTGTAAACCCACTTGTTCTGCAATGTTCTCTTTCTTACTGGCAATTTAACCAAATCCCAAGTCTTGGTTCTATTCCAAAGAGTTCATCTCCTCATCCATGCCATGCTCCCACTGAACGTGAGTTTTATCCTGCATTGCTTCTTCAAAGCTTTCTGGTTCACCACTATCAGTCAATAATAGATAAAATAGAGAAGGTGAAAATCTTTCTGGAAGTTTACTTACCCTTTGTGACCTTCTCACAGGAGTTTGGGGTACCGAGGCTCAATCTGGACCTCCTGACATTAGTATCAACTTCTAATAGTGACCGATGCCGGTCACCTCTAACCGACGTCGGTTCGGCTAACCGACGCCGGTTCTGATCCTCTGTAACCATCGGGTTCATCTGACCGATGCTGGTCAGGGCCTAACCGACCACGGTTACTGTGTATTTCTAAGGTGTTTCTTTAAAACCCAAGAGTTCATTTTCATCAATAAAATTCTCAATTTTCTCATCCTTGGGTACCAAAATTTGATCCTTGTACATTCTCTTTTCATTCCATTCAACATCACGACTCCTAACAATTTTAGAATTCTCTAAATCCCAAAAATGAAAACCGAAATCACCAGATCCATAACCAATGAAAGTGCACCTCTTGGATTTTGCATCCAACTTTTTTCTATTTTCTCTATCAACATGCACAAAAGCTTCTGAACCAAAAAATTTAAGAAAAGAAAGATCTACCTCTTTTCCGGTCCATGCTTCCTCTGGTATTCCTCCATCTAGTGAACTTGAAGGGCCACGGTTAATCAAATAAACCGCTGTATCAATTGCTTCTACCCAAAATTGCAAGGGCAATCCAGAATGTATCCTCATACTTCTAGCACGTTCCATGATTGTCTTGTTCATTCTCTCTATGCAACACCATTCTCCTGTGGTGTTCTTGGAACCGTTCTTTCTCTACGTATCCCATTCACTGAACAATAATCATTAAAAGCCTTGCTACAGTATTCACCACCATTGTCAAATCTAAGGCACTTTAACTTAGAATTTGATTCATTCTCAACAAGGGCTTTCCATCTTTTAAAAGTTTCAAAAACATCAGATTTACATTTAATACAATAAACCCATACCTTTCTTGTAGCATCATCAATGAAAGTAACATAATACTGGGATCCACCATGAGAAGCTACCTGAGCTGGTCCCCACACATCTGAGTGTACAAGCTCCAATTTCTGCTCCTTCTTAGTTGCCCCAACTTTGAGAAATCTCACTCTCTTTTGCTTTCCAAAGATACAATGCTCACAAAAATCAAGATCTAAATCTTTCAAATCTGATAACTTACCCTTAGCCTTTAAGATCTACATTCCTTTTTGACTCATATGACCCAACCGATTATGCCACATGCATGCATCTGAATCTGAAGTAGATAATGCAGAAAAAGAATCAGTAATACAGTAGATAAATATAACGTTCCTACCTTCTTACCTCTTGCCACAACAAAAGCACCCTTGGTGACTTTCCAAGAGTCTCCTGTAAAAGTAACCATGCAACCAGATTCACCTAGTTGCCCTGCAGAAATAAGATTCCTCCTGAGGCTTGGCACATGCCTCACATCTTTCAATACCCATGTATTTCCATTCTACAATTTTAGATGAACTTCCCCTTTACCAATAATACTGCAAGGTTCATCATCACCCAAATAGACATGCCCAAAATTGCCCTGGACATAATTTCTAAAATAACCCTTATTAGGGGTTAGCATGGAAAGAAGCTCCTAATCTAAAACCCATGATTCAATTCTACTATCTAAAGAAAGAATAAGAGCATCTTGCATTACCTCCGATGCAACAAGATTCACCTCTTTACTTTTCTGTTGTTGGTTCTCTTTATTCTTTGACCAACAATCTTTCTTTGCATGTCCTTTCTTTCCACATTTCCAACAAGTAATTCCCTTACTTCTGGATTTAGATCTGCTATCCCTTGACTTTGATTTCCCATTACTCTTACTCTTGGATCTCTCCTTCTGCCTGCCCTTGCTTTCTACATTCAAAGAATTTCCAGATGATGTTTCCTCTGTACTTTTCCTGTGAATTTCTTCATTCAAGATTATACTAACCACATCATCAAACTTCAAAATATTATTAGCGAGATGTCAGATACTAATAGCCATTACCAAGTTGTCCCAACTATCAGGCAAAGAACATAAGAATAAAAGTGCTTTTACTTCATCATCAAATGGTATTGAAACCAATTTTAACTGATTTACAATAGATCGAAATCATTCAAATGACTAGAGGCAGATTCACCTTCATGCATCTTAGAACTAAAAAGTTTCTTCATCAAATAAACTTTATTTGAAGCACTAGGTTTTTCATATAAATTAGCAAGAGATTTCATTAAGTCTACCGTAGAAGCCGCTTCTGTAATATTGGAAGCCACAGATGCTTCCAGGCTCAATCTTATAGATCCCAAAGCCTTTCTATCAAGAATCTTCCATTCTTCATCAGTCATCTTCGTAGGTCTAGACTTCTCATCCAACGGTAAGTACAAATCTCTCTGATATAGATAATCCTCAATCTGCATCTTCCATAATTGATAATTTCGGCCATCAAACTTCTCTACCTTGTATTTATTATCTTTTGTCATTGCTGTAGCTCCCACTCAATCAGAAAACCCTCTGTGAGTAAATATGTCAACACACAAAACCCTCAAACAAAGCTCTGATACTAGTTGTTGGGGTTAGCACACCAGTTGTATAGATAATATATCAAATCTAAGCATACATGCAAATAAAAGCGGATATTCTACTAGAAGAATTATACAAAACAAGAGACATAAATCAACACCAGATTTAACGTGGTTCACCCAGTGTGGGCTACGTCCACCAAGAAACAAGCCAATCTATTATCCAAAGCTTTGACAAGATATACAATGAAGATTTACAATCTTCTACACTTCTCAGATGTTCAGTACTTTCTTCCTTCAAGCTTTTTTGATTCTTCACCAAGAATTCTCTCTCACATAATTATCTTGTAATTATGATACATCCATTACTTCTAAACCCTAGCTTTTATGCTTATATAGTCGTTTATAAACTTAGGGCACTTAGCCATGCAATTACATCCAATAAATCTACTTTAATGCTAAAAATAGATTTAATTCCCGAGAGTTAATTAAAACTTTCTCGCATAGGTAACCAATGCCGGTTAACCTAACCGATGCCGCTTATGCCTTACGACTTTACGGGTTACTTTTCCCGACCTAGAGTGATCGACGCTTGGTTAGCCCCGACCGATGCGCTTAGCCTTGACCGATGCCGGTTAGCCTTGATCGACGCCGGTTACTATATATTTTCCAGCAAGTTCCAATTACATGCTAAAATGAAGTAATTAAGCTTCACAACTCAACATGGAATATGCCTCACATCTTTCAATATCCATGTATTTCCATTTTGCAATTCAAGAAGTTCCAATAATGCATGGCTCATCATCTCCTAAATAAACATGCCCAAATACCCTGGATTAATTTTTGAAATAGCCCTTACACAATTCTAGTAGATTATACCTCTACCTATGGATTTAGATATGCCATTCTTAGACTTTGATTTCCCATTATTCTTGCTCTTGATCTCTCCTTCTGCCTTCCCCTACTTTCTACATTCAAAGCATTCCTAGATGATGATTCTCCTATACTTTTCCTACGTATTTCTTCATTCAGGATTATACTAACCACATCATCAAACTTTAAAACATTAGTAACAGACGTTGTATTACTAACAACCATTACCAAGTTATCCCAACTATCTGACAAAGAGCATAATAATAAAAGTGCTTTCACTTCATCCTCAAACGAAATACTAACTGATTTTAATTGATTTACAATAGACCGGAAATCATTCAAATGACTTGATGCAGATCCACCTTCTTGCATCTTTAAATTAAACAATTTTTTCATCAAATAAACTTTATTTGAAGCACTAGGTTTTTCATATAGATTTGCTAAAGATTTCATCAACTCTACCATAGATCCTACTTCGGTAATATTCGAAGCCACGATGTTGTTAGGCTCAATCTTACAGATTCCAAAGTCTTTATATCAAGAATTTTCCATTCTTCATTAGTCATCTTTACAGTCTTGCCTTCTCATCCAACGGCAAGTATAAATATTTCGATACATCAATCCTCTACCTACATCTTCCATAATAGATAGTCATGACTTTAAAATTTATCTACTCTGAATTTTCCTTCTTCTCCCATTGATTGCTCCCATTCAATAAAAATCCCTCTGTGAGTAAATCTGTCAACACACACAACCCTCAAACAAAGATGCTCTGATACTATTGTTGGGGTTAGCACACCGGTTGTATAAATATATTAATAAGATCTAAGCATAAAAGCAATCAATATGGAAATAAACAAGAAGAAACAATACACAAGATTTAACATGGTTCACCCAGTGTGGGCTACGTCCACCAAGAAACAACCAATTTATTATCACAGAGGAAATACAATGAAGATTTACAATCTTCCACACCTTCTTGGATGTCATGTACTTTCTTCTCTACAAATTTATATTTTTCTCTCTAAAGGAAACTTCTCTTAATTCTCAATTAATTCACACTTCTAAATCCTAACTTTATGCTTATATATGCATCTACAATCTTAGGGCACTTTAGCTATGCAATTACAACCATTAGATTCACTTTACAACTAAAGATAGATCTAATTCCTGCAACTTAATTATAGTAGTCACACACAGAAACCAATGCCGGTTCCTCCTTTCCTGACCGATACCAGTCCATGGGTGATGATGCTAGTTCGTCAACCGACGCGTCGGTTCATGTATTCCAAAGCAAGTCTCGCAAAAGCATGTCAATGAAGCAATTAAGATCTACAACTCAACATGTCACAATAGGGATTTGAGAATGTGTCAAATTAAATGGGGATTGATAATTATGGCTTTGAGAATGTATCACATATTTGTTCTCTCGGCGCTTGATAATTAGGGCTCTCAAATTGTCTTGAATTTATCTTATAGATTGTTTGATAACTTGGGCTCTAGAAACATGCCAACTTTATGATATGAAGTACCTGACAATTAGAGGGTACAATGGCATTGTCTTGAAAATTTGTAATCTATGATAGAAAAGCTTAACAATCAGGGATTTGAGAATGAGTGAAACTAAAGTCTAAAGATATTAAGTGCTTGATAAGTAAGGCCTCATGAAATTGTCAAATTCATGCTATGAAAAGCTTGATAACAAAGTTTTGAGAATGTATGAAATTATTGATTAAGTGCTTCATAATTAGGGCCTCTAGAATGCACTAGCGTAATCTATAGTATGAATTCCTTGATAGAAATTCGTGATATTAAGTGCTTGGTAATTAGGACCACTATAATATGTCAATTGTCTGATATGAAGTGCTTGATAGTTAGGGCTTTGAGAATATGTTAAAAGTTAAAATTATGATATGAAGTGCTTGATAATTACTTTTAAGACTTTAATAATGCATAGAATCTGCTTCAGTTCTGGCCATTTCTAGCCTTTTTATTGCCTCTCAAAACAGTCACATTCAATGCACAAAATTTCTCTGATAAAGCTGAACCAATCAGGGAATCTTTTTCTGTGTTATGTTCCCAAAGAAGTCTCTAAACAAATTCTATTGTAGGACAAATTTCAAGAACTAGACAACTTAGAGACTTGTTTATTTTTGTCCAATATGGCTCCAATCCTAAAAGTTGATGTAGATTAATGTAAATTTTAGCATACAAATTTTGTTCAAACATGTTTACACCAATATTATTGTAAACATGAATGATGATTAACACTATAGCTTGCTGGGGAAATGGTTATTAGAGTTTCATCTGTTAGATTAGGGCATCATATTTTGCAAAACAAGTGCTTAGATTGTAGTTTTACATTTATTAATAAAATTTGTATGTGGCTTAGTAGCAAGTGGTGGGGAGTTGTACGGTGATATAGCCTTGACTATGCAACCCACTTGCTTGAAATTATTTTTTGATGTTCCTCGGGTATTCAAAGGTAAAGTATTTTATTTGAGTATGATATTTGAAATAATATGTGAGATTGCTTATTGTTGCTATTTTTATGCAGTTGTTGTTTTTGTGACCAAGGAAGGAGTCAAGTTCTCCACCAAGGTTGATATTGGAAGTGCAAATATTTTTGCAGGAAAAATACTTCTGTCGAAAAGGTAGCTCACTTTATTGTCTCACACCAAATTGGATAATTTTAATTTATAGTGAGTTTTTGTGGATCTTGATGTATTAGCCATTTAGAACATGTGTGAATGGATTTTTAGATAAAAACCCATGTTATAATTTTAACCTATTTTTTCAAGTCTTCTACAAGAGTCCTCATTTAGAATACAATTTAAATAGGGGCATTTTGATCTTCAAATCCAATGTTTGCTTAATACCGAACACATTAAAGGTCTTGAAACCAGAACTTTCATTTTATCTTGTTTTACTCTATAGTACTTTTTTAATCTTGTAATTTTGGGGCAACTCTTTTTTGCAACCATCAAGTATCCATTTTCTTTAACTTGAGAACTATTTGCTTTTGGAATTTTGTATCTTCTATTTGCAAGTACAGTGCCCTTCAACCAAATCTTACAACCTAATTCAAGAATTGAAATATGATTTTTGTATTGATGTTAAAACATTGATATATTTTTGCAGAGGGTTAGACCACTTTGAATAACAATCACGAAGCCAAATATAGGGCCAATTTAAGCATATTCAACTTACAAACTAAATAAATACACAACACACTCTATCAAAAAGATTACAAGAGTTAAAATGCAACCCATGCTAAACTACTGAATATATTATAATATCAAACTATAACTATTGGAGAAGAAATCTGATTTATTCAATTCTGTCAGAAAGGTCAAAGATAACAATATTGTATTGTTGTTCTTCACTTTACCCTCTATCTCATTATGTGAGTGTTAATGATACACTATAAAGTCTAAGATTGCAATGGCCTTAAAATGCATTTTAGTATTGATGTTCTTAGTAATGCATTTTAGTTGTATATTTTTCAACTTGGGAATGCTTAGATTTAATTCTCCATAAATTGCAAATGAATAGCTTTTAATTTTTAAAATCATGTGAATTCTAACAGATATAGCAAACCTAATATATGTAGCTAAATGTGTACAAATGAATGAGAATTGAAGGGTCTATCCTGAGATTAGAATAGGCGTTGGTCCAACTGCATATTCCTCTCTGACCTTGAATGACCAACACAACTTTTAATATCAGGGTGTTCTTCTTTGACAAGAATGTGTTCAAAGGATTTGAGCTTGAGTAATCTTCCTGCATCTACACTTTCAACATTGATGAATGTTATTGTGATGAAAATAAACAACTATAGCTATATGTATACAAATGAATGAGAATAGGGGAACCGTGAACTAAATAATGACTCAATTGTGATTCTTAATACTGCCAACTTCCCTTTCCTTATAGTTACCAAATATGGTAAAATCATAGATATTTTCAGTCTTTTTCCATTTTTTTCTTGGTACCTGATAGCAGGAAGACTTGTTTGACTCCTAATTTTTGGATTCTAGAACAACTCTACAAATTTTAGGCTTCAGAAATTAACTCATGTATCAAGGGGGTTTGTCTAGAATATTGTGTTGTGAAGCAATGTTGCTTAATGCAGAAGTATAATTGTGTCTTACTTATAGAAGTATTATTATTTGAAGTCTAGAAACTAACATCACATAGAAGAAGATTGTATAGGTTGAAGAATTTCATATTACTATATCATGCTCTACCCCTGTATTCTTCTTAACTTTCCCTTCAGCACAAATAAATATGTCATTTTGCCTTGTTGAAATGTTTTCATAAATCTTAGTACTCTAAAAATGCATTGTATAAACTATAGAGACTTATTTTTCAGATGAATTGGCTGGTTGATAAAAGAGTATGTGTGAAGATTACAAGCACTTAATTTCTCTTTTATTGTTTATGACAACTCTTTAACTTCTTCTTTTGCTTTTTTGTAGGATATTTTTGATTTTCTTTCTCCTACGGTAAAGAAGAGAGTGTTGTCTCTAAACGAACTTCGAGGTGGGTTTCAATATTGATTGAAGTATTTATTCATTTGTTCTGTTTATTGCATGTTATGGACTAAAAAATTATTGTAGAGTACTTTCATGTTATTTGTTTTTGATTGTTTCATTTATATTTATAGTTGGCTCCAATCCTTTTTCCAAAGTGACATGTGGGGGCATGTGCCTTCGTCAATGATAAGATTCGTTATGTGTTGAGGGGCTCGTTCCCAATGAGGCCATTTTGAAGTGTCCCAAGTTGGGCGTTAGACTGATCAGCGACAAGGCTTTTAAAGATGCCCTCCATAAATAAGATTCAAGAATATCTTCTTAGACTAACACACTTCTTTTCCCTCTCTAGTTTAATATGATGCAGACTAGAAACACAATTCCCCTCCCTACAATGGGCTTGACAATAACTATGCCTCGCTTGTAAAGGGAGGAAGAGTTTAAACATCTTCAATGTGTTGTTAATGTTTTGCATTGCAGCAACCGAAACCACCTAAAATAGTGATAGTTGAAATGATCAGAGATCACCTCCACCTATTGCCAACATCCCCAAATTTTCTCTCCAAATTCCGAACAATTGGACCGCATTCACGAGGATTCTGCTTGGTTTATGATTCTAATGAAGATGCATTGAAATATGAACCACCCCACAAATTGAGGAAAATGGGAATAACAATCGAGACATCTGCAACTGCACAAAAATACAAGAAACGTAAAAAAAATTGCACAAGCAAAAAACAAGAAATTTGATTTTAAAAATAGATTGTACTTTGGTTTGTTTATAAGTGTTTTTCAAACAATTTGTAACTCGTTTCAAATAATTCCATGTATTTATTGTGGCAGTATATATCGACAAAGAATCAAACTTTTTAAAATACATGTTCAATTTTTTTTTGTAAACCAACAACTATGCATTTCTAATTTCTTTATCATTATATCTCCATACATCTTAGTTCAAGTGTACATATTGTTCTTATTGTTTTCCATTCTATTTTCTTAACATAATAATCTGTAATTCGTTTCAAATAAATGCATGTATATATTGTGGCAGAACATATGGGACACATAATCTAACTTTTCAACATACATGTTCAATTTTTCCTTTTACTATTGCTCGCTTCTTTATGTAAACCAACAACAACGCATTTTTAATGTCTTCTTCATTATATCTGCATACAAATACCTATAGTTTTAAAATTCAAAAAAGAACCATGCAATTTATAGTTGTTTTCATCCAAAGCTTTGTACATTATATCACTTTTTTGCATATTGAATTGTTTTAAGGGTTAGACTTCATGTTTGCGCTTTTTAAAAATATAAATGAATAAGGAAGCAAACTTTAAAGGTTCTCATTGTTTACAAAAATTCCTATCACACTGACTCACACCTAACTCAACAGGAGCTCAACATTTTTAAGGACGCACCACATTTGTTTGCAAAAAACGATCTCATGGACTCCCACAACCTTCAGATGTTGAAAGCATTGAACGTTCGATCACCCAATCCATCACCGAAAGTAACATGTGAGTTTCAACAGAGATCCCGATGATGATAAGTTGGAACACAAAGTTCTCTGCATGCAAGTAACAAAAATCATGCTTATTGCTAAGTTATGGGTTGACGATCAATGCCTATGTTGGGATCCTCTAACTCATTACACATTCAATGCCCCTACTTCGAGAGGGAATTGAAGACAATTGGCGATTAAAATTGCACCGGGATTAACTATCCACAAGTCCCAGGGACTTATTTTGCATAGAGAAACTGTCGACATTGGAACTACTGAAAGGCAGGGTCTGACATTCACAACTTTCTCCAGAGTTGCCTCACTTGCAAATCTGCATTTCACCTCCTTTTTCATTCGAAAGGTACTAAAAATGACGCACATAACAACACTTGGAGCAAGAAGAAAGGAGGAGTCAAGACTACTATCACTCAACCTGTCATAAATACTACCCTCTACTTTGATAGCACATCCACTACTCCTTTACTCAACACTTCTTGTATCCAAAGCGGCAATGATATTCAAGGGGTATCAAATGTATACAAATTTAATGAAAATAAAATTGCCCACAAAAGGCTACCATTTTTGATATAAAATTTGCAAATGTACAAAGGTCTTCATGTATACATGTTTAGTTCAGATGTCGTGATATAAGATTTACAATTGTATATGTACGAATTTGTAACAAATTTAAATGTACACATAGAACAAATCAATGTAATGTTTCATCTATATTCCTACACTACCACTATCAATCTCGCCCTTGTTGACTATACAAAAATGTTTTTTCAACAAAAACAGCCCACACAACCGATGCAACACTAACACAATTTCCTCGAAATAATTACAAACCACATCAACTACAAAAGTAATTAACTATCCAAAACGGTATCAAATGTATTCATGTTTAGTGCAAATAAACCACTCATGATATAATATCTAGCACATGTATGGAAGTCTTCATGTATTCATGTTTAGTTCAAATAAAATACTACACAAAACGCTACCACTCATGATATAAGATTTGCAAATGTATATGTACGAATTTGTAACAAGTTTGAAATGTAGAGATATAACATTTAAATGAAGTGGTTCATCTATATTTCTACACTTACAAAATCAATCACACCCCTTATCAACATCAACTACACAAGTAAAAACTATCCCTCTAAATCTAATAACATATATTCGGTGTTCACATTGCATGTACACATGCAATTTGCTAGTTTATTTGACTATTCAATTGATGTTAAATTACATCCGAAATACGTTTCGGTATGGTTTACGGGACTAAGCCAAAAATGAACCCATTAAATTACGTCCGAAATACGTTTCGGTATGGTTTACGGGACTAAGCCAAAAATGAACCCATTACGTTCAAAATGTGTATTGCTTCAACATTAGGCAAACCCACCCATTGCGAAGGGAGTGGGGATTCGCAAAATAGCATAAATGATGTTGACACCACCCACCAGACCTTTAGTTGACAATATAATAATCAGAAGATTGTTACGTTTACATTTCTTTACTACTAAATTTGCTGATTTATAAAAATTATGGGTGACCACGTTTTTGTGTAAAAATGGATCATCAAAGGCACAGACATATTTGTGATTGTATTGTCCCAGTTTTGATGGTGTTTTTTCAACTGTCAGCAAGACAGTTTTACTGAGCAACCATACAGAGAAGAAGAGGGAGCTTATTCCGAATCAGTGGTTATGGAGGACTCCTCTGGATCATCTTCTTTAACACCTCGTAAGTTGATTTTGTATGGTATCATAGAAAGCAATGATATAGAATCTAGAGTTTTGTTCATGTCCAATTAATGAAAATGAATGACAATGAAGAAAATCATTTTATGTACTGATATAACCATTGTTTCTCGATCTGTTATATTGTAGTCCTCGAGAATCAAAGAAATTCAAGCAGAGACATGAGGGAGGAGACTGAAACTCCTTCAAATAAAGAAGTAAAAGAAAACCCAGATATTTGTTCTTTTAAGGAGATGGGTTTTGAGGAAGATGCTTCACCAATTGAACAAGTTGCTCTCACAGTCCCTACAAGTGATGATCCATCTCTCCCAGTGCTCACATTCAGGATGTGGGTGTTGGGTCTGCTTTCTTGCATGACTCTTTCTTTTCTCAATCAGTTCTTTTCCTACAGAAGAGAACCTCTTACTATCACCGCGGTCTCTGCACAGATTGCTGTGCTTCCAATAGGCCGTTTCATGGCTGCAACACTGCCTGATACTAAGTTTAAGATCCCTGGTACTAAATTGAAGTTTTCCCTAAATCCAGGGCCTTTCAATGTGAAAGAGCATGTCCTTATTACCATCTTTGCTAGTGCTGGAGCCAGCTTTACGACTGCAATCCACATTGTCAACATTGTAAAGATCTTCTACAGAAGGGATCTACACATATATGTAGGTCTATTGATAGTTCTCACATCACAGGTAAAAGTTTGCTTCTACAATTGTATCCTATGCTCAAAACGTCAATTGTTCTGGGTTTATATATTGGCTCATTTGCTGTATTCAACTTCAAATCATCTTTGTCATAGCTACCTGCTTTTACAATTGCAATTTTCAAAGGAGGTTATAGAATAGAAATAGGATATATGGGACCCAAAATCACAATTAAAATTAAACAAAAGTTTATTGTAGCTAAACTGAGATTTACTTAGGCAATGTAAACTAATCAAATCTCTGTGCCTTATTTGGTCATGCATAGGACAATGCACTATGAGAGGCCTCTCATCCTCAATTTTTTTAACTTATAAAGCAAGCAGAAGTTTTTATGCCTTATTGAGTGCTGCTGCCCTACTTTGCTCTGTCAATGTCAACAAGCAAAGTTTTCATGCTTCATAGAGCAGTTCTGCCTGACTCCTACATAGCACAATGCTGTATCACATGCCTCTCGGTCTCAATTTTGCCTCGCTTATATTTTTCTATTTTCCTATTTCAATTGCTACTGCTAAGTGATGAGAACTTTGCCTGAATTGACAAATTATATAATAGGTCATGAATCATGTTAAAGCAGTATAATGCAACATATTGTGCAATTATCTCCTAAACTGATATTTTCTCTTGCAGATATTGGGATTTGGATGGGCTGGCATATTTCGGAGGCATTTGGTAGAGCCAGCTACAATGTGGTGGCCGGCAAATCTGGTCCAAGTATCCCTATTCAGGCATGTTTTATTAATACTATGTTAAAGCCTAAATGTCATACTCAGTGGCCTTTCATGAAGTTGGATTAGCCCAATATGAATATAAGGGCTTAAGTCCTGCTGTATTTGTGACGATTTTCTAAAATGGAGTTTCTGCTGCTGCCTCTGTTTTGCCTCTGCACCAAAGAACACTTTGGTATAAGGGTTATAGTAGTTACTTCAAAAATTGGACAGTGAAATCAATTTCCTTTCCAGCAGATGATTAGAAAGGGTTTATATTTCTTCCCCTGTTTTACCTCTTGTGTTGTCTGTACTTCTATGGCATGGAAAACTATTTGACAACATTTTATGGAAAGTACCATTCTGCCTTTTGAAACAAGGATTCTGTTGCAGAGCACTTCATGAGGAGGAAAAGAGACGGTGCAACCAGTTCTTTCTAATAGCTCTAACATGCAGCTTTTCTTATTACCTGCTTCCCGGTTATCTTTTCCCCATGCTGACATCTCTTTCATGGCTTTGCTGGGCGTTTCCTGGATCCGTCATTGCACAGCAGATTGGTTCAGGCCTTCATGGACTAGGACTGGGTGTTGTTGGATTGGACTGGTCGACCATCTCTTCATATTTGGGAAGTCCACTGGCCACACCCTGGTTTGCTGTAGCGAATGTGGCAGTAGGCTTTGTTATCTTCATGTACATTATCATGCCACTGACATATTGGTTTAATGTTTATGATGCTCGTGTCTTCCCCATATACTCCAACGATCTCTTCACATCTACAGGACAGATTTACAATGTTTCTGCCATAGTGGATTCAAACTTTGATTTGGACATACAAGCCTATGACAAGTATGGCCAGTTGCATCTGAGCATCTTTTTGTCTTCTCTTATGGTATAGCCTTTGCAGGAGTGGCTGCCACCGTCACCCACGCCATCATCTTCCATGGAAAGTAATAATTTTCTTTTCCCTCCATTCCAATATACTTCATTGATTCAAATTTGGAAATCATTGATTTAATGCTTCATAATTTGTAAGTGCAGGGACCTATGGAATCTTAGCATACATGCCTTCAAAGATAAGAAAGTGGATGTGCATACCAGGCTCATGAGAAAATACAAAGCCGTGCCAGAGTGGTGGTTTTTCATAACTCTTGCCTTGACTTTATCTGTTACCATCACAGTTTGCGAATGTTTTACAGAGCAGATTCAGTTGCGGTGGTGGGGAGTGCTCCTTTCATGTGGCCTTGCCATATTCTTCACTCTCCCTATTGGCATTATCAAGGCTACTACTGATCAGGTAGCGAGGAATAGGATTTGCATATGAAAGCAATAACAGTGGAGTTACTGAATAATGTTCTTCTAGAATCAATTGCATAAAATTGTTTTTGTCCAACGTTTTGGATCTCACTGCTGCTTCGTTCCTTATTTCCCTGAAGATGGATCCAGCACAGAGATCTGACAAAATTTTTTTACCCAGTTGATTCTAGAAGAACTTTATTCATTATTACACGGCGGAGAAACTAAACTTTAATAAAACAGTGGAGTTTGGGTTGAATGGAAATACTTTAGTAAATGTACTCTCTCTAACTTCATCCTTTGGAATGATGCAGAAACCGGGCTTGAATGTCATTTCTGAATATATTTTTGGGTACATCTCCCCGGGCACACCAATGGCTAATATTTGCTTCAAGATTTTCAGTGATATTACCCTGAGTCAAGCCCTGAGTTTTCTCCAAGACTTCAAACTAGGCCATTACATGAAGATCCCTCCACGCTCCATGTTCATGGCCCAAGTAAAATCCCATTCCTTTTCTCTGATTCAGTTAACTACCCCCTCTAGAATTACTGGAGATTCTCCTCTATAACTCTCATATATATCCAATATCTGTATGTATGTATGTATATGGTACAGACTGTTAGATAAACTAGTTATTTATATATGTATGTTGGTTCTGGTTAGGGTATGGATTGTCAATATAACAATCCTTGAGAACATTTATTGTTATTTTTAATTTGTAATGGTAGAGACAGTTAGAAAAGCTAGCTATTTCTATATGTAAGTTGGTTGTTATTCAGGGTATGGATTGTCAATATACCAATCCACCTAAATACAAACATAATGCAATATCATTTTTAGTCTAAAGCACCAAAATGTGGTTCAAGGAGGGTGTTGGAGAAAATGAGCCATACTCACATTTCCCTTATATATTTTATGCTTACAGATGGTGGGGACAAGTGTTTCTGCATTGGTATTCTTGGGAACAGCATGGTGGATGATTGACAGCATTCCTGATCTCTGCAACACAGCTGTTTTACCAGCTGACAGTCCATGGATTTGTCCAGTGGACCAAGTGATATATGATGCGTCTGTGGTATGGGGATTGATTGGTCCTAGGAGAATTTTTGGAAACCTTGGTTCATATGGTGCTGTTAACTGGTCTTTCCTCATAGGAGCCATGGCCCCAGTCTTGGCCTGGTTTCTGCAAAAGTTGTGGCCTGAGAAAACTTGGATAAAGTATATCAATATGCCTGTGCTTATTGGGGCTACAGGACTTATGCCTCCTGCCACTGTAGTGAATTTCACCAGCTGGTTGGTTATGGGTTTTATTTTCAGCTTTGTGATATATAGATATCACAGACAATGGTGGCAGCGTCATAACTATGTGCTTTCAGCAGGACTGGATGCAGGTCTGGCATTCATGGGTGTGCTTCTCTATGTTTGTTTGGGGCTGGAGAATGTGTCTTTACAATGGTGGGGATCAAATTTAGATGGTTGTTCATTAGCTTCTTGCCCAACTGCTAAGAATATTTCAGTTGAGGGTTGTCCAATATTTTCTTAAACAAACCAGAAGATAGAAAAGGAAGAGATTGGATTTCCTGCCTAAACAAATGTGTTTAGAAATACAATGATATTATATAGATCAGCGGACTTGCCATATCTATCTCTAAACAAGGCATTCAACTGAACGATAACTAATTAAATATCTTTATCATTTATAATGCACCGTAACTGACCAAAAACATTGTGATTCAGATTGAAAGAGATATAATCTACAAATCCAAACTTAATTGTGTAAAGAAATATTTTTAAAGTGTAAATAATTGACAAGAATGGTTTTAGAATGATACAGGGTTTGTAGCATTTCGATAGACAGTTGTTAGATACAAACATTAGATAGTGACTAGAAAAATTAACATTAATAAAACAACAGGACTACAACTGTATAGTTTTAAAAACAATATTATTTTTCAGAACTGCAGTATGTTTTCGGTAGTCGTGGAAGAATGTGAATCTAACTTGATGACCTTGTTCACTGATTTTAGAGTTCTAAATTTTTTTCTGGTTTCTTTTTCCAAATTCTTTATGGATCTCTAGGAAACTAATATCCTTTCTTGGAGTTGTAATGTAGAAACAACATCCTGCAAAATAATAAAAAAAGAGAAACTTTGATATGGATTTGTGTCATCCCAAATTAATATCATACCTTTTGATACGAATTTTTTTGCAGACACTGCACTAAGTATAATGTAATTTAACAAACAATTAGAGAGTAATGCAAGTGTCCAAACCTTATCATTCTTAATGACCCAATCAATACGGGAAGTAAATGCTAAGTGTTTTTCTCTAAATACTTGAATCCTCTTCTAAATGTTTTTGATTGCTTTTGCATAGGGATGTTACTTCTCTATCACTCAAATATATAATTCTTTCGTTCATTGTAATCTTCTTATCCCTAAATGCAAGACCGCACATAGATGTATTTATAGACTTTTTAAACTCAAAGTATGACCTTATTGGTGTGCATATCAACTCACAATGGGCAAGAAAAGAAGATAAAGGAGGCCCAAAAACCCTCATGGACTTGAAATAAGGATCAAAAGGCCTACACAAAATAGCATGCCACAATGATCAAATTTGAAGGGCTAGTCTTAATTCATGCAACCCTTCCATCTTGAAAAGTTATAAAAATAGTTACACTTCAATTGCAAAAGTAAATTAAGTACAAACTTTGTTTTTAAAAAACATCTTAAATAAATAATGTTTTTTCCAAATTCTAGATCTAATTTAATTTATAGGAGAAGTTTGAACCCTTTATGAAATAGGTGAAGATGTTAGTACATTTCTTATGCGACATGATGAGTGACAAATATTTGAAGATACACAACTCTCGGTTGCCACCATTTAAAATCATTTTGGGTTGCATCTTTCCATTCAATGAATAAAATATTTTAGGTATTACAATTTAATGAAGTAAACATTAAAATTATAACATAAAGTTAAACTCTTTTAATTCATAGAATCGCTTGCTCTCCTTCCCAATTACAATTGTAAACTAAAAAAAAAAAAAGAAACAAGCGACATTTGTGTCCATATAATCCTTTTGTTGGAGGGCGGTCATTATATGTGTTGTATTAGAGGAGGAAGGTGCGCAAGGGTTGGCAAGCAATGCCACTTGCCCAACAAGTGAATGTCAAAGAACAAAAGCATTGTTCAAAGATTCATACATTTTGATAAACGAGAAATAGAGGTTTGTTTTAATTAAAGTTATTCATCGAAAAATACTTGCTAAATAGAAGGAAACCATAATTGTATGCAAAGGAATTAGAGATATGACAAAATACTTGGACAAAGTTATATGCCTTACAATATACCGCTTGTTGCAAATGTTTGCCTATAGATACTTAAAAATGCGGAAACATAAACCATAGACATTACTTGGAACTATTATCATATTTTTTTAATAGTAAGGCTTGAGTGAAAAGTTTTTTTGATGTTGGGGAGGAACCAAAAGAGCTACAAACCAACAATCAAGTCAACGACTATCCTCCACATAAAATGTACCTATGCATGGCCCCTCTCCCACCATGACTCAATGGCCCATCCCACATACCGATCGCCGAATTGTTGACGTTAGCATGATGCACCTCGGAAACCCTTTGTAGGGGATCGAGTAGAGGAAACCTTCGCTGCTCACAGATGCGAAAATTCCTTTCAAAACTCCTTAATGTTTAATGTTTAATGGTTTGGGTCATTCCATTATTCGCTTTGAGCAACATAAAACTGTTCATGCTTTGGCTTATGTGTCTGTTTCACTTGGCCTATGTATGTTGTTTAAAAATTATGTCTAGATTATTAGAGACATGATTGTTCTATATTACAAATAAATCCCAAAACTTAGATTTTAAATTTCAACTTAAATTCATAAGGCAAAATTTCGATCCCATGGAAAGTGATGTCTAATGGCCACAAAACCCCTTTTCCCATGTAATTATGGATTTTTAAAGCTCTCCAAAAACATAGAAAGAATATGTCGTTGGTTTTTGCTCAACTCTACATTTGCTTCATTTCAACTTGTAGGAAACTTTGACCCCAAAGAAACACTTAGGCACGACTACCCCGTTTGATACTTTGTCTATTATAAATTCTACTGAGGATGCAATAAACATGTCCTATCCGGAGTTACAAATCACAAATCCAAGCATCCATTTCTTGTTGCCTGAACAATAACGTGCACAACCATTTTCAGTGGGAGACAAGTCTACAAGTTGGAAATGAAAAATAGTGCGAGTTATGAATGGAACAATAAAAAATGTTCTTAATTTATCTACTTGGAGAGCCTCCAAAAAAATATACCATAGATATATAGCTTGAAGCACCATTTATTAGTATTTGGTTGTTTCCCTGATAAAGTGATTGGCTTGATGCTTTTGGAGACATGCCCCAAAACTTTGTCCTGACAGTTGACTTCATCATTCTACGATTATAGGGGAGCAAGATTGAGATGGAAAATGGAAAGATCTTTCTGGAATAAAGTAGACTTGGTGAATAAGAAGTGGATTTGATATTAAGGAAAGTTCCATTAGCAGATCCCCTTAAATGGGATATTGTTGATACGAACCTGTGAGTACTTATTTTATTGGTGAAGGTAAGAGACTAGTCATCTCAAAAGGAAGAGAAACAAAATCCATAAGTCCAAGCTCCACCCGTTCAGGAGGTGTTTTGGTTTCTAGTTTTCCTCTCCGTTTAGGCCATAGCTTTGAAGTACCCATCTTGAAAGAACTTTCACAGGCCTCTCCATTTTTACCATGCTCCAATTATAATCAGTAGCAGTAGGGCTTGAACTTAATAGAAAATCCCAAATACTTCATCTCTCAAAATTCCAACTCTACAAAATAGCATTTGATGAACTTGTTTGTGTGTTATGCCACATTATCTATAAAACATTCACCATTAGATGCAACCTTGTAATATTGATATTGTTTGACCTGCTCAGAGAAATATGTAACCTAATTACATTGAGGGAAACAATATTATATTTCAAATTACATTGTTTCTAAATTTCAAAAATTTGCGGACGATACAACCTGCATGATTTCAAGAATTGCAAGGTATCCACGAATGTCCATATGCTTGTATTTCCATCCTTCAAGATCTCCTATGATGGAAATTTTTCCTGTCCTCTTGATGCACTGTAGTAATTGCACAAATGCAAATTTCTTATTAAAGATTAAGTGATCAAAAATATATATTTTTACAATAGAGCTTCTTTACATTGACAATGAAATGATGAACAAAAACAAATAATATTCTTAAATAGAAATATACCTAGAAGACATTTTGTCGAATGTATGTTTTCAATAGAGAAGAATGTATGTTTTCTAAGAATTCTACACCTATAAGAACAGAACTTCTTGACTCACAATTATTGATGTTACTATTTCTTAACTTTAAAAGTTTATGAACCAAGTTGTGTGATTCACAAACATGTTTATGCCATTATATTATTAGTTTTAATGATTAATTTTTCATAATATAATTAAAGTTAAACATTTCGTAATTTCATAATATAATTGAGTGATCTTTTTCATAATTTCATTGATCTTAGTTGTGTTAAATGGAATAACATTAGAGTAAGTTTGATTTTTCTGTATTCATTATATTTGTAAATAATGTTAATGTGCAGATAATTTGTATATAGAATTATTTTTATTATTTGTTATATTTTAGTAATTGTAAGGTTGTGAATGTATGATGTAAGTTGAAGCAACAAAAATTCTTTGTTGTCATACTCTCACTCTCATTTCGGTATATGGGGGCACGTGCCTCTTGTAAATCCAGAATCGTTGTGTGTTGAAGGGGCTTGCCCCTTAGGATGCCACATTAATACGCCCATAGTTGGGTGGTAGACTATGTTGCACAAAGGTTTTTAAAGCTGCTCGCCGAAGAGAAATTATTCATACATCAATTTTTCTTGCATAGTTTTCTGAAAATTGTGTTTTCCTTTCTGTATGTTTTTCATATTAGATTACGCATATTGATTTTGTCTTATAATATACTAACATTAATTGTATGCTTCTTTTTGCATGTGTGGTGTTGTATTTAGTTACTTTTTTCGTTCAACGAATATGAATACTCGAAGCTTCATTCCTCTTGATCTTGTTGGCATAACAATAAAAACTCCAAAATTCCATAGGGAGGATGAATTTAGGAGGTGCACCTTTGTTGTGAATGTAGTACATTGCGACAGTGAGTTGATCGCCTAAACCAAAAATTGCAGTGATGGTTAAGACCCGACTCAATTTACTGGAAACATCAAGTATTGTACATCTCCAAATTACACACCATAGGCTTCTATTTAGGAGAATACAGATTGACATACGACACGATCGAGGATGCACAAAAATATGAGCCTCCACATAAAGCTGAAGAAGATGGGAGTTCCGAAAGAAAGTTTGAAACCGACCACAGATCCTAAAAATAGTGCAAAAAAGATTGCACAAGGAAGCAACTCCAAGTTTGTTGCTAAATACAAGAAAAAATAGTTTATGTTTTTCTATGTTTTGTACTAAAAACTTTCAACATATTTTAAAAAAACCTATATAAATATTCAAATTATGAAAAATGTTGATTGTAATTTAATTTGTCTTTCATTTTGTAATTAGATGATACTTTTGATTCACATGAGCATAAAAATTAAATATGTACTTTTAATTAGTATTAATTCAAATTATTATTAAAATTAGATATTTTGAAATTATTTATACTATTCATTTTGATTTTTTAAAAAATTGAAATAATTTTTATTATGTGGAATATGAATGGTAAATAATATTTATTATGTGGAGTTTGAATGGTAGAAATTTTACTCTACAAAATTAGATTGAACCAACCAATATTTTATAAAATTTGTATATTTTCCATTTTATTAAAATGTGTTATAATTGATTATATTTTTAAAATTATTAATGTTTATATAATTTATAGCAAGTTTAGATATTTTAAATACATTTATGTTAAAAATATCTATTGGTAACACATTAAGTCAATATAGATACGTTAATGTGTAATTCTTGAAAGCATAATATTAGTTTTGAAAAAATGGGGTCCGAACTATTTTAAATTCAAATTCTCAAAGAAAAATAAAAATTTATTACATGTTGAAATAGACATCAAAATTAAGATCACAATTAAAAATGAACACATATAAAAATATCCCATGATTGCTACTGTATGATCCCTCTCGACATAATTAATTTATCTTATATTGTGTGTTATCCACATTATATTATATTATTGTAGATTATCGTCAATACTACTAACAAACAAAAAAATTCGACAACTAAGCTATTATAGTAGATTATTAACTAAAGTTACGCATTGCATTAAATTATCGATGATGTGCATATAATTTTCATTTTGTGGATAATACACAATTGAAGTCTTATTGATGTAGGCTTTTCTCATTTATCATTATAATCGAGATGGTATGAAAAAATTGGAATCATGATACATGAAATAATGTAGGTTATCAATAACTAAGATTATGTGAATTGTTTTCGATGCATATATTTTATATTTTGTGGATAATATGATGATACATCATATAATGTAGATTAAAAACAGGGGATAATTTTAGCGGCGAATATTCGTAATATGGCGAAAATTTCATTTTAGGAAAATTTGAAAAGGTGAATTATTCGGAGTGGGTCGGTGTCCTGTTCGCCTAAAATATAAAGTATATTTTTTTTGGGGGGTCGGCTTCGCCTTCATTTGAAAACATCTCCTATAAAAACCTATGTGATTCGCCGGGTAGTATACCTCAAGTAGCTTACCAAATTACCAATACTGTGAAATTTGAACTCGCATACCCTTGAGCACCAGAGATTCATATTACTGTTATCCTGTGATTGTTGACGCGCGACAAATGCAGTGTTGACGCGCGACAAGGGCAATATTGACGTGCGACAAGAGTTGTACTGATGCACGACAAGAGCTGTACTGACGCGCGACAAGAGCTGTATTGACGTGTGACAAGAGCTATACTGACGCGCGACTTGGGCTAAGAAGTGACGCGCGACAGAGGAAGGGTTGACGCGGCGAGAGGTTGTGTTGACGCGTGACTTGGGCAGTGTTGACGCGCGACATCTGACAGTTCACGCGCGACAAGACCTCAGAGACTGTACAGAGTCGCTTCTTGGTTCTTTTGCTGACGCACGACTCTTTTCAGAATAATGGAAGGTGCCACCTCAAAGAATACGAATAACCTAAAAGTAAGTAAGAAATCTCAGAAATCACTCTTCAAGTATTTTGGAAACTCTGCGGATACAGATAATGTAAATACCAATCATATAGATGCCACCAAAAAGAATCGAAATCGATCGTGTGTGGAAGGTATTATTGAGGTGGACATGCATTCCGCACAAAAGATATCACGGTCAAACAAATGAAACCTACGATAATATGCCAGATCTTGAAGATATTGTTCCTGTTGGGGTGCAACCAGAAGTGCAGCTAGATATCACAGATACAAACACTGAGCAAAATGGAAGACAGAAATCAATATCAAACTCTGGTCCAAGAAAGAGGAAACCAGGTGATTGCGATATTGCTCAAAATTCTACTCAAAAAAGTAAAGCATTGAAAACAAACAAGAATATGTGGACCATTGGCAGGACATACAAGTTTGATTGGGCAGCTAAATTTCCATTTATTGAACCTGTACAATCATCTAATTATGAAGAAATCCCATGTGAATGTACATGTAAAATATGTACGTGGAAATTGGGAAAGCAACAAAAAATGCAACTGAAGCTGGACACTATAGAAAAACATTGTGGAAAACAATATTTAATCATAATAGGGCGGATGGCCGAAAAATCAAATCACATAGGTGGAAAATCGAAAAGGAGTGCATGCATGTCGATACGCAGCGGAATATGAGGCAAAGTAGAAAAAACACAAACATCTCATTGGAAAAGGGAGGAACAATCACATCGCATATTGGTAAGATGAAAGAAACAAATCTACATGCAAAATTCATACAATTCTCTACTCTTTTCAAATACTTAAAAAAGGAAGGGCGATGTCAGATTTCCTTGATTTCAAAGTTTTGTATCAATTTAACGGAATGCTGAATGTACCTCAGTCTCATTGGTCTGAGAGTAGTGGATGGGAAATGGCAAAATGCCTCTCGATGATAGAGAAGGAAGATTTGAAAGAGAATGTAAAAAAAGCAAACTTTATCTCTCTTTCAATTGATGAAGTGATAGCAGTCGACAACACCGCATGGGTATGTATCCACATATATACTTTAGAAAATCATATAAGGACTCCTCATCTGTTGGGTGTTATGAAAATGGTTGAAAACTGCAATGCTGAAAACCTATATAAAATAGTTGTTTCTCATTTGAAAGATGTTGCTGGTATGACTGATTATGAAATTGCTACGAAGTTGGTATGCGTTGGAGCAGATGGTGCATCTGTCATGCAGGGTCACCGAACAGGGCTGTGTGTTAGATTACAAACAACAGTGGCCCCATATATGCTACCAATTCACTGTATGGCTCACAGAATGAATTTAGCGTATAAAATGGTAAGCAACCACGAAAATGTTGCTAAATTAGAAGACCTCATAAGAGAAGTTCATGCCTATATGTCAAGCACCCAAAGCGTTTTCTCGAGTTCCAAAATTTGCAATTGGAATTACAGACGGAAAAAAACTTCAAGGATGTGGAGACTAGATGGATCTCTTTGTATGAACCAAAGATGCGAGACTTCGTGAGGAGTATCCTTCATTGGTTGGTTTCATGCACAAATACCGTCATGAAGTTGATAGGGCAAGGGACCTGTTGTTCCGCTTAACTGATTTGGAGACTTTGCTTACATTGGTTGGTATTCTTCCAATGTTAAAGGAGATCAATACACTGGATGAAGCATGCACAGGCAGATTGATCTATATTGTGGATTTTATACGGATGAGGAAAATGGTATGTCAAAGTCTTGATATATTGTCATCGTTCCCGTGATAGTTTTGATGCACCTGTTTTTGAAAATTGGAGAGATTTATTAGATCTTAAAAATCCTAACACCTTTTTGAGATTTAATATCCACGATCACCTATGCATCTCTGTTAATGGGAGGGAAATACCTATGCACATTTTGCAAAGACGTCAAGATATTACAGGATCGGAACGAGAAGATGTTCCTGTGACACGTAATTTGTTTGAGTCTGTGATAGTTGAAACAAGAATAAAGCTTAAAAAAATTTCAGAAACCTTGTCATCAGAAATTAGGGAACGTTTCTGTAAAGATAAAATTCTGGAAGCCATGGGTGTGATGAATCTGAATTTTTGGAATACAGAAGGTGGCCGTGCAGACTTTGTCAGTAAGCATTTCCATAAATCAATGGGTACAATAATGGAACAATTTACAAAGACGTCAGAGCTCAAGGGTACGGAAATCAAAGGTATACTGAATGCTGATTTATTAAAGTTTCAGTCAACCAATTTTGCAACAACAATGAGGAACCAATATAAGAATTTAGATCAACCTTCTGAAAGTGGTGCTATTACAAGGCTGTGGAGAGGAATCTATCAAAGTTCTATCTTACAAGAAGATATTAGTGAGTATTTCAGACTATATGAGTTATGCCAGATAATGATTTTGGGGTCTGTGGAGGATGAAAGATTTTTCAGTGCATTGTCATTTATAAAATCAAAACTGAGAAACAGGTTGGATAAAAATCTGGAAAGTTGCATGAGGTGTTACGTTTCTCAACGATACTCCTCGAAACCTTTCCGTTTGACAGAGCAATTGCGCACTGGAATTCCCTTTGCGAAAGAAGAGGTGTAAATAATACAACTACAAGTACAAATATTCCCAACCTTGAGAGTGTAATTGGCTCTTCGTCACATTCTACAGAAGACAACATCGACTTTGATGAAGCTATTGATAATGGATTGTTTCAACTTTAAGTAGGTATCTTCTTTATCTATCTTTTATCTTTATCATTAAAGATGTTACAGGTCTATATACTAAAAATGTCAGGTAATTCACCCATCTATCTACTAATCCATTTCTCATGTTGGATTTTTTTAAAACACAGATCTAGCGCATTACCAGTGGCAGTGATGATTTCAACTTTAAGCAGGTATCTTTTTCCCCTTAATCTTATTGTTTGTTACTATTCATTTTTTGACAGAGCAATTGCTCATTGGAATTCCCTTTGCAAAAAAGAGGTGTAAATAATACAGCTACTACAAGTACAAATATTCCCAACCTTGAGAGTGTAATTGGCTCTTCGTCACATTATACGTAAGACAACATCGAATTTGATGAAGCTATTGATAATGGATTGTTTCAACTTTAAGCAGTATCTTCTTTATCTATCTTTTATCTTTATATACTAAAAATGTCAGGCAATTCACCCATCTATCTACTAATCCATTTCTCGTGTTGGATTTTTTTAAAACAAAGATCTATATCATTACCAGTGGCAGTGATGATTTCAACTTTAAGCAGGTATCTTTTTCCCCTTTATCTTATTGTTTGTTACTATTCATTTTTTCAGCTCTGGTTATTATTAAAGATGTTACAGTGTATGTATTTACATTTAGTTAAATATAAAAATTTTATTTTTTGAAAACGTGGGTTGACATCCGTCCGAGGAAGTCACATTTCTGACTTCTCGGGTGTTTGATGTCGTGCAACTCACCCATCTATCTACTAATCAATTTTTTGTGTTGAATTTTTTAAGACAAAGATCTAGCACATTACCGGTGATGATTTCAATTTTAAATAGGTATCTTCTTCAACATAATCTTATTGTTTGTTACCTTACATTTTTTCAGCTCTTGTTATCATTAAAGACATTACAAGTCTAATTCTTTATATTTACATTTATTTAAAGATATTGTTGGTCTATATATTTTAAGATGTTGCTGGCACTTCTCAGGACTGACAATGTCAAGCAACTCACCCCTCCATCTACAATGTCATGTGAAACAAAGATCTAGCACGTTACCCTTGATGATTTCACAGCAATCTAATACGCAAGAGGTAAGCTAAACCCTAGCATATTTGCAATTATGATTAATTTCTTACCAGTGATGATTCTTTCTTGATTTCTTAGAATTATATTTAATTTATTTTTAAATACAAGTCCACATAAAATTCACATAAAATTTGGGATAAACAATACATTATACGATTTTAAATATAAGTCCACATAAAATTCCTCATCATCCATATATATCATATCATCACCATATCATTATCATATCCTCATTATCATCATCTATCATTAATTATCAATTATCATCATTCATCATCTACGTCCACATACAATTCATGACAATGCAAATAAACAAGAAACATACATATAATTCATGATAATCACCATCTAATGCAATTAAAATTAAAGATTGTATGTAAATCCATATAATTAAATTCAAATACCATAGTACATACTCAATAGTAGAAGTTTTCAAATTCAATATTTAAAGTTTCCTCAATAATAAAAGTTTCTAGTTTTCAAAACCCTCTTTTTCTTTATTCAATTCTACTCCTCTCGCACTATTTCCCAACGGCTTCTTCCACTGTGGTTGAACCTCTTTCCCAACACCGAAATCTCCATGCGGCAAGAAATTTGGATCAGCTGCAGCGTATAAACTATCCTGCCAATAATTTTCATTGATTAGAACCTTTAGCTCTTCTGTCCCATTCTATAAGCTGATTGATATGAGGAAGCATCTCCATCTTTCTCATCAACCCACACAATCTTTTTTGTGCTTGTCCAGATCTATGAAATACTCCTTGCCCTCTTTAGAGGTACTTGTGCCCAAACCCTGGGCTGTATGGTCCAAGCAACAAGTGATACCTAATCAGCAAGTGAACAAAACCAGAACTCGAAAACATATAAAGAGGAAACAAACTAGCATTACTTTGTACTATATGGTCCAGCTGGTTATCGATCCACTCAATGATTCTCTCCAAGCTTCATACTCAGGAATTGTGTAGAAAGATAACACATTTCCATTTTTGTGAGTTGCCTACATCAACATGTGCCGACATTAGACATGGAGATACATAACATCCGGAGGCTTAGAAAACAAATATAAAAAGTCTCAAAACACAACCAAATATACGGGGGGAACATTTACGAAAAATAAATAAGCATATTATACAAAGATCATGTACCTAGTCTATCATTATCATCAGATGGCCATATATTTAATGCTATCATATATTTTATCTTCCTCTAGACAAAGGATTTTTTTTTCTATTTACTATCTCTTTATTCTCCATTTGTTGGTGAGTGGTAGCTTCCCAAAAATAGATATTCCTTCCACCGATAGGATAAAGATAACTAAAATAACAAAAAATTAAATTGGAAAGTGATGTCGAAACATGTCACAATACTACCAAATTCAATATTCACATTTCCCTGATTCAAGCCACAAACACTTACAGCGACATCAATTAATTTCCCCTTCTTGGTTCCGTCAGTTTTCTTAAGATCTTTTTTTTTTTTAAAACTTTTCCACTGCACTCATCAGGTCAAACAAAGTTACAAAGCCCATCTTAGATAACCTGACCAAACAAAGTTGCAAAGATAGATAAGCATTTGAATCAACGCATTCCTGGAGCCACTGTCAAACCTTGCATTGACCTCTAAGAATCCTTTAAGAAACAATGCGTTATACTCTTCCTTACTATGCACAAATCTTATGACAAGGTAACATCAATATGAGATTTCTCAACTTTATAACATTTGTAGATACTCATTTTTCCCTACTTTGAGCATGAATCAGAAGTATAACCTCTATTACACAATACATCTTCTTGTAGTAGCAATACATTCTTGTCTCAACACCATGATAGACCACATAATGACATATAGAAACAATGTGTTATACTCTTCCTTACTATGCACAAATATTATGACAAGGTAACATCAATATGAGATTTCTCAACTTTATAACATTTGTAGATACTCATTTTCCCAACTTTGAGCATTAACCTCTATTACACAATACATCTTCTTGTCTCAACACCATGATAGACCACATAATGACATATAGCATGACATTTGGGTCTTGACAGACCTTGAGCTTTTCTCAAAGATGTGAAAACATTTCTTAAGGCATAAAACAAGGTCCTCTTAATATGTCACCTTTTAGAACTACAAGACATTGATGAATCAACACCTTGACATGGTCTTATACCACTTTTAGAGAATTATAAATCTCCTTGATGAAATTCTTTCACTTTGTACATCATGAAGCACTGATAATTTTCATCACCAACTAGGACTGAGTCAGCTTGAAGCACTGACAGAGTAACTTGCACTTGACACTCCAATATTCAATTCATGAATTCCTTAACAAGGATGAGCTTTACCAACTAGATAACAGGATAGATTGCTAGACCTTAGCATCATTGACTTGGATATCTTTATTTTAGACCGATAAAGGTCATTCGTAAAATCCAAACACACTTTGAAGTCCTCAACACGTTGAAAAATCATAAGTACAACACGATTCTTAACCTATCCACCTTTTACCAACTATAGACCTTAAGTCTACTTTCATAGACAGTATAACCCCACAAATACAATTAAAGTCCCACGACATAATTTTCAAGATAATTAAAGTCCCACAAGATATTTAGGCACTAAATTTTACATTATACACATTAAATTGATCATCGTCTTTCATCATCATCTATCATTGATTATCAATTGTCATCATTCATCATCTACGTACACATACTATTCATGACAATGCAAGTAAACAAGAAACATACATATAATTCATGATAATAACCATCTAATCACCATATAATTAAATTCAAATAGCATAGTACAAACACAATAGTTGAAGTTTTCAAATTCAATATTTAAAGTTTAGTCAATAATAAAAGTTTCTAATTTTCAGAACCGTCTTTTTCTTTAGAAAACTCTGCTCTGCTCTCTTCCCCAACGGCTTCTTCCACTCTGGCTGCACCTCTTTCCCCAACACCAGAAATAACTCCTGAACTTATAAGATCTTCTGCAGCACTGTCCAGATTTTTTATAATTCTTTCTTCTTGATTTGTTGCATCTCCATGCGACAGCAAATTTGGATCAGCAACTGCTTTGGCTTTGAACAAGATGTCAGGGTCGAGACCATGCTCTTTAATTATCCGCTTTAGTGTATTGTTTTGTTTGTTAACCAAAACAATATTTTGCTTCAAATTTTTTGCTGCGGATAAGCTGTTCTTTGCTGTTTCCAAGTGAACTTGCAAAACCTTCGCCTGACTCTTCAAATTTTCATATTTCAACTGCACAAAAAGAGTAACGTCAATTCAAAATATTAATGTAAATTCAAAATTTCAAATTAACAAAAATGATTGTTTGAATGTAATAGTACTTACAACCGCTCTATCTCTTTCGGCATTTGCGATTGATACCAAATCCTTGTCCTTTGACCATTTGTTAAAATATGCCTGGGCCTCGGCACTAATATTTTCCAATTTGTTTAGTGCCTTATCTAAAATGCCATCTTTATAGTCGTTGTTAAACGTGATAGTCCCACATTTTACTTGGGTAAGTAAGGAATCCATCTTCGCAGTTGATTACGACTCGCAGCGTATAAACTATCCGTTGCCATAATTTTCATAATGACTAATAATCTCATTGATAAGAATTTTAGCCCTTCTCTCCCATTCTATAAGCTGTTGGATTTGAGGAATAATAAACTCACTGACATGGGATTGACAATCATTACCAATTAAGTTCTCCAAAGGAAAAGGTGGAAACTCTTCACTATCTGAATCTGATGCAGACGATCTTGCTGGAGAAGTGTGGGGGCTTTCACCATGACAAAGATCAACTGCTCCTTGTTTCTGTCTTTGGGTGGGCTGATCTTGTTTTTGAAAAAATAAATCAAGATTTAGATAAATAAATTTAAATCGAAATGTGATTAAAAATTGTAAAGCATTTTAAAATTAAAATTTGAAGTATACCTGCGGCCTTGAATCATCTCGCTGTATCGAAAAAACCAGTTGGGTCATTGCTATCAATGCCCAAATAATCTTCATCTAAATTTATATTGTTCAAAACAGATATGCCCGTTGCACTGGGCAAGCCACCAAGTGAGAGAGTTGGAATTCGAAACGAGGAGTCAAGGTTTAGTGTCCCACTAGGGGCCGGAGCAAAAGGCATGCGTTTACCAATGTTCTTTTTTACTGTTCCTCTGGTTGGCATTTTAAAAATTAATGGTTGAGTGGGTGTCGGTGCCGTGGTTTGATCATGACTGACATGTGCTGAAAAGTACAAGAAAAAATGAAAAATATTAAAACAATTCATAAAGTCAAAACTACGAAATTAAACGTTGTATAGAAAAGTTGTACCTTGTTGTCGAGGGGTATTTTTTTTCGGTGCTACGGGTGGCCTTGTAGGAGTTGTACTCAGTGGCTGTTCAGAAGATATCAATGCATGCGACTGTACGGAGTGAGTTGGGGAAGAAGGTTCCATAGTCCCTGCTATTCATCAATATTAAATGTTGTCAATTCATTTTGTTAAAATTTAAATTGAAAAATAAATCTGCAAGTTTGGAATTTGTAATTAATATATGAGAATGTATTACTTCTCTGGCGTTTAACGAGTTCAAACTGTTGAGGGTTTGGAGAGGAGTGAGCTTCCATTTCAGATTGGGAGTCCCCCGAAGCCTCCGCGTGTAGTTGGCCTCTTCCTCTCGACATCTTTTTTTTTCGGGGAATGGCTTCAAGATATCTTCTCTGCATAACATTAAAATTTAAGTTTTAATAACTGTGCACTGTAATGAAGAAAATTGTAATACAATTACAAACTAAATAGTTTATACCTGTTGTTCTGCAAATGGAATTGAGAATTTCTTCAAAGCCTCATCAGAGCAAGTAGGAATTTCTTTAGCTTTTAAATTAAAAAGTGCCTCATAGTAGAAGCCGAGGAGATAGTTTGTCGAATAAATGAAAGGTTTTTCTGAGATTTTTGAATTTGATATTTCAGCTCTTATTTTTTTGGATAGATATGTGCACCAATCGAATTTTTGTTTTGAGATAGTGGCACAAATGTATGCAATGGCCCAATTTGGTATATCTGTTTGGCGACCCTGCATAACAATTCTGGCTTGAAAAAATGCAATAAGTGCAGCAAGAAAGTGGTGTGCAATTGATTGTGTATCTACACCACGCCGGGATTTATTGACATGGGCTGCAAATGCGAAACAATGAAAATTACTATAAAAAAAAGAAATTGTATCGAATAAAAACAGAATAAAAATTTGAATCAAAACGAATTATACTTACAATCAACATGGAAACCGTGACGTTGATTCGAGAAATTTCTTGTTTTCTTCCACGAGTGTTGCCTTGGTTGTAGAATAGTTGGTAAATTTCGATAGGAAGGCCCGTAAACCGATGTATGTCATTCGCCTTCGATAGTGAATTGGAACATTTGGCCATCGTTCAGAGTCACATAAAATATACCGTCCTCTGAATTGTAGCATGACAGAAGGTAATTCAAAATATCCGGATCTGTTTCGAAATGGGGCATATTAACGAGCCCTGTAAATCCACACTCCTCCATTATAGCTTGATATTCTGAAGACATCTTTAAAGCCGTATGGATGTGAGGGCATAAGGGATTCCTGTAGGTTATCTTGGAAATCGATTGACTTGGATTCTCTTCATTTTCTTGCTGAACTTGCAATTGGGAAGCATGTGAAGTCGACATTATAGCTGTAATTGCGTCTTTGTCAAAGATTTAGACCTGTAAAAATTCAAGAACGGGAAAACGAAAACGAGAAAATGAGCGGCATAAGGGTATTTATAACCTAAATAGGGCGTCCATCGTTGTCTATTGACGCGTGCGTCATTTGCTTCAAATGACGCGGCGTCGATAGGAGGCGTGTCGCAGCGTCAATAAAGCACATCGCCACCAATAGAAGGTCGCGTCGCACGTCATTTGTTTACAGTGTCGCGCGTCATTTGTTTACAGTGTCGCGCGTCATTTGATTACAGTGTCGCGCGTCATTTGATTACAGTGTCGCGCGTCAATAGAAGACAGTGTCACACGTCATTTGTTTACAGTGTCGAGCGTCAATAGAGGACAATGTCACGCGTCAATAGAGGACAATGTCGCGCGTCAATAGAGGACAATGTCGCGCGTCAATAGAGGACAATGTCGCGCGTCAATAGAGGACAATGTCACGCGTCAATAGAGGACAATGTCGCGCGTCAATAGAGGACAATGTCGCGCGTCAATAGAGGACAATGTCACGCGTCAATTGAGAACAATGTCACGCGTCATTATGATCTAGTGTCGCTCCAGTGTCACGCGTCATCAGGATCTATTGTCGCGCCAGTGACGTGCGTCATTACGGTTTACTGTTGTCGCACGTCACTGATGGAGCCTTGAAAAACCAGGCGAAAATTTTGTTTTTGAATCTCACAAATTTGCCTTCATTTGGCCAAGTTACTGGGGATATTCGGAGTATTTTCCACCTTCAATTTTATAGGGGTGTCTTAAAATGAACCACGATTAAAAATCCGGGCATTGTGGATAAAAGGGAAGGATTCTAGAGATATGGTGTTTAGGTTACATAGTAAGAGGGTGGGTGTTTGATACTTTTTTGGAAAATGAATTTGAACAATTTTGTTACATAAGGATTAGGACTCACTATTATGGAATTATTTATAAGGAAAGTAATAATTTTAAGGATAAGAATGTACTTGGAGCACAAAAAGATGCATTTATTCTCCTTGTTCACCTCTTTTAATTTAGGCGAGAATCCTTATTTGAGATTTACAAGATTTAATTTCCTTCTTTTGTAGTTTCTACATCTTGTACATTTTCTATATCTTCCACAATAATCCCTTGTTTGAAAGTAATTTAAGGATTGATTTGGTTTAACTGCTTTTAATCCCAACATAAAAGGTTGCTTCTATATATTGCAAAGTTTTCTCCATGACTAAAATCTTACCTAGGATGACCAGACTCCAAGCTACCTATTTGAATTTATTACTCTTAAAGACCGGGAGGATGTGGAAGCTAGGAAGTATTAATAATAGTACATTCTAGAACCTATGAACATGTCTTGGGAATGAAAAAAAGGATTTAGAAAAGGATAAGTTTGTACATATTCAATGGTTCCTCATAATACCATGTTGATTTGTTTCATTGTTCCTCATAATACCATGTCGATCTGTTTCATTGTTCATATATTGTATTTTATATTGTGTAATATCTATGTAAATATATGAATATGGTTTTTAGTATGGATATTTTGTTACATATTATGTAGATGGATGATTGGAAAATCTGAGTATGGACACTCTTAAGAAGAATCCCAACCATGGAAGTTGATGAGGTTCATAATGCCTCCATAATGTTGTTAAATTATGTAATGTATCCACCCCCTTTCGATATTGGACCAAATAGGGAAAAATCGACTGAATTTTCATATTTTGAATGGAGAATGGTCCCAAAAAATATGGAGCTGGTAGATATGGTTATCATGTCGGGGATGGTTGTTTGTTTTGTGTTCGACCCTCAGCTCACTACGATAGACACAATCACTAGTAGATGGATCAATGAAAAAATCCCTACAGTAGATTGATGACAATACCTTGGGCGGTACCACGACATCACACTCATCATACACCCACCTCTAGATGGCAACTGGCATGACTTATCAACAAATGTTCTTGATTGGTGGGATGACGTTGATCGTCAGCTAGAAGAGCTTGATGAGTGGAGGTTTGAACAATGGAGAGCAACACATCACGACTCGGATGAGTGTGACAGTGATTGCAGTGGGGATGCCTACACTGGCCTTTGTCATGTGCACCGAGTGATTATTTTATAAAAGTGTAATGCACTTATTTTGAAAATGTTACTTCTTCCTTTGTTTGATATAACTTTTTGCTTTGTAGTACAAACTCATGTTATGAACAAGAAAACACATAGTATAATGGCATGAGTTTATACTTGGATTTTCAAATTTATTTCATAATGTAATGTTATTGTTTTGATGCTTTAATCCTATATTATCTTGTAACACACTTGCAATACAAATTTCATGTTTAATTTGGAAACAACTAGAGTTGAGTATCCAGTTTTGAAAAACAATGTGTATAGTTAACTTCATCACAAATGGTTTATTGTGCATAATTATCTCAATATGAATGAAAAATAAGAATAAAATAGTTCATGCACCATTTGTTTCAATTTATCTTATATTACAATGCGTCGCTCCAAGGGTGGTTATGGAAACGTACTTGAACAAAACATAGAGAAGTTCGACATGTTCCCATCCATGTTCAAAATTTGTTCTTATGCATTAGGGGAAGACGAAAATAATAAGACGGTAATATAATACTTTGTGAACATTAATTGTATGTCATATCAATGTACCTAATGTCATTTGTTGGGCTAATAATTATGAAATTTTCCTCTTTTCATACAGGTTTCTTCACATTCCACGATGGTAATATACAAATTTGTGAACATTAATTCTTTTTCATAATACGTAATATTTTATGTTGGGCTAATAATTACGTATTTGTACTCCTGTATATAGGTAGCTTCACATCCCATGGCACATATGCATTCGACACGCGTCAGAGAGGATGTAACCATGTCATTGTTAAGTGGTTCATTTTTGCAAGTTATTTATTTAGTTTTTTATAGTAATCATAAACAAGCGTCTAATAATATGTTATATTTTAATGTCATATGGAGATGCTCCTCTAGGAGTTGATTGTCCTCATGGCACTACGTTAGATGGTCCTTCCGAGCCCGTTGGCTCGGATATCATGAGCCTACAATGAAGGTGAATAAATTTAAAACTTAACTTTTTTTTTTCTTGTTGATTACTACTATTCAATATCGTAAGAATTATCAAAATTTTCTAACATCATCTTTCAATCAACCACCCATAGACTACAAAACTGAACAAGTGGATGGTCGTATTCATTATTTCATTAGCATGGATCATGTGTTGTTAATGGGAGTGTTAAGTTTTGGGAGCTCCAAAAACTTAACTTACATCGCATGGTTGCACACAATCTTCCCTTTGTGCAACCACGTAAGTGTGGCCGTAAGCATATGGGAAAATGACCACCTATCCCTCATGATAGGAGCAAGGCATACATATAGAGGAGAGGGGGATATGGACTATGTCTTGAGGTAGCGATACACTTGCAACGTAGAAAGGCTATCAATCGAGTTTGCAAAAATAATACAAAACTCGATTCGAGGAGTTGATCCAGGGAGGAAAGAGGGAGGTGGATGCTTTGAAATGTGCACCTATAATTCAGAGGAGATGCGACAGGTGAGAAAGGAGAGGTGGTTGAGAGTGAGAGAAAGAAAGAACAACTCAAATATTGGGACAAAGGTAAATTTATGATTAGTATAATATATTATGTATTATGTTTGGTTGGAAATAAAAAACTTAATATTATCTCATGAACAAGAAGATAGAGAAGAGGGTGGAATAACTAGCGGGAATGTTGACCCCCATGAAGGATCCTGTAAGTAATTATTGGACTTTCATTATTATATGGAATATATTTTTGTTTATTTGTGTGTATACTAACTCCTTTTGACAGTGTGCGTAGGATTATGACATTCCCTTGAGTCAGATCCTACGCCAACATAGAGACTCACTTAGTAGTACAAAACAAATAAAGGTAACAAACACTTAACATTCATGTGAAAATTGTATGTTGCCTTATGTTGTTGATATTTCAATTATCTTGATGACTCGATTGTTGTAGGTGGACATTTTCGATGAGACGTTCCCTTCACATTAAGCATCTGGTCTCGATCTTGTTGACGATATTGTTGCACGAGAGGTCCGAGAGGGCGAGATGAATATTTGTGGAGATGCAACTTCCTTTCCAGTTAAGGAGAGAGAGGGTGACAAGGCGAGGCATGAGCAGAGGGGCACAAAAAATGATGTTAACGCGAGGAGAGAGGAGGGAGATGGACTGGTAAGTTATTTAATGTTCTCATTCACTTTTCTGTATTATTTTTTGTAAACTTAAGATAAAATTATTAATGCAATTGAGATTGTTGTTATTCCAGGTTTTTCTTGATGGGGTCGAAGTGAAGTTAATGTCAAATGATATAGTCGTTGTGAGAGGAGTTGTTTTTGATAGTATCCCGCATGCGATTTGTCATGGCATGACACTCCCCTTAGATCTTGTCAAAAGTCATCATTTCCAAGGCCATTATTCCAACTACTCCATTTCCCTACCCTACGACATTTGCAGACACTTTGGCAGAGTGTGTCAAAGGGTTTGCGATATGGGATGTTAGAGATATGAGACTGGAAACTCCTCCACCAGAGGCAAGTAGATGTAATCGATGATTTAATTTAATTATGTGTTTAATTGAATGATTCATTCATGTTGGCTTATTTATTAAATGGTTAGATTTCATGATGATACAATATAGGTTATAGTCGAGAGGGTGCACTGTACTTGGATGTAGACATCTGAGGCCCCATCCGTCCTTGGGATCACACCTACTTTCATTCATAGAAACAAGATGAAGCTTGCTAGATTTTATGATTCAATTTTTTCTATCACCTCACAAAATGCAATAGAGGAGATGGCAAATTTTTTTGTATAACATTTATTTTATAACATTGCTTATGTTAGAGTATGTATTTACCTTAGCTAATGTTCACCTATGTACTTTATTTACCTTTATTGTATTTATTCTCACCCACTTATGTATGTGGATATTTCTTTTATCTTATTTCTAGATATTAAGAGATGTTATCTAGTTGTTAGGTATAATTCTTCTTTGATCTATGATATTGAGTAGATCCTTGATGACTAGTTCTTTCCTAAATCTATGGACTTGACTAGTTCTTTGATGACTAGTTGTTTTCTTGATTTATGACTTGATCTACGACCTTGACTGGTTCTTAGATTGTTATTCCTTACCTATATAAGCAAGACTCATTCTCATTGTATTTCATTGAGTTCTATAATAATATATGATATTGTTGCTCATTTGTTTGCAAAGGTTTTATGTAAAGATATTCGACAAATTGCTTTCATCTTATTGATTGTGGCACGTTTGATTAGCATTTGAGTTCTTGGCTTGGTACGATCTGGTTATCATTCCTTTTATGATATCAGAGCAGGAGATTGTTGTTGACATCTGTATGTAAGTTTCATTTTGCAAACATTTTTTTGTATATTCATATATTCGAAATTTGTCTCGTATTTTGTTGTTGTGTGCATTTTTATGCAAAATAGAGCCTTCCATTAGATCTGGAAGGTGGGAAAACCCTAAGATCGATTGTAAAATTGACCATTTCTGGAGGCAGTCATTTTTATGTTTTTTTGTTGGTGCGAAGAAAAACGTGTTGAGTCGCCTTGGGATTCATATCGGCAAGGAAGAAAACCTAGAAAATCAATTTCTAGGTTTTCCGAGATCCACACCGGGTATTTTTCTTACGTAGGTGCAGCATTTTTGGGAGGTGTGGAAAATCTACGGACTACTTATTTTGGGCGTGAAAGGGCATTTTCGACACAAATCCGAAATATTCACCCATTAAAATCATTAGTCTTTGGTCATATGATATGGTCGTATGATGGCTTAAAGCTTGTGATTCCTACTAGTAGGTGCTTAACTCCAGCCCCCTTTCATTTTATTTGTGTGGTGAAGAAAAGAACATTTTATTTCATTTTATTGGCAACTAAAATAAATAGCGAGTGTATAAAATTGTAAAGCTTGTATCTTCGATTGGAAACTCGGATTTGAGTGTTGTTTTTTTGTAAAAGTGCTTATTTTTTCATGTTCTTTCCGTTAGAAATATTTATTTTGAGAATCACACTATAATTATAAAGTATCATATTGTAACACACACTCATTATAAAGTGCCAAAATTTGGGGGCAATCAGGCGGGGTTCATTTTAAGAGACCTCCTGGAAATCAGAGGTGGAGAATACCTGGTGAATATCCCCGGAACTGGTTTCACGGGAAGGCGAATTTTTTGGGGGTTGTATGAAAAAATTTCTCCTGATTATCAAGCACTACGACGTAAGGTTGCGAGACACGGCGAGAGATTTCTTGCTATCGCGGCGTCGAAAAAAATGTAGTGACGCGCGCGAAAGACCTTAGTGACGCACGTCAGCAGGACCTATTGACGCGCGTCACTAAGGTCTTTTGACGCGCGACATTGCATTTTTGACGCGCGACAGCAAAATCTCCTGTCGCGCGTCTGCAGCCTCCGACCTCTGCTTTCTCATCAAAAAATCTCCGTGTCGCGCATCAACAAACTCTTTGTCGTGCGCCTCTGCTGCGCGCAATATCTTGTACCTCCTTGTCACGCGCGTCGAAAAATGCGTGTGGCGCGTCGCAGAATGCACCTTAGTGACGCCGCGCGTCAATGCATTTTTTTGACGCGCGACAACAAATATCCTGTCGCGCGTCTGCAACCTCTACCCTCTTCTTGCTCATCGAAAAAAACTCCATGTCGCTCGTCAACAAAATATTTGTCATGCGTCTACTATGCATCAATATCTACAGTATCTCCTTGTCTGCAAACCCTCCTTGTCGCACGTCAATAACTTACCCCCTTGTCGCGCGTCTATAATACGGGATATATCATATTGTTGAAAAATGTGAAGTAGAAGTGTTCTACCTGCGAATAATCTAGGTTTATATAGGGGATATTTTTCAAGGGTAGGCGAAGCCGACCCCTAAAAAAAATTAAAGTGTAATTTTTAGGCGAACAGGTCATTGACCGTGCGAAAAATTTGCCTTTTCAAAATTTTCAAAAATGGAATATTCGCCATATTACGAATATTCGCCACTAAAATTTTTCCCGAATGGGGGCTCTTGTTGCATTACTTAGTTCTTGCATTTCTTTTGGTGATTTTTTTGAGAATGACGTCTACTTTTGAATTAGATCATGTTGAGCCATTAACAATACATAATTACCACACATGAAAACCAAGAATGGAAACAATAATTAAGCGAGAAATGATTATGGGATTTAACTTCTTTAGAACAACCAAGTGTTCACCGGAGAATATGAGAAATTTCAGTACCAATGAAAATCAGATGAGTGTACGAGTTTGATAGGAACTTATGTAAGTGACAGTCTTTTGTTTCATTTGGAAAATGTGACTTTCCTTTCAAAATATGGGAGAAATTGGAAGATTTATTTAGTAAGGTGGATCGTATGAGAGCTATAAAACTTTAAATTGAGATCACCTCTCTTAAATCTAAAGATTTTCCAAAAATTATAGACTATCTTACCAAGTTCAAGCATTTGTTGACACAATTGAAGGGGAGTGGAAAAGATAAGAAAGATGAAGAGTGTGTTTACTTGATTCTATCTAAGTTGAGATGACCATTCCAAATTTTTGCTTCTACTTTTTTCTCTAGCATGGATGTCTTAGGTAACACATTCAAAATGCCTCACTTAGAAATATTTTTGTGAAAGACTTACTAGGGAAGAATCCAAATTGTCTCACCTTGAGTCTTACACCTCTCAAAAGACATTAGTTGCATCTAATCCTAACCTGCAAGGGAAAACCAAAAGTAAAACCAAATCCACCCCTTCTCCATCTCAAAGTGCTCCTAAACCTAAACAAAACAACTCTAGACCTAGTGAGTCTTCTAAATCCAAGAATAAGTCTAACCTTTCATGCTCTTTTTTTTGGGGGTAGTGGTCATGAAGAACATAGGTGTTATAACCGAATACAAGCCTTAGAGGATGCAATCAAGAAACACAAAATTTCTATCTCCACTCCACCTCCTTCTAATTAGCATGGAAAAATACTTAATGTTGTTGGGAGATCTCAGTCACCACTTGCAGACAATTGGGTTATAGATTCTGGTGCTTCTCATCACATGACTTCTTCCAATGAGTCTTTTGTTTCTCCGTGTTTGAGTTCTACTTCTAAAATTAAGGTTGGAGATTCTTCCTTTCTTTTGTTAAAAGAAAAGGTGATATACAACTTGATAGTGGCGATATTCAAAATGCACTATATGTTCCTAACATCACTACAAATTTGCTTTTTGTATATCAAATTTGTCATTCAGTAAAGGGAAAACAATAAATTTTACACACATGGGGCAGAAGTATGAACTTTGTTGGAGCATTATTCACTTGTTTCTTAGGGTATTGTTGATCATAGTTCTAGACTATATCACTTTGAGGGTTTTGATGAAATTTTCTATATTGGGACATGATTGGTTTCTCATTCAGATTCAGAGAGTAAGCTTTAGCATGAAAGATTTGGACATCTTAATTATAGATATTTGAAGGAGTTGAGAACTCATGGTATGGTTGATGGTATTCCTAGAGTTTCTTGTCTTGAGGGAGTTTGTCATGGCTGTGCATTAAGGAAACAACACCAAGATCTATTTTCTAAGAATTTGTCAAAGAGAGAGCTTCTTCACCACTTGAGCTTGTGCATAGTGACTTGATGGTTTTTCCTACTCCCTCTTTCAATGGAGCTAAATATGCACTTACCTTTATTGATATTTTTTTGAGGTGTACTTGGATTTCTTTTCTCAAGTAAAAAAGTGATGTTTTTTCACACTTTAAAGTCTTCAAGGCTTTGGTTGAGAAACAATCTTCTAGTTGCATACTGTAACCTAGACAATCGAGAATGGGGGAGTACTTGAGAAATGAGTTTTCAATTTTTCGAAACTCAAGGCATTATTCACTAGCATTCTTGTTCCTCATAATCTAAAACAGAATGGCTTAGCAAAAACGAAGAAATAGAAATTTGAAGGAAATGGCTAATTGTATGATGCAGTCTAGAGATTTACCTCCTATCTACTGAGTAGAAGCAATTAATTGTGCTAACTACATTCTGAATTGTACACCATACATACAGCACTTGAGACATTGACTCCGAGGAAGCTTGGTCCAACACTTAGCCAAATGTCTTATTTTTTCGAGTCTTTGGGAGCCATGCTTGGGCCTTTATGCTAAAGAAGAAAATGAAAGCCTTGTATAAGAAGATAAAACCCTTAATCTTGGTAGGGTATTGTGAGGACATGAGAGCTTATCGAATTTTAGATCTTGATACTCATGAGGTTATTTTTCAAACACATGTTCAATTTGATGAGCACTTCACACCTCATGATTCTTCATCTTCTTCCATGCCTACTTCTTATTTATCTCATCTTGAGGATATTTTCTTTGAGGAGGTTGATGAGGAGGTTATAGATGCCGTTGAGGATCCTATTCCCACTGATGTTGTCACTATACCTAAGTGGGCTTGTATTACGATTTTGAGGCAACACCTTTCATACATGATCTTCCACCCACTAGGCATCATCACGCACATTCTATAGGTTCTAGAATTTTGTGTCAGGTAGTTTCTGAGGATCCACAATCTTTTTCAAAGGCTCATGGGATACATGAGTGGGATGATGCGATGACAACTGAGTATTCTTCTTTGATGAAGAATCATACTTGGGATTTGGTATTTCTTCCTAAAGGAAGAAAGATGATTAAGCGTAAGTGGGTATACCGAGCCAAATATGAAGCTGATGGATCCATTAACAAGTATAAGACTTGTCTTGTTGCAAAGGGTTTTTCACAAGTTGAAGTTATTGATTACATTGAGATCTTTGCACCTATTTCCAAGATGGATTTTATACACCTTGTACTTGCTATTATTCTTTGCGTCACAAGGGCAACCCGTATACCGGATGGACATGAACAAGTGTCTTCTTATATGGAGATTCACAAGAGAAAATATACATGGAGCAATCGACTAGATTGGTTCGTGGATTCTTCTCTTGTTTGCAGGCTCTAAAGGTCTCTCTACGGTCTCAAACAAGCCCCTCGGGATTGGTATGAGAAGATGGATTCTTTTCTTCTATCTACTAGTTTTGTTCATTGTCACTCCGATCATATAGTGTATCTCCAGCATGTTGGTGAGGATATTGTGATACTTGTCTTGTATGTTGATGATATGCTCATTACTTGACGCTTCTTCTTCAAACATTCACACTATTTAGAGGGCTCTTTCTACACAATTTGACATGACATATATTGGGTTATTGCATTATTTCCTTGGTTTGTAGATTTCTCAGATAGATTTAGGGATTCATTTGAGTCAGCAAAAGTACACCCATGATCTTCTTCAACGCTTTGATATGGCTGATTGCAAGTCAAGTCCATATCCTTTTTAGTCTGGGGTTACTCTTACTTCCACATGTACCACACCACTTTGTGATCCTACATTGTATAGTTAGTTGGTTGGAAGTCTCATGTACTTGACCCATACTTGCTCTGATATTTTATTTGTAGTAGGGCTTGTATCTCATTTTTCACATTCTCCTCATAGTATTCACTAGCGAGTGCTAAAAGGATTTTGTGTTATTTGCAGGGAACTTCCCACTTTGGCCTATACTACACTAGGGGTTCTACTTAGTTGGTTGCGTATACTGATTCAAATTGGGCGCTTCTATTGATGACACGCTTCCACTTCAGGTTATCTTTTTGTCTTGGTTAGGCATGTAAAAAGTAACAAGCTATTACACTTTCATCTTCGAGGCAAAGTATAGGGCAATGAGATTACAACGAGTCGGCAGATTCTTTGGCTTCGATGATTATTAACAGAGTTTATATTCTCATAGAATTCTCTGACTGTACTTTGGTGTGAAAAATAAAGTGCAATTCACATTTCTCGCAACCCTGTTGAGCACCAACAGACCAAGCATATTGAGATACACATACACTTCATTTGTCAACACATTCAGGATGGATTTCTTTGCTTGGAGTACATTCCGACTCAACCTGCAGGTTGCGGACATATTCTGACGAAGCCTTTTGCATCACCTCGCTACCTTGAGTTGTGTGGAATGCTAGGGGATTCGGAAGTTGTTCTTGGGGGGTGTTCGTGAGAACATCTTCCTTCTTCTTTTCTTTCTCTTTCCTTCTAGTAGGATTCCTTCCTTCTTTTGGTTCGATATTTCTTCATGGATATATTGTACATGAGTACCTCATTTGGCCTAGTTGTCAGGGACTCATCTTTGTGGACATGCCACTTCTATTTTGGCCCCTAGCTTCACTTGAGGGGGTGTTAGAGTAGGTATTTTACCTTAGCTCATGTTCACCTATGTACTTTATTTACATTTATTGTATTTATTCTCACCCACTTATGTGTGTGGATATTTCTTTTGTCTTATTTAGATATTAAGAGATATTATCTAGTTGTTAGGTATAGTTCTTTCATTGATCTATGATATTGACTAGATCCTTGATGACTAGTTCTTTCCTAAATCTATAGACTTGACTAGTTCTTTGATGACTAGTTCTTTCCTTGATTTATGGCTTGATCTATGACCTTGATTGGTTTTTAGATTGTTATTCCTTGCCTATATAAGCAAGGTTAATTCTCATTGTATTTTATTGAGTTCCATAATAATATATGATATTGCTGCTCATTTGTTTGCAAAGGTTTTATGTAAAAGTATTTTGGACAATTGATTTCATCTTATTGATAGTGGTGTTTGATTAGCATCCGAGTTATTTTCTTGGTATGATCTCGGTTATCGCTCCTTTTAACTTACGTGGACACTTGATTAAGATAGATGTATATATGATGATGTTGTTACTTTAATGTGTTTATGTACTCGTGTTTGATGTTTACAATTTAGTATTGCATTCATGATATATTGAATATGGTTTGTGGTTTATATTAATCAATGAATTTTTTGTGGTTATGGATTAAAATTTATGGAATAATGTTTATGGTTTATGGGTTATATAGAGTTATCCATTTACGCTCTGTTTATAGTGCATTAGATGGTTTTTATTCTTGTTATGTGACATTCCATTTATTGTATTCCAATGCTTATTAATAGGACCATGATTGCTAGAGTTGTAGATATGATGATGTTATCACTATGTATCTGGTTAATGTATTAAAGAATGAGATGTTATGTGACTATGGATTATGGATTACGGTTTATGGTTTATGGTTTAATAGTTGCATTCTTCTTCCATGTATGCCTACTTGGGTTTTATGTGCTTGCTAAACTTTCATATATATTTCATCTATGAAAATATTTTGTTGAGTATAAGTTAAGTGCATTATTTTCTTTGTAATTATGTTTGAATGCTAACATATATAAATTGGTTGTTTAAATGCAGGTGTAATTAGATGGCTAGAGAAAATAAGGATGGAAAGCACAAGGCTACACATGTGGAGGAACCGAAAGACTATGAATCATTTGATAGTTCCACTTATGTGTTTGAAAAGTGTGCGAAGAGGCCTACACATGAAGATGGGGGTGTTGGAAAGAAGATGAGACTTCCCCACCATTGCGTATGGAATTAGAAATGTAACTTCTAACGAAGAAGGTAGAGTTTTATAAAACCGAGTGTGAAAGAATTACATTGGAAAATTTATGCTTTTCAAAAATAACATGATGAATTATTGACCGAGTAAGAGAAATTTCCTCAAAGAATACGGAGTTGGAGATTGATGTTTAAGATTTGGATTAGAAATTAAGAAATGGGAGAAAACACGTGAATCGAACAAAAAAGTTACTGAAAATTAGGTAGCAAGATTTAATTATGCTCTTAAAATCCACAAATGTCACAAGGAAGAATGGAAGTTGTCTATGGAGGCCAAGCCGTGAATCGTTGAAAATGTACCTATCACTCCCACCAAAAGCACAACTGATAAATGAATATATAGCTTTGTAATAAAATGACATTGTTCATGCTACCTTTGAAATTAAATTTTTTTTTTTAAGCATATAATAAACTTACTTATATAGTTCCTTGCATTATGAATACGTCCAAACTAATTTTTCTATTAATAAATATTAATACGTATACACAAACAACAAACTCAAAAATATATGTCCCTATATTAGTTGAATACCTCCGAGTGTTTATTATTTGAAGAGCACATTGTTAATGAGATCAATTTGAAATTAATTGAAAAAAACAATTATGTAATTAGTATTTTTCAATTTTTGGTATTAAGATAATTAGAACATTTAGAAAGGTGATAGTACTCTCAATTTAATTGTTACGTATTTATTTACAATTTTTTTAATAACATTTGTAAAGGTAATGAGTTTTTTCAATAGCCACAAAATAATCATAATATTGTGAGTATTGTAAAAATTATATTTACCTTTTGTTAAGAAAATCATAACACCCGCAAAATACTTGAACAAATTTTAGTATGTTATTGTTCAACTAATTATATTAAAACCTTGGAGTTGGTATGCGTAGTATATTTTAGTTTTTATAAGAGTAAATAATATTACTAATCATTTTAGGTGAAGTATATTGTGAGTATTGTAAAAATTTATATTTACCTTTTGTTAAGAAAATCGTAACGCTCATGCAAAATACTTGAACAAATTTTAGTATGTTATTGATCAACTAATTATATTAAAAACCTTTGAGTTGGTATGCGTAGTAGATTTTAGTTTTTATAAGATTAAATAATATTGCTAATTATTTTAGGTGATGTCTATTGTAAAAATTTATATTTACCTTTTGTTAAAAAATCATAAAACCCGCAAAATATATGAATTTTTTTAAGTATGTTATTATTCAAGTAATTATATTAAAAACCTTGGAGTTGGTACATGCGTAGTATATTTTAGTTTTTATAAGAATAAATAAAATTACTAATCATATTAGGTGATCTATAATGTGAGTATTGTAAAAACCTATATTTACCGTTTGTTAAGAAAATCATAACACCCGCAAAATCACGTGTTTGTCAAAGTGCCGAAAAACACAAAGTATGTTTTTCAACCGCTGAAAAAAACACTATGTTTTTCAACAAGATGGAAAAAATAAGTTATCCACATGCTAATTACTTAATATTGATTACATCAGTCCAAAAATGTGGAAAAACATTGTGGTTTGCACCTTGTTGAAAACCGCATTACGTTTTACAAAGTGCTAAAAACACAATATTTTTCAAAAAGATGAAAAGCACAAATGTTTAGCACATTCTAAATACTAAATATTAATTACATCAATCCAAAAATTTGGAAAACCATCGTGGTTTGCACTTTGTTGAAAATTGCATTACATTTTTCAAAGTGTTTGTGTCAAAGCGCCAAAAACACAATGTGTTTTTAAACGCGCTAAAAAACACAATGTATTTTTCAACAAGATGAAAAGAACAAAGTTTTAACACATTCTAATTACTAAATATTAATTACATCAATAAAAAGGTGGAAAACCATCATGGTTTGCACCTTGTTGAAAACTGCATTGCATTTTTCAAAGTGTTGAAAAACACATTGTGTTTTTCAACAAGATGAAAATCACACAAGTTATCCACATGATAATTACTTAATATTGATTACATCAGTCCAAAAATATGGAAAAACATCGTGGTTTACACCTTGTTGAAAACCGCATTGTGTTTTTCAAAGTGTTGAAAAACACAGTGTGTTTTTCAACGTGTTGAAAAACACAATGTGTTTTTCAATGTGCTGAAAAATGTAGTGTGTTTTTCAACAAGATAAAAAAACACAAGTTCTCCACGTGATAATTACTTAATATTGATTACATCAGTCCAAAATGTGGAAAAACATCGTGGTTTGCACCTTGTTGAAAACCACATTGCATTTTCAAAGTGCTAAAAACACAGTGTGTTTTTCAACATGCTTGAAAAACACTATGTTTTTCAACAAGATGAAAAGCACAAAGGATTAGCAAATTCTAATTAAAAATGATGCTTATTTCGTTATGACTTATGCTTAACAATCTACATGGCTACTTGGCACATACGATGACATTGAATTACCTGCCATTCTTGGTGCTTGATGTGGCGAGGAGGGTCCATCAAGGAACATGTATTCACTTACTATTCTTGTCTCACATATATGTGCTTTGACTCTTACACATGAATAAAACAAAATTACAAAATGATGCTTATTTCATTATGACTTATGGTTAACAATCTACATGGCTACTTGGCACATACAATGACATTGAATTACCTGCCACTTTTGGTGCTTGAAAAGATGACATCGACAAACATTTTCGGGAAATTCCAATGCCTTCAACACATGCTTACATGTGTTTCCTCTAGTATCCTAGGCACATTCGCATACGTCGAAGGCACCACATTGCCTTACCAAATACCAAGTGTTTCTAGTTGTTTAGCTCCTCACCCACAATTCATGGCCATCAGCTTAATTGCAATGCAATATGTATCTGAATACTCTTTGCTCTCTCAACCATTGTCAATAGTTTCTTTCTTTTTTGAAGTTGGTCAAGAAGATGGATTGTTGCAACTTCCTCTTGTGTTTGTAAAATGGAACAACCCCTGTACACAAGTGTGTAGAACAAATGGTCCATCCCGAGTGCATTTTTTTGTCTATCACACAAGTATCTGGTCTTTAGAAAACAATGGTAGGCCTCGATGGATGCATTTGTGTCCGATTTGGGCGGGCGAAGTTTGTAAATTTTTTTCCCACATAGCTATCAAGTCACACAGATTGAATATCAACGAAACTATGAACCACATGTAATTATTTAAGATGAAAATTAATAAGGAAACATGTGAAAGATAATAAACACTGATACGTCCTTTGCTCTCGCACCATGTCTTCTTGAAGTACTCGAGGAACTGAGTTTCCTCTTTGAATTTGTTGAAGAAGTCTTGAATCTTCCACCTCGACTCATGATGGTGCTAATATCTCAAAATACTTGTACACATTTTTCAACCATGCCCTCCACACATGCCATAGGCATAATGAAAGATTACCACGATAACCAAAAACACATCTAATGGTCTTGATTTTATCAAAACATCATCTGTAATGAATGCATTGATTTGCCAATCGACACGAAGATTTTTCCTTGTTTATGGACTTCCACCAACCACCCGTAAATGTCTTCAATCTTATTCCTTAATGAAATGACCCATGCTACAGGCACCCCAACCTCTTTCTCATTGAAAACAAGTAAGGTGTATACTTTTTTTGCGGAAGGAATATGACATCAAAGGTTAGCATGGAGTTTAATATAACAGAAAGGGAACATTATTAATGATACGAAATAACGAATCATTTCAAAATTCATTTCAATTACTTACGCCATATTTGTTCGTAGAAAATGTCGAATCCATGGAGATTATGGAATTGTGTGAATGTTGAACCATTCTCTCACACATCCATGGTGTTTGCAACCCCATAATGAATGGAATGGTGGTTCCATTTGGCCATTGATAGTAGAAAAAAATGTCCCTTTCCTCCGCATGCCATAAGTTCACACTCATGGCATCATCAATGTGCTTTTGAGACCTTTTGGAGTGAACTCTTTCATCACATCCTTTCTTGTTAGGAATTGGTCCCTCTTACTCAACATACCCACCAAGGATGGATCCTCTATATGTTTTTCATACACCGTGTCCATGGGAACACCCATCAACAAAAGACTCTTAATGTAACTTTTGCATTCATTTGAAAAGTACGGGGCAACAACAACACGAGGGTCATTAATGGTAGTTTCATTTACACCATGACAACACTCACCATTTACATCAAATGAAACAAATTATTGTATATTATTATCACCATTGTCGGTCTCCCATACAAAACCTTCACATTGAAGTGACATTGGCAACCCCTTTTAATTTGATACCTGCTCACTCTTTCACTGTTGCCATCTTATTTCTATTGTCCTCGAGACCATATGAACACCAGTAGCTACAATTAAAACATTAACATCAAATGTTATACAAATGTTTATGAAAAACACATACAAAAAATAAGTGTTAGAAAAGGTTCGAACCAAGAATATGTCTTCGTTTTATGTGGTTTAGGTCAACTATATTGAATAATTTTGATGTGTGTGGAAAAATTAGTCTCAAAACTTTCTACATAACCTTCTCCCTTTACAAATGCCTCTAGTCTTGCAAGCGGGATGGTTGCACAAAGGTCGATGTTAGGCTCATCCCCATTGGGGTCCATTCCAAGTCTTCATTCAAAATTGACTCTTTTCTCTCGTTATCTCTTGGACAAGAAGATCATACATGCTTTGCCATTTGGGCCTCCTTCCCATCCTAACAATTATTACATGAAGTTGGCATCGTTAATGAAACAATTATTTCATACTTTCCAAAATGAATTTTTAGTTGTGATTGATCATCATCAACATGAATACCATCTTAAATCATTGGAAGCATCTAAATTTTTGGCTAATTCAAAAAACATGTATAAAAGAGGGTATTCAAATGCAAGGAAAACAACAATTTACAAGGCCTACTACTTCTAGTGCACAAGCATATCACAATATGATCATCTATCACTACAAGAATATGGGTTTAGTATCCACAAAGTTTTCACAATATTTTTGTACATATCAAAATTGTGAATCCAATTTTGTGGACTCCACCCACAATTTTTTGTGAAAAAATATAATGTGACAAAATCCACAATGAAAAACACTGTGAAAAATCTATATTTTTAAAATTGTGGCATTTCCCACAATTCTAATAATAATTCACAATAATAAGAAATTCATACGTGCAGTCTATAATTTACAATTGTAACTATTTTAACAATTTTAAAACTTTTACAGTATTATAATTTTAATAATAATAAAAATATTTTACAATTTTAATATTATTTCAAATACAATTATTCAATTTTGAGAGAAACTTCTAATAAAAAAATATTACATTTAAATTTATAAAAATAATTCACATTATATAATAATATATTTTATGATTCTTATTTTATTTAAAAATAATATTTTAAAAAATGTTGTATTTAAAATAGAAATTATTACATTTAACTAAAAATAACAAAACTAAAAAAACAAAAACATATTTATTTAAAAATAAGTTAGAAATTAGAAAATTAAAATATTAAAATCATCTTTAAAATATAGATATACATTTATGCATGCCAAAACATAATAATTAAACAATAATAAAATAATAAAATATTAGAATGTGTGAAAATATAAAATGTATTAAACCTTTCCTTGACTACTTGTCTTCCCCTTTCCTCCTTTTTGGCTATAAAATATATACAGTACATGTACATTTTCCTCTTAATATTTGGATACACCTCTTTATTACATCCTTGAATTGCTTCTATGAGACAAAAATTTCTCATTCAAATAATGAATCCCACATAATTTATTCGTAAGCATTGTATGTAGCAACATATAAACATAAACCTTAACATAGCATGACCCTTATGCTAATAAGGGTAATGCCAAAAAAGAAATTGCATTCCTACCAAGATAAATAATCTGAGAAAAATATCACATATTTTCATCTTCGAATAGTGTAAATTAACAATTGTAAGAGTTAAGCAAAGTATTAAGTGGTGTTTCATATATAGTGTGAAAAATAAAACCATTAAATTTTATCCATCTATAATTATGTTTTTCAAAAAAGTGAATTTACAAACTGAAATTCAAGAATGTAGATATTTCAAAAAAATTAAATTGAAAAATGTGATTTCTCCACAATGAAATTTAAAAAATGTGGATATTCCAAAAAAATTAATTTGTCTTATATGAAATTATGAAAATAAAATTTAATTTGCCTTTTATGAAATTATGGAAAATCGCAGTAAATATTATAAAAGCTATCTATTTATATTGGTAAATCACAATTTTTTAACAAACTCATATTTTTTATGGATAACAATGTAGATAAATGACCCTATTTCTAGTAGTAATTATATTTTTAAAAGATTAATTTTTAAAAATATGAAAAAAAAGCATAATTTTTCATAATTAAACTTTAAGAATATAGATATTTTAAAATCATAAATTTGAATTTTATTATATTGTGAAATATCTATATAATATTTTAGAGAAGGCACTAATTTATTGTAGATAATTCACAATTTTGTTTTCAAAACTAGTGTATTGTGGACTATCAACAAAAAATAGTTTCAATTTATTGATTATTTATAGGTAGACTTGATTAATGATTGTTATTATTTTTGGTTTCATAAAATATTCATAAATAATATTTGGGTTATTATGCAGATTATCAACACAAAACATTAAAATTGGAGGTGATGTATATTATTCATGATTGAATTATTTTACCTTGTTTAAGGATTTATCATCATGAGTAAATTATAGTAGTGTAGATTATCTACAACTATAGTTTTACTTATATTTTGTTAGTGTATATTATTAAAAAAATAGAAATAACTAGCATATTAAATTTCCCACAATGCATGTATTTCAAATTTTGTGGATAATACAAACTCAATATTATAATGTGTAGAATTTTCACAATTTTATTTGAACCTTAGAAATGGTGCTAAAATTTTGAATCATAATAAAAATTATTTACTATAGATTATGAACAACTAGTATTCAATGGCATACTAAATTGTCTAAAATATACATATAATTTATAAATTGTGAATAAATTGTGCACTATTTTTAGGAATTGTGGCAGGTTTCAAACTTTCTTCGAACTCTCATCTTCTTCAGTTTATGTGGAGGCTCATATTTCTGTATATCTTCATTTTACCAACAAGATCGGGAGGAATGAAGCTCCGAGTATTCATTTTCACTGAACAAAAAAGTAACTAAATACAACACCACACATGCAAAAAGAAGCATACAATTAATGTTAGTATGTTATAAGACAAAACTAATATGCATAATCTAATATGAAAAACATACGAAAGGAAAACACAATTTCAAAAAAACTATGCAAGACAAATTGATGTATGAATAATTTCTCTTTGGTGAGCAACTTTAAAAACCTATGTGCAACATAGTCTACCACCCAACTATGGGCATATTGATGTGGCATCCTAAGGGGCAAGCCCCTTCAACACGCAACGATTCCTGGCTTTGCAAGAGGCACGCCCCCATATACTGAAATGAGAGTGAGAGTATGACAACAAAGAATTTTTGTTGCTTCAACTTACATCATACATTCACAACCTTACAATTACTAAAATATAACAAATAATACAAAAAAATTTATATACAAATTATCTGCACATTAGCATTATTTACAGATATAATGAATACAGAAAATAAAAATTACTCTAATGTTATTCCATTTAACACAACTAAGAGCAATGACATTAGATAATATTTTCTTTTTATATTTAATTTTAATTTTTATATTTTCTTACGATGGAAACAAATCAACATGCAAATCTAGAACTTATTTATGGCTATAGATAATATTAAGAATCATCTCAAACACTTAAAACATTAAATGTGTTCATTTTGTTTAACTATAATTATATTATTGTTTAAGTTATAATTACGTTGTCTTAAAAATATTTTGTTAGCAATCTATAAAATTCATTTGTATTTCATAATACTAATACTAACCTTAAAACACAAGATATAGTATCATCATTAACATTATTAATTTGAGAGGGTTATTATAATTCAAGTACGATATATATTAGCATTATTTATGTTTAAAAATGACATAATAAAAAAATTATGACAACAATAATAAGTAAAACTAATAATATAATGACATAAACATGTTTGTGCACGCATCTCTTGAATCACACAACTTGGTTCATAAAATTTTAAATTAGGACAACCAAATAATATTCAATAATATGAATTGTTCATAATTATCTTTCTCTTAATTAATTTGATCAAATACAATTTTGGTATATTTCTATTTGTTTTTTTCTTCTAAATTAAGTAAGAAGAGTGCAGGGATTTTAAGACATTTATTATTAAGGTTCTTGTTAACAAATTTAAATACAAATATTAAGGTCATATTAGTGTGACTTACAAAATTTTAATTTTATAAATGAAAACATGTGGAAAACCGTTGTGTTTTTCAACGTATAAAAACACATTGCATTTTTCAAAGATGTTGAAAAACACAAAGGTTTTCCACATGTTAATCACTAAATATTCATTACATCAGTCAAAAAATGTAGAAAACCATTGTGTTTTTCAATGTGTTGAAAACCACAATGTGTTTTTGGATCGTGTTGAAAAACACAATGTGTTTTTCAATGTGCTTTATAAAACAAACTATGTTTTTCAACAAACAACACAATAAAAACCACAATGAATTTTTTCATCATGTTTTGACTTATGGAATTAATTATTACTTTATTAATGAAATAATTATCCATAATAAATCAATATTTAAATTTTGGGGCAAAAAACAAGCATTATAGTATTAGTGTCAATTACCAAATAACTAAACTTACTTTATTATCATACTACGTCACAATCTATTATTATCATATCAATTTTAATTCTTAATCTTAATTACGTTATTCTAAAAATGCGGAAAATCATTTTGTTTTTCATTTTGACATTTCAAACATGGATTCTTTGCTTTATTGTTCATTTTATCATGTAGTGTTAATTTATTTATGTGACGTCCAAATGTTTATGAATTGTCTCTACAAATGATATTATGTTATTTTATCAATTCTACCATAACATTACTATTTTAGGAGGACAAAACTTAGTCGAGACGGTTGACTATGATATCTTAGCAAGAATGAGGACAAAGCTTACTTACCTTATGGGATCGGTGTAAATAGCATACTAAGAGACGAAAAATGTCATAAAGAGTTGGATGCTTATAGTGATAATCTTAGGAAGGACCAAGATAAATCATTGATAATCATTGAAGATGATTTGTGAAAAACAATTCCTAATTAATGGGGGAAAGAAAATTCGTGATTTGTCACAATATTGGGGATGGATGATTCTCATTGTCATCCTTAAAACCAACTATTGATGGCATCATACAATGTTGTTTTCCCCTTATGCGGGTCAAGTGGGTTGCATCTTCAAGTTAGCAGTAATAGTTAGGTAGAAAGGGATTTTGGTTATGGAGGTATCTCTTGACTCAACATTGGTGCATTGGGTTCCCCATTTAGCAGTTGACAAATCTATCTTTTAAGGACAATAATCTGAATCCTCATGCCACCACATTTGTGAGTGTTGATTAGGGTTGGCTTGCTATAAAATGAATCTACTTCTTATGAATAGTAAGTTATAAAGTTGATAATGTGTTAATTCCCATCACAAAGTCCATGATTGCCAACCCTCTTCCATTGTTATAGGAGGGCATCTTCTACATATGAATCAATTTTTTCCACTTATTCTATGTTAATAAAAGGTTTGTCATGGAACCCAACTATGTGCCCTGTGGTTTGAAGCCATCTTAATTGTTCACCATATTCAGATAAAGAATAAAAACTAATGGAGAGATTATTTAAGCTATGATACTTAGAAAAATATGCAAATTATTCCAGCTCTATTCAATGGTATTCCTAAGCATTTTCTACACATCATCTTCCGTTTAAAAATATGCATTGAAAAATTCGATGAGACGAGAATCTATATATTATCATATACCAAAATCTACAGAATTTGAAATTTACAACTACAGACATATTTGATGATAAAGTTCAATAACCACAATTAAAAAGCGATTGAGAAATCACCAAAGATTACTTTAAATCAAATTTGTTCGAGTTGCATATTCAGTGTGAAAAAAGAAAGAAAAATCAGCGTGATGGTTTTCCGATGTCGAGCTATGATGCGTTACTTGTGAGTCATGGATGCCACATGGTCAACTGTGCTATGCTCTCCAAAATAGTGAGAAACCTTTCCTTTTCATTAATGGCGTTGTCACCTCGAACAAGAAAAAATGTTTATGTTTAGTGGTTTTGCAAATGCTAGTTTACAATATAGTTAAGGGTGTCACTAGTGAAAAGTGAAAATTGACGTGGACTTGGTAAAACGCATCCTTAAATGTGGCCACCTCGACCTCGCCACTTTGGCGGCAAGACCGAGCGTAATTGGATTTTGTATACGAAATATCTCTCCCATACGTGTGCGCAAGTCCCATTAATATCGTTGATATGACTCCCTCCGCACCGGAAAAGCCTTCCACGTCATGTCATTTGCATGGGCATAACATGTTGAACATGGTAGATTTTATGTTGTGTGCTATGTATGTGGTGTATTTTTGGTGAGGGTAGCTCTCGCCAACAATCAATGGGTAAAGTTGTTTACAAAAAGAAACAAAGAAGTAAAATTCAAGTCGACCTAAGTAGACTTTGTGGGATGAGACAAAATGCTTTGCATGAGGTATGACATAGCTTTCCTAGCATTAAATGCTTAGGGAGTAGCATAAGTTTCACATTTTTATAATTTAAAATGACACATTTCATATGTTTGTTTCATGATAAATTATGGTTTTGAGGGAAAGTGTGAAAATGAATTTGTGGCCGATGACATTGTCTACAATTTCAACAGTTGCTTCATCATCTATGGATAACAAGTGAAGGTCTCTAGCTATGATACCCATAAACGATTCAACAACTTCATCAAATGTTATAACTGACTGTTATTCCCCTGTTTCATCCTTCAAATCAATTCGTAACATGTATCTATAGTTATATTGTGCTAAGTATGCATTACAATTCGCACAATACCACATGTCATTGCCCTTTTCCAACACTTTTTTGTTGCATTGCTTATCACCTTTTATGAGGGGTAAGCCATGTAAAAAGAATATCCATGGTGACATTAGTGAACTCCGTTGCAATTGTGGCCCATTCATTTTTTTCTGAGTTCCTCATTCCAACTATCTCTGATATGGTTGACACAACGACTAATTTTTTTGGAGGCCCGATACCTTTGTTTGTAATGGATGGCATTGAAAGGTTGAAATCAACAGATGCAACCCACTAAAGGAGCGTAGAAGTCTCTACAATCAGTGGTTTGACAAAGCATTTAGTAATGGAAATAGTGTCTATTGAGAAGCCATTAAAATTTGTGACACGACCAAATTTTATAGCCATTACTATAGTCTGGGGTGTTGATAGTCTCTGTTACATTTTCACTCAATTCATCAAAATGGCCTCCCCACAAAGTAAAAGAAACACTAAACCCAGACACATCCTTTAACTGAAATGTTCTTCATTTGGTCTCTGACTGGTTGTGTTTGGCAATAGTGGAACATGGATAAATGGCAAGAACAACGCCCACCATATTAAGTATAGAACCAATAGGGAAGTCAAATATTTCTTTGGTTTGTTTGAAATGAAAGTGATGTGCAGGTATGCCTTCATTTTTTTCTATGGAGGGAGTTACATATGAGGAGGGAAGCAACAAAATATTGAGCGAGTTGTTCAAGTGGTTATAGCTTGGGTTTTCATTTCCAATCCTACCGTTTTTCAGAATGTATACCTTACTTGTTTCAATCTGCCTATAGAATTTATGGGATGCCTCATTAAAACATGTCACATGAATTTCCCCTCCTTCTTGGTCCACGAAATCAAATCCAAAGAAGGATCCACAACCATTAGTATTGTGATACTCGGGGAGGATTGTTTTTGCAAGCGCAAGCCCCTTTATAGCCCTAAAGCGCAAATATGTATTTAGAGAGCCAATCTGAAAGAAGGATTCTGCACACTTTGACGAATCTAGTTCTTTACGAGGTCCTATATGTGGCGGCATAAAACCATCAGGGTAACCATTTTTTCCGAGGCTGACTGTTTACCACGAACAAGATGGTTTGTGAATCGAACGGGGTCACCAGTTTTACTATGTGTTGAAGCCATAGTTTCCATGTCAATGATAAGAACAGTCCTGCATCCCAAAAAAACTGAAAGAAAAATTAGAAAGTTTAAGGGCGGCAATCCACACATTACTTCTGAGGAGGGGTTTACATCTTAAAATTCTTGTTTCACCATCCTGTAATGGGATTTTTTCAAACAAACAATGGAGCCTTCGTTTATTGTTTTGGAAATCAGTACAAGCTCAGCAAACTTGGAGGGTAGTAGTGTTGCCTGAAAGTGCTCTCCATTTGAAAGGTCTAAACGATGTTGAGTCTAGTGTTCAATACCAAGTTAACGCAGTTCAAGTTCAACAATTGCAAAACTAGGGGGTCGGAGATTCCTTCAACCAAGCGCAAAACACCACCAACTGAAAGCCATGCCTCCATGATAAGGGAAAACCAAGGGAAGGTGTTGCACAGTGTATTCAAAATCTTAAAAGTACTGGGCTAAAAACATGAAGAGCAACAATGAGTTGTTGAATTCTATTTTCCTTGGCCGGAAAGAAGAAGGGAACATGCCATTTTGCTATGCCCGAACGTTAACAAAAAAATGAACGTGCAACCAATTGCTCCATGCGGTTACAAACAAGGTTGGAAAATAAATTGTTTTACAGCGTATGTTTTTCCCGTTTAAGAGTAGTAGAGGCCCTCCATTTTCTTCCTAGATAATCATGTAAGGAAAGGGCGGGTTACACTTAAATAAATGAAGACATTTTTGCGGTATCAAGTAAATGCATTTTTTAAGACGACCACTCAACGATGAAAGGAAAGAGCAAAATTCATAGTTATACTTAAAATTTATGTATACTGAAAAAACAAAAGTGGACTATTAATTCTCAAACAATCCAGTGCAGACACAATAGAACCTTTTGTTTCCTATAACATGTACGTTATCTTTAAAGGAAAAGGCAAACGGTAAGATATACCCAATTGTGCATTGAAAGCAAAATGGTTAAACATACTTGGAAAGACAATGCTAAATTAAAACGATAGAGAAATTATGTCAGGTGCTATAGTTGCAACTGCCCTGGTAGACATGTATGTATAATATGAGAGCATGGATACCTTAAAGAAATGTGTTCTTATGGAGTGCAATGACTGTAGGATATGTAGAAAATAAATTTGTTGGAAAGGAACATGAACTGTTTGATATAATTCCTCAAAGAAATGTGGTCTCACGGAATTCCATGACTGTAGGATATGCACAAAATGGATTTGTTGAAAAGGCTTTAGAAACTATCAAGAAAATTCAATTGGCAGGTGTAAAGTCAAATTTCACAACTTGATTAATTTTTTTATGATTATACTACCTTGTTCCAAAACTCCCATTTTGGCACAAGCTGGGAGGTTGCTGGAAAGAGTCGCAGAGTTTAACTTTCAACTTGCCAAATGCATTTATGTATGATTCTCATCTCCAACGCTTTATCATTAATAACGCTGTTTGCATGCTCTACAATTATAGCGTTCCTGGACAACATATTTTTTTGAGGCAGTTGGCCAGAAATTTTTTCTGGTTTGTGTAATAGGTGTCTATCAGTGTAATGCATGTGTCTGGTAAAATTATGCTTCCAATTATTTTTTAAGGATCTCCATACCCTGTTCCAGAGCTTGTGTGAATGGAATTTCTTACATTATGTAAATTTTCAATATGTAACAATCTTCTATAACTATATATGTATATGTGATCATTTTCATATTTAATCTATTCTCTTTATGTTTCACTCGGATCCAATTGCAAATTTTTAATTTGTTTACATGGTTTCCGCACATGTAGGGGTTCCATACATTCACTGTGCTAACAAATGCGGAATTGCTGCATTTAACCTTTCATACTTGGAGATGACTTTAATCGAATACACCATCATGAGGCGATCTCTCCCCACCTTTTAAGGATTCTAGGTTGTTCTACTTCTTTATGATGGAGCTTGTGATTGCTCTAGTGGGTTTGTTATGTTGACCTTTGCAGAATTTTCAACTCTAATTATATTTGAAATATGTGGATTCCATCTAAGTTAAAAATTCAGCCTGGTAACTAGACAATGAATGGTTTTGTGATGATTTATAATTTATATAGTTTTAGAAACATAATGCTTCCTAGTGATTTATGAAGTGTGTGGTTGGCACTCTGCGTAATAAACCTAAGGATTATTATAGGAAGACTTCAAATAATAGGAGGACAATCAAAAGGATTTTGATGCACACGGCTTCAAAATTTGCAATGCATGGTTAGAGAATAAACATTGAGTTGATAATGTCCAGAGCTAGGAAGACATTAGTACTGAGTTGCTCAGTATCATTCCTATAGGTGGTCATAAAGGAAGCCTTTTTCTCAATTGCAAAACTAAACAACATTGAAGAAGACAATTGCTCGTATAGAATGAAGGTAAAGATGGGCTTCTAAAACCATTGAAGTAGACACTAGAGAGGAGGTTCTCATGTACTTTAATCTCAAAGTTAATCATATAATGCCCCTAGCAATTATGGAACTCTGCACCAATTCACCACTTTCCAACCAAACCAATAATGTCCCAGATTCTCATGAATCTTATTAGTAATCTGACTGCAACATGAATAAATGTCAAGTGAAAAGAAAATTTCAATTGATTTCCAATTAGCATGGAGGTGGAAGCAGCTGAAAATACCATGTGGGCCATAACAAGGTGTAAATTAACCTTAATCTTAATAAGATGGGTTTCCTAAGAAAAACTAAGAATTTTTAATATATCCTAAAGATAAAAATGTGGTACATAGATGCGATGACTGGTATTCATAGCAAAGAGTCCCAACTTTACCATCCTTCAATTCTTTATTTGTTTGCATATATAAAGATCCAATTACCCCTCACCTTATGTTGAACATCATCTCTGTAATGGCATCATAACTATATTCTGTTATTCTGCATCTCTTAGTTTTGTTAGTGGTATTTTAAAGCTCACTATGCATCCGAAGTATGTTTCATGTTTATGTGCTAACCTTACAAGCAAATTAACCATGCATAATTTGGTGATTAGATCTTCAATTGAAAAAGGAGTGTTTTTTTACATGTTGGTAGTTGTGTATTGTAAATCATTTCTCAGTGTTTTTATTTTTTCAGTTTTTGTCTGTAAAATTGCCTTGTTATTATTGTTTTAACATGGCCAAAGGTACGTAAGGTTAGCTATCTTTTTGTCATTGAACAAAAAGGTCTTTTGAGTGCCAATGTAGTATGCGGGTGCATTTTTTACATTGCTTTTTGTAAGCCCTATCAAAACCTCAACAGATGTACATTCAACTTGAGAAATAACAATTGTAGTAGTTGATATATTTCTAACACACATACATGTGTGTGTAATTCATTTCATTGGTTGAATTCCACCATTTTTTTGATATCTATAAACCATAAATGGCCACAGATAATTGTGTTTCATATGGATGGAAAATTCAATTTAAAAAATCAATAAAACTAGAAAATGTTCATAGTTAAATTGGGAGCGGAATATGGAGCAACCATTTTTGCACTTGCCCGAGATCGATTAATAAGTCGATAATATAAAAAAATTAAGGAAAAAATAAGAATCGTCTTGTTGATAAGACAAAATACAAATAGTGTATGAGAGCACCAAAAATTAGATTTTGGTAATGATAGCAATGTCTATTCCGAAGCAGAGGATGAGGTAAAATGGGAATTGTTTATTTCTATCATCCCCTCCAATGCCTTTACTACTATTGACATAGCAGGCCTCCTTGTAAAATCATCCTGTATACACCACATCCCCACCTCTAACATTTTCACCTCCTCTTCCATGACATCCATCCCCTCATCTTCTAGTCCAGAATCTACCAATTCGATTAATCTTCCTTCTACTCCAGAATCTACAAATTCGATTAATCTTCTAGTCCAGAATCTACCAATTCGATTAATCTTCCTTCTTCGGCCTTACTTTGTAATACTGAAAGCAACCCATGCCCTGAAAGTTCTCGGTTTCTCTTTCCACTCACGATTTCGACCACCATTACACCAAAGCTGAAAATATCCGCCTTCTCTGTAAAATGCATGTTCAATAATTCAGGTGCCATATACCCCGGTGTTCCTCTCATCATAGTTATCACTTCACTTTTTTCTCTATTAATCAACTTTGCAAGCCCAAAATCTGAGACCTTGGCATTGAAATTTTGATCCAGAAGAATGTTCTGTGGTTTCATGTAAGTCAATCCTCGTGCAATATGAATAACTACGTTGGATCTGGTGGATGCTCATGAAGTGTTTGAGAACATGAAAAATGCGAAAGCTTCTCATGGAATACAATTATTGCAGCGTACAGAAGATATGTGTGTCCTCACAAGGGAGTCCCACTATTTCACCGTTTGCAAAAATAGGTCTACAACTTGATCAGTTTACATTTTCCACAATACTGCTAGCCTGTGTAAATGGGAGCTTTGGAACAGGGTATGGACATCCATCAAAGCATAAAAAAATAGATAAATTATGTCATATGTTGTAGTTGTAACATCCATGGTAGACATGTATGTAAAATGTGGGAGCATGGACATCACATGTGAAGTGTTTGACAGAATACCTTAAAGAAATGTGCTCTCTTGGACTGAAATGGCTGTAGGATATGTAGAAAATGAATATGTTGGAAAGGAATATGAACTATTTGATATAATTCCTCGATGAAATGTGGTCTCATGGAATGCCATGATTGTTGGATATGCAAAAAAATGATTTGTTGAAAAGGCTTTAGAAACTATCAATCAAATGCAATTGGCAGGTGTAAATCCAGATTCCATAACTTATGATAACATCCTCTTCTCCTGTGCTAAAATGAGAGGTTTGAAACAGGGCATGGACATCCATAGAAGTATGAAGGATAAAGGAATTTTGTCAAATCTTGTAGTTGCAACGGCCCTAGTAGACATGTATGGAAAATGTGGAAGAAGACACAAAGCACTTGAACTGTTTGACAGAGTGCCTCAAAGGAATGTGTTCTCGGAGATGACAATCATTGCAGGCTATGCACAAAATAGATTTTTTTAAAGGCTTTAGAAACTTTCAAGAAAATTCAATTGGCAGGTGTAAAGTCAAATTCCACAACCATTTCTTGTGTTCTATGTGCATGATTTTGAGTAGGCGACTCTAAGGGACAATGAATAACTCTTATTCCATGTAGCCATGAGTAGCCTTATTACATTACAAATTTACATCTAAAAATGATTATTACGTGTGTATGGTTGACCTTCTTACTTGTGTTGGCTTTCTTGAGGACATCTAAACTTTATCATCAAGGCGGCAATTAACCATGTGGAGGTGTTTTGTTGGTGCCTGTATATCACATATGAATATAGGAGTATTTACAACAACACTAATTTTTTATTTGGATACTAAAAATGTTGTCACTTATGTTCTTCTCTCAAACATCTATGCAAAAGTGGATAAGTGAGGTGAGGTTCAAATGATAAGGAGATTAATGAAAGATAGAGGAATTAAAAAGATCCATGGATGTAGTTAATTTGAAGGCCAATAAATGGTACATGTTTTTTTGTGTAGGAAACATATCATATCCACAGACGTGCAAAGATCTATGCAAATCTAGAGAAATTGGCTTGGGAGATGAAGGAAGCAGTGTATTTTTCAGATTCAAGACATTTACTAAATAATGTGGAAGAGGAGGAAATGAATTTATTCCTCTGCCACCATGGTGAAAAGTTGGCAATTTCATAGATCTATTTTATGATAACATGGACATTTCATTGAATTGTTTTCATGATACTTGCGTATGTATGAAATGAAAAGATGAAGGAGAAGGTGTAGAGAGGGTAAAAAGAAAAGGTGAGGAACACTTCAAGTAAATGGAAAGATGCTTGACCAATATAAAGAGGGAGATGAGGGATCACAAATACTCTTGCCATTTTCTACAGGTTCTTTTGTTTGGATTAGTTGTAATATCTTTTGTAGATGTCAAGATAATTACTTGAAATTAAATACACATTCCGCATTGGGTATGTAAATTTACGTAGATTTTGTCTCATTTATGTTAGACACTTTTACTATTTTTTCACATCCCTTTTTCTCGGTGAGATAACTAATAGATTTGAGGATTTTGAGATATTTTTTAATTTCATTTGATTTCAATTTTGTGAATTCTTTTTATGTGGCTTGATTTCTTGAGGATTTGGTGGGGGCACATATTTTTTTATCATTGGTAGTGCATGAAATGTCATGATGGATGGATCCTTTCATTTTCTCATGTGTTTCAAGGGATGGCTCCTTTCATTTTGTATTTCAAAGAACTATTATAGTATCAAAAGATCAAAATTCAACTCATGTCTAAAAATGATCAAGAGTTTCGTAAAAATGTGGTAGAATAACATGCACACATTTTGAATTTATATGTGTGACTTTTTGTATGCACCATTTGTGTCCTATATTATTTTCTCATCATCCTAGCAATACCTTTCTCTCTTTTCTTTGTTTAGATGATATTCTTTATTTTCCAACAAGTTTTTTTATGAAATTTTGAGAATTTAACAAATTATTCACTATTGTGAGGTGTTTACACTCTTGAGAAACATCAAGAATTAAAATATGGGACACAAAAGGCATTGCAATATAATTTGTAACACATAATCTTAATTCCCAACAAAGATTTGAACTTGTATTTATAAGACTAAATGTCTTTACAAAAATGGGATAACAAAGGAGCCCTTGCAATATATCTACTACTATTTTTTGCACCTCTTGATATCTCTTTTGTCCATTCCTCTTGTAATGTAACATGCTTTGATCACCCTTTACATTTGGGAGGGAATTCAACATGTTCATTTGTTGGTGGTGCATGCCTACAAATCGCCATATTCTCAACAAAATACATTGTATGTTTTAGAGAGGTCCCATAATTATCTTTTACATGTTCAAAAGGTTGTGCATGGGGATGAGAAACCACACCATTATTGAAGATTGAATTTTCTCAAAATTTGTTACAAGTATCTTCCACCATCTTCTCAAGGAAATTAAGACTTCTCCTATGAACTGCTAAAGAAAAAAGAGCAATTTATAACAATATGTGGATCTTGACAATTTAAGTATCATTAGAATAATTCACATCACCAAAAAAACTTTGGCTTACACTAAGATCACAAAATTTTTCATTGACATAAGCATACCCAACATTTTTATCTACTTGATTAACTAAAATAATGTGGGTTTAGAGTGGTAGTTAATCTAAACTAGGAGCAACAATAAATAATAGTAAATAAATGCAATAAATAAATATAGAGAGTGACCTAAACAACTAAGCTAATGAAAGTATGAAACCCTAATTGACATAAGGAAAGGCCTGCATACTGAAGGCAAAAAAAGTACAAATAACAGATAGCCATGGAAGCAAGTAAACTGCGCAAAATAAATGTTGCACATGGAGCACCCATTAACATGTTAAATAGATAACCAATATGTCAAAAGCGTGTATAATCAAAGGAAAAGTGCTAAGTACTAAATGAAACAATAACACTTGTAAGAGATGAATGTGGATGCCCCCAATGACTAGTGTAGGATGGGTAGAAGGCGAGCATCCGTGCTACATGCAAAATACCTATATCTGTGATCACAACTAGAAAAGAACATGAACGCGCATGTGTGTATGATATAGATAAATGACATACAAGTGATCTAACTAGCATGTGTAAGAAGTGACTATATATAAGCAAATGTTAGCAAGAGTAAAAACAACCAATATATGCAATATGTTGTGGATGGGTGGAATGGAATGCAATATGGATGATAGGAGCCACGTGCCCCCAAGTGAATGGAAATGTATGTAGTGAGGTTCATTTAGTTTCCCCCTCAACAGTCAAGAATGAACCGTAAACGAGAGTGCGTCATCAAGAAATTATCTAAGTGTGTGTATTGTGGTCAACACATTCGATGAGTGTGTATATGTAGTGATGAGATGCGACCTAGCGATGATGTGTTCATAACCCCTATAGCTGAAGCATATATCACGAAAAGATGAATGTAAGAGTGATGATTTAGCCTAAGTGTATATCACTATAAGATGAATATAGAGAGAGTGGTGATGTAGCCTAAAGCATATACCACTACAAGATGAATGAAGAGGTGACCATTTATCCTATAGTGTATGTCACTAACCTAGGAATGTGGCATGATAAAAGGTATGAATGATAAGTGTCCGATGATGAAAAGGTCCATTTGATTTGTAAACCCTCGGAAATCGAGTATATATCGAGGAGCTAAAGTGAGTTCAACATATAGAAGATGATGTAGTATGCATGATGATGATAGATGACCATATGATGTGTAAAGATGTGTAAAATTCAATGTATAGTGTGCAATATAATATGTAGATAGACTAATAATCAGTATTATGTAGGGTGAGCATTGTATCATGTTAGATACGTAGACAATAGGAATATGACACTTGTATGACGAAGAGTAATATGATATGTAAAATGTGCGATATGCGATGTAAGATGTGTATGTAGTGTAAGATGTGTGCGATGTAATATGTAAAATGCTAGACTAGTATACCATGAGGGAGTGACACGATGAAACCTAGTATGATGTATAAATGCACAAATACGAAAAATGATGTAGAGTAAGTATAGAATGTAGGATGTTAACGCGAGATGTGTGACTAAAACGGTGTGTATAACCTATTGTGCAATGTGTGGGGTTCATGTGTAGTAAGCCTTCAACAATAAAGTGTGAACCGAAGCACAAGAGAGTTTCATCGGTAATGACAACACTAGGACGTGTCATGAGTATGCATATACGATGAGATTGATGTATGATAATGCAAGGATGAAAGATGTACTACTATTAATATGAGGTGGGGGTAATTTGTGTTAGATATTATGCCCCCAAGTATGCATGCGATGGAAGTCGAGTCAAAAGACACTAAGTGGATCAATGTAAGGAGTATTTTCCTTAACAAAAGTGATGGGATGTGATAGAGGAGTGTGACCATCAAATGGTTCATCATCATAGTAAGCTTCATCCGGGTCCCAATCGTCAACGTATGTAGGATCTATAGTAGATGTTGGAATTACAAGTTTAACTATAGGAGGTGATTACTTCATATGACTTGGTGATACAATAGATGACTTAGTAAGAGGACATGATTTAGAGAAAAATGTGAGAATCGACGGTTTGTTTTGATTTGGTAATTGTTGTAGATGATTGAGTAGGAGGAGGTGGTGAACTAATTTGGAGAGGTTGTTGCTTAGGTGACTCTTGACTAATCAAGAAAAACCATTAGAAATGGTGGCATGATGCACAATAGATGCGATGGAGTAGTTTTGGAGCCCATTTAGATGTAGTATTTGTAGGTGGGTATGTAATAGAATGTTTGGTAGTGAATGAGATAAATCTTTGACACTCAAGATTTTGCTTCTTCATTGTAAACCGTAATAGTCATTGCCACTATGTCCATTGATTCGATGGTAATTGCAATATGGACGACTTTGATATTTCACTAGTCGATAAGGAGGATAGTAATGCGTAGGCGGTAAAGTGATCAATTGATGACTAAGGAACTCAGTAAGAATTTCATGCCTAAGTTAGTATTGCAATCAAAGATGAGAGGCTCCAAAATCGCATGACTTGAGGTTTAACTATATGACATGTAGTAGACATGGATTTAAAATGAGATGTAGATAGAGAACAAAAATGCACTTGAGAAGCATCCTTAAGCTATTGGATTTCGGTTTTGAGAGATGTGATCATGGATTACATAGCCGTAAACTTGTCTTGAAACAAAGAATGTAAATCTTGAATTGAGTCCAATAGGGGATGATTAGATGGAGGGTTACTAGGGTCGTTAAATAGATGAACAAGCATAGGACTTATTTCATGTGGCGGCATATTGTCATCAAATATTTGTGTCTAGGATTTTTGTAAAACAACTGACACGAAATTGGGATATCTCTTAAGCAATCGATAAAGAAACTTGAGCAACCTTGAGCCCATGATAAAGGAAAAATGAGGATCCTAAGTGTGAAAGACGTCAGGTTCACCAAAATTATTAACTAAAAAAGTAGGTTTAGAGTGGTAGTTAATTTAAACTAGGAACAATAGTAACTAAATGCAATAAATAAATATAGAGAGTGACCCTAACAACTAAGCTAATGAAATTATGAAACCTTAATTAACAAGTAGGGTTGGAAGGAGCTTAGATGATTCAATGAACTAGATGGAATGTGTCACATATATGAATAGAGAAATAGGAGGAGGAGGCTGATGTGCCGAGGACCGAAAGATGTAGATCTAGGAAATCTAAGTGGACCGGCATGCCTGGGAGAGGATCAGGGTTCCTGTGGGCACCCTAGTTTGAGTTCTAGGCACCCTAGTCTATGCAAGAGGTCCAAAATTTAGATTTTGAGGGTCGATGACTTCCTTCACTTCCCGTCACGTGTAACTCTCTTATCTATACCAAATGTCACTAGTAATGGATGATGAATAAAATACCTCCTATGCTTATGTGATTCGAGATGAACCAACCTTGTCCCTTTGTGATGGAGCTAGATGGATGCAAATGAGTTATAGATTCCTTAGATGGATGTAGCTCTAGGTGGATGATATAGTGACTAGTGCTTGGTACCTCATTATGGTCTCATAACTTTATATTTATATGGTTCTCTTGTTATATTTTCGTAATTAACCTTGAAAAATCTAAACACTAAAAATATAGAATGTTCAAACGGCTAAAAAGTGCTAAAAAACTGGCGGAAAGTGTAAAAGGATTAGGGTGCCCTGAATGGGACCAGGTATCCATGGGTGCCCCAAGACTAATCAGGGTGCCCTACCAAGGATAAAATGAAGGAAAATGACTAAAATAGATTGGGAAAGCATATGGTGAAGGTTGGGAATGATGACAAAAACAAATAAAAATGGCCAAAAGACGGGGGTTAATTAGTACTTTCTTCACTCAAAAACCATATGAATAGTAATATGATACGAGACTATATAATACCCAAAGTGTGTGATTTAGTGTTTACATCGACAAGATTAATAAAACTATTATTGAATTCATCTTGAATAATCTGCAAAATGATGCTTGTTAATAACCCTATGAAAATCATTAATAGATTCAACAAAGTAAGGGATGGTAAAAAAATACACAAATAACACTTACATGGGTAGAAGCATGATTTATTGAAGAAAATGAAACATTTCTTTTAGAAAAAGTTCCATTCCCATTTTCTTTCTCAAATCAACAACTTTCAATATATGCTTGCACACATGGCCTTGGGCTGCCCACATGCATTCACACATTGCAAAAGAGTGATCCACATTATAGACCTTGTAATATTTCTCTTCCTTTCTTTGGCTCTTGACCCATGCCACATCAAGGTCAAACTCAGAGAACTTCACGTCACCATCTGAGATGCATAGAGATTTCATCCATGAATTGTTCTCTAATTGCTCAAGCTTGAAGTTCCTATAAAATCCATTCTCCTTACACATTTGGGTCCACCAATAATACACAAATACAACCTTCACTAACTTAGTCACCAACCAATCCACTCTTCGATGGGTGCAAACTCGTATTTCATTTAGAAACATGTGCTTCAAATGAGAGTGATATACTTCTATGGCAGCATTTGTCTCTTGACCTACATGTGGCATTATATGCAAACATCTTGCCCACATGCCAATACGGTGGGCCCATTGATCTTTCCAATAGGTGATGAATGATTCTTGAGCTGCATATTTTTCCATGAACATGTTTGCATCATGAATTGCTACCTCCTTAGTAGGAGACTTGTGCATAATTTCACCTAGGCTTGTAAACATTTTCTTCCTTGTTTCAACATCCTTCACCTTTGCAATCAAGTTTTTGAGCCATACTCTCCTCACGTGCCAACTACATAGGTATACCTCACATTTAAATACTTCCCGCACTCATAATTAGCCAATATTTATGATATACACAAATATCACTTACCTAATAGCAACAATTTCAACATGAGCATCATCCACCATGAAAGCATTTGGTTTCCATGGATGATATGTTAGCTGATCAAAGTTTTTCTTGAGAATGATATAGCTCTACTTCGTTGGCTTCTCACCAATTGCAATAGCTTCTCCTGGATTGCTTTGCCAACAATTTTTTGATCCAATTAAGATATATTTAGTTTTGTATGGTGTAATTACTTTACTATGAGTCTTATTAAATCCTATTCTCTAAAATAACTATACACTAATTCCCTTTATTTTATTTGTGCATCATAAACCAAACAAACAATCTCATCGACATGGCTTTCTTCTTGACAGCCCGTAAGTTAAATAAATAAACTAATTACTTAATGGTTCCATCCTTCATCCGAGATGAATCAATTCTTATAGAATGTAATTGAAATAAAGAGTAGAGTTAGTGTATGTGCACTACACAACCAAGATTTTGCATTCTTTTGGATCCGAATAGTCTTGAATGGCAATGGATTGAAAGAGCGGTGTTATATAATCCACCCAAGAAACCATCACAATGGGTGCCTTAGCTCCATATTGAACTCAAACAAATCTTTTCCTCCTCTCTCACTTATAGAACCATGAGGACTTTGATCATGGATTCTTTCTAAAATTCACATTGTGATTCACATGTTACATTAGCTGTAGAATGGTTTACATTATTGTTCTTAAATATTTTAGTAATAGATGAATAGGTTCCTATCTTGTTTTTTTTTCAAATTTTCTTGTACCCCTTATTTGAACCGTTTTCAAGATCCACACACCATCATCAATTGTTATAGCTGGTTTTCGGTAGCTATGTTTCAATAACAATCCAATATCACTTGTTATACACTTATTTATTGGGAATCCTTATTTCAATTACAACAAATCAGTTTGTCTTAGTTTATGTTACTATTTTTCAAAAGGTTCCTCGAGTCACAAACAAGTACCAACACCCAAGTATGACAAAATTTTATGTATCCATGTTGCGAATGGGTGGTGGCACAAAGAATTAATATATTCCAGAAAAGATTCCCATAATGTTATTTTGATGTGGAATTTGCAAAGTAACACATAGTAGCCTTTCGCAATAGGGCTTGCCACGCGAACAATTGAAACCATTATGTGTAATTGATTCATCCTTCTTACAAAGAAGTTATGTTTAGGTAATGTATTTTGATAAAAATAGAAACAAATTGAATTTAATAATTTGTTCATATAAATCATTTAGAGTATCAATCAATCGTGTTATGCTTATAAGAATTCAAGAGAGTAAATTGTGAAGCCTAAGACTTTATGTTTGGGGTTGTCTACAATTGGTTCATGGTGTTGACATGTAGATGATCCTTGTGATATTTGTCATGGATAGAATAGGGCTTGTGGGAGTAGATTTTCTAACACATTATGGCACTTTTGATATCAACTATGTGGCTTGTTTTCCTAACATGATCGTGATGGCTCATTTTGATGGGGCCAAATTTATTCACATGGTTACAACTACTACAAAAATTGATAGTAATCCAAGTTGCTTCATATTTCCCAAAGGAAATGGAATTAGTGTTACTCGGCCTCTAAAATAAAAAAGGAACCCTCAGAGGTTGTTATCTAAAATCTCTCTTTATAGAAATTGTCTCCAGGAGGCAACATGGAACTTTTGCGCGCAATTGCCGCTTGGTGCTGCGCATGTGGTGGTCCTCCAATCACCGAGGTGGTTGCGCAACAACTACTCTATTAAAAAAGTAGCAGCCCCATAACCGGTAGACATTCACAACACAAAACATATCATGATATGGTATTTTTTTCATTCAAAGGTGTTTGGATCATCGTTAGCTTCGAATTAACCATCTTCCGATATAATAAACATGATATGGGCATGTATTGCAAGTTTCAATAAGATAATACATAGAATTGGGTACTTCTAGATCCATTTTTGGATTATTTTTGGCTTAATAATTAGTTCTTTGGAGATAGAGAGATGCTAGATTCTATAAGCATCTAGATGGAGACTTGCTTGGGAGGTTGGTGAAAGAGACGTTAAATCCTTATCACTATGGAAGAAGTCTCCATTGGAAAATTTAAATCTCATGTTTCATGGTTCCTTAGACTAAAATGTACTAACACTAGCATGAGTACGTTTTAGTTCTTTGCCTTCCTCTTTGTTCCCGAGTCACTTTAAAAATCCCAAAAATAAATACTATAGAATTGCCTCTAAATGAATGCCTTAGAACCCAAGTCGACATGCCTCTTCATTACATCTTGGAATTTATTCTATGAATCTAAAACTCCTCACTCAATAAAAATTAATCCCATATTAGTTGGTTGACTTACCCCACAATAACATGTAAACCCCAATATATCACAATCCTTATGCCAATAGAAGTGATGCCACAATGAAGTCTCCCTTACTAAGAAAATGGTTGATTGGTTGAAGGATGAGAATGTTTTCTTTCTTGCTCCATTCTCCTCTATGGCATTAAAATTTCTAAAAACAAATCTTGCAAAATTTCCTCTAAATGCATGTTTCATTAACAAATTTGGATCCTTCTTTGTGGCATTGGAAATTCTAAAAATAAATCCCATGAATTTTCCTCTAAACGTATGCTTCACTAAAAAATTGGATATACCTCTTTAGTTCATCTTGGAATTGCTTCTATGAATCAAATAATCCTTGCTTGATAAAAATTAAACTCAGTTTGTTTAGATGGTTTGGTTTGTGATAACATAAGACCCCCAACACATCATGATCCATATATCATAGAGGAGACACCACAATGAAAGCGGGACTATTACTAGCATAATGGTTGATTGATTGTGGCATTAGAATATTTTCCTACTCATCCTTCCCTTCTCCTCCACCATGGCTTCAAAAATCCCAAAACAATCATGTTAAATTTCCTATATAGACATTCCTTACTACCCAAGTTACATACTAATTACTGCTATGACTCTTAGAATCCTCTCTTAATAAAAATTAATCCCATATTAGTTGATCAAAGACTTGATAATATCCTTTTTTGTTACAATGGTAGCATGTCTAGTGCCTTAACAATAATAGGGCATTGATGATATAATAAATTTATTTAAAAAATCATATTCTAGATAAGGATTAGAGTTGAATACCTTTTGGGAATTACAAATGTGATACCATGGAACTATTACATACACAATCACATGTTTTCAAGAAACCAAAGGTGTTAGGAATAATGTAGTGTTAACATTATTAATGTGTGTATAATTTATATTATCAAGGATAATATAAATGTGGTTGTAATAACAACTCGTATTATGAGTTGTTTAGTATATTATTGTTTGTGTGAGTTTTGGTTGTTAAACCAAACTCATGTAAATAGGTTGTAGAGTATTTTAGGGGTGAATTTGGTTAGGCTTGACTCCACCTTAATAGGAGCTCTCATAGCCTATAAATTTGTATGTTGTGTATTGAATAATATACATTTTATTCTGTGTATTCTGCTCTACAACCTTAACTAAATTTTTATTTGGTATCGAGCAGGTTGGGGGTTAATGAGAGTCTCAAAAGCTATCTTTGATCGTGATAGATCAATATGTGTTCAGATAACTATCTTACTCGTGGCATGGAACTATTTCATTCGTGATATTGTTATATTGCAGGCGCCACATACAAAGTTGTTTATTGGAATTCAAGGACGGTGGTCAATAAACAAGGAGAAAGAAGAATTAGTGTTCATATTGACCTGTTGAAGATCTGTGCATTTTGCTATTAAATGTGACAGATCTATCAAACAAAACTGAGATAGCTTTATACTCTATCGCCTAGCTCACCACTACACTTGCTCTGCACTTTCTACATCTAGTCTGAGAGTGCAAATAAATCTGTACAGTTCTGAATCCAAGCACTCGAGGAGAAAAATAATGATGTTGATCTATGTGTGAAAAATCTATTACGATTATCGATTATTAACCTCCTATCTTGTACGATTATTTGATCAACAAATATTGGAAAATAACACAATCAGACTTCACAAATACAAACACATAAAAAATACCTAACAAGGTGAACACAATATTTTCGGAAAATTGTCCCTGAAAACCCCGTAGGGAAAACCAACCCGATACTACTGAGAAATATATTAAACTTTAGCAAATAGAGAGATACAAATCTTGCTTGCCTCTTCTACGGTAGAGCTCAAACAATCCCGTAATCCTCCTCCCGCCGATATTCCTCCATCTGCTATCTCCAACGTTATCACTGCCCTTTTCTACACTGCAAGACTACTTGCTAACACTGCAAGTTTCTCTAAAAACTTCCTTGTTACAAATGACCCCAATGACCCCCTTATATACTACTCTCATTGAAAATCAATGGCCGAGATTAATACAAATGAACGGCTGAGATTAAGACAACTCAATAACCATAACAACCTTGGTTATGAGGTGTCACCTAAAAGGAGTCAATATTAGATAGCAATTGTTCTTATCCTAACAATATTTGTTTGACAAAAACAACTATTTCTCTAAATTCTAGGCTGTCCAAACTACCCATAACAAATGGATGAGGACAAACAGTTGTCCAAGCTACTAACTACTAAGATTAACACTCCCTCTTAGCGAGGAAGCTGTTCTGCATGACACCCAACATCTCTCTGAAGAAGATAAATTTTGCCTTCCCCAATGCCTTTGTCAATGTTTGCTACCTGCTGATCTGTAGGTACAAACTGTAGCTTAACAACCCCATGCACTGTACACAATCTCTGATGAAGTGATACTTGATGTCTATATGTTTTGACCTATCATGAAACACCGGATTCTCAGTCAACTTGATGCAACTCTGATTGTCGCAGTGTATCACCGTAGTCTCAACCTTCTGACCAAACAAAGCTACTAGCAACTTCTTGCTTCACATGTTGCCATGCTAGCTGCTTATGTACTTTGACTCGCTAAACTCGAGCCATGAGACTTCACGCTTCATGTCGAACCAAGATACAACTCCCGATCCCCATCAAACAACACCACAAGTGCTCCTCTTGTCCATTGTACTACCCGCCCAATCTGGTCAAGACATCCCATCAACTCCGATTCCTTCACCTTGAGCATATCTAATTCCATACTCGATTGTACCTTGCAAATAATGCAAAGCACATGCTTTGCTTGCATGATCCAATGCACTTTCTTTGCTCAACCATGAACCGACTAAGAGAGTTAATCGCAAAAGCTATATCCGTCTTATTGACCAAATACATGAGAGAACCAATCAACTCGCCAGTATAAGGTGGGGTCTACATCCTTCTCCCGGATGTGTCTACCTTCCTCCAATTCATGATCATGGGTGTAGACATGGCTTTCAATCTTCCATCTGAACCTTTTCAAGATTTCCATGCAATATTTCCCTTGCCCAAGGAAAATCTCTCCATCTTTCTCGCCATACCTCCATGCCTGAAAGTAGTGCATGAGTCCCAAATCCTTCATCTCGAACTCCGCCGCAAGATCCCTCTTGCATTCTTCTATGAGCCCCAAAGTGAACTCCTTAAGAAACAAGTCATCTACATATAGAACAAGAATGAGAATCTCACCTCCAACTACCAAGTAGTAGAGATTAGCATCTCGCCTCACTCTTCACAAAGCCCATTTCCCAAGTAACTATCAATGCGTTCATACCACGCTCGGGATCTCGCTTGAGTCCATTTCTCTTCAATCTACACACGTGGGTATCTTTGCATGTGCTATTCTTCGTTGTTCTATGTATACCTCCTCTTTCAACTCACCATTAAGAAACGCTTTGTCTTGACATCCATTTGATGGATCTGCCATCCCATAATCTTTGAAATTGAGATTACAAACAGTATAGAAGTATACCTGCAACGGAACAAATGTCTCCTCGTAGTCTATTCCCTCTTTCGAGAGAACCCCTTTGCCACGAACCTTGCCTTATATTTCTCGATGCTACCATCTCGCACTGCGTGCTTGATCTTATAGATCCAAACGTGATCCAACCACTTCCTATCTCATGGTCTAGGCACTACCTCCCACACATCATTCTGCATAATTGAAGTATACTCCTCAACCATTGCTTCTTGCCACACTTGATGTTGTGCAGCCTCCCGATAGTTAGAAGGTTCACTATCTACCAACATACTTAACTAATGCAACATAGTCATCATACACATTTCCCTTGTCTATTACTCCTCCTAGAGTACCCACTAACTCCGAGTATTATTCTATGTCTCATTTGAACCTCACAGTTCTACTACTAACTATAGAGGATGAAATATCAACCTCCATGTCTTCTTGATGCATCTCTTCTTGCACTGTTGCTCCATACTTTGAAAACTCTCTCCTTAGAGTCTATGCTTGTAAGTAACTATACTTGAGCTTTTGCCCTTGACTCGATTGAGTGATCCTTGGAGCTTCACATTGGCTGCTTACTCGATCATCTACTGGTAAATATCTAGACCTTCTAAATGCCTTGTCCTCCATGAAATTGACATCACGTCGAACAATAATCCTTCGGTCCCTGCAGAATGAATATCCGATATGCCTTAGAGGTTTCACTTTGTACCCCATAAAGTACCATCTCTCTCATCAACCGATCTAACTTGGTACGTGTATCCTTAGGAATGTGACAATATGCCAAACTCCCAAAGATCCTAAAGTGATTGACATCTAGCTTCTTCCCGAGTGAATGCTTCGCTTTGGTGTCATCTGCCCTAGTACCTTATGTGGAACTCTATTCTCAGTATGTATACTACTCTTGTATTGCATGCCTCTCGCCTACGATAACAGGGGTAAATCCCGGTCATGCAACATAGCCCTTGATGCCTCAAGTATAGACTCGATTCTTCCTCTCAAAGAACTCCATTCATTACGGATTGTAAGGAGCAGTCCCACTCTCTCTTGATTTCTTCTCACATGTACGAACTCCCGGAACTCATTGCTTTTGTACTCACCTTCATTGTCGTCTGAAGAACTTTTATCTTCCTTCCTGTCGAATTCTCCACAAGAGCTTTGAACTCTTGGAAGCGACTGAAAACCTCATCCTTGGTCTTCAAGAAGTATATCCATGTCTTCCTGGAGAAATCATCAATAAAAGTAACAAAGTACTCATACCCTCTGAGAGACTTCGTCGACATTGGTCCACATACATCTGAATGTACTAGATCAAGACGCCTTGATCTGGTGTCACTCCTTGGAAAAGATGCTTTAGCAAACTTCCTAACACGCATCCCTTACATACATCATCGTGCTCTGTGCTCACCTCAGGAACACCTGTCACTGTCTCATGAAGTAATTTAAGGGCTCCATGATGGATATGGCCCATCCTTCTATGCCATAGCTCTCCCTGATCTCTAAGATTACTGTTGCTCATGAGTGCCTTAGGAATATCAAACTGCAACCTATAAAGCCGACCACTCCTAACTCCAATAGCTATGGGTGATTTCCAATCCTTGTGCTTGATCAACACATGTGCCCCTCTAAAGAGTACATTGTACCCTTTGTCCTGAAGGACAAATACAGAAATCAAATTCATCCCTAAGCCTGGAACATGCAACACATCATGAAGGGGAATCATCTTACCACTCTCCCTTCCCCGAAGTCCCTTTCCCAACTGAGTTGAGTTTGGACATGTTCCCCATAGAGATCTGGATTCTGGTGCTCTCTTCCTTATAAACTGGGAGAAGTATTCTCTAACTCATGTCATATGATATGACGCCCCACTATCTATGTACCAAACACTCTGTGAGGTTGAGCTAACCATACATGCTATGAGTGCAAACTCATCTTCCATTCTACTAGAGAGCTCATCTGCACTTGCTGAAGCCGCAACTTGCTTCTTGCCTTTCTTTTCATTCTTCTTCCTTTCTGGGCAATCGTTGACATAGTGGCCAAACTCGTGACAGCCATAGCACTTGATCTTCGAAGAATCTTTCTTCTTCTTTTCACCTTGTGAATTTGATCCTTTACTAGACCCCTTCTTTGCCTTCCCTTTACCCGCTAGGGCAACATTTTCCTATTCCACCTCACTTTTCTGACTCTTATTGTTAGCTCCATTAACAAGACTTAGTCTAAGCTCCTCCTGAGTGAAATCACTCCATAGTCGATCCCAACTTGTCTCGTCCATTGATGACTTGAACAAAGACATCCCACCGCTTAAGTAAACCCATTTAGGGCTATTCTCACTAGCTCGTCATCACTTGGTTTATCTCCAACAACCGCCATTCATCTTGACAAGTCTAATTCTAGTGAGGTAACTTGTGACGTCTTCTCCCTTATTCATCCGGGTATTCCTCAACTTTTCTCTGAGAATCAGCTTCCGATTAGTGGTAGCATTCTGGTACAGATTCATAATGGCATCCCACATCGTCTTCGCTGTATCTAACTCTGCAATATGCGGAACAATATGATCCTTGACACCGTCAAGAATCAGCCTCCTCACCTTGGCATCTTCCTTCTTATATGCTAAGAGTTGTGTTGCATCTGTAGGTACAGGTACAACAGTGGTCACATATTCCTTGATACCATTCTCTTCCAGCAATAGAGAAATTCTGGCTTTCCAGACACCAAAATTCGAGGCTCCATCCAATCTGTCCTGATCTCTTAAACCTGTTGAGGCCATCTTAAAAGAAAATAATAATAATAATTTTGAAGAGGTTAAACTGGGTTTTATAAACCCTCACTTTCTTTCACCTAGGGTAAATCTCTTCTACCCGAACTTAGCTCTGATACCATGTGAAAAATCTATTACGCTTCGATTATTAACCTCCTATCTTGTAAGATTATTTGATCAACAAATATTGGAAAATAACACAATCAGTAATTTCACAAATACAAACACATAAAAAATACCCAAATAAGGTGAACACAATATTTTCGGAAAATTGTCCCCGGAAAAACCCCGTAGGGAAAACCAAGACTACTACGATGAGAAATATATTAAACTTTAGCAAATCAAGAGATACAAATCGCTTGCCTCTTACCGGTAGAGCTCCGACAATCTCCTAATCCTCCACACCTCTCCTCCATGACACATTGCATTTATTCCATCATCCAATCATTTCCTTAATCCACATCGACTATTCATGTTCTTGATTGACCAGGTCATGTTTTCAATTCCATTTTCTTCAACACCGTGCATGTCATGTGTATGTCTAGACATGGTTGAATAATTCGTTAGTAGGCGTCCACCTTTAGAGATGCCTTGGCTTGAAAAGTGTCGAATTTGTACAATTTTAGATATATTTCATGTACATCCTAGATATTTACTATCTTAGATATCCACAGATTTTAGATATTTCCTATAATAATATCTAAGATTTGATTTTTCTACTTTAGATTTTTTTAGGCTACAATGTTTATCTACTTTTTGATCATATACAATCTTCAATCTGATTGGCCATTCTTGACTTTGTAATAAGAGAAATCATTTCCTTCTGTAGTTGTAGTCTTGCAGATATGCACAATCAAACTCCACTTTGTAGGTAGATATCCCAAGCATGCTTCAAACAATGACTTCATAGTGGATGTGTGTACCGCCGTTACATTGTATGTTGAATGTAGGCTAAGGACTCATCTCAAGTCCTTGGGTATTTATTGTTATACCATTTGATCAATTGTACCAAATCCCCTGTTCACCACCTATGTCTGTCCATCTATCTCGTGGATGGAAATTCGTGCTCCTCTCAGAACTGGTATCCATCTTGTCCCACAAAGTAGTTCAAACTTCCCCAAGAACCTAGAGTCCTCTCGAAACAATAGGCTTTGGCAAGCCAAAATGAACCCATACATTAGCAAAGAAAAGATATGTTGCCTCATGTGATTTTACCATCTTTTTACATGCCATAAGAATACACATCTTACTGAATCTATCAATAACAACATAGAGATAGTCATGGCCATGTTTAGACATAGGTAATCCTCCTACAAAATCCATAGAAATTTCCTCCCATGGACGAGTAGGTACTAGTAAAGGCATATACAAACCCTCCTTCCTAGTCTTAGGCTTGTTGGTACAACAAAGTTTACATCCACGTATAAATTTTGATACTTCTTCTTGCATATTGGGCCAATACACGTATCTTTGCAAGTGGGATAGGGTCTTACCAACACCGAAATGTCCCACTACTTTCGAGGTATGTGCTTCCCTCATCAATAGAAGTATTTCTTCTTTCGGTGCAAAAAGCTTCCCCATCGGTAGAGCATCCCGTCCCTGAGATAACAATCTTCAATCCTGGTCCTTTCACCCTCGGGACTACAACTCACGAAATGTCACCCCAAAGTCTCTGTCTTGGGCATATGCCTCCCCATAAGCTTCCTTCGTGAAGGGATCAATATGAGAGGTAGTGGCAAGGCCAAGGAGATCTTCTCTGTTTGGGCGGCCTAGACAACATGTCTCGCACCAAGTTTAAACTACCCTTATTATATTTGATCACCAAATGGAATTCTTTGAAGGAACCCCATCCATTTATAGTGCCTTTCCTATTGCAATTTAGACTATGCTTGCAAATACTGGAGAGGTTTGTGGTTAGTGTGCACAATAGTTTCTTTACCCAAAAAATAATGCTTCCATTTCTTAATGGCCTGAACTAGTGCATACATTTCCTTATCATATACTGAATATCCTCTAACTACTGAAGTAAAGGTCTCAAAATGATAAGAGATTGGCAAACCTCTTTGTAGAAGAATACAAGCGCGCCCATAGCATAATCATTGGCATCTGTCTCTACTTCAAAGGGTTTTTGCAAGTTAGGAAGAGCAAGTATTGGAGCATGAATAATCTTGTACTTCAATAACTCAAAGGATTTATCTTGTTCCTTACCCGAGTCAAAACCCTTACTCTTTGCATGGCCACTATTTTGTAGAGGTGGGGCAATCAGTGGAGAAGCCCGTAATGAACTTACACATGTTCTGTAATTCTCCCACAAAACTCCTAGTCTTTGTGGCCCCGGTTGGTGTTGGCCAATTGGTGATGGCTTTAACCTTCTTCGGATCCACTCGTAGCTCTCCTCCTCCAACCATGTGTCCAAGATAGACAAGTGACTGTTTGGAAAATTCACATTTCTTCATATTGCATAGCAGCTTGTTTCCCCTCGAGGACTTACAAGATTTGCTGCAAAAGAGTTAGATGTTCCTCCCACATGGCACTAAAAATCAAGATATCATCTAGATAAACAATGAAACATGAATCTATGAATTCTTGCAATACATCATTCATCAATATCATAAATGTAGTGGGTGCATTACATAAACCGAATGGAAGTACTAACCACTCATACAAACCATGTTTTTTCTTGAAGGAAGTCTTCCATATATCCTCCTCCTTCATTCTGACTTGGTGATAACCTGACTTGAGATCCAACTTTGTGAAGAATTTGGCATGATGAAGTTGGTCCAAGAGATCATGTATGCAGGGGAGTTGATATTTGTTCTTTATGGTGTTCTTGTTCAAACCGCAATAGTTGATGCACATTCTCTAAGAACCATCCTTCTTTGGCACCATCACAATAGGAGAACCGCATGTAGAGGTGTTTGGATGTATCACGCCTTGGTCTAGTAGTTCATGGAGATGTTTCTTCACCTCAAGACTCTCCAATAAGGATTTCCTATATAACACGATGTTTGGTAGAGGGGACTATGGAAATAGCCAAATATCATGCTCTACCTCCTGTTTTGGTGGTAACTGTAGGGAGCTTGAAAAATTCCTGAAAAGACTGAATAATACTATTTAAATCTTGTTTTACCTAATTAGAAATATCTCGAAACTCCTACCCCATCTTGTTTATCCTTTAATAAAATTAAACAAAACTGATTATGATTTTCCTTAGTTAAGACTCACCATAATAACCCGTGTCTTACGTTGGTGTGCCCATATGTTGTATCCGATCCCATCCTTGACCCATCTGTATCGGTTCTCCCTTCTCATGAATATAACATCCTTGATATACAAGTAAGGAATCCTGAAAACAACATCAAATGCATCGAGTGGAATAACATCATCTTCTAATACATCAATATACTGGGAATTTATCCCAAACTTGACCTTACATCTCTTTACCCGAATTTCAAAAACCTTCTTTACCCAACCCAAAAGATATGGGTGAGAATGCTCGTAAGTATCAAGACCAAGATTCTTTACAAATTCTTCGTAAAACTAAGTTAGACTGAGAACCGGTGTCAACCAAAGCATTTACCTTAGTTCTCTTGATCTGGATTTTGACTTGGAATAGTCTACTCATCTCCTCTTCTTGGATTTCAATGTTGGTGGCCGTGCATCCAAGCCTCTCATCTACATCAGAGTCATCTTTGATTTCCACCTCCCCTTATGTCTTCACAATTGTCATGGACTTCTTTGAGTCCTTGGTTCCAATAGGTAGCATCAATATGACCATTGATATCACAATTCTTGCAAAAATTCTTGGGGTCTTTACAAGTATTTAAAGTAGTGGTAGCTTGTTTACCTTTCCCTTTCCACTTACCTTTGTTACTTGTTTGCCCACATTCTTTCTTCTCGTTGATTTGTTGATTTTTTTCCCTTGGTTCCGCTTCTCCTTGCTTCTTCTAATCATTTATATAGTATTCCCGCACACACGCCTCATTGAGATCTTTGGGCTTCGTGGAGATGATTTTTCTTCGAAGGTGAGTGCGAAGTCCTCCTAAGTACTTGGTTAGAATATCCTCATCCTCTAAGTCCATATTTAGTAGCATGGATTTCCTCCGAAATTCCGTAGTATATTCTGAACACTTTGACCACCGCCTTGTCTAAAATACTACCATTTAATCATTTGTTTAGTCCTATGGCCAATATGATAGAATTTAGCTCAAGTAATTCTTTAAATCCCTCCCAAGTATTGACAACAGAACTTTCTTGTTTTCACAAGTGGCTAGATGGGTTTCTCACCAAACCAAAGCATGACCCTCCATTTTGAGACTTGCAAATGTGATAATTTATGCCCCAATAATATTATTCATGCTAAAATGGACTTCCAATTGTTTTAACCACTTATCAAGCAACTTTGGATCTACTTGTCCTTCAAAACTCCTAATTTCAACTTTAGTTTCAAATTTAAAAGGAACATGATCAGATTTTACCTTCTCTCTTACAATTGGAGTCTCTTCTTCACACTCTTCTCCATCTTCTTCATCGTGGCCCTTGCCTACGCAAAACTTGTTAGCCAAAGCTCGAACCACTGAGTCCATGAAGTCTTGTTTCAAAAATTTGTCTTCTCATATTTGAGAGCTCTTGATGATGCCTATACATCCTATCCATCATGGTCTCTAGCATCTCAATTCTATGGACCAAGTTCTCTTCCTCCATTTGTCCCCAAATTCTCGGTTTCCACTTCCTTGTAGAAATATCTAAATCGCAAGGTAAAGCTTCTTCTCATTTAGACCTTGTCATTTTCATAAAAATCACATGAATGAATACCACAATCCTAGATACTTGTTAGATCTGATACCAAAATGATTTGTAAACCCTCTACTTCAAAATTGTCTAGAAAATCACAATTATACTATTATTCTACTTTCTATTTGAAAATGATAGTTTAGATCTAGTGAATAGATTTCTCGTGCTTTAGAACCAAATATTCAAGAGAAATAAAACAATTAAAATCTCATGAACACCAACAATTTTATCCTGGAAACCTCCAGAGGAGGAAAACTAGTCGAAGGGAAAACGCTCTTTCTTCCCACTTTTATTGGCCAATTTAATAATAAGAAGTTATAGAATTACAATAAGTATGAAAGTGAAGTAGATAATATCTCACACTTCCTCCCAATTACTTGTTTGCTCTACCTTCAAGCTCCTTTCTTCTACAAACTCAATTCCAGCACTAAGAACTCTTGCTCACTTACTCTCATGCTTTCGATAATCCATTCCTTTGCTCCTCCCAAGTATTTATAGCATCTCCCATGCCCTCTCGTGCACTGGAGAATAGGAAAGGTCATGGCAAGGAAGGGACAAAGTCGTATGCTTCAAATTAGCATCCATTCAAGCTTCCATTTTTTTCATCAAAAGAGACAAGATCATGCCCAATGCAAATCGTCGATCACATGACCGTTGCCCTAGTTGGGTGGTGGTTATAGGATCGCCACTGGATGGGCAGCAGTTATGTAACCACCACTCTGCACAAAGTGGCGGTTATGTTAAAATGCAAATAGAACCTCCTTTTATCCATTTTCTCCTTTTGGTGATGGTTGATCTGATGAAGTAGAGTCATCTTGGATCCCTATGGATCAACAGAAAATGCATCTCCACCAAATTTAAGCTGAAGGTTTTTTTTTCAATAAAAAATAAATTATTTTTGATTTGGTTTAATCCCAACAGATCTTCCAAATCATCAAGTACTGAACAACATATAATAACACTTGATAGCACAAGACACTCTCTTATGAGAACATGTTTCTTAGAAGAACAAAGAAACCAACTCAAATCCTTTATATCATCATTTACATTAAAGTTGGTGGAAGACATCAAATAGTACAAAACTTCAACATCTTGCATTATCTTAAGGGGTAAAAAAGTAGAATACAAATCATCTAGAAAAATACCACAGGAGTGGCCCATTCGAATCTGAGAATAAGATTATCATAACCATAACCATTGAGCTTATTGATAGCTCTTTGTGCGTCCTCCTTGTTGACGAAATTAACAAAACCAACCCCCTGCGAACACCCATCTTCTAATGAATGACCACGTAGACACACATGATGTGTTCAAATGGCTTGAAAAGCTCATGTAGATCAACATCCATCATGTCCTTGAAAATATTGGTAACCTGATAGGCATTTTCTTCCTTTTTGTGGCACATGGTGTCACCAGAGCAATCCATGACACCCCGAGACTGGGAAGGACGTAGTTTGACCACCCAAGAGTAGAATAAGTGGAAGTACCACTAGCGTTTCTTCCACCTATGGTGAGGTTCTCGATGGACTTATCCATTATTAAGGTGTTTGTGGCACTGGCAGGGTTGAGATCCTTATAAGTCCATTTTAGTGTCTAATGATCACCTTTCTTACCTCAAATATCTAAAACCATGAGCACTTCGCCACCCTTTGAGCCAACCAAGATGGACAACGCATCTCCACCATATTTTGAATCATCGGTCTTGATCCGGTGGGCACGGAACTCCTTCATAATTTATTCTAAGGAGATGCCTGTAAATTTCACTGAGGGTTCTACATTGGTAGTAGCGCTAAACTTACGCAACTCACTGTGTTAGAGAGTGCATTTGTGCAAGCGTACTTTGGCCACTTTGTAGATACGTGTGGTAGTGGTGTGAACCACCTTCTGGCCGTGCTCATTGAACTTATATTCCATGATCTTCTTCACACCATTTTCGTCTAGCCCAATGATATTCGACAGTGAATGATGAAAATCTAGGTCTTCGTTATCCTCTTATTTAAGCTCCCCCATCACACTCTATTGAGCACCATCACTATTTTTATTTTATACTGGCTAACATCCGCTAGGCTATTTTTGTTGCTTTGGAATAATTTTTTAACAGTTTTAAAATGTCATTCCAAACCTTGCTAATATTTTTGATAAATCTATTTTCATTCCTGGATCATTGATAAACATTCGTTTGGTCATGATGTAATCTTCCTGTATGATCACAATGCAATCTTCCACACAACAATAAACAAAAAATCTTTAAAATAAAATCTACAAAACAATAAACAAAAAATGTTTTAGTTCTATACGTGCTAGTGACCACTAGGCTTTATTTTTTCTTTGGAACAAGGTTTTATCATTTTCAAACTGTCATTAAGATTAACATATGAAGATCTGGTAAAAAATCATTTTATGATTTCAGGGAAGCCTCCATGGATCTTGCAAATCAATAAGCATAACATGTTTCTATTTTATATGGTCTAGTGGCCGCTAGGATTATTTATTGCTTGCAAATAAGGTTCCTATCAATTTAAAAATGTCTTTAAGATTAAACCATGCATAATTGGGAAAAAATGTTTTTTATTTTAGAGAAGCCAACATTGATGTGCAAAACAAAATTTTTAAACTATGTAGATATGGGAAAACTCATTCTTTTATTGGTCCATGATCCACGATTGTCTCTTCACCCAAGTTAGAGAAAAATGTTTTTCTTTCCCAAAAAGAATCATAAAAATTATTACGCACTGCGAATCTTTAAGAACCTTAAGGTAGTTACTTTATTCCATAAAAATACACAATAAATTGTTGGATTTGGAAGAAAAGTATATAATTCAAATGCCAATTGTGCGTTTGAACGTTTTCAATGATCTACACATGTTTTTGTGCTCTCCTGCATGTTTCAACCATGTACATAATTCAATAGATTTTTTGAATCAGTCTTATAGTTTCCATCAAATCTCTAGTATGTTGGGGTTTTGAGATTAATTTCTCTTTGACCTCGTGCGACAAGAATCTTGCGTCATCGATCAAAAGTATATTTTTTCACCATAGACATTACCATAAATGTCTACTATCTGTTGGCTTGTTTTTTTATTTGAACTTACATTCTTGGCATCCCCAAATGAACCTAAAGTGGGTTTCTCGTAGCCATCTAAATTTTTTGATGAACATGTATTTCACCATTGTTGAATCCATAAATGAAGACCATAAGTCGTGTCAAAATATTTTGATGCAATACTTATCAAGTCAACACTAAACTCTCGTTCAAAGTATTCAGTATTCCCGGATCTAAAATATGGAACCATATTACGAGGTATTTTGTCACCAATACTAGAAATTCCAAACAACAAACCTTCAACTCCCAAAACTAGTAATTTCTGAGGCTTCCCAATAGGATCTATAAAAACAACTCGAATCAATGTAAGCTTCCAAAAGTGATTAAAAACAAGGCATCAAAGTATTTAATCACAACTCAAAAACAACTTATAAAACTATAATATCATCTCAATCACAGTGAAGATATAAATATTGCCTACTTTTAAATTTGTAATCTCAACATATAAAATAAAGAGTGACCATATGACTATACAAATGAATATCATTGTAAAAAACATTTTGAAATAATTAATAGTTATATATTTTATGTTTGCTTGAAATTTTTGGATGCCCTCCACAACACTCAAACCCTGACACAGTATATGTGTTATGTTTATGTACAAATTGGTCATCAACCACTTATCTTTGAAACAATTTTCTTCATTGGATTTCTTCCCCACCATAAAATTTTCGGAGGGTTTCCCTTTGGGCCCATTGTAATACACAATGTGTTTCTAAGGCCGAAAACAATACCATCTCTACTCCAAATCTTTTGGAGATCTTTTTCTGCAATTTCATCTTCTACACAACAATGTTCTTTACCCAAAATAATAAATGGTTTGAATTCAAACACTATTTTTTTCAAAGCCTTAATCAACTTTTCAACTTGCGCAAGAGAGATAGCTAGACCAAAATCCCACTTCACATTTTGCTGCCAGTATCTTTAAAAATTCCTTGAGCCCACCTCGCAAGTTGAGAGTCTCCTTACCGAACTTGATTGTCAACTCTTTGTAGGATTGGTTTTTCTCATAGAGAAAACCCTCCAAATCTAAAATAATTAAATAATCCTTTTGGCCAACTGCATAGAAGTAATTTTTTCTCAATTGTCTACAATTTGATATTAACCAATTCAAATAATCAAAATTTCAATATGTTAACACTTACTGATTGAGACTCTGTCTTGGATTCCCTCACACTCCCCCTCGTAGGTTCTTGTGATGCTCATTCTATATAAAACCAATCAATTCAAAATAAATTTTAAGTCGATGTAAAAAAATACGTGAAACAACTCACTTTTATACAATATTACATAGATGTAGTTGTATATTAGCGACCAATAGGCATAAGCCATTAATGCCTGAGACTATGTTTGGGTTGACATTCTATGATGGGCTTAGTGACCGCTAATAGCCAACTGTATAGAAGTAAGTTTTTTTTCGATTTTCCGCAAATAAATATTAACCAATAAACCAAAAATTTACTCAATTCAAAATAAATATAATTAAAAGATGCATGTTAGTGACCACTAGGGTAATACATATTACAAATAAACTACTTCGCTATAGGTTCCTTCAATTATGAGGGTCTTATAAATGGTTTTATTTATAATTTTATATGACTATCATACCATTTTCCATCTGTGATTTCGTGTGACGTGCTAACAACCTCCCCATTTGGCATCAAATATGAAAAAATTGAAGTTATTATTAAAAATATGTAAACAATGACAATCAAAAACATCTTGTAGCGATAAATTTATAAAACAAGTATTTCCCACTCACCTTTTATAGATTCATTGATGGATGGTTAGAAAATATGGGGCAACAAGTTGAATTGGTTGTGACATACTAAGATCGACATTGTCTCCTCTATTTTTATGTGGAGAGGAAGAGACGATGTCTTCCTCTATTGTTTGTTGTTTGCATAAATATTGTATGTATCAGTTCAAATGAATTAAACTAATAGAATTGTTTAAATTGATCTTAATCAATGTACCTTTTTTTAAAATGAAAATAGTAATGTTGTAAAAAAATTTGATCATGTGATTCAACAATAAAAATCACAGATAGACCTGAGTCAACCAAAGCATGCACTACAACACTACCGTCGCATACAACACTATAATCGAGAATTATTAGAAGCGAGTCGAGTGAACATATGAGACCAAAACAAATAAGATCTCTCATAAAGAAAAGGATGTGTCTTTCCTCAGTAGGCCAATTTCACTTGCAGTCACAATTTGTGTGAAAGTTGATCCATCCAATCCATGGCAATTTCAGCTATATCCCCATCATCAACATCACAATTGTGCACATCAGTTATTGTGTACATAAGACACAAGCTCTTAAATTTTCCACTATGTCATAAAATATGTAACAACCTTCCACAACTGATTCCCCCTTGTCTTTGAATTTTTGCATGTATTTTTTAATCTCTCTTAAATTTTTTTGAAGAAGCAACAAGTAAGAGCACAATAATTACACAATTTAGCAGACTAGATCCGACAACTATAAGTAGGTCCATTATTACATCGAAGTGAGTACACTAGACAAATTATATAAATTTGCATCACACATTCTGCATTAAATGGATTAGTTGACGGAATAGAAGATATTGTTGATAGGAGCTGAAAGGGATATGCACATTGATAGGTAAAGTCTTCGTGTCTTCCATCCTTGCTAGAATATTTCCTTCCATTGCAATCACGTAGTTGTCTATAATTGCTTGAGCTTGCCTCCGGAGAACCTCTACCACTTCAACATCAAATTTTATTTTTTTTTCTGATTTTTCACTTCCTCCAGAATCATCTTTTCTTTTTCCTTTAGTTTCTTCTCCCAAGAGTACACACAACTGGCGGTAGTGAGATTCATGCACACCATATTTTTCAACAATATTTTTTTCAGTGCATTCTACCAATACACATATTACATGGATATTTACTTTTCATATATTTTAGAAAATTTTCTCTCATCCTTCTGTCATCTTTTACTCTTTGGCAAGTAAGTATCTAAAGTCTCCACTATGACGCCTACTTCAATAGAGCGAGTTAGCCATACTTTCCCTGCTTGCACTTTATCTAGTAGAATTGATATCTCCTCATCGGTCATTCCTCTTGCAAGCCTAAAGTAATTCACCATGAACCTTGCCAATGAATTTGGTTGAAAGTTAGGTTGGTTATCCTTAAAAGGAGAACAAGCTAGCCCACCGATTTAAATAACTCAATGGTTGTTGTCAATTTTTTCCATATGTCCTCAGGTAAATATAGAAATGTCATTTTTTCATGAAGGTCTCTGTTCTTAGACACTTTGAAAATAGCAAGACATTACATCTCGAAACACTACATTGAAAGATGAAATAGTATATTTATTTTTTGCATATTACAAAATTAAATTTTAAGAACAAATGCGCTAAAATTAAGTTTTGTTACCTTCAAATCATATGAATTTGATTTTCCCACTCTGGCCTCCGAGGACATCCTAGGGATATCCAAATCATTCAAGCCTTATAGAGTACATCAATAAAATTGGTATCAATCCAATTTTTGTTTACATCGTTTTTTCTTTGGAAAATTTTAACAATGACTTCGTAAGGAGTGTGTGAAGACATAATGTGAGCCTTTCTAAACTACATCTTAGTATGTAATGACTTGTATTTTCTTTCAGCCAAAATTTTTTTTGGGCACAAATGGTATGTTGACCATCAAGAATGTAGAACTGCACTTCATCCCTTTTTAGGTCATCTGATCCTCGAGTTGCAAAAGTTCCTTTGTAGAAGGTAAAAAGGGAAGAAGAAGTGCATCCTCAAAGGTAGGAATAACATTAATCAACATTGAATAGACAAGAAGGTCAACATTCTCATCATGCACAACACATAATTGATATTCTCGAGGTGCCAAATGACACCTAGAAACTTCAATTGGAAAAGCATCACCATTGAACAAAAACAATTTTAATTGTTCAACATTTGAAGTTTCTATTTTCTCAAATATATTGGTCACTTTCTTCAACAACAAAGCCAATTTGTTATTCTTTTTAAGCCCTTGAAACTTTGACTTAGATGGATCTATCTCTAATTTAGAAAAATAAGATCTCCTCAACGTTGTAAATAGCTTTGCATGTTTCGGTGGAGAAAGAAATTTTTTTCTATTCAAATAATGACAAATAGAAGAGGTATCCTCGCTTCTATACAATTTTTTGAATACCAAATTCATGTTATTATGAAATTAAAGGGCATTTCCACAACCTGTTTTGTCTGACTGCATGAAATTCCCCAAATTCCAACCATATTTAAGACAAGAGCATGCCTTATTTTCTCTAGAAGCCTTCATTTCCAGTTTCTTGAACAATGAAACTTCCAACTCCATGTCAAGAATAAGGCACTTATTCAGTATGACATCAATGTGTTCAACCTGAATACACAATGTTTTCTCATCAATAAATTTTGAATTTAGTACCATACCAACTTCTTTGACAACATCCTCATCAACAAAAATAACCACAAATCACTATGGTAATTTTCTAGGGAATGCATTTCTACAAACCAGTCATCGTCTCTCTTTTATAATCCTCTACTCCTTCAATCAAAGGAATTTTCATGAATGAAGTGTGGCCAATGGAAGACATATTACCTAAAAAAGAATTAAACAAATTAATATTTCGTAAGTAATTGGAAAGGACAAATATTGTTTCTCAACAGTGCAATAAAGAATGAGATGTCGTATCTTAATGTCATTATTTTCATAGAGTAAAATTCAATAGGAATAAATATTTATAGCATAACGGTCACCAGGCATACTTCAACCTCCTTTAGTTATAAAAACAAGAAAGCATTAATAAAAATTGTTATGCGTTGCACTAAGCAATTTAAACAATTAGTCGCTATTAAATTTGGTTTGTTTCAAGTAGTGAATTTTTTTACTAGAAGTGAAGACTAGCGGCCACTAGCATCTATATATTCCCATCACTATAAAAACATATTTGAGTTACACTACATCATTGTGAAAACCTAGAATCCAACATGGGTGATAAGGGTTGAGAATTGATTATTTAATAATAACAAATCTTACATGTCGTGATGTGTTTGGCTGTTGTAATTAGGTTCCTTTTATATTTCTCATAAGATATATCATGTATATCACATAATTGAAATCGACTAGTATAAAGGAAAATGTCTAACAACTCTAAGGTTCAATTAATAATCAAAGTTATGGTTTCCCAATGTATCAAGCCTTAATAGTTTCTTATTTTAAAATTAGTGATCGAATAACAAACAAATCATGGAAAACCATAGCATCTGCTAGGATCCTTGTGGTGGCTAATCTACCTAACGGGTGCTAGGCTTAAGATTACGTGTTTGACTACGTGTATTGTATTCTCTTGAATCTACATTTTGAAATCACGTGTATTCAAAAAAGTTGTAAAAAAATTTCTTGTCTTGGAGTATTTGTTGTCTTCTCTTGTCTTGGAACATCAAAGAAATGTAGTAAACATCCTCCTGGTGATCGCTAGTCTTGTAAAATTTAAATACAATAATGGAGCATAGTTAGTTTTCAGTGAAGTCATTACTACTTGTCCCGTATAAAAGACAACAAATATCCTAGCGGCCACCAACATCAAGATAGTATGTTAGGCTAGGAATAACATGTAATAGACTTTGAATATTCTTGTGTTAATTACGTGTATTTAGAAAAGTGGTAAATATTTTTAATTACGTGTATTCAGAAAGTGGTAAATATATTTCTTGTCTTTGAATATTAGTTGTCTTCTCTTGTCTTGGAACATCAAAGAAATGAAAATTATTGGTGACCGCTAAGGTATCAATGAAAATTTTTAGTGACCGCTAAGTATTTAATCAATGAAAAATTCATTGTCTACATTATCGACAAATATAAGTGTTGGAGCATAATAATAGAAGTACATTTTAAACCTGAAGACGTATCCTATTCATCTTGGCCCTACATATTTTAAGAAATTACCGTTAAACATAATAGTCTCATAACAATTTACTAAACATCGAGGGTGAATATGTAAACGAACCTTGCTTAGGAATAAAGGATTAGAGGTCATGAAGATCAATGCTTGTTTTATGTTTACCAATTATTCATTGATGAGAAGGCTAGTGACCACTAGCCTCTACAATATCGGGAATCCATTTTAATGATGTAAAAAAATTCTCAACAACTTTTTTCATTATTTTCTAATTATTTTATATTAGATGGACTATCCTTGACAGAGCCAAGTCCTTGAATACATACCTTCGAGAAGGCTGATGACTTATGTAGTTCTCATTTGATATTTTGTGCATAAAATGTAATCCATATATTTTCATATAAACAAAAATGCTTTGAACCAGTAAGCACCCATTAGTTAATGAAAGGTAAGCGCCATTAGTTAAGGCTGGTAATAAAGATAGACACATAGTTAGGAAAGTTTAGATCATAATAGAGGAAATGAGCTAGTTATCGTGAATCCTAATGTAAGAGGTTGCTAGAGCCACTTAACAATCATAAAAAAAAATTAAAAATACCCTTTAATAGATCATGATTTTTTTAATATGCCGATTTTCTTTTACACATTTAAATTATGTGGAGAACATATTTTTAAGGGATTTAAAATAAGTACTTTTGAGTACAAAGGAATTTAAGGCAACCCATTACTTGAGAATAAAATCACCTTTTATGGGTTGTCTATGTGGCACCATTTCATTGGATAATTTATTGATGAGACTTGATGTGACTTACTTTATTGGCTAGTTTTTTTTAATTTTTAACTTGAATTCAAATAACTAATGGTAGTTTATTTCACATACCCACTCACAGTCATTGACCCATGCACGGTCATCGTAATGACTAGAAATCCTTTCCCTAAACAAGTAGATCATAGTAGAAGAAGTATCCTCGAAGCTTTTATGGCGTGGTAGCCAAAAAAAAATAGGCGACTAATGACTAGAAATTTAGTAAAATATTAAATCTATAAATCAGTTTAAGTGTTGTTTAAGTGTCAAATAGTAATGAATTAATAAATCTTATTAAAATCTCATTAACTTTAGAAAATCAATCTTGATTAAAATTCCGTATGCTCATTAACTCTAGATTGGACCTTAAATCTTATCTATTAAGATAGCTACTAAATAGGCAGATTTTGTGATAAGATTTGCAATAAATATGTTGATTGGCTAGACTCATCACCTTTTCCAATAAACGTTGATATTAAAGCCACTAAAAAGCTTGTATTAATTTCAAGCATGTGATGGCATATTCACTCCATATATTTATCTTATCGCTCCCCCTTATTTTCACACCTTTAGGTTTCTTTCACAAGATTTCATTTATTCTCATCATGGGCACCAATGTTGTCCTTTCATGCAATTTTCCGGGTCATGAGTGAAATGGGATTTTATACCAAAATTTCACGTCGCCGTTTGAAATCCATTTTTTGATTGAATCAGAGCAAGACCTAGTTGCAATTGAGGGAGTTCTTGAGATGATTATCTTTCTCTAGAGGGATGTCCGAGGGTAAATATGGAAGTTTCTTCAACGTTCATTTTTCATCTTCTTATCATACATCCGTGAAGGATTGGGCTTTGGAGATGGACCATCACTAGATCAAGCCAACGTATAGGGTTGGCATGGAAGTGAAATGGACAAAACCTTGAGTGCATCATGGCCCTTTTTTCATATGTTCTCACTATAAATAGGAAGGTTTGGTGCACACAATGTTTTTAGAGAGTTGTTCAAATGGTTTAATGTCCTAAATCATTTCTTGTTTGAAGTGGAAAATGGGGTGAGACACCAATGACGGGTGGTAGGTCGCTCCACTTTCCTGACCTAGATGTTATGTCTTCTCCACTACAACAGAACCGAACATTGGGATCTTCTTCACCGGAAAGGTCATGAGGCGTATGATTGGTTAAAGAGTCAGGATGTTGCTGGAAAAGAGAATATTTTTCTAGAACCACCAAAAAAACCATTTTCAGGCCCATTAAGGTAGAGGTTAGGAATGGTCATGTGTTTTATAAATTAGTGCTTCTAAAATCCTGTCGGTTTTATCTTTATTTTGGTTGTTGTATAGCATTGCCATTTCCATTGTTATCAAATCATACTATCTGGCTTACTGTCTAGGTTTTTTTATTCCCAACCACTTATTTTCTTGGCATTGGCCCTTGCATTTTTTCACCAAAGTATTGTTGTATCATTCGTTTTTTTTAGACTGATCCTCTCATTGTATCTATAATGTAAAGGAAAGGGACCCTTCAACCCTCCTTTAATTATAAAATACAATAAATCATTAGTAGAAGTTTATGTTATGTGTTGCACTAAGAAATTTAAACAATTAATCGCTATTAAATTTGGTTTGTTTTAAGTTGTCAATTTTTTGGTAGAAGTGAATACTAGTGACCACTAATGTCTATATATTCTAGGATATATTTCCATCAATGTAAAAAAAAATCTTTATAGCTTTAGGTTAGAGGGGCCTTAATGCAAGACAATAATTATCCTAGCAACGCTAATCTCAAGATTGTGTTATGTTACACCAACACCATGAAATAATCTATGACCTTAGTGCCCACTATCCTTTGAATATCATGTGGTGGACTTTGAATAACATATTGAACTCAATGGCTACTAGGCTGAAAATTTCTTTTTGGAATATGTGTAATCACAAAATTTGTTAAAATTTGTACAAAAACTAACCTATCTTCGAATATTATTTTGAATGCACTTTTGATAGAAAAAACCTAGGGAACATCATACCTAATTACAACAAAATAAAAATAAACCACTAAGATACCCTACAAAAAACCGAGAAGTTTACAAAAGAAGCCATGTATCATCCCAAACAAAATCCTAACCACAATAACTAGGACACACTAATAAATTTTACACAATGCAAGCCAAAATAGGCAAATCTAACTTCTCCAACCGGTTGCTTTCACCAAGCCCCTCATAACAAGCAACATGAACGTCTCCAAGAAAATCGTATCAAAACCATGTTCTCGGAAGAGAGCTAGGCTATCACCCTCCCAAACAAACATCAGAGGCTATGGCAACATGGTCAAAGTTGAACCCATCAAAACCATGTTTTGGAAAGGTAGCTCAGCTAACCGTCACCCTTTTTCAATAATGTCGTCCGCAAAATGTTGACCCCTCCCAAAATCCTCCAACGCTTCAACCAAGTTGACCCAATGTTGGGGCTTAATGAAGTGGAGGGAAATATCTCTCACCTCATCAATATTCTGCCTAACCAAAAGAAGTTAGGACACGAACCAAGAGGTGACTTCCGAATTAACTTGAGCTCACCCAAATATTCTTCCCCATAATTTTCCTCGTAGATAGAAAATTGACGCCACCCTAAAGATAATCCTAATACGAGCCTAATAAATTCTCCCAAAAATGCCATCTCATGCTTTGTGCCTTATAGGAAAAGGAAAGGTAATGGAGGGCCTCCATACTCGTCTCTCTCGAACTCCACCACCACAAAGCCACCAAAAGCAAACAAAAGAATGAAAAGGAATCCAGGACACTAAAATTAATAACACCTCACTCCCCCTTCCCAAGATATGATCTCTATGAAATATTTCCACGTGCTAGCTTGCCCCAATTTGATCGGGCCATCTCTCTTAATGATGCCTTGGTTAGCCAAGAAATCAGTGACACAATTTTCTTCTCTATAATTATGGTTTAAAACCCACTTAGGGATTTTTCTCAACCAATGCAAAATGTTGGTGATATAATAATCCAACTTCTAGGAAAAATATTTTCCCTTTCAAACATCATTTATTACCACCTGGGAATCACCTTCAATTTCCAAAGCTTCACAACTAATGTTTGACCACTTCTTTATTTGAGACCTCCCAAAGAAAGCTATTACTAAACTTCCATCTGAATCTCTAATTAAAATTTAGCCCACTCCTGATAGTCCTGTGTTTCCTTTCGAGGCTCCGTAAAAAATAAGTTTTTGAAAAGCGAGAGGGTGTGGAAAATTTTGGATGGTAAATGCTTTTATTATACCATATCTATAAACTAGAGTGGTGGAGGATCACTTTCTCTAAGTGAGACATGGAGGTGGGCTTGGGTCCTTAATGTCCATTGAGTGATCCGCATTCGAAGCACCCCACTATGTTCTCTTTGTCCATATGGAGAATTTGACCCCTACCTCAAGGTGTCCCCATGGCCACTTATTGAAAGCATCTAATGAACTCAATGGGAATGGAACTTGGGTTGATGATTACAAACTACTTGAAAATTTTGATGGTAAACATTTTTATTATACTAGATCTATGAACTGGAGTGGTGGAGGAGCACTTTTTCTAAGCATGAGACATGGAGGTGGGCTTGGGTCCTTAATGTCCACCGAGTGATTTGCATTCAAAGCGCCCCATTATGTTCCACTTGTCCATATGGATAATTTTGACCCTACCTCAAGGTGTCCCCATGGCCACTTATTGAAAGCATCCAATGAACTCAATGGGAATGGAACTTGGGTTGATGATTACAAACTACTTGAAAATTTTGGATGGTAAACGCTTTTATTATACCAGATCTATGAACTGGAGTGGTGGAGGAGCAACTTTCTCTAAGCGGGACATGGAGGTGGGCTTTATCCTTAATGTCCGCCGAGCGATCTACATTCGAAGTGCCCCGCTATGTTCCACTTGGTCCATATGGAGAAGTTTTACCCCTACCTCAAGGTTTCCCCATGGACACCGATTGAAAACATCTAATGAACTTAATAGAATGGAACTTAGGTTTATGATTACAAACTACTTATAAATTTTGGATGGTAAATGCTTTTATTATACTAGAGCTATGAATTGGAGTGGTGGAGAAGCACTTTCTCTAAGCGGGACATGGAAGTAGGCTTGGATTCATCTTGTCTTCGAATATTTGTTGTCTAGTTATGTATTTGAATATCTGTCAAGTCATTACTAATTGTCTCATGTATGCAAGACAACTTTCCTAGTGTTCCACTAATCTCAAGCCTCTTTGAATAACGTGATATCAGCAACAATGCTAATTCAAATAACATATTGAACATAACATCCACTAGGCTTAAATTTTCATTTGGAATTCATGTGATATGCTTCAAATATCCTACTGAGCTTAAAAAGGCTTAAATTTTATTTTGGAATCATGATTATTCAGGAAAGAAATGTAGTGAGCAACCACCCTAATGGTGACCAATCATTGAAAATAGTCTTTTAAAATTTAAATATAATTGTGTAGAGCATAGTTAGATTTTTAATCTTGTCAGTCATTACATTTCTAATTGTCCCGAATGCAAGATAACAAAATATTCTAGAGGGGCTAACCTCAAGCCTCTATTATGTTGTAATAACACTAATTCAATAACATATTAAACCTAACAACCAAGTTAGGCTTAAAATTAAACACAATAAATAAAAACATAGCCACTAGGATTAAAAATTTTTTGTTTGGAATTCATGCGATAGAATTTGAATATACTATTGAGCTTAAGAAATTTTAGCCAATGCTTTGAGGCTTTAAATTTTGTTTGGAATCACGAGTATTCAGAAAGAAATGTGTGAGCAACCACCCTAAGAAATTTCACTCATTGAAAATAGTATTTTAAAATTTAAATATAATTATGGGGAGCATAGTTAGATTTTCAATCGAGTCGTTACAAATTGTCCTAAATGCAAGACAACAAATATCCTAGCTGGCCACTAACCTCAAGTCTTTGTGATTTTCCTATACAACACTATGTAATTATCTTCAACCGTAAGAACATAGAATATCATGTAATAAACTTTGAATAACATGTTGTACTAAGAGGTTTCACTGGCTAAACAATTGGTGTTGGAGTTTAGTTCAATTTTGAGTTTTTAGTCGGGTCATTAATCAATATCTTGAATGCAAGACAAGAATTATCCTATCGGATCGCTAATCTTAAGTCTTTATTATGTTACACCAACACAATGGAATAATCTATGACATTAGCATGTTAGGCTTTGAATATCATGTGATAGACTTCAAATAACATATTGAACTCAGTGGCTGCAATGCAGAAAATTTCATTTTGGAATATGTGTATTCTGAAAATCGTTTAAATTAATCTTGTCTTTGAATATTTGTTGTCTTGGAACATCAAAGAAAGAAAGTAAACATCCACCCTAGTGGTCGCTAGTCTTAGAAGGTAGTATTGTAACATCCAAATATAATAAAGGAGCTAGTTAGTTTTTCAATCGGGTCATTACTAATTGTCATGTATGCAAGGCAACAAATATCCTAGCCTAGCTGCATCTAATATCAAGTATTTTTTATGTTGCACCAATGCTATTTACTAATCTTTGACATTAGTGGCCACTAGGCTTTGAATATCATGGTAGGATTATGATAAATTAATACAAAAATCTAAATATAATAATGGTGCTTAGCTCAAGCCAATCCCTAATCTTAGTCAAAGCTAATCTTAATCTTAGTTAGTCTCCATTCTTGTTTGAAAAATGTATTCAGAAACTCTTTAATATTTGTTTTATCTTGGAATATTTGTTTCCTTGTGTTGTCTTGTAATAGCTAGGAAATGTCATAAACATCGAGCTTAGCAGCCTCTAGTCTTGGAATATGTTATTTTAAAATTTAAAAAATGTTACTTTATATTGGCTCATTTATCAAGTCATCACTAACTGTAAATGAAATATATGTTTATAAATAGAATGATTAACATTTATATTTAATAATATTTACAAGTACATATAAATGGCTTACCTTTTACTAAACATAAAAAAAAATTGTAAAGACAATGCATTTAATTATTTCTACATGGGAAAAAAAAATAAAAACTATATATATCAACATGGAAATCAAGTGAGAATCGAATATTGAATAATTAGTCACGACTATTTCTTTCATATTAAAAAATCATTAAAGGAAGTCAAAATGATTACCTAAACTATACAAAAGCAAACCATTACGATTTATAAAAAAAATAATATGTGACTCATGTTTTTCTACTAGAGATAGATGTCAACACTTACGGAAAAAATAAATGGATGAAGAAGAATGAAAAATCAACAAAAAAACTAGAAAGAGATAGATAGAAGGGCTAAAAAGGGAACCCATTTAACAGACATGAATACTTGAGCTACAATGAACATAAAAATGGGTTTTTAAAAGGAATAAATATTTTAAAAGGGATTACAAAATATTCGTCATGGGCAAAAAAATGTGGTTTTAGACAGAGCAACGTGTTTTGACAAGAAGATGGAACGGAACTGCAAAGGCACCAAAGGGAAAGGCAAGGATGGATTGTAGATGAAAACACAAGAACTAGGTGAATACAAAGTGGTGCAAGTGCCCACCATCAACTACGGTACACATATAATAACATAGATGCTTTTGATAAATACATGTTTTAGTTGTATATGATATTTTTACGTGCTTGATAATGTCTGTTAAAGCTCCATATTCTCTCTAAAACATAATATCAACGAGATTCTATCTACAACCTATTTTACTTGTCTCTTTTGATTCCATCCTTTGTGGGCCTCCTGATCTGCACTCACACCCATGATCTATCCACAATCATTATTTTTGTCTTGTTTTGTGCTCCCAAACATGATTACGATCATTGCCTCAACTTACCATTCAAAAAAAACCTCTAAGAATCGAGCACTCGACTAGTAAATTAGTGCCTGTGCATGTTGTATTCTAATTTCAAGAGCTCATTTTCTATGATTACAAAATAAAAAAGAAACCCTAATATATATTTCTCTGTTTATTTAGTTTTTCCAAATGCATTCAACAAAGAAATTCAAAAATTGAAAAAGTGGGAATAGGAAATCTCAAATTTTGAATTTCCCTTCTTAAAGTGAAAGTGTGGATTTTGATATTTCAAATATTGGCATTTAATGTGGGGGATTTTGCATATCGTACTTTGAATCAACTCGTCATTAATATTTACATTTAATTTAGGGCATATCATGGGATACGGGAAATCAAATTGATTAATTTTACCTACTTTAGAAACAAGTGGGACAACGAAAAAGTTTCTTTGTGAACACTCAAGAAAACCACAAATATTAATTTAAGCATAATAAAAACCATTTAGAAAATAGAAGTGAACATTAGGAAACAAAAAAATTTAAATTTTAATAAAGCGATATACACCTCGTTAATTATTAATTTTTATCGAGTGCGACTTTGATATTTTAAAATATAATGCACATTAATTCGGGGGATAGCGTGGGATTTGGGGAAATAAAATTTATTAATACTACCTACTTTAGAAACAAGTGGGACATCGACAAAAGTTTCTTTGTGGACTCATGGGAAAAATGACAATTATTAATTTCAGCATAATAAAAAACCATTTAGAAAACATAAAGTGAACATTAGGAAACAAAAAAATTAAATTTTAAGAGAGCGATATACCTTGTTAATTATTAATTTTTATCTAGTGCGAATTTGGTATTTTATAAATATAATTCATGTTAATTCAGGGAATAGCATGGGATACGGGAAATCAAATTTATTAATACTACCTACTTTAGAAACTAGTGGGACAACGTCAAAAGTTTCTTTGTGAACTCATGCGGAAAATGAAAAATATTAATTTAAGCATAGTAAAAACCATTTAGAAAATAGAAGTGAACGTTACGAAACAAAAAAATTAAATTTTAAGAGAGTGATATATGCCTCGTTTATTATTAATTTTTATCAAGTGCAAATTCAATATTTTTTAGCTATCATCCACATTAATTCAAAAAAATCCAATAAAATGTGGCATCTTACAAGTTTGAACCAGTTAATTACACAATTATATAATTGACACATTTATTAAGAAATTTTTAATTAGCATAGAATTAACAAATATTTTTACCTATAAAAATTTGCATTATTAAGTTATAATTATAATCCATTAAAATGTTGCCACGTGGCATGAAATTTCTAATATATCTCGTGATCATCGATATTTTGGAGTTATTTACGCTTTACTCTAGAAAAAATAAAACATAATTTTACGCTTCACCAGAATTTGAGAGTACCTTATAGATAGGAAAGAAAATAGTGACCACTAAGCTCCATTAGAATGATATTTTTGCAACACCGAATTCAAAATAATAAATACTTAGATTTTATAGGGGATCAAGGTATTCTCTTCAACACGTGTTAATGAACAACTCGCATGTCGTATGTTGTCTTCTATTTGATGAGAAGAAGCCTAGCGGTCGCTAGCCTCTACAACTCCTAGGTTTCATTTCCAACAATGTAAATAAATATCTTTACAGTTTTTGATCACTAGTATTTTCATCAACTATAATCTTATCTTATTGACTATACATTCCTTCCACAACCAAGTGTGGCACTACATACCATTGAAAGATTTCTCAACTTCTATATTACTCATAAGTTCTTTTTTGTCTAACACATAATTTATATTGGTTCGTATCAAGTAAAATACTTAGTGACCACTAAGCTCCATTACTTGAACAAGATCAATCAAACAATGGGTGTGAAAGAAAATGCTTAATGCCGCTAAGATTCAATACTTACCAAAAGGAATGATTATGTGGAAAATAGGCTAAAATTTTTCTTGATAACATAGATGCTTTATGAACAAATCATAGTAATAGATATTAGCGGTCGCTAGGAATTTTCCATAATATATTTTGATGGCAGATATGTGAGATATGGACAATTTTTATTGTCAAAAGCTATGGAGGTCTTTGCATAGTTAGGAAGAAAGATGATTATGAAAAAAAAAAAATAGAGTGCTCATATAACATCATAGGGACTGTTAGGAATGCACCTTTGCATCTTTTTCTTTTTAACACATCGGTGTGAATAAATGAAAATGATTAGTGACTCATAAGCTCCGCTACTTGTTAAGAGGAGTAGATTAGCGGCCACTAGGCTCAACTAATTTTTATTTTTTTGATGAAAAGGGATCTTATATTATATTAATGCAATAAGATACAAGATAGCTTTCAAAAAAAAAGTGAGCGGTATGAGAGTACACCCCAAAACCACAAACAAGTTAGGCCGAGCCTAGAACAACAAGAGTCAAACTAGGTCGAGCCTAGGAGAGTACAACAAAAAGGCATCGCCTAAAAACACTTAAAAGGCACTATCAAGCAAAAAACAAACATGCCCGAGGTAGGCAGATCCCGATCATCTAGCCACCCCAAACCAGGTAGGTCCTTACCAAAGATTTGGAATCTCCCATCTAGAGTAGCAAGTTCTTCCTCTAGATTCACTTCCCCATATGCTAGGAATGGCAAGGTTGAGGCGAGGGAATTTTTCGATGGTGGTGGAGGTGGCGGTGGGTGCCAAGTATCTTGTTGTGAAGTAGTGGTAGAAGGAGAGATCCACCCATGTTGGCAAAGTGGCGAGCCCTAGCCCTTCTAGTGAGTTGACGAATGCGGTGGAGAGCCCCACCCATGCTTGCTAAGAGGTGAGCGAGCCCCATTCCTATTAGCGAGCCAACAAATGTGGTGGAGAACCCTAGCCATGGCAACGAATGTGAAAGTGATTATGCCGATGTAATGGCCTCGGAGAGCGGCAGTGCAACTGAAAGCATGATGTTGAGATTGGTTATGTCGGCCACCATGGGCTGAAGGTGAGGAGCGCCTGGTGGGAGATGGAGGCACTCAGAAATGTTACATGAGGCTTCCCCTAGTGGTGCAACAGGTCTGGAGGTGATCCACCTCCAGCGCCACCTTGTTTTCTTGAACTTGAATCTGTAGAAGTACATTGAGATCACCATAGATTTATTATAAATCGAGAAATATTGATCAACTACAGAATTAGCAAAGAAAAAGCATTTCTTTCTTTCCATATCCAAAATAGAATCTCCCTCTCGAAAACATGCCAAATCTGGGTGAACATAGGCAGAAGTTTGGGATTATCTCCCAAGAGGATATGTTGTCAAGTGAAATAGTGGGGTCGTGAAGGAAAAAAAAAGAATGGATCCAGTTCCAAGGAAATTGAGCTTTGGGACAGAACCAAAGACATGCAAAAGTGTTTCCAGATGCCCATAGAAGGGGAAATTGGGAGTCGAATCCCAATTTGAACAAGACGAGCCCCGATAGGAAGGCCTTGGTGTAGAATACACCAAAGAAATGAGAAATTTTGGGCTCCACACATATAGTCCAAATAGTTTCAAATCATCTACCCTAGGTAGACAGAGTGGCGTGAATTCCCCAATGAGTATTAAGTTTTTCCACCATGGGAAAATGGGGTGAGAGCCAACGATAGCCTTTTTGGCTTTGTAGTTACAGAAAGGAGTATCAGCATACCACTTCCATTTTGTCCACCATGGGCAAGAGGAATGCACAACAATCTTATGCAACATGTGATCAGGAACCAATTGATCACAATAGTGAAAGTATCTATGATCTTGGTTGGAAAGCTGAAATAGAGCTTTAAAATCCAGCCAAGATAACCAGGATTGAGTGTTCTTATAGAAGAAGTCCTCGATGGTGTGAATTTCACGCTTGAATAATTTGAGCACGAGATTCCTGGGACCTCTGCTAAGCATTTATCTTGGGATTGAAAAATTGACGACCACCAGAGAGATTGTTGATTGAGAGAAATCCCATTACGAAAGCCATCCCCTTTCCATAAAATCAAGGTTTGACACATTCCCACGCTTTCCAAATACTTTTAAGCACAAAGGTGCCAACAATTTTGATAGGCACAGAGTGATGAGAAAATTGACAAACCCTAAGCCTTTCCACATAGGGCAGCCATAAGGAGAGCCTTCCGTAATGCCATGTCGTATGAGAACTTTCCAAGCTTCTTGCCAGTAATGCTTCTGATAATCCACTTAGCACAAAGAGCTTGCCCTTGGCGTTGAATGTGAATAAGCCCAAGGCCTCTAGAATTGTGAGGCAGACAACATATATCCCAAGCTACCCGATGAAAACCTTTTCCAATAGAAGCATTAGCCCATAAGAAATATTTGAGCAGTTTTTCCAACTTCTAAATGGAGGCTTTGGAAGGAACCCAACAAGACGAGTAGTAAACATGGGTGGTAGCAAGAAATTTAGAGAAGATTTGGAATTTTTCAGCCAGAGATAAAGGCCTAGTAATCCAATATTCCAATTTTTTTCGCCACCCATTGAATGACATAATGCCATAGTTCAACCAGGGGAGGCTTGAAAAGCAAAAGGAATACCTAGAAATTTGAAAATCTCACCATGTTGTAGAATTTTCCAATCAAAGGTGGCAAGCCAGTCAAGTGTGGGAAGGAAAGATTGTCGGTAACATTGGGTTTTTCACCATTGAATGGATGAGCCAGAAGCTAGGCAGAAAGTATCCAAACATTACATAACATTGCTAATGTTGGTCTCATCCTCGATAAGCGTAAGGAAGGAATCATCTACAAAATGCCCATTGAGAAGTTGAGAATTGGGCTCATCAGGTGCAAGATTCCACAAACAAGACCCTGCGCTTTGGCATGAGCTAAGAGATAACCAAAGCCTTTGGCCACCAACACATACAGTGCAGGGGCAAGAGGACAACCTTGTCTAATAGACCGAAAATCCCAAAGGCTCCGAGTTGAGGCCATTAATAGAAATTTGAGCAGAAGCATATGTAAAAAGCATATTGAAGATTGAATAAAAATGGGTCCAAAGCCAAGGGCCTAAAGCATGGCGAGAATGAATGGCCATTCAATCCGATCATAAGCCTTCTCAAATTCAATCTTGATAAACATGGCAGCTTGATGAGATCTGCGAGCCCATTCCATGCCTTCCCATACCGCGATGATGTTATCCAGATGAAATGTCCCTGTATGAAGCTTGTTTTCTCTGGTTGAATAATAACAGGCAGAAGATTGTGTAATCACAGAGCTAACACTTTGGAAATGATTTTGTAGGAGACATTCAACAAAGGTAATCGACCACCAACAAGTGATTTTCTCGGGATATCCTTTCTTAGGGATAAATTTTATGTTTCCCTTATTAATGTGTGCCCTAGGGATTGATTCTGAAATCCTTCAAGATAGACCTGAAAAAGGTCTTGCCCGACAGAATCCCAAAGAGCTTTATAAAATTCACAAGGGAATCCATCACAACCCGAGTGCTTTATCATTAGCCATTTGCAGAGTGGCTTCATGGAGGTATTCAATGGTGAGCATTCTTTCACATATCACCTTCTGAGCCTCTGAAATCTTACATGGCACAACACCCAAATAGTGGTCAAGAGTGGCTCGGTGAGCTACGGAGGGTGGTTGAGCTTGAAAGACGAGCTTGTAATGGCACACAAAGGCTTACAACATAAGTTATGGGTCAGTAATCCGAGCTCCATTGTCCATGATAGCTCAGATCTGTTGAGAAGGATTTCTAGCTCGAGAGAAAGAAATAATTCTTTCAAACCCGATCTCCAATCTTGAGCCAATGCATCCGAGCCTGGATTTGAGCGCCTCTGGCATTATAGTTATCCATAATTTGGATTTGATGCCAGAGCGTTGCAACTTACAATTGTAGAGCATTAGAGAAGGGATTTCCTTGAAGCGCCACTATCACCCGGCTAAGAGCTGAGGTGTTAGCGGTGTATGAGTGGCACCAAATTTTTTCCAATTGTCGGTCAGTAGATTCTAAGAAATCTAGTAGTTTGAGTCAACGCATCTTCCCACCATTGTATCCAATTGGCTTGCATAGGTGGATGAAACCACTGATGAATGGATTGGGTCGTGGAGCTAAATTCCAAACCCGTTTGATATGATTGAACAATGGGGCCATGTTGCATCAAGGTAATATTAAGAAATAATTGGCCTTTATGACAAAATGGGCACACATCATGCCAACAGATACGAAATTGTATAGGAGAGTGGTCTAAAAGGACAAATTCAGGCATGACCTCCACTAGCATAGAATAAATGTTATCAAACTCAAAGAAATTTTGAGCTGACAACATGGCCCTATCAAGTCGTTTAAGGACACAATTTGTCCCTCCACGAAGATTGGTCCACGTGTACCAAGCTGCAAAGGTGGGAAAGCGAGATGATTATGATAAAATCCAAATTTATTTCGCATGAAGTACCATGCTTCCCTTTCACCAAGTGTCCACCTCATAGGAAAGTGGCCACATTTATCATTAGGGGATTCAACCATATTAAAGTCTCCACTTATTACCCAATAGGCATTGGGAATGGAGTTGGCTATCCACCGCCACAAATCAACCCTTTTCGGCCGCATCATTCGAGGCGTAAATATTTATGAGCCCAAAAGGGCGGCCATCAATATTAAAGAGGACCCATATGACACAATTGGTGGGGTCGATTCCATGGTCAATTAATAAGGGCCGCCATTTAGGAGAAAAAATAAAATTAATCCCCCATGCCCTACTTCATGATTGCTACAAAAGCCAAGCTATCAAGCCAGATGGATTTACATACCATCTGTAACTAAAAACCTATAATTTTTACTTCTGCAAAAAAAAAACGTCCAGATTTGCACATCATTGTCAAGTTTCACGCACCACATATTTACGATAGGAGTTTTGTAAGACCCCTAACATTCCAAGATAAACAATTCATGGGAAATGTTGGTCAAGAGCCATATCCCCATCCTCCAAGCCATCAAGGGCATCATATTGATTGTGCAAGAAACAAGCAACATTGTGCTATGCAAAAATCATGTAGATCAACTTTTTTTCAGTTGACATACTCAATGTTGTATTCCACTTCAATGGAATCCATGTTGCATGTTGGGCTATGGTCCCGAGAGATGCGGGAAGGACTTTGGGGTCATTTGGAAGGCCCTTGTGAGTTGCTTTCTTAATAAGTAAAGGAACTGAATGTGGGATGGGGATGTGAGAAACAAAATTTGTCTGGTCCATGAGAACCAACGCCGCAAGGGGCGTGCTAGAATACTTTGGCAATGGAGTAGCCGAGATAACAACAGCTTGGTTCTTTAACAATAGTTGTAGGTTCCTTAGCCAAGATACTAAGAGATTGTTCCTTAACAACTGGTTCTCGATGGCCATGGGAGCCAAAGGCTTTGGATTTCTAGGTTTTTCTTGTTTTTCCGACCCCCGAAAACTTTCCAACCTTCCTCCTATGGGGTTTGACTAGCTTGGGAGTTTTTTTGGCCACAGGGTGGTTATGGGGTACATAAAGTGAAAATCCTTGATCTTGTGATCAGACGCTTGACAACGGAAGCAAGTGTTGGGTAGATTGATATACATGACCACTGGAATAGTGTTTATCACCCATTTGAATATCCACAAATTCTTTGAGATCCTACGAGAGATCAATCTCAATGCATACTCACTTTTGAGGATGAGCATGGTAAAACTTATCGGCTTCTAGGCAAACTACCCGCCCAAGAGAAGCGCAAATTTGTAACAAAAAGACACGCATGACGATAGAGGAAGACCAAGAAATTCAACCCAAATAGAACTTTAAGGGCGGTATTTAGATACCACAAAGTCCTTGTGTCAGGGTGTTAACACAAGCAATGAGTTACAAACATACCAAGTGGCTTGCTTAGCTAGAATATTGGGCGCATTAATAGGGTTAGAGAAACAAAAAAGAAAGAAACCCTTGGTCATGTTTTGAATGCTATCTAGGCAGACTCCATGAGGAGTCCAGATTGTGTTAACCCAAGATTTGAGCATGCTTTTAGAGGGGATTTGACCCAAAAATACCCAATGAGGAAAAACTTCTTCTAACCATTGACAAACAACATTAAATTCAGGAATGGGCAGAACTACATCAGAGGAGAAATATTACCTCGTAAAAACCTTCAGACAACCTTCCCCGGGTCACTTCGTCAAACCGATGCCATTGCTCGCTCCACTATCTCCTGCCATGGTTGAAACAACTAGGTTTGAAGATGGCGAGGACATTATATAGGGGACGCCTAGAGGGCGAGAAACCCTAGGAGAGACTATAGCAATAAATTCCCGCAAAGCCCAAAAAGGCCACAATATGGCGGTTAAAGAAACCCTAGAAGAGCCGACTCCATTTTGTGCTAAAGTCAGCAGATCTTCCTTAGAATTTTTCTAAATAAACATATTAAACATCAAGGCACGCCTTTATTTTTTATTTTGAATATAGATATCAAACAACAATTCGTATTAAAGCAAATGCTTAGCGACCGCTAAGCTCGATTACTTATAGGAAGGAATGATTTGCCAGCAACTAGGCTAAACAATATCTTATTTCGAACATAGTGCTCTAATAACAGATCATAGTAATAGATATTATTGGGTGCTAGGCATTTTTGTGAAATTTTTAGATGTAAAATATGTGAGATATAAAAATTGTTTACTATCGAAAGCTACGGAGGTCTTTTGAGAAAGTAATAGATTAATGACCTCAAGGCTAAACTGTTTATTAATTTTGAAAATAGAGATAAAAATAACTCATATAAAAGAAATGCCTAGCGATCGCTAAGCTCGAATACTTACAGAACATAGTGCTCTATGCTTATTATTTATTGTTAAATGAGAAAGGAATAGATTAGTGGCCTCTAGGCTAAATTGTTTCTTAATTAAGAAAATAGAAATAAAAAAGTTTCTATTAAAAAAAATGCTTAGTGACCACTAAGCTACAATACTTACAGAACATAGTGCTCGGATAAAAATCATATGAATGGATGAAATGGCGTCGCAAGGCATTTTTTATGTTGATTCATATCAAAGAAAATGCATAGCGAACGCTAAGCTACATTACTTACTGAAAGGAGTGGCTTGGCGCTCACTTGGCTCTACTATTTCTATTTTTAAAAAATATCGACCTAATAAAATTCATTTTCTGTCTTTGTGACAAAGATAAGAGTTAGAGCATAATAATAGAAGTACATATTTTAAACATGAAGATGTATCCTAATCATCTTGGCCTTGCATATTTCCATAAATAACCCATTAAACAAAATAGTCCTAAACATTTTACTAAAAATGGAGGGAAAAGATGAACACAGTCTTGCTCAAGAATGAATGATCTGAGACCGTGAAGAGCAATGCATGTTTTATGTTTACCAATTATTTGTTGATGAGAAGGCTATTAGCCATTATCCTCTATATTGTTGACAAATCTATTTTAACAATGCAAAAAAACAATCTCAACAGGTTTGAAGTCATTATTTGTAATTATATTATATACAATGGACTATCCTTGGCAGAGCCAAGTCCTTGAATACAAACCTTCGAGAAGGATGACTAATGACTAGAATTTTTTGCAACTAATAAGTGTTGTTAGTTAGTGAAAGGGAAGGCTTTGTTATTTCTACGATTGACAATTTCTTATAATTAACATAGCCACGTAGTATGGCAATGTTAGATCATCGTAATAGATGTACATCATTTAAACCTGAAGACATGTTTTGTCCGTCTTGGCCTTGCATATTTTCTTAAAATCATCCTTCAAAGAAAATATACCTAAAGGATCAACCACATACATAGGCGAAGGTGAACAATATTCTCGTATAGTATTTAAATGACGGAATTCTATTACATTGATCAAATATTTATGATATAGTATGCCCAATGGTGTGTTTGATAAAATAAACAAACTTTTGTAGGCCTAGGAAAATAAAAAAACTAGGTCTAAGTGTTATATGTGTGTGTCAAACTCTCTCCAATCCTCGAAGCTAGTTTGGCAAGATAGCCGTGAAAAAAGGGTGACCTTCTTCCAGATGCTAATCACATAATTAATAACATGACTAACAACTATAATTTTTGTTGGAATGTGTTTGTTGGATTGATAGAAGTTGATAATGTTGATTGATGTAAGAGAAGTGTGGTTGTGCGATATGTAGTAAATTTTGAGAAGTCGTTTCAAATGCGGAAGGTGTTATTACAGAGAATGTTGAAGAGGGTATTGAGAAAATAATGTTAGTGGAAAGAATGTTGTGTATAATTTGTGTAGAAGGAATTGTCTATAACCAACCTTGTCGATATAATATTGTATCGATCATTTTTTCCAATATAGTGGTTCGTATTGCCTAACTATATGATTTGTATCATGAAACAAGATGCAGTATGGAATTTTTAGACTATTTTCATTAAATTTTAAGTAATGAGTTTTTTTGGTTCAAGACCACACCGATATTTGTTATTTCAAGGAAAACAACATAAGGGAATTTTCTATCCTCGAGACTTGTCTAGATCTTGATGGCATGATCAAGATTTGCACCACTGCTAGTCAATAATTCATAGTTGTGGCTTAACTTTTTGCTTTTTTGTCTTGTGATGTTTTGTAATCGGATGTACTCCTAGGATTTTTGTCTACCTAGTTTGAACTCGTGGCTTTGGGGTGTGCTTCCATACTAGCCAATTTTTTGGTGAATATTCTTATATCATTTTACTTGTTAATATAATATAAGATGTTATTCATAAATAAAACACACCATCAATCCCAAATTAGTAAATTAAAAGTATATGTAAAAATTATTGAGATTACTTGAAGGACCAAATATAGAATTTTTATTTTTAATGATTATTAATAGTTTGAAGATTAAATTATGATCATGATATTGATTATCGAGGTTGTCCCCAAATGTAGATTACGGACCTTGTTCCCACCCAATGCAAATTAATAAATATATGAATCAATAAATTAAAGTATTGGAACATTGTTGGTTTGTTGCTATTGATGTGAATAGTAAAGAATTAATTATTAGAGGTGACTCTCATATTATTACTAACGCCGCATCAAAAACTTTGAGTGAATAGAATTCCTTTTTTATGCTTACATTAGTTACAAATTGACCTTAAATCTTATATATTTTGAGGCTACTAAAAAGGTGGATTTAATAGAAAATCACGTGATAATATTGGAAATAAATATGTTGATCACCCAAACTCATCACCTTTTCCAATAAAGGTCGATATTAAATCCCCTAGAAAGATTGTATTAATTACAAGCATGTGATGGCATAATCACTCCACATATTTACCGATCCTCTCCTCCTTATTTTCACACCTTTCATATTTATTTCATTGGCTTTAATTTTATCTGTCATGGCCTTTCCAATGTTGCCTTTCATGCAATTTTCCGCGTCGGTGCATGAAATGGCATTTTATACCAAATTTTGTGTCGCATTTGAAATCCATTTTTGAATTGAAACAGAGAAAGACCTGTTGCTATTGAGGGAGTTCTTAGAGATGATTATCTTTCTCTAGAGGGATGTTTGAGGGTAAATGTGTAAGTTTATTTGACATTTGTTTGTCATCTTCTTATCATACACCCAATGAAGGATTGGGCTTTGAAGATGGGTCGTCACTAGATCAAGCTAGTGTATAGGGTTGGCATGGAAGTGGAAATGGAAAAAACCATGAGTGCGTCATGGCCCTTGCTATCTGAGGCTCATTATAAATAGGAAGGTTTTCTGGATGTGGCTGTTTTTTCAAAGTTGTACAAATAGTTTGACGTCCTAATGCGATTTGTGTCTGGTGTGTCCAAATGGGGTGAGACATCGAGGGTGGGAGACATATTTCTCCTCTTGCATGACTTGGATGATATGTTTTCTCTTCCTCGCAATAGGGACTGACACATTTAGATCTTCTTCACCGGGAAGGTCATGAGGCATATGATTGGTTAAGAGTTAGGGTCATTCTTTGGAAAAGAGCATCTTTTCTCTGAACCACTTATGAAACTATTTTCATCCCCATTAAAGTGGAGGTTACGAAGGTGTCATCTAATTCAAATAAATAAGTGCTTCTAAAATATGTCAGGTTGTAACTTTGTTTTGGTTGTTATATAGGTTGTTTTGCATTGTTACTAAATCATCATGTTTGTCTTATTAGTCTAGGTTTTTTTTGTATTACCAATCACTTGTGTTTTTGCATAGGCCCTTAAGTGTTTTTTCACCAAATTATTGTTAGATCGTTCGGGTTTTTAGAATGATCCTCTCATTTTATCTGTAATGTAAAGGGAAAGGGACCCTTCAACCCTCCTTTAGTTATAAAAATCAAGAAATCATTAATAAAATTTTTTTGTGTGTTGCACTATGCAATTTCAAAAATTAATCGCTATTAAATTTGGTTTGTTTGAAGATATCAATTTGTTGCTAGAATTAAAGACTAGTGGCGACGCTAATTAAACATCAACCTAAGAAGATCAACTTATCAATCAAAGGGGACAGAAAATGGCGTTCTCCCTCTACCTTAACCCTAGCAGCAACAACAATACGAAGAAGGCTGGAAGGTGTAGGCTAGCCCAAGCTCGGGCTTGAGTGATCAAATCCTTATTAACATGGGTTTCCCATTCAATGTTAATGGAAATGCGAGGGTTTTTGGCTTCCCCAATATGGCCTATTCATAAATTGTGAGTTTGGATCTGGTTGTTGACCGTTTCCCCCTCCCGCACAAAATTATTCTTGTTCATGTTGTTGCTCAGCCGCTGATGATGATTCCTTGAGGTGTTACAAGTCCTGGTCAACACCATCTCGGGTATTACCCTCTACCTCCAAACCCATCACCTTGTTTCCCGAGAACTGGATTTTGCTTAAACGACATATTATTTCACACAAACTAGGATATAATCTTGGTTCCTTTGGCCTCTCATTTGTGGGAAAATGATTTCAGATGAATACCCTCTTGCCTTCTATGGGATAACCCAGGACTCTTCGATATCTATGATGGGATTCTTAAAAGAAGGAGCCAAAGCTTGCAACACGATGAATTTCAAGGAGGATCTATTTTAAAATGTTGCTTCAACCTCTACTTGCTTCCAATCCTCCCCCTAGCTTATCTTGTTGAGCAAGTTATGGACTCCCCTTCGCTGGAAATCACAGTACTAATTCCCTGACTTTCAAATCTAGATTGGAAAAAAATGCCCTCATTTGTAGATTTAATGGTGTTTGGCCTTCAACAAATGCACTTATCCAATGGGTTCACTCCAACTGGACTAAAAATTGTGACCATTTTTTCTGTGCAAGAGGTTTCTTCATCATTTTGTTCTTAACAGGAGGATTATCAGAGGGCCTTGAATGAGGGCCCGTGGTTTTGGGGTTTGGCTGGTTTGTTTACCACCCCTTGGTTCCCTCACTTTGACTGTGCTCCTACTTCATATCACGAGTTCCTATTTGGGTGAGGTTACCCAATCTTCCTCTCCAATTTTACCTTGCAATGAGGAGATTGGAAATTGTTTAGGAAAATTTATAAAATAGGATGACACGAGATTTCATAGTGGATTGCTCACTTTTGTCAGAATATGCGTTGAGGTTGATCTTAGCAAAGGGCTTCTGGACAAGATTACCCTCAAGATGGGTGATTTGTCACATGTTCAGCATCTCGACTATGAAAATACGGCCTTTAGATGTAGAAATTACAAGACGACAGGTCACCTTCAGTCTTCCTATCCTCACAAGAAATTTCAACCCACCAAGAAAAATCCTTCCAAGTTTTGGAGCCCCCTAGCCTTATGGAGGACTTTGACTCATATGCATATGCTCGGGATACTAATATTTTTGATCCAAGAGTCGAGGCTCAACCACGGCCGCAACTTTTGGTGTTGAGTTGGGTCTGCTAGTAGTGTCATCCCATTTGGGGGAGATATCTAACCCGAGAAATAGAGACCACACGAATCGATCATTCTAATTCGGAAAAGAAGGCCCCTATTCTTTGAATCGGGAATCATAGATGAATACCCCTATGATTTTGGCCATAAACTGTAAGTCGTGCTCGAAGGAACATTTTACGAAAAATTAGCACCTTGGTGCACTCAAGAAAGGACATAAGGGTAGGCTCTAATTCCTTATCCTCTTCTCCCTCTTTCCCTTTTTCTACCTTATTTTTGGTTACCATTTGGTGATATCCACTTCTTCTTTTGGCTTCTTTATATGGGTTGCATCTTCTTTCCTCCTCTTGGTTGTATCTTCTTGTTGCTCTTAGTTACAGCTAAAGGTCCTCTTCCTTCTTTTCTTCTCATTTCTGTTCGTTGATGACTCTATTTCTTGGGTAGTTTCTTCTTTTTATTGTTGTGGTTTCTTCAGTTTTTTTTCCCTTGTGTTTTTGGAGTTATCTTCTTCCTTTTCTCTTCTCCCTTCTTCTTTGTACAAGGTCAGCAAAACCCTCACTTTACCTTGTTTCCAAAAATGAAGACTAGCAATGGCCACTAGCATCAATATATTATAGAATATCTTTCCATCAATGTAAAAACAATCTGTATAGCTTTAGGATAAAGGAGCTAATAATGGATTGTTGTCTATCTTCTCATCACTTCAAAAAAATTGAGTTACACTACATCATTGTGGAAACCTAGAGGTCTTCACTTTTAAAAGCTATGGAGGTCTTTGAGAAAGGAATAAATTTAATTCTCTTGCCCTAATAATAGAAGATATTGTAAATGGCTCTATTTCTTTTATAGAAACCTCTCCTACAACAATTTGTTTGGGGAAATTCCTGTCATTAATTTTTTTCATGTTTTCCTCCATACAATTGTAGATATAAACACAAATTTTCTCTACGTACCAATTCAATTTTGTTTCTTATGGTTTTTGGATATCACCAATTAATTGATGCAAGAAATAGTAGTTGTCTTTTAAATATCTCAAGTTCTAGAGACATTCTTCTATTGTTATAAAAATTTGGCAAACTTGGATATGTATGATGTTGTCTAACAAAATTTTGGCCCAATGCAATGAACAACATCCATCTCAAAACCGACAATTGTTTGCATCTGTTAGGGTTCAGTACTACTATTGTGCATAATTATAGCTCTGTACTGTTCAAATCATCCAAAGGTATTTACAAAAGGCTCAAAATAACATGGAGCAAGGTGTTAAAACTAACATGGCAAGACATGATTTCATATTGTATAGATTATCAAACAACAAATTAGAAATCAATATCATATTACAATTTCTTTATTGACACATCTATTTGTTACATTTAGGTTCTCCAAGGTTGGTCATACTACACATGAACATGGATCTTTACATGTACGACGACATAATGACAATCACAAAAATCTTAAAGAGAAATATGTAATTGGCTATGGTGCTACAAGCAATCTTTATAAATGTGATCTAAAGAATTATAAGTCCAATTGCTATAAAGAGAATGTACAGTCGCTACCCACTAAGCTTGCTTGCATTTGAAACTGATGTGGAAATAGTTGGAAGCATCAAGCATCGGAATCTTGAGAGTCTGCATGGATGTTCGCTTTATCCACTTGGAAACCTGATGTTTTATGATTACATGGTAAACAGAAGTCTGTGAGACATCCTACATGGTGAGTAAAATGATTATGTTATGAAGAAAAATGAATATGTACATTATAGATTCAATTTTTGAAATAGAAGTGTCCAATCAACCTCTAACCTTCATAGTAAAATGGATATTTGGAAAATCTAACAAGTGTTTTATTAATTTTTATTTTCATATAGGATCATCAAAGAAGATTAAGCTAGACTGGAATGATCGGCTAAAGATTTCATGGTGTTGAAGAAGGATAACCATATCTTCATTATGATTGTAACCCACACATTGTTTACAGGGATGTGAAGACTTCTAACATTCTTTTGGATTATAATTTTGACATAAATTTTTCAGAATTTGGCATTGCCAATTATATTTCCTCACCAAACATTGTTAGGTTGTGTAGCCTATTTTCATGTGAGAAAGTGTTGAAGATTGTACACTAAGAGTACTATAAAATTTTGGCCTTAAAATGTGTCTGATATACCAGGAAACATGCTTTTCTCATATGGGCAGGAATTTTGACCTATAAGTTTATGGGACGGTTTTGGCCCATGGTTTTAATACCCATGGTTTTGTAAAACTACTTAAGCAGTTGTCTACTTATATGGTTTTATGCATATGGTAGATATTATGTAATATTGCAGATGTGTTTTGAATTTGGTTGTGAATTACTGTGAGTTTGTTGAGCATAACTCCAAATAGATCCGGTATTGTATTGAGAGAGCCGTGGCTTGTAATAAAATATGAGCAAGTGATTCTTGGTGGACGTAGCCCAAATTGGGTGAACCACCTTAAATATTGTCTCTTTGTGTTGTGTTATTTTATTCTCGCACTTTTATTTGAGATCTCCCCTAGTAATATTTTTTGCATATTAGTTTCTACTGCGATCTAGTGAGGGATTATTCCACATATTTTATCCCTTATTTCCTAACAAACACCACACCTCTACCTATGTTATGGGTACCATTTGTTACATTGACCCAAAATATGCAAGAACATCAAGGTTGAATAAGAAATATGTAGTACACTCTTTTGTTGTTGCCTTCTCATAAATACTAGTCTCTACTTTGATAGCACCTCCACTGCTACTTTACTCAACACTACTTGTATCCAAACCGGCAGTCCCATTCTAGAGGCAACAAATGTATTCATGTTTTGTGCAAATAAAATTTTCCATAAAAGGTGATGAATCCTCATATAATATTTACAATTGTATATGTATGAATTTGTAACAAATTTAAAATGTATAGATAAAACCTTTCAATGTAAAGATGATGACATATCGTTTTGTTATTTCTTGACTCAAAAAAAATACAATTATGGCACAATGAGTGTTTTGATTGATGTAAACTATAAAATAATGGTTTAATGTATCCCGAGGGTGTAAGACAACATTTCTCACAAACATTTTTCTTGCATTATGTCAAGGATTATTTCATTTTCTTTCTCACGGAAGTGACTCATTGTTTATACGGAGAATGGAACAATTTACAAGCATAAATTCTACTATCTTTCATAGTAATAGAATTTTTGATATACATAAACTCCCAACTTTGTTGTTTGATTTTAATGATTACTCGCAGATATAGTTTATAATAATAAACACTAGTGAACTTGTACAATCTAAAAAATAATACTTGAGTTGTTATAAGGTATATTTCGGGGTGAGAATGTAATTTTATTGTGAGTTCCACCAGAAGTCAAAATAACACCACTAGCATTTAAGGCTAGTGTCAAATTTAAGGATATGTGCATACTAAACATTGAAAGTGTGTGCCTCACACTTTCAAAGTTTGAGATTCGCACTCTAAAAGTGTGAGTGTGAGACTTCACACTTTCAAGGTGCAAATCTCAAAATTTGAAAGTATGGGGCTCGCACTTCGAGAGGCAAGCATCACAATTTTAGAGTGTGAGGATTAGATTCTTCAGAGTGTGGGGATATCACTTGAAAGTGTGAGGCTTGAAATTTTCATTAGACAGGGTCTCACACTTAGAAAGTGTGGGGCTCTCAAAATTTCAAGAGCGTGGGGCTCGCACTTCAAAACTGTGAGGCTCTCGGACTTTAAAAGTGCGAGCCCCACACTTTCAGAGTGCGAGGCTCGTACTTTCAGAGTGCGGGGCTCACACTTAAATACAACGGGATCATGACTTATAATAGTTACCGGTAGCTAACCTTACATCAAGGCTTTTTCACTTTCATTTAATACAATGGGCTCATGACTTATAAGAGTTAGTGATCACTCACCTTAGATCGATGCTCATGACTTATAAGAGTTAGTGACCGCTCACCTTACATCGAGGCTCATGACTTATAATAGTTAGCGACCACTCACCTTACATCGAGGCTCATGACTTATAAGAGTTAGCGACCACTCACCTTACATCGAGGCTCATGACTTATAATAGTTAGCGATGACCGCTCACCTTAATACAACGGGCTCAGCAAATAATAGTTAGCATCTGCTCATGACTTTGAACTAGCTTTTGTAGGAAGTTATTGTTAATTTTTATTTTTATTAATCCAACGGCTCATGCCTTATAATAGTTAGCAATTTCTAGCCTTACATACTCTCAACATTGAAAATCTAAAAAATGACGAAATTGGAATCCAATAATAGCCAAATTGAATCCAATAATAACGATATTGAATCCAATAATAGTGATATTAGAATCCAATAATAGCGATATTGGAATCCAATAATAGTGAAATTGGAACTAGAATAATTCCAATAATGACAATATTGGAATCCAATATTGCTACTAATGGATTCCAATAATAGTAATAATGGAATCCAATATAGACAAAAATGGAATCTAATATATGTAAAAACGAGATGGATTTCTTCCAATACTTGAAATATTGGAGTCTCAATTCACTGGAATATGTCCCGATTTAGTGAAATAAGCATTTAAACCCTAAATTGTAATGTAGCAAAGAAATAAATATGCAATAAAGTACAAATTTGACCCAAGAAACTACGTAAAATAAATTAAAAACCCTAAGTGCGAGAGGGAAAAAAAGGATTGTTTTGAAGCTAAAGAACTAATGAGCGGGAGGAGAGAAATGTCGCACTTAAGCTCAAAACATTATGCGACCGCATGATCTTCCCGGTCAGGCGCCTTGACTCGGGTCGGGCGCCCGGGGTGTTACTGCACTCCTTTGGGCACCTATGATTGCTCGCTAGAACCTCAAAACTTAGTTTCTGCTAGGTTATTAGATGTTCGTTGGGCGTTGCCTATAATCACCTATGTGTCGTTGTACTACAATGTTAATCACCCGAAAACTACAAAAAAAGAGCACCTGCAAAACCCCAAAACACATCAAACCCTAAAAATAAAAGATGTAAATAGGGATTCAGATCGACCCTAATGATCACCCAACCGAGTGAACTTATAATCCGAGTTGTACACTACATTTCAAACTCCATGTAGTTCTGCATGTGTGTGTGTGTGTAGAATTGTGCCCTAGGTGGCTCTTGTGCCAGACGCACTTGAATAACAAGCAATAGCTAGATGTAAAAGATGTAGATAGATATGTGCATGGAAAAATGAACTTCCCCTCATATGCATGTATGCAAAAATAATAGTCCCTTGTCCCTTGTGTGGAGTTAGATGGATGTTTGAATGCTCTTGAATGAAACCTTAGGTGGCGATAGTAGATGCTTAGTGCTTGGTCCTTTATTATGGTCACATAGATTTGTATTTACATGATTCCCATGCTTTAATTTTTTAATTAACCACTAAAGGGATGAACCATAAGAAATAAAGATGCCCAACATTTAGAAAATACCCAAAAGATGCGAGCAAAATACAAAGAGGTTAGGAGCACCTAGAGGGGACATGGGCATTAACGTCCTAGTTGAGCTATCGGTGTCCGAACTCGAAAAAATGAAGTGTCAAAATTCGACTAGGTAGAAGGTGTGCAAGAACAAGAAGGAAACCAAAAAGAAAACAAAGAGGCCAAAGACAATGGTCAATTAGTACTTTTCTCTCTTAGGAATCATATGAATAGTAGTATGTGATCGACCTAGAAATGTACTTGAAGTGCATGATTTAGTGTCTACATTTTCCCCCATTATGTTGTTGAGTGAATGCTTGATAACATAAAGTAGATAGAATATATGTACCTAATAACCATGTAGATCGATGGCAAAATTGTTCCGACATAGACAAGAAAAAGTGTGGAGTGACAAAAAGGAAGTGTTGAAGCTAGAGAAGAGGTAGTGAAAATGATGATGATCCGAGGGGTGAAATCATATGTGTAGATATCATGGTGTACCTGTTTTTGATGTCGCTTGATGTGTGATGATGTGATTACTTCTTCCTATAAGGACGGACTTGAAAAATAAAAGAGTAAACAAGTAGTCAAACATGTGTATACGAAAAATTCATCCAAACGAGTCAAAAAGTGTGTAAAATGTGAAAAGAAACATGTGCACTTGATTCGTGATGAGGAAGAGTGTAGAAAGGATCGTTAAAATGTTTTATAAGAAAGAGTTTTTAGGCGATGTCACACAAAGAATGATTTTTTTGGGTGATCTCACTCCAACTGCACCAAGTACGAGTGTTTTGGGCGATCTCACGCTATTGTAGAAGAAGTGTAGGGAGAAAGGTCTAGTGTTATTCTCCAACATTTGACTATTTCCTGAAGTATAAACACCATTGCAGATGGTGTGCTCAAATCTGATCCAATCTGATCCAATGCAAAATAAGGAAAGAAGGTGTAATGCATGCATGTAGAGTGTTGAAGGACTATGTTTGTCATGTATGTAAAAGCCACCGTGAATACTATCATAAACCGTGCCAAATTGAGAAAAATTGTGAAACTGGCCCCTAGTCATAGGTTCCCAAGAAGGGTTAGGGGTTCCCAGGCACTACTATCTAGTCTTGAGCCCCGATGTCTATGTTGTGATGAGGACCCAAATCAATTTTTGGGTTTTTACTATGACTCAAGACTATGTTGTACTGGTATTAAACCTGCTTTGTACTATGATAGTAGGATGTTGAATGGGGTGACTGATTCACCCACTAATGCCCCCTCGCTTTGGGTGAATGTGACATCGTGAGGAGTATGCGGCCCAAAGGAGGATTTACCATTGAACTATAATTGATACCTTACAAGGAGAGGGAATGTGCTTGGTAGAAACCAAGGCACACACAAGAAAAGTGGATGGAAACAAGTGTTAGTGCAAAGAAGACAAATATGCATATAGAAGACAAAATGTAATCTAGCAAGCAAGAAGACAATGTAAACAAGCAATAGTGTAGAAAAAGTAGACCACAAAATTGGGTTGCAAACATGGAACATCACTCATGATGTCGTAAGACAATCGAGGCCAAAGTGGCCAAAATCATACAAGAAGTGAACAAGCAAGACATAGGGAAAAGCATGCAAATAATGGAAAACAATGACAAACAAAATAACAGACAACCATGGTAAAAAATAGTTCCTATAAGACAAATGTTGCACATGAAGCACCCGTTAGCATTTTAGAAAGATAAAATGTATGTCAAAACATGTATGAAATTATATAGTAGTGTGCTAGTATGAATAAGAAATAGTACGAAATGTAAAAATAGCACCTTGAAGTGTGTGTACGAAAGTAGATGCTCCCAGAGTTGTTGTGGACTGGTAAGAGTTACGTGTCAAGAATCCATGCTACGTGTATTAGATCTATTGAAATTATACATTCACAACTAGAAGGAAAGTGAATGTGCATGTGTATATAGAAAGATAATGACATGAAAAATATGTCTAGCATGGAAACATAATGTATATGTAATGAGTAAATGCAAGAAAGACTAAATACAACCAAGATATGTAGTATGTTGTGGATATGTATGGAATGGAATGCAAAGTGAGTTTGATAGGAATAACGTGCCTACGAGAAAGTGTGAATGAGTATGCATGCGATGAGGTTCATTTATAAAAGACCCTCAAGTAGTTGAGAATGAACCATAGAACAAGAGTGTGTCATCATCAAATGGGTTGAATCTCGTACTAGAAATATGTGATCGGTAAAGCATGGAGCAAATGTGTGTGAGTGGGGTGATGTGACGTTCAATTCAGATTTATACCCTCATCAGTTGAGTATGAACTATGGAACTAGAGTGTGTCATTTGGTAATAAGTGCAATATGTGATAATAGATGCGAGAAATATATATCGTGAATGTATAGTGCATAAAGTGTGTATGATGTGTGATAGGAGTTGCTAGAAAGAGATGTGATGAATGTGTGTAGTGTGAAGCATGTAATGATGTGAGGTTCATGAATGTAGTATGCCCTCAACAATCAAGTGTGACTTGAAGCATGCTAGTGTGTCATAAGGTGATGACGATATAAGTTTATAAAGATATGTAAAACACATGTGAAATACTATATGCATGCACAATAAGAAGTAGAAGTGTAGGACACCTAATAATGCTAGGGGAGGAGAATAAGCATGATGCCCCCAAGTGTGTGATGGTGAGTATGTTATCTGATAAAAGTGAAAGACGAGGGTCCTCCACCCGATGCTTGTAGAGATAAAGGTGTGTGACCATGCTCTAAGACCGATGGTGTATGAGACAAGAGGATGTGTAGGTAAATGATATCTATTTTCATGAGACCGATGAGGTGATGGACACCCATATAAAGGAGACCATGAAGGTGATGAACACCTATGTGAAGGAGAGCATAGAGGATATGAATACCTATGTGAGGAAGAGCGTAGATGCAATGAATTCCTATGTGAGGGAAACTAAGGAGGTGATGTATACCTATGTAAAGGAGATTTTTGAGTGGTGGACCTAGATTGTTGAGATGGACTAGTAGATTGATGAGATCGAATAGGTCATGTGTGAACATGCGAGCTAGGAGCAGATTATGCTTTAAAATCGAGAGGTCAGAGGGACCTAGATGCTCTAACAAGTGCAATGGCAACCTCAAGAGGATGTTGCGACCATGGTGTGGATGGAGAAATACCATTGATAGTAATGTCTTTCTGTTGTGAATGATTTAGACACAAATGGCTTATGGAGATTATAGCACGAGTTACATGGAGCCAGGGGAGACCTAAGAGAATGTCACACCCTTTGACTGAAGGTACCACAATAAAAGGCACACGCATGGTAAGAGGGCTGACGGTAGCTGGAATCTCGACATAACCATATGATTTAGGAACTAGATATGAAATTTACGAGAGTCGATTGCCGATATCAATAAGAAGTGCAATAGAACATGTACTTACGCAAATGATGAATCAACCATAGTGTTATTAATAGAAATAGATCCAATAGAAGCACTAATGTGCAAGCAATCAAAAGAGAATGTAACATGATAGTCATGATCGGAGAAAGTAATGGCCGTGGAGATGTCTCAACATGAGCAACTAGAAAATCAAGATCCCTCGATGCAGGAAGAGGCACTACGCGATATGTGTGATTGGTTGAAGACACACCGCGCTTTCTTTTAGTCATGTTTAGGAAGAGGATTGTTGAATATCTTTAGCTTGTTCTTTTCATTGACCAACATGGATGTCGTAGGCTCGGAAGCTCAATAGCATTATTATCGATAAGATCTTGAATAATATTACAAAGCTTCAAACATCAATATGTAGATTGCTTAGTGCATTGATGATAGTCGCATTTGAAATTTTCATTGTAATTACAACCTTTAGGATGAGATGGGTCCAAATTGAGTGGAGGAGGAAGCGTAATAAGATTGATCTCGATGAGTTGTGGCAATATAACATGCGGAGCACAAGGCAATTTGTAAACGTACAGCTATGGCGGTACCAGTGCTCTGCTTTCTTTATGTTTTCATACTTACGTAGTTTCCATTGAATATTTTCAGTATTAGATACAATTTTTACTAATTTTTAGTAGCTTTAGCTTTAGTAGGTTTTGTAGATGGCTTAAAAGTTAATTTTTTTCAAATTACATCAAAGATGAAGCTTTCTCATGATACTTAAGCTTGCTATATAGATAGGAGTTTAGTTTCACGTAGCTTAAGAGTATGACACAAATGATCAAATGATGGAGATGTCTCAAAGATAACACTCTCTTGGAGAGGTGGTAATAGACTTTGGACAAATAGATCTTGAAGTTCAAAATCCACAAGTACATTAGACATATTAGCTAGGTTGTTTTTATATCACAAGACATAATCCGCTAGATGTTCGTTAGATCTTTGTTTAAGTTGCGTGAGTTGAGCATATGATATCTTAGATTCGATATTGATAGATAAATGAGTGAGAAAAGCATCGGCTAAATGCATGAAAGATGTGACCAAGTGGACATTTAGGCCATAGAAATAACACATTGCATAATCTTGAAGAATCCTAGGAAAGATAATTGCGAGTAAAGTGTGATCATCTACATAATCTAGACATGCCACATGAAATGCTTGGAGATGCTCTTGAGTCACCATGGCCTTTGAAGGTAGGTAGCTTAGGGGTAATGAAGTTGAGAGGGAGAAGATAGGTGGAAATGGTGGGTGCAAAAGGAGTGTGGTGAAGTTAAGTGGATTTAAGAGATGGAGATTCTCGAAAAATAGCGAGTTGGATTTGGTGAATTTGAGTCTCAAATCCGATATAAAGAAGTTAAATTAGGAGTATTCGAAGAAGATCTAGGTTGTGCATTAGAAGAATTAGGGTGGATGATGGGAGTGGTATTAGTGGGAATGAAAGAAGGAATATGAAGGGATCGAGTGGAGGCCATGACATCCGAGAGGAAGAACCGACAAGATATGCCAAAGAAGCATTGATGGTTTTGAGCAGCAATCGAGCATGAAGAATATATGGAAGATGGGCAGGATTATAACGCAAAGCTTAATGAAAATTATATAGTTTGTCTAATTGCTCTTGATCAATGTTGGTGTCCTCATCATATAAATGTTCACTATCAGATGCTTCAATTTTTTTGAAAGGCACTTGTTGAGAGTTAGCGAAGGGATTATCAGTTTCAGACATTGAATTAGAAACCCTTCAAGAATATGGAGGGGGCTTTATGTTCTCAAAATACCCAAAACGACCACTACATGTGATGGGCATAAGAAGGAAGCCCTAGAAAGAAGGTCAAGATTCAACGGTTCACCAAATGATTTAACAAAAATAGAATTTTATGCTAAACCCTATATTATGTAATGTAGCAAGAAATAAATGTGTAATAAAGTACATATTTGAATCAAGTAAGTAAGCTAATAAATTTAAAACCCTAAGTGCAAGAGGGATAAAATAAGACTTAGTTGATTTGCAAATAAACATGGATTGTGCCGAGCTAAATAACTGATGAACAAGAGGAGGGAAGTGTTGCACCCGAGCTCAAAAATTGTGCGACTGCACGATCTTCCTAGACTAGGGCACCTAGATTGGGTCAAGGGGGTGTTTGGGCACTTTGTAGACCTCCTCTAGGTACCTATGACTACTCGAACCTCATAAACTCAATTTCGCAGGGTCGTGAGATGTTTTTTGGGTGTCACCTTTAATCACATGTGCATTGTTGTCCTTCCCTATTAATTTCATGAAACCTACAATAAGAAAGAGCACCGAAAACCCCAAAACACATTAAAACCTAAAAAGAAAAGATGTAAATGGGAGTCGATCGACCCCGACGGTCATCCAACCGAGTGAACTTACGATCCGAGCGCTACACTACATTTTAGACTCCATGTAGTTTTACATTTGTGTGTGTAGAATCGTGCCCTAAGTGGATCTTGTGCATGCGATGTACTTGAATAACAAGCAATAGCTAGATGTAAAAGGTGTAGATAGATGTGTGCATGGAAAAATGAACTTCCCCTCCTATGCGTGTATGCAAAAATAACAATCCTTGTCCCTTGTGTGGAGCTAGATGGATGCTTGAATGCTCTTGTAATGTTCTTGGATGCAACCTTAGGTGGTGATAGTAGATGCTTAGTGCTTGGTCCTTTATTATGGTCACATAGCTTTGTATTTATATGATTCCCTTGCTTGAATTTTTTAATTAACCACTAAAATGCTGACCCATAAGAAATAAAGATGCCCAATAGCTAGAAAGGACCCAAAAGATGCGAGCAAGATACAAAGAGGTTGGGGGCACATGGGCGCTAGCGTCCTAGGCTGGGCACTAATGTCTAGACTCGAGAAAAATTGAAGTTTCAAAAGTCAGACTGGGTAAGAAGGTGTGCAATACCAAGAAGGAAACTAGAAAGAAAGAAAATGGCCAAAGATTGGTTAATTAGTACTTTTCTCTCTTATGAATCATATGAATAGTGGTATGTGATCATGACCTAGAAATGTACCCGAAGTGCATGATTTAGTGTCTACACAAGTATTACCTTTTATTTATTAGCAAGATAAAGTACTTGACGATCCGAGGAGGATTGGCCAATATACATTGTTCTAGCACCTTTATCATCTCCTCATGAATATGAGATGTATGACCGAATGGTCCATAGAATAATATGCATTAATATCAACCACTACATTAATGGTAAATAGACGCAAGAAAACAAATATTTTGAGACAACCCTTAGAGTAGATATAATGCTTATAATTAGATTTAGAAATTTGAAACCGTAGGGGTGAGGAATGAAGGCGTAAGTTAGTGTGTATGAATAGATAAGTTGACTCACTAAAATGTAATATCAAAACTAGGACCAATCTAATTAAGATATTACATGAATATGTATTAAGATAATCTAGAGTAGTAAAAACATAAATACACTAAATACAATCAATAGTCCTTGATGATGAAAAAATGATTTATTTTCTTAAACACACTTCTAGAAAGTAGACAATAGAAATTAGGGTTAGGGTTTAAAACATATTCATCCAAGATGAGATTAGGTTGTGTGACAATGATCTAAAACTAGATGAGGATGTTGTGCAAAGTGTCATAAATATGCATGTGAAATTTGAGAACCTAAAAAAACAACGGAGGACAAATTCACTTGTTTGTAGACATGTTCGCAAATGAAGGTGCCTTAGGGATGACAAATGTGTCCTCTCGCTATCATGACCTGCAATATTCCCATGACACTTGTTTTTCCTATGTTTTTTAGATCTAGGATCTAGGTATGGATTTTTGTGATGATTGTATTTTACTTGTATGTGATCTTTTTATCTTCAAGACCTTATTAACCTACCCGAGGCTATTTCATCATGTGCACTAGACTTCCCTTAATGCCCCCAATGACATGTTGAGTGTTGAATTGTGTACCAATATACCAAAGTGAGGTCAAACCACATGTAGGTCTCTTAAATATTAGGGTGGAGTGGATGCTAGAAAAGTGTAAATAAAGATGGAGCCTTAATTCAACCCTCAACACTTGGCAATGATGATTAGAATTTAGTACATGATGTGATTGAGGACAAAAATTATAGATGTGTTTACATTTGTATAACTCCTTTGAGATGTGCTCTACAAGATAATATATGTTTCTATGTTTGGCTTAAAGACCTTCTTAGAGTATGTTTGAATATCGTATCCCTTAATTCCCCTTATAAGGTAGGTTGTTCATGTTTATATAGATGATGTATTCAAATTATTTCTCACTCAACCAACCGTAAGTTGACTATGATAACCCACTCATATGAAAAGATGATGATGTAAGTAAAATGGATAAGCTTGCCATATATTTGTTGATTGAATATGTCCTAGGCCCATGAACCCATCCAAGCATACGATGGAATCTAATCTTAGACATGAGATGGATTGTAGAGGGTCGAAGATGTATTACGTATAAGGTACATTGATTCATGAGGTGCTAAGATGAAGAAGAAGTCATGACTTAGTGGACTTGGAGTGTAGGATTGAGCAATATGTCTTTTAGTCAATAAATGTGTAGATGAGATAATGTTCGGATAAATGTCAAATGATTATTAGTGTGTGACACAAGATCAAATTTTGAGTACTACACATAGGTGTGAAACTCATAGGTGGACAATGCTTAAAGAAGAGTGGGTGGTCGAGGGTGATCTCCAAGATACTCATTGAGATAAAATGACAATACATCATCGAGTGTGTGGCATAGAGTAACATTCGAATCATGTACAATGACAACATGAGAATAGATAATCTAGTCATTCTTTTCGAAAAGGAAAGACTAAATAGAATATTGAATTACTTAATCAAGATTCAAAAAGATTGTGTAGCGAAGAAATTTTGATCTGCTTTTGGTACTTGATCCCTCAAGATCACAATCCTAACACAATTGATGGTTAGTATCCTCCACCTGGTAATGACCGGTGGAATTTCCTAGACAACAATGGCTCTCCCAGTATTCGGGGCTCTTTCGACAAATTTTCTAGATTGGCTTTAGCCATTTCCCCTACAAACGGGAAGAGAATCCTAAAGAACAAGAGGGCATGTTGGTGTTCGCGACTCGAGCTTCATGGCGGCTTTGATTGGGGGATAACCCCGATAGTCGCCTCCTCCTCCTTCTCCTACCGCCATGTACGTGGCAAGTACTTAATTATTTTTAGTTCTCTTTTTTTCACTCGAAAACTTTGTTAATCAAACATGTGCCTTCTCGGACTAGCATTCATAAAGGCCATGTAAACTCTTTATTATAAGGTGTGCTTCCATACTACTCATTTTTTTGGTATGATTAACTTGTACTAAGTATAGCAATCACACGCGGGGTGTGCGATGAAAACGCCAAAAGAGCGGTTGGATGCAAGAAAAATAGAAAGTACGAGCAAAATAACGTAGACCAACTAAGTTGAATGAACTAGATACAAGAAACAGAAATATGAGCCATAAGTTGTTATCGAAACAAAAACATGAGATATATACAGCATGAGTGATACCAAGACGGAATGGGAATGTGGCCCCGCGAGAGGTGGAAGGAGCTAAGACGAAGGATTTACGGGGAGAGCCAGAGAAGACGGAAGGGAGCGAAGCCGATATTCCTCTTGGAGCCTGGACTGCAGAAGGGGAGTGGAGGACATGCGAGAGTAATGGGAGAAAGAGAAAGCTAGAGAAATACGAAGGGAAGAGAGAGACGGAACCCTTGAGATAGCAGTGAATGTAAGGCCTTGTCTTTCAGTCCCGCCAATGTCCACTGTAGCAAGTTGTAGTGTAAGTCCTTGAGATTTGTGGATAGAAAAATCCCAAGCCATTTTGAGCGGTAGTTGTCTGCGGCCTCCTCTAGAAATGGGAGGAATAGGAACATGCAAGGGGTTGTTTGAATCCCAGGGAGGTCCTGTGTAACGATCAAATTTGATGATGACAAACAGAGGTAGATTTGGAGGGCCGGAGGATATTCCATAGACTATGTCGATGATAGAACCAGTAGCACCGTTGACGAGACCCTTCTCAACCCACAAGTTTGCGGAAAGCATTACTTTTTGATTGATGCAGAGAAGAACCTTGGGCTTCAATTGATCGTCCTCGGTATCACCTGATGCAGAACGTCTTGTCTTTTCGGCAATAGATCTGGCTATAGGAGAGTTAAGGGACTTCAACATAAAAAGGTTGTGCGAGTCCACAAGGTCATTCTGAGCAAAAAGATGAGGGCCTTCTTTAAACTCAATCCTTTCTTGTTCGGACAGGGAGGAATCGAGATCTTGACATAAGAGCTTCCCAGTCTTGGATTAGAGGGATGGCGTTACGAATGTTAAGCAACAATTCCCGGAATGATGTCTCAGGCAGTTCAGAGCCTTGTTTCCTGAAGATTGAATGAAGGGAGACTGATATGTTGAATTCGCGCCAGAGGGTAGCTCCGTAAGACTTGCTTGCATAAAGTGGAATGTCCATAACCGGAGGAAGTTGACCAAGGTCTCCGACAAGGATCATAGATCTACCTCCAAATGTTGAGTCTTTGAAGTGTGGGAAAGCCTCCCTAAGACGGTAGTCGATTCTGGAAAGAAGCTTTGGACCGATGAAACTCATTTCATCAATTAAAATGTATTTGATGTGTTTGAGTGAGTCTTGAAGAGACGATAAAGCTTGGCCCTCTAAGGGTTTGAGCTCTTTAATGGGAATCCAGAGGCTTGAGTGTATCGTAGAAGCAGAAATGTTGAATGCAGCAACTCCTGTTGGGGCGAGCAAAAGGAGAGGGGAAAGGCCTTGGCTGGAGGAAGAGGCAAATGAAGACTTTAAAATGTTGATGAGGAATGATTTACCTGTACCTGCAGTCCCTTGTATAATAAGTCTCAGTGGAGGAAGGTTGGATCTATGCGTGAAGTGTTGATTAACTATGTTGAAAGCTTGTTGTTGTTCTGGAGATAAGCCAGAAGTTGGAGGGTCGAACTTGTCCACGAAGGAAGCTGAAAGATGGTTCGCCTTAGTATCTTCGATGAAAGTGGCACCAAGAGACTGCAGAGCAAATGGAATATGATGTGCACTCCAATTGTGAAGGGTGTCAAATTCACGAAGTCCAAGCATTTGCAAGTTATCAAGGAATGAAGTGCTACCGGGGTGGAGTCGAGCCAAATGTTGCCAATCGTACAATTGTTCAACTGGAAGGGGAGCTCGACCTCGGACTCAGTGTCGCTGCCGAGGTGTGGGATGCATTAGATTCACGCTGAGCAATATGCCAGGGCCGATAATTGTGTCTGAACAAGCTCCAATTAGAAATGGTTTGCTGAGGTGTTGAACCAATATCATTAGAAATGTTGCGGAAAGGTTTGTATAGAAGGAGCTCAGACCAACAAAAAAGTTCAAAAGAGGGGGAGTCCTTAGACGGAATGCATTGAAATTTGGGGAACACCCGAACAATAGCTGGTTGGGTACGACTTTTCCACCTATCGTGCTTGCGGTATTTGTTGTAACTCCAATCACGTGCAACTTCAATGAGTGGAAGGCTTTCCATGTATGAAGGTCGGACCCTGTATGCATCTAAAAGCAGGGATGTTTCTGCATCTTCACACTCTGCTTCAGCTAATTTTCTTATGATTTTTCTGCCTACATTTAGCGTCACAAAAATGTGACTGCACATTACAAGCGGCAATTTGAGGAGCATGTGGCATGTTTCTTGTGCGCTAATGTCATGTTCAACTACACTCTCAGTTAACATTTTTTTATGGCTAAATGTGCAGGAAGATCAGGATCTAAACTTGTCGACAATCTAGAAAGCATTTGGTGGTATGTTTCTGACCTTTGTTCTGCTTTGGAAGCATACTTAGCAATGTATTTAAGGACAACATGGCGAGATAGAACAGGTTGACAATCTATATTGGCTCTCCATATGGATAACATTGCTGGATTGTGTGTGTTCAATCTATCATCATTCCTTGAAGGGAGGTATTTAACTGAAGCACTTTCATCAACAAACAATAAAGAAGTAGCTCTATTCTCCCAAGGTGCGTTGTATCGACACTGGAGCCGGTTACTTTTTTCAAAGGCAAGTATTCTCGGAGCACTTCGTGTGGCGCTGAACACGATTTATTAGCTCCTCCAAATCCTGCAACGGTGAAACTGCAAGAATTTGAGATGAATCTAAAAGGCAAGGATCATCTTGAATATTCCTATGAAAAAATTCTGAGTGAACGGAAGCAGGGCGCATATTCCATGCAGATATGTAGATATCAAAGTATTGTTGCACTCTATCGATAGATTCATTATTTGACCAGTCGATGCGATCAACATTTGGAGCATCCTCAAGCCATAGAAAACCATGAACATGAGCTGAACCTCTATGTTGCCATTCATACCTGCGGTAAAGGAAGGTAAATCGTTTTGTATTCAAGTAAGTGAAAAGTATAGAGCATTGAATAATTTTACCTGTACCAGTAGTCTTTGGCACAAAGATGTTTCTGTAACACTTCCTCATGGAATATGGTGAATCTTTGATGTAAGTAAGCAACGACACGATGAGGGTGGTTAACAATGTTCATGGTCCTCCAGTGTTGTGTTGCACGGGCCTCAATAGGAGACAAACCTGGCATGATGCTATGTAGGTCTGGCCATTTTGTGTCAGCTGCACTTAGAGTGAAGAAGAGTGTAGGTGCACCCAATTGCTCAATCATGTCAGAGACTTCCCCTCTGCTCTTTGACCAAAATGTTCGTGTCCCGCGCAAGCTGGTTCTGAATCTCATTAAACTTTGTGGAAGGAAATCATCAGGGAAATCATGCAGGCGTTGTCGTAGCTATCCTATAGTAGGGGGACACCATGTTCAATGTTCAACCTCATGAATACTGCAGCTGTAGATTGGCTCCTATGTCTCATAATAAGGTTAAGCAAGAAGTACGGAACCTGGGGTGTGACCCAAAATGATCATCATGGTACCCGTACGTACCCAAAATTGTATGTACTGTACAGTTGGAAATCGGTTACAAGCGCCCCAATGATGATACAGGTCTCTTCGCAAGGTGTTCGGGATCCAGAAAAGCTTTACAGATATGCGTTAACATCCCGCATGCCTCGCTTTGCCCCCGCGCCCTTTGTTTTTCCCTTTCTTTCCTCTTTCTTTGGCTTCTTGGCCTTCAGTGACGAAACCGCCGCCCTGCAGGAGGCGGTCTCGTGACCGCCGCCCCGATCGTGAGGCGGTCAGAATCGCCGCCCCCCGAAAGGCGGCGGTCCTGTGCGCATTTTCCCGAACGTTCTTTTGACGCGACCCGCGTGAAATATCAACGATTTACCAACTTTTCTTTGCCGACTTAAGCTTGTATTTATGTTTTTGCCGACTGAACAGTGTTTTATCTTTGTTTAATAGTGGGAGAGTTCAATTTGAACTTGCCTTCTGGTGTTTGTAAATGCTATAAATATGCATCTTGTTTACATACAAATGGTCTGAGTTTTGGGTAAAGAATTTGAGCTGGAGCTTCTGCCACCATTTCCTTGTGAGAGTCTTCTCATTTTTCAGTGGTTTGGTCTGTTAGCTTGCTTAGGATTGATAGTATAGTTCATTACATGTTTAGATAGTATTGTTCAGCTGTTGGTAAGCCACATACCCATCTTCAGTGCAGCAAGGCTTGTTGTTTCACCCATGGTCCGGTTTGTTTTGGTCTTGGTTCTTTGGTCCTGAGTCTTCATTCTTGAGCTTCGCCTCTTCATACTCACCCTAGATTTATTTTATGAATCATTTTATCTTTAGCATGGTTTAGAATTCTCGAGTATTTAGTTATGCCTCATCGTACACACCGACAACGATCCTCGCTAGGAATCGCATAGGCCAAGCTCTCGCTCTCTTGTGCCATCCCTCTCCTACTTGTACTTCGTTGTATTTCTCTCAAGCTGCTATTATTCATTGTTTGAGTACCGCTGTTTATCATTTTGTTTTATCATCACTGCAACAACCCCGCTAGAATCGCATAGGCCAAGCCGCTTCACTTGCGCCATCCCTCTCCTACTTGTGCTTTGTGCCATTTTCACTTTAAAGTAATTGTCGTCCCAAAGGCCTTCCTCGCCGATGTTGCTATGCTCCTACTCTTTCTGGATTCACGTGAACATGCAAGAACGAAGAGATCACTCGAGGGGACAAGCTACAACACAACCGGATTTACCTCTGCCGCAAATGCCAGGTTTAAATTGTCAAAGTTATTATCAAATAGAGTAGTGAATCATTTTATTTCAGCTTAAGCTCGCTTTCAATATTGCCAGTGAAGTCAGGGGAATGATAGTTTCGAGAAACTATGATTTGTTCCTCACTTCGAGGTAGGATCAAGGTTTTCAATTAAGTTAATTAGTCATTTTTTGTTTAGATTCACACATTCGCACAGTGAATAACCACACCAAAGTTATTTCACTTGTTTAGTTTTAGTATAAAAGTAGTTTAATTGTTGCTTGTAATTATAATGTTTCAATCATATATTTTGTTTAGATTAGTTTCCTTTCAAAGAGTAGTGTAAATTGTTATTTTCAGTTTAAGTTAATTTAGAGATTCCATAACTAGATTAAACGCTTAAATTCTAGTTAGGAGGGTAAATCGCTAGGGAATTTATGCTACCCGCTCATAGCCTCTAAATCTCCCCTTTTTTTAGTTTAGCTACCAGGAGATCAAACTACCAGATCTTAGTCACTGATCCTCCCATGGTTAGCCATAAGAAAGTTGCTTGCCGATTCTCATCCTCGCTTGTAGCTTTTCTATCATAGAAAACTGACCATAATCTCGGCTGTGACTTCATCTAAGTCACCCGCATTTCAAACCACCGGCTGTCTCGGCACGACCTCGGGAGGTCGGGTACGGGGAAGGTCACTTGTCGATTATCATCCTCGCATGTCACTTTCCCATCGTACAAAATTGGTGAACCCGACGTGAATCAAGCAATTCTTTCACCTTCTCTTTGAGAAGTTTTATCTTCTCCAAATCACCTTCGCTCCTTCCCATTATTCTGCGGGTATTCATATACCCCCCGAATATGTCGGGATTCGATGCATACGGCACACCCCCTCTGGGTCTTGAGGCATACTACGCCCAATGTAGATAGGGCAATCATCACCCTCACTCTCAATGTGGGGCGACAACTATTCAACTAACCAATTGTCAACACAAACACCAAGGACTAGATATAACTCGTCCTTTCAAACAGAGGGGTTGGAGCAAATTGCTCAAACACAAACAGAGCCTTCAGGCTCAAACAATATGACATTGACTGGAGAATCTGCTTCATCTCCTCAGGTATTACTCAGACCACATATTAGTAGACAATCGGATCCATACTTGGTCTTGGATGATGGACAATCAATACCTTATCCTAGGAGTGAACAACGCTCCCGGGGTATGTACCCACCTATAGGAGGTTTACAAGTACAACCTGAGACCCATTTTCAAGAAAATACCTCTACAGGAAATATTCTTGGAGAAACTTGGCAAGATAGCAATCAGTTCATGACAGGCTATCACATGCCTATACAACACCGGGACATACAACAAACGCCACCAAGGCACGATATCATGGCTTCACCAAACGAAGTCATTTCAAATCTAATGGAAAAGGTTAGAGGATTAGAACTTGCCCAAGCAAGTCAAAATTCAAAAATCATACAAACAGGGAATTCCAATCCTCCGCACCATCCTAGCCAAGTGGATCTCCTCACAGGAGTAGGCACACTGGGTATGACTCCTCAATATTCACAACAAGTGCCAACTAGACCCACAATCGCTAACACTGTTCCTCTTGGTCCAGTACAGAGCAATCCATTCCTAGATAGTACCCCTTCGTACTTAAACATGTACTCCAAATCACCACAAGGGGATTTGTACTCATCCCCCGGCGTGTTTACTCAAATGCAGGGATTGCCTTATGCCCCTGCCAACGCGTACGTTACGCCATATCAACAACCCCTTCCGCCACCACAGGCACCATCAATGGTTGAGACATATGCGATAGGGACTTATTCAGAATATTTAAAGGAGCCCTTAGATTTCGCCATACGAAGCGTTATGCTTCCAAGGCCTCTTCCCGATTTGCCCAAATACAAAGGAGAAGGAGATCCGAATGCGCATATCAAAGCTTACGCTACCGCCATTCGTGAATTACTCCCATGGGATGGGGTTGTTGCTAAAATATTCCCCAAAACGCTGGAAGGCATTGCCCTCGATTGGTATTACAGAATACCTGAGGCTTCCATACATTCGTTCAAACAACTCGTGTCTGAATTCATCAAAGCCTTCGACATGAACAAACTATTAAAGACAGGAATCAGGGAGTTCTTGCACATCAAGCAAGAACATAACGAGTCTGTCGCCCATTTCATCCAAAGGTGGCGTACAGTCCTTTATTCCTCGGCAAGCGCTCCAAACATGGATCAGATGGAGCTATGCGATTTATTCCTTCATTCTCTTAGCAGAGAAGTGAAGGAAGAAGTCCAAAAATTCCCACTGAGGACTTATGACGAGGTGCTTGAGAGTGCTCTGCGAATTGATCAAGCAGCAATAGATAGCGGCCGTAAGACGTACGGAGCAAACGGGAGGTTAATCACCTCTACTCAAAATACTACAACCACTACAAGCGTCAATCAAGGACCCAAAATCCTTAATGAAAACCATGGGGTTACAACAGATGGATTCACTGATCAAGTCAAAGGACTAAATGTTGTGAACACCCCGGCACCTGCTAACAATCAACGCAATAATAACTTCACTCCAGCGATCAATATGGTGGATTCTAATCATCCTCCACAACAACAAATCCAGCCACAAGGGCTTGCTCGGGGCCCAGATGGATATCAAAACCAAAGCCAAAGGCCACAACCTCGAAATTTCAACTATAACAACCAGCAGCCCAATCAGAACTTTGGGCCACAACAGGATTCAAACCAACGACCACGGAACTATAATCCCAATCTATATTGTGGTTTCCACAAAATTAGGGGTCATGATACTAAGACTTGCCATGACTACAATAAATTCATGCAACGCTTGCCAGAAGAACAAAAACAACTTTTCATAGATATGTTCTTGGCAGATCCTGTGTCACCAGCACCAAATACTTCCGCAGGGACAGTTTTCCCTCAAAATGCACCTCTCAAGATCTTCAATAATCCTCTCCCAAATCATTCTAACAATAACAGGTTAGATCCAAATGGGAAAAACAAAGGTATCATAATAAGAAATAACAATCAAGACGCCTCAACTCCTGACAACTCTCAGATTGCTCCTAACCTAAGTTCAAATGGTAATACAAAAATCTTGGGATTAGTTGAGCTAGAGGTTGAGCATGAAATTAATACAACAACTCAGACAAAGGAGTGTGTTTCACAACCCCTACCCGATATTTTCTCCACACGAGATGAAGTTCCTACAAATGCTAAACCGGTAGGATCCTATGATTTAATATACGAGGTGGCAAAGACAAATAAAGATAAGTCAATTTCTGTGGAAACAGTCTCCACGAAAGCCACAGAAGGAATTATGAAACTCTTGGAGAATGACAAACCGATCTTTCTCCCATTCGAACCTCAAGGAATGGGTAGTCTTCTCGGTATAGCATCTCTTCCTCCGATGACCTAAATCTAGATATAAACATGATAGAATTAACAAACGAAGAAGGGCAATTTAAAATTGAAACGATGCCTATCAAAACCCTCTCTAGGCACTACCCTATTCTAAAGTCTAGCTTCGACCCATGTGTGTCTAAAGCTAAGTTTCCCCTACCCATGGGGCAAGACCTCATCATCAACACAATGCTCACTATGAGAGAGAAGGTCGAACAGCATAGTCATGCTCACCCACATGTCATCTCTCAAAAACATGACAAAGAGGTACGCGAATGCCTCTTTCAGAAAAATGTTTTTAATAATGGGACATATACACCTCTGGGCAAGGGTTGTAAGTTCAAACCCGGAACGGTAAGCCCTCATCAAGAAAATGAAAAATTTGAGGATAATGGTTCTCCGCTGTGTACTTCTAGGGGTGAAGAATTCGATATTCGTCAACTTTCTTCACCTTAGATATCATGAAATATAGTTCCACCTGCATTTTCATATGTACATGGTTGCAGTTACATTACATTAGTAATTTAGTTGGTTCATTTTGTTCACTCGTTTCATAAATATTGTAGTCCAGGAACTTACTCTTAAGTAATCTGTTACAAATTTCTGAAGATATTGGCAAAAATATTCAAATCACATCTCTTCAAGCATCATCAAGTATTTTCAAATCTTCTCATCAAGTTTGACAGACAAACATTGATGGAAACCATACCAAGACCTGCATACTTTGCTTCGCTCTTTCTTTCTACTAGGTGAAGTTGTCCTTGCCTACGGTCTGTTCTAGAAGCTTCTTGGTGTCACATCTATCCCTCTTAAAATCTCTTGGAACAAAAGGATATCCCAAAGTCATAGATCAAAAATGTCAAAATCAAATGCAGTCAAAAGCACCAAGCAAACAAAATATTTTATTTTACACACTTCTTTGCCCCATCAACCTTCGGTGATAAGCCCACATCTCTTACTGGTGATGTGAGGTTGGGAAAGGAAAGAAGTGCCCTTACTCGCCTATATCTTGCCTTTGGTGACAAACCCATGCTTCTTACTAGTGGCATGAGGCAAGGTGTGGGGGGTCCAGTCACACAAACTAACAAATCTTGGTATGCTAAAAACACAAGTCAAATTCTGTTAAAAGAAGGGAAATATCCAAACATCTAAAATCCAAAGAGATCAAATCCTCAAAACCAGATTTTGTCAACCAGGTTGCCATTTATGAATCTAAGTCTAGATAAACTGAAAAGTAAGTGGCCTTCTAAGCTTGGTAGTAGTTCTGAGTAGGGTGGGTGTGTAGGTCAAAATTTGGTTCTTGTCCTTGTTTTGTCTGTCTCTCATCATTCCACTCGAATCAAACTCATACAACTTGTGCCCTTCCCAATTCTTGGTGTTGAGCCCTCGCATCTTACTAGTTGCGTGGATTTGGGATTGGGGCAAGTTCATCTCTTTATCGCTACACATTCATCACATTTTGCCAACATAAGAAGAAATCACAGACATTGCCCAAAGGGGCCAAAAGTTCAATATTACAACGTGTTTGTCATCACATATCAGCATTGCAAAAAAATAAAAATAAAAATAAAGTAAAACATTCTTGTTTAACATTTGTTATCACTTGTCATCCATTGCATACATTATGAAGAGCATGTGAAAGTTGGCGGCATTTCGACACACAGGCATGTCAGGTATAGTCTCTAACTCCCCATTTTGGGACCGCCATACTCGGACCCAACGTTTTATGCCCCTTCATGGCTAAAACGCTTCTCCGAGGGGGCAATATGTACGTACCCAAAATTGTATGTACTGTACAGTTGAAATCGGTTACAAGCGCCCCAATGATGATACAGGTCTCTTCGCAAGGTGTTCGGGATCCAGAAAAGCTTTACAGATATGCGTTAACATCCCGCATGCCTCGCTTTGCCCCCGCGCCCTTTGTTTTTCCCTTTCTTTCCTCTTTCTTTGGCTTCTTGGCCTTCAGTGACGAAACCGCCGCCCTGCAGGGAGGCGGTCTCGTGACCGCCGCCCTGATCAGGGAGGCGGTCCTGTAACCGCCGCCCTGAGCAGGGCGGCGGTCCTGTGCGCATTTTCCAGAACGTTCTTTTGACGCGACCCGCGTGAAATATCAACGCTTTACCAACTTTTCTTTGCCGACTTAAGCATGCATTTATGTTTTTGCCGACTGAACAGTGTTTTATCTTTGTTTAATAGTGGGAGAGTTCAATTTGAACTTGCCTTCTGGTGTTTGTAAATGCTATAAATATGCATCTTGTTTACATACAAATGGTCTGAGTTTTGGGTAAAGAATTTGAGCTGGAGCTTCTGGCCACCATTTCCTTGTGAGAGTCTTCTCATTTTTCAGTGGTTTGGTCTGTTAGCTTGCTTAGGATTGATAGTATAGTTCATTACATGTTTAGATAGTATTGTTCAGCTGTTGGTAAGCCACATACCCATCTTGTGCAGGCAGTGCTGTTGTTTCACCCATGGTCTGGTTTGTTTTGGTCTTGGTTCTTTGGTCTGGAGTCTTCATTCTTGAGCTTCAGTCTTCATACTCAGTCCTAGATTTATTTTATGAATCATTTTATTTTAGCATGGTTTAGAATTCTGAGTATTTAGTTATGCCTCACTGTACACCGACAACGATCCTCGCTAGGAATCGATAAAGCAAGCTCTGTTCTCTTGTGCCATCCCTCTCCTACTTGTACTTCGTTGTATTTCTCTGAAGCTGCTATTATTCATTGTTTGAGTACCTGCTGTTTATCATTTTGTTTTATCATTGCTGCAACAACCCTGCTAGGAATCGCATAGGCCAAGCCAGTTCACTTGCGCCATCCCTCTCCTACTTGTGCTTTGTGCCATTTTCACTTTAAAGTAATTGTCGTCCCAGTGCCTTCCCTTGCCGATGTTGCTATGCTCCTACTCTTTCTGGATTCACGTGAACATGCAAGAACGAAGAGATCACTCTGAGGGGACAAGCTACAACACAACTGGATTTGCCTCTGCTCAGTAAATGCCAGGTTTAAATTGTCAAAGTTATTATCAAATAGAGTAGTGAATCATTTTATTTCAGTTAAGCTCGCTTTCAATATTGCCAGGAAGTCAGGGGAATGATAGTTTCGAGAAACTATGATTTGTTCCTCACTTCGAGGTAGGATCAAGGTTTTCAATTAAGTTAATTAGTCTGTCTTTTTGTTTAGATTCACACATATCTGCACAGGTGAATAACCACACCAGGTTATTTCACTTGTTTAGTTTTAGTATAAAAGTAGTTTAATTGTTGCTTGTAATTATAATGTTTCAATCATATATTTTGTTTAGATTAGTTTCCCTTTCAGTAGTAGTGTAAATTGTTATTTTCAGTTTAAGTTAATTTAGAGATTCCATAACTAGATTAAACGCTTAAATTCTAGTTAGGAGGGTAAATCACTAGGGAATTTATGCTACCCGCTCATAGCCTCTAAATCTCCCCTTTTTCAGTTTAGCTACCAGGAGATCAAACTACCAGATCTTAGTCACTGATCCTCTCATAGTTAGCCATAAGAAAGTTGCTTGCCGATTCTCATCCTCGCCAGTAGCTTTTCTCATCATAGAAAATCGACCATAATCTCGGCTGTGACTTCATCTAAGTCACCCGCATTTCAAACCACCGGCTGTCTCGCACGACTCCTGGAGGTCGGGTACACGGAAGGTCACTTGTCGATTATCATCCTCGCATGTCACTTTCCCATCGCATGCATCGCATTAGGTGGAGGGCATATTCATGCATTTGAACATCCTTCATGCGTGGTTGTTTAAACAATGCTGCACCAGTTGGAAACAAACATGGAAAAGCCATTGAGAAAAGCCCTCTCGTGGTGTATTCATTAATTGGAGTGTTTCTGACTTCAGGCCAAGGCAGGTTGTAGGGTGCAGCCTGACCATTTGAAAGCAGGTATCGAATGATCAACTCCTCTTCCGTGCCAGTGTTTGGGTCTGAAGGAACAAATGAGGATGTCTCCTCGGGATACTCATCGGGGTTGGAAGGAGGGTTGCCAGTATCGTGCGGTTCAGAGAAGTGAGAGCCTGGAAGGTCAATAGGAACAAAGTTAAGGGAGGAGGATATGTTTGTTGGTTCTTGTGAAGAGAGGAAAGAGCCTCACTATCAATAAGAACATCTTTATAGTAGGGGTCATGGAGAATTTTATATTGAAGCGCTTCCCAAACACGGGACCTACTTACATAGAAGTCATATTTCGTTTGTTGTTTTCCAGTTTTTTGTACCAACAAGAGATCCAAATCTCCTAGCCGACGAGGAAGGTATTTGGCAATGGAAGAAATGTTTTGTGGGAAACTTATTGTGTGCCCTGAATATTTGTATTGTCCCCACGCACTTGTGTGACTTGCAAAACAGGATTAATGCGAGCAATCAACATTTCTTCGACTTGGGTTAAAGATTTGAGAATGGAAGGTTGGCCAGGATCCATATTGTTCCAAGATGAGAAGTGGTGTCCACTTCTTTCAGACTTGCACCTAGTGCACATGTGTGTTTCCCTTCATGGAAGCTAGTATTTATGCCTGGGTAGTTCTCAAGACAAATTGAGCAGGTGTGAATGTTCGATAAAAGATCCAGTCTTCGGTGGAATCTACGCTGGGCATCCATCCAAGAAGGGGCCGCACGGAAAGTTCTATGGAGCGGAATGGGGGGTGGAATCTTGGGTGGGACTTCCGTGATGAGTTTGGTAGGAAGGCGATGGTAGTGCCGAAGAATACGAAAGAGGTAGTTCGGTAAGAGAAGGAGAAGCGAACGTGTCTAGGTTCCGGGTGACGGCCTGAATGAAATGTGAAGGGTGAATTATTGGAAGGAGCAAAGTATTGGGCTGAAGAAGATGGAGGGCACTCTCCAGGAATGGAGAGGGTTGCAAATCGATGTTGCGGGCATGATGAAGGCAAGGTCCGACACAAGTGGTGTCATTAATGCCAAGAGGGGAAGGAGATTTTTCCGGTGTGGAGGGGAAAGTAGCAGGGGAAGACATGGAAGGGGGGAACCCAACAATTTGGAGAGCGGAAGAATTTGTCGGCATCTGTCGGAGCTGGCGATAGCGTTCGCGACGGGAAGCATTGATTTATTTTTTGTGCAAGGCATAAATAGCTCTTCTTCTTTCTTGTTGCTCTGGGGTAGGCATTGTGCATAAAACAATGACCTGCATAGACCGCATAAAAAATCGTGGCATAAGAGAAGATTCGAAGAGTAATAAATTATGTATGTGAATAAGGGGAAATGAATGCAAAAACATTTAGTAGATGCTTATCTTGCTCTAAATGTTTTATATTTGTGTAGCTAAAGGCAATAAAGCAAAAGGAAAATAATTTGTTTTGCATATATTTTTAAGGAAGTAAAGGAAGAAATACAAGTGTTTGTATGGAGTTATTGATTAGGAAAAAGCATAGAGATATGTGTTAATTTGTTTTTGTACATAGGTATTAAGAAGGAAGAAGGTAGAAATAAGTAAGAAGTTCATGTGAAACATAGGTAAACATTCAAGAAATGAATAAAGAGTGGCATAATGTAAGCATAAACTATTTATATATATATATATATATATATATACCATACATTTGTATCAACTACAAAAAGGTGTCTTTGCGATATAGACACATGCATGCAAAGCAATATTTACAAACATTAAATGGAAAACTATTATAGTTATAGTCCATTAGAACATGCGGAGAAAAGCATAGTAGAAATGTATCTGTGGACAAAACCGTATTACACAGGAAATATGAACAAAGAACGAAGAAACAAAATATAGGAAAGTGTTATGGTGGGAAGGAAGGGCAAAGTCAAGAAACAACTTTGGAATCCTCCAATTTAACGGAATCAAGTACGACACATTTCAGCTGTGTATTTCCATGGAAAGTTTCTTTTTTCACAGAGAGAGTGAATTTGTAGCCATGGCCAATTATCTGGTTTGCAATTTCTGTTGTAGCCTCGTCGTCTATGCACAATAGTTGAGGTTTGTTCTTCACGACACCCATGATTACTTCAACAAATCGTGTCAAATGTCAGAACCGATCAGTAGCTCTCCTGAGCCATCTTGTAAGTTTATACGGAGAGCATACCTATAGTCACACTGATGCACATGAGAGTTACAACTTACACAAAACCACGAGCCATTGTTTGTTGGTTTCACTTTCTTTCGGCATTGTTTCTCACCAATTGCAAGGGGGCAAGCCATGTAGTAGAAGTTATCCATTGTGATGTTTGTAATTGTAGCTGTAAGCGTAGCCCATTCATTGTTGACTGTATTTCCCATGTGAAGTATTTCTGTAATTGTTGCCACTGGTTTTAAGCTTTGCGGAGGACCTAGAAATTTGTTTGTTACAGAGGGAGTATAAACAGTGTAATTTTCAGAGGCAACCCAATCTTGCAGCATTTTCGATTCAGGAATCTGAGGATTGACAAACCATTTTGTGCTGGAGACAGTGTCTATGGAAGTACCATTGAAACTTGAAATGCGAGCCACTTTTAAAGCCAATACTGGGAGTTGAGGAATAGAAAGGAGCTCCTCAAGTTCTTGGGCAAGATCCTGTAAATGTTGGCCCCATAAAGTTACAGTAACACTAAATCCTGACATGTCCTTCAATTGCAAGCTTCTTCGTATAGTTTCACTGAATCCCGCCTACGAATAGTGGAGCAAGGAGAGATTGCTAAAACAATGCCAATAACATCAATGAAGGAACCAACAGGTTTTGCAGGTATATCTTTGATTTCTGTGAAGTGAAAGTTATGCAAAGGAATTATGGCGTTATTGACAAGTAGCGGAGAGATAGTGGAAGAAGCTTGTAGGAATATCTCAAATTCATTGTTAAGGTGGTTGTAACCTGGTTTTGCATTCCCTATCCTTCCATTTGCGATGGTGTATAACTTTCCAGCCTCAATTTCTTCAAAAACTTTAATTTTCGTTGAAGCATGTAACACGTATTTCCCCACCTTCATCATCCACAAAGTCAAAGGCGAAATATGAGCCGGTGCCATTTGCATTTGCATATTCCTTGAGCGATGTTTTCCCAAGGGCACGCCCTTCAATAGACCACGTACGCAAGGTTGTATTCAGGCACTTATTTTTAGAGGCAACCTTGAACCGGCAGGGAGGACAACTTTCTTTTGTGGAGGTGTTTGCGGAACCAAAGTTTTGTCGTCTCCATGATTTGTATCGTAGTTGATTGCTTTCCGCGAATGACATGGGCAGGAATAGGAGTGGGAGCACCAATTTTAGGATGTGTTTCTGTCACAACTTCCATCTCGGAGACAAGAACAGTCCTGCAAAGAAAAAAAAAAAGGGAAAAAATTAGTGAATATAAAAGAAATGAAAATGGAGCATCCATGTATAAAGGAAAATGGATGCTTACAATTCATGTTTTAGCATTCTGCAAAGGGTTTTGTGCAGTCGAAAATGCTTCCATCTTTTAGACGACCATCTACAACCTGGCCTGTAAACTTTGAGGGCAAAAGAGCTTTTGAAAGTGCACACCATCGGAGAGATGCACGCGATGTGGAGCTCAGAGTTCAACGCAGATCGAAGGGGACAAATGTTGAGAAGTTGGACTATTGGTTTGGTATCTGTACAACCCTCAATCAAAATAGAGATTCCACCATATGTCAAAGGTGCAGTCATGATCAAGATTGTTCCCAACACACAATGCGATTCTGCACAATGAGCTAAGTCGCATTACAATATTTCTAAACCTTTTGGAAAGAAAAGTTAATAGAAACGTAAACGTTTACATCAAGGACTGGCAAAGAGAATAGACATCATCAGGCTGTGTGTGATGAGAACAAGTACATACGAGATCAAAAGGTATACAAAGATAAATATTGATATAAACGATATAACACCCTTTTTGGCAAAAAAATTGTAATCATGGGACATATTGTATTTTTTGGCATAATTCTATTTTGTTTTTTAAAATGAAGCTTCATAACACAGATGGCAGAATAGTTTTCAAAGCAAAGAGAATGGTTTAGAATGGAGATCGGAAGCTGATGTTGGTGACTTAAATTAACTTCTAAGATTCGTAGATGATCACAAGCATGTCAGCCGTTTTTGCTATGGAAAAATCATTTTTTTTCCTTCTTTATCATTTGAGTTTATATATGGCAAAAAATACTATTATAAAATTGTTAACAAACACATGAAAAAGTTAAGTATACTCCTATGAAATGAAAAAAACCCATAGTAACTAAATACTAAATAACACAATTATTTAAATACAAATAATTATCCCATAAAACAATCAATTAACTAGTTAAGCAACAAATTATGCAAATAATTAACTATAAAGATAATACATATAGCAAGGAGTTAAAGCCGGATAACCTTATGATTACGAAATTTGATGTGAAAGTATTGATTATTAAACATTATATTATATTTCCAAAATGCTATCTTGAATATAATTATGTATTAGATTGTGAAAGATTATAAATGTCGCATCAAATTCTATTTCAATAAAAACGGGACATTAGAGTATGTGGCTAATTATCCATAAATTCAAAAACAATGTACGTTGTGGGATAAAACCCATGACCTATGGTGGCTCCCAGGCACCCGAAAATCTAAATCAATTACGTGCAAAGCAAGGGATAAGAATGACTCGATAGCAAAAACCAAGAGAGCAATATTACATTTCCTTCATTTGTTTTAAAAATAGTTCATGGTGTCTAATAATAATACGACATTTGTGGTTTAAATTTCAAAAGAAAATCCACTAATGGTAAAGAAAAAGGCCTTACAATTTTATGGGAACATACAAAAGTTGTCATTAATATTTACCCTATTTGAAGACAAAGGGTGATTATATCGATGTTCAAAGAAAATAAGAAAAAATTACTCTAGATATGAATAAGAATAATCTAATCTATATTAACCAACATTGACCACTTGCCCAAACATCATAACTTAAACATTTCGTGATATGGAAAAGTTTTAAGAAAAATGGCAATGTAGTAACATCTCACATCTACCATGTCTAAAAATTACTTTAAAACACTACTCACATCTATCCCGTATAATAACATAGTATTGTTACACCTAGAATTGAGCACTATGCTTGTATGGTCGACATCCTTGGTCGAGTTGGCCACCTGGATAAGGCACATGATTTAATCAACAACATGCCCTTTGAACCCGATGCTACTATTTGGGGAGCAATGCTTGGTGCCTGCAGGGTTCACGGTAACATGAAACTTGGAAAACAAGTGGCAGAATGCCTCTTCAAGTTGGAACCAGAAAATGTTGGGCCTTATGTGCTACTTTCAAACATACACTTAATGAAATTGAATGTGGAAGATACAATGAAAGATACATCAAATTATCTGTTCCTACTCTACAAAATTAAGGACAAAATAGAGTTCTCGGTATTTAAAATCTAAAACTATATAAACTATTTAAAATAAAATTGGTAGAGAAACCATCATATATTTTTCTGCACAAGATCTAAAAAACTATGAATGCATATTATGCGAACATGTATGATCCACCATCAATTATTTCATTTCCCCAAGATAAATTGTAATGCTAACCCCTAATTAAGAAAGATCAATCGAATCCCTAAATAAACAATAGAAAAAAACATCAAAGCCCTAAATAAGTAATGGAAATAAACATCAAAGCCCTAGAGTCCAGAATTAAACCCTACGCATTACGTCAAACATATACAGAACATTAATATTTTACTCTGTTTGAAGACTAAGTGGTTATATAATACATGTCTTAAAAAATCAGCAGAAAGCTTCCAAAATGGCTTACATTAGCCAAAACACTTAATAAATTATGAAAAGAAGATCAGAAATATCGACCCTGTATTGATAGACACGAGCTAAAAATGTCACTTACTTAAAGGTCTCGGTATAAGAAAAAACATGAGCAAAAGAACAAGTAGTCCAATCCTATCCTATGAAATTAAGGAGAATGGAAAGCAAATAAAAGAAAATTCAAGCCCTATATAAACATCAGAACAAAACAGCGAAACCCCAACCCTTCACAGAACATTAACCCTGCACATTTGATTGATAGATCATACATAATAATAATTTAGAAACATGCACTCTGTACTAACATACATTTCGTAAAAATGCTTGTCATCTTGGTCAAGATAATGCTCTGTTCCTACTGTACGAAATAAAGGACAACATAGAGTTCTCAGTATTTAAAATTTAAAAATGTATAAACCTTCTACAAAAATAAAACCAGCACAAAACATAACCATCATATATTTGTCTGCACAAGACTTTAAGAACTTTTCCCTGCATCTGATGTGAACATGTAATGCTAACCCCCATTAAGAGAAATCAATTAAAGCCCTAAATAAATGATAGATAAAAACATGAAATCATTACGTCAAACTTGCAAACATCATTAATATTTACCCTATTTGAAGAGTAAGTTATTATAAGAACAAAATTAAAACCAGCACAGAACATAACCATCATATATTTGTCTGCACAAGATCTAAAAACATGTGCCCTACATATTATGCGAACATCAAGCAGATAAATTGCAATGCCAACCCCTAATTAAGGGAAATCAATGTAAGCCCTAAATAAATAATAGAAAATATCATCAAAGCCCTAGAGTTGGGAAGTTACAGAGTTCTCAAAAAGGACCTTGAAAACATACATCAAGATCATTAATATTTACCCTGTTTGAAGACTGGGTGATTATATCAGAGAGCATTCATAATTGGGTTCTCAGCACTTGGAGTTGGGTTGCTGGTTATATGTGTGTTGCTTGTGATTCTGTGGTATCACCGCCTTAAGAGCAACAAGACTAGTCTGTACAACCTAACTGCTATTAGGCTTTAGAGGTTTCCATACCATGAGCTCAAGCCCGATACTGGTTCATTCAAATCAGCTTGCAGGCTTGGGAAGGGAGGATTTGGTGTTGTTTACAGATGGGTTCACAGGAGGGGTTCAATCTCTGTGGAAGACAACAGGCACCTATATAGTCTACACGACAATAAATAGTTGAAGAACAGTTCTGACACTTAAATATACCAAGCCGCCATGGTTGTCTTTTTACTAATAGCCACTATGACAAGAACATACAAGAAATTAAACATGATCTCAAAATCCGAGGACAATGTTCCTTTTAATCACATCTTGGCATCTACAGAATCATAAAATGTAAAAGAGGGAAAGGAATGCGTGAAAAGAGAACCCTGTCATAGTAGTGAGCCAGGAAGCAGTTGGAGATGCATAAATTTGAAGTCTTCAGCTTCCTTCAAAGGGCTCTCAGCTCATCATAGAAGGCCAGTGACACAAAGCTAGTATAAATGTACATACTAAATATGCTGATGTCTAAGTTGCTAAAACTGTAGATTAAGAGAATTTGAAAGAATTGTAACTATATATAATTTGCAAATAAAAATTGTTATTGCTAATGTACATTTGCCAAATCTGATTTTAAATGTGAAAATTGGGAGGCCTTATTAATCTTTTTGTTTTTGAATCCCTTCAATCACCAAGTATTTCCATTTATAATTTTCTACTATTGAATTTTGTCTAAAATTGTAGATTCACCAAGTTCCTAAAACTGCTGCCACTTGTGGTTCAGATAAGAGGAACCAGGCAAAATTTCCAGAAAGCAAGAGCCTTTCCCGTCAAACATTTTGATCATAAAACTTTCAATATCTCCTGCTGATGACAGTCTTAAGCAATTACTTTATTTACAGTGCCCAAAAAATTGGCACTTATAGCACATAGCACCTAGCTACAGATATAAGAGAAGCATATGAAGTTATTAAGATATAGCCACAAGGTGGATAATATGATGATAGGAAAGCTAGTTAAATGCAAAACAAAAGAAACTATGAAATTTATCTATCAAAAGGTTTTTTCACATTAAAAAGATTGACAAAGCGGCAATTGTACAATGAAGCAAGTCTCAAACTTAAGGAAGTAAGAGCTATCAAAAACATAAGACAATGTTTTTTCGATCGAACAACTGAAAGAGCACATAGTAGATGTTTGCAGCATATAACTACCTAAACTACTTTTATGTACAAAAGTTTAATGGAGCACGCCAGTACTAGTTTTCATTTTTCTTGGCATTTCCCTTTTTTCCCTTCTTGACATTAGCAATTTTTTTTGCCCGATGTGGTTTTTTCCCTCCAGCATGTATTGCCTCTGCAGTTATTCCCATCTTTTTCAGTTTGTGATCAGGTTCGTATTGTAGAGCATCTTCAGGACGATCATATGCAAGGCCAAATCCCCTCGAGTTGGGCCCGCGTACGGAACTTGGAAAGGTAAAGAGGGCAGGAAGGATGCAGGTGGAGACGTTCTCTAACCAATTCAGCGATCATAGGTTTTTCCGGTTTCGGTTGCCTACAATGGAGCACATTGACCACAAACTTTGTTCGGTTGAAAGCATCTTCCCGTTCCAAGTGCGGAGTGGTGATTGTCACACCGTGTGGAGGAAGAACAATTGTATTCCGAGTCTTCATTGCTGCAATTTCACAAGCAACCCAAAGCAATAGAAATGTAAAAAGCAATTCTATAGAAGTTATGCAAGCCTCGATAAGTTCCATGCTGGAAATGGAAGTCAAACACATTGTTTTTTTGTTGCGGAGCACCAACAAGGAATCAAAGACAAATATTGGTGTGTCATTTGTTTCGGCAGGAAGCTTTAAAAGCCTTGCCAATGGACAGTCTAACACCCAATAATGGGCGTTCCGATGCGGCATCCCAGGGGCAATAACCCCTCAGCACACACCGAATCCTGCCATTGTCGAAGGCACTTGCCCCTTCATGCCGTGGTTGAAGATCGAAAGCAAAAAAATAGTTTTTCATGCAACACATACAACAATAAGATGTTTTAAGATAGACAAATTCACCCACATAATTAAGTATATATGAAAATGTAGAAGGGAAAAAATGCAAAAAAACAACACATAATCAATAACCAATTTTATAAACAATATGGTAGGGAATTTTCCATGAGATAAAGAAAAAAAAGGTTATTTTGAGAAAAACCTTAAAGTTCATGAACACAACAACTACATAAAGGCAAGCGAGACACTTCGTTCACAAAGAAGAATATCATATTCTAAGAGCAATCTTAAAGTTCATGAACATCACAATTATATCTTTGCATTAAACAATCAACAATGTGCATTGAATGGAATTGTGGAGTTCTATAAACTGAAAGGAAATAACTTTACATGAGAGTACACAAAGAAAGTAATGCAAAACAACAAGATCAGATCTGCACAAGACAATGTTTATTTCTTAGATGGTTTATTCTACTAACACTTAAAGATATAATTTGGATAAATCAGTATAAAAACTAACCATAGCGAATATAGAAATTTTAAATTAAAGTAACTAGTCATGGAGTAAGCTTATAGATGATTGATTTGATTCAGGAAGAACTTTGCCAGGTAATTCTGTAAATTTTGATCTGGATTGTAACTAAACTATAAATCTATCTAGTTAAGGAATATGCGGAGGAGTTAGAAATCCTTCCCAAGGGTAGACTACTGGAGCTATCTCAGCGCAAATATGCATATCACATGATAGTGAGTAGACTCTTTATGAACTGTGGTTTGTAGAATTTATGGGTCATGACAAAGCATTCAGCAGATCCATTTTTATTTTTGTCAATACACGTATAGGTTGGAGTCGGTCAGATGGTTCTCTACCAAGCATCTAGAACCAATGATGTCAGGTTTTATGCCAGTGTAATTTTCAAACCCTACGGTAAGAAAATTAGTCAATTCTTACTTTTGATGCATCAATCCAAAGGTATCCGATATCATTGAGGTGTTTTTGGACATCAACCTCCTCCAAAGAATGAAGAAAGATATAGGGACCCTAACCTTTCCAAAATCCTAACATGTCCTAAACACTCTACAGTACGGAAGTATCTATGATATCATTGTTAATGCTTGGGCAATGTCAAATAAAGGCCAAAGGCTACAGTATAGAAATGCATCACATTTGTGATAGCACAGAAACAAATTACATTCATTGCAGCACAAAGATGCCTCTGTCACATAAATCTTAAAAATTGTCCTGTCAATTTGAAGCTCAAAATCATACAAACAACTCAGCAAAGGTATCTTGAGTCTAGCTGGAGAGTTTGTAGTGCCATTTTGAAAATGCCTACATAACGCATCCCAGCCAAACTGATGGACAGTCAAGTTTTGTGAAGATTTCAGTCTCTCCACTAATTAGTGACCTATTTTGAAAATTTGGGTTAAATCTATTTATGATAAAGTCATTTTTTTAGTTTATGGCTATCTGAGACACTAACTTGGCATATAAGAGCACCATTGTAGAAGAACACAATGGTATTTCTTCTTTCATTCACCATATAATATCATATATGGAGGAATAGGGTTCCACAGAACAACATTCAAGTTTTTATTCATTATCCAAAGGAGATTACACAAACTTGTGAGAGTAGATATTATGATTAAAAAATCTCTTGAAATTGTCAATGGACACAAGATCAGAATAAAGAGAAAAAATCCTCTCTAAGCAACTCTCGTAAGCTTCTCTCCACCGCATAATATCAAGAATGGACACACATCCGAAGAGAATTGTGTAAATTAACAAAAACACTGATTTTGAAGATATTTCTGCTTGACAGATAGCATTATGATAGCAAACCTAGTTAAATCCAAAAAAAATCCTTTACTTATCATTATGGTCACCTTGCAATAATCATCTGTAAGCAATGAAGATCGGGAAGGGTCTTTAGCACAGAAACATTCAACAGATGTTTGGTTTAGGACTCCCTGAATGATAACTTATCATTCAATTTGTTTAATCCATCATATTCGACCCTTTACCATTCCCTTAGGATCAGAGTGGATGGGTTCAAGTTTGTTAAGCAATCATGAAACAATTTGGTAAGAAACTTCAATATGCTCCTTCCTTGGTATGGAAAGAGAAGATAAAGAAATTAAAGGGAAATCATATCTTAATCAAAGACAAAATCAGGAATCTGACAACAAAATAGGAAATACTAGATAAATCCAATATATCTTTACAGCCTAGGAATTTGAAGTAAGTCACCAGAAGTGAGAATCCAGGATTACATGGTCGAAAATCAGGGATAAGAAAATAGTATTTTTGTACCATGGCTAATTATCAGAGAATCAAAAATAAAATTCTAAAGTTATCAAAGCGGATGGCACTGGGATCTCCCAATATGAAGAAGTAAAAAGATATTCCACTCCATTTTAGAAGCTCATGCCTAAAGTTCATGTAAATAGGGAACAAGCTCAGAATGAAACTAAAAATGTTAGAAACAGTCACAACTTATCATGCACAAGGATAATGAATTCCTTTGCAAGCACATCTCAACAAAGAGACATAAAATGCCTGCCCTGAATGAAATCGTGATAAACTTCATCAAAGCAGCCTCAACTTTACATATGGTGTCATGAACAAGCTTTCAGGGCCCCACTAGGTTAAAGCCTTTGCCAATCCACTGAAGTAACTTTGAACCACCTTATCTTCACTTTCCAAGCCACTATGGATTGCAGGAAGTTTAGTCTGAATTTATGCAGACCCGATTTGAAGCCCCTAATTTGTGAATCATGGGATATCTCTTGCAACTGTTGCTTCTTGCTTAAAAAGAAAGTCGTGTTAAGGAGTTTGTGGGTGTTTCACCCGAAATATGCAAAGAGCATAAAGTCTCAGCCATCAGGCATGGAAGGAAAGATTAGAGCCCTACTTGTAGAAAGTATGAAAGGGTTTCACCCAAAATATGCCTAGAGCGCAAAGTCTCAGCTAGCAAGTATGGAAGACCACGATCAAAGCCCTACTTGTAGAGAGTATCAAAGGGTTTCTCCCAAAATATTCATAGAGAGTAAAATCTTGGCCACCAGGTTTAAAAGGAAGATAAAAATGTACTTGTAGAGAGCATGAACAAGAATAAACTTCCTTGATTATTGTGGGTGTTGTAGCTGGATTTTAGAGATGGATAATCATTAGGATGCATAAATTTGAATACTGGACAGCAGGACCTTTGATGCTTGGATAGTGGGCTAAAGGACCTTTTGTCTCTTGTATTACGAACAGTTCCGTCTAATAACCCACGAAGAGCTGGCCTAGAGGGACATCTAGAAAACCGCAAGGAACAGTCAGGCTTAAATTTAAATGCGTCCATAGCGAGACCACCAACAAGATTGCAAAGATGAGTGTCATTTTATCAGGGCGCTTAATTAGCAATCAAAGAAATCCAAAAAACAATCACATGCTTTGGAACTCTTCTCTTGTTGTTAACTCTTATATGGCAGTGTGGAACCTAAAAACACCTATTTAGGGAGGGGGTTTAGCAAGATTAAAGGTCTTCATTGGCACCCCATGGTGGATTTTTTCAAGTCTGTAAATCCTTCGATAAGACAAAAAAACCTTAGCTGACAATGGGAAAAACAGGGGTGTTACGATTTAATAAACCCAAAATCCCACCACGAATTTGAGGAAATATGTGCGGTACTTGATTTGTTGACTAACACAATGCTATTGCAGTAGACACTTGGAGTTGCAGATAAACTCAAGGAATGCATCCATCATAGTGAAATTCGATACTCGTGGAGGCAAGCGAGAGACAAAAGTTCATCTCAAAATCAGCATCTTGCTTTTCCAAAAAATGATTTCCAGAACGTATCAGGGTCTTCAGTATTATAGAAAAGTATGCAGTTTCCAAAGATGGAATATATATGTTCGATTCTAATGGGCTTTAGCCATATTAATTAAATCTATGGTTCATAAATACATCTCATTTATCAGATAAAGTAGCATCTGGTGACTATTGTCAGCAAATATAGCAGCTAGATTACAGAATGACATTGTGACTTAAAAACAATCAAATTAGCAATCAAAGAAAGCCTAAAAACAATCACATGCATTGGAACTCTGCTCTTGTTGTTAACTCTTAGATGGCAGTGTGGTACCTAAAAAAACCTATCTAGGGAGGGGGTTTAGCAAGATTAAAGGTCTTCATTGGCACCTCATGGTGGAATTTTTCAAGTCCGTAAATCCTTTGATAAGACAGACAACACCTTAGCCGATAATGGGAAAAATAGGGGTGTTATGATTTAATAAACCCAAAATCCCACCACGAATTTGAGGAAATATGTGCGGTACTTGGTTTGCTTACTTACACCAAGCTATTGCAGTAGACACTTGGAGTTGCAGACAATCTCAAGGATTGCATCCATCATAGTGAAATTCGATACTCGTGGAGGCAAGCGAGAGACAAAAGTTCATCTTGAAAATTATCATCTTGCTTTTCCAAAAAATGATTTCCAAAATGTATTAGGGTCTTCAGTATTATAGAAAAGTATGGAGTTTCCAAAGATGGAATATATACATACAGATTCTAACGGGCTTTAGTCATATTAATTAAATCTATGGTTCATAAATACATCTCAGTTACCAGATAAAGCAACATCCGGTGACCATTGTCAGCAAATATAGCAGCTAGATTACATAATGACATTATGACTTAAAAAAGCTACCAATACCTGAAATTCGATACTCGTGGAGGCAAGTGAGAGACAAAAGTTCATCTTGAAAATTATCATCTTGCTTTTCCAAAAAATGATTTCCAAAATGTATCAGGGTCTTAAGTATTATAGAAAAGTATGGAGTTTCCAAAGATGGAAAATATACGTCGTATTCTAACGAAATTTGTCGTCATTATTAATTAAATCTATGGTTCATAAATACATCTCAGTTACCAGATAAAGCAGCATCTGGTGACCATTGTCAGCAAATATAGTAGCAAGATTACGAACGACATTGTCACTTAAAAAAAGCTACCGATAGCTGAAATTGCAGGAAGATTGTTTCTAAGACAACTATACGAAAATATGTTTTATTCAGGTCTCTGGCGAAGGGCTTGCCATGGGTTGTTTCATGGTTGGGCCGTCATTCTATATGCAGGTCAGTTAGATGTCTCAAAATACAAAATAGATTCATTATTAAGGCTGCAATCAAGGTAAATATGAATCAAATGACGTCCCAGGAAAAGGTCTAACAACATGTCCAAGCCCATACAAATGCGTATATACATGTCCTTCATGACACTGGCTTCCATCCATAAAATTACCATAACTGCAGCAATTTATGGAACAGAACCATCAAAAATTGTCTTCCATCCAGGTAATTACCATGCACTTTCTATTCTAGCAGCATGCCCTATTTTCCTTCCGTCCATCCCCTTCAACAAGATAATTTATGAATCTCATCCCTGTTGTTTAGTATGTTGTCTGTATATAATACAGGTTCAACTTTTGCAATAATCCATAAATGTGTTCAAGTTATCAGTACCAAATTTCTAGAGCCCTTATGGAAAATCCCATACATAAATTCTTAATATAAACTATATTTTTCTGTAGCTGAAATTTTGTAACTCTTTCTAAATTTCTAATAGATACCCTATAGGCCTGTCATTGGAGGGAGACGAAAAAGGATCCTTTTTTCTGTAACTTTTGTACTCCTTTAATAGTATCTTAGAACACTGTATTTTTGTTGATAAAAATAAAGACAAATGGTTGAAAGGAAGATAAATCCATACTTGCAGAGAGCATCAACAAGAATAAACTTCCTTGATTATTATGGGTGTTGTAGCAGGATTTTAGAGATGGATAATCATCAAAGCACATAAATTTGAATACCGTGTTCAATCCCATTTTTATTAGGATCTCGCTTGGATTCATCTTTTCAAGCTAAAAACACCCAAGAAATCCAAAGAACAAGATAATTTATGAATCCCATCCCCGTTGTTTAGTATGTCAAGTTTGTATATACATACAGTTCAACTTTTGCAATAATCTAGAAATGTGTTCAAGTTATCGACTCAAATTTCTAGAGCCCTTATGGAAAATCCCATACATAAATTCTTAATATAAACTATATTTTTCTATAGCTGAAATTTTGTAACTCTTTCTAAATTTCTAATAGATACCCTATAGGCCTGTCATTGGAGGGAGACGAAAAAGGATCCTTTTTTCTGTAACTTTTGTACTCCTTTAATAGTATCTTAGAACACTGTATTTTTGTTGATAAAAATAAAGACAAATGGTTGAAAGGAAGATAAATCCGTACTTGCAGAGAGCATCAACAAGAATAAACTTCCTTGATTATTGTGGGTGTTGTAGCAGGATTTCAGAGATGGATAATCATCAGCAAGCATAAATTTGAATACTGTGTTCAATCCCATTTATATTAGGATCTGTTGGATTCATCTTTTCAAGCTAAAAACACCCAAGAAATCCAAAGGATGGGATGATTCTTCCTGCGATCAGGTGTGCGCTGGAGGATTTTGTTACTATTTCAGCCTAAAATAAAAGTAAGCAAACCAAAACCCAAAGTAAATATACATGACTAGGGTTTTCTACGATTTTACAGAGATTGAATTTTGGGCATTGCTCTGCTCATCCCATAAAACGCAAACCAATCAAGAGAATGGGAATTTAAGTTAATCTCAAAATGAAAACAAGGGCACTCCTTTTCTGAATTTGATTTTCTTAAATCGATGTATATGAAATAATGAAACAACACCGAATCCTCGAACAGGGGAATAGAAAGGTAAACCTTAAATTCGCGGCTGTGATGCTGGATGGCTTCCTCCAGTCACGCAGTCTCCAACTCCAACCACACTCAGCAGGCAAAGAGAAATGGACTTCTCGTCTACAATGTTTGATGGCAAAAACACTCCTCATTACAAAATCCTTCCCGAAACCCTAAGCAAGGCATTTTTAATTCTTCTTGGACTACTACGTACTGGTATACTACGGGCCAGCCATACTCCCCTTGTTTTGCTGATGGCAGATGCATGCCCGCCTCCATGCCGGACTCCTGCAAGTGTCCTCTGTTTCTGACTACCTATACGCCTCTCCCTCCTTCGAACATGGTCCTCTGTTCCATCCGCCACATCTAGGGCTCCCGGGCGTCCGTCCATCGTCGACCAACGAAGCCCCATCGTTGATGCCCTGGTGCATGTCAGAAGGCCTCCGCCATTCCCACATAGAACACGCCTTTCGGCGTAATTAATAGATATGGCTTTTAAATCCAAAAATAAACAATAAAATTGTACATTAGTGTTTTAAGAGGAGATTTTAAGCTCAAAATATCACCATCTCCATTCTTCTCGACATTTTCAATTGAAATACTTTAATGTACGGTTGACGGGATTGCACCAGAAAAGGGCCCACTATGTAGAAAATGGATGTTGCTTAAAGGTTGGGGGAGTGGGGATTCGCAGAATAGCATAGATGATACGTTTAGTTGACAATATAGTAATCAGAAGGTTGTTTATATTTCCTTTCGTTATTACTAAATTTGTAGTTTTATAAAAAGTTATGGCTGACCACGTTTTTGTGTCAAAAAAAAATCGTCAAAGACACAGACTGTAGACATATTTGTGATTGTGTTTCCCAGTTTTGATTGTGTTGTTTTAAGTCTTACTCAGCGACCACACAGAGAAGAAGAGGGAGCTTATTCTGAGTCAGTGGTTATGGAGGACTCCTCTGGGTCATCTTCTTTAACACCTCGTAAGTTCATTTTGTATGGCATCGTTGAAAGCAATGAAATAGAATCTAGAGTTTTGTTCATGTCCAATCAATGGAAATGAATGACAATGAAGGAAATCTGTTTATGTACTGATATGGCCATTGTTTCTCTGATATGTTGTATTGTAGTCCTCGAGAATCAAAGAAATTCAGGCAGAGACGTGGAGGAGACTGAAACTCCAAATAAAGATGTAAAAGAAAACCCAGATATTTGTTCTTTTAAGGAAATGGGTATTGAGAAAGATCTTCCACCAATTGAACAAGTTGCTCTTACAGTCCCTACAAGTGATGATCCATCTCTCCCAGTGCTCACATTCAGGATGTGGGTGTTGGGTTTACTTTCATGTATGACTCTTTCCTTTCTCAATCAGTTCTTTTCCTACAGAAGAGAACCTCTTACTATCACTGCAGTCTCTGCACAGATTGCTGTGCTTTCCAATAGGCCGTTTCATGGCTGCAACACTGCCTGAAACTAAGTTTAAGATCCCTGGTACCAAATTGAAGTTTTCCTAAATCCAGGGCCTTTCAATGTGAAAGAGCATGTTCTTATTACCATCTTTGCTAGTGCTGGAGCCAGCTCTACGACTGCAATCCACATTGTCAACATTGTGAAGGTCTTCTACAAAAGAAATCTAGACCTATATGTAGGCTTATTGATAGTTCTCACATCACAGGTAAAAGTTTGATTCTACAATTTGTATCCTATGCTCAAAACGTCAATTGTTGTGGATTTAAATTTTATATATTGGCTAATTCGTATTGTTCAAATCATTGTTCTCATAGTTACCTGCTTTTACAATTGCAGTTTTCAAAGGAGCTTATAGAACAGAATTTGGATATATGGAACCCATAATCACAATTAATTTTAATATTGGTTTCTAACTTTCTTGTAATTAAACTGAGATTTACCTACGCAATCCCATTGACTGGGATTTGTAATGCATTTCCATCAAGGTTGGACAACTCAAAAGAGTTGGCCTCCTTGCAAGCACTGATGATGTATGGCCCACTCCAAAGTGCATCAAACTTGGAATGTTGCCCTGGTTTAGCTCTATCTGCATCCCACTTAAGGACCAGATCTCCTTCTTTGAAATTTCTTGTTTTTGCTCTTTTATCAAACCACTTCTTGGTAGAATTTTGGTAATGTAAACTCATAAAATCTATGAGCCTTGATGAGTGCTTCTGTCCTATTACTATGGGAGGTCTCTCATCTTCAATTTATTTTTACTTATAAAGCAAGCAGAAGTTTGTATGCCTTACTGAGTGCTGCTGCCTTACTTTGCTCTCTCAATGTCTTGTTGCACAATGCAGTATCACATGCCTCTCATTCTCAATTTCGCCTCGCTTATAATTTTCCAATTCCTTTTCCAGCTGCTAAGTGATTAAAACTTGACTGAATTGGCAAAGTATATATTAGGCCATTTATCATGTTAAAGCAGAATAGTGCAACATACTGTGCAATTATCTCACTGTTATTTTCTTTTTCAGATATTGGGATTTGGATGGGCTGGCATATTTCGGAGGCATTTAGTAGAGCCAGCAACAATGTGGTGGCCAGCAAATCTGGTCCAAGTATCCCTATTCAGGCATGTTTCTTAATACTGTGTTAAAAGTAATAACCAGTGGGATTTCATGAAGCTGGATCAGCTCAATATGAATATAAGGGCTTTAGTCTGGCTGTATTTGTGACGATTTTCTAAAATAGAGTTTCTGTTGCTGCCTCTATTTTTGCTTCTCTCTGTATCAAAGGGCACTTTGGCATGTGGGTTATAGTAGGTGCTTACCAAAATGGACAGTAAAATCAATTTCTTTTCCAGTAGCTCATTAGAAAGGGTTTTAATTTCCTCCCTGTTTTACCTGGTGTTTTCTGTACTTCTATGGCATAGAAAACTATTTGACAACATTTTATGGCAAGTACTATTCTGTCTTTTGAAATGAGGATTCTGTTGCAGAGCACTTCATGAGAAAGAGGAGAGACAAAAGGGAGGTGTAACTCGCAACCAGTTCTTTCTAATAGCTCTAACATGCAGCTTTGCCTATTACCTGCTTCCCGGTTATCTTTTCCCCATGCTGACATCTCTTTCATGGCTTTGCTGGATGTTTCCTCGATCCGTCATTGCACAGCAGATTGGATCAGGCCTTCATGGACTAGGACTGGGTGTTGTTGGATTGGACTGGTCAACCATCTCTTCATATTTGGGAAGTCCACTGGCCACACCCTGGTTTGCTGTAGCGAATGTGGCAGTAGGCTTTGTGATCTTCATGTACATCATCATGCCACTGACATATTGGTTTAATGTTTATGATGCTCGAGTCTTCCCCATATACTCCAATGATCTCTTCACATCTACAGGACAAATTTACAATGTTTCTGCCATAGTTGATCCAAACTTTGATTTGGACATACAAGCCTATGACAAGTATGGCCAGTTGCATCTGAGCACTTTTTTTGTTTTCTCTTATGGTTTAGCCTTTGCAGGAGTGGCTGCCACCGTCACCCACGCCATCATCTTCCATGGAAAGTAATAAGTTCTCTTTTTCCTCCATTCCAATATGCTTCTTTGATTCAAATTTGGAAATCATTGATTCAATGCTTCATTATTTGTAAGTGTGCAGGGACCTATGGAATCTTAGCATACATGCCTTCAAAGATAAGAAAGTGGATGTGCATACTAGGCTCATGAGAAAATACAAAGCAGTGCCAGAGTGGTGGTTTTTCATAACTCTTGCCTTGACTTTAACGGTTACCATTACAGTTTGCGAGTGTTATAAAGAGCAGGTTCAATTGCGGTGGTGGGGAGTGCTCCTTTCATGTGGCCTTTCCATATTCTTCACTCTCCCCATTGGCATTATCAAGGCTACTACTGATAAGGTAGTGAGGGATGGGAGTTAATGAATGGTGTTCTTCTAGAGTCAACTGCATAAAATTGTTTTTGTCTAACGTTTTGGATCTCACTGCTGCTTCATTCCTTATTTCCCTCAAGATGGATCCATCGTGGAGATCTGAAATCATAATACGAAAACAATTTTATGAAGTTGATTCTAGTAGAACTTAATTCATTATTACACTAAACTCTAATAAGATTGGAGTTTATGTCAAGTGGAAATCCTTTAGTAAATGTACTCTCTCTAACTTTATCCTTTTGGAATGATGCAGAAACCGGGCTTGAATGTCATTTCTGAGTATATTTTTGGGTACATCTCCCTGGGCACACCAATGGCTAATATCTGTTTCAAGATTTTCAGTGATATTACCCTGAGTCAAGCCCTGAGTTTTCTCCAAGACTTCAAACTCGGCCATTACATGAAGATCCTCCCCGCTCCATGTTCATGGCCCAAGTAAAATCCCATGCCATTTCTCTGATTCAGTTTACTGGAGATTCATATAGACACACACACACACACACATATATATGGTACAGACTGTGGGACAAGCTAGTTATTTATATGTATGTATGTTGATTAGATTATAATGGTAGGGACTGTTAGAAAAGCTAGATATTTGTATATATTAGTTGGTTGCTGGTCTGGTTATGGATCTTGCAAATTTACCAATCCACCCAAATACAAACATTATGCAATATCATTTGAATCCAAAGCACCAAAATGTGGTTCAAGGAGGGTGTTCGAGGAAATGAACCACACTCACATTTCTCTCATATATTTTATGTTTGCAGATGGTGGGGACAAGTGTTTCTGCATTGGTATACTTGGGAACAGCATGGTGGATGATTGACAGCATTCCTGATCTCTGCAACACAGCTGTTTTACCAGCTGACAGTCCATGGATTTGTCCACTGGACCAAGTGATATATGATGCATCTGTGGTATGGGGATTGATTGGTCCTAGGCGAATTTTTGGAAACCTTGGTTCATATGGTGCTGTTAACTGGTCTTTCCTCATAGGAGCCATGGCCCCAGTCTTGGCCTGGTTTCTGCAAAAGCTGTGGCCTGAGAAAACTTGGATAAAGTATATCAATATGCCTGTGCTTATTGGGGCTACAGGACTCATGCCCCTGCCACTGCAGTGAATTTTACTAGTTGGTTGGTTATGGGTTTTATTTTCAGCTTTTTGATATATAGATATCACAGACAATGGTGGCAGCATCATAACTATGTGCTTTCAGCAGGACTGGATGCAGGACTGGCATTCATGGGTGTGCTTCTCTATGCTTGTTTGGGACTGGAGAATGTGTCTTTAGAATGGTGGGGATCAAATTTAGATGGCTGCCCACTAGCTTCCTGCCCAACTGCTAAGAATGTTTCAGTTGAAGGTTGCCCAATCTTTTCTTAAACAATTAGAGGGAAAAAAATGTTACTGGTTCTTATATAAGGTAGAAACATTTTTAGTTGGGATTCACTGAATTATAGGTATAGAGAATGTCTGTTATCTTTGTTTATATTTTGGATTATATAATAAATTACAATTCTGAGTAAATGTATATCTAAATTAGCAAGTTCATTTGACTAAATAATTTAGACTAAAAAGAATCTACTCATGTCAAAATCAATCAGATTCAACCCTTTAGATTTTCTTCCTAAATTAAATTGTTTAGAAATAAAAAACAATATATAGAGTTTCAATATATATTTTAAGGGTGGACTCTATCATATTCATCTCTTATAATTAATTAAATTATAACTGATTAAATATTTTATTCTTTATTTTCACAATATTATTATCTCATTCATATTTAAGGAGTTAAAAATTTATTTTATAAAAAATATTATATATATAATTTTTTTATAATATATATTTTAACTCATTACAATTCTTCATTAACTAATATTAATATATGATTTACTTCATAAACAATAGAGGTATTAAAAATAAATTAGAACTCTCCATAAATCTTTCCATTACACCAAATATTTTGTTAAAAATTCATTTAACTTCCTATCTTTGGTAATCATGATGTCTTTGGGTATTGGAATGAACATCCCTTGCCTTGAAGGGAAGGTAGTGTCTATGAAAACTACAAAATTCTGATTAATTACATATTTTTAATTAAAAACATAAAATACCTGTTTGTACCTTGAAGCTAGTGGGTATTTGTAGCGTGTAAGCTATCATTCAACTCATCAAAAAATAGTATATGGACTATAATATTTAGGATATTGTATATCAGATCTAATTACATATAATAAATAAGTTTATATTTATTTTATAAAGAAATGTCTTGGAATGTAAATTATCCACAAGAAGAGGTTGATTGATATTTTGTAGACCAGTTTTTAGAAACAAAAAAATGTAACACCAGAGATTTAGGTGAAGAAGACCTAGAAAAATCAGCACTAATGAAAAATTTGGTTAGAATGATATAGTTTATCATAAACATGTTTTTGCTGAAATTGTAGCACATTTCTAGTAGTTGTGGCATAATGTGAATATGACTTGATGATTTTTTTCACCTGTTTTAGAACTCCAAAAAATTTGCTTACTTTTCAAATTTATGGATATCTATGGGAAGCCGATCTCCTTCCTTGAAACAACACCTTGCAAAATAGTAAAAAAAAAATACGAGAGATGTTTTGATGGGTTTGTGTTATATTTCAATTATTAGCATGCCTCTTCATGGGAACAATTTTGTGAAGACTACACACTAAGTATAATGCACTTCAACAAACATTTGAGTGTAATGAAGTGCCCAACCCTTATCACTTTTAATGACCTAATCAATACAAGAAGTAAATGCTAGGTGCTCTTCTCTAAATGTTTGAATACTCCTCTAAATGCTTATAATTGTTTTTTGCATGAGGATGCTAATTCTCTATAGCTCAAATATTTTATTTATTCATTGTATGCTTTTTTTATTTATAAGTGTATTAATGTACTAAGATGTATGTATAGACTTCTTGAATTAATAGACAAGAAAATATGACAAAGAAGGGCCAAAAACCCCTATGGACTTGTAATAAGGGTCAAAGAGCCCACAAAATAGGATGACATAACCATAATAGAGTTTTGGCATGACCAACAACATGATATGGTTCTAGAAAAATGCTTAAAACTAGGAAAATAGGGGAGAGAACATGAGGAAGATAGAAAATGGAAGAGGAAATAGGAGAATATTCAAAAGACAAGGAAGAACAAAGGGGAACATATCAAAGACAACTAAAAAAGCATAAAATATATGGAGTAAGAGCCTAACCTAGGCAAATAATCAATAAACATATAATACACTAGAAAAATACAAAACTATAATAAATAACAAATATTGAAGGTGGAGTATACTCATACAAAGCTTGAATGGGCCATACCTATTGACACATGATGGATGGTACTATACTAACTTCATCCTAGGTGCACCACTAAATTATGTCACCTTTAAAATTTCCACTTAGTTCTAAAATTAACCTTCTAAAGTGATATTCATCGCTTTTGCATGTAATTTATAAATGTTTTCCATAAACCCCACTAAATTTTAACATGATAAGTTTTGTCAAAAAGACATGAATTGACCATACTTGGTTAATCGATCAACAACAAAGATGCAATCTTCATCACATTCTTTATGGAGAGTATTGATTTGAAATAATGTAATTTTGTTAAATTGTTAATTGAATTATATTATTTTATATTTTTAACTATATAGATGTTGCAATGCAATTTTGTTAATTTATCTTAAATCTTAATTCATTTCATAATAAAATAAATTTTAGTTTCTTGAAATATTTAGAAATGTAATTTCTAATTATATATATGTTTTTATGAATATGATGAAATTTGGAAAGTTTTATTTATTTTTATTTTTACGATACATTAATGATTCCTTTCATAATTATAATCTTATAGAAAAAAATGAATTTTAATAATGCCACATAAATAGAAATTTTACTACATATAAATTCAATATGACAACCATCACCATCACCCAAAGTACATTAGATAAATTTGAACCTTCCAAGACCCACAACCATACAAAAGATCTATTAAAATAATATTTTGAACATCCGAAATTTCCCCAAAAACAACACCATATGATTTGTCATGCTTGTGAGAATGAGCAACCGGTGTTTTTGAGTAATATTGACCATCTCTCAAAATGTGGGACTTTCTACTTGAGATGGACTTCTAGAGAAGGTTGGTTCCTCATCCTAATATAATGCTAAACTACTCCTAGGAAGGAAATGCAAATAACTACTTCTAAACTACCAATTCCAAGGGACCAGGGAGAGAGAGAAAGGTTAGAAGGATGCATGAAAAGGAAATCCTACACTAACAGAGGTGATAACACTAGAAAAGGGGTCACATCAAAATGGATGAAAATGGGAGAAAATGGAGATGGAGAGGGTGGACAAAGCACCACAGACCACAACAACACTCAATACACCAATTTCATAAGCACAACATCATTGAAGTTTGCAATGAGAACAAAATATGCACAACCATACCTACAAGTGTGAAGGAGAGGCAAGAGAATACAATAAACACAACCAAGATAACAAGACAATCACAAAACTAAAATTTTATTGCTCTATGAAGATGCACATACCATTACACTGAGAAAGAGAGGCAAGATTCATCATTACAATGCCCAAAAATGAGGCTTGGAACTCTAACATCCACCCAACAACTAAGAAGAAGAGAGAAGCATTCCAAAAATGTCCAACCTCCTAAATGAGCTCTCTTTTTACAATATATGGAAGAAAAAAATACAAAGAAAGAGGGAACTCGAATTATGGGCTTCACCAACCAACAAAGGGTAGTAAATTCCTGCAAAACATCATGGAGACCCCTGCAAAGCCCATCCCTTCATGTACTTTAGCTTGTGGAAGAAGAAAATGCCCCCATGCCTCCATTAATGCATTTTCAATCGCTCTGAAATGCTCATTTGAACTAGAGAAGTTTTTCTTATTTTTGGGCCACCAACTCCACCTACTTTCCATTTTTAATGATTTCATGATGTAGTGCATGGAAATATGAATCCAATTATATTAAGTTTGTCCAATTTGGTACACGTGGGAAAAGTTATGGGGATGTGGGTTTGGAGAGGTCGTGGTGCTCAAAACTCATTTTTTCGGCCATGTTTCTCATTTTACCCCACACCAGCATTCTAATGTTTTCTCTTTTACCCTTTTTCCTTTGTTTTTCAGCTAGTGCGGAGGTTTGGGGAACTCATGGAACAGGGGTCATGTGTCCTTGGCGAGCCTGAAATTACCGCCTCGACCGCATATAACCTTGCCTCCCTAATTCCTTTGGTTTCGGGTTTCAATATACCATGGGGAATAAGTTCCCTGCTTCTCTAAGTTCTCTGCGGCACCTCGCTCTACATGTTTGGGGCGAAGTTGGCTCTGCGTGGGGAACTCCGTCCCCACAAGAACTATTCCACTCAGGCCTCCAAAGCCCGAGTTCCCCATGCAGCCCTATCCGCCCTACAATACATTGTACACGCCCGCCCCTTCACACTTCAGCCATGCGGAAAACACCATTGACCCCATAGAACTAGTTCTCCGTCGAGCCTCCATTCATCCGAAAACCCATAATATAAAGGCCTTGCCCTATTCCTTAGCATATCGGGCTCCCAAAGTGGTGCGGGGAACCCTTTTCTACCCACACTAGTTCCATCTAACCCCCTTAGAGCCATAATACACCGCAAGACCTTTTTCTCATTTTTCAATTTTCTAACTTTTGGATTTCTCTTGATCCGGGAGTTAAAAATGAAGTGAAGTACTCCAAAACCAAATTTTCTTATTTTTATCCATTTTTGATCAAATTGGCTAAGTTTTGGATCCTTGAAGCCTTTATAAGAAGGAAAATTGCACACAAATGATTCCAAATGCCTCCAAACATGAAAATACCTCGAAAATCTCTAGATTCATCACCGAAGCCCCCATAATTGCCAAGTCCAATTTTTCAAGTTTGTCCATTTTTACCAGGGGGTAAAAATGGATAACAAACCCTTAGAAATAGTTTTGCATTGTTTTTGGAATGAGCAATGACATTAAAGTGTTTATCGCTCAAACTCCACATCCTTGTCATGTATTTGAAAATGATTCTTTGGAGTTCATTGTGGTCTTTATATATCATCCAAATATGTTTTTTGTTTCCTTTTGACCAAATTAGAGACATAATGGGCCCATCATTCTCGAAAATATAAATTGCCTAAATGTTGGAAAACCCATAAATGTGTTGGGAATTCACAAAATAACATGGAGAGGGAGGGGGTTATGTTTTTATTTCTTTACTTCATTAAATTTTTACTTTTGGAATGTGTAAAAGCATTAAAAAAGTATATGGTTACATCCATCCAAAGTATATCACAAAAGATGAAAGCATAATTTTATTATTGTTGCCACAATTGTTAGTTTTATGTGAACAAGACATTTTTTTGCCAAACAATCATACACAAAAGAAGAGGAATCTTATTTCAAGTCAATAGATATGGAGGATTCATCTAGGTCATCTAGGTCATCTTCTTTAACACCTTATAAACTTGTAAATTTAGTAGAGGGTCAATTATTGGAGACGCATACATTATGTTTGCTATGCAACTCCCATATAAACTCTTCTACATACCTTTAACTATTATAGACCTACATTTCCACTTTTGTATAAACAACGGTGCATTAACAAATAAAATAACATATTCCTTATCATCATCCTCGGGTTAGCATAAATGAAGACCAAAAAGTCTATATATGCAAATGTTATAGCTCTAAAATATGCAATTGCCCTTCTCACATTCCTAAAAATAACTTCTAAAAGTAATACCATGTCTATAATTTCTCTTTTAAGATGTGTCATGTCCCACTGTGATCTTCCAAACTTGAAATTCTTCAATTCAAGAAATAATTTCCTTACTAATTAACACAATCAATTATGTCATGTTTGGTTTTCCATTAAGAGCATGGAGATATACAAAGTTAACCTTGCTTGTAATTGATTAGGATGTTTTCTTTTACTAGTAAGTTTTCGCGACTTTTCATAAGATGTCTATGTGGTGCTTTCTTATGTGTTTATATGTCATATCACAGAAAGTAGTCTCTTTCAGAGTGTGCTTACATAAATAATCAAGACATTAGGTCCCACCCTCTGTCATTTTTGTACTCCAACAAAATATCCCCAAACAAAATTTGATCAAAAACATATAAAATGACCAAAGATGTATTGTTAAGATCTTAAATATACAAAAAGGAAGTGCATCTATAATTTTCTTGAAATTTTAAAATCTTTGAAGTATATTTTACCTTAGGATTTATTTAAATCTAGAGGTTTTAAAATAACTATTGGCCACCAAGTGGATCACAATATTGTTCTTTGACCATCAATAACCATTAAACATGATGAATATTTTAACATATTCACATGTGGATGGGTGTTAAACCATAGATAGTCTACGTGTTTTACATTACAAAGCTTTCTTATGTGTTTATATAGCATATCATATCATAGAAAGTAGTCTCTTTGAGTGCGCTTACATAAATAATCGACATTAGGAAATAAAATAACATATCCATATTGACCATTTGACGCTGGTTAATCATAAATTTATCGTGGTCACACCAAAAAGATGCCCTCCTAACATTTGGTTTTCGAAAAAGAGGACCTTGAATCATTCCAACCCTTTATCGCGTTGACCATGGCAATGCATTTCAGGTTGGATAAATTTAACACCAACAAGTGCTAAATATGTGAAGTATTTTCGTTAAATCAACTAAAATACTAGTAACGTATTCCCTTCAATTACATGCACATCTTAAGGGAAGAAAAATAGGACCCGTCATCTAGGTATCATATTTCGAAGTTTCCTTTCAACGATATATTTTACATATGTGATTTTGTTATTATTTTAAAATATTCATAAGGTGTACTTGGTGATGTTCAAAGTGATGATTATTATAAAATAATTTTAAGGGGTATTTGTGTATAGGCTTTCACTTCCACTTATTAGGGAGGAGGGCCCAATATTTGTGCAAGTATTAATACATTTGATAGGACATGTGATTAAAAGTCCTAATAAATTAAATTAAATTAAATTAAGTAAGGGCTAACAAATGTGCAATTTGTACTTAATATTAAAAATGGACCAATCACATTCAATTATGTACAAGTCTATGTACATAAACGTTTATGTTGTAAATTGTTTCAAAATCAAATTTTCCATCTAATCGAGCCCACAAATCGAAAATAGTGATATGATAAGATCATATGCTCAACAATGATATATTTTTATGTGCCAACAAGACACATACATGGCCTTGTGCACCTCTCAAATTAGGTTGCACAACTTTTTTGATAATTAAACTAGGGTTAAAGGCCCCTTTCCTTTTCATACCAAGATATAGATTTTAAAACCCGACAAAAACTAATAATATCATGACAAAGGGTTGATCCCAGCCTTACAAAACACATATAAACAACAAAGCCCAAACTAAAACTAAACCAACACTAACATCAAAAGGCATATCGACACCAACTACATTTACTCCTCTAAATTTGAAGATACCACAATCACCCGAGCCTCCATTATACAGCCAATCCTCGATAATAATAATAATAATAATAATAATAATTGTTTTATAGTCCATAATGTCAGGCGGCTTGTTTTTGGGTCTGTAAGCAACTTATACCATAATGGACCCCTTTCACGGAACCACCCGCCAAATCCTAATGGACGATGGCTACAAACCAATTGTAAGATTCCACCCCAAGCTCCAAAGCCCTCCCACTTCAAGGATAAGGCTTAATGGGAACTTTAAGATACTCAAAGTCTAGACATGGGATACACAAGACCCCAAAAGCCTTATGTTTGTAGAATTGAGAAATTGTTTCCGCAAAACCCAACAACCTCATACGGATGTTATAACTCTACTAGACCGCCCTTTCCGTCAAACTTACTTGAAACAAATTTGCCTTCGATAAAAAGACAAGGCCATAAGACTAACCTTAGCGACCGCTTCCTCCATCCCAACCCTATGTTGAGGCCTCACAAAGTGTCTACCAATGGTTAACACCTTCTCCTTATCTAGGAAGATAACTAACAAATGCCCCATGATGGTAGTTGCCCCTTCAACGTCCGACACAAGAGGTTATCATCCAAATTCATATACCCTTGCCAATTTTTTTTTCAATAGCCCCATAGTTTGTAGGAGAGTAGATTTTGAACACAAAATTTAGTCTTTTCTTGAAATGGCCTACTAAAAGGCCATTTCACATTCTTTCCCGCAAATTATAGAAACAGAGATAAATAGGATACTCCATCTCCTTCTCTACTACAAAAAGGTAAATATTTCGATAACAACTTATGGGAATTAGATAAAGCAAGGAATCCTCCATTTAGCAATATAGCCATTTTTTCCCACACTACCACACGTGCCACATGCCTTCAAAAAAAAAGATTTCATAATCTTTCATTAGCAATGCAATCATCAAGATCCCCAACAACTCCTTAACATTACTATCTATGATTGCTTCATTGTCCTTATCCACCCCCATATTAGCTAATAGATACACACTTCTATTTCTTTCCCTAATGTTATGATTTATAGACCAATCATTAAATTTACTTAGCCAAAAAAGAATTTTTCTCAATATTAAATTAATTTTCCATGATGAGGCCTTCTTTTTAATAATTGAGTTAATTATCACTTGAGAATCTCCTTCAATTTTTAAATTCCAAATGTCAATTTCCATTGCCATTTTCAAACCCCTTTTCAAGGCTTGTATTTTTGCAATATTGCATGTCCCTTTCCGAAGTCGTAAGGAACCACTATTACCAACTCCCCTTTCTCATTTATAATGATACAACTTACCCCCAATTTGATTGGGTTCCCTTTTGATGCCCCATCGAAATTTAACTTGCAATACTCGAGGGGAGGAGGAGCCCAAACTATTGAACACCTTTTAATACCAACTAAGATCCCCACATTTGCACGGATCCCAAAGAAAGGATTCTAATTTTGGGCTAATTCTTTAGAATCTTCCTATCTCTAAAAGAAAAGGAACTTCCATTCTTCTAATGAATGAACACATTTTTAAAGATGGCCACTTCTAATCTATTAATAACTATTGTCACATGATGCAGATCATCACCATGGAAATAACATTTTTTTGAATGTTAATCGATTTTGAATTACTAGGGTCTTGTTGGACATGTTAGATGGTTTTGCAAGCTTCCACCACCTTCTTAAGCTTATTCATTGGTAATGAGGAGCCACTTTGAAATTTCCCTCCCAAACACACTCTTGCAAATATTTGAATTTCTAAGTTAGAATAAGAGGTCTAATGTGAGTGTAAAGACATGTAATGTAATGAGAGGACACTAAAAACCCTATGTGATGTAAATAATTTGTTTTACCCATCTAACTAGGGGTCTAACATGTTAGAATCAGTCCTCACCATGGTTAGGGTTATTCGAACCAACATGTAACTACCTCCTTTGAGCTTGTAAAGGGGTATTCGAATGAAGATGAAAAGAGGAGAGAAAATTAGGGTGGTAAGGTGGAGAGCTACATGTATCTAGAGCCATTTTGACGAAGGCTCTAAAGAACTAATATTGTTTTGAAAACTCATGTTTACATGGTTCTTACTACAAGATTTGTAATTATGAAGCTTATGTATATCTTTGAGAATAAAATGATGAATCTTGTTTTGTTTTGAGTCTTGGTGTTGATTATTGTTATCAGAGGTGTGAAGGATGTTATTGGTAAGGTTAGGAAATGATAAGGTTCTTGAATAGGTGAAGAACATTGTATCTTGAAACCTATGGGTAAGAGCATGCTAAACCATTCCTTTATGTGAATGAATGACTAGCTAGATTTAACATAATCCTCCAAATTTCCAGATGAATGATTGATTAGAAGCATTTGTAAATGCATGCCTTGATAGAGTGAAGAAAGAGTCTTTTGGTGGAAATAAAAACTCTAGCAACTTAGAAGTTACAGTTAAGAACATAGTTAAGAAAATTTATGAATAATTTTTAGTAAAAGTATATGGAATAATGTCCTATGATATTTGAGAGAGGTTATATATGGGGTCTCGAAGAAATTTAAGTTTTGACAGAGATCGAGAAGGCAAGAAAAAGAAAACAAATTAAAACTCCCCCCTCTTAGACTCGTGTAACCATGTTATAGGGTTTAAGAGTTTGAAAACACATAACTTGGATTTTACTTGGTTATAGGATCTAGAAATTTGGTGAGTAAACAAAATATAACCAAAAAGGGTCCTTTTAAGTTTCAATAAGAATGGATTGAGTATGATGTGCCAAATGTGAAGAACTCATATTGTTATTATGCTAAGAACTCAGTTTTGAGGCTAATAATGAATAGATTTATGAAGTTAGTAGGATTGCTTGATAGTTTCTAGTGAAATTTGTACATTGATTAAAGGGAGGCCTTATGAAGGGATGAATTTGGTTTTGGAGAAGGAGACTAAAGTGTCAAGGAGAATAAACTTATAAACATTGATTCTTAGTTTTTTATAGTTAAAGAACTCCATTTTCTAGCGATTGAGAGCATGTTGAGTGAAAAGACTCAAAGAATGTGTAAATGAAGGGTGAAAACGTGTTTACTAGGAAGGTATAACCTAGTTTAAAGGATAAATAAGGTATATGAACAAGTTTTAAACTTATGATAGTCTTAAGCAAACTTTGGGGTGTCTCTGCTCAAAAGGCAGATCTACATCATTTGAAGAAACTCTTTTAAGGATGAAAAGAAGTGAGTAAGTGGTTAAGAAGGTGGAAACAATGATTTGTCAAGCCAAGAATTTAGAAACAAGGTCTAAGTCATTCATGAGAAATAACACAAGAAAACAAGAAAATGGGTTCTCTAGAAGGAACTATAGGTATTGTGTAACTTGATATCCAAATATACAAAGGTTATAAGATGATGAAGAAAAAGTTAAAGGAGGAAGCCTCAAGGTTTTAGTACCAAAAATCAAGTAAACCCAATTAGAACCCTATAAGAGAATGATAAACTAAATGACAAAAGTGAAATATTGGATTTGGGGGTGAGCACAGAGTTTGGGGTTAAGAAGGAGTTGTAAGAAGTTGGTTCAAGTTGATTAAGGAGTTAATAGAGGTTTATGACCCAAGTGAAGACCTAAAACTTTAAAAACTCAATCCAAGACCTAATAGGCCTAATAGGGCTAATTAGAGAAAGGTGACAATTGGTTGAGGGACATGTCAAGGACTTGAATCATAAAATTTAGTGAAAAGATGGATAAGGATAAAGGGTATCCAAATAAATTATTACTTTTTTTCAGGAGTACTAATGAGTTGTTCCCAACAACAAACTTTGCAAGTAAACATGGCTATTAAATAAGACTAGTTAAGAACGGTAGGGAGATAATACGTTAAATTGAGATAAAGTTGGATTCTAAAACTTTGGAATAAGCTAAAAAGTCCTTAATGGGTATCTAAAAAGTTTGACAATAAGATCTAATTCCTTGTGGAATGTTTTGGTCATCAAGATTTTCCATTTGGAAGGGCTGGAAGCTAATGACAAGGTCAGACATGTGAATGCTAACAAATAAGTTGTGACTCTTCTTGAACGTTATAACCAAGTTTTTTGGTGATTTTAAATAGGTATAAGGTGAATATATCCCTTAGAACAATCAATAGAAGTATTTAGGTGTTTGAATGAAGATTTGCCTTCTTGAACAATGTATATTTTGGATGATCTTAATAATCATTGATTGCCAATTTTGTTGGTTAGTTTAAGAACATTTCCTCTTACATCACACTACTAGAGTCCTGTCCAAAAATGCTCTAATTCCTCTCCCACCAAAGATACCAAATCAAAAGATGAGGGCTATAACCCCATATATAAGCTAAAGCTTCTTTAGGCCAAATCCTTGGCCAAGACACGAGAGAAGAAGAAAGGGATGCCAACTAAACCCAAGATAGTTTTAGCTTAGAGCATATCCGGTGCCAACATTTTTCAGCAAAAGGACAATGAACCAATAAATGATCAACCTCCTTCTTCGTTACATATCATAACACACATCTAGTTGGACCTTACCTTCCCTTAAGTTGCCTTCTTTTTTGAGTGAGGATTCTACCCTTAAAAGCCAGCCAAGAGAAGGCCCCCGCTTTAGGAGGTAAAACCTTGCTCCAACAACCAATCCACTCCTTTTTCTCATCACCCGCCTTTAACACTAAACTCCTATATCCACACTGAACTGAATAAACATCTGCTTCAGCAGCAGTCCAAATAATTTCATTACCCTGATCACAAAATTCTGTAGCTGCTACTTCAGATCTAAATAGAAACTTAATCTCCTCTGAAATAGGCGAATCTCCCACCTCCTTCCAATTCATAATTGGAGACTCATCCATGCTTCTTGTCTTGTAATCTCTTACTTTATCCCTGTAAAGAGGAATAAGAGTTATTTTCAGTTCTTGAACTCGGGCCTCTCTCCCAGAGGTGGAAAACCATTCCAAAAACTAGCCTGCTCTCCATTACCTATCATCCAAGTGATCGAATGAGAAAAGAGATCTACAAAGAGAGAATAAAATCTCTCAATCCTACATTCCTATTCCCATAACTTTACCAATTTTTTAAGAGGAGACTTTAAGCTCAAAATATTGCATCTCCATTTTTTCCGACATTTTCAATTGAAATACTTTAATGCGGGATTGCACCAGAAAAGGGCCCATTATGTAGAAAATGTATATTGCTTCAAGGTTGGGGGAGTGGGTATTCACAAAATAGCATAGATGTTGTTGTCACCATCCACGAGACGCACGAGACGTTTAATTGACAATATAGTAATCAGAGGATGGTTGTGTTTCCATTTCCTTGAAACTAAATTTGTAGTTATATTTTATAAAAATTAAGGGTGACCACGTTTTTTTAATCAAAAATAGATCATCGAAGACGGACATATTTGTGATTGTGTTGTCCCAGTTCTGATTGTGCTTTTCTCCTGTCCGCAAGAGAGTTTTAGTCAGCGAGCATATAGAAAATAAGAGGAAGCTCATTCTAGTCAAGCCGTTATGGAGGATTCCTCTGGGTCATCTTTTTTAAGACCTCGTAAGATTGATTATGTTTGGCATCACAGAAAGCAATGAAATAGAATCTGAAGTTATGTTCATGTCCAATCAATGGAAGTGAATGACACACTGAAGAAAATAATTTTCTGTACTGATATAATCATTGTTTCTCTGATCTGTTATATTGCAGTCCTTGCGAATCAAAGAAATTCAGGCAGAGACATGAGGGAGAAGATTGAAACTCCTTCAAATAAAGATGTAAAAGAAGACTCGATATTTGCTCTTTTAAGGAGATGGGTATTGGGGAAGATGTTCCACCAATTGAACAAGTTGCTCTTACAGTCCCTACAAGTGATGATCCATCTCTCCCAGTGCTCACATTCAGGATGTGGGTGTAGGGTTTGCTTTCATGTATGACTCTTTCTTTTCTCAATCAATTCTTTTCCTACAGAAGAGAACCTCTTACTATCACTGCAGTCTCTGCACAGATTGCTGTGCTTCCAATAGGCCGTTTCATGGCTGCAACACTGCCTGAAACTAAGTTTAAGATCCCTGGTACTAAATTGAAGTTTTCCCTAAATCCAGGGCCTTTCAACGTGAAAGAGCATGTTCTTATTACCATCTTTCTTGCTAGTGCTGGAGCCAGTTCTGCGACTGCAATCCACATTGTCAACAATGTAAAGGTCTTCTACAAAAGAATTCTAGACTTGTATGTAGGCTTTTTGATAGTTCTCACACATCACAGGTAAAAGTTTGATTCTACAATTTGTATCCTATCCTCAAAACATCAATGCTGTGGATTTATATATTGGCTCATTTGCATTGTTCTAATCATTGTTCCCATAGTTACCTGCTTTTACAATTGCAGTTTTCGAAGGAGCTTATAGAACAGAATTAGGATATATGGAACCCATAATCACAATTATGTTAATTATTGGCTTCTAGTAGCTAAACTGAGATTTAGCTACGCAATCTCATTGACTGGGATTTGTAATGCATTTCCATCAAGTTTGGACAACTCAAAAGAGTTGGCCTCCTTGCAAGCACCGATGATGTATGGCCCACGCCAAAGTGCATCAAACTTTGAATGGCGCTCCGGTTTAGCTCTATCTACATCCCACTTAAGGACCAGATCTCCTCCAATGAAATTTCTTGTTTTTGCTCTTTTATCAAACCATTTCTTGGTGGAATTTTGGTAAAGTAAACTTATCGAATCTCTGTGCCTTAATGAGTGCTTCTGTATTATTACTATGGGAGATCTCTCATCCTCAATTTATTTTTACTTCGCAGAAGTTTGTATGCCTTACTCGAGTGCTGCTGCCTTACTTTGCTCTCTCAATGTCTTATTGCACAATGCGGATCACATGCCTCTCATTCTCAATTTCGCCTCGCTTATATTTTTCCAATTCCTTTTCCATCTCGCTAAGTGATTAGAACTTAGACTGAATTGGCAAAGTATGTATTAGGCCATTTATCATGTTAAAGGTAATAGTGCAACATATTGTGCAATTATCTCCTAAACTGTTATTTTCTTTTCGTAGATATTGGGATTTGGATGGGCTGGCATATTTCGGAGGCATTTAGTAGAGCCAAAGAACAATGTGGTGGCCAGCCAATCTGGTCCAAGTATCCCTATTCAAGCATGTTTTTTTAATACTACGTTAAAAGTTATAACCAAAGTGGGCTTTCATGAAGATTTGGATTAGCCCAATCAATATAAGGGCTTAAGTCTCAAGCCGTATTTGTGACGATTTTCTCGTAATGAAATTACTAGTATAATTCAGATTATGAGCAGCAATATAACACCAAATAACACAATATTTCAGAATAATGATCTCAATATGCAATTGTAATAGCTTCGCCACTTCGAGGGGGCAACCTCCAAACCATATAATAAGACTCAAATGCTCAAATGATAATGAACTACTACCTACAATCCTCTATATATACTATTCATATGTTATGGCCATCACCCAGCCGACCTATTAAGCATGAGAAAGTATAAATGATATAATAAAATGATATGGTAAGCCACAAGTCGGCTACTCATATCCTAATACAAGCAATAGGTTAAGGGCGTAGCATGCCCTTCCCCTTCAAACCAACATTGTCCTCAATGTTGAATAATCCTGGATGTTGCAGAAAACCTTCATCCTCCTAGGTGGCATCTTCTATGCTTAGATTCTTCCACTTGATCAGATATTCCTTAATGTCTCTGGTTCTCAGCCTCTTAGTACATGTTTGCAGAATCTTCTCTGGCTCCAAAATGATTCTTCCTTCCTCGTCAAGTTTTAGTAACTCTGTCTGGGCTTCAAATTTCTGTCCAATAACCTTCTTCAGGCATGAAACATGGAATACTAGGTGTATGTGTGAAGATGGAGGCAACTCTAGTTTATAAGCAACACTGCCAATTTTCTGTAGAACCTGATAAGGGCCATAGTATTTAGGAGCAAGTTTGTTGTCCTTTTTTCTCGTTGCTTTAGAGACATCTCTTGTTTGTATATTTGGAGATGTACAAAACCCAATCACCAATTTCAAAATGTCTTTCACTACGATGTTGATCTGCTTGTTGTTTCATCCTGTTTTGTGCTAATGCTAAATTCTCCTTCAAACTAGCCAAAACATGTTGTTGATGTTGAATGTGTTCCTCAACATCTCTGACCTTAGTTTGCACCCTCAAGGAGGAAGTGATAGAAGGTGGATGGTAACCATATAATGCTAAAAATGGAGTCATTTGAAAAGAGGTATGAAAAGATGTGTTATACCACCATTCTGCAAGTGGTAGCCATTTAATCCATCTTTCCTACTTATCTGATACAAAACAACGTAGATACCCCTCTAAGCATTTGTTGACCACTTCCGTTTGCCCATCAGTTTGAGGATGATAAGATGAACTGTGAGCTAGCTGAGTACCCAAACATGAAAATAATTCCATCCAAAAATTACTTGTGAAAATAGGATCACGATCACTTACAATTATTTTTGGGGTTCCATGTAGCCTTTAAACTATCTCCAAAAAAATAGTTAACATGATCAGATAGCCGTGCAATGGATGTGATAGGGCACAAAAATAGGCATATTTTGTGAGCCTATCCACAATCATGAAAATAACATTCTTACCCTCTCAACCAGAAATCCAGTGATGAAATCCATGGAGACCTCCTCCCATCTCTCGGCTAGGAATCAGAAGGGTTGCAACAAACCTGGTGTCTTAATTGTTTCCCCTTTGTTTTGTTGGCACACTAAACACTCTGATACAAACTTTTGTACATCCCCCTTGAGTCCTTCCCAAAAGAATTCTCTTTTTATTCTATGATATGTCTTCAAAAACCCAAAGTTTCCTCCAACAAAGTAGGCATGTAGCTCTCAAGAATCTTATGCTTCAACTCAAAATCTTTACTCAAGTATAACATGTCCTTGTACCATAGGGCATTACCTTTCCACTCAAATTTGTTAGATGTCATAGATCCTTGCTTGATATTCTGTATTAGAGATTGTGTATCCTTGTCTTGATCCCATTCCAATCTTGCTTCATCCACCCAATCAGGCCAACATGGACATTCCACATAGTAAGGCATCTATGGATGTATCCCTTCCGACAACGCATCGCTACTACATTTTCTTTACCCTTTTTGTATTTGATTTCAAAATCATAACCCAACATTTTTGCTACCCACTTTTGTTGTTCCTCGATGATAACCTTTGCTCCAATAAGTATTTGAGACTATCATAATCAATTTTTACCTCGAAGTGTCTACCCATGAGATAGGGCCTCCATTGCTTGACCGCATGAAAAATAGCCATCATTTCTTTCTCATAGACCCTTTGAGCATATCTTTTCCTTTGAATTGGCAACTCTCAAATGCAATTGGTCTTCCTTCTTGCATTAGAACTCTGCTCCCAATCCCGATCCTAAAGCGTCACATTCAACAATGAAGGTTTTTTAGAAGTTGGGAGTAGCCAAAATCAAAATCACAAAGCTTCCTTCACCTACTCAAAGGATTTAGTGGCTAAGTCTCATTCAATGGAAGGCATCCTTCTTTAGCAATGCAAAGGAGTGGGGTTGCTATTCTACTAGTATATCCCCACACAAATCTTCTATAGTACTGTTAGTCATAGGAACCCATGAAGATTTTTGAGAGTTTGGGCCTTGGCCATTCCACCATAGCTTTGATCTTCTCGAGGGTCAACTTTGACACCTTCATGGGATACAAGCAGACCCAACTACTCTACCTCTTATACACCAAAAGAACATTTAGATGGCTTTGCATGACAGAGAGTATGTTTCTCCAAAAAAAGAAGAGTAACACTCTAGTTTTGTATGTTAACTTGGTGAATGTTTTATACATCTTATAGTCATTTGCTTGAATGAAAGCAAACATGTTAAGATATGTTTTGATCTTAAGAGAATGTGTTGCTAACTTGGATTCTTGCATACTGTGATTTATTGCATAGAACAGCAAATATTGTACTTGTGTGTTGAAAATAGATGACATGTATTGTCGTATAATTGCTTGCTTTGCTGATTGATCAAAGATACCCTGAATCAATTCCATTGATTCAAGTATGCTGAGGCCCTCTTGTGCTTTCTATGATTAATTCACACTTGAACTGGACTAGGATTATTATGAGCGTGCAGCACCTGATTACAGGTGTGAATAGCTAGCACGAAAATGCCAACGACAGGGGTTCGATTCTTGAACCCTGTACTGTCGAATTTGGGACCTCGTGGGGCGAGAAACGCCTGGACACGGGTGGCCTTGGCATGTAATCTGAAGGACTAACGTCTTGCTCTCTCACTAACATGAATGTTAGTAAGGGGTGGAAGGAAGTTGTTAGTGTTAGTGGTTAGTGTGAATTAAACCTAAACTAACCCTAAGGCCTAACATACATCCTACACTACTATCCTAAGTGGATTTTTAAATTAAAAAAAAAAAAAGGGAAAATAAACCTAAATTCTAAAACCTAAGGTTGAATTAGGACCTAGGTTGAATACTACTTGCAACCTAAACTAATCCTAAACTAAGGGGTACGCAGACCCTTGGGAGGAAAGGGATAAGGATGGGAAGGAGGCATTCATTGGTATTTAATGAACTGTCCCTTCGTGGACGGCGCCAGTTTTGGCGGGGCAGGTAAGGAATTTAGAGGCATCTATTTTGAAATAGAGCCAAATTCAGTTGCATGGAAAATTTGAAATATAGAAGCTCGCCAACCCAAGTGGCGGTGGCGTGAGAAGCAAGGAAAAAGGCAGCGCCTTAATTGCATTAATTATTTTTGGTCCTCGCGACCAGCTCACCTTGGAAACAACATGAGGAAAAATTGATTTTCATTTTGTTGGTTCGAGCCTTTTGTAAAGTTGCTCTGCATTTGGTTTTTCTGACCTGGTTCGGTCGAACCAGCTCTTGGCATTTGACATTTTCTTGGGGATTTGGAGGCTGTTGTTAAGCCGAAGAAGGAAGGAAGTGTTGGAGAGTTTGTGCTGTCGCTGTGGAAAGGAAAAACGCGGCAGACAAGGTTTTCTTCGAGTTTTGGAAGAAAGATTACAGCATGTTAAGCCCTTCTCTTTAAAAATCTTTGCTTTAATTAAATGTTTCATTAAAACAACCCTGCTCTTGGGTTGGGATTGCATGATTGCTGTTGAGTTGATTTGGAAATGGATTTTGTTGGTTCTTGCTTCTTTTCTTTGGAAAATGATAAGGAGATTTGCTTCTGCTTCTGCCTTGATTTGTTCTTGCTCGAATCATGTTGGAAATGATTTTCAGTATTGGTTGTTGACTGTATAAATGGTTTGAAATGTGGATATTCCTTTCACTGTTCGTGTTGTTCGAAATTGGAATAGGCTGTGCAATCGCTCCTTATGGTGAAATTGTTTCTTTAAGTGCAATCTTTTCTTGCTGTTATATGGGGAACTGTCCTTGCATGTAAACAAAAAGAGAGAAGTGGAGATACAGCCGTGTATATTTCTATGAATTGGGTTTCATTGAATCTTGCTGTCATTTTGGAAACAATATGGAAATATTGTCTTGACTGCTGAGTTTTATTGTCTTGTAATTCTCGAATGATGTATCTTCCCGTGTGCTGGACGTTTGACAGTAATGGGAAATTCATTGTATAATTATATATCTTGTGACTGTACACTTTTTTTTTATGAGTTGTTTCCACTATTGAACAATCGTTTATTGCTAACGAACTGGAAGGAAGGGAATAATAGTTGATGAAGTAGTTCTTATAGAAATTTTCTTTAAGAAAGTAGACCCTTCTTCTTGTACTGTTTGGATTTTGGATGGAAGTGGCATTCGGGTTTACTTTGAGTAATTGAACTCGAACCATAGGAAGTTTAAGCAATAATATCATTGCTGTACCTTTCTTGAGTAGGAACTAAGCGAATACGTATTGGGTATTCGTGAAATAGGAAAAAGATAACTGTTTTTCCTTCTTAAAGTTATCTCTGGATTTCGTTTCTCCTTGTTGAAAGAATAAGGTGGTTTCACTGTGTTATATAAATGCTGTTTGGTCTTCTTATATGGACTGTTGACACAGTTTCCACTTGATTGAATTTTATGCAAAGAATGATTATATTTCTATATACTATAATGGAAAAATGGATTTCATTGCGTCTTATGGTTGAGGTTTGTCATTCTGGTTGAACTATCTGGAGAATGCGAACTTGATTTGATTTTTGTGGAAATAAATGGAAAAAAAATTGGGATCTAATTTGTCTTCTGAGTTGCTCTGGCTGTACCGAGCTCATACAATTAACACCTGGTTCGGGTTTGCTCTTATAGAAGTATGGACAGTTGAATATGAGTTGTTTGTGGTATTGGATTGAACGGTACAGGCTTTGAGAGTTTGTTTTTTTGATAAGAACGACTGTTCTGTTATCCTTATAATGAGCTGTCTTGTTTGAGATGAACACGGATTAGGTGTTTGATTTCGTTTTGAACAAATGGTGTTTCATAGTGAAATTTAAAAGGGAATGAATTCTTTTTCTGCCTGCTGTTTTAACCTGATGAAATTCATCGTCATGTGAATAATGGATTGCTGTAGGTAACAGTAATGAATAAATGTTATTCTGAACGGGGTACGTTCCTAGAATTAGATCATTATGTGATTAATTGACTGCATGATTGAAATACTGTTTCTGTTTAGTATGCAGCGAAAGAAATATGATTTCCTTTATTATGGCAAATATATGGTATGTAACCTTATATTGTTTGATCTCGGATGTACCTAATGTTGTACTAATATGTTTTGGATCCTTAAATGAGTCTGATTCCAATGAAGTATGGATATGAATGGTGAATTCTTTCCTGTTTTCGTTTAAAGCTGATTATATATGAAATTATTCTTGCTGCCGGAAAGTGAATTCCGAGTGGATTTTGTAAGTTTCACTCTGAACTGCTATCTTGAATTGATTTTCGTTTGGATTCCACTGTTAGGACAGTCATGTGGAAGGAAATAGAGATATGAATGAATGTGTTAGAAAAATGATCTTTCTTCTTTCATTCAGTTAGAAATCTGGAATTCGTGAATGATGAATTTTTATAGTGCTTAGATGGGAGCTACTATATGCATGAAACATGTTTGCTAGCTTTACTTTGTTGTTTGTACTTGAATGCTTTAAATTCAACATACTTTATGAACACCGCTAAAGGAAAGTAATGGATTTATATTTAGTTAGTTTCATCCTTTGCTTTTTTTTAATGAAAGGCGTGGAAAGGATAATCAGATGCTATATAGGCCCAATCTTGTATTCCTAACTTACAAATATTGTAAATTGATACTTGCAATGATTATGTGAAACGGGACAGCAAATTTCATCCTTGGCTTTGTGATGATATTTTTGATAGTTCAAACTTGCCATGCATGATCTCTCCTTTGTGCCTATTTCCTTGATGTTTTCTCTGTCGTTTCATAAAAGCAGGGTTCTTTTATTCATTAGTTAAGCATCTTATTCTAGGATAAGTGCTTAATGTGCTCATTCATCAATGCTGCGGCAATTCATTTTGCAGATGGAATTTGATTAAATATGAAGGCATGGCTGTTTCCTGATGCCTCTTGATTAGATGTAAAATAAATTGTAATTGTTGCTTTTATTCCTCTTTGAGGAATTGCGAAAGAAGAAAATATATTCTTCTGTCCATGAGTTGTATGGATGCTTTGTATAAACTATACCCAATCAGCTGGATTGGCAAATGTACAAATTATGTCTTGAAATATTGAATACAATTACAGGTGTGATATTTTCAATAATTATATCAGTTGATATTGTTGTTTAAATTGGAAATCTGATGTTATTTCCTGATTTGGAATTGTTTCATTATCCTTGGATGGATGTTGAATTGAAACCGATATCTATTCTTACTTAAATACAACTTTTAAGTCTCCAAAATGCAATTAGTTCATACTTGGGTAAAGATGAATTTTTAAATTGATTAAAAAGGATTAAAAGAATATGATTTCATAATCGAAGCCTATTCACAATTAGCTTAGAGCTAAGGAATATCATTCAATTTCCCTCTAATCGAACTTTGTTTTCGAACTCCATTAATGATCCCGTTTGATAAAATTCAGAATAAAGGATATAGGATAAATGTATCCATAACCAATGATCCTTAACTATATAACGTTAAGGAGAACAAATGAATTCATTTCTCGAAGATTAGACCTCGTTTGAATGACGTCTAATAAGTTAATATTCATCAAATTAGTCCTTCCCATCTTGGCTAAGTTTAATAGGTTAAACTTATTACGTCCGTCTTCAAAATCCAATGATTAAGAAATAAACCAAGTAAGGAAATGTAGCCCTTCGATTCTTATGCAAACTAATGGAAGCTTTAGTCCTCTTAGTTATATACAATGCAACGGAAACGAGGATCAAGAGATCCTTTCCAAAGTCGCTTTTAATTATTATCGTATGTCTAAGTCACTTGAGCGGATATGTGTATTCTCGATGGGTGGATTCTTGATCCCATTCCAGACATTGGCATATGCCACCATAATCGTAAGGTGTCTTCATGGACATGGTCTTCATGACGACACAATGTTGGCACATATAGCAATGCCCTCCCGAATTAAAACATTTAGAATACATAGGCTAAATGTGTAGATCTTAGTCGGGTGGATAGTATGATTCGTATACGGAGTGACTCGAATACTAAAGATAATCGACACACGGAGTCGTGGTTCGACACCGTATGTCTCACGTATCTTTAGTTACCGGAGTGCCTTCCTATACCCGTATATTAAAGACTATCAAAGTTTAAAACTCAACTTAAACGTTGAGGAGTGGTAGGAACCAGAAAGACCATTCTAGATAACCGCATGAAGTGAAGTGAAGGACGTATTCCGTAGATGTGTATCACATCCAGAATATGATCATGCAAAGCATGTGAAAATCTTTGGCCAAAGTATCGCAATTGCTGGGTTGCGTTGTCCTTATCACTTAATTTAAGATGCAGATGTCTGAATATCGCGCAATGATATTCATATGAAGGCTTTTAAATGGATCACTTCGATAACCTGGGAAGGTTATGAGAATGTATATATATAATATACTATGCAAAAAAACATGAAGGATCGGTTGTTGCTCAAGCATGAAATGAAGGATCGTTGAAACTTTAGCCATGAAAATGGAAGATCGGCATTCTATCGATTCATTTACACAAATCTATAGAATCATGTTATAAGATTGAATGGCATTGAATGTGTGTTCCATATTGTAGATATGTGAGAACATTCGTTTTAAAAAGAAATTCCATGATCCAAAGCTGTTGTTTGGGCGAGGGAACAATTATTAAAACTTGAACGTGTGTTTGAATTTTATAATTCATAACAACTACGTTATATACTTAAAAAAAAAAAAAAAATTCCCTAGATGGTTTTAAAATGGGGATGTTACAAAACTTCCAACACTTTATTTACATGTTGTAAGTGTTCTTCCCATGTCTTATCAAATCAATATGTCATCAAAGAAAACTAATACAAATTTTCTTTAAAATGGCCTAAAAACAGTGTTCATTAAGCTTTGAAAGGTTGAAGGCGCATTTGTAAGACCAAAAGGCATTACCAAAAACTCATAATGGCCCTCATGAGTTCTGAAAGTTGTTTTATGAACATCTTCCTCTTTTATTCTAATTTGATGGTACCCCGAATGAAGATCTAATTTTGTGAAATAAATAGCACCATGCAATTCATCAAGTAAATCATCAATTACTGGAATAGGAAACTTATCTTTGATGGTATACTTGTTGAGTTCTCGTAATCTGGACACATCCTCCATGTTTCATCCTTCTTACGTACCATGACCACTGGGGAAGAATAGGCACTCTGGCTAGGCCTGATGATACCTGCCTTCAACATTTCCTGAACCATTTTCTCGATCTCACTTTTCTGGGAATATGGGTATCTGTATGGTCTGATGTTAGGTGTTTGGCTCCTTGGAATCAACTGAATGGCATGATCATGATCCCTAACTAGTGGTAGTCCCTTTGGAATTGCATCAAAAACATATGAGTGAGCATCAACAATCTTCTAAAGATCGGGTGGCATTGAAGACTTTGTATTTTGTACTTCTATGGAAAATAACTTTGCTATAAATCCATCTACTCCTTTTCTGAGAACCTTCTGCATCTGATGAGAGCTAATAATTTGTGGAGACTTAGCTACCATCCCATTCAATTGTATTTTCCTTCCATCTGAATGAAATCACATGAACAATTCTTGGAAATTCATCTCTATAGTACCTAAGGTTGTGAGCCATTGGACACCCAAAACAATATCTACCCCTCCCATAGAAATAGCAAACATAGGTGAGTCTAACATGTAGTCTCCCATGGAAAGCTTGATACTATGGCACTTTCCTGTGCACTTGACTGTCCCACCATCCGCAATCATAACTTGCATTTCTAGAGTTGGGTAAATAAAACAATTGAGGTGGGCAACTAACTTACTATTTATGAAGTTATGAGTACTCCTCGAGTCAATCAACACTATCACCTTCTGTTTTTTGAGATAGCCAATAACCTTGAGTGTTTGAGGAGTACTAATACCTAACAATGCATGGCAAGAAATTGTAGGTTGGTGATCCTCTACTTCCTCTTCTACTAGTTCCTCAGCCTCTCCTATAATTTCAGCATCCTCATTACCTCCGTCAATATAGAACAACTTCTTCTCAACACATTTGTGTCCTAGTCCATATTTGCTATCATAGTTAAAGCATAATCCTTTTTCTCTCTTTTCTTCCATTTGTTGAGGAGTCAGTCTAATTGGCCTAGAAAATGAAGGGGAAGAGATACTACGGTCTTTGGTGTTAATGAAAGGCAACCTCCTACTACAAAGAACTTTTTCCTCTGCTCGATGTGCCATGATAATAGAATCAAAAAGCTTGAGTGGATTAAACATACGTACCTCATGCTCGATGTGGTCCTTAAGACCCCCAAGAAATAGGTCATTCAAATTCTCTTCTGGTATATTCTCCACCCTTAAGGATAGGTTTTGGAATTGATGCACATAATCTTTGACTAATCTTGTTTGTCGTAACTTTGCTAATTGACTAAAGTAGTTCTCTGAAACACTGGAACTATAGTGCAATTGCAACTCCTTGGTAAAAACTGTCCAAGTGACACCGAGACCATTCTTCTGCCTCTGAGCACATAACCATCGATACCAAACGAATTGGTCTGGTTCAAGATACAAGGATGCCAATGTCACCTTTTTTCCTTGATGGTGTTTGATGTAGCTCAAAGAATTTCTCCATTTGATTTATCCAATTTAGGGATCTTTACCATCAAATTTGCACATATCCACTTTCGGCATCATGTTCCGTGGTTGCGAATAAGTTGGATTCTGATTGGGCTGGAAAAGTGATCCAACATGGTTATTTTGTCCATGATTTTGAACTAAAGATCCTCCTTGGTTGATATGGGATGGATTTGGGCCATACTATTTACCCTTTACATGTTGCATGATATCATCCAACCGATGATTGATTTGGGCTATGTCTCCTTTAGAGGCCATCTCAGATTGTACATTTCGTAGCTCATACTCAAGTTGACTCACCTTATGATCAACTGAAGTAAACCCTAGTGTTGAGGAATATGTATTTACCCCTTATGAATCCATCTCTTCAATCACTATCTCATCTTTATCTGGGGTTTTACTCGAGTAACCGGATTCTTTTTTGCTCTTGTGGAAGGCCCCGCCATGATATCAAACCTTAGGGTTTAGGGTTTCGATACAAATTCGGCCGAACAGGAAAAAACACAGAGAATATACTAATACTATTTTTTTCAAATCTTTCCAAAAATGTAAAGAACTTGAAAAAATTCCACAATTTGCACCCTAGGGAGCGATTTTATGAAAAACCATAAATTTGTAATAACTTGTGCAAAATAAATAAAAAAAGTCTAAAATTTTCAGAAACCTTACTTGAAATGTTTCACAACTCTGGTAAAAATATCTCCCACCAATTCGCTCTGGTTCAAAATATATTGCGGAAACAAAAAATTAGGGTTTTTGCCCTAATTTTGGCCCAAATCGCAGCTCTGATACCACTTGTAATGAAATTACTAGTATAATTCAGATTATGAGCAGCAATATAACACCAAATAACACAATATTTCAGAATAATGATCTCAATATGCAATTGTAATAGCTTTGCCACTTCGAGGGGGCAACCTCCAAACCATATAATAAGACTCAAATGCTCAAATGATAATGAACTACTACCTACAATCCTCTATATATACTATTCATATGTTATGGCCATCACCCAGGCCGACCTATTAAGCATGAGAAAGTATAAATGATATAATAAAATGATATGGTAAGCCACAAGTCGGCTACTCATATCCTAATACAAGCAATAGGTTAAGGGCATAGAATTTTCTAAACTGGAGTTTCTGTTGCTGCCTCTATTTTAGCCTCTTTCTGTATCAAAGGAAACTTTGACATGTGGGTTATAGTAGGGGCTTACCAAAATGGACAGTGAAATCAATTTCTTTTCGAGTGGCTCATTAGAAAGGATTTTTAATTTCCTCCCCTGTTTTATCTGGTGTTTTCTTTACTTCTATGGCATTGAAAACTATTTGACAACATTTTATGGCAAGTACTATTCTGTCTTTTAAATAAGGATTCTGTTGCAGAGCACTTCACGAGGAAGAGGAGAGACAAATGGAGATGTAACACGCAACCAGTTCTTTCTAATAGATCTAACATGCAGCTTTGCTTATTACCTGCTTCCCGGTTTTCTTTTCCCCATGCTGACTTCTCTTTCATGGCTTTGCTGGATGTTTCCTCGTTCCGTCATTGCACAGCAGATTGGATCAGGTCTTCATGGACTAGGACTGGGTGTTGTTGGATTGGACTGGTCGACCATCTCTTCATATTTGGGAAGTCCACTGGCCACACCCTGGTTTGCTGTAGCGAATGTGGCAGTAGGCTTTGTGATCTTCATGTACATTATCATGCCACTGACATATTGGTTTAATGTTTATGATGCTCGTGTCTTCCCCATATACTCCAATGACCTCTTCAAATCTACAGGACAAATTTACAATGTTTCTGCCATAGTGGATCCAAACTTTGATTTGGACATACAAGCCTATGACAAGTATGGCCAGTTGCATCTGAGCACTTTTTTTGTCTTCTCTTATGGTATAGCCTTTGCAGGAGTGGCTGCCACCGTCACCCACGCCACCATCTTCCATGGAAAGTAATAATTTTGTTTTTCCTCCATTGCAATATGCTTCAATGATTCAAATTTGGAAACCATTAATTTAATGCTTCATAGTTTGTAAGTGCAGGGACCTATGGAATCTTACCATACATGCCTTCAAATATAGAAAAGTGGATGTGCATACCAGGCTCATGAGAAAATACAAAGCCGTACCAGAGTGGTGGTTTTTCATAACTCTTGCCTTAACTTTATCAGTTACCATTGCAGTTTGCGAATGTTTTAAAGAGCAGATTCAGTTGCGGTGGTGGCGAGTGCTCCTTTCATGTGGCCTTGCCATATTCGTCACTCTCCCTATTGGCATTATCAAGGCTACTACTGATCAGGTAGCGAGGAATAGGATTTGCATATGAAAGCATTAACAGTGGAGTTACTGAATAATGTTCTTCTAGAATCAATTGCATAAAATTGTTTTTGTCTAACGTTTTAGATCCATCCTGGAGATACAAAAACAATTTTATGCAAGTTAATTCTAGAAGAACTTTATTCATTGCTACACTGCAGAGAAACCAAACTCTAATAAGACTGGAGTTTGTGTCGAGTGGAAATCCTTTAGTAAATGTACTCTCTCTAACTTTATCCTTTGGAATGATGCAGAGATCGGACTTGAATGTCATTTCTAAATATATTTTTGGGTACATCTCCCCGGGCACACTAATGGCTAATATCTGCTTCAAGATTTTCAGTGATATTACCGAGTCAAGCCCTTAGTTTCCTCCAAGACTTCAAACTCGGCCATTACATGAAGATCCCTCCACGCTCCACGTTCATGGCCTAAGTAAAATTCCATTCCATTTCTCTGTTCAGTTTACTGGAGTTGCTCCTCCACATCTCTCATTTATATGTATGTATGCAATTGCATATATAGAGACTGTGAGACAAGCTAGCTAAGGGCTATTTCTATATATATAATGGTTTAGACTGTGAGACAAGCTAGCTAATAGAGAGATGATAAAAGGCGAGTACGAGTATGAAAATAGGGAGATGATAAAACAAGAGTAAAAAAAAAAGAACATGTGCATTATAACTATTAACATTAATTGCATTCACAACATTTTGTGTAAATGTAGAAAAATCATTGACATTTTTAGTGTTTTGTATCCTTTAGGCATTATCTATATGTAAATTATCTATATTTATATAAACGAAAGAATAAGAATCGATGTAATCAAAATTCGTTAATATATTTGCAAACACACATACATTTGAATCAAAGGAATATGAACATAATTAGAAATATCACCCTCAATCTATAACTCCACCTAGTAGACATAATTGACATTACTTTCTTTGACGTCATGCACTTCACATATATATATATGGTTTAGACTCTGAGACAAGCTAGCTATTTGTATATATTAGTTTGTTCCTGGTCAGGTTATGGATAATGCAATATCATTTTGAATACAAAACACCAAAATGTGGTTCAAGGAGGGTGTTGGAGGAAAAGAACCACACTCAAATTTCTCTCATATATTTTATGTTTGCAGCCGGTGGGGACAAGTGTTGCTGCACTGGTGTACTTGGGAACAGCATGGTGGATTGATTGACAGCATTCCTGAACTCTGCAACACAGCTGTTTTACCAGCTGACAGTCCATGGATTTGTCCACTGGACCAAGTGATATATGATGCATCTGTGGTATGGGGATTGATTGGTCCTAGGCGAATTTTTGGAAACCTTGGCATAGGAGCCATGGCCCCAGTTTTGGCCTGGCTTCTGCAAAAGTTGTGGCCTGAGAAAACTTGGATAAAGTATATCAATATGCCTGTGCTTATTGGGGCTACAGGACTCATGCCTCCTGCCACTGCAGTGAATTTCACTAGCTGGTTGGTTATGGGTTTTATTTTCAGCCTTGTGATATATAGATATCACAGACAATGGTGGCAGCGTCATAACTATGTGCTTTCAGCAGGACTGGATGCAGGTCTGGCATTCATGGGTGTGCTTCTCTATGTTTGTTTGGGGTTGGAGAATGTGTCTTTAGAATGGTGGGGAGCAAATTTAGATGGCTGCTCACTAGCTTCCTGCCCAACTGCTAAGAATGTCTCAGTTGAAGGTTGTCCAATCTTTTCTTAAACAAATTAGAAGATAAAAAATGTTACTGGGAAGAAACTTCTTTTTAATTGGGATTCACTAAATTATATAAAATGTCCATTACTAGCGAGTTTTTTTTTTTTACCAAACAATCTGGACTGGACTTAAAAGAATCTAATCTGTCAAAATCATTCAGATAAATTTCCTACCTGAACAAAGTTGTTTAGAAAAGGGTAGACTTCATCATATTCATCTCTTAACAATATAATTAACTAAACTATAACTAATTAAATATTTTTACTAGTATTATCTCATTCATATATAATTACACAATAAATTAAAATATAGTTTATAAAAAATTATTATATATATAACTATAATTTTTCATAAAGTGCATCTTAACTCATTACAATTCTGCATTAATTAAAATGATTGACCCCATAAACAATTAGATCCCTCGCTTGGAGCAGCTTTTACGTATAGATCTTTCTATTGTACCAAATATTTTGTTAAAAACATATTTCTTTTACTTTCTATCTTTGGTAATTATGATGCCCTCTGGTATTAAAACTTTCTATCTTTGGTAATCTTGATGCCCTTGGGACTGGGAGGCTTGGGGATTGAAATAACATCCCTAGCTTGTGAAGGGAGGGTAATGTCTCTCAAACTACCAAATTTGGATGTCATGTACCTTTGACGCTAGTGGGAGTTTATAGTGTGTAAATTATCACTCAACTCATCAAAAAAATGGCATATGGACATTAATATTTAGGATTTGTAATTCAGATCTAGTCAAATATAATAAATAAGATTTGATGTACAAAGAAATATTTTAGAATGTAAATTATTGACTAGAAAAGGTTTTAGATTGATATCTTCTTTATCATAATTATGTAGAACAGTTTTTAGAAACAGAATTGTAGGACCAAATATTTAGCTGAAGAAGATTTAGAAAAATCAGCACTAATAATTTTTTGGGTAGAATGGTATAGTTAACCATGTTTTTGTTCAAAAAAACATGGTTAGCTATACCATCACATTTTAGCTAGATTTGAAGAGAAATCAGCACGAATGTAAATAGATTTGAAGATAAAATAGATTCGAAGAGAAATCAATACTAATGAAAAATCAACACATTTATGGTAGTTGTGGCATAATGTGAATCTAACTTGATGATCTTGTTCACCAAGTCTACAACTCCAAAAACATTGTTTGCTTTTCAAAATTATGTGGATCTATGGGAAACCAAAGTCCTTCCTCGGAACCCTAATATCGAAATAACACCTTATGAAATGATTTTTTTTTGATGGGTTTGTGTTATCACTTAATTATTAGCATGCCTCTTGATGGGAACATTTTTTTGAAGATACACACTAATTATAATGCACTTCAACAAACATTTGAATGTAATGAAGTGTCCGACCCTTATCACTATTAATGACCTAATCAACACAAGAAGTAAATGCTAGGTGCTCTTCTCTAAATATTTGAATGCTCCTCTAAATGCTTATAATTATTTTTTGCATGGGGATCCTAATTCCCTATGGACTTGTAATAATAGTCAAAGAGCCCACACAAAATAGGATTTATAAATTTAACCAACAACATGATATGGTTCTAACAAAAATGCTAAAAAAAACTAAGAAATTAAGTGGGGATAACATGAGAAAGACAAAGAAAATAAGAGAATATATTGGAAAAGACAAGGGAAGAACATAGGGGAACGTATCAAAAGATGACTAAAATCATAAAATATATGCGAACAAGAGCCTAAACTAGGAAAATAATCAATAAACATATAATACACTAGAAAAATACAAAACTATAATAAATAACGAGTAGATTGAAGGTGGAGTATACCCATACAAAGCCTGAATGAGTCATACCTCTTGACACATGATGGATGGCACTATACCAACTTCATCCCAAGTGCAACCATTCAAGCTATGCCACCTTTAAAATTTCCACGTAGTTCTAAAACAAGCAATCACGCGCAGACCGTGCAGATGGGGACAACAAAGGGAATGGTGGGGTAGTTGATAATTGCGAATTTCATCCCACGTGTGCAACTCAATTCTTTGAAAGTTGAAGAAAGCAACATTGAAAGCAAGTATAGAGATATGTGTAGTAGTAACAAAATTTTATTAAAAGTTTCGATACTGATAGAGGAGCGCATGAGCGTGTAAGTTGCAAAGAGCAAGGAGAAGATGGAATGGAGAAATTTGTGGTAGGCAATGAAAAACTATAGATTTCTCAAACGTTCTTCATCTTGCTTTCTTTTGAGGAGGCTACGGCGAGGAGATGGACATTCGAGAAGCGTTCAAATGAGAAGGGAGGAGAGATGTGAAGGTCTTGTATTGAGGGAACTCGGACATTGCATGAATGTAAGCTCGGGACGATCCAAGAACTATATCTATTGTTTCTTTTGGTAATGTAAGGCCTTGATATTTGTGGATTGTGAGGGCTCGGGCCATTTTCGAGGAAGTTGTATGTGGTTCCCTGTAGAGATTAGTGTCACGGGACATGAGTGGGGCTATTAGGATTCTAGGGAGGACCTATGTATCTATCGAATTGGACGATTACAAAAAGAGGAAGAGTTGGAGGAATGAAGATGAGGAGTGGACAATGTCAAAAATAGTCCCTATAGAGCCATTAATAAGTCCAACATCAACCCAGAGATTTGTGGTCAACATAACTCTTGTTCTCTACAAAGCAATACTTTGTGTTCTAGTTGTTCTTCATCATCTTCCATTGCATAATTGATTCTAGTAACTTCAGCATGTGTGGCAACCACTAGAGTGTTGAGTGATATGAGCATGCGGAGATTGTGTTGATCAACAAGTTCATTTTTTGTGAACAAATGAGGAGTTGCAAGGAAAGGAGCAATTTCATTGCAGTCATTTGGGAGTTTGTATGTTTGAGGAGTGTTTTCCAGTCTTCAACCAAGGGGATGCCATATTTGATGTTTAACAAGAGCCGCCGAAAATCTATTTGGGTGTCATTTGAAACTTGTTTCCTGAAGATTGTAGTAAGCGTGACACATCTTGTGAAGTTGAACCAAAGGTTTGTTCCATAAGAGTGTCAGAATACAGTGGAACATCGTTGATGGAGAGAGCTGGCCAAGGTCACCGATGAGAATGATGGATCTGTTACCAAATGTGCAGGACTTGAAATGCGGGAATGCCTCACGAAGCCGAGTAAGTCAACCTTGGCAAGGAGCTTGGGCCTATGAAGCTCATCTCATCAATCAAAATGTAGCGAACATCCTTTAGGGATTGTTGAAGGGAGGATAGAGACAGACCATCGAGTAGTTTCAATTCCTTAACTGGAATACACAATGCGGCATGTACAGTTGAAGCTGAAATGTTGAAAGCAATGACTCCTATTGGAGCAAGAACCAGGAGGGAGATCCTTGTTGAGGGCTCGGTGAAGGCATTACGGAGTGGATAGTGTTTATAAGGTAAGATTTACCAATGCCTACAGTACCTTGGATTATCATCTTCAGAGGAGTAGAATGTAAGTTTTTCCTGTAATGATTGAGAATTATATCGAAAGTCTGTGTTTGTTCCTATGAGAAAGATGATGTTGCAGGAAGAGAAGTATGCATGTTGAAAGGTATAGTTGTAGTTGATTTGCACATTTCAATGAAAGAAGGGCCACTTTCTTGCAATACAACAGAACAACATTGTGGTGCCAATTGTGATTCAGATCAAAGTCTCGATGGCCTAGCATGTCGAGGGTGTGAAGGGCCATGGGATTGGTAGGATGGAGTTGGGATAAAAGCTCCCATTCAGCTTGCAATGGAGAAGGCCCTAGGATTTCATCTTCACTTTTATATTCTTTTGAGGAAGATGATTCATTTATAGTAGAGGCCCGCATTACATGCCAAGGGTGGTAAATTTATTTCATCAAAAGCCAATTAGAAATGACTTGCTTCTCCAGGGGTGCTTATAATATCAGTGGGGATGTTGTGGAAAGGTTTGTAGAGGAGGAGCTTGCTCAACAAAAAATTTCAAAGGAGGGGGAATCATTTCGGGGATTGAATAGAATTTGGGTGACACACATACAATGGACATTTGTTGTTCTTTGTTTCCATTTGACACCCACACATAGCTTGTTATAAGTCCAACTTATAGTGGCCTCAATAAGGGGAACACATTCTATATTTCGAAGGCCGCCTCATGTATGGGTCACAAAATTTTGTTGGAACGTTGATAACATCGATGTTTGAGAGATTCAACGTAGAATTTTCTTTCCAACATTTAGGGTAACAAAATATCGACTACAAAGAACAAGAGGCAACTTCTACAACATGTGACATGTTTCTTGGGCGCTCATGTCATGATCGACAACACTATCTGTAAGCATTTTAGAAATGCAACCTTGGTTGGTTGATCAAGATTGGAGGTCAAGAAAATCCTTGAGAGCATCTGATGGTAGGATCTAGAATGTTGTTCTGCCTTGGAAGCATATTTAGCAATATATTTGAGTACTTGCATGTTTGGAGAGCATGGGCTGAAAATCAACATTGGCTCTCCAAATCACCGACATTGCGGAGTTGTGAATGTTTAATCTATCATCATTTCTTACTAGCATGTATTGGACCTTTTGTGCATCGTCAATGACAAGGGATGATTGTCCATGCACTTCCCAAGGTTCTTTGTAGCGGAAATGCAAACCACCTTTTGTCTTTCGGAGGCATGTTTGTTTAGTGCATTTGGTATGTCATTGCACACGATTCAAAATTTCCTCCAAGTCATAAAGAGGGTTAGATGCCAATATTTGTGTTGTGTTCAATAAGCATGGATCATCGTGAAGGGGAGATGAATGTAGTCTGACCTATAAGAAATGGGATGAGGGTTCCATGTGGAAACAAATTTTTCAAAGTAGTGCCTAACATGGTCCACAATAGACATGTCTCTCCAATCAATAGTGTCAACATTTGGGGCTTTTGGAAGCCAAAGGAAACTGTGAATGTGTGCAGAGCCTCTGTGTTACCATTCATACCTGGAAAAAATATGAGCAAGTAAGGCAAAGGTATGTGTAAGAGGAAATGAAGAAAGAGACAAGTCTTACCCAGTACTCAAAGTCTCACGTTGCCCCTAGGTGTTTTTGCAAGACTTCCTCACAAAATATTGTGAATCTCTGGTGTAAGAATGTTGAAACATAGTGAGGGTTGGAAGCAATGTTATGGTTCCTCCACCTTTGCACCTCTCGAGGATCTATAGGGATGGTACCAAGAATTACACTATGGAGGTCAGGCCATTTGGTGTCAACAACACTTAAAGTGAAGAACAATGTTGGTGTTCCAAGTTGTTCGATCATGTCTAAAACTTCACCTCTAATTTTTGACCAAAAAGATCTTGTTCCGTGGAAGTGGTGCCAAATCTCATAAGATTATCTATGAGGTAGCCATTAGAATTATCTTGAAGGTGTTGTGAAGGTCTCCTATAGTTTGTGGAATGTTCTGGATAATATCTTGTCTTATGAATACAAAAGTTATAGCCTAGTCCGATGCCGCATGATGATGAGATTTTGTAAGTAATATATGAGCCTAGGGTGGCGACCAAAGTGGTTGTCATAGTAGCACGGATCAAATGCAATGCATATTCATGAAGTTGGACATCTTTCATGTGAGGTTGATTGAACATAAGTAAGCTTTTATGGGAAACAAAGTTAGAAATATTATTGAAAGAAAACCTTCAATGTTGTATTCATTAATCGGGGAGAGACCAATTTCAGGCCAAGGCAAGGATAATGGAGGACCATTTGCTGAAGTGAACAAGAAGCGTTGTATTTCCTCTTGTCCATTACCTATATTAGGAAAAATAGGAACAAAGGATGATGGAAGGGTTTATGTACTGAGTGATGTAAATTCTTCACACCATAAAATGAGGGGATATCTTCTTGGAAGGGGGTGTTATCGATTTAAATAGTTTGTAAGATGGAAGATACATTGGTTAGTTCAGGAAGCAAGGAGGAAAAAACATCATAGTCAATGAGAACATCTTTGTAGTATGGATCGTAAGCTATTTTGAAATGTAGTACCTTCCATACGCGGTCCTACAGACATAGAAATCACACTTTTTTGGTTTGGCCCCTTTCTTTGTAAGAGCAAGATGTCCAGTTCCCCAAGACGATGAGGAAGGAATTTGACAATAGATTTAATGTTTTGTGGGAAGCTGATAGTGTGGCCCGTGTATTTGTATTGCCCTCCACGCGCTTGGCTAACCTGCAAAATAGGATTGACTCTTGCTATAAGCATTTTCTCCACATGTGTAAGGCATTTGAGAACCTCGGTTGATGGCCTAGATCCATGTTGTTCCATGGTAGAGAAGCGATTACCATTTTTTTTCAGACAAACATATGTTGCACATGTCCTTTTCTTTACTCATTTTTCCTAGCATTCCCCAATAGTTTTCCATACAAGTGGAGCAAGTATTCATTTTTGCCAAGTTATCTATCCTTGTATGGAAATTCCTTTGTGCTTCCAAAATGGATGGAACTGAAAGTGGTATTCTTTTTGGTAGATAATGCCAAGGAGCAAAGTGTTGACTATTTGGAAGAGGGGTTTGATTCAAAGCATGTGCAACATACGAGAGAGGGTAGGAGGAGTCATGTATTTGAGGGAAATCAAAGGTAAATTGTTCAGGGGGTATGGTGGTGTCATAGATATTGTTTACCAAAGTGGAAGAGGAGGAGCCACAAAGGCCACCTACGGGCGGGAAATGTAGTTGGGGAAGGCAACATTTGTTTGAATTGTGCTAGAACTCTCGTGGAAAGAGATACATGCAAGGATGTAAGTATTCGGTATGGTTTCTTGAGTTTGAGATTGATAAAAATATTGAGACCTTCTTAGAGTGCCCGATGCCTTTTGAGCCTGGTATCTACGACGATGTTGTTCATTTATTCACAATCTATTTATTGAATAATATTCACAACGGTGAAGTTCCCTAGCTTTAGGAGGAGACATCTGAAATTCACCAATTTTTTATGTGTTATCATTCTACAAGAGTAGCAAGAATAGAAAAATCATATGTATTTAATTATCTCGCATTCATGAAGTGAAAATATCAAAGCATAAGGATTAAACCATTTAAACAATATTTTTTCCTTGTAAAGGATGAAATAAATCAAATTTTCCACATGCACAACGTTAACAAATGAGGTAATATGCACAAAACTAACAACAAAAACTTTCATTTATAATCATATATGGAGGGATACAAAAACATTTGCATTAGAGTTCGAGCTTAGTGGTAGAACATAAGCGGTATACATAAAGATAATATTTTTTTACAATGTTTGTATATATGCCAGAAACACGCTACATAATTGTTGCAAAAGGGGAAACATGTAAATGGTAGTATCCATGAGGGGAAAGGAAAAAGGAGTAGTTGCAAAAGGAGCTTTTGTGCAAAATCAAATTGTTGAACATTCATATGTTGGAGTATGTAGGGCATATCATGTTTTCTTCGACTTTAGAATAACACATTTCAAATGCGTTTTTCCCTTGTTGTTTCATTTTTTATTGAAAGAGTGAAAGTGAAGACACAACCTATGATGTGATAAAAATCTCATGTGTGGCATCACTATCAATAGAAAGGAGGCAAGTCTGCAATTTGTAATAACCATTATATTTTTTTTTGTAGCCTCATCAAAAGCAAAGATGTTGAGTTGTGAAGCTTAATTACTTCATTTTAGCATGTAATTGGAACTTGTTGGAAAATACAGTAACCAAGACATCGGTCAAGTATGACTAGCATCGGTCAAGCAAGTAAGGAACCGACAACGGTTAGGCAAAACCGCGTTGGTTACCTGTGTGATGAAGTTTTAATTAACTCTTGGGAATTATATCTATTTTTAGCATTAAAATAGATTTATTAATTGTAATTGCATGGCTAAGTGCCCTAAGTCTATAAATGACTATATAAGCATAAAATCTAGGGTTTAGAAGAATGTATGGATTATAATTACAAGATAATTATGTGAGAGAGAATTCTTGGAGAAGAATAAAAAGCTTGAAGGAAGAAAGTACTGAACATCTAAGAGGTGTGGAAGATTGTAAATCTTCATTGTATATCTTGTCAAAGCTTTGGATAATAGATTGACTTGTTTCTTGGTGGACGTAGCCCACACTGGGTGAACCACATTAAATCTGGTGTTGATTTATGTCTCTTGTTTTGTATAATTCTTCTGGTAGAATATCCGCTTTTATTTGCATGTATGCTTAGATCTGATATATTGTCTATACAACCGGTGTGCTAACCCCAACAACTGGTATCAGAGCTTTGTTTGAGGGTTTTGTGTGTTGACATATTTACTCACAGAGGGTTTTCTGATTGAGTGGGAGCTACATCAATGACAAAAGATAATAAATACAAGGTAGAGAAGTTTGACGACTAAAATTATCAATTATGGAAGATGCAGATTGAGGATTATCTGAATCAAAGAGATTTGTACTTACCGTTGGATGAGAAGTCTAGACCTACAAAGATGACTGATGAAGAATGGAAGATTCTTGACAGAAAGGCTTTGGGATCTATAAGATTGAGCCTAGTAAAGCATCCATGGCTTCCAATATTACAAATGACTTCTACGGTAGACTTAATGAAATCTCTTGCTAATTTATATGAAAAACCTAGTGCTTCAAATAAAGTTTATTTGATGAAGAAACTATTTAGTTCTAAGATGCATGAAGGTGAATCTGCCTCTAGTCATTTGAATGATTTCCGATCTATTGTAAATCAGTTAAAATCAGTTGCAATACCATTTGATGATGAAGTAAAAGCACTTTTATTCTTATGTTCTTTGCCTGATAGTTGGGACAACTTGGTAATGGCTATTAGTAATACAACATTTGCTAATAATATTTTGAAGTTTGATGATGTGGTTAGTATAATCTTGAATGAAGAAATTCGCAGGAAGAGTACAGAGGAAACATCATCTGGAAATGCTTTGAATGTAGAAAGCAGGGGTAGGCGAAAGAGAGATCCAAGAGTAAGAGTAATGGGAAATCAAAGTCAAGGGATAGAAGATCTAAATCCGTAAGTAAGGAATTACTTGTTGGAAATGTGGAAAGAAAGACATGCAAAGAAATATTGTTGGTCAAAGAATAAAGAGAACCAACAACCGAACAAAGGTAAAGAGGTGAATCTTGCTACATCGAGGTAATGCAAGATGCTCTTATTCTTTCTTTAGATAGTAGAATTGAATCATGGGTTTTAGATTCAAGAGCTTCTTTCCATGCAACCCTAATAAGGGTTATTTCATAAATTATGTCCAGGGTAATTTTGGGCATGTTTATTTGGGTGATGATGAACCTTGCAGTATTATTGGTAAAGGGGAAGTTCATCTAAAATTGTAAAATGGAAATACATGGGTATTGAAAGATGTGAGGCATGTGCCAAGCCTCAGGAGGAATCTTATTTCTGCATGGAAACTAGGTGAATCTGGTTGCATGGTTACTTTTACATGAGACTCTTAGAAAGTCACCAAGGGTGCTTTTGTTGTGGCAAGAGGTAAGAAGGTAGGAACGTTATATTTATCTACTTGTATTACTAATTCATTTTTACATTATCTACTTTAGATTTAGATACATGCATGTGGCATAATCGGTTGGGTCATATGAGTCAAAAAGGAATGCAGATCTTAAAGGCTAAGGGTAAGTTATCATATTTGAAAGATTTAGATCTTGATTTCTGTGAGCATTGTATCTTTGGAAAGTAAAAGAGAGTGAGATTTCTCAAATTTGGGGCAACTAAGAAGGAGCAGAAATTGGAGCTTGTACACTCAGATGTGTGGGGACCAGCTCATGTAGCTTCTCATGGAGGATCCCAATATTATGTTACTTTCATTGATGATGCTACAAGAAAGGTATGAGGTTTATTGTATTAAACATAAATCTGATGTTTTTGAGACTTTTAAAAGATGGAAAGCCCTTGTTGAGAATGAATCAAATTCTAAGTTAAAGTGCCTTAGATCTGACAATGGTGGTGAATACATAGCAAGGCTTTCAATGATTATTGTTTCAGTGAATGGGATACGTAGAGAAAGAATGGTTCCAAGAACACCACAAGAGAATGGTGTTGCAGAAAGAATGAACAGGACAATCATGGAATGTGCTAGAAGTATGAGGATACATTCTAGATTGCCCTTGTAGTTTTGGGTAGAAGCAATTGATACAACGGTTTATTTGATTAACCATGGCCCTTCAAGTTCACTAGATGGAGGAATACCAAAGGAAGCTTGGACCGGAAAAGAGGTAGATATTTCTTTTCTTAAAGTTTTTGGTTTAGAAGCTTTTGTGCATGTTGATAGGAAAATAGAAAAAGTTGGATGTAAAATCCAAGAGATGCACTTTTATTGGTTATGGATCTGGTGATTTCGGTTTCTGTTTTTGAGATTTAGAGAATTCTAAAATTATTAGGAGTCGTGATGTTGAATGGAATGAAAAGAGAATGTACAGGGATCAAATTTTGGTACCCAAGGATGAGAAAATTGAGATGTTTATTGATGAAAATGAACTCTTGGGTTTTAAAGAAACACCTACAAGAAATACACAACCAACTTGGTCGGTTAGGCCCTGACCGGCATTAGTCAAATGAACCGCCGATGGTTATAGAGGATCAGAACCGGCATCGGTTAGCAGAACCGACATTAGTTAGAGGTGACCGGCGTTGGTCACTGTCAGAAGTTGATACTAATGTCCAGGAGGTCCAGATTGAGCCTCCGGTACCCCAAACTCCTGTGAGAAGGTCACAAAGGGTAAGTAAACTTCCAGAAATATTTACACCTTCTCTATTTTATCTATTATTGACTGATAGTGGTGAACCAGAAAGATTTGAAGAAGTAATGCAGGATAAGACTCACGTTCAGTGGGAGCATGACATGGATGAGGAGATGGACTCCTTGGAATAGAACCAGACTTGGGATTTGGTTAAGTTGCCAGCAGGAAAGAGAACATTGCAGAACAAGTGGGTTTACAGAATTAAGGAAGAAGAGGGTGGATAGAAAAGGTACAAGGCAAGGCTTGTAGTAAAGGGATTTACACAAAAGATAGGTATTGACTTTGGTGAAATATTTTCTCCTATTGTTAAGATGACTTCCATTCATACTGTATTGAGTTTAGTTGCAATAGAAGATTTGCATTTAGAGCAACTAGATGTGAAGATGGCTTTCCTTCATGGTGATTTGGATGAAGAGATTTATATGCAGCAGCCGCTTGGGTATAAAGTCAAGGGTAAGGAGAAATTAGTGTGCAGGTTGAAAAAGAGCCTATATGGGCTCAAGTAAGCTCCAAGGCAATGGTACATGAGGTTTGATAGATTTATGCATGAGCATGGTTACTTGAGATGTGAATATGACCATTGTGTTTATTTCAAGAAGCTTGAAAATGGGAGCTATATTAATTTTTATTGTATGTGGAAGATATGCTTATTACAGCAGGATCTAGTATGCAGGACATTGGTGAGCTTAAGAGAAAGCTAGCTCACACATTTGTAATGAAGGATTTAGGAGCTGCAAAAAGAATCCTTGGCATGCAAATACATAGAGACAGAAAAACAAAAATTGTATTTGTCTCAGGAGGATTATATCTACAAGGTGTTAGAAAGGTTCAACATGCAAAATGCAAAACTTATTAGCACACCTATGGCTGGAAACTTCAAATTGAGTAAAGATCAGTGTCCTTCATCACATGAGGAGGTCAAATACATGACACAAGTGCCATATGCTTCAGCAGTTGGAAGTCTCATGTATGTTATGGTTTGTACTGCACCAGACATTTCTCAGGCGAAGTGGGAGTTATGAGTATATATATGGCTAATCCATAGGTAAAGAGCATTGGAAAGAAGTCCAATGGATACTCAGGTATTTGAAAGGGACATCTAGCATGCAGTTATGCTATGGAGGTTCAGATATTTCATTACGTGGCTATGTTGATTCAGATATGGCTGGAGATCTGGATGGTGGAGGAGCACTCTTTGGATATATTTTCATAATAGGTGGAACGGCAAGTTAGCTAGATTTCAAGATTGCGAGAAGGTTGTGGCTTTGTCTACTACGGAGGTAGAGTATGTTGTAGCTACACTAGAGCTAGCACGGAGATGATATGGATGAGTAGTTCATGGAAGAGTTGGGAAAGGAGCAAAGTAATTGTAAACTATTCAATGACAGTCAAAGTGTAATTCATTTGGCAAAGAACTCAGCGTTTCATTCAAGAATGAAACACATTCAATTGAGGTATCACTTCATATGGAAGGTATTAGAGGATGGATAGTTGAATCTGGAAAAGATTCATACGAGCAAGAACCTCATAGATATGCTAATGAAGCCATTAGTAAAGGAGAAGTTGGAGCTACACTCCACTTCTGTTGGTCTTCGAGTTTGAGACTTGAAGAGGAAGAAACAAAGCCAAGGAAGGATCCAATAATGACGTTGTACAAGTTTGGTGCGAATAATTAAACTCTAGTGGGAGATTGTTGAGTTGTGAAGCTTAATTGCTTCATTTTAGCATGCAATTAGAACTTGCTGGAAAATATAGTAACCGGCATCGGTTAGGGTAGACCAACATCGGTCAAGTATGACCGACATCGGTCAAGCAAGTAAGGAACCGACAACGGTTAGGTAGAACCAAGGCCGTTACCATGCGGTGTGATGAAGTTTTAATTAAATCTCAGGAATTATATCTATTTTTAGCATTAAAATAGATTTATTAATTGTAATTACATGGCTAAGTGCCCTAAGTCTATAAACGACTATATAAGCATAAAAGATAGGGTTTAGAAGAATGTATGGATTATAATTACAAGATAATTATGTGAGAGAGAATTCTTGGAGAAGAATCAAAAAGCTTGAAGGAAGAAAGTACTGAACATCTGAGAGGTGTGGAAGATTGTAAATCTTCATTGTATATCTTGTCAAAGCTTTGGATAATAGATTGGCTTGTTTCTTGGTGGACGTAGCCCACACTAGGTGAACCATGTTAAATTTGGTGTTGATTTATGTCTCTTGTTTTGTATAATTCTTCTGGTAGAATATCCGCTTTTATTTGCATGTATGCTTAGATCTGATATATTGTTTGTATAACCGATTGTGCTAACCCCAACACAATAATGCCTATGAGCTCGCATGTAGTGTCTTTCAAATCCATTCTTAGAGAGTACCTATAATTACAATGTTGTACATGAATATTACATTTGTTGCAAAACCATTCATCATTTTCTCGCTCCTGCACCTTTTTCCTACATTGTTTGTCACCTATCATTCTTGGGCATGCCATGTAAAATAAATTATCCATGTCAATGTTTGACACCTCGGCTTACTGTTTCCCACTCATTATTTTCGTGATTTCCCATTTCTAGAACCTGTGACAAAGTAACGTTAGCAACCATATTCTATGGAGGTCCAACTTGCTTGTTGGTGACTGACGGACATGGAACATGTGAATGAGGTGAAGTTATCCATTCACGGAAAGACATTGCCTCTAGAATTTGAGGGTTGATAAAACACCTAGAAGTGAAACAAAGATTTACCACTATGGTGCCATTGAAATTTGTAATGCGTCCCACTTTTATTACCAAGATTGGTATATTTGAAACCGAGATTATCTCGATAACTCTTGGAAATTTTCTTCTAATTTTTTTCCCTATAAGGTGACAAAAATGTTAAACACGGACATGTCTCCCGCATCTATAATGTTCTCTTAATGGCCTCGATTTGTCTCTCAGTGGCAAATGGTAGAGCAAGGTGAAATGGCCATAACAACACCAATCACGTCCACCAAAGAACCTGCAGGGGATAATATATCTTTTATTTCTATGAAATGGAAGTGATGTAGAGGCACTTTGTCTTACAACCCAATTGTATTTGTAGGAGTCACAACAAAGTACGGTTCTGAGTAAAAATTTCATGCGGAGTGGTTTAAATGGTTATAAGCAGAATTTGCCTTACCCACTCTACCATTTGATATACTGTACAACTTTCCATTCTCTATCTATGCATAATTTTTTTTTGCGCATAAATTGAAAGAAGTGACCCTTATCTCCCCCTTGTTGTCCACAAAATCAAAGAAAAAAAAAAAGATGCCACTTCCCTTGTATTTTGATATTCTCGAAGGGTCATCTTACCTAGAGCCCTGCCTTTTATTGTCCAATTCCTTGTTGTTGTATTCAAAGTGGAAATATCTGTATCAATCTTTACAATGTTTGATGGGATGTAGTTTTGGCGGGAGGTGTATTTGGATACATCCGGTGTTTACAGCTATAGTGTATTGCATGAGGTATCTTTCCATTGTAATATTTTTTTAGGAATAGGAATCGCAAGGTCCTTACCGAGGGTGGGCTGATACAATGCTTTCCATCTCATTGGCCGAATGGTCCTACAATAAAAAGGAAGACACATAACGATTAAAATTCAAGAAAAACATTTTTTTTTCGCAACGAAGAAAGACAAAGATGCAACTTACAACTCATTATTAAACATCCTACAAGAATATTTCCGAGAAGGACAACGGATCCTTCTTGCAATATGTTTTCTTGGAGATGGTTTGCAAATTTTAGGGAAAGCAAGGTAGGTTGAACATGCTCTCCATCGAGACCTGATTTGACGCGATGTTGAATTATAGAGTTAAATTCTGAGCGAAGGGGGGACAAGTTCAACAATTACAGTCTCAAGTATATATGGGGTGATCCTTCAACGATTTTTAGAATCCCTCCTTCTGTCAAGTTTTTTTCATCATGTCAAAATATCTCTTGCCCCTAACAAACACTACAAGGCTAAGGCACAAATCCACAAATTTCAGTGTCGCCTAAAGTGTCCAAAAGGGGAAAGATAAAAACCTAGAAGTCTAGCTATAGCTTCGACCACACAAGAACAACTAGCAAAAGATCAACCTGGGACCTGGAAAGGTAGGGAAAAATATTAGTCAATTTAGCTTTAAAGACGGTATTAAAAAGCGAGGGAAAAATATTAGTCAATTTAAGTATTTTAATAAGAGATGAAGTGGACATATTTTCCAATGTCATTAATAGTAAGCATATACATTTTGAAGTGGTCAAAAGGAATATGTATGTACAACATCTTTTATTTAGGCAAATTTATTTGAAGGCCCCAAAAAAACTTCAATGTATGATGTCAAACAATTTAATATTTAAATAGTTTTCAAGGCAATATATAGTGGACTATAGTTTTCAAGGCAATCTATTTCAACAAATGTCAAAAATATAGTTTTCTAAGGTGTCTCATTGAAAGGCAATATAGTTGAACCAATGTATATGAAAGGCAATGGCGTCTCATTGCCCCCACTCTAAGGGTGTCACCGTGATGTGTATGGCCTCCATGTTAGGTCATCCGAGGTTTATAGAAAATGTAAAGTGACTTCCCATGTTAGGTCATCTAGGAAAGTAGTGATGTAACTCCCAAGTTAGGTCATTTGGGAGGAATAAAAAAATACACTGTGTTGTGTCGATTGATTGATTTGATTCGAGTAGTAGAAAATTTGTTTTGAGATTGAATGTGCATGATTTTTACTTATTTCCCTAGGTTAGGTCATTAGGGGAATCACTAGAAAGTGGTATGAAATGTTGCATAATGTATGAGTAAATTTTTGATAATGATGAATTGGAGATGTGGAATGATCATGTAGTAGTGTGAGGGGGATCATAAGGTGATCCTAATTATATGCCCCCTTTCAATGAAAGGGAGAGTGATAGTAAGAACGAACGTTGAGCTGAAAGTATATATGCAATGATTTGATAGGTGGAAGTGTAGAGGATATCACAACAAGTGTGTGTATATCAAGTTGAAGATGTGTTAAATTGAATATAATGTTTTGGAAAGCATATTATACAAAATTGTGAGAAAGTTTGAACCAAATGGCGTAGACGGGGATAAAACGAAGTAGTGCAACTCAAGATATGTGAAAAAATGTGTGGCGTATATTAAATGGAAGAATATGCTCAAATAGTAACTATGACGAAGTGGGCAATTACGAGTTGTTATAAATAGGAATAGGAAAAGGTGAATAGTAACTTCATTTGAACTTTGAGTGAGTGTGATTTTGAGCTCGAGATTGAGATGATGCCACAAATTAGAGCAACGAGATTGAGTTGATTCGAGATGTTGGTAGCGGCCGTGGCTTCGTACATGACAACTAAGTTGGTAAGTATGATTTTTTTTCAAACAATGTGTAAAAATGAGCTCGTTTTTGTGAATTTTTGTAAAATTTATGTTTTTGAATTTCTAGGTGTTTCGACTTCAGGCAAGAGCAAATCAAGGCGCTAACATCCTTTGGGATGCCAACACCTGATATAGGCACTAATTACGCTCCTAGGCAATCATGTCCTACTCCTAGGTGTTGGTGACCTAAGAGGTTGTTTCAAGCCCAAAACGTGATGAATGTGAAAATTGGTGCTTTTTGATGTTAGCAGTAGTAGTTGTTTTTGCATGTATACGAGGTGTTAATGTCATGTTTTTGCTGGTGTTTTGTGTTGTGCAGAGGGATATCCATTCAAGGGAGTTCCGTGGGGGTCGACATTTGAGTACGTTGTTGGGATTAGGCCTATTAGATGCATAGTGGGATATACTAGATCATGTTGGCCTACATCACATAGATAGACTCGTGAGAGGTACTCCATAATATGCCGATGATTACTACATTGCACGAGAGGTGATGCGTAGACACTTGTAATTTTTGGTTACCTAATAGGGAGATAATTATGACCCTTGAGGATGTATATCGCATATTGCAACCGCTAGTTGGGGAGAGAGATGCAAGTGATGGCCATGAGGATGCGCAAGAGACATATGAGAGTAGCGAGGTGATATTTTACATGGACACGGTATATATAGAGACCCATATTACCTGCGATGTCATACGATATCATGTGTTACGTGCTTGCAAAATTTCATTGCGGTTGCGATTGCTTCATCGCTGGCAATGGAGGGTAGTGGTGTAGGCATCTTGTATAAGATGCATGATATATATTAGCGTATAGAGGAGAGTGCGATTAATATATGCATGGGCACACCGTGTTTTGGCACATTTGTACCGATATATATATATGTTTACACAACAAGACCATGGGGTGGGCTTAGAGCCACCACATTACTACATACATGGGCCTATGAGCATATTGCAATATTGAGGCTGCTTGGTGGGCCACATGTAGAGTGGGTGAGGATAGATATATTTACAGCAATATGGGTAGGTTTCCGGAGCAGGAGGATGGACATTGTTACATATAGATTGATGCTTGATCATATGGGGCCAGGGGCCATTATATGGAGGCCATATCAAGCCTATGGAGGATGGCCAGAGGATGAAGTAGAGATACGATGTATTCGACGTACTATGTGGCTAGAGGATTGGTTTCTAGGGGTGGCCAAGCTATTCTAGGCATAGTGTGTTTCTCTGCAGTTTGGGAGTTCTCGGGATGTGAATCCAGAGCCATATGTATGGGTGCGAATGACAAAAGAACCGATGAGACTAGGGGCGAGACCAAAGGGAACCACGGGAGCACAACTAGGCCCCTAGTCTTGATGAGGTGGATGTGACAATAGACCCAATACATGTGGATGATTTCGGATGTACCGAGTCATATAATGCATGGTGGGCAATGCATCGATGGATGTTATTGTTTCCAATTTTTGTGGATGCAATGAGAGTGAAACCTTGCCATTTGGAGGAGGAGAGGAGACAAGGATATGCCCCCGATGGTGACGACATAAGTAGTGGTAATATAAGAGCGTGGGTATTTGTTTATTGATAGTTGTGAAATGTTACGTAGTTGTTAGATTGTGGTCATCGTGTGTAGTAACTAATGTTGTTCATGAATGGTTGCAGTGGATGCTTATTGGTCGCTAATTGTTGATACATCGATACGCACCTTGATGTGGAATTTTCCCACCGATGTGCTCGTAGGTGGTGGGATGCTAGAGTGAGTGGATGTTATTGCAGGTGAGCATGCTCATTTGTTCAAGCTAGTGGCGATAAAGCAGAAACAACATACATTATTTTGTTGAGTGACCAAGAAGAAGCACATGGGGAGACCTAACAAAGGTAGGGAGGTTGCAGGTGGAGGATCCTCACAAAGGATGTGTTCACGAAGTTTGTGGAGTTACATGGCCATTTTGTAGAGCGATCGGAGAGTTGGATTTATTGCGTAGACAGATGAAGAGATATAGAGGCCGTGAGCAGCAACGTAGATTGAGCGGTGAATCATCTAGTTATAGAGCTCCCATGATTGTATATAGTGATAATGATGATGATGTATGACATGTATTAATGTATTGATGCATGGGGGCTTGCCCCTAGTGATTGTATTTTTGTAACTATGATTTTGTGTGTGTCAATATATATAGTTGGATAATTGGTGTTATTGTATTGTGTTGATGTTGTATGGATATGTGATGCAATGATTGTTGTTCGTATGTGTTTGTTTGATTTGCATTGACTAATGGATGATGATGTTTATTAGAATATAGATAAATAAGTGATGAAAAATTGTATTGTATGTATGAATAGTGATAGATGGTAATAAATGTATGTATAAGATGAATGATGTTAAAAATCCATGAAATGATTGTAAAAGTGTATGTAATCGCGTGTTAGTATGATGAAGAGGGGGAATAGTGATTCCCCCATCGTAATGCTTGAGAATTAGATTCATTTATGTAAGACCCCTCAAAAATCAAGAATGAACCGTAAAGCAAGATTGCATCATCAAGAAGTGGTTGATAATGTACGCTAGATAGATAGATCAATGAAGTGTATATTATAATGATGAAATGAGGTTCTTATTATAACATATCCCTCAATAGTCATGTAAGAACCATGAGAACACGAGTCTATCATTAGACAGATGTTAGATGAGAAAAGTCACAAGTACCAAATATTACGCTGGTGTGGATTGGTGGAAGCATGTGAAGTGGAAGCAACATGAGTGTATGAGCCAAATTGAATGCCTGATGAGATGGTGTCAATGATGGGAGATGCAATAGTAGGAAGCACATATACCGATGGCTTAGGAAGCCAATGTGAAGTAGGAGAACTGTGCAATGGATGAGATGGTGCAACAACAGATGAGTGAGGTGGAGACTGTGCATGAATGATGACCTTAGGTGGTGGATGAATAACTACCTTAGAAGTAGGAGAAGGAGGAAAGTGAACCAAAGTTGTAGCACACTTGCTCGTAATGGAGAATTAGACTAGCCACAAGAGTGAGAGTCGAAAAAATGACACCCTTGTCCTCGAATTGTTATAATTTTTCATGAAGGGCATAACAATCATTGTCACGATGGCCATTGATGTAATGATAATTGTAATAAGGATGATCATGTTGGTGATGCAAGTGATGTAGAGGATGATGTTGATTAGAAGGCAAGTGAATTAAGTGCTTATCAAGAAAAGCATACAACACATCATGAGGCTTAGCAGAATGTGAGAAATGTAATGGCTCTTGAGTAGGAGATGGCAAAGACTTAGGTAGAGAATGACACAATGGCAGAGATGGAGGACACTTATGCGGTGGAGGAGATGGAATATGCTTGCAAGGTGGAGGATATAAAGACCTTGTATGATGCTTAATAGATGGAAGAGGTGAAGAAGTATAAGATGATGCAACAATAGCAGAAATAGTAGGAGGATCTATAACATGTGTAGCAATTAAATCTTGTTCTAGATCAATGACCTTGTAGCATAAGAGTGTAAATGATTCGCATGTGTCATATTGTAAGCATCTTTTAAAGAAAGAATCAAGCCACAACAAAAGATAAAATCGGTGTATTTTATTAAAATCGAGTAAAAGAAAATCACACAATGATATACAATAAGATACAAATGCTAAGAAATTTTTATAGATGCAACTATGAAAGCAAATGTGAGAGGTATGGCACTTATCTTGATTTTGCCTATCTCGAAATATATTTAAACTGAATAGGATGATGAACAAAGTTGTGCAGGGGACATGGAAATGCTCGATCAAGATCATTGAACCCGTAAACCGCCTGCACAAGGAAACCTAGATAGGAGTGAGGGCACTGGGCGCCCAAGACCTTTGTGGGGCAATCGAATCCTACCGAAAAGTAAAAACTGATATTTTCAAAGATTGTCGTTAGGGTTTGGAGCTTATTCGTTGATGATCACATGTATGTCACATTTAGATCGCCGAGGTACTTGTAAATTTGCAACACAAATAATCTCTTGCAAAACCCTCAAACCACATCAATTACTAAAAAGAAAGATGCAAAATAAGGGGATGGATTGTCCTCAATTTGTCAACAAAGTGAACTTATGACCGAATGTTGCACTCACATCTCGAGACTAATGTAGGTCTATGTGCTTGTGTGTGCAATAGTACTCCTAGGTTGCCCTCGCGTCAGGTGATGACAAGATAACAAATGGTAGCTAGATAGAATGCAAATGTGTGGATGGAAAAATGAACTTCCCCTTCCTATGTATTGCATATGTAGAGTAATAAGCCCAAGATGTAATCCCTTTGATATGTAGATAGATAGCCCTTGATAGAAATTTCTTGCCCTTATAATGGTATATATGTTGTTTTTATATAGGGATCTCTTGCTTGAATTTCGACATTAGTGACCCGACATGCCGACTAGGCCGGCCACAAATGTCAAAAATGTGAACAAGAACAAAGAGAACACGGCACCACTGGATGGACAAGAGCGCTGGCGCTAGTGTTCAATCCTTAAGCATTGGTGTCCAGAAACAATTGATGAAAAATGTGCAAAGAATGACAGACATGGATCCCTCATTACTTGACCGAATCCAGGTGTATAAGTGACAAATGTGAGAGATAAAACAATAGAAACAAATAAAGTAAGAAGAAGGACTAGGCAAAGGTGTCATCAATGATACTTTTCTTATGCAAGATCCATATATAAAATAACATACTTGGCGGTATAGTAAAATAGTAGTATGTGCATGATTTTGTGTCTACAAAGACCCAAGGAGGATTTTATGTCAAATTGTGATCATGAAGAGATTATATCTATGTGTACCACATAATCTATCAAGGTATATGTGCAAAACTTTGAATGGGTTTTGAAGGTTATGTCTTTTATGAGACACCTCCTATTAGGTCGACGTGGTAGGAGGTACTATGATAAGTTGAATAGGGTATTTATAAGGAGTACCAAGAATGGTAACCACCATGTTGTTTTGTATATACTTTAAGTATCTATACAAGGTGGAAGGGATAATGATCATGTCGTGAATTCATAGGAATCTAAGTAGCATGTTGACTATGTTGTTGGAAGGGATGAAAAAGAACCATGTCACCATCCTCTTAGGTCCTGACCTATAAAGGTAATAGTATTCCACCAAGTGGGTTTTTTCTTTGTACCAAACCCCTAAAAAAATTATTGTGTCAATGAGGTCTTGTGTAGTATATCCGAGAGAAGTAAGAATTGCTTTAATGCAAAGGTTTTGGCTAGATCCATTTTCTACCATCATGCTTTAGATTGGTTGTGAATCAATATGTTCTTGAATGGACACATGTCTATATGTTTCCTCGTCATCAAGATGAATATATGAATCATCAAATGTGATTGATAGTATAAATAGAAATATATATGTAGCTAGCCCAATGATGCCTTCGGTAGGAACTACATTAGTTAGCGAAGGAGGTATAGTGTGATAAGCCATATGTACTTCATCACCCTTATGATTCTCTACATGGTGTCGTAAAGGATAACTAAGGACCTCAAGGGCTAATGGATTGTGAATTAATCTTATAAAACTTGTATGACTTGTGATTTTTCTTGTATGAGTGGGGATATTTGTGTTTGCATGTCTAAGAGTTGTTAGACATATGCATTAGGAAGATGATTTCAAATAACATGTGTAGTGTTAAGTCCTATAGTGAAAGCCACATAATGTGTAAGAATATGTAAGGTAGCTTGTGAGACCATGTATAATGCCCCCATAGTTGGAAAAATAGATGTAGGTAAATCTTGGGAAAGCACATGGGCAATAGCCCCTATTGGTGGATGAGATCCCGTAGAAGGTGAATTTTCATTGCTTGAAGATTCAATCACGCTTTCTCATATTGTCTTTGTCAAGTAGTACCTTTTATTTCTTATCAACATAAAGTACTTCAAGGATTTGAGGATAAGCGGCCAATATACATTATTCTAGCTCTTTTATCATCTCCTTATGAATATAATATGTATGACTATAATGGTCCATGGAAGAATATGCATTAATATCAACCACTCGTAGCAATGATAAATAAACACAAGAAAGCAAATATCTTGAGACAACTTTCGAGTAGCTATAATGCTTATAATTATAATTTGAAATTTGAAACCATATGGTTTAGGAATGAAGGCGTGAATTAGTGTGTATCAATATACAAGTCGGCTCACTAAAATGTAATCTCGAAACTAGGGTTAAGCTAATTAAGAGATTACATGAATATGTATTAAGATAATCTAGAGTAGTAAATACATAAATACACTAAATACAATAGTCCTAGATTATGAAAGAATGATTTATTTGCTTAAACACACTTCTAGAAAGTAGACGATATAAATTAGGATTATGGTCTAGAACATATTTACCCAAGATGGGATCAGATTGTGTGAAAATGATCTTAAACTATATGAGGATGTTGTGTAGGGTGTCATAAATATGCATGTGAAATATGAGAACCTAAAAATCAACGAAGGACAAATTCACTTGTTTGAAGACACGTTTTTCAGATGAAGGTGTCTCAGGGATGACACATGTGCCCTCTGCTACTATGACCTGCAATAATCCCCCCGACACTTACTTTTCTTATGTTTTTAGATCTAGGATCTAGGCATATATTTTTGTGGATTGTTTTGTACATTCATGTGATATTTATTTTTAATCTTTAAGGCCTTATTAACCTACACAAGGGTATTTCATCATGTGCACTAAAATTCCATTAATCCCCAATGACATGATGAGTGTTGTACTACGTACCAATATGTCAAAGTGAGGTCAAGCCACATGTAGGTCTCTAACTCTTAGGGTGGAGTGGAGACTAGAAATTTGTAAATTAAAATGGAGCCTTAATGTAATCCTAAACACTTGGCAATGATGATTGGCTTTTATTACATGATGTGATCGAGGAAAAAAATGATGGATGTGTTTAAATTTTTCCTAACTCTATTGTGATGTGCTCTATGAGAGAAAATATGCTTCTATGTTTGGCTTAAATACCTTCTTAGAGTGTTTTGTAATATGGGATCCATTAATGCAACTAACAAGTTAGGGTGTATATGTTTATACAGATGACATGCAAATTATTTCTCACTCGACCAATTGTAAGCCAACTAAGGTAACACATGCATATGAAAAGATGATGATGCAAGTACAATGGACAAGTTGCCATATATTTGTCGGTCAAATATGTCATGAGATCACGAACCCATCCAGGCTTATGATGGAATCTGATCTTAGACATGTAATGAATTGTAGAGATTCTTAAGATGTGATATGTATAAGGTACATCAACTCATGAGGTGCCAATATGAAGAAAAAGTCATGACTTAGTGGAGTAGAGTTTAGGATTGAGTAATATTTCTTTTAGTCAATAAATGTGTAGATAGGATGATGTTCAAATAAATGTCAAATGATTATTATTAAATAACACAAGATCGAATTTTGAGTACTACATTTGCTGTGAAACTCATAAGTGGACAATGCTTATAGAAGATTGAGAGAACAAAACATGGTTATTTTGTAATAAGGGGGAGGTGGAGATAGATTGACAACACATCACCGAGTGTATGACCTATAGTAACATTCAAATAAGTACAATAACAACGTAACAATAAATAATCTAACCATTCTTTTTGAAAAGATGAGACTAAATAAAACAAGGGCACCAATGTTTGCTAACTACCGCCACAATTGAAATGATCATGTATGGTGTTAAAGGTGAAAATTGAAATGATCTCATAGGAGACCTGGTGGTTGCATTTGGAGAAACACAAGTAGTTGGCAAGTGGTGTCCAAATGTTGGTTGATGTAAGGATTTGAAAAACATGTGGAGTGGTCAAAATTGTGAATAATGACAAATGGTTCATGTAAGCATATAATTAATTTGATAAAAATCCCAAACGTATATGGGATGAAATGAAATTGATAATGGTAATGTCAAAATTATGACCACAAATGTAATGCAGGGAATATTAATTGCAATGCTTGATGATGTTGGGAAACGGACTAAAGCACAAATTAGAGAAATCAATACAATCTCACAAGATTACAATGTACAAAATGGAGCAAAATAAATGCATGACAGATTCAAAAAGATATTAGGTACAATTAACAAATGTAGATACGAATAGATGAGTGGATCACTCTTCAATCATGTGTTGAAATTCGACCTTGGGAAAATCCGTGACCAAGAAACATTTCCGTGCAAAACACGGGGATACTGAAAGTTTTCATAGACATCATTGCTCATAATTAGTTGTTACTCCTTTGTTAAAATTTAGTTAAAAGCATGATTAGAAGAGAAACTTATATCACAGACTTGGATGAATTTTGGAGATGGAAACATTATTTTCTTCTTAGTACGCAACACATCTTGGAATTACTTCTACAAAGTTAAAATGCCCAAGATTAATCAATTAAACCACACTTATCTCATGGTCTCATGGAAGGGACAATACTTATATTTTTCTGCTGGTTTTGAAAACTTAGCAATGTATTTTATAGAAATAGATAGTTTTAACAATTATTTAAATAATGTTTGATTAGATACGAGCTTATAGTTGGCAACAAAAATAAGTAGTAGTCTTCCATATAAATATCCACCTTAATTGATTTCTATATGTGAAAAGTTTCTTCATAAACATTAAATGGACTCCTCTTTAAGTATAGATAGTTTTAAGTAGTTTTAAAATTCAAATGATGCATAAAACCACTGGAAACAAAATAATAGAAGTAGAGCCCTCCAAGGACCACTTCCTTAACTAGATGACCTCAACAATTTAAGAACATATATATTAAAAGTGCGACAGAGGGTTATAATAAAACTCCTACCAAATATAACGCTTCCGGCTGGAAATTGTAAAGGCTTGGGAGGTAAGCCAACTACAACCAGCTTTCCATTGATTTTGAGCAAATTGAGCAAAGGGGGCGAGGGTGATCAGCTGAAACCGTATTAATTATGTAATTCAATATCTTGGTTGCCTCCTTCATCTGGGGTTCTCATCCTTGCTGATAAGAAAATGATCTGCCCCCAAAATCTCTTTAGCTTCCTTCTCTTTCTTTGGGGATGTACTGATCACGGTCACATGCAGGCCAAAGGCTTTGCCAAATTTAATTGCCATATGACCGAGACCCCAAGCCCCACCACACCGAGATGGTTCCCTGGCTCTGTCATTCCAAAGTATATCATGGGGTTGTAAACCGTTATTCCAACACATAACAATGGGGTAGCCTCATCAAATGGCAGGCTTTCAGGCACCTTAATTACAAACATGATTGCATATCAAAAATACAATTAATAAATGTTTCACCAGCTACCATTATTGTTATGTGGATATGTATTAAAATCAAGCTAATTACAGACCTGAGTGCAAATCACATCTTAAATACAATTAGACACCACTAGTATTACTACTCACCGCATGTCTATTAAGATATCAAGTAAGTGTGTTGGCATAAACACTTATTGCTCATCACAAACCATTAAAGATGAGTATCCGAATTATCTTTATCAGGTGTTATTATAGGTCAAGACGACTTTATCACAAAATTGTTCGAGTCATTTTTCATAGGGGTAAAGAACTATGACAACTTCTTACCATACATCCCACACCAACACGATCACCCACGCCAAATTTCTCAACTTCAGATCCAACTTCTGTCACAATTCCAACAATTTCATGCCTGCAAAATAAAGTAATGAAAATCAAGTTGCATGCCTCGATTAACGCCAAGCACAATTTCTCTGCAAGTCTTAAGGAAAAAAATGATTTGTTTCCGAGTATTGTTCTGCAGACTCTGTCAGTGGCAAGGGCTTGGCTTTCATTATAGCTACCAAAGCCAAGCCTACCTAACAACAATTATGACAAATATTTGGGTCTCTTTGATTTGTCAATAGATAAAAATAGCATTAATAATATAGTCGTTGTGAAGTTTGATAAAAACTTTCCTTACATCACACGAATCTTTACATAAATTATAATAAATGTTATGATATCATCTTTTTCTCAAAAATGTTGAAGGTTGCAATAACATCTCAATTTATAAGCCAATCAAATTGAAAATAAATGAAAATTTGTAATTATTTTGTTAAAAATTATGCATATTTACTAATATTTATTATTAATGTGAGAAATATTTATTTGTTTATGAAAATAATAACAATTCCTAATTGGTTAAAAAGTACTAAGTGGTAAAACAAATATACCGCGAGACTAATAACAAATTACTCAATCTTGATTCAAAAGAGATTGTTATTACGTTGAAGGCGTTATTCCTATGGGAAAAGGCTTTGCATGGACATTCATGGGACGAAGTGAAATTTGATGGCTTAAATGACAATTTTGCTATTTTTAACAATTTCATTTTTGTTATTTTTAACAATTTTGCTTTTTATATTTTTAACAATTTTGCTTTGGCTTTACTATTTTTAAATTTTATTTTATAGCTTAAATGACGGTTTTGTTATTTTTAACAATTTTGCTTTTGCTATTTTTAACAATTTTGCTTTTCCTGCTTTTAACAATTTTGCTTTGGCTTTACTATTTTTAAATTTTATTTTATAGCTTTTACATGCATTAACCTTTAAATACTTGTCACTAACACTATAATTTCATTCTTCAGACTCTCCAAGTTCCAGTCAATTCCTGCGTTAAATTGAATTTTGCGGTATGCGTTTAAATTATGTTTATACTTGTATGTAGCAAGTAGAACTATATTTCTTAGCCTCCTCTTATGACCGCCTTCTACAACTTTGTTTCTTGGTCGATGAGGTTGTTTTGTGTTGTGTTTGTTTATCTTTTGAAATGCATGAGGAGGTATTAACCATAGACTTGTCCAAACTATCATCGATGCCACAAAACTAGTCTTCTAGAATTGCCAAAGGAAACTTGCTCATCCTTTGAAGGTTCATAAGCTGCCACATTTGCCAACAGCTTCATGCACTGTCATCGTAGACAATACCAGTTACTTTAGGAAGGTGTGGACGGTTCTTCACCGAGACATTAATCTTCACTTTCTTTACTCATCGTGTTGGATGTCCCACAAAATTCCGTTTACCATGTAATCATAAAACAACAAATTTCCAGGTGGAGAAAGGAAATATCCATGCAGACTCACAAGATTCCTATGCTTGATGCTTCCAACCTCGCTTTAAGCTCTGGTTCCCAACTTCACGCAAGCTTTGTGGGTAGATTTTAGATTTTAGATTTATTTATTTTATGTGATTTCTTTGTTTGAGTTTGCACTGGGTCTTTGGGTGTATGAATAATCCATTTTCTTCAGTTTAATCACAAAGACTGAAAGATATCTATTCAGTCAAACTCGCCATATATTTATTTTTTAATTGATAAACTAAAATTGAAAAATAGGACTGACCCTACACAAACTGAATTATACATAAATTACAAAATCGAGCTACCAGAGAAAATCGACGAGTACAACATGCTTGTTAATGTAATTAAATTATGTTTTTTTTTAAGATGTTAGACTTGTAAACATGGGAGTTTCTAATCAGAATTAATAATAGAGCAATCCTTTTATAAGAACAACTTCAGGCCCCTGTCATCGTAGACAATACTAGTTACTTTAGGAAGGTGTGGATGGTTCTTCACCGAGACATTAATCTTCACTTTCTTTACTCATCATGTAGGATGTCCCACAAATTTCGATTTACCATGTAATCATAAAACAATAGATTTCCATGTGGAGAAAGTGAATATCCATGCAAACTCACAAGATTCATATGCGTGATGCTTCCAACTGTTTCAAGCTCAATTCCAACTTCATGCAAGCTTTGTGGGTAGATTTTAGATTTATTTATTTTATGTGATTTCTTTGTTTGTGTTTGGTGTTGGAGTACTGGGTGTATGAATAATCCATTTTCTTCGCTTTAATCACAAGACCGAAAGATATCTATTCACCAAACTCGCCATATATTTATTTTTTAATTGATAAAATAAAATTGAAAAATAGGATTGACCCTACACAAACTAAATTATACATAAATTACAAAATTGAGCTACTGAGAGAGAAAATCAATGAGTACAACATGTTTGTTAATGTAATTAAATTATTTTTCTTTGAAGATGTTAGACTTGTAAACAGGGGAGTTTCTAATCGGAATTAATAATAGAGCAATCCCTTTTATAAGAAGAAATTTTGAACCTTGATTTGATCTCGTATGCATCGATAGTAGCTTTGACTTTGTGATCACCTCGACCGTTTTGTACACTATCAAACTATTGATTTTGTTTCATGCATTTCTTTTCATTTTTAAACATCTTAATTTTGAACTCGACGTTGACCTTACCGCCTATTTAGTTCCAACTTCACGCAATCTTTGTGGGTAGATTTTAGATTTTAAATTTATTTATTTTATGTGATTTCTTGGTTTGCATTTAGTCTGGGTATTAGGTATATGAATAATCCATTTTCTTCAGTTTAATCACAAAGGCTAAAAGATATCTATTCATCAAACTCACCATATATTTATTTTTTAATTGATAAACTAAAATTGAAAAATAGGACCAACCCTACACAAACCGAATTATACATAAATTACAAAATCAAGCTACAGAGAAAATCAACAAGTACAACATGCTTGGTAATGTAATTAAATTATGTTTTCTTTGAAGATGTTAGACTTATAAACAAGGGAGTTTCTAATTAGAATTAATAATAGAGCAATCCCTTTTATAGAAGAATCTGCAACGCTACAATTTTGACCCTTGATTTGATTTGTGTACGCATCTGATAGTAGCTTTGACTTTGTGATCACCTCGACCATTTTGTACACTATCAAACTATTGATTTTGTTTCATGCATTTCTTTTAATTTTTAAACATCTTAATTTTGAACTCTGACGTTGACCTTACCGCTCTATTTTGTTTTTCCTTTGCAAATTGCAGCTTATATGGAGGGATCCTGAATTCCTAATCACTTCTGCATGTTGTTATTGAAGTTTATTTTGCACGTACCATGTGACAACCTAATTCATGGAAATATTAAATTATTTAATAAAAAAATATTTCAGAGAATTCCCAATCAGGGTTGTAAAATATATCTTGCCTCACTTGATTCGTAATATTCCTAGACACTCTTATTGCAATTTGTCATTAGAGGGATGGATTTTTTGGTTACAGAGTTGTAAATAGATATCAAGTGTACACAAATTTGTCTAAATCTTATTACTTGGTCACTTTTTCATCTTCCCCCACCTCTCTGTTGTCCCTGTTCCAAAAACTTCATGGAGTTCATCTTCAGTGTATTAAATGTGCCCTTGTTTATGTTCTAGAAGTGTTTTGAACTGCACTGCATATATAATTCATTTAAAATATTGTAAAATTACCTCTATATTAATTTGTACCTTTGAAAATTGGTGCTCAACTATTCATTGATCAATTTATAATCTCGTTGAAAATAGGGTTGTTTTTTATGTAACTAATTGAATAAGTATAGATATATTTAGTTTTATTAACTTCTTTTTTCACTTTTTTGTAGGGTATTTGTGATTCTCATTCTCCTACAGTAAAGAAGAGAGTGTCGTCTCTAAATGAACTTTAGGTGGGTTTCAATATTGATTGAAGTATTTATTCATTTGTTTTGTTTATTGCATGTTATGGATTAAAAATTATTGTAGAGTGCTTTCATGTTATTTGCTTTTGATTGTTACATTTATATTTAGACTCCAATCCTTTTTCTGAAGTGACATGTGGGGGCATGTGCCTTCATCAATGACATGATTTGTTATGTGCTTTGAGGGGCTTGTTCCCCAATGAGGCCATTTCAAGTGTCCCAAGTTGGACGTTAGACTGATCATTGACAAGGCTTTTTAAGTTGCCTGTCATACCTAAAAACATCTTCTAGAACTAACATACTTCTTTTCCCTCTCCAATTTAATATGATGCAGACTAGAAACACAATTCCCCTCCCTACAACGAGACTGACATTAACTATGCCTCACTTGCAGAGGGAAGAAGAGTTTAAACGTCTTCAATGTGTTGTTAATGTTTTGCATTGCAAGCAACTAAAACCACCTAAAACAAGTGATAGCCGAAATGATCAAAGATCGCCTCCACCTGATGCCAACATCCCCAATTTTTCTCTCCAAAATATGAACGATTGGAGATCATTCACGAGGCTTCTACTTGATTTATGATTCTAACGAAGATGCACTAAAATATGAACCACCCCACAAATTGAGGAGAATGGGAATTCCAATCGAGGCATCTGCAACTAGACAAAAATACAAGAAACGTGCAAAGAAAATTGCACAAGTAAAAAGCAAGAAATTTGATTTTTAAAAATAGCTTGTAGTGGTTAGTCTATAAGTGTTTGTCATTCTACACTTTTGATGAGACAACTGAATCAATCATGGGTGTTGAAGCTAGCGATCTCCACCTATTGTCTATAGACAAAGACGCGACCAATGAAATTACAAGCAATGTCATCGGCAATCGAATACTGCTTCACACTTTCCCTGAAAAAAGAGACATACTGCGAAACAACAGATTGAAATGTGTCATCCTCAGTTCTAAGAAAGTGGATAACAATGCAACTCCTCTGTAACCTTCTTTACGCAAATACTTCTAATGTATCCATCCCTTCAAACTTTACACCCTCACCCATCCCATTCTATACTTTGAACTATCACCGCTATGTTGCTTATTTCATATCTATGTTTCGCCCTTTTCCCCTGCTTCAAAAGAAAACTTTTGTAGTTCCTTATAAACTGACATACTATTGTCACCTACTACTATGTGGATTGTAAGTAATTTTAAGAAAATAAATGCATTTAACTTGCACTTTTATTATGTACGTATTTTCATCCTTGTATAGTATTAGAACGTATTGTATCTTTCCATATAACAAAAATCTTTTCCTTAGGCAACACATAAAAGTTTTTTATCCTCAAATTGTTACCTCTTATGATTAGTTCCCATTAGAACTCCACATGCATTTCAAATGTATATAGTTTATTGATTCTGACATACTATTGCCTCCTACTACTATGTGGATTGAAAGATCTTTTAAGAAAATAAATGATAATTACTTGCACTTATATTATGTACGTATTTGCATCATTGTATACTATTGGAACATATTGTACCTTTCCATATAACTAATATTAATTTCCTTAAGCAACAAATGCAGATTTTTAATCCTCAAAATGATACCTCTTACACGTAGTTCCCATTGGATCTCCACATGCATTACAATTGTATATAGTTTATTGTATAAAGTTTTTTTGTATGTCAACAAACAATGCATCATTCATTACTGACTGACACAATTTTTTTCCCAACAGGTGGTACTCCATAGGTGTGTCACTTCGCAATCATGTCAACTCCTGCAAAACAAGCATGACGAAGAGAGAACTACACAAAAAATAAAGTTCACATAAATTCGAGCAGAGACGTCATCACCTAGAGCATAGAACAACGAAAATCTCAAATATCTATCAACTTACATCGACCAACAGCCTACCATTCCCTGTCATTCCAAACTTGCTTGAAAAATACAACTACTGAAGGATTTCCAACCAACATTCCGCAAGTAACTTCCATGGAAACAAATTTGCATGAACATACCAATGTCACCCCCAACATTACCTTTATTTGTTGTCAAATTTGATAGATACAACGGCCCATGTTGGGATCCCTCCAACCTAGTTACCTACATATTCCGATACCCCCTATTTCGAGAGGGAATCGAAGACAATTGCGCTTAAAATGGCCTAGGCATTAACTATCCACAAGTCCCAGGGACTTACTATGCATAGAGCAACTGTCGACATTGGAACCAATGAAAGGCAGGGTCTGACATTCACAACTTTCTCCAGAGTTTCCTCACTTGCAAATCTACGCATTTCACCTCCTTTTTCATTTGAAAGGTACTCAAAAATGGCGCACGTAGCAACACTTGGAGCAAGAAGAAAGGAGGAAGCAAGACTACTATCACTCAACCCTTCATAAATACTACACTCTGCTTTGATAGCACCTCCACTACTACTTTACTCAACACTTCTTCTATCCTAGATGCCATTTCCATTCAAGGGGTATCAAATGTACTCATGTTTACTGGAAATAAAATTACCCTCAAAAGGCTACCATTCATGATATAATTCTTCTCATGTTAAGTTCAAATAAAATAGTCTGCAAAACGATACCACTCATGATATGAGATTTGTAAATGTATATGTACGAATTTGTAACAACTTTGAAATGAAGAGATGAAACCTTTAAATGAAGTGGTTCGTCTATATATCTACAATTACAAAATTACACGTTTCAACATACATGTTCAATTTTTCCTTTTTATTGTTGCCCATTTCTTTATGTTAACCAACAACAACACATTTTTAATGTCTTCATCTACACACAAATACCTAGAAATTTAAAATGCCGAGAAAGGACCATGCAAATTATAGTTGTTTCCATCCAAAGCTTTGTACATTATATCACTTTTTTGCATTTTGAATAGTTTTAAGGGTAAGACCTCATGTTTGCGCTCTTTAAATGAAGTTAGTTTAAACAAACACAACTACAAAAAAACTATCCCTATAACACAAATAACATATACCGTTTTTGTTTGCAAAATGCCTCAAAGAAATGTGGTCTCATGGAATGCTATGATTGTAAGATATGCACAAAATAGCTCTAACAATGATGCTCTCAAACTCGTTGAGGTAATAAAGAAATTTGGAATGTACCATAACCATTTCAGATTTGTTTATATGCATATTCTGTCTCATTTTAGTTTTCATGGAGGGATAATATGCTAAAGCACTTAGTCATTCTTTCAATCTACTTTGACAACAATACTTCACATTCACTACATTCATGAGAGTGAGTATTAGCAAACTTACATGTCTCACTTGTATTTATATTCAATTATTACACAACTAAGAGTTATCTAACATCCTTTATAATGTATTTCTCAACATTTGTTCTAGATTTAATAGAAAATCAATATTGTCAATCACACCCCTTATCAACATCAACTACAAAAGTAATAATTGTCTTTCTAAAACTAATAACATATACCATTTGGCGTTCACATTGCATTATATACATGCAATTGCTAGTTGAATAGACATTTTTAAAATCTCAAAAATCCTCCATTCCTATTCCCATAGCTTTACCAATGTTTTGAGAGGAGACTTTAAGCTCAAAATATGGCATCTCCATTTTTTCCCGACATTTTCATTTGAAATACTTAAATATACAGTTGGTGGGATTGCACCAGAAAATGTATATTGTACGAGACGCACGAGATGCACGAGACGTTTGATTGACAATATAGTAATCAGAGGTTGGTTGTGTTTCTATTTCCTTCAACTAAATTAAGGGTGGCCGCGTTTTTTTGTCAAACATAGATCATCGAAGACACAGACATATTTGTGATTGTATTGTTCCAGTTCTGATTGTGTTTTTTTCCTGCGGGCAAGACAGTTTTAGTCAGCGACCATATAGAGAAGAAGAGGAAGCTCATTCTAGTCAAGTGGTTATGGAGGACTCCTCTGGGTCATCTTCTTTAAGACCTCGTAAGTTGATTTTGTTTGGCATCACAGAAAGCAATAAAATAGAATCTGGAGTTATGTTCATTTCCAATCAATGGAAGTGAATGAAACTGAAGAAATTCATTTTCTGTACTGATATAATCATTGTTTCATCTGTTATATTGCAGTCCTCGAGAATCAAAGAAATTCAGGCAGAGACATGAGGGAGGAGACTGAAACTCCTTCAAATAAAGATGTAAAAGAAGACCCAGATATTTGTTCTTTTAAGGAGATGGGTATTGAGGAAGATCTTCCACCAATTGAACAAGTTGCTCTTACAGTCCCTACAAGTGATGATCCATCTCTCCCAGTGCTCACATTCAGGATGTGGGTGTTGGGTCTGCTTTCTTGTATGACTCTTTCTTTTCTCAATCAGTTCTTTTCCTATAGAAGAGAACCTCTTACTATCACTGCAGTCTCTGCACAGATTGCTGTGCTTCCAATAGGCCCTTTCATGGCTGCAACACTGCCTGCAACTAAGTTTAAGATCCCTGGTACCAATTTGAAGTTTTCCCTAAATCCAGGGCCTTTCAATGTGAAAGAGCATGTTCTTATCACCATCTTTGCTAGTGCTGGAGCCAGTTCTGCGACTGCAATCCACATTGTCAACATTGTAAAGGTCTTCTACAAAAGGAATCTAGATCTATATGTAGGCTTATTGATAGTTCTTACATCACAGGTAAAAGTTTGATTCTACAATTTGTATCCTATGCTCAAAACGTCAATTTCTGCGGATTTATATATTGGCTCATTTGCATTCTTCAAAGCATTGTTCTCATAGTTACCTGTTTTTACAATTGCAGTTTTCAAAGGAGCTTATAGAATATAATTAGGATATATGGAACCCATAATCACAATTAATTTAAATATTGATTTCTAGTAGCTAAACGGAGATTTACCTACGCAATCCCATTGACTGGGATTTGTAATGCATTTCCATCAAGCTTGGACAACTCAAAAGAGTTCGACTGCTTGCAAGCACTGATGATGCATGGCCCACTCCAAAGTGCATCAAATTTTGAATGTTACCATGGTTTAGCTCTATCTGCATCCCACTTAAGAACCAGATCTACTTCTTTGAAATTTCTTGTTTTCGCTCTTTCATCAAACCACTTCTTGGTAATGTAAACTCATCGAATCTATGTGCCTTAATGAGTGCTTCTGTCTTATTACTATGAGAGGCCTCTCATCTTCAATTTATTTTTACTTATAAAGCAAGCAAAAGTTTGTTTGCCTTACTGAGTGCTGCTGCCTTACTTTGCTCTCTCAATGTCTTGTTGCACAATGCAGTATCACATGCCTCTCATGCTTATATTTTTCCAATTCCCTTTTCCAACTGCTTAGTGATTAGAACTTAGACTGAATTGGTAAAGTATATATTAGGCCATTTATCATGTTAAAGCAGAATAGTGCAACATACTGTGCAATTATATCACTGTTATTTTCTTTTTCAGATATTGGGATTTGGATGGGCTGGCATATTTCGGAGGCATTTAGTAGAGCCAGCAACAATGTGGTGGCCAGCAAATCTGGTCCATGTATCCCTATTCAGGTATGTTTCTTAATACTGTGTTAAAAGTAATAACCAGTGGGCTTTCATGAAGTTGGATCAGCCCAATATGAATATAAGGGCTTAAGTCTGGCTGTATTTGTGACGATTTTCTAAAATAGAGTTTCTGTTGCTGCCTCTATTTTTGCCTCTCTCTGTATCAAAGGACACTTTAGCATGTGGGTTATAGTAGGTGCTTACCAAAATGGACAGTGAAATCAATTTCTTTTCCAGTAGTTCATTAGAAAGGGTTTTTAATTTTCTCCCCTGTTTTACCTGGTGTTTTCTGTACTTCTATGGCATGGAAAACTATTTGACAACATTTTATGGCAAGTAGTAAGTACCATTCTGTCTTTTAAAATGAGGATTCTGTTGCAGAGCACATCATGAGAAGGACGAGAGACGAAAGGGAGGTGTAACGCAGCAACCAGTTCTTTCTAATAGCTCTAACATGCAGCTTTGCTTATTACCTGCTTCCCAGTTATCTTTTCCCGTGCTGACATCTCTTTCATGGCTTTGCTGGATGTTTCCTCGATCCGTCATTGCACAGCAGATTGGATCAGGTCTTCATGGACTAGGACTGGGTGTTGTTGGATTGGACTGGTCGACCATCTCTTCATATTTGGGAAGTCCACTGGCCACACCCTGGTTTGCTGTAGCGAATGTGGCCGTAGGCTTTGTGATCTTCATGTACATCATCATGCCACTGACATATTGGTTTAATGTTTATGATGCTCGAGTCTTCCCCATATACTTCAATGATCTCTTCACATCTACAGGACAAATTTACAATGTTTCTGCCATAGTGGATCCAAACTTTGATTTGGACATACAAGCCTATGACAAGTATGGCCAGTTGCATCTGAGCACTTTTTTGTTTTCTCTTATGGTATAGCCTTTGCAGGAGTGGCTGCCACCGTCACCCACGCCATCATCTTTCATGGAAAGTAATAAGTTCTCTTTTCCCTCCATTCCAATATGCTTCTTTGATGCAAATTTGGAAATCATTGATTTAATGCTTCATAATTTGTAAGTGCAGGGACCTATGGAATCTTAGCATACATGCCTTCAGAGATAAGAAAGTGGATGTGCATACTAGGCTCATGAGAAAATACAAAGCAGTACCAGAGTGGTGGTTTTTCATAACCCTTGCCTTGACTTTAACAGTTACCATTACAGTTTGCGAATGTTTTAAAGAGCAGGTTCAATTGTGGTGGTGGGGAGTGCTGCTTTCATGTGGCCTTGCCATATTCTTCACTCTCCCTATTGGCATTATCAAGGCTACTACTGATAAGGTAGTGAGGATAGGATATGCTTATGAAAGCAATAAGAGTGGAGTTAATGAATAGTGTTCTTTTAGAGTCAACTGCATAAAATTGTTTTTCGTCTTATGATTTCAGATCCATCGAGGAGATCTGAAATCATCAGGCGAAAACAATTTTACCCAAGTTGGTCCTAGAAGAACTTTATTCATTATTACACTGGGGAGAAAACTCTAATAAGACAGGAGTTTGTGTCAAATGGAAATCCTTTAGTAAATGTACTCTCTCTAACTTTATCCTTTGGAATGATGCAGAGACCGGGCTTGAATGTCATTTCTGAATATATTTTTGGGTATATCTCCCTGGCACACCAATGGCCAATATCTGTTTCAAGATTTGCAGTGATATTACCCTGACTCAAGCCCTGAGTTTTCTCCAAGACTTCAAACTCGGCCATTACATGAAGATCCCTCCACGTTCCAAGTTCATGGCCCAAGTAAAATCCCATGCCATTTCTCTGATTCAGTTTACGGGAGATTCTCCTCCACATCTCTCATGTATATGTATGCATGCATATATATAGATCATAGTAGCAACTTTCGTACGGAGAGTATTAAATGGTGGACATAAAATATGGAAAAAAAAAAGGTGCATAAAAAAAATACGATAAATACGAAAAAAATACGGTAATTTGTATCTATAAAAAATATGATAATTTTAATAATGAAACACACAACTATACAACAAATTAAAAATTATTGAAGTTACAAAGATTTCTGGCTTAAACTTAAAACATATATGCATTAACTAAAATGATGGAAATAACATATTTTATGTCTGTAACTGCCTTTAATTAATATGGTACGGGCTATTACAAAAATAACAACTTCCAATCAGATTGGCTGGATTCTAGGTAGTTCCACGGTTTTTGGCTTTTGCTTTTTGGTGAACAGATTTGTTAAATTTGTAATTATTTACAGCTGCATTTTTCCTGAGCTTTCTCTGAATTTTTAACAATCAAATTCCGAAATTTTCGGAGTTCCATACGGTGAGCTGGGGAAAACGCAAAAATACGGCAAATTTATAAAAAACGGCCGTATTTGGTAACTATGATATAGATATACATGCATACACACACATATATATAATGGTTCAGACTGTGAGACAGTCTAGTTATTTATATATGTATGCTGGTTAGATTGTAATGGTAGGGACTGTTGGAAAAGCTAGCTATTTCTATATATTAGTTGGTTGCTGGTCTGGTTATGGATTCTAAATACAAACATAATGCAATATCATTTGAATCCAAAGCACCAAAATGTGGTTCAAGGAGGGTGTTGGAGGAAAAGAACCACACTCAAATTTCTCTCATATATTTTCTGTTTGCAGATGGTGGGGACAAGTGTTGCTGCACTGGTATACTTAGGAACAGCATTGTGGATGATTGACAGCATTCCTGATCTCTGCAACACAGCTGTTTTACCAGCTGGCAGTCCATGGATTTGTCCTGTGGACCAAGTTATATATGATGCATCTGTTGTATGGGGATTGATTGGTCCTAGGCGAATTTTTGGAAACCTTGGTCCATATGGTGCTGTTAACTGGTCTTTCCTCATAGGAGCCATGGCCCCAGTCTTGGCCTGGTTTCTGCAAAAGTTGTTCCCTGAGAAAACTTGGATAAAGTATATCAATATGCCTGTGCTTATTGGGGCTACAGGACTCATGCCCCCTGCCACTGCAGTGAATTTCACTAGTTGGTTGGTTATGGGTTTTATTTTCAGCTTTGTGAATTATAGATATCACAGACAATGGTGGCAGCATCATAACTATGTGCTTTCAGCAGGACTGGATGCAGGTCTGGCATTCATGGGTGTGCTTCTCTATGTTTGTTTGGGGCTGGAGAATGTGTCTAAAGAAATGTTGGGGAGCAAATTTAGATGGTTGTTCATTAGCTTCTTGCCCAACTGCTAAGAATGTTTCAGTTGAGGGTTGTCCAATATTTTCTTAAACAAACCAGAAGATAGAAAAGGAAGAGATTAGATTTCCTGCCTAAACAAATGTGTTCATATATACAATGCTATTATATAGATCAATGGACTTGCCATATCTATCTCTAAACAAGGCATTCAACTGAACTATAACTAATTAAATATCTTGACATTTTTATAATGCAGTCTAACTGACCAAAAACATTGTGATTCAGATCACAAAAGATGTAAGCTATGACTAGAATTGTATAGTTTTTCAGAACTAATATTATTTTCCTATGCTTGTTTCAATTAAATTTAATTCATAATATAATATTGGTTCATAATATTATAGTTTTCACAAGTAATATTATTTTCCTATGGTTGTAATATTTATTTGATGTGTAGCAAAATTGTTATTTATGTGGCGTCATTAAAATTGTTCAGAACCAATATTATTTTCCTATTTTTGTGAAGACTACACACTAAGTATAATGCACTTCAACAAACATTTGAGTGTAATGAAGTGCCCAGCCCTTATAGCTTTTAATGACATAATCAATACACGAAGTAAATGCTAGGTGCTCTTCTCTAAATGTTTGAATACTCCTCTAAATGCTTATAATTGCTTTTTGTGTGAGGTGCTAATTCTCTATCGCTCAAATATTGTATTCATTCATTGTATTCTTTTTATTTCTAAATGTACTAATGTACTTAGATGTATGTAGACTTCTTGAATTAACACACTTCTCGATTCACAATGGGAGGAAAAGATGACAAAGAAGGGCCAAAAACCCCTACGGACTTGTAATAAGGGTCAAAGAGCCCACACAAAATAGGATGTCATAACCATAGTAGAGTTTTGGCACGACCAACAACATGATATGGTTCTAGAAAAATGCTAAAAACTAGCAAAATAGGGAGAGACATGAGGAACACAAAAAATAGAAGAGGAAAAGGAGAATATTCAAGAAAAGACAAGGGAAGAACAAAGGGGACATATCAAAAGATGACTAAAAACATAAAATATATGCAAGCAAGAGCCTAAACTATAATAAATAACAAGTCTTGAAGGTGGAGTATACTCATACAAAGCCTTGAATGGAGTCATACCTATTGACACATGATGGATGGTACTAATACCAACTTCATCCCGGTGCGTCACCTATGTCACCTTTAAGCTTTCCACGTAGTTCTAAAATTAACCTTCTAAAGTGATATTCACCTTTAAGTTTTGTCAAAAAGGCATAAATTGAGCATACTTGGTTAATCGATCAACAACGAAGATGCTATCTTCATCACATTCTTTATGGAGAGTATTGATTTGAAATAATTATATTTTGTTAAATTGTGAATTGAATTATATTATTTTATATTTTTAACTACATAGATGTTGCAATGCAATTTTGTTAATATCTAAACTTTAATTCATTTCATAATAAAATAAATTTTAGTTTATTGAAATATTTAGAAATTTTATTTCTAATTATATATATGTTTTTATAAGTATGATGAAATTTGGAAAGTTTTATTTATTTTCTTTCTTATGATACATCAATGATTCCCTTTCATAATAATAATTTTATAGAAAAAACAATTTTAATGACACTACACAAATAACAATTTTACTACATATCAATTAAATATTACAACCATCACCATCACACAAAATATATTCGATAAATTTTGAACCTCCCCAAACACACAACCACAAAAGATTTATTAAAATAATATTTTGAACATCTGAAAATGCTCCAAAAAAACCCCTTAAAGATAGTTTTGCAAGGCCATCAACATCATTTCCATTGTTTTTGGAATGAGCAATAACATTAACGTTATTATTGTTCACACTCTACACCGTTCTATTCCCACAAGCAATGTACTCCACATCATTATCATGTCTTTGAAAATGATTCTTTGGAGTACATTGTGTCTTTATATATAATCCAAATATGTTTTGATGTTTCCCTTTACCCAGATTGCAGACACAATGGGCCCATCATATTGAAAATGTAAATTGCCTAAATGTTGGGAAATAACCCATAAATGTGTTGGCAACTCACAAAATAGCATGGGTGAGGCTTGTTATGTTTCTATTTCTTTACATAATTAAATTTGTACTTTTGGGATGTGTAAAAAGCATTAAAACAAAGTATATGGTTGCATCTAAAGTACGTCATAAAAGATGGAAACATAATTTAATTATTGTTGCCACAATTGTTAGTTTTATGTGAACAAGACAATTTTTGGGTCAATAGATATGGAGGATTCCTCTATGTCATCTTGTTTAACACCTTATAAACTTGTAAATTTAGTAGAGGGTCAATTATTGGAGGTGTCATACATTATGTTTGCTACGCAACACCCACATAAACTCTTTTACATACCTTTAACTATTATAGACTTACATTTCCACTTTCGTATAAACAACGGGTGCATTAAGAAAAAAATAACATATTCTTTGTAACTACCCACGAGTTAACATAATCAAGACCAAGAAGTCTAAATATGCAAATGTAATAGCTCTAAAATTTGCAATCGAACTTCTCACATTCCTAAAAAAACTTCTAAAATTAACACCATGTCTATGATTTCACCTTTACGTAATCTTCCAAAATTGAAATTCTTCAATTAAGAAATAATTTCCTTACTAATTAACATGATCAAATATGTCATGTTTGGGAGTGATGGGAGGACTGAATGAGGTGGTGGTACATGGAAAATACACAAGTTTTGTCGGAGTAGAGGTGGTGGACTGCAGAAAATACACAAGTTTTGTCGGAGCAAAGGCGGTTGATATGGTTTATAGTTGGGTTGCTAATTTCCCAGACTACGTATATAGGCTGGAGAGGGGTCTTCTACCTACGACCTAATTTTTAGGAGTGTTCTTGGTTTCTATATTGCTCAAGCTTTGTGGGGTACTTGAGCCGGTCGAGCCTTGAGGGGCCGACATATGGAAAACATCTTTGGTTTTTTCTTTAGTATTTTCCTAGATGGCATCCACAATGAACCCACATGCAAACAAAACTATACCCAATTTGGTCCAAGAAAAAGGGGAATCATCAAAAATGTCTTTCAAAGAGGTGGTTAGGGGAATTCGACCTCAAGATGTTGGAATAAATAATAACACTAAAACCTTTGCGCACTTGCTTAAAGAGGATCCTCGAAAGACGCCTTTTGGATGCATGAAAGTTGTTGTTGATGTTCTGGTTCTCAAAATTCCTCGTTCAGATGTGCAAGGAGGAATACAGACTTTACAAGATAGGGCGTTGATAGTGAGGTTTTGGGGTTTAAGCCTTCTCTAATGGTGTTTAAGGAATGGGCCAGCAAGAATTGGCATGTCCCAGGTGAATATTCTATCTCATTTTACCCTAATAGTTACTTTCTTGTGGTCTTTGCAACTATGGCAGAGAAATAATATATTTTCCAAGGGGGTCCATGGTTCTTTGGTAGAGCAGGCCTCTTCATGAAACCATGATAGTCTATGTTTAAGGTGGAGGAGGATCTTCCCTCACTTGTACCGGTTTGGATCCGATTATTTGGGCTTCCAGCTGAATTTTGGAATCTTGTTATCTTCCAAGCTATAAGCAATACTTTGGGTCAATATGTTCGTGTTGCATATGCCTCTATTTGCATGGAACATATGGTATATGCTCGCCTATGTGTTTATATGAACATGAACCAACCCTTACCCTCTAAAATCATGTTGGATTTGGGTGATGAACAATGGGAGCATGTAGTGGATTATGAGAACATTCCCTTCAGATGTAGAGTATGTCATGAATATGGACATTTGCTTAAGGACTGCCCTTATGCAATACAAACCCCAACTATGGGGAAGGAGAAATAAGATGAATTTATGGTGCCAAATAAAAAAAAGATAGTAAAAGGGAAACCTCTTGATAAAGACTTGCAAACCAATTCCAATCGTTATGTAGTCCTGCAGTCAGAAGATGCAAATCCGAATATGGAAGATATTGTTGTCTCACAAGTTCCTGAAACACAAATTGTGTTGGTAGCTCTTGTGCCTAATGCAACTATAAATTCAAAAGAGAATGAACCTATTGCAGAACAAAGTGATAACAATGTTCAAGAGGATAATATCAACGGTTCTCAACAAAAACACAAATTGTCTGGAGCAAGTGAAGAAAAGGGTCCACAGGTGGCTCAAGTGGAAGAAAGTTGTCTAGCCTTAATGCTTCCTCCCCATCTACTTGGAGTGGGTAGTAATACAACGTCATTGGGGGTGCATCAAGAATCTCAGAAAATTTGAGATTGGACACTCTGCTTCGCCGGGATGGAAATCAAATAGTTCATGTATTCAGAAGACAGGTCATGGGTTAACTAAAGGAGGTAAGGTAGCAAATGTAACAACCTTTATTGAACATGTTTCACAATGAGGGTCATTACATGGAATGTGTGGGGGCTAAAGGGAGCCCTTCTAAAATAAATGAGATTAGAAGATTGATGCAACAATATCAACCTCAATGCTATTTTTGCAAGAAACTAAGACATCGGTTGAATTAATGAATGTTTTGGCCAATAATATTAGCAAACAAGGTCAAGTGCTTGCATTAGGCTCTGATGGAGCTTCAGGAGGTATGGCGTGTATTTGGGACCCTCGGTGCCTTCAGATCTTACATAGTGGGGGCTCGTATGGAGTTTTATATCTTGGGTATGCGAGATATGGAAACTGATCAATTACTCCTTTTCCTTAATATCTATGCCCCAACTAATGTTGAAGGCAAGAAATCTCAATGGAACCTTATTAATTTTGTTGTGAATGATCACTTGGGGTATCTTTGCATAATAGGTGGAGACTTTAATACTATTCTCTCTACACAGGAAAAACATGGTGGAAATTCACACTTGGATGCTTCATCAGCCATTATGAGTAACTCTATTCGAACCTTCAACTAATTGATGTTCACACCCAAAATGGTCTTATGACATGGTCTAACAGAAGAACTGGGATAGCTGCATTAGGGAAAGATTGGAAAGATTTCTGATATATCCGAGGATTGGATAAACAAGGATTTCCTCCCAATTGCCAATATCCTTGATCATGGGGGATCCGACCATTGGCTGATATTGTTGGAGATTGGATAATCAAAGACATTTAAGGCACCCTTCCGCTATCAATTAATGTGGATGAGGCATGAACAGTTTCTTGATTTGATTACAAAATGGTGGAAAGATGGGAAGCCAAGATATGGGACCTGCATGCATAGATTTCATCGAACTCTTAACTATGTTCAAAGACAAATTAAGGAGTGGAACATGAATGTATTTGGAAATGTGCATGCTAGAAAAGGGATCTCATTGAATCGATTAAGGTCCTTAACCAACATATTAGATTGCAAGGTTTTTCATTCGATCTACAGAAGAAGGAGATTAAGCTCACTAGAGATCTACGTGAGTGGGAGCAAAGGGAAGAGATATTTTGGAAACAAAAGGCACATGTGCACAATGGTTAAAGGAAGGAGACAAGAATATTGCTTTTTCCACAAATCAGTCTTGGCTCATCGAGCACATAACTATATAGCATCTTTGACTACTGAAATGGGCCATCGGGAGACATCCAAGAGGGGAATCCAATAGGTGATTTTACATTATTTCAACAATCTGTTTCAGAACTCTACCCTAAATGGGAGGGCACAATAGACTATCTATGATAATATTCCTTCTATTATTACGGAGGAAGACAATCACCAATTTCTTAAGCATGTCTCTGAACAAGAATTACATCAAGTTGTGTTTACTATGAAGAAAGGAAAAACTCCTGGGCCGGATGGATTTCTGATAGAATTTTATCAACAATTTTGGGAGTTGATTAAGATAGATCTTTTGGAGGTGGTTGAGGAATGTCGATAGGAAAGAAATCTCTTGCGAAGTCTTAATTACACTCATATAGCTTTGATTCCCAAACTGGTGGAGGCATCTACCATTGTTGAATATCGTCCAATTGCTTTATGTAATGTTCTATATAAAATCATTACTAAAGTGATGGTTGAAAGGCTAAAACCAATTATGCATAAAATTATATCACCGGAACAAGGAGGTTTTGTTCCAGGTAGACAAATTGCAGATGATATAGTTTTGGCACAAGAAGTTCTTCATTCTATGCAAATTCAAAAAAATCCTGCCATGTTCCTACGATTAGACCTTGCAAAAGCATATGATAAAGTGGATTGGGGATTTCTAGCTATTCTTTTACAAAGATTTGGCTTTGCTTGCTCAGTGGATTGAGTGGATCCAAACTTGTATCACTATTGTCTCGTTCTCTGTTCTCATCAATGGGGAACCTTCCCCTATGTTTTTAGCCTCGAGAGGACTTAGGCAAGGTGACCCGCTCTCTCCCTTTTTGTTTATAATTGTGGTGGAGTCTCTTGGGCGATTATTAACTACTGCCAGAAATGAAAAAAAAATCTTAAAGGTATCCAACTTGCGTGTGACAGGCTCCACCTTTGACACACTTGCAGTTTGTGGATGACTCTTCTATAATGGGGGAAGCCTCTAAGAGAGAAGCATCTCATATTGCCTCTATTCTACACCTTTTCTCTCATACTACTTGGACAAGATATTAATGAAGGAAAATCCAACATCATCTTCTTTCATTGCCCCCACAACTTGAGCAGGATATCCTTCAGATGTTGAGGTTTCAGTAGGGCACTTTGCCACTTAAGTACCTTGGTGTTTTCCTTTCTCCTCAAAATCTCACAGATTGGACATGGGTTACGGCCAAAATCAAAGCCAAATTTGACAGATGGACAAACAAATGGCTTTCTTTAGGAGGACGAATGACCCTGTCAAAACTATCCTGCAGGCCATTCCAATATATATTATGTCCCTTCTTCATATTCCGGCTAGGATTCTTCATGATATAGATCATATTAGTCAGAGGTTTCTTTGGTGTGGAAAACAACAGATAAAAATGGCATTTAGCCAAATGGGAGATTTTATGTCATCCTAAACACACTAGGGGACTTGGTTTTAGAGATAGTGTTAAGAACAACATGGCATTGATAGCTAAATTATATTGGAGGCTTCTCCAAAATCCATACCACTTATGGGTTATTAATGTGTGTGCTAAATATGCAAGTGGTTTACCAATGAGTTAGCTCATTCGCCATTCCTTACCTGCTAGTGGATCTCCTACATTGTCTTTCCTTCGCCTAGGGAGACTCTTATCAAAGACAATTTATTTTGGATTGTCAAAAATGGTTGTCAAGCAAATTTTTGGACAAACTCGTGGAATGGGTTTCCACCAATTATATCTCAGTACCTGGATTTACTACCTGTTATGAATGCACTCTATGCATAAGGGCGGATAAAATTCAACCATTATCAACAGTCACATCCTCAGAAAGAGTGGCTTCCATTTTCTCAATGGCCAGTGACCTTATCGCAACAACAGATCCAACAACTGATGTACATTTTACACCGTGTCAGCTATCCTTGTCAGGCATGCAAGATGAACTAGGGTGGGGAAGGCAATCTGATGGTAGTTACATGGTGGCGGAGGGGTATACTTCTTTGGTTGGGCCAATTAATCATCCATGGGCGGATATCTTGAAAGATATGGCAACCGATGTTATGGCCGAAAGTGAGCTTTTTTACCTGGACCCTTCTTCATAAACGAGTACTCACAGGGAAAATCTTATGAAAAGAGGGTTGAAAGGACCTTTTAGATGTGTGTTATGCTTAAATGAGGTAGAAATGTGTGATCATCTTTTCCTCTCTTTCCCTTTTGCTTTACAACTATGGAAGTACCTATCCGACATGTTCACCCTAGTTTGGAATGATACCATTGACCTGGTGCAGGTTATTCACAGTTGGGAATTGGCTATAAAAGATACCCCTGTGATGAATATTGCTTGTTGGATTTCTATAACATTAATGTTATGGAATGTCTGGAAAGAAAGAAACATGCACATATTTAAATGGAAAATACAGGAACTAGCCTCTTTGTCTGGACCTCTATCAAAGCTAATATTGTTGAAACACTCCAAACAAAAGTCAAATTGCCAAACCCGGTATCGGCTAAATGGAAGAGAGTCTTTGCAATTCTGGAACTTCGAGAGGAGAATATGCTACAAAGTCCTTATATCAACCTATCACATGCGACCTAAATGTTGGCAGTTGCCTCCTGAAGGCTACATTAAAATTAATACTAGATGGGGCATCTCGAGGAAATCTGGACAAGCTAGTATAGGAGGAATAACTAGAGATAGTGCAACGCAACAACACCTTTTTATGGGCAAAAATTGGAATTACCACAAACAATATGGCTGAAATCCTTGCCATTCAATATGCTTTGAAGGAGGTGGCCAAAATGGGGTGGACCAAGGTTATTATTGAATTTGACTCTCAAACAATTATTCGATTGCTTAATAAGCAAAGACACCATTCACTCTTCTAATTGGCATATTTCACAGATCCGAGAGAATATTGGTATTTTGGCTCAAGCTTTCCAGACAGTTCTTTATGTTCATACTCCTTGGGAGAGTAATAAAGTAGTGGATGCTTTGGCCAATTAGGCTTTGGATCAAGAAAATGTTCATGTCATAGGTCATATTCCTATAGGGTGGTCTACGAAGAAACACCAAGCATTTCACTCGAATCCTTCATTTCGATGACTCACAAGGATGACTTCTTCCTGTTGTACTACGCTTTAAGTTGTTATCATGATATCTCTAAGGATGCTTCCTGGTGTATTAGTTATATTGCTTGGCATTGTATCTACTTGTAACATGTTTTTACCGATAAGTTTTTGTTGAATTTTCATAAGGTGCATTGTGTCCCATTTCTAGTCGTGTTATGTACTCCAACAAAATATTCCCCAAACAAAACTTGACCAAAAACATATAAAATGACCAAACATGTATTGTTAAGATCTTAAATATACAAAGAGGCAACGCTTCCGTAATTTTCTTGAAAAAATTAAAATATGTTACTTGTATATTTTACCTTAGGATTTTTTATTCTTGAATTTTAAAAAAATTGTCCACCAAGTGGAACACAATATTTTGTTTTGACCATCAATCAACCATTAAACACGATGAATTTTTAACACTTTTGCATGTGGATGGGTGTTAAGCCATAGATAATCTACGAGTTACTTTCTTATGTGTTTTTGTAGGAAAATCATATCATGGCAAGTAGCCTCTTTACGGTGCTCTTACACAAATAATTGATACATTAAAGAATAAAATAACATATACACAATGGCTATATGTGGTTAACATAAATTAACACCAAAAAGTGCTAAATATGTGAAGTATTCAAGCTGTTGAATGAACTAAAATACCACTTGTATAAGATCTTCCCTTTGTAATTGCATGCACATATTAAGGGAAGAAAAATAGGACCAGATCATCTAGGTATCATATTTCATGTTTTGTAACGATGTATTTAGCATATGTGATTTTATTATTAGTTTAAAACATTCATAAGGTGTACTTGGTGATATTCATGTGGTGGTCATTATAAAATAATTTTGAAGGGTATTTGTGAATAGGCTTTCACTTCCACTTATTAGGGAGGAGGGCCCAATAGTTGTGCAGTACTAATACATTTGGTAGGACATGTGATTAAAAGTCCTAATAAATTAAATTAAATAAGCACGACAAATGTGCAAGTTGTACTTAATAATAATGTGTAAGGACCAATCACATCATGACACATAAGATGCATGACTATTGGTCACTTATGTACAAGTTTTAGTACCGGATGTTTATGTAGTAAATCATTTCAAAATCAATTCCCCCTCCAATTGATTCCATGAACCAAAACTAGTGATATGTTAGGATCGTATGCTCAACAATGATATATTTTTATGTGCCAACAAGACACCTACATGACCTTTTGTGCATCTCAAATTAGGTTGCATGACTATTAATGTCTCTCCTAGAATACAATTTCAAATAAGGATGTGCAACGAAGCCATGGAAGGTTGATGGATTGAACGTCCAATATTTTAGTTTTCACTTAACAATGGTTGTACGGACCTCAACCAAACACTATATTATTTTTCATTGTGATTATATATACCATGTCCACTCCTCCACCATTTTTGTAGTTCCCCATTATTGTCATTTTAAAGAACAAATCATAAGATAACTACCAAAACATTTGTGAGCGAAAAAATGTCATTAAGTTAATGAATACTCATGGAGGAACATTATATAATCCATCATTTTGGGCTTCCCATGTTCTCACCTCTTTCCCTAGTAGCCAATCATTTGGAGTGTTGAGTTACTCTTGTCACATAATTCTTATGCCGGTGAATGAATCTACGCAATTTAATTAGATTGTTATTTTGTTGGAATTTTACAGGTGTTCTTAAATAAAACCTCCATCTATAGTCATTACCTTAATGACATTTTATTGCACCATGGTTAGTTGTACTACATTATTAACATGTGTAGTTAGTTGTAGTATATTGTTATTGTATGTGGTTGTAGTGCATTGTAAAGGTAAAACTACTTTCCATTATCATATAAACAAATACATTTTGTTGGTGGTTGTCTATTATTGATTTTTGCAAATATATTTGCTAAGAAAACAAATGTAAATACAAAAAGGTGGTAAGGGATCATACTCAAAATTTTATGTTAAGCATGAGATCCAAAGAAACATCACAAAGGCTTATTGCCACAATAAAAACTAAAAATAGTATATATCCAATAAATAAAAGTGTCACCAAGTACATATAACTATAAAACTAATATTGAAAAAGTAGATTATACCATAGGTGTTGCCAAGCTCATTGATGGAGGAGGATGACTACCATGTTTATCACCTTACTCGTTACCACATGTCAAATTTGTAGTATCATGTATTGACTCCCGGCCACTTTTATCATTATTTCTTTCTTCTCTCTCTATTTTGTTGCCTTGATAGAGAGATTGACAAGACTAACTGTAAGAATTTGCCTTGTGAAGGAGACCCAATCCATCGGTCCATATCCACTACATGGAGAAGTATGACCTCCATGAGTGGGGGATGATGGGAGAGACGAGAATGGGTGGTGTAGAGAAAATAAAATGCTCATACACAAAAGATGTCGAGCTCTTCCATGCTCTTTATGTTGAAACCCTCAACTTGAAGATTGGGGATTCAAGTGGATCTCTTCCAGCCCCATTAAAGCATTTCTCTAACGGCTAATCAAGGTCAAAAAGTGCTCAACATTTAAGGCCAATTTTATACTTACACACTTTGTAGCATGATAGTAGATAACACAAAAAGTTATGTTAGTAATAGTAAAATCTTTCTTCCAAATACTTCTTATGATTAAAAATAATATAGCCTTTTCTTTCTAAAGTGAAATCTCGATATGAAAAATATATCATACTTTCCTAAAGTTTGTGAGTAACTTGAGAATGCGAAAATCAAACTATATGTTCCAAGTGAAGAATTATAATCTCAAGGGTTTAAAGGAGTAAATCCATCACCAAACATGTTGGACATGAACATAAAATTAAAAGATGTGTTTGAGTGGTTTATGTTGTCCATGCACATGGCATTTGGAATTCAAAATATTCTTATGCAATAATTAGAGAATACACCAAGCAATTTGAGATTTTTGGGCTCCACAATTATCGTTTAAATAGTGAAATATTTATACCAAGCAAATGAGTAAGTATTTGGAAATGAAAAAGTATTGAGAATTAAATGCTTATTAAGCATGCCATTAGGCATCAACTTGAAGAGATGATAATTAAGAGGAGATTATAAGCATCTCATTAAGCATTAATTTGGAAGAGACCTATTGATAATTAAGAGAAGATTATAAGATTATAAGCATCTCATTAAATATGGTCAATATTTAATCTTAAACATTTTCTATGCTTGGGATATATATATTATATCTCATTGAGCATTAATTTGAGCATAGAAATATATATCCAGTTGTAATGACCATGTTTGAGATATATAGGCTGGTCATTAAACATTTTCTATGTATCAACTTGAAGAGAGCTATTGATAACTAAGAAGAGATTATAAGCATCTCATTGAGCATTAATTTGGAAGAGACCTATTGATAATGAAGAGAAGATTATAAGCATCTCATTAAGTATGGTCAATATTTAATCTTAAACATTTTCTATGCTTGGGATATATATATACGCTATATATATATATATCCCAAGCATAGAAAATGTTTAGCGACTATGCTTGGGATATATAATCCGGTCAATGTTTGAGATATATAGTCTGGTCATTAAACATTTTCTATGTATCAACTTGAAGAGAACTATTGATAATTAAGAGGAGATTATAAACATCTCATTGAGCATTAATTTAGAAGAGACCTATTGATAATTAAGAGAATATTATAAGCATCTCATTAAGTATGGTCAATATTTAATCTTAAACATTTTCTATGCTTGGGATATATATATATCCCAAGCATAAAAAATGTTTAATGACCATACTTGGGATATATAATCTGGTCATTAAACATTTTCTATGCTTGGGATATATATATATATATATATATATATATATATATAGTCTGGTCATCTTCTACCACACCCTGTACCTTAATTTTACTTGGCACCATAGAGAGCAATGAAATACATGAAAATCAAATACACTTTGCAGTTATGTTCATGATCAATTATAGCAGGTAAATGTCACTGAAGAAGCCCAGTTTATGTGCTGATGAAGTAACTATTATTCTGTTATATTGCAGTCCTTGAATACCATGGAGATTCAGGGAGAGACACTTCAGATGAAGTAAAAGATCCCCAAATGTATTTTTTTCTTTTAAGGAGATGGGTATTGAGGAAGATGTTTCGCCAACTGAACAAGTTGCTCCTATGGTCCCTATAAGTGACGATTCATCTGTCCCAGTGCTCACATTCAGGCAAGGGGTGTTGGATTGCTTTCATCTATGACACTCTTTTCTCAATCAGGTACAGAACACAGATTGGTGTGCTTCCAATAGGCCTTCTCATGGCTGCAACACTGCCTTCAGACTGAAACTAAATTTAAGGTCCCTGGTACCAAATTGAATTTTTCTCTTAATCCAGGGTTTTTCAATGTGAAAGAGCGTGTCCTTATTACCATCTTTGCTGGTGCTGGACCCAGATCTGCGAGTCTTCAGACTTCTACAAATCTAAACCTATTTGTAATTCTCACATCACAGATTTCAGTTTAAATCTACAAGTGTATCCCAATATCCATAATCAATATTAATCACTATTAAAAGGTCCAATTGGTAAGGATGGTGGTTATGTGTGTTTGGCATATCATTTATTTGGGTAGTAACTTTTAAGACATACAAATGGGACGAGACAGTTAAATCCCAAATAAATTTGGCAGAATAGATATCCTTCATACTTTAACATTAAACACAGATTATTCGTTACACCTAATACCATGTAGAAAAAGTCTAAAAAATTACAATTTTAATTGTAAATGAGTAATCGAATAGAATGTAAGATCTGTGACCCAACAATTACAATAAAATTTTAAAAAATGTTATTGAGTAGCTTAATGGAGATTTCCTAAGCAATTTTAACAATTGTTTTTAGTTACATCTGAGCACTTTCATTGTCTCTTATGGTATAGGCTTTGCAGGATTGGCTGCCACAGTCATCCAAGCCGTCATCTACCATTAAAAAAGTAATTAGTTTCTTTTCCCCCAATCCAGTATATTTTATTGTTTCAGAAATATTAGTTTAACGGTAATTGATTTGTAATAGCAGGGAGCTATGTAATCTTGGTATACACGCCTTCAAAGTCAAGAAAGCAGTGCATACTAGGCTCATGAGAGAGTTTTTCACAATTCTTGGCACTTGCATTGACTTTAACAGTTATCATTACAGTTTGCGAATGTCTAAAAGAGCAGCTTCAATGGCGGTGGTGGGGATTACTGCTTTCATGTGGCCTTCCCACATTCTTCACTCTCCCGATTGCCATTATAAAGGCTACTGCTGATTAGCAAATAATAGGATTTGCATTTGAAGGCATTAACAGTGAAGAATATGGGATCACCCACGGAATTCTTGAATACAACCGTCTCCCCTAAAAAGATTGCATTTGTCAGAGGAGTGCTCACTATAGATTGCAAAGATCTCATCAAATCTTGGCAACTGAATTGCATTTATCAGAGGAGTGCTCACTATAAAACTCAGGACTGAAATTTTTTCACGCTACTTGCTGAATCTTAACTGGGGAGTAGGTAGTTTTGAATGCTCTCATTACAAGTTAAGGGTGGGGATAACAAAGAGAATTCAAGGAGGGTGGAGAGCATTGTACATTCTTTAGAACAAGTGTAAGGGTGTTGATTTGTGGGATTAGAAGACCACCAAGGTCTTGTTTGGGCTCCTAGTTGTTCTGATGGTGGTATACAGATGTGAAGTTTGGGTCAGCGGTAGGTTAAGTCTAAAATAGGGATAAATTGAGAGAATCCAGAAATGTTTAATTACAAGAATATTCAAGATTAAAGCTTGAGTTCCATACAAGATGATTCTAGCAGAAACAGGGTTTTCCCAATGGAAGCTGCTGCTATGATCCGTCTCCTAAGTTACATAAAAAAGGGGAGGGCAAGTAGGAGTATAGGTGGCCAAAGACAACAATGCAAGAAGATTTGAACAGGAGAAAGAGACATGGAGGGAACAAAACAAAATATGGATGAATAAGTGAGATATCAACATACATGAATGTCCAGCTACCAACCAAGAGATACAGAATTATGTGAGGGAAAAGTTTAAGGTAGGCATGTAGACAAAGCACATAGGGAGGAAAAAGAAAAACTACACCTTTTAAGTTCAACTCCTCTAATGAGCATGACCAAAAAACCTATAGATAGAGGCAAACAACAAATGCAGAGTAAAGATGTTCATAGCTCAATTGAGAATATGACCATACCAACTTCGCTGCGAGATGGGGACGTGGAAAATGTTGAAGGAAAAGTGGGAAGATAGGACATGTCTTTTTGCTCATTAGTGAAGGTTGAGATGGAACAACACTATATCATGGAGTACTCCGCATATGATGACATTCAGGTAGATACTCGGATGGCCTACGAGGGGGTCTGTCCAATATATTTGAAACATAAAATATTGACAAAAACAAAATATTTCTGACCAGGATCCACAGCAGGGGAATGAACCTTCATAAACAGAACAGTGCCAAACTTGTGAATCAGGGTCTAGCTACTAGATTCTTCTCCTTTTTCGTTGGCATCTTCTCTCACAAAACATACTTTTGGTTCTTGAGTTCCATAGACTATTTTAATCTCATGGATGTTATTAAAATATCTATCTACAAATTAGACTACAAACTCTGAAGCATCCTTCCATATTAGACTATAAGCTCGGCGAGGCACCCTTCCACTACCGTAGCATTTTAGATTATATAGGTCTCAAATTATAAAATAAGACGAACGGATAAAAGGAAGTTTGATTGGACATGAAACAAACAAACAGATAGTTGGGCTTTCATCTCAAGTCATTTAAATCAAGGTTTATCACTGCTGCCTCCCACAAGATAGGATGGATACTTGACAGCACTACCTTTAACTCTTTGTTTTTCAAAATTCAGTTCTTGAAGACCAAGTCAAGTCAAATGAATGAAACTCCCAAAAATTGGGAAGTTCAAGAAAGTGCACCATCCTTCATATTCAGAGAACTGGCAACCAAAGGAGGGAGGAGGACAAATAAAGGGCAAAATAATAATAATGATGGATCATTGGAAGAACATCATATAAAAAGAGCTGTCAATCTTAACCTAAACTAGTTTCATACCTCTTTACTTTCATGTAAAGGAACCATACCAGAATCTTACTTGATTGAAACTATATTAGTTTATATACTCATCTTTGTAACCAGGTTCAAGCAGCTCTCACATATTATGAACTCTACTTTTCTGTTCAAAAAGGTGAGGGGCTCTGATAGAAACTAGAAACGTCAATAAATTCTAAAATTCCCACTTCCATGTATAACTGTCATTGAAAGTATAATGTAGATAGAAATCAAAACTCTCAATATTACAGTGCAGAAGAGTCGCAACTGGTGTTGAATAAAATAATGATTGCACAATTGTAATCACACTAATGGAAAAAGATGAAGACATTTTTATAGCAAAAATTCAATTTCATGAGACGAAACTTATTGAAATTTCAGTCACAGAATGAGAAAGACATGAACTGTAACAAAGATTACCGAGAAGTATATTCTGCAGTGATTATATCCCACATGTTTCATGTCATAAGCAGAGTCCCAAATTACACTGCACATTGATTACAAAACAATTTTGGCCACATCTATACTGTGGAACACCTCATATCAAAAGCCAAAATAAAGATCAGTGGATTTCAAATATAACCACAAAACATTTCTAAATCTGTTTTAGTTGTGGAACCAATCCTGCAAGCTTAGGTTTTTAATGTTCTATCTTGAATTAGTATTTATGGCCCATAATTTATTTAGTTACAAATATTCCTGGCTTCATACATTCCAGTGCTGTTTTTCATCATATTTACTACATTCCCATTAGTTTTAGATCAATTCTGAAATGTGCATGTCTTTCACCACCTTCTTTACCATAGATATGGACAATGAAATGGGATCGATCAACCAAGTTAAAAACCAAAAGTTCTCCATCGTTAACAGAGTGATCGGATACAAATGTGTCCCAGCCCCTGACCAAATTCATCTTCTCATCTCGGCTTACGCACCATATCTGCCCACTTGGCCCTTCTAAAATAAGGTCCTCCCTAACTTGGTCCTCAAATTGTGCTGCAAATGCTCGTGGAATTCTCTGAAAGAAGCAAATCCAATTCTTTGTAATAAATTGTAACGAATAATTCTATCTTTTCCATAGAGCTTAATCTTTCATATAAAACTCAAATAACTCCATCTAGCCAATTTCAAAACCATTTATTAAATTAAATTTAATACTCAGATTTGATCTTCCTGAGTCACGTCCATAGAAAATCTGTTAGAATTGTGAGTGCTCCCATTAGTTAAAAAGGCAATTTTATGCAAGCTACCTCAGATTGTGTGCTATTTTCTTGATCCCATGAGAGAGATAAAAACAGTAAAATTGGTTATCTTAAGAGATTTTATGCTTTCACAATCTACAGATCAATGAAACATAATTTTTTACACAGTTTTCACATAGATTTCAGTTTTGAGCAAAAAGATTTCACATTTTTCCACCCAAAAATTCTCTGCTTCATTGGTTACCTTGTTGGAACATATTACTTAGAAACACAATTTTTGAATGTCACAAAATTACCAAAGGTTGGAGATTTATATGCTACTTGGATTTTAATTTTTACACCGTATCTTTAACTCTTTTTCTCAAAGCAGGTGCAGCTGATTGAACTTCTAGACATTGGTGTTTTAATCATCCCTAAAATACTTAAATTGTTTTCTTTTCCTGCACCTTTAGGCTTATGCATACTGCAAAGTTGAATATCTTCACCTTCGCAGCCATACTTCATGGCAACCCAATGGAAACTGGGTCAAATTCTGTTGGATCCAGATTTTTTGAAGGCATATTGAATTGTCCAAACAAATGTTTTATTGATCTTTATGTTTTTAAAATTAAAATTTCATTAAATGAGTTGTTGTCCAATGATACGTATGAAGGTGTACAAGGTATCAACTAATCATTTATTAAGCTATAAATTTTAAGAGATACTAAATAATAAGGGATGAGGCTAGAATCGTAACCTGGGCGAATTTGACAGAATAAAAATCTTTCAGCCCTTCACAACTAAACCTAAGAATTTTGTACACTTAACCCATATAAGTTTCAAATTCAATTAAAAAAAAATCAATCCCCTGCAGAAACATATCCAAGTCGATTGCTCCAACCTGTTTAGGTTTCTCCTTTCTATGAAATGCATCGTTATTACTTTTGCTACAAAATATACTAGAACTTTTTGAATTTTACCAAAATTTTATTTTATTTTATCTCGGTTTTTTACTTCCATGGCTTTTGAATAAGCTCAACAGTTGAATTTCTCCGGTTCTGCTGTAGATCAACCTTGAAGGAACACTCATATAATTTGAATATGAGCCAACTACATGAGATTCCTTGGTTTTATGGAAAATTTTCGTATTAATATACATGGATTTCTTACCAAAGTTGAATTTTGACATTTTACTGCCATGATGTTATCCAGAACCCCTGGGCCCTGGGGTCATCTCATTTTTATTGGGAAGCTGCTTCATGAGGCAACAAGCTGAAAACGGGTTCTTCTTCTTTTTCATTAAATCTCAAACGCTATGAAAAGCTAATCACAGTAATCAAAATCTATGGAATTTCATGAAATGTATGTATGCCAGAAACTATTCTTCACATTAAATAGAACGGCTGTAAAAATGAAATCAGACATAGGTCAGAACATGGAAACTTATAGGAAGAAAACCTTCTCCTCCTTATTTCATTCAGGAAATCAGTGACCAATAGGCATTAAGTCACTCTGTGTGCTCAGGGTGAATAATTCAGAAAGAGGTTAGTGCCCAATTGGCACCAAGTTATTCTGCTTGCTCAGGGTGAATGACTCAGAAACTGGTTGAGAGGATGGTTCTTATGGATGCAAAGGTGTTGACTTGTTAGACTATTGGAAATTTGAGATTCATTGCAGGAATCTGAGTACATAGACAAGACCCATGAAATATGTGAGGTGATTCAGGTGAATACCAAATTGTGGATATACGCGTTGTGGATGATAATACCATTGACCCTCCAACCTCATCGCAGATATCCGAGTACTTGATCAAGGCCCGGAAAATACTGTGGTGCTCAAATCCCATTGACCCTCCAACCTAATTGCAGATATCTGAGCACTTGATCAAGGCCCAGAAAAGATATCTGAGCACTTGATAAGGCCCAGAAAAGATATCTGAGTACTTGATCAAAGCCCAGAAAATACTCTCAGTGATCCGCTTGAGCACCAATTTTATGTGGATATATGCATTGTGGATGATGATACCAATGATCCTTTAACCTCAGCTTCAGATGTGTGATATTGCTACTGTCTAGTTTAGGTTTAATGCATCGATCTCAAATAGCTCCCGAGTCTTGCTACTTGTGGTTCATTCCTCATGGCTATGATAGTGAGAAACTTTGAAATTATCTTGTAATCAAATGTTTTGGGTTTTTATCCATTCTTTCTTTACCTTAGTTTTATTTTTGATATCTTTGAATATAGAGTTTCTTTTACCTATTGGTATGCATTGTAGCCTGTACTTTTGAGTCCCATTGACCGAAGTAGGTCATTTGTGAACGTTATAACAATTCCATTGAAAGGGATTCCCTGAGATTAGGTTATGCACAGGCAAAACTCTGTGACTGGACAGGGAAGACCTGGAAGCTTATGCATTGTAGCATGTACTTTTGAGTCTATTGACCAAAGTAGGTCATTTGTGAACTTTATAACAATTCCTTTGAAAGGGATTCCCTGAGATTAGGTTATGCCAAATCTTAGAAACCAATGTTCTGTAATATCCATGGAATTTGGTCTTAAAATTTTCATAACAATAAACCAAGGCAATTCTAAACTCTAAATTTTCTTTGTACTCAATTATTCACCTCTATCTTCACAGAAGGAACAAAAACCAGAGTAAATGCTTCTATGGCCATTGGGCTAAAGACCTCAACCTCAAAATGAAAATGCTTGGCATATTAGTCTAAAGCAAATCTATTAGCAGGACTTGAACTTTAAATTTTAGGTGTACTGAACAAGTTCTACTATTATCTATGTAATTCCCATGTTTAGCTGTATGGTCTTTTCAATGCTTCTTAAGCTATCAGTTTATTTATTTATTTTTATTTTTTTCCCAAATATAACAGTTGGGTCATCCTTGAACAGGTTTTTTTTTCAATTGCAGCAGTTGGATCATCATTGAATAGCATTTTTTTTAGAATTACAGGAGTTTTTTTTGGCTCATTTTAGTGACTCATTTCCACAGCAATGACCATAAGCTACAACCAGTTTCTTTTTGCTGCAAGATTTTATTGATCTGGACTGCATGCACTTTTTTGAATTTTTAGAATCTTGAAGTGCCTGCTAAATAACTTGTTGGAAACCTTGTGACATAATCAAATATGCAGTTTTTGCCTCTACCAAGACTCCAAGAAAGTAAAAATCGCATCACTAAAACTAAAAACCAAAAAACAGGGCATTTGGGAAATCAAAACAGAGAATAAAAGAATCTTATCAACAATATGGTATGCATGCATGTGCATGTCATAATTAGAAACTAAAAGAAAACATACCAGAATTTTTCTAAAGTCTGAGTGAAAGAAAGTGCAGAAAGAAGGCACATGTGAGTGATTAACTCCATTAGCAGACTTTAATCTACACCCTGCACTGCATCTCTCATAGGCTCTGAACACAGCAATATTATTTGGCTTTTCCTCATCCCACTCTTGATGATCCATCTTAAAACATTTCCACTTTTCCTGTCTTTTGCAGATAATTTAACATATGGGCACCAATGGAGTTTTATGAAAGTGCTGTGCCAGAAGTGTTTAATCATTCCTGGATCATCTCCATCATGATTTTAAGTGGGTGCTAGAATCTCGAATCTCGATACAACTCGCATGCTGGTTTTATTTTTTAACGATTTAAAGATAGCCGCCGCAATTTCTTGCGGGGCAATAATTGAAGTACATGCCATGCGGGTTTCCAATTAAAAAAGGAATGAATGTCTCATTGTAATGTTCAAATAATAATTAATGAAAGTTCATGTGAGCGAATTCAATTTGACGGCAGTTTAGACGTTTTTCGTGATTTAAGTCGTAAAATACTTTAGATATTTGAAATAACCGTAGCTTGCATATTTACAATATCACCGTCATTTTTATATAGATTTATATAAAAATTACGTAAATATATAATATATATAAATAATTAAATAAATATAAATTTGAAGTGTTTAAATAATTACTATTTTGTATTTTTAATGGTAATATTTAAAAATTAGGGTCATCTAAAATTGTTTGAGAGGTATAGGTGGTCTGTCAAATTTAACTCTTGCTTGTGAGAGGCCCATAGACGTACATAAAAATATATTGGAATAAATATATTCTACATTTAAGATGTAAAATGTTGATGAATGGAATATAATCGAGGTAGTTGGAATTCAAACACTATGAGAACACCATATTTTCAAATGTACTATATTTTATAATATCAATAATATAAATCATCTAAAATTATTGTTTAATACATAGAAAATTTATAATATGCGAGTATAATTGTCATTTTCTTAAGGCCTCTTAACTACTATTGCACGTGTCTCAATATAATAAACTTACATGTATTTGTAGGGTTCACACACAATTACATGAACTTTTGATACACAAGTTGTAGGATATTCTTGTGAGTACCAAACATAAGGTTCAAAGGCAATAATATTAGTGCAACTACCTTATTAAATGCTAGAAATGATGCAACTTTTTAAATCTTCCTTAGAAGACAATGAAAAAGAATCAATATTTTGATGGCATGGAATAAATCTTTGAAGAACAATGAAATAAGGAATAAGCAAAAAGAAACTTGATCATGAAGGGTTTATGTTTATCAGTATCATTTGCAACTCAAATGTTGTTTTGAAATGTCTTGTTTACTATATAAAATTAGGGAGTCGGTGAGAAAGCAAGGGTCTAAAGGAAGGGGTACATTTGCAAAAAATATGTCGTGTTTTCCTTTCCAAAATTTTAACTTCATGGCATACTCTATGGTGCTCCTTATCTCCGAAGAGATTTCCTTGCATTATTGAACATAATGTCCAATTTCCATGTTTTTCAATGACCAAATCCATGGTTGTGCGTACATATTTATCTTTTCTCACATCACAATGGATGAATTATGATCCCATCAAATTAATTTAAATCCACTCATTTTTAGACCATTTTAGCTTTGTAATTATGTCTTTGGCTACATTTTATGAATAGTCGAAATATGTACTTTGAGTATTCATTGTGTCGATAGGCATTTCTCAATTAGAATCACAATGTTCTACTCTAACAAGTGGTAGATATCATGACATTATTGTTTTATTTTGAGGTTTCATCCACGTACAACGTTAGCTAGACCATCCACTATCAACGTCAACAAAATCAATGCGGTTGTGAAAATCTTGCAAGAGATAGACAATATGTATATAGTATTAGAAAATAACATTTAATGAATCAAAAGTTAATGCATTTACTTTTAATAAATTCCTTGTAGTATTGACGAGAATACACATAAACTTGGCCATCTTTCATCTTTTTCCACCACTCCCTCATACTTCAAAGCCCTAAAACAAAACAAATCAAAATAACAAGTGTAAGATTGTGCATATGACAAAGCATCAAATTTAATGAGTGTTTAGAACCTAGAATTTTGAGGAGACAATGTCAAATAAAAATCTACACATAAAACTATTATGGTTGATATTTGTCGTTTCTTGCGCAATCTTCAAGGATGGCCTAAGGTAATGGTCATTAAAAATGACATAAAACCACTTGACATGCCATGTTTTGTGGTTATTAAATTCTATTTCTTCGTTGACTCCACATGGTATGCCAAGACCCCTCAATATGTCCCTATTTCTAAATTATCATGCACATGCGTAGCAAAATTCCCCTATATCTATTGTGTGCTCTAAATATCCACATAACATAAGTGCTAACAATGTAAAAAATAACTATTGACATTGTATCCTATTGATCTACAAGGACTCACTTTAGAGATATCTCCAAAGCACATTGCCTCAATGATCTTTACATCACAACATTTTTCTCCTTCAAATTGTTGTTAAAATGGCTTATGGTTCACATGTGTCTTTTGGATGAAAGAAGAGTTTTACATACATTCACCCCTAATGTTTCACTCCTTGGATTTATCCTCCCTCAAAGTGTGCTCAATCCCCTTCTTCATTGACCCTCATCTACCCATCCCTATCGATGTTTCCATTAAACTACTCATGTGAGATTGATAGTAGTTAACACAACAATGTTCTATTTAGGTCCACTATGAATTCTACACAAACCAAACAACTACTCCCCCTTAACAATTTCAACACCTCAAAATGACATACTTTAGATCATTTTCTTTTCTTCATTCAAGTAACATGCCCAATCATAAAGGTTCACAAGAATATTGGTTTTTTTCTTGGTAGGATGGGGTGATCATCAATCATCAAAATAAAGAAAGACCGCCTTTCATCCACTAGGCTTGCATATAAACAAGATGCATCCTTTATCTTACATCCATGGTGTTGCCCCATTGGCATACATATTGACAAGCACACGTCGCGATAAATTTTTTCTCGTGAGAAACGAGGTGTCGAAAGGGAGGGTACATTTGCAAAAATGTCATGTTTTCCTTTTCAAAATTTGAACTTCATGGCATACTCCATGGTGTTCCTTATCTCTTGAAGAGAGTTTCCTTGCATTATTGAACATAATGTTCGGTTTCCATGTTTTTCAATGACCAAATCCATGGTTGTGCGTACATATTTATCTTTTCTCACATCACAAATTTGGATGAATTATGATCCCATCAAATTAATTTAAATCCACTCATTTTTAGACTAGTTTAGCTTTCTGCAATTATGTCTTTGGCTCCATTTTTATAAATAGTTGAAATGTATACTTTGAGTATTCATTGTGCCGATAGGCATTTCCCAATTAGAATCACAATGTTCTCCACTAACAAGTGATAGAGATCATGACATTGTTGTTTTATTTTGAGGTTTCATCCACTTACAACCTTACCTAGACCATCCACTAGTAAAGTCAACAAAATCATTGCGGTTGTGAAAATCATGCAAGAGATAGAAAATGTATATACAATATTAGAAAATAACAATTAATGAATCAAAATTTAATGCATTTACTTTTAGTAAATTCCTCAAATAAATAAGTAAATAAAACATATGAGTTATCTGATAAAATTTTGTTGCTTATATTAAACCCAACCCCTAGCTCATGAGCTAACCTCCTATAAAATTCATTAAAAAATAAATCCTTGTTATACACGTGTCGGTATTCACGACGAATTTCAATGTGATGGGCCAAGTCGGACTCCAGGACCCCGGGATGCATTGTATTGAAAAGGTTTTGGGTCCGGATGGTCAATAGGTCAAAGAACAATGAGACATGGCAAAGATCGGTGCGAAGGGACAAGGACAAGTGGCGATAATCCATTGGAAAATATATCTAGTTTGCCAACTGCGAAAGAAGACACATGGAACCCTTTTACTAGTTCGCATTTTACAACTCAACATATAAGTCAACAAACTAATTAATAGAAAGACAACACATTAAAGAGTACATATGCGGAACTATTTAATTAGTTTGCATTTCACACTGACATGGTTATGACTAAGAATAAACCATACACGAAGGCGTGGGTGAATTCTATTGGTTCCCATACTTGACAACTCTAAAAAATGAGTACAACATGTGAAAGAATGTGGATATGTTCTATTGGTTACAGCATACTTGACAACTCGACAAAGGAGTACAACATGCGAAAGAACGTGGATACATTCTATTAGTTCACATTCGACAAAGCCCGAGAGTAGCGGCAATTCAACAACGGTGGCTAAATATTATTGGCTAACAAGTGTCAAGATTGACACAAGACGACATTGCAAAACTATTAGTCGTTATCTCATTGGTTAAACCTTCGTAATTGTCAGTAAATTTGACAAGTCAATAGCACATGGGTCTTTTTGATTAGCTAAGAATTCAAAAATGGTACCAAGACTGCGGCCCCTGAAGCACACATGGAACATTTTAATTGGCTGAGCTTCTGAATATTATATATTGCATTGTGTCGGGGCGGACTTAGAACATAGAATTAACTACATTTAAGGGGACTTTCAAGTCCAAGATATAAAATACGATGTCTGACTGAAGAGATAGAAACACAACAGACACAACTATAAAATACATAAGATAGATAATTTAGCTTGAACACCATTAAAATTACAAGATTACTTCAAACACGATCAATAACATTAATACAATCTTGTTCCATATCAATTTAAATAGGATTTTCATTAAAAATAGACACAGATATCTAAAATTACGTATTTTATTGACTTATTTATATAATTCATCATTCTTATTAATACAAACATGTATTTTTATAAATATACATAGCCACATATGCAGAATTCATTCCTTTGCACGTTTTTAACAACATAAACAAAAGAATTAATCTTCCTTTTATTAGCTTTTGATGTTTACAGAGCTTTAACATAAACTTATAGATCTTTTATAGACAAAATACTTATCTGAGACAATTCACAGGAATTCTTGTACCAAATTCCAATCCAGACTCAGGCAAAAACACCAGACTATGGCCACACTTGAGAGGAATGTGTTATACACCCCGTGTATGTTCACCTTTCCCTGGCCAGGACCATCCAAGGTTGTACTTTGTACCCTTGGTTAGGACACCGTTGGTGCCCCTCTCTCTGCCCACCACCTATACCTAGTCAGCCTTGGAATTTACTTCCACAAACTCAATTCATAAGATTCTTAAACACAATTTGATTGTCTGTTCTCAGAATCACAATGATTCAATAATGCCTCTCTTTTCGAGTTTAGCATGTTTTTTTATAGTTTTTAATTAATAGTTAATAACCATCACGTTGGTTGTTCACACCTTTTCATAAATACATTAAACATCTTTAATCAAAAGCTCATGACATTCATTACATCAATATCTATTTACAATGTCTTTTTCTTAATTCAACTTGATCTTTAATAATCCACAAGTCTTTAATTATTTTTAAGCCTCGAGGATTTAGTCACATAACATTTCTCCCCTCCTTGAATCAACTATTGTCCTCAGTAGTGCCAATTCTATGTTGAAAATCACTAAAAAAACACAACAATTCATTAGCTAAACAAATCAGGATATTGCTCTTTCAGAAAATCTTCTCTTTCCCAAGTAACACTTTCCACATCACAAAAAGTCCATTTTACTTTAACTTCTTTAATTTCTCTATTTCTAAGGTTCTTAGTCCTTTTTTCCAAAATCATTTCAGGTTCAATTTTGAATTCACATGTAGGCTCAATAACTATATTTTTCCAATCAATAACATGATTAACATCATACACATATTTCTTTAACAAGCTTACATGAAATACATTATGAATTCTAGACAATTTAGGAGGTAAAGCTAATCTATAAGCCATATTTCCTATTCTTTCTAGAATTTCAAAAGGTCCACAAAAAAATGAGGAGCTAACTTAGCATATTTTCCTAACTTCAAAGAACTCTTCTTAGGTTTTACTCTAAGAAATACTTGATCACCTACTTTAAATTCTCTAACAGTTCTTTTAGAATCAACCCAATGCTTATATCTATCTTGGGAAGCTTTCATGTTCTGTTTGGCTTTGTTTATGATTTCTTCCATTTCCTTTAAGTTATCATTAGCATACCAAGATCTATGTTTAGGATTAGACCATGAAATAGGAGTAGTACAATTCCTACCATACACAACTTCAAAAGGTGTCATTTTAGTTGTAGTGTGATATCCTTGATTATAAGCAAATTCAATCAAATGTAGATATTGTTCCCAATTTCTAGGTTTTCACATGTATACATTCTAAGAATATCTTCTAATATTCTATTTATTCTTTCAGTTTGACCATCTGACTCAGGATGATAAGCAATACTAAAGCTCAAACTAGTACCCAATTCATCAAACAAGGATCTCCAAAAAGAAGAAGTAAATCTAGGATCTCTATCAATTACTAAATCCTTAGGAAGACCATGCAAATGAAAGATTTCTTTAGAAAACAAATGAGCTATATCTGAAGTAGAGGTTTTGATCTTGGTTGGTATAAAATGAGCCATTTTTGTCAATCTATCAACCACAACAAGAATAACATCATGACCATTCTTGGTCTTAGGTAAACCTGTAATAAAGTCCATACTAATTGATTCCCATTTCCAATTAGGAATAGACAAAGGTTACAATTGACTAGGTTTACTACATTGTTCAAATTTAACCTTTTGAAAATTTAGGCGTTGCTTTACACATACTTCCTAATGTCTTGTTTCATCCTAGGCCGAAATAATTCTTTTTAACTGATAAGTAAGTCTTTTGAAAACCAAGATGTCCAGTAATAGGAATGTCATGAGAATCTCTCAAAAATTGTTGTCTTAAATTAGGAATACTAGGAATACACAATCTACCTTTATAGTACAACATTCCATTCACACCAAGAAAATAAGAAATAAGCCTATCTTTTAAATGCACATTTGAAATTCCATTTTTCAATCCAAAATATAATTCAGCAAAATAGCTATTAGTAGGTAACACATCTCTTATTTCTTGATCAAATTGACTCCTTTCTAAAGACAAAGCATTTGCAAACATTATTTTCCTACTTAAAGCATCAACAACTAAATTTTCTTTACCAGAACATATTGTATATCAAAATCATACGACTTTAGAAATTCTACCCATCTTCTTTGTCTCATATTTAGTAATGGTGAGTAAAAATATATTACAGATATCTATTATCTATTTTCAAAACAAATTTACGACCTAACAAATAGTGTCTCCAAATTTTCAAAGCATGAATTATCCCTAACAGTTCCAAATCATGAGTAGGATAATTCTTTTCAACAAGTAGCAATTTTCTAGACCCAAAACATACAACTCTACCATCTTGCATTAATACACAACCAATACTAGAACCACAAGCATCAGTAACAACAATAAAAGGCTTAGAAAAATCAGGAATACATAACACATGTGCACAGGTTAATGCTTCTTTCAATTTATTAAAAGCAATTTCACATTCCTCAGACCAATGATATGCATTATTCTTCTTTGTTAAGTTTGTGAGAGGACTAGCTATTTTAGAATAGTTCTTAATAAATCTTCTATAAAAACCAGACAACCCAAGAAAACTCCTAATTTCTTGTACATCTTTAGGTATATCCCAATCTTGTACTACGCTTTTACTTTACAAGGGTCGGGTGCAATTCCATTTTTAGAGATAATATGACCCAAATAGGAGACTTTAGTTTTAAATAACTCACATTTACTTAGTTTACCATATAACTAATGTTTTCTTAAAGTTTCAAGTACTAGTCTAACATGTTTTTCATGTTCTTCTTCATTTTTAGAATAGATCAAGATATCATCTAGAAATATAATCACAAATACATCTAGAAAATGTATGAAGGTAGTTGAAGCATTTGTTAATCCAAAAGGCATAACAACAAACTCATAATGACCATATCTAGTTCTAAAAGTAGTCTTTGAAATATCGCATCCTTAATTCTAATATGATGGTAACCAAAATGTAAATCAATCTTAGAAAAACATCTAACACCATTCAATTGATCTAACAAGTCATCAATTCTAGGAAAGGGTATTTTTTCTTAATGGTTAACTTATTTAATTGTCTATAATCAATACTACACCGCCTCTCATAGTACCATTTTTCTTTTTAAAAACAACACTAGAGCACCCCAGGAGAAACCCTAGGTCTTATTTTCCCTGATTTAACAATTTAGTCAATTGTATCTTAAGCTCAACTAATTTAGGTATAAATTACCTATAAGGTGTTTTAGACATTGGTTCAGCTCTAGGAATCAGGTCAATGACATGTTCTACAGATCTTCTAGGTGGAAATTCTTCAAGGTTAGAAGGAAAGACATCCATAAATTCTTGGACTCTTTGGATGAACATGACTATATCTAGTTTAAGTTTATCATTATGAGTAATCAAAGCACATAAAACTTTACATTTTTCTTTCAGACTCCTTTTAAGTTGGACAACATAAATAGTTTTCAATTTTCTTTTAGTTCCCTGCAAAATATGAGTGTTTGCATATGGATCTTGAATAAAAACTTGCTTATTTTCACAGTTAATGAGGGCATGATTCTTTTCTAACCAAGTCATTCCTAAAATAACATCATATTGACCTAAGTTAAGCACATGAAAAGATTCACTAGATACAATATTATCAATTTGAAAATCTAAATCTTCTACTAAAGCTCTTGTTTTCCTGATTATCCTTCCATCACCATTTCTACAACTACTAATTCAATTTTTCTGGAAAACAAATTCAATTTTTCAACTAAGTTAGGAGATATAAAACTATGACTACTACCAAAATCAATCAAGAAAACAAGGTTTGCATTTTTAATAGACCATGCTACTTCAATCAGAGACACTTGCTTATGCATTGTATTTGTATCTGAATATGTATCAACAACAACAACATAAAATTTCATATATATTTTTATTTTCTTCTTTAGGTCTATCATCAGTTTTCTGATTTTTTTATCCCAACCTTTTCATTTCTTAGGACAACCCCTAGCATAGTGGTTATCTCCACAATTCTAACATTTGACCTCTTTTGGTTTAGATTTGACATATTCTTATTTATTTCTGATTTGAGTATTTTTGCACTTAACAATTTCACTGAATGGTCTTTTTCTATCTTTAAAATGAAAATTAGAATTCTTTTCTTATAGTCTTCTTTCTTTTGTTGAACTATAGTCTTGTATTTCTCAAATCATCTTTAGAATTCTTACTTGAACTAGCTTGATTACTATCAGATGAATCAAAAGAACTAGAAGAATCAGAAGATTCATTTAATTTTAAATAAACAAAATCATCATCAGATGAAGAGTGCTTTATTTTTCTTAATTTCTTTTCAGACTTATTACATTTCTTTTTGATTTAGTGCTTTTATCTGATTTACTAGACTTATCAGCTTTATCAATCATAGCTTTTGCAAATTGGCTTTTTAATGTTTCTAATTGCTCAAAAGATAATTTACTTCCCTACCCAATTGTTGGTTTTGTCACTCCAATTCGTTGTAATTTGTGTCATTTTGTGAGTCTACTCCATTCAAATTTTTTTCAATCATTCTCTCGGTGTATATACACAATTTTATCCTTGTGAGAAAATCACCACAATCTTTTACTTTACAACATATTTACTTTTCTTTCATCAATTCAATATGCAGAACATATTTTAATGAGGATAATTAGCTCTGATACCAAATGAAATGCAACTTTTTTCCTCGACTAAATTCTACTAATTCTTGGAAAAATATCAATTAACGGAAGTTTGATATGTTATTTTTGAATAAAAATATATATAACTAAGGTTTAAATATAAATATGCAAAGAGAAAACAATATCCACAAAAAGAAGAAAACATCCGCGGAACAAAGAAAATTTTGCGTAAAGAAGAAAACATATGTGGAATAAAGACTTTAACCAACTTGGTGAGCTACAATTAAGACATAGCCAAATAAAACATTGAAATAAATCCTCGTCGTACACGTGTTGGTATTCCAAAGAATTTCAATGTGATGGGCCAAGTCAAACTTGGACCTCGAGATATATTGTATTGAAAAGGTTTTTGCGTCGGACTGATGGTCTCATGGGTCAAAGAAAAATGAGGCGTGGAAAATATCGATGGAAAAGGATAAGGACAAGTGGAAATAATCCATTGGAAAATATATCTAGTCGACATTGCAAAAGAAGACACGTGGAACCCTTTTACTAGTTCGCATTTCGCAGTATGCGAACATATAAGTCAATAGATCAATTAATAACAAGACAACGCATCAAATCGTACATACATGAAACCATTTAATTAGTTCACGTTTCACACACGACACGGTTCTAACCAAGAATAAACCATATGTGAAGGAACATGGGAAAATTATATTGGTTTGCATGCTGATAACTTTGACAAAGGAGTACAACATGAGAAATAACATGGATACGTTCTATTGGTTCACATTCGAGACAAAGTTGACAAAGCGACAATTCTACGGCGATTTTCAATGGCTAAATATTATTGGCTAACAATTGTCAAGACTGACACAAGCCCTGAAATTGCAAAACTATTAGTCGGGTATCTCATTGGTTAAACCTTTGCAATTGTTTGTAAGTTTGACAATTCAATAACACATGGATCTTTTTGATTGGCCAAGACTTTGCAAAGTTACCAAGACTCTATCCATGTGAAGCACACATGGAACGTTTTAATTGGCTTGAGATTCGCAATAGTATATATTGCACTATGTTGAGTGGACTTAGAACATAGAATTAATTATATATATAAGGGGACTTTCGGGTCTAAGATCTAAAATATAATAATACGACTACGAAGAGACAAAAACACAACAAACACGACTATAAAATACATAAGATAGATAATTTATCTTAAGCACCATTAAAATTACAAGATTACTTCAAACACGATCAATATCATTAATACAATCTTGTTCCATATCAATTTAAATAGGATTTTCATTAAAAAAGATACATATATCTAAAATTACATATTTTATTGACTTATTTATATAATTCATCATTATTATTAACACAAGCATGTATTTTAATAAATACACATAGCCACATATGCATAATTCATTCCTTTGCACATTTTTAACAACATATAAACAAAAGAATTAATTTTCTTTTTATTATCTTTTGATGTTTACAAAGCTTTAATAGATATTTATAGAGCTTTCTACAAAAATTATAGAGCTTTTATAGACAAAATACTTATACGAGACAATTCACATAAATTCTTGTACCAAAATCCAATCCAGACTCAAGCAATAAACACAAGATTATGACCACACTTGAAAGGAATGTGCTATACAATCCACGTATGTTCATCTTGCCATGTTCGGGACCATCCAGGTTATACTATGTACCCCTGGTTAGGACACCACCGGCACCCCTCTCTCTTCCCACCACCTACATGTACCTAGTCGGCCTTTAGAATTTACTTACACATACTCAATTCATAAGATTCTTAAGCATAATTCAATTGTTTGTTCTCAGAATCACAATGATTCAATAATGTCTCTCTTTTCAGTTTGACATTTTTTTAATAGTTTTTCATTGACAGTTAATAACCATCATGTTGGTTGTTCACACCTTTTCATAAATACATTAACCATATTTAATCAAAATCTCATGACATTCATTATATCAATAGTTATTTACAATGTATTTTGCTTGATTCAACTTAATCTTTAATAATCCACAAGTCTTTAATTCTTTTTAAGCCTTGGGGGTTTAGTCACATAACAATACACATAAACTTGGTCGTCTCTCATCTTTTTCCACCACTCCCTCATACTTGGATCCCTAAAACAAAAAAATAAAAATAACAAGTGTAAGATTGTGCATATGACAAAGCTTCAAATTTAATGAGTGTTTAGAACCTATAATTTTGAGGAGAAAATATCAAAGAAAAATCTATACATAAAACTATTACAATTGATATTTTTCATTTCTTGTGTAATCTTCAAGGATGGCCTAAGGTAATGGTCTATAAAAATGACATAAAACCACTTGGCATGCCATGTTTTGTAGTTATTAAATTCTATTTCTTCATTGACTCCACATGGGATGCCAAGACCCCTTAACATGTCCCTATTTCTAAACTATCATGCAAATGTGTAGGAGAATTACCATATATCTTTTGTGTGCTCTTACTATCCACAGAACATAAGTGCTAACAATGTAAAAATAATGATTGACATTGTGTTCTATTGATCTTGAGGGACTCACTTTTAGAGATCTCCAAAGCACATTACCTCAATGATGTTTGCATCACAACATTTTTCTCCTTCAATCTTTTGTCAAAAATGGCTTATGGTTCATATATGTCCTTTTGGATGAAAGAAGAGTTTACATACATTCACCCCTAATTTTTCACTTCCTTGGATTTATCCTCCCTCAAACTATGCTCAATCCCCTTCTTCATCGACCCTCATCTACCCATACATATCGATGTTTCCATTAAACTGCTCATGTGAGATTGCTAATAGTTAACACAACAATGTTTTGTTTAGGTCCACTATGAATTCTACACAAACCAAACAACTACTCCCCCTAAAAACTTCAACACCTTAAAATGACATACTTTAGATCATTTTATTTTCTTCATTCAAGTAACATGCCCAATCATAATGGTTTATAAGAATATTGGTTTTTTCTTGGTAGGATGGGGTGATCATCAATCATCAAAATAAAGAAAGAGAAAATTTCATCCACTAGGCCTGCATATAAACAAGATGCATCCTTTATTTTACATCCATGGTGTTGCCCCATTGGCATACATATTGACAAGCACACGTGCATAAATTTTTTGATTCAATCTACAACCGAACATGTACTTACCATGTCCTAAACTAATAGATTAACAAAAACATCTAGACAAATTGGAAAGAGAATGATATCTGTTCTCTCATGGTCTTTTTGCACATTTTGAAAAGTAACTTTAAAGTTTCATCAATGGCATCTACTTTGAGCATATCATTTAATCATCACAATCCACGAGATCACATCTCAAATTCGTGAATATTGTCAAACAATTGCTTTGCACTCTCCATGTTTATGAATTTTGACTATATATATCAAACATTCCTTTCAACATAATAGAATCAAACTTAAATCATGTTTTAACAATGTAAGCATGTATTTGTCAAACAAATTTTAGGGAAGGAGAAATTTTTAACTCGAAATTTGGAACTCTTTTAAAAATTTCATCGTTTGATAGATATGTAGGAGGAATTGAACTCAAAAATTTATTTTCCATTTTATTTTATTTTCCAATTCGTAAATAAAATAGCCCATAGAAACTACGTTATTTTCCTCTTAAACAACAACCAAATATTCACAAGTGATTAGTGTAGGAAAGAAAAATCCATTTACTTTTTCAACTCCATGTTGCATGTCCCCAAATAGTCCCAAGGACTCTATTATCATGCCCATTTGTGTACCTGGTAATAATCGTATTCCATGATATAACATCTCATTTAGATTTTTTTCATACAATTTCTATACATCCAAAAATATATTACAATTCATATACCCACTAATTATAACATTCCATTAACATGCATTTTGTTGAGATAATTTTACAAACATTTGATGTGCATCCTCTAGACATTTGCACTTTACATACAAGCTAATAAAAAAATCATCGGGATGTGTCGGTTTGAATCCTCTTTGTGACTTTAGGTGTTAAAAAAACCTACACAACAAATAAAACTAGCAATTACACATGAGTTGCAAATTACGCCTTTGGAAGGATTGTAATGTCCCCAATTAGAGCAGTTGGCCTAACGGCCATATTTTGGTCTTAGCCTTGGTCATTCCCGAGGGGCTAACGACTTTGGAGGTTATTACATGGTTGTGCGATTTCCTACTATGTTTTTGTTATATTTTGGGCGTTGGGAGGGTCTAATGGGCCCTTTGTGTTTTATTTTGTCGTTGGGATCACTTAAGTGGACACTTTTGGCATTTAATGTTATGTTTCTTTGTTGGGGCCACTTAAAGTCCCTTTTTGGCGACTTGGGGGGATATGTATTGCATTAAATGTTATATTTCTTCGTTGGGCTCATAAAAAGCTATATAAGGAGGTGGAGGGTGGAGTTGGAAATCATTCTTGCATACATATTTTCTTTGGTGATACTTGATAGTGAGCAACTGTTGTTTGCTTGTTCCACTTGTGGAGTGAATCCCACAAGATCCCTAGCTTCGGTGGTGAGAGATCCACTCCTAGCTAGAAGGGCACTCTTCGGTGGTGAAAGATCCACCCTAGTTTGCTAGGCTCTTGCACCTTTGGGATCTGATTTGGTGATCATCTTCAGCAGATAAATGGTTTTCCAGGGCGGTTTGGAAAATCACGATAACTTTCTCGGGTTTTTCTCCGTTTGAAGCGAAATTTGTTGTGGCAGCTAAGGAGAGGTTCTTTGGAATAGCACGGGGTTTGTTGAGGTTTCAGCCATTCCTAAGCAAAAACGACCTGTTGAAGAATTACAGGCCCTAAAATTTAGGGTTTCGGGTGGAATTTTCCAGATTTGAAGGTTGGCACTGTCTTTTTCTCATATTTTTCATAAGTTATTTCCCAATTTTAGCTTTTTATGTTTGGTAGTCGAAAAGATATGAATTTTCCGGCATTCTATCATTTTCAGAGCTTATAAAAAAATTCCTGGCAGTTTCCTATGTTATAAAAAATACAAAAACAGTTTATTATTGTTAGTTATTATTTTTTCCAGCTTCCGGTGAAATTTGAAGTGTTTTGGGCAAGTATTTTTCAAGATATCATATTTTTATTGTTCGCTGCCCTATTTTTGCAAAAATCAGAAAAAAATCAGATTTAGTATTTGCTGCAAATTTCTGTATTTTGTCAATTTTTTGTAAAATCCCAACAAGGGATATTTCAGTGGTATCAGAGCGGTTGTTCCTCCAGCCTGTTAGGGTTGAAAGATGGGAGACAGAGACAGAGACAGTGAAGAGTTGGGAGTAGATCTGATGAAACGACTGTTCACCAACATGGTGAAGCAGCAGGAGACTACCAACCTCTATTTGAGCCGGCTCTTTGAGAGGTTAGCACAGGGGTGGGATTGAGGCTCATGCGAAGAAAGAAGCCAAGCCAGCAATATGGGACATCATGGTAATAGAGGTGAGAGTGGACATTCGGGACAAGGGTCCCCTCATGCATCTACCAGGCCCTGGGGACTCCACGAGCCTTCCTTCTTGAAGGATCCGGAAGTTTTGCAGACACAACAGGCCGCAAACATTGTGGATGAGGAATCTTGCTGGGAGAAGTACCGGACATTGAGTGAGGGTTTCCGGGACAACATGCCATTTCAAGAGTATTGCAAAATGAAGATTGGTAGCAGGCCCAGGAGAGATTACCAGCCACAGGTACCTGAGTTTCAGAGGAGATTGGGACAAATCTCTGTTCCACACTTCGATGGCTCTAAGAAGTGTACTGCCCAATCTTGGATTCAGAAGTTGAAGACTTACTTCGACTTGAATCCCATGCGTGAAGAGGATGCAATTAAGTTTGCTATCCTACACCTCGAGGGAGATGCTCATGACTGGTGGCATCATGGATTGATCACACAGGGGCACATGCATATCACTACTTATGCAGATTTTACACAGAGGTTGATGAGCAGGTTCGACAGGAGGGACCCAGATAGGCACTTCAGGGAGTTGACTCACTTGAGGCAAACAGGTTCTCTAGATCAGTACATTGCAGATTTTCAGAGGTTATCAGTTATGGTATCTGATGTTTCAGAGATGAGGTTGACTTCACTCTTCATGGCAGGGTTGACTGACGCCTTAGCAGGGTTTGTGAAGGCATTTGAGCCTTCTTCTTTGCATGAGGCTATTAGGAGATCTCGAGACTTGGAGTTATCCACTCCAAAGTCGAGGGTTCCACCTCGCATTCAGCAAAGAGAACCTCCATCTGGATCAGACGAACTTCAGCAGAGGGAGCCTCCACCGAGGCAGGAGGTGGCTAAGAAGCCATTCATTTCCCGGGAGGACAGAGATGAGTTGAGGCGAAAGAAACTATGTTTCGATTGCCGCACACCTTGGGTTCCAGGACATGATTGCAGAGGTAGAGGGAAGGCCCAATTCATCGAGGTCTTCGAGGAGAGTGAGGATGACAGAGGTGAGGAGTTGGAGACTCACGAGATGGATGATGGGAATGGAGTTGCGATGGATAGTGCTGATGCGGAGCAGGAGGAGGAGACTTTCCCTCGGGAGATTATAGCCACATTGTCTAGTACTCCGATGTACAAGGCATTTAGGATTAGGGGAGTTATGCAGGGTCAGCGAGTTATGGTACTCATTGATAGTGGGGCTACCCACAACTTTATTGATGCATCATTGGTGGAGAGACAAGGTTTACAGACGAAGGACTTTGAGGGCTTCAACATTGTTGTAGCCAATGGGGAGTATATGAGATGCACACGGAGAGTTCCACAATTGAGCATCACCATGGGTAACTACACAGTTACCGATGATTTCCACGTTGTTGGTATGGGAGTGACCCACATAGTGTTGGGAGTGCAGTGGCTTCACTCTCTTGGTGAGTTTCGGACTAACTTCCAGACGATGGAGCTGAAATTTAAGTCCGAAGGCAGGAATGTGATTTTGAGGGGATTATCGGCAGGAGCACCTAGGGTGGTTGCAGCTGAGGGGATGGAGAGGACTTTTCGGCATAATGAGGGGTTTTATTATTGCGGATCGATGTGGAGTATGATGGATGTGGGTGTGACCAATAGTGTTGCACATAAGGCAGTTACAGAGATCGGGATTACAGGTTCAGATCATCCGAGTTTATCATTATGTTGGTTATGCAGGGTTTCGGTGAGTGTTGGAGATCTCATTTGCTTGTTGAGTACTCCAAGAACCGACACACTTGTGAGATTCTGGATGGTCACATACGCTGATGACAACTCTGATTGGAGGATGAGATGATCTTATCGGGACGAATTGTAGCTTGTGTCCGGATTCATGGTTGAGGATGGAATATCTTTGCGACATGTGCATTATTCTTCCATATGTCTGGACACTTGAGCTTTGATGAGACCTTCAACTTCATATGGGAAAGGGTCAGATGGCATGGGTTGAGGGAGGATATCCTCAACTTTGTGCAGGGATGTGTAGTTTGTCATGGTGACAAGCTAGAGTATGCATGTTCCTTATTTCTGGAATTGATAGGAGATAACACTCCTATATGTTTTACTGCTTATATGGATGACAAGCACTTCACCCATGTGCTAGCTAGCCGAGGGACGGAGTCGACAGGAGATGCAGTGAGTGATCACATGATGACAGTTTTGCAGTGGCAGGGATTGGACAGATTGACAATTTCAGTATGGGTACCAGTAGAGAGTCGATGTGGGCATTATTCTACTTCAGGGACAACATTGTTATCTACACTACATGGAGAGCATGATGACTATATGAGGTGTTTTGGTTACTTCGGATCACACCGATCTTTGGTTGACTGCAGGGTGAGATGGAGGCACTTACTTTGTGGTATTCAGTTTCTAAAGCACAGGAGGATAATGCTTGGGGTCAAGCATTTTTTGGGAGGGGAGGATTGTAATGTCCCCAATTCCGAGCAGTTGGCCTAACGGCCATATTTTGGTCTTAGCCTTGGTCATTCCCAAGGGGCTAACGACTTTGGAGGTTATTGGGGATGGTTGTCTGATTTCCTACTATGTTTTTGTTATATTTTGGGCGTTGGGAGGATCTAATGGGCCCTTTGTGTTTTATTTTGTCGTTGGGATCACTTAAGTGGACACTTTTGGCATTTAATGTTATGTTTCTTCGTTGGGGCCACTTAAAGTCCCTTTTTGGCGACTTGGGGGGATATGTATTGCATTAAATGTTATATTTCTTCGTTGGGCTCATAAAAAGCTATATAAGGAGGTGGAGGGTGGAGTTGGAAATCATTCTTGCATACATATTTTCTTTGGTGATACTTGATAGTGAGCAACTGTTGTTTGCTTGTTCCGCTTGTGGAGTGAATCCCACAAGATCCCTAGCTTCGGTGGTGAGAGATCCACTCCTAGCTAGAAGGGCACTCTTCGGTGGTGAAAGATCCACCCTAGTTTGCTGAGCTCTTGCACCTTTTCGAGATCGATTTGCGGTCATCTTGAGCGGGGGTTTTCCAGGGCGAGTTTCGGAAAATCACGATAACTTTCTCTTTTCCTCCGTTTGAAGTGAAATTTGTTGTGGCAGCTAAGGAGAGGTTCTTTGTGAAGCTTGGCGGGGGTTTGTTGAGGGTTTCAGCCATTCCTAAGCAAAAGCGACTGTTGAAGAATTGCAGGCCCTAAAATTTAGGGTTTCGGGTGGAATTTTCAGATTGAAGGTTGGCTGTTTTCTCATATTTTTCATAAGTTATTTCCAGAATTTCAGCTTTTTATGTTTGGTAGTCGAAAAGATATGAATTTTCCGGCATTCTATCATTTTCAGAGCTTATAAAAAAATTCCTGGCAGTTTCCTATGTTATAAAAAATACAAAAACAGTTTATTATTGTTAGTTATTATTTTTTCCAGCTTCCGGTGAAATTTGAAGTGTTTTGGGCAAGTATTTTTCAAGATATCATATTTTTATTGTTCGCTGCCCTATTTTTGCAAAAATCGAAAAAAAAATCAGATTTAGTATTTCTTTAAATTTACTGTATTTTGTCAATTTTTTGTAAAATCCCAACAAGGGATATTTCGGGATGTCAACATTGAAATTGTGAAGTCTTTGCCCATGTATTACATTTAAGCAACCTATATAAAAAATTGTATTTGTTGCATTGTGAGCACCACTTATGATTAATTCTCCATCCATGAAATATTTATTGTTCTTTTGAGATAATCTTCCATATTTTGTATACACGGTTGTGAGGAATTTGCAAAGATAACATCCAACGACAATCCACTTTGTCAATTACATATATGTCTTGCCTTTTGTAATCTTCCATATTTTGGATAAATGGTTGTGAGGGATTTGGAAAGATAACATCCAAAAACAATCCACTCCACTTTTCCAATTAGATATATGTGAAAGTTACCAAGGCCTTTTCAATAAAACTATTTTGTGCATACCTTGTAATCATCAAAGTCCATGAGGACACATTTGATTTGTTTGAGGCATTGCTTGAAAAGTCTTTTAAGTCTCATCAAAAACACCATTTTGTACATATGCCATAGTCACCAATCGTGAAATCACATTGTTTTGAGGTATTTTGTCTAACAATTCTGTCTATATATATACTGATTCACATGTTCACCCTACCCTAAAACTTCCATTTAGGCACAAGAATTCGGAAATATGTTGCAAAAATTTGTGAGAGTGTAGCTTTACACCTTCCGAATTCATTTGCTTCAAAGTTTCCAAGGCCTTCTCAACTGACCCATTTTGTGCATACACTGCCATCATAGCAGTCCACGAGGCCACATTTCTTTGAGGCATTTTGTCAAATATTTCCCCTACCCTACGTGTATGCTTTCACATTTTGCAATCATATCTACCAAAGCATTTCCAGCTGCATAAAATGTCAAGATGCCCTTTTCCACAATTTATGTGAGGGATGTTTATACCTAATTTTAATTCTCCCATTCGCACAGCTAAGAGGATTTTGGAAAAGGTTGCAATGCCCTGTTTTACACCTGCCAAATGCGTGTGTTTAAAATTTTCCACAGGGAATTTTCTACAAGTCAACCGATTTAATTGTATATGTTATTCACAAATTCTAATAATTCCATCTGCTATTTTGGGAGAATGCAGTGAAGGTAAACTACAACATAAGCAGCAACCCAACCCAAATTTGTCTACAGTATAAATGGGTGTGGGGTATCCGAGACAAAACACTGTAGGGGATGAGTACAACAAGATAAAAAATGCCATTCTATGGTTGAAACCAGCAGATTCAAGCTCCGAATTTGGTGGATCTGAAAAGAACAGCAGCTCCAATGGAGCGCAAGTTTTAGAATCTGAAATTTTCCACAGCCCTCAATGGTGAAGGGGAACCTACAGGGTTTTGATAATGCTCATAATCACCATTAGTATAAATCAATTGATCACAATGTCAGTTAAGTGTGAGATTGCCACCAAAAAAACTTTAGCTACATATGATTAAAGGAGAAAGATGAAGCACGCATATATTTCAAAATATATGTGGCTTTAAAATCTCCTAGTGGCATGGCTTGCTCTGCCTCCTCGGCCCACTTATCCTCCTCTTTGGTATTGTTGTCTTTGAAAAACATGAACCAGAGCCACAACCGCATGTGATTTTTGTGAAAAATGAAATCGCAAACCCTCCAAAGAATAATGGAAAATGTGTAGATGAATATTATAGTGAACAATCCCGAACGCCTAGTGATAAATCTTTTATTTCATTTCATCAGCATCTATTAATGGCAATACGATAAAAAAGTACTGTGGTTATTTTAAAAACCTTGCTAGGGAATTTGAGGAGAAGGAAAGAACAAAAATCCCTTACTTACATTTTATTCTGAAAACCCCAAAGCTTTTAATTGTATTCAACCGCTTCGAAGTGAATAGATCTTCCCGCGCATATATTTTCATCGAGGGTTTGTTTGTAACACGCAGAGAAGCCATTAAGGCCATCGAAGCTTTGGGTGTCAAGAAAATAACTGAAGGTCAGGGTTTGTAAACATAAGGGTTTTTGCAAGGAATTTGGAGGTTAAAGAAGAACTGGAGACATGCAATGTGAGGGCCGATGCTGCGTCTATTACGGCCGAGCAGAGCTGTGCGCTTTTAGAGAAAAATATATTTCACTTTCTGGAAAATTTACGCAGAGGCGCAGGAGCACAAGCTTGAGTTCCGAGCGGTAATTGAAAAATCCTAATCTCTATCGTAGAAATCCTCTTTTGTTTCTAAAATCGCAAACCCTCCATTGAATAGTGTATAATTTCCAAGAAATAGACTGTGCCGACGAATATTACAGGAAGAAACCTGTCAGGATTTGACACTTCCCAGGCTTCTTCAAAGGGAACCCTACCCAAAAAAACTTTATATGTACAAATTTTGAAAACAATTACACTCATTTACGAGTACAATAGCTAATTTTTCATTAAGATTATAAGCTAAATTTTCTAAAACAATTTTTATAATATAAAGATATAAGCTAAATTTGTTATGCAGTAGCCATGAAAGATCCATTTAGAACATGATTATGACTATGTGAGGAAAAACTGATAGCCAAGGACAACATTCACTCACATCCCTCACCTGTTAACAAAATTAAAACCTTAGTGATCAAATCATCACTGAAAAGAAACACAAACAAGAAAGGATAGTTCCCAACGGAACAACCATTTAACAAACTCATGTGACCATTTATGTACTAGGCAACGCTTCTTCACCACCGCCAAACACTACATGCACCATCATGATCGCCACCCGATACCAAATCAAAATTTTATTTTCCTACAATTTTAAAAATGACAAAAAGATGGTAGAAATGCCCAAATCTTAGTAAAAAAATAAATGGTAGGAGATCTACGTTTTCGAAGCCACCAAAGCAGAACACAACAATATATGTGACCGAGAAAGAATAGCCTAGGAATACCTACATCCAAAGGCATGAATATAGTCTGCAATGAAAAGAAGATGAAGAGAACAATTTTTGTGTGATTAAATATAAATATTAGAAATTATCTTTGTTCATTGAGGAATAATTATTGTTTGGTTGTATTCCATAAGAAATCTGCATTTAATTTTAAAACTTGGATTTGAAACCTAGCGAGTGAAATAAAAAATGTGCGTTGAAATAATTATCCTCTGTGAAACTAAACATTCATATTAGTAACATGTAAATTGGGAATTTCGGAATGTGTTTGTTGAAAGTCGTCTTTGCTTCATTTAAAATCACTATTCTAGGTGGTGGATCTTTGATCACTATTCTTGGTGGTGGATCTTTGATCACTATTCTACATGGCGATTACACTTTAGTGGGACTTACTATTTGACCACTATTCTAGATCCGGGTCTTTGATCAACATTTTTTTAGGTGGAAATTACACTTTCTAGGTGGAAGAAGATCTTCAGTAAAGTGCCCATCTCAACCCACCACTTTCCTTCACTCAGAATCACATAACAATTATTTGAGCACACATTTTCCTATATCCCTACAAAATCCCACACTAATTGTTGTATAGGAAACCTTGTTATTGCGTGGGTGAGGAAGCCACCAACAACTTTGAATGATGGAGGACTTAGGACCTCAGATGCAGATGTGGATCTACGGGCGCAGAGAAGATAGATGTGTGATACAAAGAAGATAGATCTACAAAATTGAAATAGATAAGATTAGATAACAATATGTGGGGGTTGCTCAGACGATCCTAGTTCCAAGAGGATGTGAACTCCCTTGGAGGATGTCAACCCCCATGTTTAACAAGATAACGATAGATCATGAACAGTAGATATCATGCATAAATAATGGAATATAAAATGACAAGTAATTGAAATGACGAGGGGACTTAGCTTGTGCTTTGATATGGAGATGAAATGGGCATCGGTGGCAAGATGATGAACAATGGAAAATATTTCTCCTTAAACTTGCAAAACTTAATTAAGCTCTTTCTTCTCTTCTCCTAAAAAACTTCAGTAGGCAGATATTTCATATAGATTCTTCCTCCTCCTTTCTGGGTCTAGGTCCGGTCTTTTCTCTCCTTCCAGGTTTTACCAACCTCCTTAAAAGATGGGGAAAACCCATATTTATAACTTGGAGGTGAGGTTAGATTGGGGTTAACAAGTAACTAGGGGTTGGGTAAATTAACCGGGTTAAGAGACATGATGTGATCACGTGGGGCCCACGGTTTGACTTATTAGATGGAGTGGGGAGCATGATTGACATGGTAGGTGAGATAATAGATTCCATCTTTTGAATTTAAGAAAGGGGTGTTGGATGGGTATATTAATACCCATGAATTGAATAATTTGATATGGGAGAAATGCCAAATATCAAATGGGTCCACATGGAGCCCATTTGATAATTAATTAAATAAGGTGAGTAAATAGATGGAATTTATTTAAATTTAGGAAAATAAAAGTCGAGAGGGAAGTTGCATGAATGTGAGATGACGGAGGGCGTTATACCAAAAATTGGTGTCTACATTTGCCCCTTTTTGTTGAGTGGTTTGTGATAGTAAGCCATGAGACAAAAACAAAAAGGGTTAGATGAAATATGTGTCTGAGGATGGATGAAGACATGACCAAAGGCAAGATGCCCCAGCAAAAAAAAGGATCGTAATAACAATGAAAAATATGGTGTGACTCTAATATCACATCGGTAGAGGACAATTGTGGTCTCAACGGAGACAAACGACAATGTTCTACGGACCAGTGAGTGGGTGAAGACCATTGCAGTATGGATGTAAACCGTGATGACCAATGGGTCATAGGAAAACATCAAAATATGTGCAAATGAATGCAAAAATTATGCGCAATCCTTTTTGTGAGGAATTGTTCGAAAATCATGCGTCCACAAAAGGGACGTGGATGAAGATAATGATGCCCCAACATAGGGCACGAGAAGGAAAAAAAAGTGAGTTATATGCGTTGACAAGTACAAGGATGAAAAGGTGCCCCAACATAGGACATAGATGGATGTTAAAATAAGATATCTCGGGGGAATAATCATAAATGTGGACATGATGAGCAAATAGGATAGAAGGGTGAGATAGAATGCCCTAAAAGGGTGATAAATATGATGGTAATCATGTTTCATAAGAAAGATGCATAAGTGTTAGCAAATTAGAAGGTGAAAAAGCAATCCTACTTGTTCGATAAGTAGGATAAGAAGTCAAGATACTTTTGCGACAAAACAAAAGCAGAGAAAATATTCATGGAAGAGAACAAGATCAGATAGGTGATGGTCATTATGGTATCCTCCAAGACAAAAATGTCAAAGGAAGATGGGAAGAGATTCTTAGAAATGGATATGATGATGTCCCTATGAGAGGACTGATGAAGATAAAAGATGTGACAGGTTCTCAAAAAGAGAATAAGTCAATGATGCGGAGAGAAGAATGAGAATGGTAATGAAATGGATCGATGGTGGTACATAAACGGAGAAACATCGGAATTTATTGTGAATGCTAGGTATGAGGGGTGTTGAGAAAGAGAAAAGGGAATGGACAGGAGGATTGGTTGATTATGAGAAGAGTAAGAAAGATCGAATGTGAAGGCGACAGGATATGGAATAGAGGTACGGAGACGGAGGAGGAGAAAAAAGGAATGAAAGGGGAGGAAGAAGATAACAAAGAAGGATTATAGAGAAAGGGGGAAATGATGAAGGACAAGCAAGGAGAAGAAAAGAAAATGACAGAGCAGAGGGTGAAATTATGAAAAAGGGAGAGAGTTATTTAAAATGAAAGGTGTGAAGGAGGGTGAAGTAGAGGAAGGTAGAGAAGTAATGGAAAACAAAAGAGATGATAGAGCAAAGAAAATTGAAGGAACCAAATCATAGTGAGGAAATCCAAGGCAAAGAATATGGAACTGACCGCATGGAAATGCATGTGGATGGTGGGATGATAAAAAATATGGGACAACGTTGAAGAGTCAGGTTATCGACGGGAAGTAAGGAGGAAGTGTAAGGTAAAACAGAGGAAGAAGATGATATAGAGGAAGTGAAATAAGACGAGGATCAAAAAGGAGGAGAAGACAATGGAGAAAATTATGCAGAAGGAAGGGAACCAAGAATGGAGATATTCGATAAAGAGTGAGAAGCATAAGGAACATAAAGAGAAGCTTGAGGGGAGGAATGACACAGATTGGAAAAGATGCAGAGATGCATGAGATGAGGATAAGTTGATGATGAGAAAATAGAGAGAGGGTGCATGATGAAGATAGTGAAGAAATTGGCAAGGAAGAATGAAAGATGGAGAGGTGGCGAGGAAAAAGAGAGGAAGGGATAGGAGAGGCAATGCCAAGAATGGATGTTAGGAGAAATCCACCAGATAATGATCAGTAGGAAAGGATGGGACAAAAGATAAGATGAGGCAAAAAGTAAACGAGGAATGGAAGGGGGAATGCCAATGAAGGGACGTTAGGAGAAGTCCCCATAATGATCAAAGGGCACAGAGGAAGGAAGGAATGAAGATAGAATGGGGAAGATCAAAGAGAAGGATCTAGGCTATGCAAAATGGGGATGAGTGATTTTTAGGAGAAGTCCACCGATAATTACTAGCGCAAAAATAGAAGATGATGATGAAAGAATGTTAGGGATGATCAATGACAATGATGGGTAAGTATGGGGGTAGATATGTGGGAGAACTCTAGAAGATGGAGTGGAAAGAGTAAAGAAAGGAGGGATAACGATGTGTAGGAAGATGAAGGCAAGGAGAGGATGTAGTGGATGAGAATGAATGAGAGAAAAATGAAGAAACAAGACATGAAATGAATGGAGAAGCAATGGTTAAGTAAGATTACCAAGCAGGGATGATGGAGATGAACAAGGGGCAAGTAGGAAGTGGTGTTTGCGAGAATGGAAGAGGAGGTGAGAGGATGTGATGATGGGGAATGATGAGAAAATGTAGATGGTGAGAATGTGGAGTGGTGGGTGAGTGCAGGATGACAGATCATGCTTAAGAGGGACTCTTAAGTAAGATCACCATGCCGCAGGAGGAGTTAAGTAAGATCACCAAACCGGCAGTGACAATATGGAAGGAGAAAGACAACATTGTATTGGATACAGTGTGGAATGGTTGGTTGGAGTGGATGAGTACGATGAGAGGTGGGAGACAGAAGATGAGGAAGATATGATGGGAGGTGGAAGGGTCAGATGGAAACCATTCTTAAGAGGGACTCTTAAGTAATATTGTCCATGCGACAGGGATGGTTAAGTAGGATCGCCAAGCTAAAGAAGAAGAAGAATGATGAAAAGAAGAGAGTAGAACAATGAGACAAGAGATGAAAGGAGGTGACATGAGTGGATGGAGGAAAATATGCATGAGTGGATGGAGATGGAGAGTGTAAGGGCAATCCTTAATTGGGATGCCCACGTGGTGGGAGTGATGATGTAAGAGTGTTAAGCGAAAAGGAGGAGCGGAAAGACGTTTGTGGTGGTGATTGTCATCTATTAAAAGAGGAAATGGTGGAGAAGCTTCTATAGTAGGAGGATCTAAGGAAGAAGATATACCTTAACTAAGATTCTCTGGCTGTATGGATGGTTAAGTAAGATTGTCAAACTGAAAGCGGAAGAGTGAAAGGGAAACTCAAGAGGAAAGACAAGTAGGATATCTGGCGTGGTGCAAGGGGACAGAAAGGTGAGAAGGATGATGTGGAGACAAATGGTGATGAGTGGAAATGGGGAGTGAAGAACAATGGATCAAATACATTGTTGAACATGTTGGGGATAAGAAGTTGCAGGATAACAAACTTGCCTTGAGAAAGATCCTCAAGTAGGATTCACAAACTACAACGGCGATCAAGTAGAATTTGCAAACTAAAAAGTGTATTTACGAGCACATTCATGGAGATTATGGATAGATATAGAATTCATAGTGTGAAATTTGATGTGATTTTGATAAAAGATGATCTTGATGAGATGAATGGAACATAGTTGTAGCAAGGGCATACAAAGAAACTATGCTTCGAACTAGATTAGAGATAAACAAGAAAGGTTACCACTCAAGGCATTGCACTTGTAGCCAATAGCAGGTGTTAATACATAACCAACGATAGTTAGTTATAAAAAAGACCATGAGGAAATATGGATGAAAGATGCTCGTAATCCTAATGTTGACATGACAAAGGGATTGGAGATGTAACTTGTATGTGGGAAGAAGGATCTCCATAGATGGTGTTCCTTAAGTCTATGCCCCAGCTCTAGGAAAGGGAAAGAACAATAGAAGAAAGTTGATCATTGCGGGAAGCTTTCAAAAATGTTGATAAAAGGAAGGCTAATCAATGTGGGAAACCTTCCAAATGCCATAATAACAAAGTAGCCATCCTTCGAGGGTATGGTCTACTATATACATAATATGGATGGCAAGAATAATATGTATGATAGCCATCCTTCAAGGGATCGGTCTATTTCTTTTGATTTTTTTTGATTTTTATTTGTATGCTTTTGCTTTTAGTTTCTTTTTTTTCACAAACAACTGTCCTTTGAGGGATCAGTCTGTTTTTGATAACTTTGATTTTTCCTTTTACATACATGAATTTTAGCCTTGCATGGGAGAGAGATGGGAATAACTAAGTAAACCACTTGGGAGGGGATAATGAATGTACAAGATAAACCCCTGGACCCTCTACATGTCTGCAATAGGAGAATGAGAAGGTGATGGATGTAATGGTTATGGGGTCACATCAAAGTAGTGAAGGCGGACCACATAATTCATATCATTACAATGACAAATGGAAGGGGCTAAGGATGGCAGAATGATCTAAGGATATAACTAAGTGCTCATTGATAGATATGCTAACAATGGACTAGTCACAAGTGCAATGCATTAAGAGGTTATGTCTCTAGTTTACCACCAAGAGAGGGAAAACATTAAGTTACAACAGGATGAGATGATATTTTGCAAAGGATTAGATGTGATAGACAAGTGAAAAATAAAATTATGTCCTTAAGGAAGCAAACATATGACCATGACGATGAATTTGGATGAAAATAAATTATGCCCCAAGAGAGACATAAATATAGAAGGACAAAAATGGCCACAAATGTGGACTTGATGAAATAGATGGTGCCCCAAAAGAGACACAAATATGGCCACAATGGTGGTCTTGATGAAATAGATGGTGCTCCAAAAGAGACACAAATATACACAATGGTGGACTTTGATAAAAAGTCCCTTAATGGAGGGACAAACATGGCCTCAAAAGAGGACTTCGATGAAAATAGATGGTGCCCCAAAAGAGGCATAAACATGGCCACAATGGTGGACTTAGAATGAGATGAGGATTGGGATAGAATTAGTTTAGATTGGATGAATGTGAAGAAGGTAAACAAAACAATGTCAATGAGCGAAGTCCCCTAGTGACAAGGGAGTTGTACGGATGATATGCTCAAGGGCAAGGGAAGGTTGCTCCCCCAATGAGTTAAATGTGAAGGAGTTAAAGGATGTCGAAAGAGTTTAGATGAGATTGTTTTGGATTTGGATGGGATAAATGGTTGGAGACCACAAGTGTGCTTGGCAAGATAAGTGGTATTGATGAACAATGGAGGACCTTCCTTAGGAGGAATGTCGTGTGCATGAGGGATGTTAAGGGATGATGTGGATGGAGGAATCATGGGAGACTCCGACAGATGGGATATGAATTGGATTCAATGTAGATGGAGAAGGAACTTTCCCTTGAATGAGGAAATCATCTTTCTTAATAAGGTTATGGATGATTGTTTAAAATGCCTTACAATGTTTGATGTCATGGCCCGGGTACGATGATAAGCGCAACTGCAATTAGGATTGAACCATGATGGCTTAGGACCATAGGGATTGAAGGCTTTAATGGGAGGAAGCGTGATGGCAGATATTTGAGTTAAATGTCAAAGGATATTTGCGTAAGACCCCATTGAAGTGTCATGGGGAAGGTAACTCTTGTGGGTTTTGATAGGATATCTCAGCTTGGAGTTAGGAGAAAAAGTGGATGTAGATTGGATGGGTAAATTATGTGTTTTGGAAGACAAATCAAATTTAGTCGAAGGATTGTATTGTTTGGATTCAGATTTAGGTGAGGATGTACATTGGATAGGTAGATTATACGTCTTAGATGACAAATTGAATTGGATTGGAGGATTGGATTGTTTGGCTATAAATTTATCATTGCGAGATGTCATAGATGGAGTGAATGATCCTAAAATAGATGTTGTGGCATTGGATTGTTGAGAAGAGGGAAAATTTGAATATTTTTGAGGATGCGCAGGGGACTGTCACGGATGTTTCCCACAAGCATTAGACTTCAACCGAGAAGATTTACTCCTAGCAGGGATGATAATAATCTCAACCGGAAGATCGCGTGGTGGTGTAGTTATTAATGGAGAAAATGTCCTAAAACAAGATGAGGATGTTAATTGAGAAATAGGTGTTTGTATGATGTGATTAATGAGGTCTATGTGAGATATGGATTGTTTATATTTTGGCAAGGAAAGAGTTGATTTTGTAGAAGGAGAATGTAAACCATTTTTATTTGAATTAGGTGGATGTGTTGGTTCAGTAGATGATTCAATGGGTATCTTTGATAGGGTTGTAGATCGAGAGGGTTTGGTTGGTGTGATAGAAGAATTAGGTAAAGAACATTGGGATAAAACTAGTGATGTGGCCATGGGTGAGGATATAGGTACAGATTTCAAGGTAGGGATAGGTGGATTTGTTGGTATGATAGATATAGGGGTAGTTGGCATAGATAGAGATGTAGGCATATTTGGGATATTTGGAGATGTGGGTGATGTGATAACCGATGGAGTAGACATTATGGGTAATGTAGGAGTATTTTTGGGTGTAGAAGTAGGTGGGATTTGTTGCTTCATAAATGTTTTGAGGGGTAAGAATGATATGTTTGCTAATGGGGTTGATGTCGGAGGTGGGGTTGTAAAGGTACATGTAGTAGAACTAAGTTTAGTTGGGATGGTTGTGAGTAATGTAGGTGTAGTAATAGGTGTATTTGATGAAGATGTGGGTGAAGGAATAGGTGTGAGAGATGTAGGGATATGTGTGGATATCAGTGGGGCTGAAATAGGTGCTAAGGATGAATCTAATGTGGTAGATTGGGGTGTGATCGAAGTGACGAAAGTGGATGGTATAGTCAAATTTGATGTGGATGTGATCAAAGTGGAGGAAGTGGATGGTATGGTGAAATTTTATGTGGATGTGATAAGGATAGAAGAAGGTGTAGGTTTAGGACAAATAGTAAAAGTTGACATAGGTGTGATAGTTGTGGGTACAACAGTTCATATAAGGAGTGGGCATAATGTCTAAGGTAGAACATGCGGAGTCGGTGATAAGATGAGATCTTGATTGACAGTGTTAATCATATAAGAATTTGATAATTGAGATGTAAAGGGCATGGCTTGATTTGTTGGTGGTTGATTAGGTAAAGTTTGAATAGTGGAGCTATCGATTTGGATATCCCTTGATTTATGAGTTGTTGGACACGATATTTGAAGGAACAACATTTCTCAATGTCGTGACCTTTGACTTGATGATATTTACAATAGTGGGCTTCGTGATACCAAATAGGCTTGGCTTGCAAGTTGTCCACGGGTCATATGGGAGGAAGTTGGATGGAGTTTACAAATCATCAATTTGTTAAACACGAGCTATATGATTCTCCCAAGAGGGTCTAGTTGACTATTTATTGAGGGGCTCGTTGTTGAGGCCATGTGTTGGAACATAGATGTGAATGAGGGTTCAATGACCATGGCATTGGTCGCACCTTTAAATGTGTTGGTATGTGTGAATGGTTTAGTAGATTTGATTTTAGGGTGCAACACTAGATCATAAGTTCAATCAGTCAGTACTATCGGGGTTAGTCCGACTCCCATATTGCATCTTTTATTTTTGGGATTTGAAGTAGTTTGAGGGTTTTACATGTGAATATCTCTTTACATGTTACAATCACACTCAACGATCATATTACGAAATGCAAAGGGACGACAATAACGAATATCATCAACACTCTTGCGATATTAGAAAAATCATATTCTAAGCCCATGCGTAGTTATAGATGCCCAATAGAGGTCTCGATACCTAAGTGCCCTCGCCCCGGTCCAAGCGTCTGGTTTGGCTTCATCCGAGCAGTCCCAAAATTTATTGAGCACAATTGTGATAGTCTTCCTTCTTATTCATCATTTTCCTAGACCCAGATCACCTTTAGGAAAGCGTAAATCAGCTAAGTCCTCTCTCTCTCTCTCTCTCTCTCACTTAGGGTTTCATATTTATCTATCTTATTGCTTGTGTCATCTTGTATCTAACAACTACTTATCATAGTTTACATCTGTTACTCTGCAATATTAGGGTTTAATAAATATTCTATTTTTGTTAAATCGGTTTATACATAGGTGTTGATGTAATTTGTTGTTGATATTTTCTCATAAAAACAATATAGCCTTATGTTTTATCTAAATAGTAAGTTAGAAATTTTGGACATTGTTTGATAATTATTCCTCCCATATCTCTATGATTATGTTGGCTTTTAATAGTGATCAATTTATGTATACATTTCTTTTTCACCATTTGGTAATAGTTATTTTGTATTCTAATTGAATCTATATGAATAGTTTATCCTCAAGCTTTTCTAGCAATGTTATTCCACCCAATTATTCTAGCTTTTCTCAATAATTCAAATAACAAAATGTTTACAGGAAAGTCAACCATCCACTCCTCGCTTTAAAAAATTAGAATCTAATCTATCTTAGAAAAGAGTAAAGTTGGTTATAAAAGTGTGATATAATAACTCAACGAGATGTGCAAGTTGCATGCTAGCACTATTACTCTCTAGTTGGGTGAGTTTGGTGTTGACATTGAAAGTTGGTACTTGTTTGGTACAAGTAAGGTTTTATTACAAGTTATGTGGTATAAAAAATAATTTTTTAAAACTAATTTACATTCGGGCCCCACACAAGGATTAAATTGGGAAACACTTTTAACTAAAGCATTTCCTTTCGAGGTCAAAAGGCGCAACCATAAAATTGATTTGTTATCCTTAATAGGTTTATCACCTAGTAATTAGTAACATTATTGTATATCGGGTTATTAACTTGAAGCTTATGTTTCAAAATTCGAGCAAACATTCTCTTTAAGGCTAATTTATATTTTTTAATTTGTATTCTATTTTTTAAATATGTGTGTGTGAAAAGAAGAACCTTGATCTTCCAATTTGTTCTTTGTTTGAGTGCTCTCTCTCTCTCTCAATCTCTTCTCTTGACCTTTTTCTTCTCCCGAATTAATTTCATTGGTATTATTATGCTATTTTCACTTCTTCTCCTTGATAATCCTAGAACTGTGTGTGTGAAAACCATGTCTCTCCCTTCTTATACTTTTTTATTTAAGATTTTCCCCTACAAATCACCCGATGTGTATTTCATCCTCCAACTACATATTTTATCCTATGTCGCTTTTTAGTTATGTGTCCCCTTCTTATAGTATAATCCCTCCTTTTATTTTAGTCTTCCCTCTCCCTAACACCACATTTTTTTCCCTTTTCATGCCTTAATTTAGTTTTAACCTTTAGTTATCTCAAGTTTCTTCCTTTTTAAAAAATATTTTTATTAATTGCTTTTGTCATCCACGAATAGTTTCCCTTCTATTTAGACAAAACAACAAGACACTCCACTTCAAGTGTGAGATCTTGGTGAGTGTGCCAACACATGAGGTAATTATTAAGTTTAGGGAGAGTGCATGCTAACTTAGTGGTGGTTCGAATCAAACAGATATCATGTATTATATTATATATATAATTTAATGCAATGGTTTGAATTAAATTATATATATGTGTGTGTGTGGTGGAGGTGGATTTAATCCCAACTCTAAACGATACTAAGATCTCATTTTAAAATGCCATTATCTTTATCTTCGTTATGTGAATCAACCCTTTTCCATTTACTAAACCTATGTTTATATTTGATGAGATGATGTCAATTATGTCGACATATCCGGCTATCAAAATTTGAAAGAAATGGAGTATTATATTGAATTATCAGCATGGTCAAAGTAATGTCACCTTTGTGAACTCACTACCATTATCGATTTATGATAAATCGACTCAAATCTTACATCTAACGACATCATGCTTCTTAAAATGAAAAAACAAACCATTATAATATTGTCTCTTGGTACCGTGATAACCTTATCACACATCACAATGCACTAAAGCAAACCAAAATAAACAAAAAGGTTTTATTGACCAACTTACGGTTTGACATGGTTTCACATATAACTCTTTCTTGCGATACACATCACAACATCTTTTCTTCTCTTTCCGATGATGCCCTTTCTCATTTCTCGAGAACTCCTGCACATGCACAAACAACAATACCCAGTGCATTACATGTCCAAAATAATAAATCATCTTTCTATAAATAAGATACGATATGTTATTATCAATAACAATCCATAATTGTATTTCAACATTTTTAATAATCATCTAACAATTGTTTAATTACTGATAATAAATGATTTTATCCAAAACATATCAAAATGTTAATCAAGCAAGATCAATAAATCAATAACATATTATCTCTATGGCGATCATCACCACTTAGTTATCCAAATGTATCAAAATAATAAAGGACCAGTTTCAGGATATGACAGAGGTAGCTCCCTTAACCACAAAAAATAGCTAATATTTTTTGAAGTGTTTTGCATGCATATTTATATTTAGATCTTGGAAGTTTAGCCAACCTTATTCAACGAAAGAACCTATAATTGTCCCTTACACATTCAATGCTAACAATGTAAGCCCATTTTTATTTAGTAACATAAATATGAGATTTGATAATATGTCGTCTAACACATCTTGTAGGGTGATCCAAATCTAGGCACACATATACGTGTGTGTGTGTGTGTGTGTGTGCACATATGTTTTTAGCTTCATTTTTAGCACTCGAGGAAAACTTACACATTCAATGGTAACAACATAAGCCCATTTTTATTTAGTAACATCAATTTGAGATTTGATAATAAGGTAAGTGCACCAAGTTGGGGGCGGGGGTCTGTCGACACTAAAATTTTCTTCCGTAATTTCTATTTCATTAATGTATGTATTTGGAATAGGATGTTGTTAAGTATAATTAGTAGTAGCGTCGATAGAAGATTATACGAGTCAATACGTTGCCGCCAATAATGTGGAGTACGGTAATAGTCAAAAGTACAATAGGAATGTTGTGGTAAAAAGTAAATATTTGTCGTAAGTGGTCCTAGTAATGTTAAAATGTCAAAGTTTGGGTAATTAGAGAAGTAGGGTCTACATGATTAGGAATTAGAAATATTATATTGGTAATAAGGACAAGGAGTGAGGTCATAAATATTTTGTGTATTTTATTTGTAAAAAGTCTAAAAATGTGGAACCCATGTAAAATGATAAGGTTTATCTTATCTTAAAAGATAAGCTTACATGTACAGATAAGAGTTAAGGTATGGAATATGATTCGTCAGAGTGGATTTCTTATCCTATCTTAGAGATAAGATGGATAAGCTAAGTTCTATAAATAGAGAGGCCACCCCCCTCATTTAGCATAGAAGGAAGTAGTGAGAAATATTGTAGGAAGTGTGCGAAGGAAGCCATCAGTTTAAAGGTGTGTTGAAGAAGTCATTAAGAGGTGTAATTGTAAAGTTTCTCCCATAGTATTGGTGGAAGGCAAGTGAAGTCAATAACACTTGAAGTACCTCATGGGTGAGATTGTAACAATTTCATGTTAATATTATAATTTACTTTGATATTTCGATTTGTCATCATCCCGTCTTATCATAGTATTGGTATTTTGTGTTATGTTTGTTGTTTTGTTTCAGTTACACCCACCAAACTAAAGGTCATATTAGTAAATAATCATAGCACGAGGAGTTCCCGGTGAAGAATTATCATAGTGTCGGGTTGGTGATGACGGTCTTAAGTGGACGCATTTTTCCTTCAACTTATACGAGTTTTTGAAATAGTTACACTCAAAATTGGAAGATGTTTTAGAAATATGAATAGTAGCATTTTGAGTCTAGTTTTTAATATACTAAATTTAATTGAAAATGGATAAGTTTAAGTGGGTCAAACAACTAAAATACCAACAGATGCTCCTGTTTTTGTTAAAAATAATAGAGTGACTTTCGTGCCCCCCACCATTTTTGAGCACCATTTAGTATTTTTGAAAACCCTTTGGTAGAAAGATAGCTAGGAGCATCTAGTTTGGGCTCCATTTTTTTAGATTTTTTTAGCGAATATTTTTTTATTTATGATTTTTATAGTACAAATTTTATGTTTTGAAAAATAATGGAGCTCACTGTGCCCCCAACTACCTCAAAAAATATCGAAAATTAGATTTTTTTTTGAATATATATAGAATTATGCCTAGTTTGGGCTAGTATAATTTTGTTTAAATTTAGATCACCAAAAAAAAGTTACACCATGAAAGTTAGAGAATAAATAATATGGAAACCTTTATATTAGTCGGAAAATTTAAAAAATTATATTTTTAGAAAGAAGAGACTCTGCTCTACATCGTGGTATAATTTTTAAAAAAATGGATCGATTGTTTTATTTTGATTTATCATAGAGGAAGTGGCATTTTTACATTTTCTTATAAAAACACGTTGTTTGTTGTGTTTGTGCAAGTCCATGCCTCAGGGTTAGGGATCCCAAGCCTTGAGGCATGGCTTAGGAAAAGAGAAAACACAAAACACATACGCGTTATGTGTAGTATAAACATAGCACGTACATGTTATGTGTAGTATAAACATAATGTGTACGCGTTATAACACGTACACGTTTTGTGTAGTATAAACATTATGTATGCTTTTGACATGCTTCTATTTACATAAATAAATGTTTAAGTATAAGTTTTTCATTTATTCATTTATTTATGTAAATATAAGAAATTAGGGTCACTCTGCACCTTATGGAATTAGTCTCACAACTCCATGAGTCATGGTTTAGGAGATAGTTTTTAAAGTATAATCTAGTTAGTACATAGGTAATTTTTCAGGATTTTAGCATTCAGCCTAAATCTTTTAGCATTTAACTTCTATAATCAAAACCCTAAACCATAGGCCATAAACCTAAACACTAAACTATAAACCTTGAGCCATAAACCATAAACCTTTAACCATGATCCCTAGACCCTAAACCCTAAACCCTAAACCTTAAACATTTAGCCCTTACCCGTGAGCCCTAAACCATGAGCCTTAAGCCCTAAACCCTAAGCCATAATCCCTAAACCCTAAACCTAAACCAAACCATGAACCATGAGCCCTAAATGCTAAACCCTAAACCATGAACCGTAAAAACTAAATCCTAAACCCTAAACCCTGACCCCTAAACCCTAAACCTTAAACATTGAATCCTAAACCCTAAACCCTTAGCCTTGAACCCTACACCCTTATCCCTGAGCCCTAAAATATAAACCCTAAACCCTAGACCATATACCCTAAGCCCTAAGCCCTAAACCCTAAAACCTAAACCCTAAACCTCGATCCCTAAACCTAAACCCTAAACCCTAAACCTTAATCCCTAAACATTAAATCCTAAACCTTAAACCCTAAACCTTGAACCATAAACCCTAAACCACTGAACCGTAAACCATAAACCCTTATCCCTAAACACTAAATCCTTAACTTGAAACCCTAAACCCTAAACCCTAAACCTTAAACCCTAAATCCTTAACCTCGATCCAGTAAACCCTAACCATAAACACTAAACCCTAAACCCTAAACCTAAACCTAAATCCTAAATCCTAAACCATAACCTAAACCTAAACCCTAAACCCTAAACCTTAAACCTTGAACCATGAGCCCTAAACCCTAAACCTAAACCCAAACCATATTTCATCAATATTTCCTAGTCTCGTGCCTAGAACCATCATTGAGTTTGCTTATAGAACTACCTTGTTTATGAGAGGTGGGACAAGTAACTAAATGGATATGACATCTACCTTGTGCCTTATAATGCATATATTACACATCTCTTCCAAACTTGTTTCTCCCCACATATACTTGCACTCTTGAATGTAAATTTATTCACACTCTGAAACAAATTTCACATTTATCATATTTCCATGTATGGTATTATGCAAGCCAGGATGACCCATTGGAAGCTGGAAAAAATAACCATCACAACAAAAAATTAATCTTAAAGGAAACAAAAGAAACATAGAGAATATATCAATGCAGAGGTGTAGGATCATAATTGAATTTCCTGTAGTATCCTCTCCTCCGGAGAAAGATAAAGTTCAAGTGTTCTACTGGAATGGATAGTAAATTTGACAGAACTTCCTAAAGTGTTCAAAATAAGCATAGAAATAGGGGAATGGCTAAGAACACTAAGGGGTTATCAATTGCCTAGTAAATCTTTCTTGTTTAGTTCTAAATGGGAGTTACCTAGCCTACGACTTAGTGACCTTCCATTCATTGATAATTCCTTATATGATAAACCCATGGATGTTTTCAAAATCCCTAAACAAAAAGATAGGGGTAGTCATCAATCCTAGTGAAGGGTGTGATGTGATTTCCAAACAACTTGAAATTCATATAGATTTAGAGGTCATAACATGAATTTACAAATATCTCTATCATTATAAATGGAAGCCAAGTAAGTGATGTCTCCCTATACATCCAAGGATTAAGGACTATTGGGGTCTTTGGAAGGATTAGATAGTCGGAATATGACATTTCCCTCCTTCAAAATATCAACAGATGAAAAACATCAAATTTTGATGACTCTCTTTGAATGTTCTACCTACAAATTTGATGAACCTTGAACTTTGTGACCTAAACCCTTAACCCTCAACCATGAGACCTAAACCCTAAACTATAAACCCTAAAACCAAAATAATAAATCCTAAACCCTAAACACTAAATACTAAACCCTAAAACCTAAACCCTAAACCCTAAACCTAAAACCTAAACCCTAAACCCTAGACCCTAAACCTAAACCCTAAGCCCTAAGCCCTAAGCCCTAAATACTAAATCCAAAGCCCCAAGCTCTAACCCCAAACCTTAAACCAGTAACTCTGAACCCCAGAACCTTAAGCCATAAACCATGAACCATGAACCCTAAACCCTAATCCCTAAACCTTAAGCCTTAAACCCTACACCCTAATCCTTGAGCCATAAACCCTAAACCTTAAACCCTTAGCCCTAAACCCTAAATCTAGAGCCTTGGTCTCTAACCCCTAAACCTTAAACCCGTAACTCTGAACCCCGAACCACAGAGTAAATAAACCTTAAACCATGCACCTTAAACCTAAACCTAAACCCTAAAGCCACTAAACCGTAAACCCTAAACCTTAAGGCCTAAATGTTAAATCCTAAAGGTCCCTAAACCTAAACCCTAAACCCTAAAAACTAAATCATAAACCCTAAACACTGACCCCTAAACCCTAAAATCTAAACCCTAAGCACTAAATCCTAAACCCTAAACCTTAAACCCTAAACCCTAAACCCTAAACCTTGAACTCTGCGACCTAAACCCTTAACCCTAAACCTCGAGCCTTAAACCCCAAACCCTGAACCCTTTGCCCTAAACCCTGAACCCTGACCTTTAAACCTTAAACCCTAACTCCTAAACCCTAAACCGTAAACCCTAAATCCTCAACCCTAAACCTTAAACTCTGAGCCCTAAACCCTAAACCCTATACCATAAACCATAAGCCTTAAACCCTAAACTCTAAGCCCTAAATCCTAAACCCTAAACCCTAAAACCTAAACCACTGACCCCTAAACCCTAAACATTGATCCCTAAACCCTAAACCCTAAGCCTAAACCCTAGGCCCTAAGCCATAAGCCCTAAGCCAAAACCCTATACCTTGAACCCTTAAACATAAACACTCAACCCTAAAACCTAAAAACTAAACCACGTGAGCCTAAACCCCAAACCTCAACTCTCAACCCTAAACCCTAAACCCTAATCCACAGTCCGTAAACCCTAAACCCTAAACCAACCCTTTGCCCTAAACCCCCTGAACCTTAAACCTTAAACCTTAAACCCTAACTCTTAAACCCTAAATCCTCAACCCTAAACCTTAAACCCTAACTCATAAACGCTAAACCAAAACCCTAAATCCTCAACCCTAAACCCTAAAATATAAACCAAGAACCTCAACTCTCAACCCTAAACCCTAAACCCTAAACCCTAAACCCTAAACCCTAAACCATAAACCATGACCATAAACCCTGAACCTTGAGCCTTAAACCCTAAACCCTAAACCCTTAACCCTTAACCACCGAACCATAAACCCAAAACTCTAAACCCTAAACCATAAAGCCTAAACCATGAACCCTAAGCCACTGAGCCCTAAACCATAAACCCTAAAATCTGAACTATGAGCCTTAAACACTAAACCTTAAACCCTAAACTCTAAACCTTGAGTCCTAAACCCTTAGCCCTAAACCCTAAACCCCGAGCCTAAACCCTAAACCTTAAATCATAAACCCTCACCCAAAGGAAAGTCCTAAAAAGATCATTCAAGCGTGTTTCAGTGTGTAGGGAATAGTGTTTAAGGTGATCGATCGACTCATTTAGTTTTTATGAGAGACTACTTCCTTTGAAGGCCTAAAAAGGCATTTTTGGCCATTTTATAGTTAATTGAACACCCTTAAGAAACAAGCTAAAATGAGCTAGTCATGTCACCGAGTTATCAAGGACCATTATTTGTGAAGTATTAAGGCATCGTTTGTCTCCATAAGAGACATATGAGAAAAAGCATGTATGAGAATCATGAATTTGATTCCATGAAAGGATGCTTTTAGAGCTATGAAAGGTGAGGGGATGATCTTTATATGGAGCACCATGTTTCTAAGAATGAGCAATCATCTAAGTTCACTTGATGTAATTCACTTGGTACTATTCGTAACAACTCATTCAACACCTAGTAGTGTTATCACACCTTAAGGAGGAGGCACATTACAATCACCTCATTTTGGCCATAGGACAGGAATCCCATTCAGGAACAATCCTCTATCTACAAAGTGAGGATCTCTTTCTAGTAAGAAGCAGATAAACATCATAGAGTTAATTCATGGTCACTAAAGTGAATTATGGACCAAATTTAAAAATTAGTACTAATTCAAGTAGTGGTAGGGCCAAAATCCATTTTAGAAGGTCAAAAACCTTTAAAATGACTATATGCTTTCCCAAAACAAAGACCGACTACAATATATATGCCTTGAAAGTTTTAGGTCATTTGTTGAAATCTTGAAAATGAGTAAGTACTGACCAGATTAGATTTTGAAAAACTATCTTCTAGATTATAACTATTGGAGCTACGAGACCACTTCCATAAGGTGCAAAGTGACCCTAATTTCTTATATTTACTAAAATAAATTTAAAGTATAAGAAATAATAAAAGAAATAATTTATTTTTGTAAGTATAAACCACCAAAACACATATGCATGGTCCATACTACACAAAATGCGTACACATTTTGACTTGTTTGAAACGCGTACGCGTTATAGGTTTGGTGATTCCCGAGCCAAACAAATTAAAACGGGAGCGTGTTTTAAACAAATTAAAACGCGGATGCATTTTGATTTTCCAACTTCGATTTGTTTCTTGTAGGGTGATCCATTCTTTGTCCGTTTTTAGCTTTTTTCCCCCTTTCAACTTCGTGCACTTACCCAATATGTCATCTAACACATCTTGTAGGGTGATCCAAATCTTAGGCACACATACTGATTATATATGTGCACACATGTTTTTAGCTTCATTTTTAGCACTCTTAGGAAAACCTTTCCACATTAAAGGCACTACCTAGAATAGGAACATCTTAGGCACATTATAGGTTCTATATTTATATAGTATTACATTCATCATATTGAGCCACTTATATTGCTTATACATATAAGTCTCTAGCTTACATTTTGATTACATACTTACAGTATTGTACATTACTTTATATGATTATTACATTATATTCCTATGCATGCCTATAATGTGTGATTATACTTATGCATGCTTGTGTATGTGTCATTGTGTTAGAGGATCATCTTATTATTATCACATTAGTTTTCTTAAGATGGATTTCTTATGTGCTTCTTGATCACGATGTTCACTACATGTTTTCACTATAATTGCATGATATGTTGTTACACTAATTGATTGCGCTTAACTATATTATATGATATCATATATTTTGTGTTATGATAAATATTATTCTCACTACTACTTTTCACCACTACTTTTGATCTTTATTTTGGCATGGTGCACACCATGCATCTATTATGGCACACTACTATTATGTGCCTTATTATTATATCTTACATCGAGGAACAACCTTCTTTTTAAAGATTTCATGGTGATATTGTATATACTAGTAATGCAACCAATTTATGTTTATTCTTGGATTACATGTTACATATTGTGCTTACATGATGACATATTTTTTATGTTTACATATCTTATACACATGTGTTTATGTATATGGGCTTACAATGATTATATCTCTTGATTTACATTTTATACATATTACACATGGTGCATTTTGAGATAAGTGATATGAAGGACACCCCTCACCTCAAAGAGGGTATATAATTAGAAAATTCTATTATAGATTCAAAGATTTTAAAATATTCAAACAATTTCAAAGAATTTGTACAACTCAATACAATTTTGAGGGGTTGATGGTGTTTATGTATTCAAATTATGGGATGCTTTTCTAGTTAGCAAGAATTTAGTTTTCCTCTTGTCTTAGGTTTTTTTGCTTAAGGGCATGATAGTATCTACAAATTTAGATTTTGCTCACTTATTTGGCTAAGAAGTAGATGTTTTTAGCCTATTGATGTTGATTTGGGATCAAAAACATCAAAAGCTCTCTACATAGTATGATCAAGTACAACTCATGGTATTTCTACATGGAAACAATTTTTCTCCACTCATTTTATCCGTGTCTCCACTTGGAAGGGACATCTTCATTTCATTGAAAAATTTAGATAGTTTTCATCATTTGGGGTAAGAAACCCCATGAAAATCTCCAAAAGTTCTAAAAGATACAAAGTGGTTCACATACCAACTTGTGTATTCATTCCTTTTCTTAAATTTAAAATTTACAAAAATTCAAATTCTCAAATTAGTTATCATGTTTCCACATTATCATGACATTGATCTAATAATATTTTCACTTGATTGTAGGTAGACACGCATGCGGAAAAAAAAACTAGAAAATTTCATCTACAACATCTCTTTACATTATGCTCCCATGGTAAGGTCAAGAATGTGTTTTCCCTTTAATGTGACACTATTTTGGTACAAGGCATTTGTAGAATAATATAATTATTCGTAGTTACAAATAATTATGTAATACACACACACACATCCGTGTACATACATACATACATGTATGTATATATATATATATGTGTGTGTGTGTACGCATACACACACATATCTATATATACATGTATACTCATGTGTTTATGTATATGTGTGTATACACATACACATACACGTACACATACACACATACACATACATACATACATACATACATACATACACATATCATAAGTGTATGCATGTATGTGTGCATACGATTACAAATTGCACCCACTCTTAAAATCACTCAAGAATTTAAGTGTTGGGTTGTATCTTTTAAGTGTTGGGTTGTAGTTTAGCTTAATAACTCTCTAGCCTCTTAAGTAAATTTGACTCTAAATATCTCCTTATATTTATCTTAAATGTGAGAATACTTTCAACATTAAAAGATGAAATATTTTTCCATTTCAATTACCATTTGACGAAAAGAATAGAACACATTTTACAATTAAAAATAAAATGATCCCATATTTCTTTTAGGAAAACACTATTTACACCAATAACAAAAAAACATACACACCCTCCACTCCACTAATTGGCCGATAGGCCTTACTAGAGTCGGCTTTCTTTGTAACTGCCCTTTTCTTAGTCGTCGTCCTCCTTGTTAACCATAGTTAATCCATTGTTTAAACTTTGAGTTATGCTTTGGTGGCAGTTATCCTGCCTTCATGATATCTTTGAGACTGTTCCCATTCCTTCCAGACGGTTCTCCTTCTAAACCGTCTTTGTTGTATAAATATTTTTGCTAATATTGAATTTCCTTGGCGAGGCCAGCGGACACACAACAAAACACATTCAAATTCACACATCTTATCTTAGGATTTTCATATCTATGGATGCTTTCCCATCTCTGTCCATTCTCTCAGGTATTCAAAATAGTTGCAGGTTCAAATCCTGCAGCTTCAATTGGTACAAGAAATTTTTACTCGAATTCAAGGTGAGGCGAGTGGTTTCTTAATAATTACAAACTCGGAGGAGCAGAATTCATACATAGAATCATAAACTTTTGGAAAAAATAAAAAAAGAGTTGACACACTATTCATTGGGATAATCCAAACGAAGGTTGGATTGGAGGAGATGAAAATAACGCAAGAGATTCAAACGACTTCAAATTTGGGGATTCCATCTGCAATATTTTTTTATTTTTAAACTATAATTTGATTGTGTTACTGAATACATCATGCAATGACATAGGGGTTTTGTCAAGTCTGCTAAGAAATTTAGGTGTTTATTTGGGGATTTTTGAATAATAAGGAATTACTTAATGAAGAAATCCATGTCTTAAATTATGCAAGTATTTAAAATAATAGGATCGGTGATTCATTTTTTGGGCTAAATAATGCCAAATGATTATTGTAAGGTAGCTCAAATGGTGACCTCTGTCAAAGATTGAGGGATATCCATCCCCCGAAGATGCCCCTAAGATGTTTTCTGGGTTAAATAATGCCAATTTGGACGCCATCGTCATCGTTCTTTCGCAAATTCCCTTGAGATGTTTGGCAGTTGTTTGCGGTCTCATTCTCGACCTTAATGTGCTCAAGCTCCTTGCAGGGACACGAAAGTATACTCCACTCACATTCAATTATTTTTAGGCTTGCAAAATATTGATGAAATTTTTGGTAAAACCCAACTATTTTTGTTTTTTTTTAAATTTTCAAGCTTCCACCACAGGTGCGAGAATAAGAATAACAACTGTCATCTCTACATCAATGACTGATTGAATGTTGTGCAAAAGAATTACAAATTTTAAATGATTAATGAATTTTTTTGTCACGATATGAATGATTCCCAGATTTCACTAACCTTTCATCCGATTTTGAAGCTTATTTTTACTGGTAATTTGAAATAAATGGGAATTAAGAATACAAGAATATTCTCAAGCTACATGTGTATTGAGAATCATAGAAAACTCAACGTTTAGGATGATTTTATCATAACATGTGTTCTATTTTTTTAGATTCTAGATTGCTTGTGTATGCATATATATCATAAATGTTTTACCAATTTTTTACATATATAACTATTATTCATATAAATGCTTTTATTAATTAAAAGAAGCAATCCCTTTTCTCATTTGTATGTTCATTGCAAGGCTTTATACTACTGAATATTATTGGTGTTAATTATTTTATGGTGCCTCTAATCATGTATTGGGGAATTGTCCTATGTTAGAAATATCTTAACTTTTTTTGATGAAGTTCAAATGAATATGGAGGAAAGGCCAGACTTCTCGTAGAACCACGGTCCATCTTGCAAAAACTTAATCAAGATTTCTCCTACCAAGACTCGTACTTCCACTTTGCATTCCCATTTTCTTCTACACCAGTCCCTGACAAAATCAATGTTTGGCCTAAGTCTGAAAACATTCTAAAGCTATAAACTGGAATCTTTCCTTAGACTTGTTGACCACCGTCCTTGGCACCGTCAAATGAGGCTTGGCATCAGGCCAATTTGGAATGAGTTTTAGTGGCTCTTGTGGCACTGATCCAAAAAGTCTAGCAACCCACGATGAAGGGACCACAATTTGAATCCCTTGACACATTTCCTGTTTCTGTCCCTAGACCAACACTCTCGCCATTCGTTCACAACCCCCTCTCTTCGCCATTCTCTCACAACCCTTTCTCTCCGTCTATCGCAGCTCGTGGTTGATTATAACTAATAACATTAACCCACATTCATGGTTTATATCATTAAGTGTGTTATTTTTTGTGCATTATTTATTTTACACTAATAAATATTTTTGTATTCACCTACCACAAGCACTCATGGATGATGTTGCTATGAATAAATAATTATTTTTCTACATGTAAATCCATTCTCACAAATGAATGCATTTTGCCTTCCATACCTAAAGTAAATATTAAGTACAATTACTAGCAATGCAATACTTCTAATAAATCCTTCTTTATGCCTATCGGCCTCTCACAAGCACCTATGGATGCTTTTGCTAGTTTTAACTCAAATATATAAAATATCTATAAATTTCAATTCCTTTGACAAATCTATCCTTTTATAAAATTATTATCATAATTTTTTATGAAGTAATCATTCACCTATAACGAAGACAAAGAACACAAAACCCTAAAAGGAGACAAAAGTGTGAAAGGAACACATAAACAAGACAAAAATGTGAAATGATGTTGCTTTTAACCATTTCATATGGTGCTCTTTCTGCCCAAAATTGATAGGAATACTACGTGCAAAAGCAATAATACACTTTACACGCTTTCCCAAAGCTACAAAATACTTACGTCCATGTCTATCCATTTTCATTAGCCTGCAAATCTTTGGATGCCTAAAAAGTACAAGTTGTGGGCTCGTGCTAATCTCCTGAAAAAGAAATAATCGTACGCATGGCTATGATGGTGACGTTGATTACGAATATTAATTTCCAAATTTGCATGTTAAATTTGATGGCCGTATATGTTTATAAGGGCAAGTCATGGTGGTAGTCATGACTCGGTTGATCTTAAATTTTATGTTCGTGAGAATATAAATATTTGTAAATATTTGTTGAATTAATCGTCACACATAATTTGTATATTTTAAGTATGATCATCATTTTTTATATAGATTTACATGTAAAACATACTAATATATATCAAAATGGTTAAATATATATACAATAATCTTTATAATATTTTATTAATAGTATAAAAATAACATTATTTTATATTTTTGAAGGGTAATATTTGAAAATAATCTGATTACGACCCCCTTCTACTAGTAATTTTGTTATGCGGCTTGGTTCTTTTGTTTTAATGTATTCCTAGGTTCTTCCTAGTGTGTTCGTTGCTTTCCTAGGCTAGTCCTATTTTGTTTGTGGTTTTGGGGTGTGCTCTCATACCACCTGCTTTTTTGTTGGGAAAATCTTGTATCATGTTGCATTTAATATAATATAAGATATTTTTCATAAAAAAATAACTCATCACCTAAAAATTGTTTGACAGACATAGGTGGTTGTCAAATTTAACACCGCGTAGTGGTGTAGTTAAATTAAAACCATCTATAATCAATAAACAAAAAAATTATAGAGAAGATAAATGTAGAACACTTTATTCATAAAACAATGTGACAAAGATATATATGCTTTGAGATTACCTTATGGGCATTTTCCAGATAAATATATTTAAGATATTATACTCGTACACTTGTTTCTTGTATGAATATAAACATTTTTTTAGAAATTGTAATGGATTGAAGATAAAAATTTAGATAGATCGGTAAAAGAGTGTCATTACACATGTAACATATGATTGTAGTCAATAGGGGTAGAGGTGGACTTGGAGTGTAATAATGTAAGATATAAATATCCATGGTCGACCTTGAATTTGATGTCTATTTAATTGTCCTAGGATAATTTTTCTTCTTGCTTAGAAAATGTGACCAAAAAATCGTAATATCTTTAGCGTATAATGGAACTTGGAATCTTTTTATTTTTCAAAAACATTCTTTCGAGCCCAATGGAATGGGGCAAATAGGTTAGGGTCGTCTATCACTAATCAATGGCAAGTTTTCGGAAAAGGTGGAGTTATTAATCAATGTACATGTTTTAACGAGTGAAACTATATGAAAAATCCAAAAGCATCTCAAGATTGAAATATTTCGATGTCTTAAAACCATATATATTTAAGATAACTATACTTATATATAAATATATTGTCTTTAATGTTTCTTTTATTAATACGTTGATATGTTTATTACATTGAGGAACAATAATATATATACAATTAATTGGCGACCTTAAATTTTACATCCGCTTGAATATCATTAAACATTTTTTCTTTTACATTAGAGCCTTTTTTTTTTTTAATTGATTTTCCTTTGAATCTAACGTAATTGTTTACCTAGATTGTGAATATCTATCACAAATAAAAAAACTTGCAAATAAAGTGATAGATTCATATGAGTTTTCAAATAAATTTATGTAAAAGATACAATAAACTATAATAACATTTGAAAGATAATATACAATGAAAAATTGTATAATTGTCAATTCGTTGTTGGTCCATTGGTGATTTTGTTAGGCTCACAAATAGCCCACCGGAGAGATCAATCTACGCCTGAGTGTAAAGGCCTAGACATCTTAAAAGGAATGAGGCCGAGATAATGCCCTATGCGACTTTGGCGAAATAGATACCTCTCAAACTAGTGCCTCGGGCAACTTTAGTGGAATGGATACCCCTTAGACCTTGTAACCATTGGAAAATTTTCTGATCTTTAACAAAAAAAAAAAAAAAAATTGTATAATTACCCTCGACGACCCAATTGGTTTGCAGAAAGTCACCAACTCAAGACACCTTCAGACCTTTAACAAAAGAAACGCAAGAGGCAGTATCGACCGTCAAATTTACCAAAGGTCTGTAACATATGCTGAGAAAATTTGAACATGCCGAGCTCGACACAGCTGTATTGGTACCGAAACCCAAAACGCCGGCGGCGGCAGGCACAGGGACAAAAGCTAGACGGCGGGTCCCACTTCCCCGGCAAAAGTTGCTAAACAAAATCACGGCTCCTCCGTACCGAAAAATACTCATAATTTAAAATTTACGGGTCAAGAAAACGACGGCGCGGTCTTCGATCGTTATTCGATACGACTGACGAGCTCGCCTGACGAGCTTGCTGGACATGGATGGATTTTATTGTTATAGACAAAAGATTATAGAGCTCTCTGTTGTTGGGTTTTTAGCGTAAAAAAAATTGTGGAGGGAAGGGAAAAAACCATTATATTCACGGCGGACTGGAATCTTGCTGCATCAGTCACTGTTTTCTCTGCTCAATCTGTACCAGCTGCAGCGTGAAATGTGGCTACGGATTTCTTTTTGCTGTAGATTTATGGAGGGGCGGGTTCAGTTGCTCTAGCATGCAGCAGTGTTGACAAACTGGTTTTTTTTTTTTTTTTTCGGAGGAAGATGGGTTGTGCTTCTTCGAGAGCGAAGAATGAAGAAATAGTGGCGCGATGCAAAGCGCGCAGGCGGTATATGAAACAGGCGGTGAGTTCTAGGCACCAGTTCGCGGCGGCGCATGGATGTTATTTACAGGCATTGCGGAATACCGGAGCGGCGTTGCGGCAATTTGCGGAGGGAGAGTCGGTGGAGATCTCCGCCGCCACCGCCGCCAGCCACCAGCAGCACCGCTACGCCTCCTCCGCCGCCAATAGCTATTCTACACAGACGTGCTTGACGCTGCCACCTCCGCCGCCTTCGCCGCCGGATATGAGTCCCTATAGAACAACTCCGCCGCCGCCAAGCGAGTCGCCGTATACCGCCGCCGTTTCTCCCCACCGCTGGAGCATCTCGCCGCAGCGTACGGCGGCGGAGGTGCCGACCCCGCCGCCTCCGCCTCCACCGCCGCCGGCGGAAACCTCTGCATGGGACTTTTGGGATCCCTTTCGCGCCGCCTCTCCGCCGGCGCCCGCCATGATTGAAGAGCAGCAGCAGCAGCAGCGGAAGCACATGGAGTGGGAAGCGGATGCGGCGGCGGCGGCGGCGGAGGCGGAGCGCCGCCAGCAGCAGCGCCGCCACGAGGAGGCTAAAGCGCAGGAATGGGAGGACACCACCACGATCACCACCCTCACCACCACCACCACGGAGATGGAATATGAACGCGAGAGAGGGCATTTTCATGGGGTTCATGAAAATGTTCTTGATAACTCGTCCATGGTTAGCAGCTGGTACACTAAGGAAGATTCTGATATGGCTATGGTTGTTTCGAGGATGATGCCGAAAGATATTGCTGCGGTGGTACGAGATCTGGATGAGTATTTTCTCAAGGCTTCTACGGCTGGTAAAGAGGTTTCGATTCTTCTAGAGACTAGCAAGGCCCACTTCCAGTCCACCATTGGCGAACCCACAAGTAATCTAGCTCTTTCCCTACTAAATCTTGGTTCTTTCAAAGTGTTGGATGTGTTCTTGTTCCGCATTGAAGAATTTCGATGCGCTACGTACCGTAAAACCTTTGTGATTCCCAATCTGGAAGCAGGATTTGGTGGGCAAATACTCAGATTTATGTGTTTGATTACTTCTCTTCTCGATCCTGTAGCATCCGACATGATTTTCGGGTGAAGTCATCTGTTTTGGCATCCTCTTTTTGCTCCGGTACTTACATTTTTATAGGTATATGATTGCGTTGTGGGTCCTAACAATGTGAGTGAAAAGTTACAAGCCTGTTCTAATCAAAGTAGCATACCCCACCGGACCACCACCATTGACGATTTGTTCCACTATATGGTTCAGTAGTCAAACTCAAAATGCGGGTAAACTATTCAGTTCATAGTTCAGTTGTCAAACTCATCAAGCTAGATAAACTATTCAAAATTTACTGAAGGTCTGCTGATTGTTTTCCTGCTTGAGGTCGGCTGTTCCAAACCTGCGCAGGAAAGGTTTCCATGAGAGACAGATTAAAGTGTTAGCTTTCTGGAATCAAACCCATGACCTGAGGTGAAATAATGATTGAGATGTTGCCGATTCCCCTACACATTAAAAATCAGTAAAACTGCAAAGTTTAGAATCTAGAGTCTAGAATTATAGTAAAACTACAAAGTTTAGAGTCTAGAGTCTAGAGTGTGAGAAGCCCAAAGCAGTGGATTGCATTCATGGTTCTTCCCCTAGTAACAAATGCATATTGTGCTTGTGTGCTATGTGGGTCTACTTTGCCTTGCGCTTATTATTAAAATAGTCACAAAATAGTATAATGATTGCTCATGGAAGTCATCTGGAGATGACCTAAACACACACCAGTAAAATCCCACAAAACTTAATAATCTAATTGAATTGCATGTGGATGCCTTCAATCTTTTAACACACGTTTAGAGTCATTTAACTTAAAATGCAAGGTAGAAGGATTTGAGCTGCTGGGATGGGGAGCCCGAGGCTAGAAGTTCTTAGAATCTGCTCACGCATTGCAGGGTCAAATTATGGCAACTCGAAGCATTCACTCAGTATAAATTTTTGATATGAAATGTCAGTTTCATGATGCAGTTCCATAAGAGTCGTAACTGGGCACAAAATACCATCTTCCACAAAACCTTTTCCCTGTAAATAGCGCCTGAATTTTGTAGGTTGTGTCCCCTAAGAAAACTACTCAAGTTCCCTGCATGGGACCACTAGGCTATTGGTTGCTTCTGCCTTACATGCCAATTCACTTTTAATTTCTCTCTACGTTGCCAGGGTTCATCCCCCTGCCCCCATACCCTGCCTGATACGTATCCGGTATGGATATGTCAGGCTATGGGTATGGATACGTGATGGATACGTCCACGGGTACGTACCTGTGACATACCTGGGAAGAACCGGATGTACCCATCACGAACCCAAGCTTAAATACGCCTTTTAAGGCATTAAAACACTTTTTTATTTTATTTTTGACTTAGTCAATGCAAAAAAACGAACCCTATTCAATTAAATTTGGACATATATCTGAGCCTCCATACAAGTTATTTATGAGATCAAATCTCAGGTGATCTTCAATACTAATAGAAAAATTGAAACCACAAATTGCATAGCTTAAAGTTTCAAAGAGCATCCTGTCCTAGAAACTATTAAGGCACAACATTGACTCCTTCCTGCATCCTTAAGGAGGATTAGAAGGTGATTTTGGATAATATGAATGCAAGAACCAACCATTGGACTGACCTCTTTAGTTATCATTGGCAGGTTAGAGTCAGCCTAATTAAATAGGTCCTTCAGGAGCTCCCTATATACATCTTTTATGGCCACCATCGCAACACAAAAATTAATCTCAAAGGAAATGGATGAAACACAAAGGAATATAATATTCATATATCATAGACAATGTAAAATCTTAAGTATATTGAATGTTTTGAACATTGATTGTACTATATTTTTCAAGTTTTGTATTTCTTATGGACTAAAAAATGAGTAAAATGAGTGTGTGTGTGTGTATATATATATATTTAATATATATGTATGGACGTATCCAAGACGTATCATACCCAAGGGTTTTTTAAAATTGACGTATCCGCGTATCGAACCCGTACCCATATCCTGGCAACATAGATTTCTCTTAGTGGCAAAGTAAACATAGACGTTGCTTTCAGTTTACCTCCTTAATCTATCTGTTTCAACTACTACATGACGAGAGCTTAGCCTGAATAGTAAAGTTGTGTGTTTTATGCAAACATCTATGTGTAAATTGACAAACAGGATCAGTGGTATAGGGCTCTATGTGGTATTGACCAAAATATATTTTTGGGTTTGGTGGTGCAGAGAATTTTCATCATTCCGCGAAAGTATTCAGTGCGCTATCTTGGGGTTGGCCTTCTAGATTGCCACATGTGGGAAGGAGAGAGAATATTGATTTGAACAAGGATGAGTGTGGTACACAAGGGAGCCATTGTTCCACTCTGGAAAGGCTTTATGCATGGGAGAAAAAGCTTTACGAGGAAGTCAGGGTATGTTGTAATAGTTATGTTGCTTTCTTAATAAAAAGCCCAGGGGCTCGTGAATCAATTTCTTGGTTGAATGTGTATGATGTTGTGTTTGGGTTGCTTCTAACATAACAACTATTGCCATAATTGTCTGTTTTTAAGGGCTTTGTTTTTATCTGAAAATATTATTTTTTCAAGCAGATATCATAACAAGATTCGTTTCTTACTATCTTTTCTTTCTAGTTTGAAGTTCATTGTTCTTTTTTTAGTCATTGGTTTTACAATAGAAAGATTAAATAATATTGAAGACACAAGTTTTTCATTGTGGTAATTTTCTGCATAGTTTAGAGTCAATCTATATTGACCCATATTTCAGGAGTAGTGGCTCACAATAGCCCATCTCTCATAAGCATGAATAGTCCACTTAGCATTCATTGCATCTAGGTAATGCTCATCCAGCTCAAGTGCGCTTAACTACAGGGTTTCCCCACAGTCAAACCCACTTAGCTTGCTATCCCATATGCAAAACCTCAACAGTGGAAATATATTAATAGTGAGTTTTGAAATCATTAAAAGGGCAACATGTCAATTTGAGTCATGCCTATTCAAGTTGCATTTTTTTAATAACAGCAGAATGATTGGATAACAATTTTATCATGTAAGCTAGAAGCATTAGCGGTTATAGAAGTTACTGCTAGTACTTTGTCAATTCTGTAAACGTGCACTGATTGTCTTTTGCAAAATTGCCTAATGTTTTGCAAACTTTTACAAGTTAGAAAATTTAATTTTTGAAGAAATGGTAAAAGTAGCCCATGCAGTTGAGAAAATGAAGCCATTCTCAGTATAGGGTTGTTCTATAATGTGTCATGTATCGTCCATTGTATTGATTGTCTCCATGCATTTTACAGATGGGGAGTCTACAAAAGTAGAACACGATAAGAAAGTGACATTGTTGAGGAAGCTGGAACTGAAGGGGAAGACGAAGTGAAGATCGAGAAGACTAAAGCAACTGTAAAGAGACTGCAATCTCAGATATTGGTTGCAGTTCAAGCTGTAGATACTACTTCTGCAGCAATCCTGAAACTTAGAGAAAGCGAACTTTATCCCCAACTTGTGGAGTTATCTAAAGGGTAAGCTGACAATCACCTGCTGTTGCTGGTTTTGTAAGGTGACATTAGATGGGAATTTATAACTATCTATTTTGAATTAATTATAGTGTGAGCTGGACATTTGACTGCATTGAGTTTCTCTTTTCTTAAGGGAATTAATTAGGTGTTAACAATGGTTGCTAGGTCTGAATTGAGTATGGTTTTGCATTGGAATTTGTTTTCCAAGCATTATCAGAAATTTGTTATAAAGGGTTCAAAAGCATGGTCTGCTTTCATTGCATTTTCTATTACTTGTCTGTGCTGTAAGATTACATATGCTTATTAAAATTGTTTCAGGATTTTTTTAAAGTTTATCTGGAGCCATCTGTGTTGTGAAAGAGAGAGAAAATTGGACACAACACAGTTGGAACCAGATAGTTCCAAAATGTTTACCTTGGAAATATCAAAGATCTTTCGATCTCCAAGGACCCAAAGATCAGGGTATGTTGATAGGCGAATCACCCAGCTCAGATGAGTTTGGCTTAAACCCATTTCAACCCGATGTTTGTAGACTATTCCGACAAGTTCTAGGGGCAACTTATGCCAACCATCTAAATGACCCAAATCAACTGTGCAAATTATGCCTACAATTATGGAGAAAAGTTGCACTGTTGATGTAGACTATTTTGAAGGCCGGATAAATTGTATGTTGATAGGCTAATCACTCAGCTCAGATGTGTTTGGCTCAAACCCATTTTAAGCCGATGCTTCTAGACTGTTTCTACAAGTTCTAGGGGCAAATTATCCCGACCATTAAATGACCCAAATCAACTGTGCAAATTATTCCTACTCTTATGGAGAAAAGTTGCACTGTTGATGTGGAATACATTGAAGGCTGGGTAAACTGTATGATAGAATCCTGTTCTACAGTGGTACTTTGTTGGATTTCGTTCTACATTAATACATTATGTGGGTCTATCTTATTGAGTCTGACCCAATAGTATAGCTTAATGTGACCCTAAGAAGTATTTCCAACATGATTAGCATCCATAGTATAGCTTTTGTTGGAACTTGGGCCCATCTGGTCCTTGGGACAAGTATCATACTTTTTTATTTGAGTTTGTCATTTTAAAAATATTTTTGTTATGGCACTTCGTCCAATGTTTCTCAAGTGACATGCTTCAGCTTAATTAATTCCTGTTTGCCTAAGAGTTTCAGTTGTTTTCCAAGTATGGAGTAACAGTGGGTTAACTCCAAGCTGTAAAATTGGAAGTGGTATACTATTGTGTCAAAATCTCTAATCAAGGCAATCAAACAAGGCTATGTAGATTTATGGGCTATTTTAGAACTTAAGATTTTGTGTTTCACTCTAGAAGACAGTTGCCAGACTTGTCAGCTGTAATGTTGTTGTTAGCATGGTACATACAATAAGCAGAAGAGGGAAGAACTAATTAACCATGCGAACTATGCAGGTTAATGCACATGTGGAGGACCATGTACGAATGTCATCAGGTCCAAGATCATATTGTTCAACAGGTGAAGCATTTGGACAATCAGGCAAGCACAGAGCCCACAAGTGATTATCATCGTCATGCAACTATTCAACTGGAAGCACAGGTGACTGCATGGTATGCCAGTTTTTGTAAGTTGATAAAGAGCCACAGAGATTATATGTGTGCTCTCAATGGATGGCTAAAGCTCAGTCTTAACCAGTTCAAGAATGAATTTGAAGGGATAATGGAAAATCACCAGCCTTTACATGCTTTATGTGAAGAGTGGCAGTTGGCTCTAGAGAGGCTACCTGATCAATCAGTTTATGGGGGCATAAGAAGTCTCATGACAGTTGTCCATGCCATAGTAGTACAGCAAGCAGAAGAGCTAAAGCAGGGCAGGAAATCAGAAAGCCTTTCTAAAGAGCTAGAGAAGAAATTGATTTCACTGCACAATTTTGAAAGCAAACACTACAATCCATATGGTACACCAGACAGGAGAGGGACAGATCCTTTGTTACAGAGAAAAGCAAAAATAGAGGCATTGAAAAGGAGAGTTGAAGAAGAGAAATCAAAGCATTTGAAGTCTATCAGAGTTAGCAGGAAATGACCTTGAATAATTTGCAGACAGGCCTTCCAAGTGTATTTCAAGCCATGACTGGTTTTTCTAGTGTCTGCATGCAAGCCTTCAAGCTGTTTACAATCAGGACAAGTCATTTAATCATAACCCGTATATCAAAAGGCTCACTTAGTTTAACAAACCACTCAGGAGCTCTGTCAAGAAAATACTGCATTTTAATCGACAAGTTTTGGTCTGCTTTCTTCAGGTAAAAGGTATGAAATTGTGAGATAGACATGAAAGTAAGCTAATGGGCTTGTTGTACATATTGCTTCTTGTTTGAGGCCTTAAAACATGTACAGATAGTGTTCTTGGTGATATAGTATGTGTGTTGGTTTGCCCACAAAGCAATTTCTTTGGTTCAGAGTTAGAGACATTCTAAAAGAATTTCCCTGCCATATTTTATAGCTTGTGGAGATAAAATTTGTTGTTTTTCCTGGTTCATGTCTTCTGACTGAATACTAGTATGCATGTGGTTGAGCCCTTCAAATTAGAAATTAGTAAGGTGAATTGAAGGTAGGTGTAGTTTCAAATTTGGTTCTCAAGGTAAACACAGAGGTACAAAATTAGAAAGAAATCTTGTTGCAGGCTTGTGACAAGGAGGGTCTCATATGCCAAATTGGTGCTTTGGGCGCAGTTTCAAATTTGGTTCTCCAGGTCAAAACAGAGAGGTACCAAATTAGAAAGAAATCCTGTTGTGGGCGTTAAAGAGGGCCTCATATGCCGAATGGGTGTTGGGTTAGGGGGTGCTTCCAAGTTTGGTTCTTGAGGTCAAAACAAGGCGGTACAAAATTAGAAAGAAATCCTGTTGTGATTCAAAAATCTGTTTATAGTGTTTTTAGGATAATATTGTTGATTGACAAATGTTATTCAGGATACACTCTTGACTTGAAAATTTTGATTTACAAGAAAACATTGTGTACCAAAAGGACTGTGGTTCAGAGGAAAAATTGACCAAAGGTGCTTCCTACGAGAAGCTCAATTTAGTTTTTGCAAGTCCCTTGTTTGCAATTGTGCCAGGTGAGTCTGTTGTTTCAGATAGCAGGAAGTGGACCTATATCTATTTAAATTTAGTTCAAATCTAAGCCAGTTGGCATTTCAGACCTGAATTTAAATATAAAGCTTGCACCAATCTAGCTGACAATAGAGCCCCACATGGTGTTACTTTAAAAATTATGGGAACATTCCCACATGGTGTAACTTCATTTTGGGAACATTGCTGCATAGGCTTAGGTGTAACACTGATTTATAGGAGTTCCTTCCATGGGCTGAAGGATTTAGTATATATTTGTTGTGTATCAAAACCTTGCATTTCTGGATTACTTTATTGAACTCAAATCTTTTGGACACTACCATGGTCATATAAACCATTGTGGCAATACTGTCGATCACTTTGAATTGTTTAATAGTGATCCCAATTTATCTCCATATTTTTGGAAAATTATTTATTTATCTGTATATTTTTTTAGAAATTTATTTATTTATCTATTTTTTTGCAAAGTTATTTATTTATTTCTATATTTAGTTAACCAATTGTTTTCCCTCATATATTATAGCATTTTTATACATCTGAGTTGGCCTAATGGTGAAGAACTTATGTTCTTGAGAAAGTCACCATCTTTGGTTTCATATGATATATATTATTGTAGCCCCAAAATAAGCCAACCAACATGGTGACCATTTAAAGGACCTTCCTTCCCAATGCTTGTATTGTAAGACATTACCTTGTAGCCCCAAAACAAAGACACAAAAGTGAACTTTCAAAGGCCTTTCCTTCACACAAGTTAACCTTTTTAATTAAAAAATTCATTACATGTTAATCATTTCCAATTAAAAAGGTAATTACATGTTAACCACTTCCAATTAAAAAGGTCACCATATATTTAAATGACAATAGATTTTTATTGGAACACACCATATATTATTCAAGTAGGTATCAAAAATGAGTGGCCAATAATAATTCATGGCCCAATCTCCATGCTTGTAAATACACAACTCAAAAAACACTACATGTTATGAAATAAGGGTACACATCTTCAAAGTTGAGATATCATGTCAAAAGACACATTCTTACTCATTCTAATTAAAAAGGTTATCATATATTTAAAAGCCATAGTTTTTATTTGGAATACATTATATATCAATTAATTAGGTATCAAAAGAGGAGTGACCATTAGGTATTCATGGCCTAATCTCGATGCTAGTAAATATATGGTTCAAAAGCATGATGCATGTAATGAAATAAGGCTACATATTGCTAGAGTTGAGATAACACATCAAAACACATGCTTACCCATTCTAATTAAAAAGGTTATGTATTTATATGTTGTAGATTTTAATTGAAACACATTTATATTAATCAATTCGGTATTGAAAAATTCATATGGTTACAATATAGGGATGGCTAGTTGGTATTCACGACCCAATCTCCACATTGGTAAACACATGCCACCAAATACAAAATGCATGTGATAAATGATGTTGAGATACTACCTCAAAACACAAACATTGAAAATCAAGCGCAAGAAACAACACTAGAGGGTGGGGTGGCAAATCATCTTTTAGAGCAAGGACACTCCAAGAAGAAAGTTTTGATGGGGGATATAGGGCAATCCATTTGTCTTGAGTTTGTGAAAGCTTTTGAGGGATGATATAGGGCAATCCATTTGTCTTGAGTTTGAGAATCTTGTAGAGGCACCACGATTCCCCATTCGGATGGTGGAGGCCCAACCATTATGGTAGCACATCAATACACTAATGCATTGAGAATAACTTTGTTATTCTTAGTAGATGAGATGATACTTTTTAGAGTTATTTCATTTCAACTTTGAAAAGTTATAAATTATGCTATTTTATAGCATGAATTTATCTTCATGTAGTTTTTAGTTAATGAAAAAATTATATCCTATGTTTGTCTTCAGATTTGAGCATATATTGAAAAGACGAATCTCGAGTTATAGTTTCTTAATCATTAGGGCGTGACCCTTGCACCATTAGCAAAGTTCCAACAAATTTTTCATGTTGGTTTCTCCTATTGATAAACATTTTATTCACTCGTCCCATGGTCGTTTCAAGTGCCATAGATTTTGATTATAGAAAGGATATCATTAAGAGTTGAACACATATTTTGTATGAACTTGTTAAACAAATTACTATGGTTATGGGGCCCTCAAATAACTTTGGTTTTGGAGCCCTTTGATATGGGCCATTTTTAACTATGGATTTGGGTACCTCCAAGATTGTGGCCCTTCTTTGTTGGTTTTACCATTTGTTTTGTTTTGACATGTGCACCAATAGCGTTCGGACATTACACTTTATTGAACTTGGATTGCTTGTCATTTTTCGGTGATAGATTTGATTGCCCTAAGGACTTATTAATTTGTTCCATATTGTTTAGCCATGGCCACTATGTCTTATATTGATTGCATATGTTTCTTACAAGTTATTTTTATGTCGTCCTAAGTGATTGGATCCAAGACTTAAACCAAAGGAAGTCTTGTTGCTCTAGTTGAAATTTCCTTGATTGATCCCAAAGCTTGTGTGAAAAAGAAAATGGTTACTCTAAATGATGCTTTGTTGAGCTTGAAATTGTACTTTCTTTTTATGTTAACTTTTCTTTGAATGATCATGCTAAGAATGGTTGGCAAGTTGTTGAATGTGAAAATAACAAAGGGAAACATGTTGTTTCAAATGACCAAGAAAGATGTCAATCCTCACTTGACGCTAAAAACATAGTTAGAAAAATCTTAATTGTTGACTTGTTGAATGTGCTACTAGAGGTCCAATCTCAAAGCAAGGATCAAGATGATCAATGGTGCTATTATGCAAGATAAGACCTATAAGATGAACCACAAATATTTGAATGCTAGTAATGATGATTAAACACTTAGTATCACCTTATTTACTAGTCATTTAGTCATTTCATAGATTTCCTTTAACAATGTTTTTGTCATGTTATAGTTTATACAAAATCATTTCTCATGTGGCATAATGATCAAATCTATAGTGTGCATAAATTTTTGTTTAGATATTGAAATATTTGGAAGGTTTTTATATTTCCCTTATCACTTCCAAAAGAAACGCCTATCACTCTTGCCTTTCGATATACCTTAACCTTCGATAACCAAAGTGCTCAATATATCACGCACCTTCATATATACCATGCCTCTCAAAACACCAAACTTTCCTATATACCTCACCTTCCTAAATACCCGAAGGTACGTAGAAGAGGGATGGTATGTGGAAGAGAGATGTACGTGAGAGAAACGTGAAAATGTGAGAGTAGAGTGGCGCCGAAAGAAATGTCTTGTGAAAGGCCTTAGTTCTATTTAATGCCATACTTGCTCACAAGGGGCAATTTAGAGTTCATAGGCATTGCCCTTGGAATTTATGACCAAATGAAAATCACTAGAAGGATAAATGGAGAAGAAGAAGAAAAAGAAAAAGCAGATATTTAAGAGATGTTTTCATCTTTTGTTTTTCTCAATGTATTTTAAATTGATAAACATTTTAAAAAAACCTAACCCTCGAATGTTGTTTTGTCCAAAACCATAGACATGGTTTTTAAAATGGTACCTTGAGGTCCGAGGCAAAGAGATTGACAAAATGTGATTTGGTATAGTGATAAATCATTGGTGAACACCGAAAATCACTTGAAATTTTTTTGAAAATCACAACATTATGGCAAAAACATTGCATTATATAATGAAAATTTGAATATTGCAATTTTTGAATAAACTACAATTTTTAGGAGTGTTTTTTTACAAAAATCCGAACTTTTTCCTCTTTGACAAGTTTGATTTACCAAAAAATGCATTTTTAGATTGAATTGCATGGTTTTTTAATTGCAATTAATCACCCATTTTTGTAACTATAATTGAAATGCCTAATCAGTATCTATTTGCAATGAAAAATCCAATAAAATATTTTATTAAGTTTTTACTCTAGTTTGACATTTTACGTAATTTTTAAAATTTTCCTAAGATTTTTCCGATTAATTACGAATTTTTGAAAAACACTTATACTTTAGGTTTTTTTTTTTCAAAAGATTTATGTTATTATGAGGCAAAAGACAACAATTTAAATTGTTGGAGCTTGGATGTTTTATAAGTAAAAATGTGTAATAACAATAAATAATTATATAATTGTAATTGTTATCCATAGTTTGCCCCCCGGCAAAATTGGATCAACCACGACCCCGCCTGAGAAGGATGCAGAAATCACGTTCAAATCCTGCAAATAGGTTGCAGAGGAACTCTACAATGGAGTGGCAAGGCCTGCAAAAGATCAAACGACTCTGTGCAAGAAGAAATTCAAGAAACAACTCTGTCGAGCGAACCCGTGCTTCAAATCCAACAGACAAGGAGGAACTCAGACAAGCTCTAAAATGGAATAGCAGGGTTGGGGAAGGAAGCCGAGCAATGTCAAAGAGCCAGAGGCTCAAAAGGAAAAGAAACGATGAAGATTCAAAGTCTTCGGGCTTCGCAAATGGTTCAGAATGGGCCCAAAAATGACTAAGTATGGAGGAGACAATGGAAGATGCCAAGTGTCCAAATGACACACCTCCAAAGATTAAATCCAAAGGGTCGATCCAAACAAGTGCCAAGCTTCCACGCGTCTAGAGCCCCAAAAAGTTGCACCAACTGCATTGAAAAGTCTTCAACTCAACGGAGGGTGCCAAGTGTCTTAACAACGCACATTCAAAAGCGGGATCTAGGCTAGAGACTCAAACTTGCGCCACCCTCCACATAGCAAATGGTCAACAGAGGTCAAAAGGAGAGCGGGCCCAAAATGACTAAGTATAGAGTGTAGGCGGAAGGCACCACGTGTCTTAACGACGCTCCTTCAAAGGTAAAATCCTGAGCGGGTTTTCAAATGAGCGCAGGCCTTCCACGTGTCTTAGAGTCCAAAAGGGACAGAGTCGGGGTTGAATAGTCAAGGCGAGGCAAGCCAAATGAGAGTGCCAAGTGTCGCCGCAACACTATTTCAAAGATAAAATTTTGGACGGGTTTCCAAACAAGTGCCAAGCTACCACGTGTCCAGGGTCGAAATTTTGGCCCCGCCAAGCAAAGAGACTTAGGAAAATACAAAGAAGTCCGAGGAGCACGCGGAGGCCGCCACATGGACCCTGTATGGACAGACTCTTTAAATATTGCGCTCGCGATCCAAATATTCAAATGGCCATATCTTTTGACTGGAGACTCAGATTTGGGCGGGAGAAGACTTTTTGGAAATGTCTCGACACCCTCTATGCCATGGAAACATAAAATATCATTCTTAACAGGTTTGGTGGGTGAAATCAGGCCATTAAAGTAGAATCAGATTTCTTCAACCACCAGATCTGATTCGATTCGATCTATCGTTCTTCCTTCTTCAACACGCCAAGTAGACAGGGAACCAGACATGACAGATTTGGGGCGGATTTGAGAAAGGCATTGATTGATAGTGGTTGAGCTTTCAAAGTAGGATTCAATGCGTATCTCTAGGTGGTTGAAGCAAGATTCAAATTTTTCCCTCCTCTCTCTCTTATTCTTCCTATATATTGTAACAAAGGGGCATATTCAAAGGGTTGGTCATTATTTCTCTCCTGTCCCCCTCTCTCTTTCTTCCTTAGGGTAGAATGCAGAGTCTAAGCCTCCTCCCATGGCTCTGTAATGGCGTTTTCTTGCCTCTTGCCCATTGAAGATGTACTTGTGTAACATTTTGGAGCAATAGAATTTGTTTCGTGATGCATCTATCCATCCTTGGCTTATTTTGTTCTCTTCTTACCTCTCATCGTTGTAGGGTATTCTGTTCATACTTTGATGTTCGTTCCAGGTCCTAGGAGTTGTGCTTAATGGGTTTCGAAGTGGTGTTTGTATGAAATCTATCTCTGGTTCGTGGTGCATTTTGTCCACCCTCTCCTCTGCTCACCTCTCTCCACTTCAGCAAATGGTCCGGGTCGTGATTCAACCACTTCCTTTTCTGGTGTATCACCACTTAGTGTAGGCTCTTTCACCCTCTCTCTCTCTATCCCCTTGGAATGGTTAGATTATGATAGAATAGGTTCTACCTGCACTGGAGTAGCTTGTGGCAGGTAGATTAGGAGGCAAGAACCGGCTTTCTCCGGAGGTCCATCTCAAGTTTTACAAGTCCCACAGCTTGAGAGATGGTCCCATGTTATGTAATCACACGAATGCCCCACTTCACACCCGGGCCATTCGGGGTGTGCGTGATTGTGTACTAACAGCTTCTGCATGCCCAAAGTGGGACATTGAGGTTAGATCTTCCATCTTTCCAAGGTGTCTCATTACAAACAGCAAATCATAAGCCACCGTGTGACTGCACTAACAATTTTGGCATGCCCAATGGGACACTGAGGTTAGATCTTCCATCTTTCCAAGGTGTCTCATTACAAATAGAAAATCATAAGCCACCGTGCGACTACACTAATAGTTTTGGAATGCCCGGGGGACAGTGCCGAGGTAACTTACCACTTCATTTCATCAAGTAGATGTGTTCTCGGTGGGATTCAGCCTTTTGAGGCACATGCAAGCACATTTGATGACTCCATCTAGTCAAAAACCTATTCTCTGAGTTGCAAACATTTTCCATCCATTTCCACTCATTTTCATCCATTTTCTTCTTCCATCTCTTTCATTTTCTTCCATTCCATGAGGTTGTGCAATCATCACTTCATTTCCCTTCATGGAACTCACACTTACAGCAATGCAATCCACCTCCAATGCATTTCCCAACTCCTCCAAATCAAAATTATAATCAGATCCAGGACCATTATGCTTACCCATATGAGCAAGGTCAAAGTCAATTTGGCCATGGAGCTTATCAAGAACAAGGGGATGCATACAATGGTGACAACTATGTGGAGAATGCTGGTTTATTGGAGAAAATTCAAAAAATGGAGGTTGACATGGTTCAGTCAAGGGGCATAGCAAAAATGAAGGCATTCAAGATTGGTTAGGGCACCTTGTCCATGGGAAGGCCCTTTTCCAAGACATTACAACCCTCAAAAGAAGCTTGGCTTCATGGTTGAAGTGTTGCCTCAACTTACACAGTGGATTGAGGACATTGAGGCTTATGAGCAAAGTGCGAGACAACCTTGTCAATGGGTAAGTCCACCACCTCTTAGCTCTTCATTTTCTCTTCCTCGGTCTTTATCATTTCAACATGATCAAGAGTCAAGCCCCTTAGTTGCTGCCCCAAGTGTTGGTTTCTCTTCTCCATCCCCTGATCTTCCACCTCATCTCAGTTCTTCTACCCTTTTCCCTTCCAAACAGTTATCCCCTCCAAACAAACAAGAAGTTCCACCTCCCTCCCCACCACAAACAGTTACAAAGCTGGTTGAACCCTAACCTGCCACTCCTCTTGCTTTCCCAAGTCCATGTTGGGAAGATACCCAAGAATCCGGTCAAGGACAACAAGAAGAGGAGCCCAACAGAAAAGAAATATCAGACAATCTGATAAGTTGGGCTGCTAAATTTGGGTTTACAAATATCCCCTTGATGGTCAAGCCAACAGAGGAGGTCAAGGTTGAAGAGCCAGTGGTGGTTGAGGCTAGATTTGCAGCAGAGGAGGACCATGCAGTTTCAGAGGCCCCAAGTGTGGAGCAGGCTACAGAAGAACCTTCAGTTCTTCCTCCCACTTCATCCCCTTCGAGGTCTGATGTTAAAGAAGAGTTTGATCTTTTAAACTTCATGTTTGAGGAAGAGGGAAACCATGGTGAGCAAGTTTTAGATTAGGAGGACACCATGGAGGAGGTTGAGCACATGCAACATGACAACAACAAAGGCAGACTATCCGTCTCGACTTGGAGGATTTCTTTGATGGAGAAAATCCCATGGAGATCACACCATTTTCTCTTCCATCATCCACCTTCAAAGTATATGAGCCTCACTGCCATGAAGGAGGGAATTCAAGAGCAACACCTATGTCTCACAACGTATCTCAGTAAACCAAGGTTGGAAGATACGCGTCTTCCATGTTCTTCACAAGAGAAGGAAGAAGAACATCCACTCAAGCCTAGTTAAAAAGGAGCATATGGAGGTGACCAAGACAAATTCAAAGGCACCTCAATCATTAGCCGCACAACAACACCATCCATCCATGAGGGTTAGCAAGAAGGCTCCATTCTTGGAGTTAAAGTTCAAAACCATGGGAAAATTCAAAGGACCAGATCTTGCCCAATCAGATACTTGGCTTCATTGGAGCCAAGGGAGAAGACAAAACCAGTCATGCCTACTTCGGGCATGAGGATGAGTATCAAAGCACCAAGGGTCACCATTAACACCTCCAGGAGTCCAATGCAAATAAGCTTGAGGAGGTATTTTTCATTAATGTTGATACCTTGTTGATATGGGTGGAGGATCGACTTAAAGTTAGTTTTTCACTCATACAGAAACCATATTTAGTGTCAAATCATTTGCATGGCTGCCTCTCTTGAGAAAGGGAAGCTACTTCTCCTTACCTATAACATGCTTTATTTAGCCCCTTTTCTGTCTGGTTAGTTTAGGAGTAGGAGTAGACTTTGTTTCAGTAGAAGAAGTGCTTGTGCACACTCTACATGTCTCATTTGAGGCATGTATGATTTTGTCTTTGTACATAAGTTTTGTTCGTATTGCTCCAGAGCTACGAGGCCAAGCCCTTCACTATTCATGGCAGAAGACTCATAGTTTCTTGTAATAGTTGTAAATTTCAAAATAAAACAAATGCAGAGCAACTAAAGAACGTTTTCTAGATAGTCCATTTAGGGACAAATGAAAGCCTTGGGTCAAAACAATTTTCTACTCTCAGAAGCCTTGTTTCAAGATTTCTTATGAAAATTGAGAGTGCAAACGATCGTGCTCGTGGATTAGTATCAAGCCATCATTCTTGAATCCATGCCCAATGGATATAACAAGGCAACTGGTCCTCTCATCTAGGAGGCGGTACCTCATGAGTCACCAAATTGTTATCCATATTTTGCCCCGTAAAATTGGATCAACCATGACCCCGCACAGAAGGAACTAGAGAAATCACATTCAAATCCTACAAACAGTTGCAGAGAGGAACTCTACAATAGAGTGGCAAGGCTCGAAAGATCGAACGACCCCGCATAAGAAGAAATTGAAGAAACAACTTTGTTGAGCGAACCCGTTCTTCAAATCCAACGATAAGTAAGGAGGAACTCGGCATGCTCTAAAATGGAATAAAGCAAGGTCGGGGAAGGACGCGAGAAGAGTCAAAGAGCCGAGGCTCAAAAGGAAAAGAAATGATGAAGATTCAAAGTCTTTAGGCTTTGCAAATGGTTCAGAACGGGCCTAAAAATGACTAAGTATGGAGGAGACAATGGAAGTTGCCAAGTGTCCAAACGACGCACCTCCAAAGATTAAATCCAAAGGGGTAGACCCAAACGAGTGCCAAGCTTCCACGCGTCCAGAGCCCTAAAAAGTTGCACCGGCCGTTGAAAATTTTTCGACTCAAATAGAGTATGCCAAGTGTCTTAACGACACCGTTGATTTGAGTTTCCAGATGAGTGTACGAGTAATCAAGAAACACTAAACAACGTCAAGTATACAAGGGCTTAGTACCTTGGAGATGATGATGGATGATACAAGCACAAAGTTGATATCAGACTCCTCGGTGTGATCCCAGCAAACCTGTAGTTCACATACACTAAAGAAAGATTGATTAGATATTTTATGCGGGGTTCCTTGACAAAGTAGATCCAGAAGCGTTAACTCCCTCGGTGGCTATCAACCCCCATGTGATAAGAATAATAATAAAATAGAGTCCAAATAAATAACATGCAAATTGATAAACAAAAGAACCTGAAAGATGCCGATATGCAGATGGTGTTATTGATCATATGAGTGCAACATGAACCTCACCACATGAACCAAATCACGAGCAGAGTACATTGTGGAAATTCCACATGTTATCAAAAGACAGAATAATAATGATATTGTGGCTAAAATTTCTCAACATTCACCCAAATTTTCTAACTTTTTCTTCCTCTTCTCAAATATGGGGAAAAACCCATATTTATAGTTTAATGGTGAGTTTAAACTCAAGTTAACAGATACTCAGGGTTGAGTAAAGTAACCCCGAGTTAAGAGACATGATGTGATCTAGCGGGGCTCACAATTTGACTTAAAGTAAAGAAAAGGATAAGGATGTGATAAGAGGTGGGGATATTAGGTGAAATAATATATTCTCTTTTTGAATGATTAAGAGTGGGATGTCGGATGGGTGTATTATTGCCCATGAATTAAATAAAATGTGAAAGATGCCAAAAGACTCAATTATTAAATGGGTTTATATGGAGCCCATTAAATTGTTAATTAAATTTGGGTGAAAGAGAATATGGACTATTGAAATTTAAGAAAAATAAAAGATGAGAGGGGAAATTGGATGAATTAAATAGGTCTCTACATTTGCCCCTTTTTGTTGAGTGGTTTGCGATAGCAAGCCATGAGACAAAAACAAAAAGGGTTAGATGCAATATGTGTCTGAAGATGGATGAAGATATGACCAAAGGCAAGATGTCTCAGGTAAAAAAGGATCGCAATAACAATGAAAAACAAAATGTATGGCGGTGAATTCAATATCACATCGGTAGAGGAAAATTGTGGTCTCAACGGAGACAGACGACAACATTCTACAGACCAGTGAGTGGGTGAAGACCACTATAGTATGGATGTAAACTAAGATGACCAATGGGTCATAGGAAAACATCAAAATATGTGCAACTGAATGTGAAAAGATGTGCGAAATCCTTTGTTTGCGAGGAATCATGCAAAAAAATTACGCATCTATAAAAGGGATGAGGATGAAGATAATGATGCCCCAACATAGGGTACGTGATAAATATGGTGGTAATCATATTTTATAAAATTATGCATAAGTGTTAACAAATTAGAAGATAAAAGCAAATCCTACTTGTTCGGTAAGTAGGGTAAGCATTAAGATACTTTTGCGACAAAGCAACATCGAGAGAAAATATTCATGGAAGAGTACTTTGTAGTGCCCACATTTTACACACACAATGTCAACAGTAAAATACCAGGAATTTTTTTGACTTACAATGCACGCTACACATAACACAGCAAGGGCTCCAAGTACAGAAACTCAACTCGCATATGACAATGACATAAGTCATCGACTCACATAGACTCAAGAAAACAACATAGGCATGTCGATGCCACACTTCTCGCAATGAACGAATACCAGCAATGACCCAACCAAAAGACAAATGACTCCAGGATTGGCAACCCATAACACATCATTCCTTTAATTACATCTTAGTTACGATTTACATTACAAGGACATTATGAGCAAGGATAAGCTTCTCATTTGTTCACCTACAAGATCTTAAGTTCATTCCACTTTTAAATTACAGTTCGACCAATTTAGGTTGGCTTCCTTTATGCCTCACGGAAATTTCCATAACTTACTTGCTTATTTGGCACAATTCAAATCACATATACAATACTTAATTATCTTGTTCTTTTGTTAAGAATATGCTTCTCAAGCGTTTATTTAATGTTTGAAATTTACCCTTGCTACACAAGAGAATCTAACGTGATGTCAAGATGAAATCTTGGGATTAAGGAAGACATAGATTCGAGATAGCTTTTTCCCAAAAACATCCTTCGATCACGGAACAATTATTTCGCTACCCAAGGTTAATAAAGTTCACTAACTTATGGACTTCCATTTATATTTATATATCTTTTGTTTTCTCAAAGATTGGTCGCACCAGGGTGACTTATATTCTTTGCAACGCATAAAAAAAGCTTAATTAAGTTAAAAGGACTCCAAGAGTGCCCTTAATCCTAACCTCAAATTTTGGTTTTACTCTCATATGATTTACTTTTGCGTCGCACTAGGGTCTCATTATTACCATCGTTTAAAACATAAGAGTTACGAAAGTACTTGTCTGACATATTAAAGAAGCACATGGTTAAGCTTAATTCCAGTTTCACCCAGGGCTTCAATCTCTATTATAGGTGTGATTAAGGTTAAAATGTATTTACCCTATATTCCTTTCATGAAAGATCAAGGCACTAAATTTTCACAAGCCCAAGACAAGACATTTATCTACAAGGGACAAAAGGGTTCACTAACGAGAATGCAAGACATAGAACAACTATATCACGACCTTCATTTAGGTCATTTGGATCCAACAGGGATTCCATTCACTGATGAAGTTAATTTCTACATCTAATTTTGTAAGGCCCGGAAATCCAATAGGATACAAGGGAGTAATATCTCTACCTACTCCACAGAAGGGAAGGTTACACCGCTTAGTCATTCCTTCTAACAAGGACTCATGAGGTGACTTCCAAGGCGGTCTTCACCACTCAGCCTGGTGTCGGACCTGAAGAGAGTACATTCTTCTCGCGATTACCAAAACTGGAAGGAAACCGCATACTCTGGATAAAGTTGGACCATAACATTCCTAAAATATGGGTTCACGACAATGTCGTTAAACCTAATGACTATGACGGTAAACTCCAGCTAGGGGTTTTATTTACCTAACCTAGGAGGTCTCATTGAGTGCAAGCTTAAGGTCGTTCTGCGATTTAATTTCTTATATGGTAAGAAAAGAATCACACATGCAGGCAAGTTATGCACGAATAATTTATTAATGTTGAGTGTTCCCATTAAAACTCTTTATTATGTTTGCAAGGTAAGAAGATAACCAATAATTAATTTAATCGTTTATTGAATACTGAGAAAGTACTACAAGATATTAACTTCAATTTCAATTTACTATGTATAAATCAAACCCTTTTTCCATGCACAACTAAGAAACAAATTGAATCGGTGATTAGATGCACATTTCCTAAGTATCCCTAAAACTAGCATATCATGCATATTAACAAATTTCATTTATAACTTTTCGGTAACAAGAGACTGCATTAGACAGTTATTCATTTTACAATGACCTATAAAAATTACAATAATAATAATTAAATCACACATCACCCTTTTTCGTCGTCGTTCTTCCATCCTGCAAAACCCACGTGAGCATGATATCAACGATAAATCGCTGGCATGGCATCCACCCTAAGCAATCATAAGTATCATATTTCAGATTCCCATTTACATCTAACAATAATTACAATTTGCAATCGAAATAAAAAGGTCTAGGAACATGTATCCATTGCATTTCATTTTTCTTCATTTTGTAACCCAGGAGAGAGAAAGAGAAGGGAAGAGAGAGAAAACATCGTTTTGCCAAAAGTTCTAATACACACAAGTTTCATTATAGTGTTTTAAATAGTTATTTAAGTGTGTTTAAATGTTTTCAGGGTGATTTGGCAACCTTACGAGGTCCCATAGCTTACTATTCTTACATTTTCTCACTAGCTACAAAACGTTCAAAAAGGGCTCGGAGGCTAAGAAACTGCTTCCAAAGGTTATCTTCCGATGAGCACGCACTCCACAATTAACTTTCTACGTGTCCCCAGATATACCAAGAATTCATAGCAACTGACGGAATTGAAAAAGAGCGAACGGTTTGCGTTTGGCGGTTAGTTCTCCGGGGCCACTGGTCATAGTTCACCCAGTTGTAAAATGCCAAAAGTTAACTTGAGGGCCAAGAAAAACCGCGTCCATAACTGACGTTCGATGAAGGAGCACGCAACGAGACATCTCCTACTAGTTCCCCTATACAAGGAGAGTTCATCAGAGTCGACGGACGGAGAACTAGTAAACTATTTTCAAATGGCGACAAGTTTTCTGGAGTGACAAGGAGAAATTGGTTTAGTTTGACCTCGTCAAACTGCGATCGGAGGCTTACAAAATGGCTTCGCCAAACTATCCCGACAAGTGCTCTTTCCTATGCTGAATGTTCCATGCATTGTCTAGTATAAATGCTAGAGGTTTGCGAAGACGGAACGTGATTTCTCTTTCCGGTTTCAAATGGTGGTCCCAAACGAAAGCCAACTTTCTAGTTTTAACAACTCTCTACTGTTGTAAACTGGTGTAACAGGGCTCCTAGAAGAGCATCAAAAGGATGTCATGTGATCGTTTCGGTCAAACCAAAAATCAAGGCGACTCCTCGTATACCAAGGTACACGAATGAAACTTCACATCTCGTTTCCAGAGTTGCGAAGGGTACTTGGTGAGTCTCCAAAATTACAAAATTTAACTATTTAAAACCAAGAGAAGGTCAACTTTATCAATGGGGAGTCAAATTAAATGCGGTTGATAGAACGATATTGGAGTGATTAAAAGGGTAAGAGTTTTCTAGATCATCTCGAAGCGAGGGTGATAGTTCATGGTTTAAAGTAGGCGAGTTATAATGGCTTCGAGAGTTGCGACATGACACTTTATTGTTTTGCAATGAGTTGAAGGAACATTTAACTGTATTAAAAAAATTCCATAATTTTAAAATTCTATTTAGTTGCAAAAGAGAACTAAAACACGAAAATTATGAGAGGTAAGGGAAGAAGAACCATGCCTGGAGAACGAAGTCGGTCGAAGCCGCAGGCTTGGGTTCAATCTCTTGCTTGGGCACTTTGTCAACCAGTCCATGAGCGTCCTCAGCTCCACCATTTTGCATACACATCATCAAGCTTATCTTTGCCTGAAAGAGCCTCATCCATAACTGGTAATGAAACAAACAAATTGGTTGAAAGATTTCTGAGGATTGTTGCAAAAAGGAGTGCCTATTCCACTGCTCCGACCAGCACACCAGTCATTCCAACTTCCCATCACCGTTGATGACCATATCCTTGGCAGCTCTTAGAGCAACATGGAGCATAACAAGGTTCTCTGTACTAATTAAATGCTCTCCATTGTACATTCTGTAAATCATGGCACTCCAAGAGACCACATTTCTTTGAGGCATTCAATCAAATAGTTCACATGCCTTGAATACACTTCCACATTTTCACGCATATCCACTATGTCGCTTGCAAGAACAAAATCCTACAAATGAAAACCAAATTCTATTGCTCATACCCTGCTCCCAAGCTTCCATCTTGGCACACGCTGGAAGCATGCTGGCATACGCAACTGATTTGGTTGGTGCCCTGCTGCAAATGAAGAAACATCGTGACTGCCTCACGAGGAGGTCCATGTCTTCTGTACGCTGCAATAATACTATTCCATTAGAAGTTGTCTCGTTCTTTCATTGGACAAATACAAAAACCAGCGCCCAAGGCACATTGAAACTACCACATCTGATAATTTTTTTTTCTCTTTTCTACAAAATGGAAGTCCATGCGTTGTTCTAAAGCTCCCATTTTGACACAGGCTAGGAAGATATCAGCAAAGGTTGTGGATTCTGGCTTTACACATACCAAATGCATTTGCTTGAAAGTTTCCAAGGCCTTTTCAACAACCTCATTTTTTGCACATCCTGCCATCATTACAGTCCGTAAAACACATTTCTTTCAGGCATTTTTGAACAGTTCACATGCTTCCACATTTTGCATATTCTTCTTGTCCATCTTTCCTGCTAGGAGCCGAAAATAATGTGCAGAGCCTACAAATCAAATAATATGTGGGCAGAATGAGGAAACCCGCCGTCACCCAATGGGCACCATTAATATCCACGCAAATAACTCATCTGACAAAATTTTCTATCTTTTTATGCGCTAAGGAAGCCACACCGAGTCCGGCACATTTTTTTACACACAGAGACTAGGGGAAGTGCTAGCACAGCCGCGAAAAGGGAAACATGGCACTCCAGGGATGACATTTGGTGATGCATTTCTTTGGAAAGGTAAAAAAGCACCCAAAGCACACTGGTTGGGTGAAAAAAGTCACGGCCAAGACTGGTTCGAGCTTCCATGACGGTGGTCTTGCTCTCTCTTCAAAGAAAAGACAAAAAAATGAGACCATAAGGCGTCTCCTTGCCCTAATCCGCCCTAAAACCGCCCCCAGAAGAAGTCACATTTTTTTTTTCTTTTAAATTTGAATCCTTTTATTTTATTATTTATTTATTTATTTTTAAAAATGGAGGCATTACAAGTACAAGATCGGATAGGTGATGGTCGTTATGGTATCTTCCAAGACAAAAATGTCAAAAGAAGATGGGAAGAGATTCTTAGAAATGGATATGATGATGTCCCTGTGAGAGGATTGATGAAGATAAAAGATGTGACAGGGTTCTCAAAAAGAGAAGAGGTCAATGTGGCAAAGAGAAGAACAAGAACGGTAATGAAAGGGATAGATGGCAATACATAAATGGAGAAACATTGGCATTGACTGTGAATGCCAGATGTAAGGGATGTTGAGAAAGAGAAAAGGGAATAGACGAGAGGATTGGTTGATTATGAGAAGAGAAATAAAGATTGAATATGAAGGCGACAAGGGTATGGAATAGAGGGACGAAGACGAAGGAGGAGAAAATAAGGAATGAAAGGGGAGGAAGAAGATAACAAAGAAGGATTATAGAGAAAGGGGGAAATGAAGAAGGAAAAACAAAGAGAAGACAAGAAAAGAACAGAGCCGAGGATGAAATTATGAAAAAGAGAGAGTTATTCAAGACGAAAGGTGTGAAGAAGGATGGAGCAGAGGAAAATAAAGAGGTAATAGAAAATGAAAGAGATGATAGAGAAAAGAAAATTGAGGGAAACAGATCATAGTGAGGAAATCCAAGGCAAAGAATATGGAACTGACCGCATGGAAATGCATGTGGATGATGAGATGATAAAGGAAATGGGATAACACCAAGATTCAGGTTTTCAACGGGAAGTAAGGAGGAAGTGTGAGGTAAAATGGGGAGAAGGACGATGTAGAGGAAGTGAAATAAGACAAAGATCATAAAGGAGGAGAAGACAACGAAGAAAATTATGCAGAAGAAAGAGAACCAAGAATGAAGATATTTGATAAAGAGTGAGAAACACAAGGAACGTAAAAATAAACTTGAGGGAAGGAATGACATCGATTGGAAAAGAAATGGAGATGCATGGGATGAGGGTATGTTGATGACGAGAAAATAGAGAGAGGGTATATGATGAAGACAGTGAAGAAATTGGCAAGGAAGAATGAAAGATGGAGAGGTGGCAAGGAAAAAGAAAGGATGGGATAGGAGAGGCAATGCCAATGAATGGATATTAGGAGAAATCCACCGATAATGATCATTAGGAAAATATGGGAAAAAAGATGAGACAAGGCAAAGTAAACGAAGAATGGGAGGGGGAATGCTAATGAAGGAATGTTAGGAGAAGTCCTCTGATAATGATCATAGGACATAGAGGAAGGAAGGAATGAAGATAGAATGGAGGAGGTCAAAGAAAAGGATTCAGGTTATGTGCATAATGGGGATGAGTGATTTTTAGGAGAATTCCACCGATAATTACTAGCACGAGAAACGGAAGATGATGATGAAAGAATGTTAGAGGGAGACCAATGACAATGACGGGTAAATATGGGGGTAGATATGTGGGATAACTCTAGAAGACGGAGTGGAAAGAGTAAAGAAAGGAGGGATAACAATGTGTAGGAAGATGAAGGTGAGGAGAGGATGTAGTGGATGAGAATGAATGAGAGAGAAATGAAGAAACAAGACATGAAATGAATGGAGAAGAAACGGTTAAGTAAGATTACCCAACGACGGATGATGGAGATGAAAAAGGGACTAGTAAGAAGTGGTGTTTACGTGAATGGAAGAGGAGGTGAGAGGATGTGATGATGGGGAATGCCGAGAAAATGTAGATGGAGAGAATGTGGGATCGTGGGGAGTGCAGGATGAAAAATCATGCTTAAGAGGGACTCTTAAGTAAGATCGCCATGCCGCAGGAGGATTTAAGTAAGATCACCAAACCGGCAGTGACAATATGGAAGGAGAAAGACAACATTGTATTGGATGCAGGTGTGGAATGGTTGGTTGGAATGGATGAGTATGATGAGAGGCGGGAGACAAAAGATGAGGAAGAGATGATGGGAGGTGGAAGGGTCAGACGGAAAACCATTCTTAAGAGAAACTCTTAAGTAAGATTTCCCTACGACGGAGATGGTTAAGTAGGATTGCCAAACCGAAGAAGAAGAAGAATGATGAAAAGACTGAGCAATGTATACCAAAATGGAACAAGAGATGAAAGGAGGTGATATTAAAGTGATAACAAAGAAACAAAGGAGTGTGACATGAGTGGATGGAGGAACATATGCAACGTAGATGGAGAGTGTAAGGGCAATCCTTAATTGGGATGCCCACGTGGTGGTAGTGATGATGTAAGAGTGTTAAGCGAAAAAGGAGGAGTGGAAAGACGTTTGTGGTGGTGATTGTCATCTGTTGAAAGAGGAAATGGTGGAGAAGCTTCTACAGCGGGAGGATCCAAGGAAGAAGATATACCTTAACTAAGATTTTCTGGTTGTATGGATGATTAAGTAAGATTGTCAAACTGAAAGCGGAAGAGTAAAAGGAAACTCAAGAGGAAAGACAAGTAAGATATCTGCGTCGTGTAAGGGGACAGAAAGGTGAGAAGGATGATGTGGAGACAAATGGTGATGAGTGGACATAGAGATCGAGGAGCAATGGATCAAAGACGTCGTTGAACATGTTGAGAGATAAGGAGTCTGTAGGATAACGAACTTGCCTTGAGAAGGATCCTCAAGTAGGATTCGCAAACTGCAACGGTGATCAAGTAGAATTTACAAACCGAAAAGTGTATTTGCAAACGCATCCATGGAGATGATGGATAGATATAAAATTCATAGTGTGAAATTTGATGTGATTTTTATAAAATATGATTTGGATGAGATGAATGGAACATAGTTGTAGCAAGGGTGTATAGGAAACTATGTTTCGAACTGGATTGGAGATAAACAAGAAAGGGTTACCACTCAAGGCATTGCACTTACTGCCGATAATAGGTGTTAATACATAACCATTGATATTTAGTTATACCAAAAGATCATGAGGGAAATATGGATGAAAGATGCTCATAATCCTAATATTGACATGACACAGGGATCGAAGATGTGACTTGTACGCGGGAAGAGGGATCTCTAAAGGTGGTGTTCCTTAAGTCTATGCCCCAGCTCTGAAAAGGGAAAGAAAAATAGTAGAAAGCTGATCAATGCGGGAAGCTTTTAGGAAAATGTTGATAAAAGAAGGTTGATCAATGCGGAAAACCTTCCAGATGCCATAATAATAGAGTAGCCATCCTTCGAGGGTATGGTCTACATAAGATAGATGACAAGAATAATATGATAGCCGTCCTTCAAGGGATCAGTCTATTTCTTTTGATTTTGCTTTGATTTTGATTTGTATACTTTTCTTTTTTTTTTTTTTTTTGCATGAACAACTGTCCTTCGAGGGATCAGTCTATTTTTGATAACTTTGATTTTTCTTTTACATACTTGAGTTTGAGCTTCACATGGGGGAGAGCTAGGAATATCTAAGTAAACCACTTAAGAGGGGATAAGGAATGTACAAGAGACACCTTGGACCCTTCGCATGGCTGCAATAGGAGAACGAGAAGGTAATGGATGTAATGGTTATGGGATCACATCAAAGTATTGAAGGCGGACCACATAATTCAGATTATTACAATGAAAATGGAAGGGGCTAAAGATGACAGAACAATATAAGGATGTAACTAAGTTCTCATTGGTAGATATGCTAACAGTAGATTGGTCGCAAGTGCAATGCATTAAGAGGTTCCATCTCTGGTTTACCACCACGAGAGGGAAGACAATGTAGTTGCAATAAGATGAGATGATAGCCAAGAAGGAAACAAAAACTATATCCTGAAGGAAATGAACATATGACCACAATGGTGGATTTAGATGAAAATAAATGATGCCCTAAGAGAGACATAAACATAGAAGGACAATCATGGCCTCAAAGGAGGGCTTGATGAAATAAATGGTGTCCCAAAAGAGACACACATATAGCCACAATGGTGGACTTCGAAATAGATGGTGCCCCAAAAGAGACACAAATATAGCCACAAAGGTGGACTTGGAGAAAAAGGTCCCTCAATGGAGAGACAAACATGGCCTCAAAGGAGGGATTTGATGAAAAAGATGATACCCCAAAAGGAGCATAAACATAAAAGAACAAATATGGCCTCAAAGGAGGACTTATGAAATAAACGGTGTCCCAAAAGAGACACAAATATAGCCACAATGGTGGACTTAAATAGATGGTGCCCTAGAAGAGACACAAATATGGCCACAATGGTGGACTTCGAGAAAATGGTCCCTTAATGTAAGAACAAAGATGGCCTCAAAGGAGGACTTAGAATGAGATGAGGATTTGGGTAGAAATAGTTTAGATTGGATGAATATGAATAAGGTAGACAAGACAATGTCAAAGAGCGAAGTCCCCTAGTAATAAGGGATTTGTACAGATGATGTGTTCAAGGGTGAGGGAAGGTTGTTCCCCCAATAAGTTAAATGTGAAGGAGGTAAAGGATGTCGAAAGAGCTTAGATGAGATTGTTTTAGATTTGGATGGGATAAACGATCGAGACCACAAATGTGCTTAGTAAGATAAGCGACATTGATGAACAATGGAGGGCATTCCTTAGGAGGAATGACATGGGCTGGATGGATATTAAGGGATGATGTGGATGGAGGGATCATGGGAGATCCGACAGATGGGATATGGATTGATTCAAGGTAGATGGAGAAGGAACTTTCCCCTGAATGAGGAAATCATCTTTCTCAATAAGGTTGTGGATGATTGACCGAAAGGCCTTACAATGTACGATTTCATGGCCCGGGGTATGATGATAGGCACAACTGCAATTAGGATTGAACCATGATGGTTTGGGACCATAGGGATTAAAGGCTTTAATATGAGGAAGTTTGATGACAGATGTTCGAGTTAAATGTCAAACGATATCTGCATATGACCCCATTGAAGTGTCATGGGGAAGGTAAATTTCGTGGGTTTTGATAGGATATTTCAGCTTGGAGTTAGGATAAAACGTAGATGTAGATTGGATGTGTGAATTTCATGATTTGGAGGACAAATCAAATTTTATTGAAGGATGGTATTGTTTGGATGTGGATTGATTATTGCAAGATGTCGTAGATGGAAAAACTGATCCTGACATGGATGTTGTGGCATTGGATTGTTGAGAAGAGGGAAAACCTGAATGTTTCTATGGATGTGCAGGGACTATCGGGGATGTTTTCCCGAGCCTTAGAATTCAACCAAGAAGATTTACCTCTAGCAGGGATGACAATAATTTCAACCGGAGGATATGATAGCGGTGGTATGGTTATTAATGGAGAAACTATCCTAAAACAAGACAAAGATGTTAATGAAGAGATAGGTGTTTGTATGATGTAATTAATGATATCTATGTGAGATGTGGATTGTTTCGGTTTTGGCATGGGAAGAGTTGATTTTTAGAGGGAGAAGGTAAAGCATCTTTATTTGATTTAGGTAGATGTGTTGGTTCAGTAGATGATCCAAAGGGTATATTTGATAGGGTTAGAGATCGAGAGGATTTGGTTGGTGTGATAGACAAATTAGGCAAAGAGTATTGGGATAACACTGGTGATGTGGCCATGAGTGAAGATATAGGTAAAGATGCCAAGGTAGGGATAGGTGTATTTGTTGGTATGATAGATATAGGGGTCATTGGCATAGATAAAGATGTAGGCATTTTTGGAAGATTTGGAGATGTGGGTAGTGCGATAACCGATGGAGTAGACCTTATGGGTATGGGTAATGCAAAAATGCAGAGCATTTTTAGACGTAGAAGTAGAAGGGACTGGTTGTTTCATAAATGTTTCGAGGGGTAAGAATGATATTTTTGCTAAAGGGATTGATGTCGAAGATGGGGTTGCAAGGGTGCATGTTGTAGAACTGAGTTTAGTTGGGATGGTTGTGAGCAATGTAGGTGTAGTAACAGTGTATTTGAGGTAGATATGGGTGAAGAAATAGATGGGAGAGATGTAGGGATATGTGTGGATATGAGTGGGGCCGAAATAAGTGCTAAGGATGAATCTAATGTGATAGATTGGGGTGTGTTTGAAGTGGCGGAAATGGATGATATAGTTGAATTTGATGTGGATGTGATAAGAACAAGAGAAGGTGTAGATTCAGACAAGTAGTGAAAGTTGATGTAGGTGTGACAGCTCTAAATAAGGGATGGGAATAATGTCCACTATGGGAACATGTGGAGTTGGTGATAAGATGGGATCTTGATTGAAAGTGTCAACCATACAAGCGTTTGATAGTTGAGATGTAAAGGGGGTGACGTGATTTGTTGGTGGTTGATTAGTTTGCGCAATGGAGGTATCAATTTGGATATCCCCTTGATTTACAACTTGTTGGAAATGATCTTTGAAGGAACGACATCTCTCAATGTCATGACCTTTGACTCGATGATATTTACAAAAGTGGGCTTCATGATACCAAATAGGGTTGGCTTGCATGAGTTGTCCACGGGTCGTATTGGAGGAAGTTGGATGGAGTTTACACTCATCAACTTATCAAATATAGAACTATATGATTCTCCTAAAGGAGTGTAGTTGGTTTTTGATTGAGGATATCATTTTTGAGACCATGTGCTTGATTTAGATGGGGATGAGGGTTCAATGACCACAGTGTTGGCCACAACCTTGAACTCGCCATTATGTGTGAATGGTTTGGTGGATTCAATTTTTGGTTTAGTTGAACTTAGTTTAAGATGACCTTGCTCAATGACACGGGTTTCGAGCTTGCGATCCATTGTGAAAGCTTCATCAAAGGTTCGAATGATTGGATCTGTAAAGTGGATGATATATGTTTGGCACACAAACGCGAGAATAAGTCGATGAGTTTGGTTTGTGGGATAGTGAAGGATAGTTGGTTTATAACATCATGCCACCATGCAATGAAGTCGGCGATGGGCTCGTCTATATACTCATGTCGAATGGTATATAGATCAGCGATAGTGGTCTTGCGTGTGATATTGATAGAAAAGTGTTCTAAGAACAACTGTGTAAGTTGAGTGAAAGAGAATAAGGAATGTCGTGGGATACTGTTGTACCACTCCAACTCGGGACTAGACAAAGACATGGGGAAAGTGTGAAGAAGTAAATCGTGATCATGCGCAATAAGACAACATGTGTGTTTAAATGCGAGGAGATGTTGTTGGGGATCTTCTTTATTGTTGAACTTATTAAATGCAGGAAGTTTCTAATGAGGAGGGTAAGGTTTAATTGGAACCGACGGATGAATTGGTTCGTTATAGATTTGTTCATAGGATAAGGTGTTCTTGGGTGGTACGGTAAGGGTTTCTAAACTAGCCAACCGATTCATTAAGGTGTGAATTGAATCACTCGAGGTGTTGTAAGGTTGAGATTGGATTGGCTGTGTGGTTTGAAAATTAGTTTGATAAGGCAAATGATGTGTTTGTGGGTGTGTGGGTGTTTGGTGAAGCGTCTGATAAGGTGGTTGATAAGTTTGTGGATAGGATGTTTGTGGAATGGTTTGATAAGACAATTGATTAATTTGTGGATATGTAGGTGTTTGGGGAGCTGCTTGGAAAAGACTAACATGTGTCACAGGTTGGGATTGTTGCATAAGTGTGTTGAGCAATAGGGGCATGACGATGAGCGGGGATATGTGTGTTAAGAATTGGAGATGGCTAGGCAGGCCTATTAATGGAATTGTCAAAATGGGATGTGGGTGGAATGCGATCCACCAATTTTGGAGATTGGGAGGATTGAGAGATTATAGGAGATTTCGGAGTAAGAAGTCATATATGGGGTTATGAGGAGATTTGAGTGTATCTAGAGGAGCAAGAGATGGTGGTGCAATCAATTTAGGAAGACTGGATTGACGAGGGATATGAGGGTTGGTGTCAAGGTGGGGAGAATTTTGTATGACATGGTTCTCATGAGGTGAGACCATGGAGACTGGAGATTGAGTGACTGAAGGCATGGTTTTGAGTTTAGTATCTTGTTGGGCGAGATCGTCAGAGGAAGTAACTTTATTGGATAGAGTAGATTGTTGTTTTGTCTCGATTTGAGAGAGAGCGACAATAGGTGTGAAATAGAGAAACATCTGTTTATGTATGTTGTTGAAAAAAATCAAGCAGAATATTTTTTAGCATCATGATTAATTTAGAGGATGTGAACATAAAAGAAAAGTAGGTAATGAAGGTTCCTAAAGGAGTCTAAGGCTAGTTTCAGGAAGTTATGGATTGAGAGATGTCTGAGATGGTTTCCTGTTAGGTGTTTAGGCCCCAATCAATTAACCAGCTGAGAGGAATGCTTTGATGTGTTAATTATGTTTCAGGCGGTCTCGAGCGAAGTGTGATAAGTGAAATGCAAAGAGTTAAATTTTTACTTAAGCTATGTGATCAAGCATGATGCAGAAGGTTCGTTTTAGACCAAAATGAAATGTGACGTTTGATGTATACAGACACTCAGGAAAGGGAAAGTTTGATGTAGAAAAGAGAAAATAGGGAAAAATGAGAAATACCTGGAGAATCGCTTATCGTGTTATTTGATTACACGTGTTTAGAGGTATTAATCACGGACCCGGAACGTCTAGTGACCTTAAAAGTGCACCGTTCACGACTGGAAGAGGGGTTTGGAGAATGATTTTCCTATTTGAAAGTGCCACTCAGTGGTCTGGAATACCTGGGTACTCTAGAATGATACCGTGCACAATTGTGAATGAGGTCGATGAAAACATTTTGCATGGCGTGTTTGATTTAAATATTGGTCTTTGACAACGTAACATTGTTGTCATGAGGTTATAGACATTATCCTGCAAGAAGATAATAAATGCTATTAGTTAAGGTAGTTAAAAAAATGACTTTATAAATTTTACACATGGTGTCGTCGTAAATAAATAAAAATAAAATAATTAATTAATCTAATTAATTAACAAAATTGTAGTTTATAGTCAATTAATTAGCTATGAAATGAACTATAGAATAAAAAAACATAAAAGCTATAAGAATAATTTATGAAGTAAATTATTAACTAAAGAGGAAAGGTAAATTGAAATTATTAAATAAATATGTAAATTGAAAGGTAAATTGTTATGTTTGTGGAGCCTATTTTCATGTTAGAGTGCGGTACACCTTCTATGTGTTACACTCGGGTATTTTTACTGCTATTAACCCATGGGTAATGGGTAACCGTTATGGGCTGTTTTTGGGCCCATGGTTTTTCGGTCTTTTTGCCCATTGTTTTGATACCCACGGTTTTTTGCTCTTGGTTTTGATACACATGTTTTGTATCAAACTCGCTTGGCAGCTTTGTCTATTTATATGGTCTTATGCATATGATAGATGGAAAAGCAAATGTATTGCGAGATGTGTTTTGAATTCGGTGAATTCTCAGAGAGTTTGTTGAGCATAGCTCCAAACGGATCTGGGTATTGTATTGAGAGAGCGGTGGCTTGTAATAAAATCTGAGCAAGTGATTCTTGGTGGATGTAGCCCAAATTGGGTGAACCACGTTAAATACTGTCTCTTTGTGTTGTGTTATTTTATTCTGTAATTTTATTTGAGATCTGTAATAATTTCTACATATTATTTTCTACTGTTGCGATTCTGTGAGGGATTATTCCGCATATTTTATCCCTTATTTCCTAACAATTGGTATCAGAGCCTGGTTTGGTTTGCTGAAGTGTTGAATCACAGGGAAAGTTTTTAGCTTGAGTGGGAGCTATGGCAGATGAAGGAAGATCTAGGGTTGATAAATTCAACGGGCAGAATTTCAATCTTTGGAAGATGCAGATGGAAGATTACCTTTATCAGAAGGATCTTTATACTCCGTTGTCTGAGAAGGTGAACAAACCCTCGAGTATGACAGATGCGGAATGGGATTTGTTGGATCGGAAGGCACTTGGAATGATCCGACTGAGTCTTGCATCTTCAGTATTATTTAATGTTTCAAAGGAAAAGACTACAAAAGATCTAATGGATGCATTAGGGAAGTTGTATGAAAAACCCTCTGCCTCTAATAAGATATTTTTAATGAAAAAGTTGTTTAATATGAAGATGTCTGAGAATAGTTCAGTAGCAGATCATTTAAATGATTTCAATACGGTAGTGAATATGCTAGCTTCGGTTACAATAGAATTTGATGAAGAAGTTAGGGCTTTATTAATTATGTGCTCTTTACCTGAGAGTTGGAATAGCCTGGTAATGGCGGTAAGTAACTCGGTTCCAGCTAACTCAAAGTTGAAGTTTGAGGATGTTGTAGGGGTGATTCTAAGCGAGGAAATGCGAAGAAAAATCTCCGGGAATCTTCTACTTCAGGGAATGCTTTGACAAAGGGAAACTAGAGGGAGACAGAAGAATAGAGGAAACCGTGGAAAATCAAAAGATCGGGCAAGGTCAAAATCCAAGAACAAGATTGTATGTTGGAATTGTGGAAAGCCTGGGCATGCAAAGAAGGACTGTTGGGAGCTTTGGGATAAGAAGAAACAACAAGAAGAAAACAAGGAGGCAAATGTGGCAACGGGTAATGTATGTTAGGATGCTTTGATTCTTTCTTTGCACAATATTACTGAATCTTGGGTTTTAGATTCAGGGGCTTCTTTCCATGCTTCTCCACATAGGCATTATTTTGTTGATTATGTTCAAGGAGATTTTGGGCATGTTTTTCTTGGTGATGATGAGCCTTGCAAAATAGTTGGAAAAGGTTCTGTTTCAGTGTCAAGATGCGAATGGGAATACTTGGCTATTGAAGGATGTCGACATGTGCCTACATTAAGACAAAATTTGATATCGGTAGGGCAGTTGGGAAGTGATGGTCAGACTTGTGATATTTACAATGAGACTCTTGGAAGCTTACCAAGGGTGCTCTTGTGGTGGCAAGAGGTAAGAAGGTTGGAACCTTATATTTAACCATTGATAGTACTAATGATTGTAATCTTGTGGCTTCAGATGCAGATACAACATTATGGCACTATAAGCTCGGTCATATGAGCCATAAGGGCATGAACATCATAAAGAAGAATTTTCCTGGATATACAGAAATAGGTTTGGATTTCTGTGAGAACTGCATATATGGGAAACAAAAGTGAGTAAGGTTTCTCAAGGTTGGACCTACAAAGAAAGAGAGTAAGTTAGAGCTGGTGCATTATGATGTGTGGGGCCAGCTCAGGTATCATCTCTTGGGGGTTCAAGTTATTATGTTACTTTTATTGATGATGCAACAAGGAAAGTTTGGGTTTATTGTATTAGAAACAAATCTGATGTATTTGACAATTTTGTTAAATGGAAAGCCTTGTAGAGAATGAAACAGTCTTAAGTAAAATGTCTCAGTCGATAATGGAGGGGAGTATTGCAGCAATGAATTTGATGATTACTGTTCTAAGAATGGAATCCGCAGGCAAAAGACGGTTCCAGGAACTCCGCAGAATGGGGTATCAGAAAGGATGAACAAAACAATAATGGAACGTGCTAGGAGCATGAGGTTACATGCAGACCGCCTCTTTCTTTTTGGGTAGAAGCGGTGAGCACAACTGTACTTGATAAATAGAGGACCCTCAAGTGCCTTGGATGGAGGCATACCTGAGGAGGCTTGGTCCGGTAAGAAAGTTGATTATTCATTTCTTAGAGTCTTTGGATGTGAGGTGTTTGTTCATATAGACAAGGATGATAGGACCAAGCTAGAGGCTAAATCATAAAAATGTACTTTCATTGGTTATGGTGGTGATGACTTTGGATTTAAATGTTGGAGTATTAAGGACAAGAAAATCATTCGGTCTAGGGATGTGGTCTTTAATGAGAAAGTCATGTATAAGCAACAATTGCAGGAAAACAGGGAAGAATCCAAGAAAGAATATGCAGTGGTAGAGGATCTTCTAGATGGGAAAGTGACACATGAATCAATTCAGGAACCCCCTCAACAGGAACCCCAAACTCCTATATCGAGGAGGTCTTCTAGGGTAAGAAGAGAACCTGAACGTTTTTCTCCTTCTCTTTATTATTTATTACTCACTGATAGTGGAGAACCAGAGAGCTTTGATGAAGCAATGCAGGTAGATGCCAGGAAGAAGTGGGAGCAAGCCATGGATGAGGAGCATCGTCTCATGGAGAACCAGACATGGGATTTGGTAAAGCTACCCAAGGAAAAAGAGCATTACAGAATAAGTGGGTGTTTAGAGTCAAAGAGGAAGAAGGAGGCAAGAAAAGATACAAGGCCCGGTTGGTGGTCAAGGGGTTTGCACAGAAAAAAGGTATAGATTTTGATGAGATTTTTTCTCCTGTAGTAAAAATGACTTCTATCAGAACTATTCTTGGAATAGTGGCAGCATAAGACTTGCACTTAGAACAGTTAGATGTAAAGACTGCATTTCTCCATGGTGATTTGGAGGAGCTATATATGCAGCAAACTGAGAGGATATGAGGTCAAAGGTAAAGAGGAGATGGTGTGCAAACTGAAGAAGAGCTTGTATGGCCTGAAACAAGCTCCACGTCAATGGTATAAGAAGTTTGATAGCTTCATGATGGAGCAAGGTTATATCAGATGTCATTCTAACCATTGTGTGTATACAAAGAAATTTGAGGATGGAAGTTATATTATCCTGTGTTTGTATGTTGATGACATGTTGGTTGCAGGTAAAAACATGCAGGAAATAAAATTACTCAAGAAGCAAATTAAGTGAATCCTTTGCTATGAAGGATTTGGGGCAGCCAAACAAATCCTTGGTATGAGGATATCTCGGATAGGAAGGAACAGGTTTCGACTTTATCTCGTGAAGAGTACATTAAGAAGGTCTTGGAGAGGTTTAATATGCAGGATGCTAAACCGGTTGGGACTCCTTTGGCAAGCCATTTCAAGTTATCAAAGGAGCAATGTCCCAAGATAGAGCAGGAGAGGAACCAAATGTCCAAGGTACCTTACTCATCAGCTGATTGGCGCTTGATGTATACTATGGTGTGCACTAGGCATGATATTGCCCATGCAAAGTGGAGAGCTGTGAGTAGATTTATGAGTGATCCGTAAAGAGCATTGGCAAGCAAGAAAGTGGATCCTTCGGTATTTGAGAGGACCATGGGGACGCTTTGTGCTATAATGGATCGACACCACTTTACGTGGTTATGTAGATTCAGACATGGCTGGAGATGTAGACAACAGGAGGAGCATGACAGGTTATATTTACACTGTAGGTGGGACAACAGTGAGCTGGATTTCACGACTACAGAAGCTGGTGGCTTTGTCAACCACGGAGGCTGAGTATGTTGCTGCCACAGAGGCAAGCAAAGAGATGATTTGGTTACAACAATTGCTTGAGGAGTTGGGGCATAAGCAGGAGGAATGTAAGCTGCATAGTGATAGTCAGAGTGCTATACACCTAGCTAAGAACTCTGCTTTCCACTCCAGGACGAAGCATATACAGTTGAGATATCACTTCATCAGGACAGCTTTGGAGGAAGATAAGTTGAAGTTGGAGAAGATTCATACCAGTCAGAATCCTACAGACATGATGACCAAGGTGGTCACAAGGGATAAACTAAAGCTATGTTCAGCTTTGGTTGGCCTTCGTGGATGACAGTGAAGGGTTGAGAAGCTTGCTCGAATGGAAATCAGTCTCCAAGTGGGAGATTGTTATGTTTGTGGAGCCTCTTTTCATGTTAGAGTGTGGTACACCTTCTATGTGTTACACTCGGGTATTTTTACGGCTATTAACCCATGGGTAATGGGTAACCGTTATGGGTTGTTTTTGGGCCATGGTTTTTCGGTCTTTTGCCCATTGTTTTGATACCCATGGTTTTTTGCCCTTGGTTTTGATACCCACGGTTTTGTATCAAACTCGCTTAAGCTTGTCTATTTATATGGTCTTATGCATATGATATATGGACAAGAAAATGTATCATGCAGATGTGTTTTGAATTCGGCCGTGAATTCTCAGAGAGTTTGTTGAGCATAGCTCCAAATGGATTTGGGTATCAGTATTGAGAGAGCGGTGGCTTGTAATAAAATCGAGCAAATGATTCTTGGTGGACGTAGCCCAAATTGGGTGAACCACGTTAAATACTTTTGTCTCTTTGTGTTGTGTTATTTTATTCTAATTTTATTTGAGATCTGTAATAATATCTCGCATATTATTTTCTCTGCATTGCGATTTTGTGAGGGATTATTTCGCATATTTTATCCCTTATTTCCTAACAGATAATAAATGCTATTAGTTAAGGTAGTTAAAAAAATGACTTTATAAATTTTAAACATGGTGTCGTCGTAAATAAATAAAAATAAAATAATTAATTAATCTAATTAATTAACAAAATTGTAGTTTATAGTCAATTAATTAGCTATGAAATGAACTATAGAATAAAAAAACATAAAAGCTATAAGAATAATTTATGAAGTAAATTATTAACTAAAGAGGAAATGTAAATTGAAATTATTAAATAAATATGTAGTGTGTGTGTGGTCGAGCCATGTGGAGTTCACATGGAGGGGTCGCCTTGGTCGGGGAAAGTATGCATGGAGAGAGTGGGTCGGTGTATGTTGGTTGGGGTTGAGGATAGGGTCGAGTCGTATGTGGAAGGGTAGGTTGAGGATGGTGACAGGGACGTGGAGAGTTTAGATGGACAGTGGGTGAAGTCGGTGGAGGGAAGGAGCTGCGTGGAGGGAGTTGAAGGAAGTGAGAGGAGGAAGATGGGGTAGGATTGAAGAGTATGGGTGAAGGATAAAGTGTATTGAAAGTGGAGGTAGGCTCGAGAGGAGAGAAGGGATGTGTTGGAAGGAGGGAGACGAGATTTGGTGTGGGGTGGGAGTGTGTGTGTGTATGTCCTACACCGCACAACAGACTCGCATGCTTATCTCCGTGCACAAAGACAAACTTAAAAGGAAAAAGAAAGGATCATAAAACAAGGACCCAAAAAAATCGAGTTCAACGTTTCTGAAAAGAGGGGAGAGAGAAATAAGCAATACCCAAATTTTGTAAAGTGGGATTAAGAAATTATGTCATTTGGCTCTCCTTGGCCGATAAAGGAGGAGATTCAAGGCATCGAGCTTGTGGTAATGCAATAGTTGCAGCGAGATGAAGTCTCCACCTGCAGCTTCGTCTCGATTTTCGATGGAGGGAGGGGAAGAGAAAGAGCTTGGCTTGGGGAAGAAGAGATTGTTGGGAAGGGAGATGGGAAATGAATCAAGAGTGGAGCTGTGTAGTGGCTCGACGTTGGATGGGGAGTGGGGAGCTGAGCCGGAGGGGACAAAAGGGAAGATGGATGGGAAGTGTAGAGACACGGGAGTTGGAGTGGAGTGGAAAAGGAGCTCAGAGCAGGAAGGAGATGGTGGCTTGGTGGAGAGGATGGTGGTGAGGATGGCTCGGGTAGGGTACTATAGGTAGCTCAGGGAGATGGAAGTGGTTGAGTAGAAGGGTGATGGGTGGAGAGTTGGAGGGAGTTGGAAGTTTGGCGAGAAGGGAGATGGGTGGAGAGTTGGAGTGAGTTGGGAGAGGTGGTTAAGGAGAGTAAAAAGGTGGGTGTGGGTAGATAGGTAGGGGAGGTGGCCAAGCCGACCGAGTTGAGATGTTGGGTCGGAGGTGAGATAGAGAGCTCAATGATGGCCAAGGGGATGGGTAGTTAGGTGATAATTTTTAATTTAATAATTTTTTTATATTTCTTTTATTATTATATATTTTAAGTATAAATTACATTTATTTATTTATTTATATATTATTATTAATTAATTGTTTTATTGCAACAATAATAAAACTATCGACCAATTATAAACCACCAAATAAAAATACATTCTAAATAACAAAACCACGTATTTCGTGACAGAGAACGATGATAAAGTGTAAGTAACATGTGAAACAAACAAAGATAATACTCAAACCCATGAACAGGTGAGTCGAAAAATAAAAGATACAAAATATAAGATGTAATGACAACTAGAAGAACAAAGTTAATTTCCATATTTATATCCCATGCTTGGATAAATGTCAACGTAAAACAAGAAGATCGCGTACCTCTTGGTGATTTCGATGAGTGACCGTACTCAACCTGAAATCGAAAAATACTAAGATATTACAAACAAGCAAGTTAGAAAAGATGAGTAAAATAACAAACAAAACGACCAGATCTAGGATCTGGTCCCATCGACGTGCCAAATGTTGATATGAGTTTCCAACTTCCTGTCCAGATGAGTGTACGAGTAATCAAGAAACACTAAACAATGTCAAGTATACAAGGGCTTAGTACCTTGGAGATGACGATGGATGATACAGCGCAAAGTTGATATCGGACTCCTCGGTGTGATCCCAACAAACCTGCAGCTCACATACACTAGAGAAAGATTGATTAGAGATTTTATGCGGGGTTGCACCGACAAAGCAGATCTGGGAAGCGTTAACTCCCTTGGTGGTTGTCAACCCCGTGTGATAAGAATAATAATAAAATAGAGTCCAAACAAATAACATGTAAATTGATAAACAAAAGAACCTGAAAGATGCCGATATGCAGATGGTGTTATTGATCAGATGAGTGTAACATGAACCTCACCACATGAACCAAATCATGAGTAGAGTACCATGAAAATTCCACATGTTATCAAAAGATAGAATAATAATGATATTCAAGCTAAAATTTCTCAAAGATTCACCCGAAATTTCTAACTTTTTCTTCCTCTTCTCAAATATGGGGAAACCCCATATTTATAGTTTAATGGCGAGTTTAAACTCAGTTAACGGATACTGTGGTTGAGTAAAGTAACCCCGAGTTAAGAGACATGATGTGATCTAGCGGGCTCACAATTTGACTTAAAGTAAAGAAAAGGATAAGGATGTGATAAGAGGTGGGGATATTAGGTGAAATAATATATTCCCCTTTTGAATGATTAAGAGTGGGATGTCGATGGGTGTATTATTGCCCATGAGTTAAATAAAATGTGAAAGATGCCAAAAGACTCAATTATTAAATGGGTTTATATGGAGCCCATTAAATTATTAATTAAATTTGGGTGAAAGAGAATATAGATTATTGAAATTTAAGAAAAATAAAAGGCGAGACGGGAAATTGGATGAATGTGAGATGACGGGGGGGGGGGCGCGCGCTATACCAAAAATAGGTGTCTATAAGCATACATTCAAAAGCAAGATCCAGGATGGAGACTCAAACTTGTGCCAGCCCTCCACGTAGCAAATGGTCAATAGAGGTCAAAAGGAGAGCGGGCCCTAAATGACTAAGTATAGAGTGCAGGCGGAAGGCACCACATGTCTTAACGATGCTCCTTCAAAGGTAAAATTGAGCGGGTTTCCAAATGAGCGTGGGCCTTCCACGTGTCTCGAGTCTAAAAGGAATAGAGTCGGGGTTGAATAGTCAATGCAGAGGCAGGCCAATGGAGAGTGCCAAGTGTCAGCGCAACACTATTTCAAAGATAAAATTTGGGGCGGGTTTCCAAACAAGCACCAAGCCTCCACGTGTCCAGGGTCAAAATTTTAGCCCGCCAAGAAAAGAGACTTAGGAAAATACAAAGAAGCCCAAGGAGCACGCGGAGGTTACCACGTGGACCTTGTATGGACAGACTCTTTAAATATCGCGCGCCCATGATCTAAATATTCAAATGGCCATATATTTTGACTGTAGACTCAGATTTGGGTGGGAGAAGACTTTTTGGAAACGTCTTGACACCCTCTACGCCATGGAAAAATAAAATATCATTCTTAATAGGATTTGGTTGGTGAAAATGGGAAAACGTCTATTAAGACATTAAAGCGAGAATCGATTTCTTCAACTACCGATCTAATTTAATTCGATCCACCGTTCTTCCTTCTTCAACACACCAAGCGATATAGGGAACCGGACATGACAGATTTGGGTCAGATTAGAGAAAGGCATTGATAGATAGTGGTTGAGCTTTCAAAAAGGATTCAATGTGTCTCTTTAGGTGGGTCAAGCGAGATTCAATTTTTCCCTCCTCTCTCTCTTATTATTCCTATATATTGTAATAGAGGGGCATATTCAAAGGGTTTCTCATTGTGTCTCTCCTACCCCCTCTCTCTTCCTTAGGGTACAATGTAGAGTCTAAGCCTCCTCCCATGGCTCTGTAATGGCATTTTCTTGCCTCTTTCCCATTGATGATGTACTGTGTAACATTTTGGAGCAATAGAATCTGTTTCGTGATGCATATGTCCATCCTTGGCTTATTTTGTTGTCTCTTCTTACCTCTCATCATCACGTAGGTATTCTCATGCATACTTTGATGTTCGTTGCGCAGTCCTAGGAGCTGTGCTTAATGGGTTTCGAAGGGGTGTCAGTATGCCGTAAAAGTGACAAGCGAGCGTGGGAATCTACAGGTAACTCTTCCGCGTACCCGACCTCCCGAGGTCGTGCCGAGATAGCCGGTGGGGATGGAATATGCGTGGGATGCAGACAAACTAGTTAGGCAATCTAATGTCTTCGATACGCACTAGTGGAATTTGTGAATCTAAGGCAAAGAAGGCCCTTCTAACTTGGACTGGTGTGATAGATCGATCGGCAAGGATGACTACTCGAAGGCTCCAATCAATATCGAGCTCTGGCGTGATTCGATCTATGGGTTGTGGAATACGTGGAAATGACCTGGGATAGTTTCATGTATGTCTCTAGATAAGGTCATATGGTGGATGGAGAAAACAATTGACTCTACGGATGATTCTCTGGCCTAGTCCAGAATTCTCTAGCTTCGTTAGCCGCTATATCCAGTAAGGACAATTGTTCGATGATGATGGGTGGAAGTGGAGTGGATCTGAATACCAAGGTGCGTAGGCTAGCGTCTATATCTGATTGACTTATGGATTCGTTGGGCTGTGGGATCTGTGGATCACAACCGTAGACTCTTGGTTGTTGCGGTCCTGCTATGGTCATGTACGAAATCAAGTCCTAATCCCTAGTATCCAGTAATCATACGCTTTCTCAACTTCTATGTTTAAACTTAATAATTGTGTGATTTTCTCGGAATACCTCACAGGTGTTCGTGCAACTTGGATTCTTAAACTAGTATCTATGTCTGTGAGAGTGTCTCCTGCACTGGTTGTGGGACCAAAGGATCACAACCAAAGGTTTGTTCTCTTTCGAACCCTTCTACAGTCATGTGAATATTTGCCTAGGGTAATCTGTAGTTCGGTTGATTTGACCAAAACGTGTGTGCTTGGTCGTCTTCTATATTTAACCCTCTCAACTGAGAGCTGATCAGTTGTAAATTTGTTGTTGTTTGGAAGACTTGTATTCTGAGATTTTGGTCTATGTCAACTATTGCTGTGACGAGGTTTGGTTGAGGCACGATTGGCTCAAATACGTATTCCCTGGGCTCCCGAGGTCCCGTGATTGTCATACAAAACAAAATGTAAATCTAACTGTAACAAAGCAAATTTTGACTATCTAAACATATATAACTTCTATTTTTGTATTTAACTCTCTTAAGAAGAAAAGCAGCTATTTTAAACGTATCTAGAAATAACAACTAACTAACAATTTAAAACAAACAAAATAACCGAGTGTAGTTATTTGTCTGTGTAATTTGTAGACTTATTCTAAATACAAATAACTTGCTTGATCTATTTGTGCAATTTCTCGATCCTACCTCAAAAGTGAGGAGTGAATCATAGTTTCTCAGAAACTATCAATCCCCATAGCTTCCCTGGCAATATCGAGAATATAATTTACTGAAATGAAGCAATTAACTATTTTATTTGATATGATTCTAACTAGAACTTTGAAACTAGAACCTGGATTCCGCAGTAAAATGGGCGAATCTGATGGTGTATGTGATCTTGTCCCCTCAAGCAGATCTCCTCATTCTTTCGTGTTCACGTGGATCCGTAAAAGCGTGTAATGCTAGCATCACGTAAGTAGATATTGGGACAAGGACAACTCGTAATGCAGACAATATAATGCGAGTAGAGAGGGATAGCGCAAGAGTACACGAGCTTGGCTTATGCAATTCCTAGCGGGATTTACTCATGAGTCATACAACATAAAGTGACCAACCTAAAACTATCCTCGTTTGAGAGCAAAACCTACAACTTTAATGGCTTCCTAAGTTATTCTACTCCAATGGATTGGATAAAACAATAACACCGTTTGCACAAGCTGGATATGTGGCTTACCAACAGTTTGAACAATGCTAACTAGACATATAATGAACTAAACCAAGCACTCTAAGCAAAATGAAAGCTAAGTCTATTGCAAAGAGAAATTCAGAGACAAACTTAGTGGGCCCTTTGCTTGAGCACAAGCCATTTATTTATAGCTTTCATTCACCCAAAGATCAAAACCAAACTGAACTCTAAAACCATAAACAATGGCCAAACACTATTCCAGGGGACCAAAAACATAAATGCAAGCCCAAGTCGGCAAGGAAAAGCTGGTGAAACGTTGATATTTACGTGAGTCACGTCAAAACGCTTTCTGAAAACACGTAAAGGACCGCCGCTCCGAAAGGCAGGCAGCAGACCGCCGCTGAGAGGACCCGCCGCCGCCGCCTAATCGTGGCGGCGGTTTCACACCAAGAGAAAAAGGCCAAGAAAAGAGGGGAAAAGGGAAAAACAAAGGACGCGGGGGCTAAGCGGGCATGCGGGATGTTAACGCATACTCCGAGGGCTTTTCCGGATCCCGAACACCTTGCGAGGAGACCCGTATCATCATTGGGGGCACTTGTCACACTGTTCGGCAAAAGATAAGACCTACAATTTTGGGTACGTACATATCGCCCCTCGAGAAGCGCTTTAGCCATGAAGAGGCGTAAAACGGTGGGTCCGAGTATGGCAATCCCGAAATGGGAAGTTAGAAGTTATACCTTACACGTCCGTGTGTTGAAATGACGCTATCTAAAATTCCCGCTATCTACAAAACGAAAAGAGAACTCAAGTGAAGATAGATATAATAATTTGGAAAATAAACGCTAAAATAATAGGGAATGAGAACGTACCATTCATGCGGGGATAGGAACTTACCTCCATCGCCTCCAAACCTCGCGAAAAGTCTTTTAAAACGAATCAGGTGCACTATATATATGAAAGTGGGCCCATTTTCCTATTCATTTACGTGCGAGTTGATTTGATTGATTTTGAGCTCGGGACCCACGGTGACGACGGTTTCTTGCGTGAGTAGAGTCGAAATGTTCAGCAATGAGATCGTGATCATGCCTCCACGCAAGCGAACACCGACCTAAGCGATCACACGTTAGTTTTCTTCAGTTTATTATTTTTCCCCCTTAATTTGAAATGCTAAATTTGTTGTAATGGGGGGGTCATTTTTGAAAATGCTAGTGTTAAAAGGTCCATCTAGGGGGCGCCTACTGGGTAGGCTCCGTTTTTAGGTTAAATGGTCATTTTTTGCATGTTTTAGGCTTTTTTAGATTAAAAACCCGCGTGGGTTTTCGGACCACGACCGCCGCCCTGGCCAGGGCGGCGGTTACATGACGCCGCCTTGTTCAGGGCGGCGGTTACAAAACCGCCTCCTCTGCTCAGGGCGGCGGTTTTGCACAGAATGCAAAAGGAACCTGTTTTTGAGATTGTGTTTGTATTTTTAGCACTTCTACGTCTTTTTATGACTTTCTCAGTATTGTCTGATACTAACTTGCTCTGTTTTTGTGTGTTTTTGGGTGTATGCAGGTGAGAGAGGAGTACATCCGATGGAGCAGAGAGAGAGAGTGTGATTGGCTCTCAGGGGTACTAGATGCCCTCTCACAGGATGAGGAGGACATACTTCAGAGGGCTGGTATACTACGCATATCGCGCGTGCCCCATGTTGCACCATCTAGTCACATCCTTTGTGACTTATTTTCTTACTGGGATGCAGATCGGAACACCTTCCGATTGCCAGGGGTCCGTGGTGAGTGGACCATTACATTAGAGGACGTCTACCGCATTCTGGGGGTCCCGATCATCGGGAGGCGACTTACATTAGAGACAAAGAGGCTCACGGGCACAGATTACACAAAGGCGCATATATGGGAGATGCAGTCATCTCCACGGGGTCGAAGAAGGGGGTGAGAGTTTGATCCATTCCTTCTTTGCCTATCCCCTTACTTCGCCAGGCCATCATGGGGATCCTTGCCTCGAGATTGATCGGGGACAAGGGAGGTGACACGTTATTATACTGCTGGGGCCCCATTATTGCACAGATAGAGGGGCACGGCCGGATATACGCCTGGGGCACAGATATTCTTGGGACCACCTACCACGATCTATATAGGGTGGTCCGTTTACAGGGGCAGTCACTGAGCCACCCGACTCTAGTCATGAGTTGGGTTTATGAGCATTTCATCCCTTATGGCAGGGGTGTGGAGGTGGCAGATCCTGGAGCTGTTAGGGCAGCCAGATGGTCAGACATGTCGGTGCTTAGAGCACCTCATCAGCCAGTTGCCTCCCTGACTACTGCCGATATGGAGGCGACACCATACCACCTCATGGCCGGCATATATGGGGCGAGGAGGCCCTTACCTTGATTTCCTGCTCCACCACAGGGCAGCTTATCGATCGAGTGGGACGAGTGGAGGTGCACCCCTTTGGCCGAGTTCCTCAGTAGTTTGGCCTTCCATACACGGGTATGCTTCCCCAAAGGGCACCCGGGGTTTACAGATCACCCGTGAGGCCGCAGGGGGCCTAGAGGCCGAGGTCGACAGTGATTACTCCCGGCATTCCCATCAGCCGTGAGGATAGTTCGTGCTTAGGGGAGAGCCGGTGCACCTCGCACCTTTGCTTTAGATAGCCATGCGGGTCCCGCTCATAAGCAGCGATGACCCTATTGATATTGACTTGAGTCCGAGGAGTTCATGAGGGAGGGTTAGAGGGGGAGACCGACGACAACGACCCTGAGTGGCATGACACTCAGGATATCATGCAGTAGAGAGGGCCGAGCAGAGCGCAGAGAGGGACACTCTAGTTTCAGAGGAGCCACTCTCTCGTGGCCATGGTGGAGAGGATGAGTCCGCTGCAGGGGAGATACGTTGCCCTTGCCACAGAGAAGCCCCCGGTCGGCAGCAAGCATCCGCGGCAGTGCCGGCCCAGCCGACCCATCCTGAGGCCCGGGATCCGAGTAAGTTACCTTTTCTCCCTTTTAATGTTTATTTATAGGCTCTCCTTAGTTGATATTTTATATCTTTTTTAGCCTCTTGCTTAGTTTCTAATTCATTCTCTTCTTTGTTTGCAGAGACTATTGATGAGTGGCGGGATCTGATCCGTAGGGTATGTACCGATTCCCTGATGATCCCCATGGATAGGACCCGCACAGAGAGCCGTCGAGATGCCGGGAGCCTTCAAGCACCCTGGTGGCAGGCATACCGACGTTTTTGCTCCTATCTGGCACGTGGCCAGGATGGTGTCGACCCTCCGCACTGAGTTAGCGGGCTATAGGACAGCTGAGCGCCTTATGAGGAGCCATTCTCGTGGTGAGACCGCAGCTGCTCCTCGAGACCCCGAGCCCTCCGTTCATTCAGAGCGCCAGCGTAGCCGGAGTCCTAGGCGTGGGCGTGCACCTTCGGAGGGGTCGCGCAGGGATTGAGAGGCCACTTGGCTCTCGTGTATTTTGTATTATATATTCTTTGTATATCACGGGCTCTTTGAGCATTTTGACCATGCTTAGTGCATGATGGCATTGTATATAAACGTTGATCATTTATATATATGCATTTGTTTTGGATCAAAATCTTGGCACTCATGGTTTCTTTTCTATTTCCAGCTTTTCTATGTATACTACGATGTATGTTTGTATGCTTTTTAGAATGTATGCAATGGAGAACAAATGATGCAAATGTTTGTTTCTTTTTGTATTTCATGATGCTGATATATGTAGATGTAATGTGATTTTGAATCTTAGCTTCCGTAAGCAATTTTGGATACCTCATGTTTGTTTTGCAAAGTGATGAATATAACCAGTATGATGAACAAATAAACTTGCCCCACTCCTAACTCCACGCAACTAGTAAGATGCGAGGGCTCTTCACCGAGAGCTAGAAAGGGCACAAGTTATGAGGTGTAGCTGAAATGATAGCGATGAAAGACAGACAAAGCTTTGGTGGAACCAAATAGGAAACTACAAGCTTACTCTACCCGAGTGACTTCATAGTTTAGAATGTAACTTACTTTGCAGTTTATCTAGACTTAGATCCGTAGATGGCCACATAGTAGACAAAATCTGGGTTTTTAGGATTTTAACTCTCTTGGAATTTTGAACATCTAATTCATTCATTTTTGACTCAAAGTTTGAATTGTTTGTTTATGACTTTAATGTTTGCTTTGTCAAGAGGACCCCCTATACTTTGCCCCATGCTACTAGTAAGAAGCATGGGTTTATCACCATGGACAAGGTATAGGCGAGTAAGGGCATTTCCATCCTTTCCCAACCCTACGTCACTAGTAAGAGACGCAAGCTCATCACCGAAGGTTGGTGGGGCAAGGAAATGTGTAAAATTAAAATTTTCTGTTTAATCACTTTTGACTTGTTTTCTTGAGTAAAATGTCAATATGTGCTTATTTCCAAAGAGATGTACATATGGGATAGATGTGACACCATGAAGCTTCTAGAATAGACCATAGGCAAGACACCTATCCTAAGAAGAAATCAAAGCGAGAATAAACTTGCAGATCTTGGTATGGTTACCGTTAAGACTTTGTCATATCTAGCTTTATTTGATAAAAGATTCCGAGATGATTTGATGATATCACGAAAATGGAGAGGTATGATTAGAAAGTTTATGCCAACAACATCATGAGTTTGTAATGAATTGCTTTGAGAATAGATTCCTTGATCACAATTTATGTAAGAAACAAGTGGACAAAATGATCTTAATCTATATGAAGATGCAATGTAAATAATTATATAAGTAGTGCTAGTTGCTTATGCATAGAACCGCTTGAGGTGCAGGGAATTGACTGTTTCACCAAATTCCTCACCTTCTAGCATACATAAGAGGTATGCACCATTTCCATAGTCCTTCATGACTCGGTATGGGCCCAACCATTTGGGCCGGAATTTCCTTCCTTCGCCGGTCTTCTTGTCGATCCGGCTGTCTAGTCTTAGAACTAGATCACCTTCGTATATGTCACGCTTCATAGACCTTCTTGTTATACTACGGCACATTCTTTCAAAGATAAGCTCTATGCCATTGCTCAACATCTAACCTAGTTTCATCTAGGCTTTCTAGGAAAGACGTGCTTCTCTGAAGCGCATCTTCATCTATGGATGGTAATGGGAAGTCGTCGTGCTGCTTTATTTATGTCTCGAAAATCTATGCAGATGCGTATCTTCCCATTCTTCTTGAGAACAGGGAACGATGTTAGATACCCATTGGGAGTAGTCGACTGGTTTGATGAATCCTACCTGGAGGAGTTTTATTACCTCCTCCTTTACCATGAGAGCTACCTTGGGCTTCATGGGTCTTGATTTTTGTTTAACTGGCTTTGCATCTGATTTAGTGACGAGGTTGTGCACCGCAATGTGGGGTGCAACTCCTGTCATTTCCTTATAATTAAATGCAAACGCCTTCTGATGTTCTTTGAGGATCCGCGTATGTATTTCCACTTCTTCTGGGGTTAAGGATGATCCTAATTTCAAGATTTTTGGTTCGTCATCTGTCCCGATGTTGACATCGATTGTTTCTTCGATCAAAGAGGCGTTACCCTCTTCAACTCGTGGTGCTTGGAGAGGTAAATCCAAATCATCCCCATTTTCTACTGCGTATATGCTAGGTTCCATTTGTGAGGGAAGATCCATCATGGGATTTCCGAAATGGGAAGACGAATGTGGAATTAAGGATAAATCTAGCATGTGATAGGAGAGATGTAGTGCTGCATAGGCATTTAAGTAATCCAAAGTGGCCATATCACTATCAACATGGTCTAGGACGGTAGATTCACTTCCGCTTGAAAGGGGATTTGTCATTGTTTTTATCAATGGTTCATCACGAATGGACACCGTGAAATGGGTATCTTCTAACTCATTGCTTGGAGTAAAACGTGATGCTGAAGTTGCTATTGAATCGGCGAGAAGATTTTTCTCTCGCGGGATTGCTTCAATGGATATGAAGTTAAACGCCTTGCTTAAATCTAATACAACTTTTTGTAAAGTTGCAAGTGTTCGGCTTTGGTTTCGTATACTTCAAAAACTTGGTTTGTCACTAATTGCGAGTCTCCTAAGACTCTGATGTTATCAATACCAATTCTTTTGGCTAAGGTGAGGCCAAGGAGGAGGGCTTCAGTACTCAGCGCCGTTGTTTGTGCATTCAAATTTAGCTTAAAGGAAAATGGCAGGACTTTCTCTTCGGGCGAAGTAAGAATTATACCTGCCCCCGCTCCATAACGGCATTTAGCTCCATCAAAATGGAGAGTCCAATACTTAGCCGGAGTATAGATGTTGGGCATCCGCTGCGCTTTGTGCACTCTACTTCTACCATGCAGAGGTCCTCTTCTGGAAGGGAACCAACACCTAGGGAATATCCTATGCCTACTGAATCAAATGGTAAGAACATTGGTAAATCTTGTTCTATTAACTCAACGATTTTTGCAGTAGTCCCTAATGATACCGTTTCTTTAGCTTTATCGTTGGGGGTTGGGGTTGTTTTGGCTATGCTGATAGTTTCAAGATCCGTTGTAGGTACCAACTTCTCCTCTGGTTTTGGGTCAATGGGGTTTATTAAGTTGGTTTGTTGGAAGTTCAAATTCTGAGTGTACACCTGGTCTTTTCTTTAAATCAACTAGGTGCAAATCGAAAGGTTTTGGATCACCTTTGGCTACAAATACCTTTCCTAGATGCAAGAATCTTACTTCTTGAAATAACGTAGAAGGGATTGCCTTCATTCGGTGTATCCATGGTCGGCCGAGTATCATATTATAATTAGTTTCCCGATCTATAATATAAAACTCAATCAGGATTGTTTTGGGTCCTAAGGTGACCGGAAGTATTATAGTTCCTATCGAAGTGGCTTTAAGGCTATCATAGCCTCTCAATGTATTTCGAGTGGTGGAACAGTTTGTTTCCCCATATCCTAGTTTTTGGAGGAAAGAGAAAGGACTATGTTAATCGCGCCCCATCACAACCATTGCCCGCTTTTACGTAGTTATTATAAACCCATACTTGTAAGTGTAAGGCTGGATCACCTCGGCGTGCAATCTCAAAGATCTCGTAGGCATTTTACTTATTTCGAATATGAATTCGACATCCTTGTCCGGCTGCCCCGAGGGTGGATATCAAAATCTACGTGATTTACTTGTGTTTCAGAGGTGGAGTGATGTTAATTAGATGACCTAGACCTAATGCTTCTAAAAGAGCAGCTCATGAGGAGGAGAGTTCTTTAGTAAGTCCAAAAATGAAATGTGTGAGAAGGTCTTTGTTAGGTCGCTAATTAAATCGTAGGCACCCACGGGTTTTTCTACTATTTGTTGACTCTTATCCGTTTCTGCAGATGACTTGGGATCGGTTGAGAGAAATATTCTCGTGTTCTTGTTATAGCTTCGATAGGTAGTTCAACGTCTAATTCTACCAAACTGACTATCTTGGGTCTCGGTTGACTTCCTAACTGTGGCGCAACTGATGGATTTAGTGAAGTCGAGGCTTCATGATCATTGTTTCCCATCATTGCACTTTTGTTTGTTCCAGCTTGATTTATCCTGCTTATCATGATTTGGGAGTGGATCGTTAAAGATCTTGAGGGGAGCATTCTCGAGGGGAAACGCCCTGCGAGCGTATTTGGTGGTGATGACACGGATCTCGCTAAAAACAAATCAGAAGAACTGCTTTGTTCTTCTCGCAAAACGTTGCATGAATTTATCAGTAGTCACGGCACGACGTTCTAAGTATCATGACCCCGAATTTTGTGGAAACCACAATAAGAATTGGGATTGTAATTCTGTTTTGTTGGTTTGGTGTATATTGTGGCCTAAAATTCGATCAAACCGTTGCTATTAGGATTAAAATTTTACATTTGTTGTTTCGGCTTTGATTTGGTTTTGATAACCAAATGAGTTTTGGCTTGCCCATTGTATAGGATTTCACCGTTGTTGTTGTTGTTGTTGTGGGTGGTTAAAATCCACTGTATTGATTGTTGGGGTAAAGTTGTTGTTTCGTTGATTGTTTGTTTGTGATGGAGTATTGACCACATTTACCTTCTTGGGCTGGTCGGTTACTCCATCCGTTGTTACACCCCAATTTTTGTTAAGGATTTTAGGTCCTTGATTGATGTTTGTGGTAGTGGGATAATTTGTAGTGTTCTGATTGGGGGTGATTAACCTCCCGTTTGTTCCATATGTCTTACGACCACTATCTATCGCTGCTTGATCTATTCGAAGAGCACTCTCAAGTACTTCATCGTAAGTTCTTAGTGGGAACTTCTGGACTTCTTCCTTCACCTCTCTGCTGAGAGAATGAAGGAATAAATCGCATAGTTCCATCTGATCCATATTTGGAGCACTTGCTGAAGAATAAAGAACTGTACGCCACCTCTGGATGAAATGGGCGACAGATTCGTTGTGTTCTTGTTTGATGTGCAAGAATTCCCTGATTCCTGTTCTCAACAGTTTGTTCATGTCAAATGCCTTAATGAATTCTGACACGAGTTGTTTAAATGAATGGATGGAAGCCTCAGGTATTCTATAATACCAATCAAGAGCGATGCCTTCCAAAGTTTTGGGAATATTTTAGCAAAAACCCCATCCCAAGGAGTAATTCTCATATGTATGGTCAGTAGCGTAAGCCTTGATATGCGTGTTGGGATCTCCCTCACTTTTGATCTTGGGTAAATCAGAAGAGGTCTTGGAAGCATGACGCTTCATATGGTGAAGTCTAAGGGCTCTTTCAGATATTCTGAATAAGTCCCTATCGCATAGGTTTCGACCATTGATGGTGGTTGCTGAGGGAGTGGTGGTGGGATGGGTTGTTGATACGGTGCAGCGTATGCGTTGGCAGGGGCATAGGGAGGTCCCTGTGTTTGAGAAAACATGCCAGGAGAGGAGAACATATCTCCTTGTGGTGATTTGGAGTACATGTTTAAGTATGACGGGATATTGTCTAGTAATGGATTGTTTGATACTAGACCGGGAGGAATGGTGTTAGAGATGATGGGCCTTGTTGGCGTTTGTTGTGGATATTGAGGAGGCATGCCTAACGTGCCTACTCCTGTGAGGAGATCTACTTGGCCAGGGTGGTATGGAGGATTGGAACTTCCTGCTTGCATGAACTGAGGATTTTGACTTGCTTGAGCAAGTTCTAACCCTCTCACTTTTTCTACTAACGTTGAAATGACTTCATTTGGTGAAGTCACGGTGCTTTGCCTTAGCGGCGTTTGTTGTATACCCTGGTGTTGTATAGGCATATGATATCCTGCTATGAATTGGCTGCTATCCTGCCAAGTTTCTCCGAGAGTATTTCCTATATGCAGTGGCATAGAGGTATTTTCTTGAAAAGAGACCTCGGGTTGTATTTGTAAACCTCCTATAGATGGGTACATACCCTGGGAGTGTTGTTCACTTCTAGGATAACATATTGACTGTTCATCATCTAAGACTAGGTATGGGTCTGATTGCCTACTAATTTTTGGTCTAATAACATCTGAGGAGACGAACCAGATTCTCCGTAAACGTCATATTGTTCGAGCCTGAAGGCTCTGTTTGTTGCGTTCGAGGGGGTTGATCTAACTCCCCCGTTTGAAAGGACGAGCTATATCTGATCCTTGGAGTTTGTGTTGACAATCGATTAGTCAAATAGTTGTTCACCCCATACCGAGAGCGAGGGTGATGATTTTTGTTATGTTGGGCATAGTATGCCTCAAGACCCAAGAGGGGTCTGCCATATGCATCGAATCCCGACATATTCGGGGGGTATATGAATACCCGCAGAATAATGGGAAGGAGCGAAGGTGATTTGTGAAAGGCTAAAGAGGCGGAGAAGATGAAAATTAAACTAAACTTGGAAGAACACGTGATACTATGACTCCAAATTAGAAAGTAGGAAGTTTACGTCAGCTTCACTAATTTTGTTTGTTTCACATCGGGTTCACCAATTTTGTACGCCGGAAAAGCGACAAGCGAGCATGGGAATCTACAGGTAACTCTTCCGCGTACCCGACCTCCCGAGGTCGTGCCGAGATAGCCGGTGGGGATGGAATATGCGTGGGATGTAGACAAACTAGTTAGGAAATCTAATGTCTTCGATACGCACTAGTGGAATTTGCGAATCTAAGGCAAAGAAGGCCCTTCTAACTTGGACTGGTGTGATAGATCGATCGGCAAGGATGACTGCTCGAAGGCTCCAATCAATATCGAGCTCTGGCGTGATTCAATCTATGGGTTGTGGAATACGTGGGAAATGACCTGGGATAGTTTCGTATGTCTCCAGATAAGGTCATATGGTGGATGGTGAAAACAATTGACTCTACGGACGATTCTCTAGCCTAGTCCAGAATTCTCTAGCTTCGTTAGCCGCTATATCTAGTAAGGGACAATTGTTCGATGATGATGAGTGGAAGTGGAGTGGATCGAATACCAAGGTGTGTAGGCTAGCGTTTATATCCGATTGACTTGTGGATTCGTTGGGGTCAGTGGGATCTGTGGATCACAACCGCAGACTCTTGGTTGTTGCGGTCCCGCTTATGGTCATGTACGAAATCAAGTCCTAATCCATAGTATCCAAGAATCATACGCTTTCTCGGCCTTCTATGTTTAACTTAATAATTGCGTGATTTTCTCGGAATACCTCACAGTGTTCGTGCAACTTGGATTCTTAAACTAGTATCTATGTCTATGAGAGTGTCTCCTGCACTTTGCTGTGGGACCAAAGGATCACAACCAAAGGTTTGTTCTCTTTCGAACCCTTCTACAATGTGAATATTTTCCCTAGGTAATCTGTAGTTCGGTTGATTTGACCAAAACGTGTGTGCTTGGTCGTCTTCTATATTTAACCCTCTCAACCGAGAGCTGATCAGTTGTAAATTTGTTGTTGTTTGGAAGACTTGTATTTTGATATTTTGGTCTATGTCAACTATTCTTGTGTGACGAGGTTTGGTTGAGGCACGATTGACTCAAATATGTATTCCCGGGCTCCCGAGGTCCCGTGATTGTCATACAAAATAAAATGTAAATCTAACTCGCAACAAAGCAAAATTTGACTATCTAAACATATATAACTTCTATTTTTGTATTTAACTCTTTAAGAAGAAAAAGCAACTATTTAAACGTATCTAGAAATAACAACTAAATAATAATTTAAAACAAACAAAATAACCGAGTGTAGTTATTTGTCTCAGCAATTTGTAGACTTATTCTAAATAAATGAAATAACTTCTTGATCTATTTGTGCAATTCTCGATCCTACCTCGTAAGTGAGGAATGAATCATAGTTTCTAAACTATCAATCCCCACACTTCCCAGCAATATTGAGAATAGAATTTACTGAAATGAAGCAATTAACTATTTTATTTGATATGATTCTAACTAGAACTTTGAAAGCTAGAACCCGGATTCCGCAGAACAATGGCGAATCCGGTGGTGTATGTGATCTTGTCCCCTCAAGGTGTGATCTCCTCGCTCTTTCATGTTCACGTGGATCCGTAAAAGCGTGTAATGCTAGCATCGACAAAAGTAGATATTAGGACAAGGACAGCTCGAATGCAGATCAAATATAATGCGAATAGGAGAGGGATAGTGCAAGAGTACGAGCTTGGCTTATGCAATTCCTAAAGCGGGATTTATCATGAGTCATACAACATAAAGCACCTAAACCTGAAACTATTCTATTTGAGAGCAAAACCTGCAACTTTAATGGCTTCCTAAGCTATTCTACTCCAATGGATTGGATAAAACAATAACACCGTTTGCACAAGCCGGATATGTGGCTTACCAACAAATTTGAACAATGCTAACTAGACATATAATGAACTAAACCAAGCACTCTAAGCAAAATGAAAGCTAAGTCTATTGCAAAAGAGAAATTCGAGACAAACTTCAGGGCCATTTGCTTGAGCACAAGCCACTTATTTATAGCTTTCATTCACCCAAAGATCAAAACCAAACTGAACTCTAAAACCATAAACAATGGCCAAACACTATTCTAGGGGACCAAAAACATAAATGCAAGCCCAAGTCGGCAAGGAAAAGCTGGTGAAACATTGATATTTACGTGAGTCGCGTCAAAACACTTTCTGGAAAACGCGTAAAGGACCACTGCCCGCTCGAGCAGCTGCAGCCCGATCGCGGCGGTTCACGGACCGCCGCCCGATCAAGGCGGTGGTTTCGTCACTGAAGAGCAAAAGGCCAAGAAAAGAGGGAAAAAGGGAAAAACAAAGGACGCGGGGGCTAAGCGGGGCATGCGGGATGTTAACGCATACTCCGAGGGCTTTTCCGGATCCCGAACACCTTGCGAGGATACCTGTATCATCATTGGTGCACTTGTCACGCTGTTACAGCGACAAGACCTTACAATTTTGGGTACGTACGTGTCTATGTGAAATCTATCTCTGGTCCGTGGTGCATTCTGTCCACCCTCTCCTCTGCTCACCTCTCTCCACTTCAAGCGGTCGGGTCTGTGATTCAACCACTTCCTTTTCTGGTGTATCACCGCTTAGTGTAGGATCTTTCACCCTCTCTCTCTCTTTGTCCCCTTGGAATGGTTATATTAGGATAGAATAGGTTCTGCTGCACTGGAGTAGCTTGTGGTAGGTAGATTAGGAAGAAAGAACTGACTTTCTCCGGAGGTCCATCTCAAGTTTTACAAGTCCCACAACTTGAGAGATGGTCCCATGTTGTGCAATCACACCGAATGCCCCACTTCACACCCGGGCCATTTGGGGGTGTTGTGATTCTGCACTAACAATAACTAAATGTATAATAAATTAATGGAAACTAGAATAGTGTAACAAAGATACAATAACCGAAAGCAATAATATATATGTAAGAATTATATTGTGTCACTATAAATGTAAATCAATACAAGAGTAGATTACATGTATTCAATGTGATGTTGTCTTAGATGAGCATCGAGACATAATGTAATGTCGAGGATGCACCCATTGAGACGTGCCTCACGTAATATTAGTGGATTCCCTAAACATGTATAAGGTTACGATCTGCTAACCCATATGATGGTATATATAGTTAGATTTTCATATTTTTTGGACGTGTGTAATCTCTTGCATCTTTTTGGGATTCTCTGCATTTTATTTTAGTTGGTAGAGGAACTTGGTGTGTTCAAGGCCTTCCACTTAGTCATTTTTATGGAATATTTTTACTCCTCCATGTTGTAAAGGATAGGCTTTAGCATTGTGCAACTTAAATATCACATATGTTTAGAAGGTGACTGATCAACCAACCAATGATGAATCCCCTAAAAATGGTAAATGATCCATTGGTTGGTTGACCGGTAAACCTTACAAACATGTGATAGATAGATTCGATTTCCTCTCTCTCTTAATCTGGTTTGCATCAATTTTTCAGTTCACAATGAAGTGTGAAGTTCCACATTCTATGGTTGATATTTGGCATTGGGCGTGCTTTCCTTAACTCTTTTTAACCAATCATGGTACATGAAAATAATCAGTTTTGATTCTGAAGAAAATATGAAATTTCCAAAGTAATGCAAAGGGAGAAGGAGAGCCATGTTGCCACCCTCATACTTGGTCTAGTCTTGATTCTAGACAAGCATCACAATTGAATAGAAGATTAAAATTTGTTATGGAGCTAGAAAATTGAAAATTTTAGAAAATGCCCCGATCATGTTGGTCGTAAGAGGTCATGTGGTGGGAAACGGGAAGCAAGAGAAATTTAGTTCTATTTAATAATTCCCCATGGAAGACATTAGAAAAAAAAATTAGTCTAAGGTTGTAAAGAGATGTATATAAGGTTCAAGTGAGAAATGTTGCAGACACTGGGTGAAACAAGTAGTCCCAAGAGATTGTAATTTAGGCATGACATCAATCACATTCATTCAAGGTAGAATCTCATTTCTAAGGCTGCAAACCTAGGTGTGAAGCAAACAATTCTAAGAGATTTAATAAGTTTAGGCACGACCCGAGCACACTCATTCAAGGTAGAATGTCATTTCTAAGGGTGCAAACTTAGGGGTGAAGCAAACAATTCTAAGAGATTTAATAAGTTTAGGCATGACCCCAAACACACTCATTCAAGGTAGAATGTATTTTCTAAGGCTGCAAACCTAAGGGTGAAGTAAGACTTTCTATGAGATTTAATAAGTTTAGGCATGATCCCCAAACACTCATTCAAAGTAGAATGTCTTTTCTATGGTTTTGACATAGTAAAAAAATCATGATCCAACTGAATAGAATCATTGAGAATCTCAATGAAAAAATTGAGGAGAGGAATAAAAACTTAAACAACAATTTCAAAATAAGAAACAGACTTTGATTCTTCCTTTGGCCATCAATCTAAGATGAAGCAAGGTCAAGTAGAAAAATGCAGTCATCTATGAAATCTTAATGACGGTGGCTGAAAAATTGGGTCATTCATCCAAGACTCAAGTTATATTAATCTAATAAAGGAAATGATTTAGTAGTGCATGGACCAATAAATGTGATAGAGAATACTAATAAAAGAATACATTTTAAAACCAAGCCATGAAATGGTAAATCGTGTTTTAGATTGTTTGATTATTTAGGGACCATGCATTTGTGTCGTTTTAATGCCCATATTCGTTGAAATTCCTCGTCCATCAAACATTTTAAGTATAAACACAAAATTTAAAGATCATTATGCTTTATTCAATATTTTTCTCAGTGTAATCTCAATGACCAGAAATAGTAAAAGATTTAGTGACACATTATTCCAAAAATTTCTGATAAGACGTGACTCAACAATTGAAGTATGATAAAAGCAAATTTTGTAACAATTAACTAGATACATTACTAAAGGTTGATTGGATCATTCCACGTCAAACGCATTGAAATGAAACTATAAATAAAAGAATCTATGTAGCATATTATAATTGAAAAATTGTAATAGTTAAAAAATAAAGCAAATTTGAAATTTTCCAAGAGTTGAATAATTATTGTTTGATCTGCAAAATATAACTCACAAAGTGCAAATTAATCCTTAAATATTTGAATCTACACACAAAGACATTTGAAAAGAGATTAATTTTTTTAGTTGGTTCAGGGAATTGTCTTAATTTGATCCCAAACCCTTTTAAGGTAAGTAAAATTTGATACAATAGTAAATTGAAAAACAACTATAAATATATAATGGAAAAAATGAATATAAATCTTATATTTGTTGAGCAATGGAAATGATGGTCTATGACTATGAAGAAGAGAACTCCAAATAATGTGGAGTTGTCAAAATGCGGGAAAATAAAGGATGTGACCATATATGTTAGTTTTTATAATCTAGTCAACTATTTAATATGTGAAAAAAAAACATATAAGTGATTTCGTAAAAGTATTCTAAAGACAATATGTTTGCCAATGTAAAATAAATAAATCATGAATACGAACTTAAATTGTAGGACCATTGGTATGACAAGCAAGATGAAAATCCAATTTACTTCACAAAGTCTTGCTTTGAAAAAGTTCAACTCAATATCATTTCAGTTGTCCTGGTACTCATTCTTTGTTCTAAATACACAAGTGCAATAATAAATAATTTATTGCAATTGAAATTTAGACTAATGCATCCAAATAAAATAGCTAGTAAAGTAACATTGCTCTTGTGAAATTGTATTTTGAGTTTTTATTGTAGGTAATACATCAAACAATAGTGCATTGACATGTGTATTAGTAGGAATGTATTTAGTGGATGTAGTAGGAATTTATCTAGTGGATGTAGTGCCCCCACCCCCTTATTGTCACCAATCCTTGTGTGTCGTGGGGATCAGGATAACCCTATCCCAGTTGTTGAATAAATGTGTTTGGAACCCTTGCCCAAGGACTGTGGGATGGTCATTGAATGTTGGGCTTGTGTCGGGTTGCCATTTTGACCACCGACGCAAGGATCATAAATAAATTTGTAATGGAATAAATTTAAACTATGGTGATAATAAAATAAATAGGGTGACATTGAGGTTTTCATTGTGGACTAAGTGTATCTTCGTGTCTTCGATTCACGAGGTGATGTCATTCACCTTACGATTCATTCAACTCGAGAGCATTTCGAGGTTTGAGTTTGGGATAGGTATGTAGCTTTTTTACTACATTAATCGTTGTCCTAATCAAATTGTTTTGCGGATAACAATAAAAGTAATATGCGTAATCTTCCTTATGGAGATAATTTCACAATAAGGTAATCCCTTAGCGGGAGCGGTTGTGGTGATGATTAAAGCAATTGTAATGTACTAAACGATATAAAGTATTTGAAATAAAAATAAATAAATAATAACAAATGAAAAAAAAATGGGAAATAATCAAATAAGTAAATACTCTTAATCCTCCTATATTCTTTCAATCCTTGGGGTGTGGGAAAACCTTTTACCAAGAAAATAATTATTGAAATTTTGGGTATTGTGAGATTTCACCCGTGAGAAGAATTTTGGGAAATTCTTCCGGGGTTTTGTAAGGTTGCTTACGTGAGTGGATTACGGGAAAATTTTCTTAGCTTTTGAGGATATGTCCAACTTTGGGAATGAGATTTATTTTCTTATTCCCTAAAAACATCAACTTGTATGCATCATTCCCTTAATCGCTTCTGTTTGTTTTACATAATATTTAGAGGGCTTTGGGCCAAAAGATGCTCCTTTCTTTTTGCTAGCATATTCTTTTTCTCATGCGTAATGGGAGCTTGGTCTAGTCTGGTCACTCCACCAAAGCACTAGGGACAAAGGGATTTGTCATGTGTTACAACCACAAACATCATAGAAGATAGGGTTTCAATTGCAAAAATATGTTCATGTCAAGTGATCTTCGAACCTTAAAAGATAATGATGAATTATGATTACAATTAAGAGTTTAACCTGAAAATAAGATAGTATGGAATATATCTATTCGTGAATTTTATGTTGTGGTTGGGTCGTGGTTTCTTAATTGTTCATATATATAAGTGTGATGAAGGTTGCATCTTGGGTCATCTTGTTATTTGTGTGTTTTTCATGTTGGTGTAATGTTACATGTGGTGTCATGAAAAATCTTGTGAGTCTTTTGGTGTCGCACAGTTGTATCATGAAATACGAAAGTAAAAAAAAATTCATGTTATGTTTGGTCTTGTGTTTGGGTCCCACATGGGTGAGTGCTACATTTGGTATCAAAGAAAAGGTTTCATACTCTCTAACATTTTGGTGTTAGGATGGATTATGCATGATGGTGGAGGAGTTAGAGGAGTAATGTGTTATTATGTTGTGATGTGAAAAATGTGGTACCTATGATTACATGAATGCACTTGTTGTGTTTACCACTTGGTGTGGTCTTGTTATGATGTTGATGTGTTTCTGATGTGAGTAATTTCTCTCTTTCATATGAATTCAACATGAAATTCATGTGTATAATACCTTGCATGTGAAGGAAATTTTTGTGATCCACGAAAGTGTTGTGAGGTTTCATGTTCTAGTGATATTGTATATGCGGGACAACGTGTTGCATGACAAAGTGCTTCGTAATAAAATATGTTGCATCATGATAGTTTTCGTTGTGTTGTGTTGTATTATGGCGTTATGTTAGCATGTTTTGTGGTATTTGAATGTATGTCATGATGTTAGATCAATATGTTCGTGATATATATGTACTCATATTGTTATGTGATAAATTATGATTGTGAATTAGGGGCATATGGTGATTGCATGACCCCTAATGTATTGTACTCGCACCCTTGGTGTGTTATGTGGAAATGTATGTGTTGTAAGTTGTGGAATTATTGTTCTGTTATACCTCATAATTTTTCCATGCGTAAGATGTTATGGTTGTTGTGTGTAAGTCATCAATGTGATCGTAACATTGTTATGTGTTATGTTGTGTACCCTACACTACTGAGCCTATGGGTAGCATCCAGAAGTGTATGTGTGGAGAGAGAAGTTGTAGACTAGGTGACCATAACCTTGAGCCAAGTACGAGTTTGAAAGTGGAGTCTCATGTAGACTGAAAATCCACCTCTATCCATTTGGTATACCTCGAGCTTGCTCAGTATATTGTGGATGTACACCACCTTAGGCTCATGCTTATGTAAACTAGTGTCTCTGCTCTCTCCTATTTGGGTTGTCCATCAAACAATCCTATGTGATATTGACTATGTGGATCCTCGTATGTGTGATTTGGAGATATATGGAGATATACTTATTTTAGTTATATGTATTTTGCAAGCTGAGGCTCGATATTTGAGTGCCAACAACTCGATGAGTACCCCTTTGGTGGCCACAAAATGGCCACATAGTGATCATAATGTGATATTTCTATGTTCGTATTTTATTTGTAAATTGATCATTTTCTATTAAGAACCAACAATTTTCTTGATTGATGTATTCCTAAATTTTGGGCATTTAAGTTTTTTTTTTATTATTGGCAAATAGTTTTTTGAAAGGGACTATACCCTTGTACAGCAAGGCTCAGAAGCCAGAATAGAAAAAATAAGCACAAAGAAAAGGATCAACATCCTGATATAACAATAAGGACCAACTGCAGAACGTAGTCTGCAAAGAAGAAACAACAACCAGCAACTCAGCAGCAAATAAACAACTGCTGAACAACGAACAAACAACAAAGGTACAACAACACACATGGAAAGAAAACACGCAGTGATCCGGCCACAAAAATGATAACAATGTACTCCGGCCGAACACTAACGGAGAAATCATCCAGACGAATAGCTCTCCTTCAGAAAAATTTTTTTCTTTTTTAACAGTAACCGTGACTGACTGCTGGAGTCTCCATTCTTTGGAGGAGGAGACAAAGGAGGGGTATTCTCCTTAGTCGCATATGTCCCAAATGGGACAGCCACAAACTTATTACTTTCCGTGTTACCCTCAACAACTTGAGCAATTTTCATGCTGCTAACAGTTTGATTTTTGGATAGAGGGGTTTCAAGGGCAGATTTGGATTCAGCCACTGTTTCCACTTTTGATTCAAGATCCCTTTTAGCATCAAAAATTAGGTGCTCTGGGAGTGCATCTTTCCACCAATTCCGCTTTTCATGTTGACGTTTTTCCATCCCACAAGCAGTAGAGGTGTGTCCTAAGCCAAAACATCTTCTACATCGGAAAGGTAGACCTTCATAATCAAGAGTTTGTGACCAAGTTCGATTTTGCACTCTAAGATCTATAGTAGCTAACAAGAGGTTTCTACATTATTGGAATTGTTTAGCCATTTATTTTTCTTAGTTTGAAACTTGCCCTTAGATTTTAAATTTTTCTAGCCTAGTCCAAGGATTGGGATTTGTTTCCGCTTGACATTTGAATCTAGTTGATATGTTGGTTCTAATGTCGTTATGTGTTGGAATAGGGTCATGAGATTCACCATGAAGTGGTTGGACCTATGGACCCACTTCATTGTATGGGAGTATGCCCCAAGGGGGGTCACGGGCCGTGTAGTATTGAGCTACATGTTACTATGCCACTTGGGTGGAGGTGACGGGGCTCTATGTGCCTAGGGCCATAGGGTGACCCAACCTCATTAAATGGAGAGATAAGGTGACAAGAATCTTTGGTGAGTGACTCGATATGGATAAATAAGGAGATGAGGCTCTATGGTGAGTGACCTAGCATGGAGAAATAAGGAGACAAGGCTCTATGGTGAGTGACCCGGCTTTGTTTTGAAACTATGATTCTTTTTCTATTGGGAGGTATATGGAGATTTGAGGGCATATGGAGCTAGTATTTATGTTTCATGAGTTACTTCTGTGAATCTTGTTATGCATTGTTATGACTGAGGCTTGACGCTCCTCTTTGTTGGAGTGTACTATTGGATATTTCCTTGGCATTGTGTGGGTACAGTTGCAGTTTTGAGTCATGTGATATCAGTTGCATATGTATCAACGTGATGCTTCATTGTTTATTAGTCACATGTATGTGTTGGATTTATGCTTGGCGCATAATTGTTGGAAATTCTATGTTAGGTGGACTACTTGTTGTCTTTCCATGGTGGAGTTAGAGGTCTTGTGATGTGATTCATTCGTGAAAATGTGCTAAAAATGTGTTTTGTGGGTCATTCATAATGTGCTTTGTACCTTGTGTGACATTGTGAGGTCAATTGTTTGGGAAACCTTTTGGGACTTTGAAAGTTAAAATCCTTAACAAGTGATAACATTATGAATAGTGAACAAGTAAATTGGACAATTGACACAACTAATAAATGGTGAATACCCTTATGAGAAAACACATGCGAGTGTGTTTCGAAACGAATATCAAAATTTGGATCTGAATCCACTATGGATTTGAACTGTTGGATTAAGATTTTTCCTAAGCTTTGAAACTAAGAAAAGGTTTTAAGGAAAAGATAAGTTGAGTAATAAAATAATGAATAATGTCAATCTTCACAGAACATGTAGAAAATGAGAAACTTTTAAAACATGTTTAACTTGTTGGTGGTTGCATTTTAAACAGCATAACCCTTTTTGCTTGTAATAATTTTTCATTGTCGGCTTCCCATGTTTTCTCATCCCTCTTAGTGCCTAGAGTGTGTCGCATTGTAGATGATGCTTTTATAAGGGGGAGGATGTAGTGCACCCTTTTGTTGTCACCATCCCCGTTTGCCGTGGGGATCAAGATAACCCTTTCCCAATTGTCGAATAAATTCATTTGGAACCCTTGCCCAAGGACTGTGGGATGGTCATTGAATGTTGGGCTCGTCTTAGGTTCCCATTTTCACCATCGACACAAGGATCATAAATCAATTTAGTAATGAGATAAATTTAAACTATGATGATGATAAAATAAATAGGGTGACGTTGAGGTTGTCAATGCAAAATAAGTGCATCTTCGTGTCTTCGATTCACGAGGTGATGTCATTTTGTTTCACCAAATAGTGTGCGTATGTAAGAGAAAAATAGATAAGGTAAGGGTGAGGAGGAATACCTGTGAATGAAGGTGGAAGGTAGAGTGCACACATTCTGATTTCCTAATCCAATGTTGATTATGAGAACTTCCTTTTTCTAGGAGGAACTACCTGCAAATACAAAACAAGACCACAAGAGGAATATTAAACAATATATGTCAGTGGACTGCCTAGCGTATGCTAGATCCAGGAAGTGTGATACTTCCTAGATGGTGTCAATCCATTGTTTAAAACAACTTAATGCAAGAAATGATGTAAACCAATAATGTCCTACTATAGTTGATATGATTTAGGTGTCTCATTCAAGTACAATAAAAAAATATAATCTAACAGGCTAGGTTATGATCAGATATGGAAGTCAGACAAGTAAATAAGGTGGTTAGGACAGGTCAGGGTCAAGCTTTAGGTGATTTAGTTTATTTAGGTAAATGTTATGGGGTTGTTGTTATTGGTAGGTTTACTAGACACAGAGACCAACGTCGGTCTGGTATGACCGATGCCGGTTGAGTATAGACCGACGACGGTTTAGATTAACCGACGTAAGTAGGGTCAAGCTGATAGAAACTTAATGAAGTTTGGTTTTGGTGATTCTCTGTGATTACATAGAGAATGGACAGAGAATGGTGAGGTTGATGACAATGCTTGGGAATACTCAGAGATGTCTAGAGGCAAGTATGGAAAGCTATGAGGTTGTAGGTGGTTAGGTAAAGGAATTGGAAGGAGAATGAGAGATAACGGGATGCGAGGGAAATTTGAACTCCCAAACAGAGATGAAGAAACTAATCTAAATAAATATGGGAAGGTGCAAATCCAAATGTACTTACTTGTATTTGAATGAGACATGGTGGTTGGATGGAGGTGATGGTTGATCCATGGAACTGATGGTCAGTGCCATGAACTTGCTTCTGGAATGTTACCGTGAATGCTTTGCCTTCATATCAGTGCTTAGTTGTTGGTTCAAGATGTCTGGATGTGCAGGAGTGCTTTGGTGTGTGCTTGCATGCAGATCTCTCTTCTCCAAGAAAACTTGAATAATTCTTCCAACCTCTCAAACAAGGTTACCAAAGTGGATATATGGTAACCGACGATGGTTTAGGGTGACTAGCATCGGTTTCGGGTTGACCGACATCGATTAAGGTGGGAAATCCTAGGTTGCCAAAATAGCAGAGACCTTGGCTATCTTTTGGCCGATTTTCTCGTTGTTGTGGATCCAAAATGGATTTTTCCACGTAAGTGTGCATGTAGTTAGAGGAAGAATATGCATTTAGTGTTAGGGTTAGACTAAGTCTTAGTTAGTTATGGTAAGTGGAGATTGAGTCCTAGTAAAAAGGAAACATGCTAAGAATAGGTTCATGATGAGGTGTCTAGGTGAGGTGGAAATTAGTTTAATTAAGGTAATTAAATAATGAATATTGTGAGAATGGGCATTAATTTAATTATAGGTAATTAAATTAATATACATGTGGGGTAAAGGGGGAGTGTGACCCAATTTTGGTGTCTACATTTTTCCCCTTTTTGTTGCATAGCTTGTATTGGTAAGTGAGCAACACTTTGAAAAAATAGGTAGTGATTGCCCCATGTGTGGGTGGAGGTGATCCCCCTCAAAAAGGAACTGATGAGGTGTTATATGGAATCGGTGAGTGGTTTGATAAAGGTGTCATTGGTGGAAGTGAAGGTAGGTGTGGAAGGGTAGTGGTCAAATCGGGTAATAGGTAATAGGTAAGGGTCCAAATTGGGTAATGGGTAATGATAATCAAATGCACATACACATGTAGATTGCAACACGGTACTAGGTTGAAGAGCTTGCAAACTCGACATCATCCAAGGTCGATAGGTTTATCCAAACAAGGGTGAAGTGATTCAGGTATCCAAGGTATAGGATATGGTCCGAAAACATAAAGTAGGTCGGATGCGGGAATGTTACGGTACACCAAAGTCTTGGTTGGGATAAACGACACGCAATAGGAAAGGTATGGTTGTTAGGCTAAAACAATGTAGGTAACAACATCACAAGGTATAATGAGTACATAAGGTCAATGGTCACACCAAGTAGGTCAGGTTTAGGAAAATAGGTCATGGCACGGGTAAGGCCAAGGTATAGGTAAAATAACAAATCCTAAGACGCAACTAAGGAAATGTAGGGTAGTTGGGGCAGTAGGTATGGTTCAATAGGTGTCCATAATGATAAAAGGTGTTTGAGCACTAATGGTTGCAGGTAAAAGGAAGCTTAGAAAGGGAAAATAGCTATAAGGGTTGATGATGCCGATTATAGGGTGACCGACGTTGGTTGGCTAGGACACAAATGATGGCTGAATTCAATCGAGGTTGATTTGGGTTTATAAAATAAAAATTCCATATTTTACGGAATCATTATTGTGTTGTGACTTTTGAGAAAATGACAGAGCTATTTGACCTTGTAGCACTTTTTTTGGAGAGAAGGACAAGGCATTGTACTAGGCTGAGGTGGAGATTATGAGTTGGTGAGAGGAGCTAGTAGATGGGTCCACGAGAGTGGTGTGATCGATTTGATTGGTTGGAGGTGAGGAGTGGATTTGGGCATGACAGAGGTGGGAGAGGGTTTGGGTGGGCCACCGTGTAGTGGCCAGGACATACCACCATGCCAACGACATTTCTGTGATGAGGCGGGATTTGATCCCGATCCGTCATTTGTTGTTGAAATAGGTTTGTAAAAAAATGGTTTTGTTTAAAATTTGGGTGTAATTTTAATTTGTGAAATTTATGGGTAGAAATGAAGGAAATGAGGGATGAGAAGGTGCAATGTAGTTTAAATAGGAGTGGGAATGAAGCTAGGATAGGTTTGGGTAGGTTAGAATAGGTATTTAGGTGAGATTTGAGAATTTTGTGAGAAATATGGGGGTTTTCATATTTGGACATCGTGATGTTGACTGACATTAATCAAGGTTTGGCCAACGTCGGTTGGCATTGGATGGCATCACCATCAGTATTAGGTGATGGATGTCGATTATGATGGACCAAATCTAGTCAATATGGACCGATCTGGTTGGATCTAGAGGGAAATAAGTCAATAAGTGGGACATGGTGGGATGGAAAGTTAGGTAATGGGATATAATGATAGGTGTAGTGAGGATGGGTAGGGTCATATGGTCACATAGGGTAATAAGTAGTAAGGGTTTTAGGAGTAGGGTGGTTGGTTACGAGTAATGTTGGGTATGGTCAAGGTTGAACAATGTTGTGATTTGTTGGGTGCAGGCTAGGGACCAGTTGTGGATGAGAGACAAAGTACCGCCTCTATTACTAGTGGTACAATCAAGTGTGACCGCCGAGGAGTGGAGGCATGTGACATACATTGGCACGATAGGGTCCTGCGTTATAGGCACATAGTTCGGGAGATGAGCTTGATGGTCACACTCATCGACAGATGGGATTCAATGACCAACACATTTCATCTGCCGACGGGTGAGATCATAGTCACCTTGGAGGATGTATATATGATCCTACGATTACCTATAGTGGGAGAGCAAGTGTATTCTATTTCTTCAGAGGAATCATAAGAGCTGATGTTGTGCAGTGTTTAGAGAGGGGATGGTGGAGATGAGGTTCCATAGCATGAGCCTGAGTTATGGAGATATGTACGCAGCCCATCCTGAGGAGATGAGGTTAGTGGTCCTGATTATGGAGGTAGTGTGTTGTTTTACGCTACTAGATGCGAGAGGGTGGGAGATTCCCATGGGTGCTGATGGGGGTCCTCCATGACATGATGGAGGAGAGGACCCATTTTTCTTGGGCACCAACATACTTGGTGCAGTTATATAGGGATCTATGGGCCTATGGGAGGCTTCAAAGGTTCAGTTTGTGCTACATCTTTCTTCTCCACTGTTGGGCATATGAGCACATCGTATGTGTGTGTCCAGTTGGTATGCCCTGGCCTAATGCATTCGAGGTAGGCTTGGTTTGAGTAGGATACAGGCATTCAATGCCTATTGTTAGAGAGTTCACGACTCGGGATACACACGATGTGGCATACTACAAGCGCATACTAGAGGGATTGTACAGAGTGGACATCATATTGAGGCCATATGTTGGATTCCCTTCATATAGGTAGATGATAGTTGAGTTGGACAAGCTACAACTATTGAGATGGATAGAGGGACGTCATGCCGAGAGAACATGAGATGATACCCATTGATAGGGTCAGACGGTAGTTTGGGCTACCTCAAGATGTGCCTCCACCATTCCCTCAGTACAGGAGAGACATTGTGGAGAGGCCTATGCCTCAACCACAGCCGACGGTGTCGAAAAGGTAGAAGTAGTAGGCAGTGGACCGATGGATTGATGATGCTTTAGAGTGACAAACTAATATAGGCAGTGGTGGGTAGTGCAGCTACGAGCAACACCACCGAGTCCAGGGCAGCTTGATCTAGCCATGGTTATTGTTCAGAGGGACACATTATAGGGGTAGGTGGCTACCCTTCGACATAGCTTGGGGGTAGTGTAGGGTTAGTTGATAGGATCTGAGGCACATGTTGCCACATTATAGGCATAGGTAGTAGCCCTTCGAGGCCCGGGTTGCGCGAGGGACATGAACCCGCACGGGGTGAAGATGGAGATGGGAAACAGTTTCCACCTTGCAGCACATGTAGCAAGTTTGTAGGGCTAGTTGTGCCACCGAACATGCATAGATTGTGGCCTTATAAGCCCAGTCACAAAGCACAAACACCCTCACAGCCTAGGGAAAGGTCCCATCTTATAGTAAGCAGATGGGACAAGGTCCCATGGTACAGAGGAGGAGGGTAGGGGTCACAGATACAGGGGTTGAGGCCACCAGTAGCAGGGAAGAGCTCGTAGGTTGCTGCGAGACCTGTGGCACCACCACCGCGTGTCGATGGCCGATTTAGGGATGGCCTTTGAATGAGGCTAGGTATTACGGGATCATTTGAATGCTTCCAGGATAAATGTCCCTTCCTATGTAGAGTACAGGGTACAACAAACCTCGAGTGAGAGGACTAGATCTCACACACATAGTCCAGAGAGTACAGGGGGATGACGAGCTCTGAGACAGGGTCAGGGATAGGCCACTAACTCAAATAGGCCCCGACCCAACCGCTGCCGAGGCTAGGTGGAGGTGAGGATAGACCCATTGAGAGCCGAGAGATGATGGTAGGGCATCAAGTGGAGGAGAGGAGGAGGAGACAGATGAGACCAACTTGGACATTGGATGGGCCGGCGAATGATGTCGTCACTTTGTTTATTATTTTTGATATATGTCGGCCTATGTGCTGATGATAGGAGGCTGTACACAAGAGGTTTTTGAGATTTTTGATCATATATCGACCTGTGCGCCGAAGATGGAGAGGTTGTATATGAGATTTTGAGATACTTTTATGTATTTGTATCGGTGTACATTTGTATTGATGTGTAGAATTTCATTGGTATAGATGATGGGATTTATGGTATGGATTATGTAGTTGCTTTAATTTCCATTTTTATATGTATATGGCTGAAAACTAGGTGGAGTAGGCATGGTGGATTCAGTTGGTTTAGGCATGATGGACTCAAGTCGATTAGGCATGGTTGCGTTAGGTCGATTAGGCATGGTTGTGTTAGGTCGGTTTAAGTATGGTTGAGTTAGGTCGATTAGACATGGTAGCGTTAGGTCGGGCTTAGGCATGATGGAGTCTTGTTTGTAATTTTGATTTAATGTCCAAGTTATTGGTAACATGGGAAATAAATGATGAGTTATATGTATGTTATGGTGTAGATTTCCAAAATCTTTGATATTATAGAAATGTGAAATGATTGATTGGATGTTTTTATGATGTGGTAACATGGTAGATATGTATGTTTGTATTAATTTCCCAGTGTTGTAGAAAATGGAAACTAAGATAGAATATGAATAGGAAAATGGGGGAAAATAGGTTAGGGTAAAGAGTGGTCGAGCTAACCTCCAAGGGCCCCATGCCCTAGGAGTGCTACCTACATAGCCCCGAAAAAAAAGGGGCCTCAGGCCGATGTAGTTCTCCCATAAGCTAGGGAAGAATATGACAAATTAGAGGAATGGGTTGGTAGGTTTTAGGCATGGTTGAGTCTAGGTCATAGGCATGGTTGAGTCTTAGGTGACAATGGAAAGCTTTTCAAATGTAGGTGTCAATGGTCCGGTCATGTATAGGGAAATCAATAGGTAATGAAGAAGGTGAATGGTAAGATGTGGTAAAAGAGCCGCTTAATTGATAAGAACCCGAATGAGTCTACCATGCCCAAGATGGGATTATGAATGTAAGACCCTAAAGGTGTTGCATAATGGACTATTCTAAGGGTGAAGAAAGTCACATGCTCACGAAACCTCGCAGTTGCGGCAACTCCCTTGAGAAGATAGAAAATTAGGGGAAAAAGGCAATGAGGTGAAAATGGTTGGTTTAGTGTAACTTGGTGTACGACAACATGTTTCCACGCCAAAAACGCATGATCAAAAATAGACAAGTCCATGGAAAAAAATTATCATTTTCTTCTTTTGTTTTTGTTTTTGATAGAATGATCGATGCCGAAGTCTATATGGGATGGGTATATTATAGCTAATCGGTGCGGGAAGCTTCTAAATATTTTGTTGTATTTTTACAAGGACTTGATATAGCTGTCCTTTGAGGGAACATTCTATTTATAGCGGCGAGATAGAGAAAAGAGATTTCCTTTTGAGGGAGTCATCTTTTTGCTTTGGAAGTTTGACTCAAGTGGAATCCCATTTTCTTTTGGACATTTAAGTCATGCATAAGACTATAGAGGAAAATTAGGTTCTTGTTTAGGAGACAAAACCGTAGCACATAGAGGTTAACTATGAAAGAAATGCTTTCAAGTGATGAATGACCATGGGATTCCATCTTTGAAAAAGACAAAAATTATCCATGAGAATCATGCCATGAGTAGAGCCGTGGTACTCATATTGAAGATAAGGCTGAAAGGTGACAGGTAATCACACGATTCTTGTTTAGTTGTTGATCCTCATAAAGGTAACATGGAAGGTGAACGACGCTCAAGGGAGGAGTGGTCAATAGATAGAAGGTGATATAGGATAATACTTCAACAATAAAATGGTCGAAGATGCAAGGCATTGAGGGTCTCAGGTTTGGGTTTACTTTCAAGTGAAGACAAACGATAAACACCTGATCCATAGGCATGAGTAACGATATAGGGTCCAAGCCAATTATGAGAAAATTTTCCCCGCTTACTTTTCTCTTCTTTGGTTACATGTTGATTTTCCTTCAGGACGAGGTCACCGACCTGTAAGGTTCGTTCATGGACACATTTTTCGTAGGCATGCTTGATATGTTTTTGGTAGATGTGGAGATGATCAAGAGTATTAAGACGACGTTCATCTAATAACTCAAGTGGTGCCAAACGGTCCTGACGAAGTCATCATTATTGAGCATGTCTTGGAGTGAAATGCAGAGTGATGGAATATGGACTTCGAGAGGTAAGACAACCTCGGTACCGTAGACCAAAGAGAAAGGTGTGGCAACAATTGAAATGTGAATACTAGTTTGGTAAGTCCACAAGGTGAAAGGAATATGTGTATGCCAATCCTTCCCAATATCGTCAACTACTTTCATAATAATTTTGTTCAAGGTTTTATTGGTTGATTCTACTTGGCCATTTGTTTGTGGGTAATAAGGTGATGAGAAACTGAGTTGAATGCCAAAAGCATCACAAATATTTTGTAGGGTTTTGTTTTTGAATTGTTTTCCATTATCAGTGATGAGGCGGTGAGGAACACAAAAGCGAAAAATGATGTGATGGTTGATGAATTCACATATTTTCTCGAGTTTTGTAAAAATGAGGGGAATGGCTTCTACCCATTTAGTGTAGTATTCAATAGCGGTTATAATCCATTGATGGCGTTGTGAAGAATAAGGATTGATCTCTCCGACAAGATCCAAACCCCATTGAGAGAAAGAAAAATGTCTTGTGCGACCTGTAAGGCATGACTAGGTGTGTGATGAAGGTTAACATGTTGCTTGACATTTCACACAATGTTTGACATAGTCATAATAGTCACAGTTTAGGGTTGGCCAATAATAGCCAAGGCAAAGAATGCATTTAGCAATAACTAAACCACTAAAGTGACCTCCACAAATTCCGTTGTGAACTTCCTTAATGGTGTAAGGAATTTTAGAACTTGTAAGGCATCATAAGAGAATGTTGTCAAAGCCACGCTTATAAAGGAGACCACCCATGATGACATACCGAGAGACACCTTTAAGAAAGGTGCGTTGTCCATTACGAGTGAGATCGGGAGTAGAATGGAAAGGGAAAGGTAGTCTACATATTGTTTATACCAAAGGTCACGTGGGTCAAGTGCAACAGTTCCGACGGAGTTGACCTCATGAGATAAATAAGAGGGTAATTCCAACATTTGTACAAAGGACAAAGATTTTGGACTCAGTAGGCGAAGTGGGTATCTGAGAAGCCAGGTAGGCCATGGTGTCTCCAAATTTATTAGTAGAACGTGGGGTGGTTTGAAGATTGTAATGGTCAAAGGTAGTCAAAAGTATGTCGATGTGACATTTATACCTTTGCACTATTTTTTTACGACACTGGTATATACCATTGACTTGGTTTACAACCAATTGGGAATCACCAAAGATTTTAATTGATTTAACATCTAGGGAGATGGTTGTTTGAAGGCCTAATACGAGTGCTTCATATTTGATGATGTTGTTAGTGAAATCAAAATCTAATTTGAAAGATAAAGGCATATGTTTTTTTTTATTATTGGCAAATAGTTTTTTGAAAGGGACTATACCCTTGAATACAAAAGAAGGCCTGAGAGCCGGAATAAGAGTGAGAAACAAAGAGAATGGATCAAGATCCAAGTGTTACAATGAAGCTCAAAGTAGCTCAGAAACAGCTACACAAACGAGACATAACAAAAACAACAAAAAAACAAGAAACCAACCACACGAGAAACAAAGATACGAAGCTCTGCGATCAAGTACCCTTACCCAGGCGAAGCGTTACCCTTCAGAGTGGTAGATTTTTTCTTTTTGCTGACCGTTACCCACCCTGATGGAGTCTTCGTAGTTGGAGAAGAAGACAAAGGAGGAGTATTTTCCTTAGTCGCAAATGTCCCATTTGGAACACCAAGTTGTTCTCCCGAGAGATATATTTTCATTTTCCATGCATATGTTAAACATCAAGGGAATGAGGATAACACTTGCACCGCCTCCACGCTGACATTTGGAACCATCAAAGAATAAGGTCATCTGGTAAGTGGTATTGTCTAAAGAGAGGGTAACAATGGATTCATCTAGAAAATTGAAGTTAGAGGGTTGATCTCTAGAAAGAGGTGCGTCTACTAGTTGGTCAACGAATGGCTTGGCCTTTAACAAAATTTTGATGGATGAATTCGAGGTCAAGGTCTACAAGAAGCATGAGCCAATGTGCAACACATTGATGTTGGTAGGGTTTGGCGTACATGTAATGTAGGGGATCATGTGTTAGTGATGAAAAAGGTTTTGTGGTTGAGTAGGTAATGACGAAGTTTAGTGGAAACAAAAACTAAGGCTAAGAAAATTTTTTCAGCATGGGTGTACCTAGTTTCATAGTCCAAAAGGGTACGAATTATGTAATAAACCGCTTACTCCCTATGCTTCTCATCGTGATGAGCGAGCATGGCACCTAAGGAATGGTCATCGATGCAAAATGTATAGGTAAAAAGTTGGTTATCTTTAGGAGGAATGAGCACTGGTGGTTGAAGAAGGTAGTGTTTTAAGGCATTAAAGGCTTTGTGGAATTCATCATCCCATTTGAATGAGACATCCTTTTGAGGAGATGATGAAATGGTTAACAATGGTCAAAAAGTTGTGAAATGAACCGATGGATAGATTACAACTTACCTTGCAAACTTCGAAGTTGACAGAGATTAGTAGGTGGAGGCATTTCGAGAATAGCCTTTACTTTAGCAGGATCAACTTCTATGCCATGCAAATAAACGATGAAACCAAGGAGTTTTCTGAAAGTACTGCGAAGACACACTTCTTAGGTTGAAGGTGAACACATTAATTGATGAGGCAACAAAGATAACTTTAAGGACGGTCGGTGTTCAGCCCAATGTTTAGATTTGGCAAGAAGGTCATCTACGTAATCTTCCAATATGCGATGCACGGTGTCATGGAAGATATAAGTCATGGCTCATGGTACATAGCACCCAGCGTTTTAAGGCCAAAAGGTATGACTTGATAGAAGAAGGTCCCGTCATCACCAATCCGACACTATGATAATTCTTTAATGGGAACTCCTCGTGCTATGATTATTTACTAATGCATAGCTTTTAGTTTGGTGGATGGAATGCGAAACACAATAACAAACATAACACAAGAATACCATAGATTATGATAAGAAGGAATGATGATAAATTTGAAAATATAGGTGTAAATTATAATATCAACATGAAATTGTTATAATCTCACCCATGAGGTACTTCAAGTGTTACTGACTTCACTTGCCTTCCAACAATAACTATGGGAGAAACTTCACAATTACACCTCTTAATGGCTTCTTTAACACACCTTCAAAATGATGGCTTCCTTTACACACTTACTCATACAATATTTCTCACTACTTCCTTCTATGCTAAATGAGGGGGTGGCCTCTTTATTTATAGGAATTCAGACTTATCCACCCTATCTCTAAGATAGGATAGGAAATCTCTTCCGGCCAATCATATTCCATGCCTAAACTCTTGCCTTTACATGTAGGCTTATCTTCTAAGATAAGATAAACCTTATCATCTCACATGGGTTCCACCTTTTTAGAATTTTCCATAAATAAAATACACAAAATATTTATGACATCACTCTTTGTCCTTATTACAAATATAATATTTCGATTCCTAATCATGTAGACCCTACTTCTCTACTTACCCAAATTTTGACATTTTAACATTATCGGACTACTTACGACAAATATTTACTTTTTACCACAATATTCCTTTTGTACTTTGATCATTGCATACCGTACTCTACTTTATTGGCAACACCGTACTAACTTGCTACCCATTATCTTCTATTGGGCGCCACTACTAATTATACTTAACAACATCCTATTCCTAATACATACATTAATAAAATAGAAATTACGGAGGAAAATTTTGGTGTCGACATCTTCCTCCTTCCTAGCTTCTACTTCCTCCTCAGAGTAGACTATTCCGGTGCTTGGAAAATATTTAACTTATCGTGGTTGACCCATTTCATAATGGGAGTGCCATCCAATTCCTCCAATTGGTATGTACCATTTTCATGCACAGCTGCTATTTTGTAGGGCCCCATCCATTTTGGAAGAAATTTTCTGTCTTATTTTTTTGTATCTGGAATCATATACTAGAACCAAGTCATTCACATGAAATGGAGACCAACGGATATTTTGATCAAAGTATTCCTTTTGCTTCATTTTCTTCTTATAGCTTGTATCCTTCGCTATTTCCTTCATTTCCTCTAGCAAATGAAGATGTACCAACTTTTCTTTTACTGAATCACTTGCATCCATCCTTTCATTTTTCATAACTCTCACAAAGGGGAATATCAAACTTAATAGGAAGAAGCTGGATCAATGCCATAAGCCAACTGAAATGGGGAGTATCCTGTTGTTGACTTTGATGTTGCCCTATATGCCCACAATGCTGCATGAATCCTTTTATCCCACTTATGTACCTGCAAGGTTGCATCTTTTGCTAGAATTTGACAACACAAAATTTGTTCGTTCCACATGTCCATTTGTGCTTGGCTTGTATGTTGTTGCCTTCCTATGCTTAATAGAAAACTTGTTGACTAGGTATTCTACCACCTCATTAATGAAGTGGCTTCCTTGATCTGTTACAATTTGTAATGGGCAACCAAATTTGGTGATAATTGTTCATATATGAACCTTGCCACTTCATCCATGGAAGTTGTTTTCAATGGCTTAGCTTCAACCCACTTGGTTAAATAATCTGTGGCAACTACAATATACTTATTTTGGTGTGGGGTAGTTGGAAGTGGACCTACAATGTCTATTCCCCATTTTTCAAAGGGAGAAAGTGGAAGAATATGGCATAATGGAGTTGATGAAGTCTTACGGTTACCATGTGTTTGAAAAATATCACATGTCTTACAATAATTATAACAATCTCTAAAAAGAGTGGGCTAGTGATAATCTGCATCCAAGATCCTTCTTGCTGTAAGTTGTCAAGAGAAGTGTCCTCCACATGTAAAATTGTGGAATTCTTCTATCAGCTCCTTCCCTTGATCACGTCCAACTTCCCTCTTGTATTGTCCATCAGGTCCTATTCGAAATAATACTCCATGCAGAATAGAATATGGATGACTGGCTTGAGTAATCTTCCTCTTAGTCTTTGCATTGGCACCATCAAGAAACTTGAATTCATTCAGATAATTCTAAATATCTATGTATTCACTAGGGATTGTGTCAAGGGATAACAATAATGCATCTGGGAAATCATCATCATCACAAGATGAACCTAAACCATCATAGGCTCGAGAGAGTGCATTTGCATTGACATGCTTCTTTCCTGTCCTATCTATAATATCAAATTCAAATTCTTGTAGCAAAATTATCTATCTTGCTATCCTCCATGATGGGTTAGACTTATTTATAATATATTTTAGAGCACGATGATCTGTTACAACTATAAATTTCTGCCCTAGCAAGTAATTTCTAAACTTCTTACAAAGAAAAATGATAGCTAGAGCCTCTTTTTCTGCATTACGGTATAATTTACCTAAGCACTTTTGCTCATTTGTGCTCGCTCCCAAAGTAAACTGAATGATCATTCCTATTTTCATCCTTTTGGCTCATAGTACTTCCTAGTGCTACATCTGAAGCATCAGTATACACAATGAATGGCTTGCTCCAATCTGGATTCTTTAAAACAGTGAAGACACCAGGGCTTCCTTCAGTTGTTCAAAAGCTTCATACGTCTTATTTCTTGGTTCATAAGTAACATCCTTCTTCAAGAACTGGGTTAGTGGCCGTGTAATCTTTGATAAATTCTTCATGAACCTTCTATAGTAACTCACATGGCCTAAAAATGATCTCAACTTACTTCTATTCATAGGAAATGGTAACTCTTTAATTTTTGAAACTTTATCAGGATCAGTACCAATACCATATCAAGATATAACATGCCCTAACAAAATGCCTTTAGAACATCCAAAGACACACTTTGTAGGGTTTAGTGAGGCTTGTGATTAATCTAACCTTTGAAATGTTGTCTCCATCTGGTGCAGGTGGTCCATCTTGCTCCCATAGATGTAAAAATTATCTAGAAATACTCTGATGAAGTTCTCAATGTAGGGTTCAAACACCCTATTCATCAAACGCTGGAACATTCTTTGGAGCATTACAAAACCCAAAAGACATAACTCTATAAGCAAACATTCCCCAAGGAGTGGTGAACGTGGTCTTTAAATGATCTTTCTCCACTATACAAACTTGGTTGTATCCGCTATATCCATCAGCAAAACTATAACACTCCTGGCTAGCTACTTCATCCAAGATCTGATCCGAAAATGGAAGAGGGTAATGATCCTTCTTTGTTGCCTTATTGAACTTCCTATAATCAACACAAATGCGTAGCTTTCCATTCTTTTTATTGAGATCAAAATGGGAGAAACCCATTCTAAATTCTCCACAAGAAATATGAATCCCGCATCAAGCAACTTATCTATTTCTTCTTTTACGGTCTTGGAAAAATTAGGATTCATTCTATATGGCATTTGCTTTATGGGCTTAGCACCATCTACCACTCAATAGAATGTTCTACCCAACTTACTTGACGGAGTTCCTTGTAATCAAAAGTGAATATGTGTATGTACCTTCGAAAGAGCCGTGAGGTAGGATTCCTTCTCACTCTCCATCACAACATCACCAATCTTTATTTGTTGGAGACGGTCATCAATTTTTTTCTTCGAGATAATTTTATGGGATCATGATTCGGTGTGACCGGAAGGATATCCATGACTCGAAACATCAACCTCACTTTCTTCATCTTTGGTGTCCACTTCACTTATACTAGAGTAATCGAGAGGATGTCCAATCATCGGTTTCATCACTTGAATCCACGAGTTACGCCTTATGATGCCGAGGGATCACGTTTATCCTCACCCTCTCTCTACCACATCTAAGTGTCATGAAGTCTTCATTCCAATAGTTTCTTGCATGAATTATCCTTAGCCATGGTCTTCCCAACAACATTGGGTACACAACAATGATACCATTATTCATCACCCGAAAGTCTACCACACATACAACACCCATAATGAGATATTGCCACATTTGAAACTACACCTTCGGTTTAGTTTTTCCCTTATTTAATGACCTTAACATAAGTGTTGAGGGCGATCAATTTTAAACCCAACATATTCATTACTGACTTGGTCATTATATTAACCGCAACACCTCCATCAACTAAGACATCATGAATTGAAATACCATTACATAATACCTCAGCTTATGGAGCATAGGGATCCACCTCTGCCTCCAAAACAGGGACCTCAACCTCCTTCCTTCATCGAGCATTGAGTCCACTTCGCAGCTCCCGCCTCTTCTCAGAAGACATAGCCAAGAGTTGACCATATGTAATATTTGCAGGCCTTTTGGACAGATCTTCTAAGATGGAGTATGGTCCTTGTCCCTGTGAAATCAGAAAATCCTGCACACCCAACTTTCTTCTCCTATGTTTCTTACTAGTTTCTCCTTTCATCTTCTTAGGATCATTTCCATCTTGGTTATCTTTTTTTCTTTCTTTTTGTTACAAACACATCTACTTCATTATTTATGCTCTTATCTACTACTTCAAAACAATTCACAGGTGCTTTTCCTTTATCATTATCTCTTGTACTAGATGTAAAATCTCTATCTAGACAATTATACTTATAATGACCCTTTTTATAACAACCATAACATACAACTTCAGAAATATTTCTTTTTGGACCTCTATCTCCTCCCTGAGAACTAAATTCTTTTCCTTGAAGAAGATTAATAGTTAACTGGCCCATCTTCCTGAGCAGATATTCATACTCAGTAGATGTACTAGGAGAAAGATTTGTGTTCACCGAGAGTGGTTGTGGATTTTGGACCAAAGGTGATGGTGTAGGCTCTAATTTAGCAACAATTTATTTGGGCTCCTCTTCCATGCTTTCTTCTTGCCTTCTTGCAATCTCCTTTGCTTGTTCAATGGTAGTTGGGCGGTCATACTTCACTCGTTGTTTGATCTCTGGCTTCATCCTAAGAATGAAGTGCTTATAGAGGAGATTATCCATGCCATTCATCAACCCATCCGCTAATCCTTCCTTCCGGATCTGGGTATCGAGCTTCCTCCTTATCTCTAGAATAAGAGCATGATAATCTTTTATCTTCTCCTTATCTCCTTGGGCTAGCTTTGTGATCTTGATATGAGATCTGCATATTTGTGTTGTTCACCAAATTCTTCAAGAAAACTTTCGCTTAATAAATCCCATGAGTTTTTCATATTATCACATAGTGTTTCAAATCACCTAAGTCTTGAACCATCTAAAAAGGTAGGAAATAATTCAGTCCATTGTTCCCTTCTTATGAGGCCATTACAAATGCATGATTGTTTGAACTCTTGAATGAAAGAGGAAGCATCTTCATTAGATTGGGCTGAAAAAATAGGAATCTTCCCCATTTTTAAATGTAACCATAGTGAAATACCAACTCACAAGTACAATCAGTAAGACTTATGTGCACAAATAATTGGACTCACTATAATAGAAAGTGACTTTACACCTTTCTACAGTAAAATAGGAATGACCATGGTAATCTTGACTTACTACAGTAAAAAATGACTTTACTGTGGTAAACACTATTTACGGTAAAAATGAAGTTATTGGGATAAACACCATTCACGGTAAAAAATGAAGTTACTGTGGTAAATACTATTCATAGTAAAAAGTGACTTTACCATGGTAACTACTATGCACAGTAAAAACAAGGTTACCCTCCAAATATTTTTTGACTAAGTGGGAATATCTCTCTAGAAAATCCACCAATGAGGAATGGTCCCGGCAACGGAACCAAAATGTCATCACCAATCTGGCACTATGATAATTCTTTACAGGAACTCCTCGTGCTATGATTATTTACTAATGCACAACTTTTAGTTTAGTGGATGGAATCTGGAAACACAACAACAAACATAACACAAGAATACCATAGATTATGATAAGAAGGAATGATGATAAATCTAAAAATATAGGTGTAAATTATAATATCAACATGAAATTGTTACAATCTCACCCATGAGGTACTTCAAGTGTTACGACTTCACTTGCCTTCTAACAATAACTATGGGATAAACTTCACAATTACACCTCTTAATGACTTCTTTAACACACCTTCAAAATGATGGCATCCTTTACACACTTACTTATACACAATATTTCTCACTACTTCCTTCTATGCTAAATGAGGGGGTGGCCTCTTTATTTATAGGAATTGGGCTTATCCACCCTATCTCTAAGATAGGATAGGAAATCTCTTCCTCGGCCAATCACATTCCATGCCTAAACTCTTGCCTTTACATGTAGGCTTATCTTCTAAGATAAGATAAACCTTATCATCTCACATGTGTTCCACCTTTTTAGACTTTTCCACAAATAAAATACACAAAATAGTTATGACATCACTTTTTGTCCTTATTACAAATATACTATTTCTAATTCCTAATCATGTAGACCCTACTTCTCTACTTACCCCAATTTTGACATTTTAACATTACCGGACTACTTACGACAAATATTTACTTTTTACCACAACATTCCTTTTGTACTTTGACTGTTACCGTACTCTACTTTATTGGCGGCACTTTACTGATGGCACCGTTATCTTCTATTGGACGCCACTACTAATTATACTTAACAACATCCTATTCCTAATACATACATTAATAAAATAGAAATTACGGAGGAAAATTTTGGTGTCGACAGTCCCCCAAGGAGTGATGAAGGCAGTTTTGTGTTGAGCTTCTGGAGCGAGTAATATTTGATTATAACCCAATAAACTGTTAATAAGTGATAGCATCTAATGGCCAACGGTGAGATCAACCAATTGGTCAATCCTCAGTAGAGGAAATTTATCTTTGGGGCAAGCTAAGTTGAGGTTGCGGAAGTCCATGCAAATGCGGAATCCCCTTGTCACTTTTGTGACAGAATGTATTAGAAATCCACTTGAGATAGTCAATGGGTGGGATGAAGGAAACTCAAAGAAAGCGCTTTCAAGTTCTTCTTTGACCGAGAAATGCGAGGATGTATTTTCCGTAGTTTTTATATGTTTGACATCAGAATGGTTGCGATATTGTGGACCACAATGTTTGGGTCAATACCGAGCATATCGGCATATGAATAAGAAAAAGCGTTGCTATGGTCTCGGAGGAAAGAGGTCAAAGCTTCCTTTTCAGCCGTATCTAAAGATTGGCCTATCTTTAGAATGCACAGGTCATCCTGAGTGTTAATGTTGATTTCGATAGTCGATTCATTCAACATGGTTTGCATCTTAGAAGGTAACGACTGGTGAATATAAGAATCTTCCGCACCAAGGTAGGTGAGTATAGACTCATTGTCCTAACATTGAATGACATTAATAGAAGGTGTATCGTCATCGATCATGTCAGGATATAGGAAGGGAAGAGAAGAGGGAGCCTCACCATCACATTGATAAGTCAGAGGTCCCAGGGAAATTGTGTTTATGAAAAAAATTTAGGAGGAATAGATTTGGGATCTATGGACTCCATGGGTGAGGGTGGTGACATTGGTGAATGGGGTGGAGAAGGTTTGTCTTCCTCAATGAGGTCGATGTAGGCCTTCTTGGAAGGTGGTGCAGCAAAGCCAATACCACTGCGATCATTGTGTTTACGATTAGTACATAAATTGAAGGTATGACAACCTTGTTCATAAAAATTGAATCCAAAGCCTTTCCATGCACATCGATGTAGGAAAGCGTGGGCGAAGTAACAATTAGTAAGAGATTGGAGGTCAGACGAAAAGGGTCGTGTTTGGGATGGAGGTTCGGGTGAATAGGTGGCAATGTCAAGTCCCCATACGTTAGGTTAGTGCGAAGGTGTGGAGGACCATAAGGGAAAACCTCACCTACGTAATAGTCATAACGAGGGTGCTAGCGTAGGTTTCCATACTCTTGTGGAGTGAGGAATGTGTTGATATTGTAGAGGTAGTACTCCCCTAGAGTGAGGCGTTGAAAAAAACCTTCCAAGGGATCAATAGTCGGTATGCAGGTAGCGGGGATAGACGAATCACTAAATTATTGGGCTATCGGTTGGTTGGGAAGTAGATGGGTCAGCTGTAGAGGTTGTGGCCAATAGGAATAGAAGAGTTAGGTGTGGGAGAGGTGGCGACAACATTGGTGGATAGGGTTGTGGGTGAAGGAGAAGTGGGGGTAATGACAGATGCCTTGACTGGTACAAGTACATCGTTAGGTCGGTATAACATGTTACAAGTTTTTAATGGTGATGGGTCGGCGGGGATGGTATAGTTATGTTCTTCATGTTCGAATTTTACACAATGGTGTAAAGTTGAAGGGACACAACCCATGATGCAAATCCAAGGTCTTCCGAGCAATAGGTTATACTATAAATCTCCCTCTAAGATGTATAATAATTCCGGGACAGTGCGAGGACCCACCCGAATGTGGAGAATAATGGTGCCAAGGGTGGAGGTGATGGCGTCATTGAAGGAGTGTAACATAACTCAAGTTATTATGCATATAATTGGAAGGGATGCGCATTTGATTGTATGTGTGGGAGGAGATGATGTTAATGTTAGCACCACCATCGATCATGATGCGTCGTATGCGTATGTTATTGATATAGACGGAAATGAAAAGGGTGGGATCAAGATCATCTGACTAGGGAGGTACAATCTCCTCATCAGGCTGAAACTGAGGGTGGAAGAAGGATATGATTTGGTAAGCGAGGCCACATGGTGAGGGGTGATAATGGAGGCCACTAGTGTGGGGTCATTGGGTAAAACTTCAATGGATTGCAAAACCTTCATAAGGGCTTGTCTATGAGATTCAAAAGTTTGGACGAGATCATACAAAGACATCTTTAGAGGAGATTGATGTAATTGTTTTATCATTGTGCGATGGGTGACCTCGTCAAAGATAGGGTATGTAGATCCTCGAATGCTTATTTTTGCACAAGTGCATATGGTATATTGGGCATGGGGTTGGTTGATGGGCTATTTGCTTTTTATTTTCCTTTTCTTTTTGGGCACGGGTGGCAACTTGAACAATGTTAATCTAAGGGGAGGTGGTAAATGGAGAAGGTGTAGGATGAGTAGTGTAATGACTTGATGGGAAAAAACCTAATGGGGGAAACTCCTTGTGAAGTGTGTATGACACACTGGCATTTGGGTGGTGATTTAGCTAACTCTATGATATGGACCATGTTGTTTTCAAATTTTGGAGGTGGAAAAAAGAGTTATGGGGGTAGAGATGCAGGTCGTTGAAGAAGCAAGGGACGATGATGTGTGGTGATGGGTGAAGGTGGAACATGGTCCTCATCAAGAAGGTCATCGTCGTCGAAATTTTATTCAAGAGGACAAAGTTAGAGAAGAACGGTCTTTAGAGCCTTACAATTTTCTACATCATGTCTTGACACATGATGATAGGCAAAAATCTTGGTTTTATCAAACCCTTTTGGTTTGGGTTTGAGAGGATCGTAAGGTCGAAGCGGCGGTAATGTGATGATGGAAGTATCTAAGAGATTAGTTAAAATGTTGGCGTAGGACCTTGCTAACAGATCACAATGAGAAGTGAGCGTGGGTTTGGGTAAAGGTGTGGATGACCATGAGGGAAGAGGCTTTATAGGAGGGGGAATGGGTTGGCCCATTGGTTTGGTAAGTGGTATTGTCTTAGTTTTTGATGGCATTTGTTTGGGTAAAGGTGTGGTAGAAGAGCTAGCGATGGATGGTTTTGTTGGTTGAACTACCTTATTGACGTAGTGGGTTCTTATCTTTAGGTTATACCTTCTTGGGTAATGGTAACACAAGGGTATGTGATGTAGAAAGGAAAGTAGATGGTGGAAGGGGACAGGAGTTACCCATGGGGACAACCCGAGTTGTGGTGGAAGGGGTTGGTAGAGGCCGGGTGGACGGTATGGGTTGAAGTTGTATAGGAAAAGTTGGAGTTATAGTAATTGGTGGAGGTATAGGTGGTAAGTAGTGCATGGGTGAGGGCGAGGGTGTTTGGTTTTTAGGTGAATGAGGTGTAACGAAGGCTCGCGATGAAGCAATAGGTAGCTTAGCTTTCGGCCCGGCCTTGGGTAAGAAACTGTTTGGTCAGGGTTGATGGATGGGGCCCTAGGATGGATGGAAGGGGTGAAGGTGAAAAAGGTGTGGTAGGCGAGACCGTGTATGCATCCTAGAAGGTTGGGTCTTCCTTTTAGGCAAAGGAATAATGATTGATGTGGGTTTGGGAAGATTTGGCTAAGTCCAATTTGACAGGTGGGTGAGTAAGGCTTGATGTCATAATGACACCCAAGGTAATGATGGGTCTAGATATAGATGAAGAAATAGGTGTGGGTAGGCTTTCAGGTTTTTGAATGGTTTTAGTCGTGGGTAAAGGTTTGGATGTAGGTAGAGATGATAAAGAAGAATCCATTTTGGTAGGCATGGTCAATGTTGATTTGGTTGCTAGAAATACCTTTGGGTAGATTGTGGAAGTATCCTTAGGAAACACTCACATTTCCATCGAAAAGGGGAGCCGGAGACGTCCCTAGAGCATGGAATTATCAACATAATCCAATCGATTGGAAAACTGTGAAAATGAGACTACTGTAGAAGAAGACGGAGTTAGTTTAGTGGAAATCCCTGTAAAATATGTTTGTGAGACAGGAATTGGCTAGCCTTAGATTCTATGGGTAACAGAGCCAAGATCATATCAATGGGGTCCTAGGTTGTTGAGGGAGAATTGCCCCAAAAGGTAGTGGTATGTCTGAAGAGTCTCCCATGGGTAGGAGAGATGACAGGTGGGGTGAGGTAGACTTCTCCCTTGGTGGAGGAGAAGGTGATGATGATTCTCCTATGGATGGGAGAATTAAAAGCATTGACTGTTCGGTAGGTTGTGAGGTAGATGGTGAAATGACATCGGTAGAAAGTGTGGGTTCCTCTCGTGAGAGCAGGGGGAGATGAAGGGGACTCCTCTGTGGGTGAAGGAGTAGAAGAGGTATGCTCCTCTATGGGTAGAGGGGCTCGTGCTAGAATTTCCTCAATAGACAAAATAGGTGGGATTTGAGGAATGACTGGTATGATATAAAAACCCCATGGAATTCACGAACATTGCTGTCGCTGGAGGAAGGTTCACTATTTTGATTAGACGATGGCTTATGGTTAGGGAATGGATTTTTAAATATGTGCAAATTTTGATTTTTCGGTGCATTTGGGTTGTCCACGACGAGGTCTCCATTATCTATCATCTCTTGGAAAATGTTCTTAAAAGTTATGTAGTTACCATCACTATGGCCTTTGACACGATGGTAATTACAATAGTCTTGTTCCTTATACCATGCAGGCATAGGACAAGCGGGATCGAAACCTGTATGAGGTTTTATGGGAGGAAGTGTAATGGCTCCAACTTTAAGAAATTTTTCTAATATCTTGAAGAATAAGGCTCCCAATTGATGTGTACTATCTGCTTTACTCCCGTCGGAACTAAAAATCCCGGACACGGGAAAGATTGGAAGAAGGTTGGGCTTGATTAAAGGGATGAGATGGACCCGATTTGAGAACTACCGCGTTGGTAGATCCTTTAGCTTTTGAATAATTATTTTTGGGTTTTTAAGATGAAGAAGAATCATTTGGTTTGAATGGGACTTTCTTTTTTCATAATTGGATTTTCTTTTATTCAATGGTGTGAATTTCCAACTTTCATGCCATGGTGAATGCTTCATCGACGGTTTGGAAGGTTTGTACTCTGTAGAGTTGGTGAGATGTTTTGGGAAAAGCTCTACTGAACAACTCAATAAGTTCAGTTTGAGGTAATTGGAATGTCAATTGGTTGATAAGACTCTGCTAGTGAGTAATGAAATCTGCGATAGATTCATCTTCATACTATCATGTCGAATACAGGTTGGTCATGGTGACCTTTTTGACTACATTTATTGAGAAGTGGTCCAGGAATGCCTGAGCCACTTGGTTGAAGGAGTAGATGGAATGTATAGGTAAACTACTGTACCAATCTAAGGCAGGTCCTGTTAGGGACATGGGAAATGTTCGTAAGAGCAAAGCATCGTCATGGGCTATTAGGTAGCACCCATGCTTGAGTGAACGCAAGCAAATCTTTATTGCAGGTCCTCTTTACTGTTGAAACGGTTTAACTTAGGTATTTCCCAATGTACAGGGTATGGGCAAATAGGAATGGATGGATGAATAGGCTCATTATAGATTTCGTCATAGGTCAAGGAGTTACGAGAGCCGGAAACCAATGCTTCTAATGTCTGCATCTTTTCCATCATCATCTTAATGAGTTCATTGGTGGGTTGTGAGGAATGGGTGCCTCCTGCAGTAATGGGAGGTTGATGATGGGTGTATGATGTGAAGGGAATCCTAGTACATGGGGGTGCCAAATAGGAAAACTACGAAGGGGGATAAATATGGGTGGAATGTACCCCAAATAAGTGACATATGAGATTGGGGGCTACTGATGATGCATGTAAATAGGTGGGGCGTTTGCAACGACTCTCGTGGTAATGGGTGGTAGAGACTGAGGGATATAAAGAACCAGATTTTGGAAAGGGGTGTGGGTTACCGACATTGGAGGTGGTTGTGACACAAGTGGTATATACTAAGAAGATGAAGTAGATGGGGCTATGCTCAAGGTAGTCGGTGAAGGAATAGTTGATACTACAGTGCAATAGATGTCGTTGGGGAAACATTTATGGTAGAGGTGGAACCTAACTGAGAGACCACAGGGGGTAATGCGATGAGGGAAGCATCAAGCTAGTGGTAGCTGACGCGGAAGTGGGTGTGAGGGAAGGAGGGATAGATATAGGCATGTCGTTTATTAACTGCCCTAAGGAGTCCTAGGTAGATGAGTGGGTGAGATAGTATTATATGGTCATGGGATTACGATAAAGGAGTTTCGTGAACTCCTCATCTCCATGCACCGGGATAAGCTGAGTTGGATCCATAGGTGACAGGATGGATGGCGGCGATGGACTAGGTGGGAGTGGTGACGGTTGACATGAAATACAAGGGCATTAGTTTGGCTACGAGTCAACACCATGTGAATTAGTGTTGACTTGGTAAGACTATATTTTGTAAATGACACGAAAAGCAACAAAAGTAGAGAAGGATTAAATCCGGGGTAAATTTGGTCGATGTTTTAATTAAAAATCAAACACGTAAACCGACGATAGTCAATATGACCGATGACGATTACTGAGGGCCGACGATGGTTATGATAACCGATCTTTGTCATCATGTGGAAAGTATCGCTTTGAGAAAATGAAACAAAATGGATGAATATGAACCGGGAAATATTTGTCACGAGATATCGAATGTTATGGGATATCATGGTGTCCTGAGGACTAAAAACAGAAAAAGAATAGGTGATGAAGGTTGTTTTAGGTAAAATAACCAAAATAGCTAGAGGTCGACACCAGATTAGATAAATTTACGATGGTTAGATGTAAACCGACAACGGTTCTTTGGACCGATCTTTGAATTACTTATGGAATTAGGAGAAATGAAGAAAAACTGATGTTTGTGAATTTAAATTCGATAAATGATCAACCCGTAACTGAGCATGACTGAGATAAGGTCCTGACACACTCATAAATATCCAGAATACTCCAACTATGATGGGGAGTGTGAAAGGAAGAAGAAAATGGAGGATCGTAACTCACACCTCAAAACGCAAGTCAACAATAAAGCTAAGAAAAACACATAATTCTAAAAGTGAATTTATGTTTGTTTTTGAAAGGAACGATAACCGATCGTACCAAGCCAAGAACACAGATGCTAATCAAACAACATGATCAATAAGATGAAAGCAATTCACTAGAATAGCTTTACATAAAACCTTTACAAACAAATGAGCAACAATATCATATATTATTATGGAACTCAATGCAATACAATGAGAATGGGCCTTGCTTATATAGGAAAGAATAACAATCTAAGAACTAGTCAAGGTCGTAGATCAAACCATAAATCATGGAAAGAACTAGTCATCAAAGAACTAGTCAAGTCCATAGATTTATGAGAGAACTAGACATCAAGGATCTAGTCAATACCATAGATCTAGGAAAGAACTAGTCAATACCATAGATCAAGGAAAGAACTATACCTAACAACTAGATAATATCTCATAATATATAAATAAGATAAAAGAGATATCCACACACATAAGTGGGTGAGGATAAATACAATAAAGGTAAATAAAGTACCTAGGTGAATATGAGCTAAGGTAAATACCTACTCTAACACCCCCCAAGTGAAGCTAGGGGCCAAAATAGAAGTGGCATGTCTATAGTATGAGTCCCGGCAACTAGGCCTGATGAGGTACTCATGTACAATAATTGGGGAAAAAGGGACACCGCAAGGTACCCAAAACCAGTAACAACAAAGTAAAGAGAGTAAAAACCCGCTCCAAGGCATCCCAAGAAGCTCGGCTCAAAAACTCATACAATGTTGAAGAAGTTTGGTGTGTACTATGGTCTGAATCCATTGCTCGATCACAAAACTCAAAAACAACCCGATACTGGTTTCACCGAAATAGCTCCATACAGGAGGAGTCAACGGAGTGATGTCGAAATCTGTAAAAAAATAAGCACCAAACATAATTTGATCAACTACTGCAAATAGGTGTGCCACGATCTAAGAACAATAACCAAAGAAATAAGGCACGAACACAAACTCCAGTGTCATGATCCAAGAAAATCCAAGGTAACAAGGTAAGGACACGAAACACGAAGAAGCAAGATCAACACCACACCCTCCCATACCGCTGTTGAATGGGTGGAGTGATGCTATAAATCTGTCAAAAACAACTACTTGAACACCGACAAACTAACACCGAGCTCCACCGAGAATAGATCCCCCATAAGAGATACTGTTAACATGCCAAAAGTGTCAAAAATACGAGATATAATATCTCTCAACAAACAAGAGAGATACACTACACCTACTAAAGAAAAATCCTCAAAACAAGAAGCATCACAATGCGAAGAAGGTATAAAAGTGGAGCAAGAGGCGAGAATGGTGGAGGAGCCACGCCTATAGAGTCCTCTTAACGAATGCCTATGTTGCACTACGAGTGATTAGATAACCCCCAAATTAACACGATGGATGAAGAAGATGCCCGCATATGACTTGGTGTAAAATGCACAATGGGTGAATGCAAAAGAACATCAAAATGTGTATCGGGTTGATCATGTCGACAAGTGAAATCTCGGTTTCTCAAGCCTGAGTGAAGATGTAGAACTCATGTGTTGTTCATGATCCTAAAAAAGAGTCAAGCGAACAAACAAAGGAGCTCTATCAATGTGTGATCCCAATGAAGTATCTGCACGAAAACTAATGTCATGGTGAGAATTCCACTTAACATGTGGAAGAGAGGAAACAATACCCATGAATGTCTGCCAATGACTCCTCTAGTGAGACCCATAGAATGGAGCATGCGAGAACTGAATGCAGTGGTATGCTTCTTAAAAAAGCCATGCAACTGAGCAGAAGTAGGATACACAACATGTGGTACTGTAATAGGCACAGATGTGGAAGAGCATGCAGTAACAAGCCTCACAAGTTTAGAAGCATCAAAAGCAAGTTCAGGCTCAAAGACTGACATATCAATGTCAGTGGGTACAAGAGCAACAACTGCAAGTGGACTAGGAGCATGGATATGGTTGTCCACAATATGATGGTGATGTTGTAGGCTAGCAAGTTTGTTCTGCAGGAAGTGTATTATTGTATCCTTATCATGAATGAGTGATTGTAGAAGAGAATTTCGCTTCTTGAGTGATCTATTTTCTTCCACAAATTTTACAATATCCTCTTAAAGTCCACATACTTCAGAGAAAAGCATATCATTCTCAGAATCCATGATAGGTACAAACTACAACTCCCAAAAATTTAGGACGTCGGGCTCAGCCGAAATTGCATCCACAATTGATTACAACACTCCTCCATATTTGACACTTTATAATTATAGTGCAAGTCTCAAAATAAATAACTCCAATGGAAAGAGCACGAAAAAACAAGCACTTTTACAAAAAACGGCACTCAAAACTGAGTTACCGATCAAAAGATACAAGCTTTTTAATATTTTGCTTTGTTATTTATTTTAGTTGCCACTAAAACAAATAAATTGTTGTTGCCTTCACCACACAAATAAAATTAAAGGGGGCTGAAGTTAAGCACCTACTAGTAGGAATCACAAGTTTTAAGCCCTCATATGACCATACCATATGACTAAGGGCTAAGGATTTTAATGGGTGTCGAAAACCTTCCTACGCGTAAACCGAGACAAATACGCCGCAACAGAAAATTGCTCTATGCAGATCTCGAAAATCTAACAGACCCAAAAATAATCCTGTGATTTCTTTTCTGGTGGGCACGAATCCCGAGGCAATCTAGTGCACTTCTTTGTAACAACAAAAAAACCACAAAAAGAACTGCACTGCGAAACGACCGAGTTTACAATCAATCTTAGGGTTTTCACGCCTTTCGATCTAATGGAAGCCTCTGTTTTCCATAAAAATGCATGCAGCAACAACATACAACCAAATCCCAAATATATGAATATACAATGAATTTATTTGTAAAATAAAACTTACGACAGATGATGTCAACTACAATCTCCAGCTCTGATACCATGAAAGGAACGATAACCAAATCGTACCAAGCCAAGAACACATATGCTAATCAAACACCACGATCAATAAGATGAAAACAATTCGCCATAATAACTTTACATAAAACCTTTGCAAACAAATGAGTAGTAATATCATATATTATTATGGAACTCAATACAATACAATGAGAATGGGCCTTGCTTATATAGGCAAGGAATAACAATCTAAGAACCAGTCAAGGTCGTAGATCAAGCCATAAATCATGAAAAGAACTAGTCAAGTCCATAGATTTATGAGAGAACTAGACATCAAGGATCTAGTCAATACCATAGATCTAGGAAAGAACTAGTCAATACCATAGATCAAGGAAAGAACTATACCTAACAACTAGATAATATCTCCTAATATCTAAATAAGATAAAAGAAATATCCACACACATAAGTGGGTGAGGATAAATACAATAAAGGTAAATAAAGTACCTAGGTGAACATGAGCTAAGGTAAATACCTACTCTTTAACAGCTTTTATCTTATCCTATTAAGACTAACTTATGAATTTAGAACAAAGTTTTTGGTTAGGAAGGCGTCCTACGAAGAAGGAAATCTAAAGGTGAGGTTTCACGTTATGTTTTGCAGGCTGGTCCTTTCTTTGAGGTGATGACCTGACAAAGATAACTAGCCGGGGTGGCCACTTGTCAATCCTCCGATCGTGAGATCGTTGACGATTTCTTCCCGATGGGACGTTGTTTAAGAAGATGTGTAAATTCAAATTTGTGCAGTTTGGCAAAGAGAGAGAAGAGAGAAATGTGCTTTCTATGGTTCAATCAAGTACAACTATCACCGGGCATGACTTCCAATATAGGTTGCCCTCATTTTTAAATGTGAGATAATAATGCAACATACAAGAATGAAATACAATAAATGTTATAACCCAAATCGATAATTATATTCAATGAAGCAAATAATGAATAGGTAAAGAACGTGCTCTTTCACTACTATGCAAATGCAAGAAGGAAGAATTGGTTCGTTTTAAGCACCAAATGGAAAATGTCTTTTTAGACGAATAGGAGAAAAGAATATTACCAAGGAGAAGATTAAATGTGTATTTTTCAAAAGGAAAGAAACACACAAAATATTTCCCTATATGAAGAAAATGCAATGAACCCAAGAGAGGGTCCCACTGGTGTGCCAAATGTTTCGCCAAATAGTGTGCGTATGTAAGAGCAAAACATATAAGGTAAGGGTGAGGAGGAATACCTATGAATGAAGGTGGAAGGTAGAGTGCGTGTGTTCGATTTCCCGATCCAATGCTGATTGTGAGAACTTCCTTTTTGCTAGGAGGAACTACCTGCGAATACAAAACAATACCACAAGAGGAATATTAAATAATATATGTCAGTGGATTGCCTAGCGTATGCTAGATCCGGGAAGTGTGATACTTCCTAGATGGTTGTCAATCCACTGTTTAAAACAACTTAATGCAAGAAATGATGTAAACCAATAATTTCCTACTGTAGTTGATATGATTTAGGTGTCTCATTCAAGTACAATAAACAAATCTAATCTAACAGGCTAGGTTATGATCGATCTGGAAGTCAGACATGTAAACAAGGTGGTTAGGACAGGTCGGGGTCAAACTTTAGGTGATTTAGTTTATTTAGGTAAATGTTATGAGGTTGTTGTTATTAGTAGGTTTACTAGACATAGAGACCGACGTCGGTTTGGTATGACCGATGCCGGTTGAGTATAGACTGACGACAGTTTAGGTTAACCGGCGTCGGTAGGGTCGGGCTAATAGAAACTTAATGAAGTTTGGTTTTGGTGATTCTCTGTGATTACATAGAGAATGGACAGAGAATGGTGAGGTTGATGACAGTGTTGGGAATACTCAGAGATGTTTGGAGGTGGGTATGGAAGGTTGGGAGGTTGTAGGTGGTTAGGTAAAGGGATTGGCAGGAGGATGAGAGATAACGGGATGCAAGGGAAACTAGAACTCCCAAACAAAGATGAAGAAACTAATCTAAATAAATATGGGAAGGTGTAGATCTAAATGTACTTACTTGTATTTGAATGAGACCTGTGGTTGGATGGAGGTGATGGTTGATCCGCGTAATTGATGGTCGCTGCCATGGCCATGCTTCTGAAAAGTTACCATGAATGCTTGCACTTGGATCGGTTTAGTTGTTGGTTCGGGATGTCCGGATGTGCGGGAGTGCTCGTGTGTGCTTGTACGCAGATCTCTCTTCTCCAAAACTTGAATAATTCTTTCAACCTCTCAAACAAGGTTACCAAAGTGGATATATGGTAACCGACGATGGTTTAGGGTGACCGGCGTTGGTTTCGGGTTGACCGACATCGGTTAAGGTGGGAAATCCTAGGTTGCCAAAATAGTAGATCTTGGATATCTTTTGGCCAGTTTTTCCGTTGTTGTGGATCCAAAATAGATTTTTCCACGTAAGTAAGTGTGCATGCGGTTAGAGGAAGAATAGGCATTTAGTGTTAGGGTTATACTAAGTCTTAGTTAGTTATGGTAAGTGGAGATTGAGTCCTAGTAAAAAGGAAACATGCTAAGAATAGGTTCATGATGAGGTGTCTAGGTGATGTGGTGGGGTGAGGTGTCTAGGTGAGGTGGAAATTAGTTTAATTAAGGTAATTAAATAATGAATATTGTGAGAATGGGCATTAATTTAATTGTAGGTAATTAAATTAATATACATGTGGGGTAAAGGGGAGTGTGACCCAATTTCGGTGTCTACACATTCGCCTTACGATTTGTTCAACTTGAGAGATTTTGAGGTTTAAGTTTGGTATAGGTATATAGGTTTTACTACATTAATCGCTTTTCCTAATTAATTTGTTTTGCATACCAATAAAAATAATCCTTGTAATCTTCCTTATGAAGACAATTTCCCAATAAGATAATCCCTTAGCGAGGAGCAGCGATTGTGACGATGATTAAAACAATTGTAATGTAATAAATAATATAAAGCTTTTGAAATACAAAATAAATAAATAATAACAAATGACAAAATAAAATGGAAAATAATCAAATAAGGAAATACTCTTGATCCTCCTAAATTCCTTCAATCCTTGGAGTGTGGGAAAACCTTTTACCAAGAAAATAATAATTGGGTATTGTGAGATTTCACTCGTGAGAAGGATTTTTACGAAATTCTTATGGGGTTTTGTGAGGTTTCTTGAAGTGAGTGGATTCTGGGAATTTTGTCTTGGCTTTTGAGGATATGCCCAACGTTGGGAATGAGATCTGTTTTCTTATTCCTGAAAATATCAACTTGTACGCATCATTCCCTTAATTACTTCCTTCTTGTTTTGCATGGAGATTTGGAGGGACTTGGGGCTCAAATCTGCTCCTTTCTTTTTCTAACATCTTCCTTACCTGTGTGTAATGGTAGCTCAGTCTGGTTTGGTCATTCCACCAAAGCACTAGGGACAGAGGGATTTTTCATGTGTTGTGGCTGCAAGCGTCCTAGAAGACAAGGTTTCAATTGCAAAATTAGACAAGGCACGTGACTGGTTGGCATCATTTTGGTCACCCAGTAAGTGTATTTAGAAGTGATCTTTTTGTCTAATGTTGTGTGACTGTGCTTGGCAGGGGGATAGCTTTGGATCTGATTGTTTTGTCCTTGATGGAACATTGATTTTTGGGGAGTCTAGATTGGGAAAGAATTCTTTTCCCCTTTTCCTGGAAGAAATGGGGCCCCAATTTTATGCCACGGATGTAGGATACACAACCTTTGGGTGGTTAGAAAGGATTTGGAAACTTCAAGCCAAATCAATGCATTTTGGACATGTGTAAAGTCTGATTCCACAACTCTGCCAACATCCTTTTTGTCATCTGTAAAGAAGAAGCTTCCAAGCAGGTATGGCGTGCACCAAGCTTTTTGTTTTAAAAAAAGAGGAGTTTTGTCTGGGTAGTAGCTGTCAGTGCAATGGTAGGAAGATAACAAAATGTGGAAGCATGCGTAAGGACTGTAGACCGTTTGATAAAATACATGAAAATAAAATGGTGGTCTCGGGTCAATATTGAATGTTGGATGTATATAATGAGAAATTTTTGGAAACTTTTAAGTAGTTGTAAATTACATGCCTCGCTCAGTTGGACCTTGAACTATTTTATATAATGCTTTGGAGAGATATATTTCTCCTGGACTGCGTAGGGGTTGGGTATGCATGACTTTTGGCTGGTTATAACTCTTTGGTTACTTAAGAAAAATCCATTGGCAGGTGTTTGCAAAACATCATAAACCTTGCTAACTTTCCCCATACCATGTCAAGTATGGAGCCTAGAGCAGGCCATAGACAACCGACAAAGCATAGTGGGTAGCGGATTTGTTGACAAATTCCAAGTGATTAGGAAGTTATACATGCAGTTATGGAGGTTCACGAGGTGAACCGTTTAATGAAAAAGCCTCTTCTTTTTGTAATTAATGAGTAGGAAGCCAATCTTCACAACCTTGGTCAACGTTCTCTCTTTGTGTGGCCAAATAAGAACTTTGGATTAGTTACATACAACCATCAAAAAATGAATGGAAGCAATTTGTTTGATGCAAGATTGGGGAAAATTAAGCTATGCACGCAAACTGGTTAACATACACTTTGGTGGTGGGCTCGTATCTTGTGCACGTGCAATTGAATTGGAATCCTTTGTACCGCTTTGTTTCTCGCTCATGCATGGTCCTCTTACTCTCTCTTGCATAATTTTAATGTTCTAGTTTCCTAATTTTATTGGAATTGTAAATTAAGCTAAAGAAGAGTAAATTTTTGGGTGATTTAAATGAAACATGCTATCCAATAATAATTGTACCTTGGTTTTGTTTGCACTAGACCTTTAACCATAAATGTAAACACTACACTCTTTTACCTTGCAAGTTGGTTGTAAAAAATTTGATAGGAGTATCGGTTCTAAAGCCACGCATTGGTGAAAATAAACTTGAATGTTAGTTCAAACTACTCCTTGGCGACCTTGTAAAATCTGCATAAAACCTATTTTCAATAAGGCATACAATATATCTTTAAACCCTGAAATGAGAAAATCAAATTTTGAACATGTACCTTATCACATGGAACCCTGGGTTGTCCCTCATATGTTCATTTGACCTTGTTTTGTAATGTGTTTAGGAGCGCAAAGGGCTAGTTCGAGAAATTTTAAACAACTGTCGAAAGTTAAAATGTAGTTTGGTATTGACCGGTCATTTTGGACCTGGATGTAGACAAGGATTTTGGACTCCACATACCTCTAATATTTCTACAAGACAATTTTTGAAAACCCTCGGTTTGGAGAAAAACATCTCACAAGCTAGTTTTCCTGATAGGTTTTGTAGGCCTTCGGTCATTGGGTGACAAGGCCGCTTGAGTGCATTTACGATTGGTAGCTCCGGAAAGACGAGCGTTATTCTAATCTGGATGCCGCTTTTGGGTTCCGTCGAACTCTTAGTGTTTTCTTAAATATAGGGGAATAGGTAGGAATATGTTTCCTTGTGTCAAAAAGTCTCAAAGATGGTTTTCAAAAGCTGGTTTTTGGGAAAATTGTCTAAATTTTGACGTTTTTGGAAACTTGTAACCAAATGGAGAAAACTGTCATATGACCTTATCCAAGAAAAATAGCGATCAAGAAACCTTGTAAACACAAAAAAATGGTTATAGGAAACTATTTTTGATGTTTGCTTGTTAAGAAACTGATTGTGGAAAAATGGTGTTTTTCTCTCTCTATCTCTCTCCTTGGCTTTGAAAATGAAATGAAATGGCAATTGTATTTTCTTACTCTCCTTTGAAGTGTGATAAATATAGTTTCATTATTGTTAGAAAACTGTGAAAATGTAAATCGTGCTTGATTGTAGTTTGATGCCATGCCGCAGATTATGCCGACCATACTGCCGTGCAAAATGTACGCGAGACTGGAAGAAAATGGTAGCGTTTCTTGTGCTTTTGTAATATGAGATATCATTGAAATATAGTTGTAATATTAAATGGATGTATCAACACTATTGTAATGAACATGAAGGTTATTTATTGATTATTTTGTGATGAGTAAGAGATTGTATTATATTGGTATCTTGGAAAAAAGGGGGACATTCTATTCTAGGAGTAATTTTGATTGTAGGCATATATCTTGCTAATAATGTAGATGTACATTTTTAAACTAGAAATGAAATGACCATTTATAATGTTTTCCTATGTGAAAGTGATGATCATGTATCCTTGTGTGTTTCTTTTTAAAATGCTCAAAAATTCAAAAGAAAAGAAATTGTCATATATATGAATGGTTATTGTTTGACCTCTTTTAGGAGGTTATTTTAAAAGTTATCTGTTTGACCCTAATCTAACATCCCTTGAGAAGGTTACCCTTGAGCATTGAATTGTTTATGTGTCATTTACCAAAAAGGGTTTCTTGTGCATGTGGAAGTGTGAATGTTGTGGTAGTTAAGGGTATAGTGTCACCTTGTGACATGAATGATGTCATGTTTAACAACGTTTGTTTTAATGGTCGTCTTATCCTAAGCCTCTCTGGAAGGGCTAATCAATGTATGTGTATGGGATCATAAGGGAAAGTAAAGAAGGTAATTACCATTCCTTGTATTGTGATCAATCAAACTTTGGTAAACCACATAGTGCGGTGATTCCCTCATGTTGCTAATTATCTCAATAGAATCCCGACTCTTTTAAAATGCAAGCGATATAAGACTGGCACACAAGTGAATCTTGGAGCTACCTTATACTTAGTTAGGCATGTTTTTGTTGTTGAAAGTACTTATAAATTTCTCCACATGAGTTCGAGCATTCGAGCAACATAATCTCTTGTTTAGAAAATAAAACTTATGGCGTATAACCATTAGAAATGACTCTAACCTATTTTGAATCATAGCAACAATTAGAGTCAATTGTGAACAAATTTTTGATAATCTTTAGAATTTAATTTATATTCATGTGTTGCCATTGTTTTGGAAAGAAGTTAAAAAATTGGAGGTATGTGAGATAAAGGTGTTTGATCCACTTCAAAATTGACTTTAGTTGGTCATAGAGTCTTTGAGTGCAAACAAGAAGTAAATTCAAGCCTAGGACCTCCTTATATGTTAATGGTGTTCAAAACCTATAGTTAACTTTTCCTATCTTAAAGGTGTCCCTAAGATGTTGAATTTGAGTAAACTAAATATGGAATCCATTCCCCTTAAACCAACGTCCACTCTTCTCGTGTGATGAAGTGTACTTGTATAAGTTAAATCTGAACAAAATTAATAATGTGAAACATTGTGAATAAGAGTATTTGCTTACGTGAAAAATGATCTCGAGACCTATCAGTTAAATAAGGGACTTGAATGGTAGTTAAGATGGGACCATCTTAAGTCATTTGTTAAACAAAATAAAAGGAAATGCAACCTAGAGAAAAAGGAAAAAATATATGTTCATGTCAAGTGCTCTTCGAACCTTAAAGGCTAATGATGAAATATGATTACAATTAAGAGTTTAACCTGAAAATGTGATAGTGTGGAATATATCTATTCGTGAAGTTCATGTTGTGGTTGGGTCGTGGTTTCATAATTGTTCATTTATATAAGTGTGATGATGGTTGCATCTTGGGTCATCTTGTTATTTGTGTGTTCTTCATGTTGGTGTAACGTTACATGTGGTGTCGTGAAAACTCTTGTGAGTCTTTTGGTGTCGCATAGTTGTATCATGAAATATGAAAGTTAAAAAAATCTTGTTATGTTCGGTCTTGTGTTTGGGTCCCACATGGGTGGGCGTTACTGATGGACTATAGTTATAACATAGATCATGTTAGGACAATGATCACAAAAATTATATTTGCATTGTTTTGTAGAGAAGATCATATAAACACTTTTCTAAAATAGTGTTTTTAAAAAAATTCTAGAGCTTGTGAAAACAATTTTGATTTTTTGTTTCCATATATGTATTGTATCTCTAGCCTAGGTGTGCATGTTTGAATGAGTTGGCCTCATTAAGTTGTATGTGTTTTATGATGACGCATTAAAAAACTTATCAACAATGTTCCTTTGGGATACTTCACATTTTTTTGTAAAAATTAAAACTAGATAGAATACCACAATCCAAGATAAAATCTCACGTTTCTATTGGCCAATTTTTTGATTAGATTTGTATGGTTAAGAAATTATCTCTTGATCAATCACCCATCATGATTTTTTTTTGAAAGTATGCACGAATTAGTTAGCTATGTAAGTAGAATTGAAACTAACACCTAGTAGCTTCAATAAAATGCTAAACTAAACCTATGCATCATCATGCTAAGAGCTTAAGCAAAGCTAACCTATCAACATTTCTACATTAGAACATGAAATGAACATTTCAAGCTAAATATGCTAAACAAAATTAACTTCTATCTCTTATTAAATGCTAAATGAGATGAGATTGAACCTATGTAGATCTCTAACAATCAAAGAGTTGATTATGTGCTTGAAATCCCAAGGTTTCTAAGAATGGAGTCTTGTCAAATCATGGCTACAAGACCACTTGACATATCTCCATATGACTTCAAAAACTTGGGTGGATGAATGCAAGAAATGGAGAAGGCTATCTCTTATAATGGAAGAATGCTCTAAGATGATAAAATGACTATAGCGAATGATCTAAGCTCATTTAGGTGTCGAGCTTAAAAGGTAGGAGGATGGCTCCTTATATAGCCCAATGGATAAAAGAATCTCTACATCCCTCTTCATGTGGGATAAATGGAGAGGTTGGGTTAGATGTGGATAAGGGAGGTTCGGATAGGGTTGAGTCAACCTTAGGAGAGTTTAGTTTGTCCTTTAGTGACCCATGGGGTTTGAGAGGATTTATTAATTAACCCAAGTGATTAATTAATAGGTCTACAAGCTTATAGAAGCTTTTAGAGGAATAATTAGTATGATTTAGACTATAGGAAGGATTTAATCAAATAAATGATGATTTAATGATTTAATGGAAGAGGGAGCTAATTAATTAATAATAAGTAATTAGTCTAGGCAGAAAGGGGGATTAATTAATTAGAAATAATTAATTAATCTAGATAGAAAGGAGGATTAATTAATTAGAAATAATTAATTAATCTAGATAGAAAGGGGGATTAATTAACGGAAGGTCATTTAATTGATGTATGTATTGGATAGAAGGGTTAATTAACTAGCGTAATGTAGCTAACTAACAAAGTGATATAAGAGGAAGTGTGTTATATTGACGATAAGTCGTCAATTTGTGGGAAAGAAGATAATTAGCGTAATTTAAATATTTAAATTGCTCTGGGTTAAATTATAGGTGTCTCGCACTTGCCAATAATGTTCCTTTGGAATACTTTGCATTTAAAAAATAAAATAAAAACTAGATAGAATACCACAATCCAAGATAAAATCTCACGTTTCTATTGGCCAAATTTTTTGATCAAATTTGCATAGTTAAGAAATTATCTCAATTATCTCTTGATCAATCACCCATCATAAAAATACTTTTTAAAAAAATCAAAGAATAACCGTGTTTATTAATAGTGTTAATTGTGAAAAATAAAACAAACATTCGCCATCCACATAAAAATATATATTTTCTTCCACACCCATTTGATAGGAACTATGGCAGAGCAATATTAGGATGAACCAAATGGAGCAATGTAAAAAAACAACACAACGAGGCCAACTTGCTCAAAACATGCACACCTTGGCAAGAGGTACAATACATGGCAACAAAAATTAAAATCATTTTCATAAGCTCTCACATTTCACACTCATCTCATAGAAAATGGAAGACATCAATATTGGAATGTATCAAATATTGCAATAAAAAATCAAAACTATTGTCACAAGATCTCATAAACCCAAAAGAAATACTATTTTAGAAAGAAATTTCCATGACCATCTCTAAAAAGTAATAGAAATCTTTCACCATTCACATAACAACATGCATTTTATTTCACATTCATTTCATAAAAGAATGGACAAAAATAATATTGGAGTGTACCAAATGGAGCAACATCAAACACAACATGCAAACCTTGGAAAGAGGCAAAAACATCACAACAAAGAGTCAAACCCTTTTACAAGCTCTCACAAACCCATAAAAATTGTATTTTAATATAACCTTTCCATAACCATCTTTGAAAAACATTAGAAATCCTTCGCTATTCACATAACACCATGCATTTTATTTCACACTCATTCCATTGAAAAATGGAAGACAAAAATATTGGAGTGTACCAAATTGAGCAACATCAAACACAACATGCACGCCTTAGAAAGAGGCACAAAATATTGCAACAAAAAGTCAAAACCCTTTTCACAAGCTCTTGCAAACCCAAAAGAAACAATATTTTAGAAATAACTTTACATAATTGTCTTTACAAATCAATGGAAATCCAAATACATGAAAAATAAATAAACCCTCGTCATCCACATAAAGAACATGTATTTTCTTTCACACCCATTTCAAAGGCAAAAGATCAAAGATCAAAGATCAATATTAGAGTCTACCTAAGAAAACAAAAATTTTCCATCCCTTGTTCATATAACAATATGTATTTTATTTCACACCAATTTCATAGAAAAAAATGGCATACACTAATATGGGAGTCTACCACAACGAATAGTATCACATTTTAACAATAAAATAATGTATTTTATTGACACCCTCTTCACAAGAAAAATGGCGAATAAAATAAATAAATACAAGAAGGTTGTTTAATATATTACCTACAACGAACACTAAAAACGATTTCGAGAAAAGCTAATAGAATACCAAAAAAATTCATATAGATTATCGCTTGTGCAAAACAAAAGAAATCCAAATATCTGCAAATAAACCATATCATTGCCATTCACTACCGAGGTTGTCCAAATGAATGGATCACAATACGATGCCACAACAATAGAAAAAGGTATGAAATCAAACGTATTCACATTAAATTAATAAATGCTTGGTTAGATCTTACTAATCAATTCCCATAACACCTACACTATCGACCTCATAGCTCCATCAACGTGCCTCTCCCAAGAAAACATTCCCACCAATATTTTCAACCCACTTAGCAGTTGTCAAACCTAAACACTTCAACAAGGCCAACTTAGTTAGATGCACACACCTTGGTATGACACAATCCCCAATCATATTAAACGACCTTAATTAAAAGTCATTAACATGAAACTATATTTAAAAATCACAAAGTTCGCTTTTTTTTCATTACAACTATATAACATTCCATTATTGCAAAAAAATAAAACTATAATCCTCTACCACCCAAAATATAATATCATGTTTCTATTGGTCAATTTTTTTACCAATTAAAAATTAGGCTCGCATAATTAGGAAATTAGCTCTTGACCAATTACCCTTCATAAAAATAGATTTTTGTAAATAAAAAAATGTATTTATCAAAATTATAGTCCACAATATTGAAATGAAATATGATAGGTTGTTGAAAACCCCGGTGACATGTTATCTCGTCACTATATTACCTACCTTTTGCACGCCCTTGGAAAAATAATAAAGATTAAAATTTGTAGTGTCTAAGTCTTTTTATTATAGTACAACTTCTACTCAATGATAGTGAATATGAGTCAAACATGATACATAATATTTATAATAATATAATATGTTGTTGACATATTCTCATTAATCAATTCAAAATCTATTTTTCTCTCCAATTGAACATGTCAAATTAAAATGTTAGTTTGAGGACACAAAAACCTTATTAATTGACATTTTCCATATAATATTTGGAGGTCTTATGACTACTTCCTATACTCTAAACATAAGATGCTCAACTATTGGCTTTGTTTCCTTCGTCACGATGTCCTAAAACATGTTGTTTTTTCATTTTAATTTTGATAGTTCACTATACTATTAGGCTTTGATGTTTGGTTGGTTTAATAGCACTACGGGTATTTTTAGCATAGTAATATCTAGTTCAATCTTACCAGCCCTAGGATATTCTCTAGCAATGAATTATATGGTGTATTTCTTTAATTTATATCAAGTCTTGGTCATTGGTAGGATTTTATTTCTAATGGTGTGCGAGTTTCATTTGATAATCAAGTGGAGGCCAATCATAACATGGACTTTTTATTCGAGGGAAATAGAAAAATATCCTCTTATCACTCTAAAGTTTAGATCGTCAGTAGAACTAGTTAGAGAGAGGAACTTGAAGTTTGTAACACTAGCTCAAAGATAATCATTTTGCCAAATGACAAATTTTGAATAGATTTTTAAAAAAATAAATCAAAGGGAGAGGTGCTAGTAATTGTTACTTTAAGTTTGTGGGTTTTCACATCCGCGTAGTTGTCAGGTAGGAATGTAAAAAATAATTCGTTATAAAGTTTTAACCATTTTTTCATTTATATTTTTTGTTTGGGATATTGAAATGGAGGAAAAGTCACAATTTTAATTAATTTAAAATAATATTTTTGGAATGCATGTAAACCATTTGTTTCCCAATAGTTGAATATGGTGTACAAATGTTGTACATTGATGCACTAATTAATACATTGATAATATGTCATGATGTGCTTGGTTGTTATGAGGTAAAAGTTGAATAGTAGTACATAGTACTATGACAAGTATTAGAGAATACAAAATCACATACTAGACATTTCTATGACAAGATGCATCACAACTATTGGTCTTCTTTCAACCGGTGACTCTCTTCCCTTACTAGTAGTTTAAATTGTAATGCAAGCTAATCATTTAGAGCTTGTACAGAATCATCGAGAATCACTTGAAGACAAAGTGGGATCTACTATAAAAATAGATTGATTAATAACTATATGAATGAAATAGAATCATATTTTGAATTAAGTAAATTCGAGATTGACTTCTAACTTTTTTATGTTTGAATTTGTTTGAATTTTATTGGAATTTTTCAACGAAGGTTTATTTTTTTACTGTTGTTTATTAAATTTAATATTGAAAGGAATCATTTAAATACACAATTGTACACATATAAATACATTTGCCTTAATTAAACATTATAAAAACATGTAATACAATAAAGAATCCCTTATTAATTGTTGATTTTCAAACATGTAATGAAATGGAGGGGATAAAAGGCTATTAGCTTGTTTAAATTTAATTGTAAATCTCTCCCCATAATCTAAACCTAGCGTTATCCATTTTACCCCTTGAAAAAATGGACAACTCGGGAGAAATTGGACCTGGGTAGTTGATCGGGATTTGAATGGAGAGTTTGGCAACTAGTTCCCATACTCGACAATTTCGAGAAAAAATGGATAAAATTGAGTAAAATTAGCTTTGGAGCCATTACTTCAATTTTATCTATCTCCCTAATCCAAGAAAATCTCAAAGAGTTAGTGAAAAATTGAAAAAAATTGGAAAAATGTGAAGAAATGCCCATTTAGTGTAATGCAAACTTGGGAGCCGAGGATGGAATCGGTGTAGATGGAACTAAGGTTCCTGGAACTTGGTTTGGGCCTGCAATACATAGGCTCCTTTGTTGTGCGGATACTTCAGCCTTTGGAGGCCCACAAAGTACACGAGCTCGAGTTCGTGAGTTTCCCGCGAGCCTAATTTTATCGCAATGGTAAGGGGATTTGTATTGCTTTGAGATGGATCCAAATGTGGGCACAAGGAAGGAACCAACGAAGAACAAGTTCCCCATGGGGAAATGTTCTCTGCATGGCCGATGCCGCCGAAGAACATTGGACGGGTCCTGGGGAGTATTAGATGCGGCGAAGTCGAGGAATGCGGGCCTGAGGGCGCGCGCGAGTACTCGGGAAGACGGGGTCCAAGGGCCCAAAGTTGTCGATGTGGTCATGACAATGTAATGTGGGTCGATGGGACCTGCAAAGAACCGAGGGTTGTGGGGAACTGGTTCCCCGCATATTTAAGTGACTCGTAACACAAAAGAAATGCCAAAGGTGCAGATAGTTAGGGCGCACAATGAACTCAAGACCCTTGTTCCCAAATCCCCTTTGTACCCTGGATACCCGATATACCCGCATTGTAAAGGAAAAATACTTAACTACAGACTGTGACAAGGAATTTAGAACTGGTGGAATACTTTGACCCTAGAACTTCAAATGGGCATAACTTTCACCCATGATGTCGAAATTTGACAAAATTGGACTCGACATTAATGGATACAGTCCCAAGTTACTCAACCACCAAATCTGATATGATTTTTTGCTCTTCCTTCTCCAACAAGAAAAAAATCATGGGGGGATGAATTTTTCATGTTGCCCATGCCCCTTTTTAAAACCGTTAATGCACTTTTTTGGTGGGTGGGAGCGGAATTTCAGGATTCTCTCTTTCTCTCTTCTCTCGTCCCACTTCTATATATTCTAACCACTTCTCATATGAGGGGGAGATATTATGCAAGCTAGGGGAAACTCTTGCAAAGTTTGTTTCCCAACTCCATTGAGTTGCAAACCTTCACATGACTTTTGCCAATGTAATGGTGCCTTTATTTTACAAATGTAATAGACTATGAAAATTCATGAAGCAATAAAATTGTGTATTGTGGTGTTCTCTCAACCCTTTTCCAATTTTCTTGCATTTCCTTTCCTCTCTATTGTTGTTGTTCTATTATGTGCATATTTTATTTCATTTGCAGGTTTATGTTGTTGTGTTTCATGGAGGTATGGTGGTAAATGCATGTCTTGGGACTATGTCAAATCTATTCTGACCTCTTTCAATTGCATTTCCCTTCATTCTTCTCCCTCAACAGAATATTTCACTCCCTTCTCTTGGTGTTATCACCTCCCTAGTGTAGGATTTCTTTGGTTTTATGGTCTTCCCTTCTCCATGGTCCCTTGGAATTGATAGGATATGATTAGATAGCATATCCTCCTTCATTACCAAAATGAGCCTAATCGCCCGTCTATTTCTAGAAGACTTGAATTCAAATTTTGGCAAGATTTGTATGTATAGTGAATTCCATAACTAAAAATAGAGAAAACCAAGGGGTGGATGGTCCCAATAAATAAAATGGGAGGCACAAACAACGATGTTAATACCTTAAGGATGGTTGTGACATGTTTCATGACTACAAGAAAAGTGTTGAGAGGTGTCAAGACCATAAGAATGGCCATGATAGGAATGAATGAATAAAAGAAAACTATATTAATGTCTAGGAATGACCAAAATTAAGTCAACGAGACTCCAAAATATGTCTAATTACTATAGAAATTTCTAGGGTAAAAGGACCCTAGGAATGACAACTTACAAAATAAAATTAGACTAAAAGCACTTAAAGTAAACATAGGGTAAACCAAATATCCATGTGGTTTTGGTATGATACAAATAGCCATATCTATATCACTTTGTGAAAGGCCAATTCAAGATCTGAAAAAAATGGAAAATATTTCATGGGAATGTTTAGGACTAAGGGGGATAGGTTGATGATCCTAAGAAGAAGAAAAATACTTCACCTAAAATATCTCCTAACATCTAAGGCCAAAGAAGAAACTCCCATGGAAATAAAGAAATAAAAACATGGCGTTGAGCATCATATCCATCTAGGGGATAGGCTTGTCTCGCACCTCGATAGGTGGTTGCAAAAAAATTAAACCATGTCATTGAGCATCATATCCATGACTAGGAGTTGATCCCCGATCCTAACAACTCATACATTGATTTACCATAGGATTAGAACTGTAGAGATGAGAATCACCTCACTAATGTAGCCCCTATCATGTGAGATTAGACTATTTTGTGCAAGAAAGACAATTATTTAAAGGAAGACAATTATGCATTCTGAGAGGATCAATGCAAGAGAATTTAGTAAAGGAGAATCATTGTGGATGATTGGAAAGGAACTTTGACTTGGATAAAACTTTAGCACAACTAGATGGGAGTTAATTTTGGCCACGAATATGCACAAATTTATGAAGGAATGTTGTGTATTTCAATTGGATACATGAATATTTCAAAACACATGGTTATATCAATTTTTTTCCCATTCCGAGACACTTTGGGGAGACGAGTATGGATTTTGTGTAGGGATTTCCCATAACACAAAGGGGTGTTGATTCCATTTTTGTAGTGGTGGATATATTTTTAAGATGGAACATTTCATTATTTACAGGATAATCAATAATACAACACATATTACAAATATTTTCTTCAAGGAGATTGTGAGATTGCATGGATTACCGCACATCACAAAGTGTTTGATAGAGATACTAATTTTTTTGGTCATTTAGTAAAAATTGTGGAGAAAGTTGGATTCAAAGTTACAATTTAGTTTGACATACCATTCAAAAATGATAGACAAACACAAATTTTGAATGTAAGCCTTGAGATCTGTATAGATGTTTGGTTGGGGACAAGCCAAGAACTTAGAATTTGGCTTTAGTGCAAACAAATTTTTCTTATAATAATTCATTAAATAGGAGTATAGGGAAGACACCATTCTAAATCATATATGGGAACATCCCAAGAGGAGTTGTGGGTTTGAGAAACTCACTATGCAATGAAGACAAGAGTTTCAAGAAGGAAAATTTGTAGAAAACTTGAGGGAAGTTCACCAACAAATGTGTAATCAATTACAAAAGATGAATGCACGATACAAACAATATGCAATTAGTTACAAAAAAGCATACTTATATTATATAAATATATGTAAAATATGCTAAGAGGTATAGTTCTCAAGGCACCTATTCCACTTATGTCACACATCTAAAATAGGCACCTCATGAACTATACCTCTCGGCATATTTTACATACCACGTTTTGATTTATGTTTATATAAATCTATGTATGTAAAATATGCCAAGAGGTATAGTTCACGAGGTGCCTATTTTAGATGTGTGACATAAGTGGAATAGGTGCCTTGAGAACTATACCTCTCGGCATATTTTACATATATTTATATAATATATGTATGCTAGTAGCATCCATGGGAGTTGCATTATACATAAAATGATACCAAAAATAAATTCAGAAAATAAGGTGGGCATTTAGTTCGTGCATTTAATAATCTTTTCTAATATTCATTTCGATAAAAATGTCACAAACAACAACTAAAATGAGAAAATGTTAACAATTAATCCTTTTAGACTCAAATATATTACAAGGGACATCATAAATGCATTTAAAGAGGGAACCATCTCTCTTAAGAGAATAAGTATGGGTAATAAAAATTCAATGTCGAACCTTAAAATATCATTGGATCCCTAACAAATCAATGTGACATTTCCAATATTAGCACTCATCCTAAACAACACAAAAACTTGTACAAAAGCACAACTTTCAAACCTTAAACTCTAAACGTACGATAACGATGGTGACGATAATGATGATGATGACAAATGACAATGACCATGACTATGAAGATGACAATCATGATCATGATCTGATAATGATTATAATATTTAATTTATTTACAAATTCACATAATAATATAAATAATAATAATAAGATTAATGATGATGGTGGCGAAGATGTTGATCATGGTGGTGCTAATGGTGGTGATAATGATGATGAGGATGATGATGACAACGATGACAATGATGGTGATGATGATGACAAAGATGACAAATATGCCACAATTTCTAAATCTTAAACCCTAAACATGTAAGATAACGATGATGACAATAATGATGATGATTGCAGATGACAATGACCATGACTATGATGATGACTTGATCACGATCACGATCCGATGATGATTACATCAACGATGAAAATCATGATGATGACTATGATGACAATGAAAATGAAAATGACAACGAAGATGATGATGATTACAATCGTGATGATGATGAAAAGGAAAACGAGGATGATGGTGATGATTAAGATGAAAATAACCATGATGTTAACGCTGATGAAAATAACCAAAATTTGTAATCCTTTATCCCTAATGATGTACGATAATGATGAGATGTAAGATGATAATGAACATGACTGTGAAGATGAAAATAACGATCATGATTAGACGACGATTATATCGACAATGACTATGATGACGGTGAAAATAAAAATGATGAAGAAGACATTGATGAAGACAATTGTGATGCTGATGACAAGGACAACAATGAGAATGAAGGTGAAGATTAACATGACAATGATGACGATCACGATGATGATGACAAAAAAATGAGAATGATGAAAATGATAATGTCAAACCTTAAAATATCATTGTATCCCAAATAAGTCATGTGAAATTTCCAATATTGGAACTCATCCTAAACAACACAAAAACTTGTACAAAAACACAATTTTAAAACCACACAAATTTTAAACCTTAAACTCTAAACATGTACAATAATGATGGTGACGATAATGATGATGATGACATATGACAATGAACATGACTGTGAAGATGACAATCACGATCACGATATGATGATGATTATAATATTTAATTTATTTACAAATTCACATAATAATATCAATAATACTAATAAGATTAATATTCACGATGATGATGATGGCGAAGATGTTGATGGTGGTGATAATGATGATGAGGATGATGATGACATCAACGAAAATGATGGTGATGACGATGAAAAAGATGACAACTATGCCACAATTTATAAACCTTAAACCCTAAACATGTATGATAACAATGGTGACAATAATGATGATGATTGCAGATGACAATGACCATGACTATGATGATGAAAATCACGATCACAATCAAGATGATTATATCGATGATGACAATCATGAAGATGATTACGATGACAATGAAAATGAAAATGATGACGAAGACAATGATGATTACAATTTAATGATGATGATAAGGATAAATAGGATGATGGTGACGATTAAGATGCTAATAACCATGATGAGAATGATGTTGTTGATTTATAACACAAATTTGTAAACCTTAAACCCTAATCATGTATGATAACGATGGTGATGATAATGATGATGATGGAAGATGACAATGACCATGACTGTGAAGATGACAATCATGATCATGATCAAATGATGATTATATCGACGATGACTATGATGACGGTGAAAATGAAAACGATGCCGACGGAGCCAATTGTGACGATGACAAGGACAACGAGGATGATGGTGACGATTAAGATGACAATAACCATGATGATAATGATGATGATGTCACTATCATTGCTAATAAAATTCTAATAAGAATATAATATTAATAATAATTGATTTTTTAAATAAAAATTATTATAAATTATTTGTAATAAGTTATTATAATAATTTACATGGAAAGTATATTCCAATATTGAATCTTTCTAGTTACTTCATTCCCTATTTCTACTGATTGGGATCATCCAAGAAATCAAATTCCATCGAGCTCAAACGAAATGGCGTGACTAAAGTGAACCAAAGACACTGCTCAATAGCTATTTGACTCCAAATTTTGTTGTTATAGAAGTATTTAGTTATGATGAAAAAGAATCGCTTTTGATATCCATGGCTCTTTAATTGATCCGATTGGAAATATGGGTCTAATCCTTGAAAACATTTTGTTTCGCCATCTTGGATGGAATTCAAAAGGCCTACCTTATTATTATAATCATTAATTATTTATAACTAATATTAATATAATATAATCATTATTTATATATAGTAATCTAATTTGTAAATTAATATTAATATATTATAATTTATGTTATTATATTAATTATAATAAATTTATTATATTATAATTTATTTTAAATAATATTATATTATCATATATATATGTGTGTGTGTGTATTAAATTTATTTATTTTTTTATTTTTCATTTATAATTAATATTATTTTATAATTTGTAATAAATTTATTATATTATAGTTTATTGTAATTAATATTGTTTTATAATCTATAATAAATTTTGTATATTTAATAATTATTGTATAATACAATATTATATATTATAATTTATTATAATGTAATATAATATAATAAATAAATTATAATTTAATATTATAGTTATTTATTATCAAAACAAATTCACTTCACGTAATTGTAAAAAGTGTGGTAATTTGTTATAAGTTACCTATTTAAATAATTTATGTACTTATTCACCTAATATATTATATGTATTTACTTATTATCTAATATGTTAAACTTATTTACCTACTTTAATCTTCAAGTGATCGAATATATTTATCTATCTAATCTTTAAAGTACAAGACTATTTTATATATTATATGTATTTATTTATTATCTAATATGTTAAACATATTTACCTATTTTTAGTTACTTATTTACCTATTTATTAATCTTTAAAGTGCATGCCCTATTATTTACCTATTTATTAATCTTTAAAGTGCGGGCGCTATTTTGTATTTATTTTTATTTTCAAAATTAGTTTTTATTTACACGGTCACACCTCCACTCAATATACAATTGTATATGTTGCTCAACATAAATATGAATGCACATAAAAACAATCCACAAATGAGAAGTGAAGAGAAATTGAATATCACATTAGAGATATGTTCTTAGCATATTTGTGTAAGGAGAAGTTTCCAAAAGGAACTTACAATAAGCTTACGTGGAAGAAGATAGGACCATGCATGATCATCGTGAAGTTTTTATAGAACACTTATGAGATGGAATTTCTGAAAGCATTGACATATCTAATATATTTAATGTCGTGGATTTGTATCCATACCGCACAATAGAGGAAGATGAAGATAAGTGTGAATCCGAGGGTAGCAGAGTATATCGAGGAAGAAAATGCCAAAGAAGGATCATGACGAAGCAAAAGGAATAATAAATACCAAAACCAAGAAGACACACAATAAGGAGTATACTAAATATTTGGTCAAGTGGAAATGCAAGAAAATTGTAAAAGTGACTTGGCTAAGTGTTGCGTATATGCCACGTAATAAGTTATACCATTCTTTGAGTAGGATATCAAGTTTTCAATATTACTCGAGGTGAATGAAATAGGAGCATTTGAGTTCATAGGAAATCTCATGTCAACCAAAACTAGTCGTATAGTGGAGTAAGTGAGTGTTCATATTTTGTAGAGTGTTTTTATGTATCTAGAATCGTGTAGTGAAGAAATACATTTTGAGGAGTCATGAAGTATTGTGTTGCATTTTGTCGAGTGTGGAATTATTTTGTGCAATGTTTGCAGAGTGTGTAGCTCTTCTACACAATGCTTGGTTTATTGCATAATCGTATATTGCACATCATTGTCCATGGAATCCTGATTGAGCCATGAATGTGGAATAAATGATTGATTGAAGGCATAAATAATGGGAAAGTTTGACTGGTTATGTTTGGGTCCTTTGATCCTTTCATTTGATATGCATAAAATTAGGAGTCTTGGGAAGTGGCATGAACAGCTATATAAGTATATCCAATTTTCGTAGATCCGTAGTTCAATTTGGGGAAGTGAACTTGGAGCTTAAGGGGGGAGTGGGATGTGAGCTTAAGTCTTATTGAGAATAGAAAGAATGAAGTTGTTTCATGAGAGAGGATAACTCCTCGGTAAACTATGATGATATTAAGGGTGTAAAAATAAATCTTCCTAAGAGTGAAGGTTGAATCATTGGCCATCGATTGATGTTGCTAAATTTATTTGAATTTAGATATCCCAAAGTTATGTTATCATTTAAATTTGGGCTAATTTGGTCTTTATTTTGATGCATGTTTATTTAGGTTAAGTATTGTATCGTGCACATTTTGAGGGATATAAGGTTTTAGGTTGTCCTTCATTGAACTTTGACACCTTATCTGTGTCATTTGGTATTAGAGTGGGATTGCTTTCCTTGAGGAGAGTCACGATAGATGTTGCAATTTTCTACATTTGTGAGTGTGTGTAGAAAATCATTACGTAAATCTTCCAAAGATGTGACTTTTAGGTAGGTGTGGGAGAGAAATGACACAATGAGCTTTTGCGGATTTCCACAAAGCTGTAGATTATGGGTAGAAGGTTGTTACATGCATCTTTCAACAAGAGGATTGTTGGATAAGAGATTGTAGAGATTATGTTTGTGAATTTAGAGAAAGAAACAAACAAAACATTGAAATAACACATTAGAGGAATGTAGTACTCCAAAATCGTGGTGCGATAGTTGAGGACTTGGATGAAAACATGCAAACTATGCAATATCGCTTAGAAGCCATGGAATCTACACAACGTTGAGGTGTTATTTTGGAAGACAATAGTGATGATAAAGGTGGACCCATGGAACAAATAGTGTGGGTTTTTAATACAAATGCAGAGGAATAGGAATTGCAAGATGGTATTGAAAATAGATTGCTTTTGCATAAACAAGAGGATGAGAGTAGGCCAAAGTTATATACCCCTTGTTATTCTAGTAGTTTTGAACCAACAAAGCTCGTGGATTGGATAACAAAGATGGAAAATTATTTTGAATATGAAGACATGAAAGATTCATGTTTTTGTGCATGAAGTGGAAAGGTGGTGTATATCTTTAGTGGGAGAATATTTAGACCAACCGAGTGCAATGTGACCAAAAAAATATCAAGACATGGGATATGTTGGTGGCAAAGCATAAGGTGAAGTTTTTCCTCAAATAGTACCAGTCAATTGTTTGAGGAGGTTGCAAGGATTACGACATATAGAGCTTAGTGTGAGAGAATACACTCGAATAATTTTACCATCTCACCATTAGAGTGAGACATGTGGATAATTATGTGGGGAAATATTAATTTAAATAGCCGATTGCACTTCACGATTCTAGATGAGATTAGTATGTTATAAGTCCCCATGGAAGAAGCTTATCAAATTTTCTTGAAAGCAGAGGAGAAATTGGCATGAAAATAGTAGAGAAAAACTACGGAAAGGGAATTCCCTCACAAGGTTGTGGAAAAAGTAAAGGCAATGATACTTTTGTTCAATATGAGAGTAGGTTATGTTTGACTACACAAAGTGAAGAAACATATCAAAGAGGTAGTCATGCATCTCAAAGAAGAGGTCGTGGATTCAACGACATGTGTTATAGGTGTGGAAAAACATGGCATAGAGCATACAAGTGTATGTTGAGAATGGTGGTAAGATAAGTGTGCACATTGCGTAAGGAGAAGCAAATGGTTCAATGGTTCATGAATAAGAACCAACGATGGGATAAGCATTGATGTTCAAGTGCTTATTTGAAACCAAATAAATAAGAGGTTGGCCTTGAGAAGAGAAGAAGTCCGCATTTAGGTTTCGCACAAGTTAGAAGGAAAATTTTACAAATTAATTTTGGAAGTAGGAGCACCGATAATTTGGAGGTTGAGGAAATGGTGGATAAATTGTAGTTGAAGAGAATTGAGCATTTTAATCCATATATACCGAGTTTCATAGTTATAGAAGGGACACCAACTATTGGTAAAGGATAAATTTTTGGTCATATTCCAAATTGGGAGATATGAATACGATGTATGACATCATGTTCATGGATGCATGTCACGTGCTACTTGGTAGGCCTTGGTAGTTTGATCATAAGGCACAACATTGTGGCTATGTAAACATATACAGTTGAGAAGGATGGGAAAAAATATACACTAAGCCCATCACAGAAAAAAAGTGAAGTAGTACCAAAGGTATTATTACTTTCAGTAAGAATTTCTTGAGTGAAGTCAAGCGAGAGTGCAAGTTTTGCACTAATAAGTATGGACCATGTAAAGAGAAGGCATGGCGAAGTTTTGAAAGGAGAAGAAATAATGTTGTCATAGGTGAAAGAATTATTGTTGGATTTTGTGGAAGTTGTGTTTAGTGAGTTACCGCAAGGGTTACCACTGATAAGAGACATTAGTTAGCACATGGATTTAATTCTAGGATCAAGTTTTCCGAACAAGGCGACAAAAACAGGATAACACCATAAGAAAATGCAGAGATACAAAAAAAGCCGAGAGTTGTTAGATAGGGGAATCATCATAGATATTTTGATCTCACACGCATTACACAATAGTTCTAACACCTCAAAAAGGTGTTGAGTGACATATGTGTACTAAGATGATATCATGGATAGTTTAGGTAGAAAAAATTATTTTAACAAGATTGATTTGAAGAGCGAATACCATCATATTCACGGAAGGGAATGAGATGAACGAAAGACAACATTTAAGACATGAGAAGGATTGTATGAGTGTCTCATGATATCGTTCAACTTGAAAAACATATCAAGTAATTTCATGAGGTTGATGAGCCATGTCTTGAAACCGTTTTAGGAAAGTTTGTTATCGTGTACCGGATGATATTCTAATTTTTAGCAAGACGCGTGAATAACATTTACTATATATCGTGGAAGTGTTATAGAGACCGTAGGAAGAGAAGTTGTTGATTAATCTCAACAAATGCATATTTATGCAATAAGAGTTGGTATATCCGGGATTTTTGATTTCTCGGAGAAGGATTAAAGATGGACCTCGAAAAGAACACACAATTGTGAATTGTTCATCACCAATGAGTGATTATAAATCACATAGTTTCTATGGGTTGGTAGCTTTTACCGCAAGTTCATTAGGAACTTCAGTTGTGTATGCACAACTATTATAGAAGCCGTGAGGGGGGATAAGAAGTTTTTTTTTATGGAGCATAGGTGTAGAAAAGAGTTTTGTGAAATTGAAGCGAAGAGTAACAAAACAACCAAGTGTTGGCATTTCCATATTTCACAAAAGTATTTTAGGACAATTGTGATACTAGTGGCATAGCCATTGGCGCATTATTAACTCACGAGGAAAAATCTATTGCGTTCTTCAATAAGAAGTTGAATGATGCTAGGAGGAAGTATAATGTTTATGATCAAGAATTATACACAATTTTGCATGCCTTGAAGAAGTGGAGGCAATAATTTCTACCTAAAGAGTTTGTGTTGTACATGAACTATCAAGAATTACAATTCATTAATAGCCAAGGAAAGCTATTCTAGAGGCATATGAAGTGGGTAGAGTACATATAATGATACACGTTTGTATTGAATCTCACGAGTGGGAAATCTAATAAGGTGGCTAATGTGCTCAATACATGCAATTTTATGTTGACAAAGATAAGGATTGAAGTGGGTTTTGAATCCACAAAGGAGTCAGATGAGCGAGATTAATATTTCGAGAAGCATGGAAGATGTGTGTAATACCAAAGCAAGTGTTGACAAGACACCTTAGTTAGACTATTTTGGGCATGATGGTTTTTTATTCAAGGGAAGACAATTGTTCATTCCGAGAGGATCAATGCAAGAGAATTTAGTAATATAGAAGCATTATGAAGGATTGGCAAGGAAATTTGGCTTGAATAAAATCTTAGCGAAACTAGGGGAGAGTTAATTTTGGCCACGGATGAGTGTTGATGTGTGACGTTTTTTGCAGGAGTGTCATGTTTATCATTGGTTAAAGGAATATCTTACAATGCGGGATTGTATTAGCCTTTTCCCATTCCGGAGACACCTAAGGGATACAAAAGTATGGATTTTTTGGTAGGATTTCCTAGAACAAAAGGGGTGTTGATTCCATTTTTGTAGTGGTGAATAGATTTCAAAGATGACACATTCCAATGTTGGGAAGAAGACCAATAATACAACGCACATTGAAAATATTTTCTTCAGGGAGATTGTGAGACTGTATGGATTAACGTGTAGTATAAATGTCTAACAAATACAAATTTGGTGGTCGTTTTTGGCCAACATTTTGGAAGAATTTGGATACAAAACTACAAATTAGTTTAGCATACCGTCCAAAAAATTGATGGATAGATAGAAGTTGTGAACATAATCCTTGGAGATGTGCTTAGATGTTTGGTTGAGGAAAAGCCAAGAACTTGGTATTTGGCTTTAGTGCAACAATTTTTTCTTATAACAATTCAATAAACAAAAGTATAAGGAAGAAACCGTTACAAATCATATATGGGAGCCCAAGAGGAGTTGTAGAGTTGAGAGACTTGTCATGCAATCAAGAAATGAGTGTTGAACCAAGAAACTTTGCAAAACACATGAACGAAGTGCACCAACAAGTTCACAAACAAGCTAAAAAGATGAATGCACAAAGACAAAAATGCACAAATGAGAAGCAAAGAGAAATTAAATATCATATTGGAGACATGGTCTTGGCATATTTTTGGAGAGGTTTCAAAAGAAAATTACAATAAACTTGAGTGGAAGAAGATAGGACCATACAAGATCATCAAGAATTTGCACATAACACTTATGAGATCGAATTGTGTAAAGTAATTGACATCTCTATCATTTTTATTGTCACGATTTATATCCATACCATGTAGTATAGGAAGATGAATATGATCCCAAATCAAAGAGAAGCGGAGTAGATTAGAGGAAATAGATGCCAGAGAAAGAGCATGATGAAGCAAAATGAATAATATATACCGAACCAAGAAGACATGCAATAAGGAGTACCCTAAGTATTTTGTCAAGTGGAAAGGAAATATGATTAAAGAAGTGACTTGGGTAAGTGTTGTGGATGTCGGTGCAATGTGGCATACCAATTCTTTGAGCAGGAGTTCAAGTTTTCAATATTACTTGAGGTATATGACACAAGAGTATGCAAGTTCACAGCAATCCTATGTCAACAAAAATAGTTGCAAAATGGAGTTAATCGGTTTTGAATTTTGTAAAGCATTTGGTTATGTTTTTGAGTTGCACGGTGAAGAAATACATTTCTAAAGAGTCGTGGAGTCCTATGTTGCATTTTTCGAGTTGTAGACACTAAAATTTGGTAATTTTTCATTGTGTAATGCCAAGTTTGACCATGTTCCCTTACTAAGACAAATTCTCACATTCAGAATCCAATCTCCTCATCTCTAAATCTTCTACAACTTGGTTATCTTTACACTCTTCTCTGTCATCAAAATTCGAGAATATTATTTAATTTTAAAGCAAAATAAAATATCTTATATTCATTACACAACTTTCAATTTTGATATTTCTCTCTTGGTCCAAAAATGTTTGGAAGGGTAGGGATGTAGGGTCCAATCTTGGTCGGCTTGTACAATCTCGCTCCTTCACATTCACCAACTTTTATTTCAATTTCAAATCATTCTTTGGGTCGTTTCATCTTCCTAGGGTCGGCCTTATTAGAATATTTCACCTATGAAAGACTATATAAGTAAGTCATTATCACTTTATAACTCACATGGAATTATTACAAGCTACTATTGCAAAGATCATTCCAAAATCATTCAAAGGGTTCCTAAATCTTCAAAAATCAATAACACGTCATCTAAAGCAATCCTTACTACTAGTCCAAAACACTCAACTAGGTGAAAGAGTCTAGCTTCATCCATTTCCAAGCATGCAAAAATGATAGAGCCATGTCTTAACAAGAGCAAAGTCACTCCAAACATTGCACAAGGGTTTGGTCACACAGCTTAAGACACACCATATCTCGCTACTACCACATTGGGTGGATTTTATATTACGTAGTTAACTCATTATCTAGGTGTCAAGATGCACAAGGGCACCCCTAAGGGGTTGGTTAGCTATACACAATTGCACAAGCACCTAAAAGAACTATAAAAGACTTGATCCCACAACGAGGGCATATAGTGTAGCACTTGGATTGGTTCAACAATGAGGAGTATGACCACCAAAGGTAGTCCAACCTCGATTATATGCTCTAATATTTTCTCCTTTGGTTTGTTAATGTTATGATGAAGGGTTTGCAAGTTGTTATGGTTTCTACGCTATTGCAAGTTATTACATGTCATCTCAAAACTATGTGAAAAGGAGCGACATACAACAAACATCATTTCGAAACAAACGAAGCACACAAAAAGTTACATATCCAAACTTTCTAAGGGTATGAAAATGTACATTTCAAGGTAGGATTGAATAGTTCCATCTTGAACTATACAATTGTTCTACAATCCGCCCTCGCTAGGTTTTCGATTCCAAAACTTCCATTGCAAAATCTATAGTTGCATGTCCTCTTGTTTCACTATCATGCACACCTAGATTCTTTTTGGCTTACCATAAACAAATAAGATTATCTCCCATTTTGTGTATTTGAGTTAGTACTTATCATTTATCAATAATTTCAAATATGAATGCATTATTCTAATTATGTATAATTTATTTTAGAAGTTAATTAGATCAAAATAGTCTACCCATAGCAAACCCTTGCATCCTTCTTATTATTGTGCACGTCCATAACATCTAGAAATTAATTAGGGTGTAAACAAGAGTGCAGAAGTCCTTTGCGCAATGTTTATAGAGTGCAATTCTTTTGTGCATTGTCTTATCTATTATACATTCATTCAGTGCGCAACATTGTTCGTACAATCTTGTTTTAGCCACAAGAGTGGAATAATTGATCAATTGAAGGTATAAGTTACGGGTAAGGCCGATTGGTTTTGTTTGAGTCTATTGTTGGGTCCTTTGATCTTTTCATTTGAATTTCATAGAATTAGGAGTCTTGAGATGTGGCATGAAAGGCTATGTAAGTAAATCTCAAGGGAAGTGAACTCAAAGCTCAAGGGTGGAGTGAGATGTGAGCTTAAGGCTAATTGAGAATAGAAAGAATGAAGAAGCAATGACATGAGAGGAGATAATTGCTCACTAAATTATGATGATAGTAAGGGTGTAAAAAGATCCTACAAGTGAAAGTTGAATCATTGGTGATTGGTTTGATGTTGTTATATCTTTGAACTCAAATTTCCCGGAGATTTGTTTTCATTTAAATATAGGCTCATTTGATTTTCCTGTCAATGCATGTTTATTTAGGTTAAGTATTGTTTCATGTGCAATTAGAGAGCTATAAGGTTTGAGGCCGCTCTTCATCAGACTCCCACACCTCGTCTATGTCACATGGGATAGACAAAAGAGAGTTTTTTTTTTACAAAAGTTGACATAAAGGTTAAATAATGCCTATTTGATCACCCATACATAGACAAGTGTGATAAAAACATTTAAAATAACACAAACTAGATATACATGGTGATATTCTTAACATGTTTATATTTTACCCTACTTTGAGGTTTGCGCTTAGCCACAAAATATGTGACGTTATCACACACTTCAAAGTAGAGCATATATAATGTTGTGAATCTCGATCTTTGGGTACTAAATCAATGAGTCTTAGAAATCGCAAAACTACTTTACCATTCCTCCACAAACATGGGCAATTAGTAAAAAGAATGTTGAATATGAGTCTAATGTCGACAAGATACCTCATTGCACCCTTGTATGCAATGGAAGTCCCATGGGTCTATCATACCACCAAAGGATACAGAAAGGTAGCGCATGATTGATCCCTACATTTCATCTTGAGACAAACCCCATGCTTAAAAAGAATCTAAGTTACTAAGTCACCAAGTAAAATGGGAATTGAAGTTGGAACCATGTAATCATCAAGCAATAACCCTCCAATTTCATAATCTTAACCATAATAACGCACGTCCCTTTATCACCAATATACAATGGAAGTCTCTTAGATTCATCATATTGTCAAAAGAAAGCATGGCCCTAGAAATATAACGGGTAGTATATATGTCCCCTGTGTGAGAATTGGGGTGAACATATGAAGCTCACATCTAAAAAGAAATTAAAGGTATCATTAAAACATATGGCATATCATCAAACAACATGATATGTAAAGATATATAATTTGAGATAATGCACAAAGATATGTTCCCCTATGTGGGCTCAAGATATAGACAAAGGACAATCATTGTAATGTGGAATCTAACAATCATAAAAAGATGTAACCTTGACTATTGTCATAGTAATGAGATGTTAATCCACAAAGATATAGCAATGGAAATCATTAGCGAGGTAAAGAGATTTTGTCCGAATACATGCCTAAAATATATTCATGATAAGAATCATGGCACACAATTAAGCCTAAGCATAATGGATGCATAACAAGGATTGTGACAACATAACAAAAACATAAGCACAATAAACATGATAAGCCACATACCAAGCACATAAATACAATGAACGATATGGTTCAAGACAATACAAAGCATAATGAACATGATAAGGATTGTGGCAACATAGCAAGCACATAAGAACAATGAACATAATAAGGATCATGGCAACACAAGCACAATGAACATGACAAGGATCGTGGAATTATAGCAAGCAAACAAGCACAATGGATGTGATAAGAATCATACAAATATTACACCTTGGTTCTTGCAAATTTCAAGTCTTATTCATCTATTCTTGAGACCTTTGTTGTTGGTTGTCTTTGTCTTGCAAGGAGTATTCTCATTTAGGTTGTGGACCCTGTTTTCATGTGTGAAAGTGTTGAAGACTGTACACTAAGAGTACTGTACACTTTTCATGTATCCTCGCCGAGGTTGTGCCCCCGAAAAAAAAAAATTTAGGTGTAAATTTTTTTGGCCTCGAAAAATGCACCCAACATATCGGAAACATGCTCTTCTCATATGGGTTAGTTTTTGACCCCATAGGTTTATGGGACGGGTTTTGCCCATGGTTTTGATACCCACGGTTTTGTAAAACCGCTCAAACAGTTGTCTATTTATATGATTTTATGCATATGATAGATGTACAAGCAAATGTATTGCAGATGTGTTTTGAATTCGGGTGTGAATTCTCAGTAAAATTTGTTGAGCATAGCTCCAAACGGATCTGGGTATTGTATTGAGAGAGTGGAGGCTTGTAATAAAATCGAGCAAGTGATTCTTGGTGGACGTAGCCCAAATTGGGTGAACCACGTTAAATCTTGTTTCTCTGTGTTGTGTTCTTTATTCGCACTTTTATTTGAGATCTGCAATATTTTCTCGCATATTAGTTTCTACTGCTTGTGCGATTCTCGTAAGGGATTATTCCGCATATTTTATCTCTTATTTCCTAACAATTGGTATCGAGCTTAGTTTGGTTTATCAAGTGTTGAATCACATGGAAAGTTTTTAGCTTGAGTGGAAGCTATGGCAGATGATAGAAGATCTAGGGTTGATAAATTCAACGCATTGTAATTTCAGATCTTTGGAAGATGCAAATGGAAGATTACCTTTATAAAAAGGATCTTTATACTCCGTTGTCTCGAGAAGATGAACAAACACTCGAGTATGACAGATGCGTAATGGGATTTGCTGGTTAGGAAGGCACTTGAGACAATCCGGCCGTGTCTTGCATCTTCGGTATTATTTAATGTTTCAAAGGAAAAGACTACAAAAGATCTAATTGATGCATTAGGAAGTTGTATGAAAAACCCTCTCGCCTCTAACAAGATATTTTTAATGAAAAACTTGTTTAATATGAAGATGTCTCGTGAATAGTTCAAGAGCAGATCATTTAAATGATTTTAATACGATTGTGAATATGCTAGCTTCAATTACAATAAAATTTGATGAAGAAGTTAGGGCTTTATTAATTATGTGTTCTTTACCTCGAGTTGAATAGCCTTTGTAATGGCGGTAAGTAACTCGGTTCCACTAACTCAAGTTGAAGTTTGAGGATGTTGTAGGGGTGATTCTAAGCGAGGAAATGTGAAGAAAAAGCTATGGGGAATCTTCTACTTGTGGAATGCTTTGATAAAGGGAAACTAAAGGGAGACAGAAGAATAGAGGAAACCGTGGAAAATCAAAAGATCGGGCAAGGTCAAAATCCAAGAACAAGATTGTATGCTGGAATTGTGGAAAGCTTGGGCATGCAAAGAAGGACTGTTGGGAGCTTCGGGATAAGAAGAAACAACAGGAAGAAACAAGGAGGCAAATGTGGCAACAGGTAATGTATGTCAGGATGCTTTGATTCTTTCTTTTCACAATATTATTGAATCTTGGGTTTTAGATTCAGGGGCTTCTTTCCATGCTTCTCCACATAGACATTATTTTGTTGATTATGTTCAAGGAGATTTTGGGCATGTTTTTCTTGGTGATGATGAGCCTTGCAACATAGTTGGAAAAGGTTCTGTTCAGGTTAAGATGCAGAATGAGAATACTTGGCTATTGAAGGATGTCAGACATGTTCCTACATTAAGACGAAATTTGATATCGGCAAGGCAATTGGGAAGTGATGGTTGTACTGTGATATTTACAGCTAACTCTTGGAAGGTTATCAAGGGTGCTCTTGTGGTGGCAAGAGGTAAGAAGGTTGGAACCTTGTATTTAACCACTGATAATACTAATGGTTGTAATCTTGTGGCTTCAGATGCAGATACAACATTATGGCACTATAGGCTCGGTCATATGAGTCATAAGGGCATGAACATCATAAAGAAGAATTTGCTGGATATACGTAAACAGTTTAGATTTTTGTGAAAACTCGCATATATGGGAAACAAAAGCGAGTAAGGTTTCTCAAGGTTGGGCCTATGAAGAAAGAGAGTAAGTTAGAGCTGGTACATTCTAATGTGTGGGGGTCAGCTCAGGTATCATCTCTTGGGGTTCAAGTTATTATGTTACTTTTATTGATGATGCAACAAGGAAAGTTTGGGTTTGTTGTATTAGAAACAAATCTGATGTATTTGACACTTTTGTTAAATGGAAAGCCTTGGTAGAGAATGAAACAAGTCTTAAGCTAAAATGTCTCAGTCGAGATAATGGACGGAATATTGCAGTAATGAATTTAATTATTATTGTTCTAAGAATGAAATCCGCAGCAAAAGACAGGTTCTAGAACTCCGTAGCAAAATGGGGTATCGAAATGATGAACAAAACAATAATGGAACGTGCTTTGGAGCATGGGGTTACATGCAGACTACCTCTTTCTTTTTGGGCGAAGCGGTGAGCACAACTGTGTACTTGATAAACAGAGGACCCTCAAGTGCCTTGGATGGAGGCATACCCAAGAGACATGGTATGGTAAGAAAGTTGATTATTCATTTCTTAGAGTCTTTGGATGTGAGGTGTTTGTTCATATAGACAAGGATGATATGACCAAGCTAGAGGCTAAATCAAAAATGTACTTTCATTGGTTATGGCGGTGATGACTTTGGATTTAAATGTTGGAGTATTAAAGACAAGAAAATCATTCGATCTAGGTATGTGGTCTTTAATGAGAAAGTCATGTATAAGCAAGCAACATTTGCAGGAAAACGGGAAGAATCCAAGAAAGAATATGCAGTGGTAGAGGATCTTCCGGATGGGAAAGTGACCCATGAATCAATTCATGAACCTACTCAACAGGAACCCCAAACTCCTACAGTGAGGAGGTCTTCTAGGGTAAGAAAAGAACCTGAACGTTTTTCTCCTTCTCTTTATTATTTATTACTCACTGATAGTGGAGAGCCAAAAAGCTTTGATGAAGCAATGCAGGTAGATGCCAATAAGAAGTGGGAGCAAGCCATGGATGAGGAGCATAAGTCTCTCATGGAGAACCGGACTTGGGATTTGGTGAAGCTACCGGAAGGCAAAAGAGCATTGCAGAACAAGTGGGTGTACAAAGTTAAAGATGAAGGAGGAAAGAAAAGATATAAGGCCCGGTTGGTGGTCAAGGGGTTTGCACAGAAACAAGGTATAGATTTTGATGAGATTTTTTCTCCTGTAGTAAAAATGACTTCTATCAGAATTGTTCTTGGAATAGTGGCAACATAAGACTTGCACTTAGAACAGCTTAGATGTAAAACCGTGTTTCTCCATGGTGATTTGGAGGAGCTATATATGCAAAGCAAATGTAAGGATATGAAGTCAAAGGTAAAGAGGAGATGGTGTGTAAACTGAAGAAGAGCTTGTATGGCCTGAAACAAGCTCCACGTCAATGGTATAAGAAGTTTGATAGCTTCATGATGGAGCAAGGTTATATTAGATGTCATTTTGACCATTGTGTGTATACAAAGAAATTTGAGGATGGAAGTTATATTATCCTGTGTTTGTATGTAGATGACATGTTGGTTGCAGGTAAAAACATGCAAGAAATAAAAGTACTCAAGAAGCAACTAAGTGAATCCTTTGATATGAAGGATTTGGGGGCAGCCAGACAAATCCTTGGTATGAGGATAACTCGGGATAGGAAGGAACGGAAGCTGACTTTATCTCAGGAAGAGTACATTAAGAAGGTATTAGATAGGTTTAACATGTAGGATGCTAAACCGGTTGGGACTCCTTTCGCAAGCCATTTTAAGTTATCAAAGGAGCAAAGTGTCTCAAGACAAAGCAGAAAGAAACCAGATGTCCAAGGTACCTTACTCATCGCGGTTGCAGCTTGATGTATGATATGGTGTGCACTAGGCTCGATATTGCCCATGCAGGGGGAGTCAGTGAGTATATTTATGAGTGATCCAGGGTAAAGAGCATTGACAAGCAAGAAATGGATCCTTCGGTATTTGAGAGGGACCGTGGGGATAGTTTTGTGCTACAAGATCGACACCACTTTACGTGGTTATGTAGATTCGCATATGGCCGGAGATGTAGACAGCAGGAGGAGCACGACAAGTTATATTTACATTGTAGGTGGGACAACAAAGGTGAGTCGGATTTCACGACTACGTGTGGTGGCTTTGTCAACCACGGAGGCCGAGTATGTTGTTTGCAACAGAGGCAAGCAAAGAGATGATTTGGTTACAACAATTGCTTGAGGAGTTGGAGCATAAGCGGGAGGAATGTAAGTTCGCATAGTGATAGTCAAAGTGCTATACACCTAGCTAAGAACTCGCTTTCCATTATAGGACGAAGCATATATAGTTAAGGTACCACTTCATTAGGACAACTTTGGAGGAAGGGAAATTGAAGTTGGAGAAGATTCATACCAAATCCTGCCCGAGACACGATGACCAAGGTGGTCACAAGGGAAAAACTAAAGTTGTGTTCAAGCTTTGATTGGTCTTCACGAAACTAGTGAAGGGTTGAGAAGCTTGCTCGAGGAAAATTAGTCTCCAAGTGGGAGATTGTTAGGTTGTGGAGGCTGTTTTCATGTGTGAAAGTGTTGAAGACTCGTACACTAAGAGTCTTGTACACTTTTCATATATCCTCGCCGAGGTTTGGAGGCACACCCCAAAAAAATATATATAGGCATAATTTTTTTGGCCTCGAAAAAATGCACCCGACATATCGGGAAACATGTTCTTCTCATATGGGTTAGTTTTTGACCCCATAGGTTTATGGGACGGGTTTTGCCCATGGTTTTGATACCCATGGTTTTGTAAAACTCGCTTAAACAATTGTCTATTTATATGATCTTATGCATATGATAGATGTACAAGTAAATGTATTGCAGATGTGTTTTGAATTCGGATGTGAATTCTGTAAAATTTGTTGAGCATAGCTCCAAACGGATCTGGGTATTGTATTGAGAGAGTGGAGGCTTGTAATAAAATCTGAGCAAGTGATTCTTGGTGGACGTAGCCTAAATTGGGTGAACCACGTTAAATCTTGTTTCTCTGTGTTGTGTTATTTATTCTGCACTTTTATTTGAGATCTGTAATATTTTCTGCATATTAGTTTCTACTGTTGCGATTCCGTAAGGGATTATTCCGCATATTTTATCTCTTATTTCCTAACATGTTCACCATCTACTTTTTTCAACTAAGAGAGCCAACTCCATGTTGGACCACTAAGCCAAAGTGACAATCTCCATAACACTTTTGTCATAAAATAGGTCTCCTTAAATTGGAGCCACCATTCTCTAGCATCAATCTCACCATTTTCATAAAAAGATTGGCATTCCCGTGATCCACAAAAACTAAGGTTTCAAGAACACTAGTATAAATTGGATCTCTTTTGGCCAAACTTTGACTTAACAATTTTAGGTTGAAGTCGGGCTTAAATCTAAAATCATCGAGAATAGAACACTAATTTTTATGTGAGGTATACAAAATGTATAGAAATTTTTAAAAAAATCTAAAAATTACGGCAAGTAGAGCAAATTTGTTAAAAAAACCTTAAAAAAACAACTCCCACAAACATATTACATATTGCTAAAATTTGGAAGGCATCTTCCTAAAATAATTACCCAACTTCAATAAAAACATAAACAAAATTCACAACAATTTGCAAGATATAGACATTTTTTAAATTAGGGTTTCAATCCACTTTATGCCTATTTTTCCAAATCGAAGTTCCGATACCACTTTGTAAGAGATAATTCAAAAAATATAAAGAAGATAAACACTACACAAGATATTAATGGGACAATATGCCCTCATATTCAATATATTCAAAATTAGAATAATACATTTAAGTGGGGTAATACCTTTCAATACTCCTTACCGAAGAAGTAAGTTTACAAGATCTCCCAAGATGGGAATGCTACTTCAAGGGGGGGCACCTCTAACATCATTCTACAAAATAGAAGACTCTTCACATACTTAAAATACATCATAATGATATTTGTCTCATTTATACATACATACATTTCTCTTATTGGGTGGGTAACTCCAAATCCTGAATCATAATGTAGGTCAACTCATTACCCAATATCAAAGGGGCATGTGTGCCACATGTTAACATCTCCATCAACCCATATACATTTTAATATCATATCCCTAGGTACATAACATATAGGCAAATTATAGTCTATTGTAATATGGAATACAACAGTCATGGCAAAAGCCTTGACTTTGAAAGTAATGAATTATTAATCCACAAAGATAAAGCGACGGAAATCATTATTGAGACAGATTTTTCCCAATACATGCCCAAAATGTGTGCACAATAAGGATCATTGCGCACAATGGAGCCTAATCATACTTGGATGCATGATAAGGATCATGACAACATAGCAAGCAGATGAGCATAATGAACATCATAAGGATCATGGCAAAATGAAGAACATAAGCACAATGAACATGATAAGGATCTTGGAAATATAGTAAGCACATAAGCACAATGGACGTGATAAGCATCATAGAAATATTACACCTTGGTTCCTACAATAAGTGCATATCTTATTCATCTTTCCTTGACACCTTTGTTGTTGTTGGTTGTCGTCTCAACAAGGACTGTTCTTGCCATGGCTGCTATTGCTAGTTTTCCACATGAGAATTCCTTGACTCGCCGACTTATGTTTCACGAAAATCATATATCATAATTTGGAGAAATCTCTACAGTACAAAAATCTTGATGTGTTTATTACTCTTAAGACAGAATTCAAAGTAATAATTGAACCTTAGAAAATATCAGTGACTGTAGAAAATATTAACTTCAATTCTGTTGGCTTGTAGAAAGCATAGCAATATATGTGTGTGGCTGGGGGTGGGGTTGGAGTGGATGGGCTTCAAGAAAAGCTTATATCATGATAAAAAAATTCTCTATGATACAAAGAACTCAATGAGTTACTCTAGACCGAGGTTCAAACAATGTCTCAATGTAAGAAAAATTCAGTAATGTAGAAAATACTGACTACAATTTTTGCAGTCTTATTGAAAATATTGCAAAATAAGAGATTGTGTATGTGTGTTTATATATGTATATATTCAAGAAAATCACACATTATGATATTTGCAAATCAAACTGAGCCCCCATGGTCAAAAGGGCTTCCATGTTGCTTTGGCTTCACGGAAAAATGAAGTTTATAGAGTTAAAAATAGTTATCCTATGGTTTTAGAACTAATGCTTTGATCTTCTCAGAATGGCTTAAGCTGTAGTTTTCGCAGTACATGCTTCAAGCATCAAAATTCACATTCAATCTAAACTAACTGCTACATGTAATCAATAATAGGATGGCAACAGTAACACATATTACTGATGGCCAGTAATTACCTCTTATTTTACAGAGGTAATTTTCTTATTTTAGACAGAAATCATTTGCAGAAGGCTTGGAACAGTGTTTGAAACTAGGATGCCATGAAATACATGCTATGATTGGATTTTGCCTCTTTTCTAATGCACAAACAAAAACTTAGTGGGATGAGAAACATGGTAATCTGAAAAGGCGATGCCTAGAAGGCTAGAAGTACCACTAAAATCCTAGAAACAACATTTGAATAGAAAATAGCACAGGAACAGGAACAGGGGGAATAGGGACAAGGACCGAGGGTGGGGATGTGTCCTGATAAAACATAGCAAGTTGATTACACCCATTTCCTGTCACATTTTGACATCTAAGGCAACTCCTGTAGGCAAGAGTAGATATCAAAATCTACTTACAGCTTCAGATGGTCAGATGTTTGATTGCAGTTTGAACATCCTTGTCCCCACGACCACTGCAATTCAGCACCAACTTAGTTCCATCAGGCAGAGTAGGGCACAGTGTTTCCAAATAAGCCAGTGCATGGGATGTCTCTAGCACCGAATTATGCCCTTTAATTCTGATAACCGTCGGAACGCTGCAATCACATAAAACAAATGCAAAGTCAATTTTTTTCTGCCACAAACTTATCTGGTTGTAATCAAAGAGCAAAAAAAAGAGTAATTGCCAAAACACCGAATTTTGACAGTAAATTAACAGAACTCATCAAAGTGTGTCATGCTAATATAATCTCCTTTAAATCCTAAAGGTAACTTTGTTGCATGAAAACAGTTGAACATATTAAGTGCATTTATCAAGATAACCAAAGAAACAAAAAAACTCTACTCGAACTTGGAAAGAGAACGCCTGCTACGTCACTAAGGGCCAAGTTCTGCACATGAGTACTGTTGTCATTACACTAAACAAAGAACCTATGGTCATCCCATAGTCTTAAAATATCTTCAACTAGAAGCCAATGCAAATGAATATAGCAGAATATCCTATCACATTTTCTCTTATAATAACCTGATATAACGGGGAAATTACAGGTAGCTGCTCCTTTTTTCTGTGATTGTTAGATTCTTCTTTTTTTGGTCTTGCAGTATGGTCTTCAAATGCTGTACAATCCTCCTGGTATAATTGGCAACAGTTCATTCTTCAGTTTAAAATTGCCTTTAAGGGGGACCGTGGTACAGTTTTTCCCTTAGATTCCTTGATTAATTTTATTCTGACATATGTAAATACAACTAGGTTTGGTGTATTCCACTCTCTCATTTTGCAACAGAAAGTTAGTGTTACGGCCATTTGTTACTGACTAGCATTCATTTACCACTCCATAAGAGATTCATTGTGCTTTTGCATTAGTAAAGCAATTTGGTAAACCCATTAACATGGTCTTCTAAGAAAGCATCAACCAGGCCTGAAATTCGATAGGTTACCTAGCATGCCAGTATATTTCTTGATGATGGTAGATTCTTAATGATTCCTCGCGAATTCCATACATAAGAAGGTGCCCGTCAACTCTCATACAGAAGTTAAGGCTGAAGTTAATGGATATATGTGATTTAATTGCATCTTTATATAAGCAATGCAGAACACCATGGAGTTCTCTTCACAAATTGCTAACCTACCAAACAAACATTTAGCAACCACCATAAAATAATGTTCAAAAAAATTCGAACTTCTCAAATCCATTTTCTAAACTATTCATGTTAATCATAAATGTTCACCATCTCCACAGAAATAAATTAAGCCAAGAACATGAGCTAAGATGAATGGTACAAGTATACGAATCAGATTCATTTACTAATCTCAAATGCCTGCTTATTCATAACCAACTCAATCAATCTCACAAAATATAAGAAGGGTAAAAAAACCATTCTTATTCATAACCAACTCAATCAATGTCACAAAATACAGTTCCGTTTACATTGATTGATTTAGAAGTTCTTATTACATGGCCTCAAGAAACAAAGAATGAAAGGACAAATTTGGTTGCAAAAGGCCCTCACTGTGATTATGCCTGGTCAAGTCATAGAGTTATAAAACAACCTACAAAACTAAATGGCATTGGTTTGTGTTTGGGTTTCTGTTAATATTGCACTCTGAAAAAAATTAGAAAACAGCCCTGAAACAAACAGATGAACTTAAGTTACAATGAAGTTGTTTCCAGACATATAAGTTTTACTGTATGGCAGAAACCCACACATTTTCATGAACATATACTAAATAATAAAGCAACAGATCCATCATGCAAGTTGGACGCAATTGTTAACAATGGTCGATCACAGCTTACAACCATTGCATAATGTCATTCAGGATTACAGTAAAAGACCAGGATATGAGCAGAGTATATACTTCATCTCACTTATTATGAAACTTAACAATTCAATCTAACACGAAAAAGTTGCTTCACACAGTACTTAACAAAGCAAGGAAATCTTTGTCAAAAAGACTACGTTGTCAATAAACAATCTCTCAAGCAATCACTCAATTCATGTCACTTACCATCTAGTGCTTCCTGGTCAGTAACACTGTGGTACTCAGCACGGCCAATATCCTTAAGGAAACTGTGCTCTGGTCCAACACCAGGATAGTCCAAGCTGAAACGCAATGCAACCAACCAAGATTAGGCTGTTCTAGATATAAGAACACTAAAAAGGTTGTTCCAAACAGCAAAGTCAAACTACACCAATGCATTCTGTAATATAACTGAAGTTGTCTCTATATAAATCTTACCCAGCACTAATGGAACGAGGCTCAATAATTTGACCATCTTCATCTTGTAGAAGTAGCTCATGGCTCCATGCAAAATTCCCACCTCCCCTTTTGTTAAAGTGGCAGCATGTTTCCCACTGTCTAAGCCAAGTCCTGCAGCTTCTATGCCTATCAACCTCACATTCTCATCATCAACAAATTCATTAAACAGTCCCATTGCATTTGAACCGCCTCCAACACAAGCAACCAATATATCAGGCTTTCCACCCCACTATACCATGGCTTGTCTTCGTGTTTCTTTGCCAATCACTGCATGAAACTCTCTTACAATCATTGGGTACGGATGTGGACCAGCAACTGACCCAAGAATATAGTGTGTAGTTTCTACATTTGTAACCCAGTCTCGAATTGCCTCTGATGTGGCATCCTTCAATGTAGCTGTACCAGAATGAACTGGCCACACCTGCAAGAAATAATGCTTCAAGCTACAAATAAATGCAGATTATTTAGCCCATGAAAAGATGAGTAATTGCCTTGAAAATTATAAATTAATTGCATCTACAGAATGCCAAATTATTACTGGGATCTAATAATAGAAGCAAAATCTGAAACTCCCAAGGCATTTTCTAAACAATAAATTTTCCATAATAATTATGGATTCCTGGGATCTAATAATAAAGTTTTCTTATTTCAATCTCAAGAATTGAAGATGAGCTTGGACAAAAATCCCTACATCTCTACGTCAGTCTCTCCATTTTTAAAAAAGATAATCAACATCAGTTTATTAAGGACTTCGTGAATGAACATTTAAGGAAAAATTATGACCCACCTCAGCACCAAGAAGACGCATTCGAAAGACATTCAAGGCTTGCCGCTCCATATCTTGGGCACCCATGTAGACAACACAATGCAAACCAAACCGCGCACATACAGTGGCCGTTGCAACACCATGCTGCCCCACACCTGTCTCGGCTATTATCCTTTTCTTTCCTATGCGTTTAGCAAGAAGTGCTTGTGCGACGGCATTGTTGATCTTGTGTGCACCAGTGTGGTTGAGATCTTCCCTTTTCAGATAGATGTCAGGTCCCCCATCTGAACGTCGGTAATGTTCTGTTAGCCTCTCTGCAAAGTATAATGGTGTTTCTCTGCCAACATAATCTTTTAAATCCCATCCAGCTCTTGCTGAAAATGCATCAACATAATCAAAACGTTATAACAAAGTTCATAATCAAACAAATCTAGAACATTTTCAAGATAAAGATTCTAACACTAATTATCAGAAATCTTCCAAAAAAATCTTAGATCAGAAACGGTTGCCCTGAATATTTTATAAGACCAAGCCTTGACAAATCCCTAAATTCATCAGTCACATTCATTAAAATATTTTTAAAATAGATAAAACTGAACTATAGAGTATCTTGGATCTAAATGTCGGAGAACAGACCTTCTGGATGTAATCAAAACCATTACAGATAATTTTAAGGCAGACCTTTTATTTATTTTCATAAACTCAATGCAAAACTCCTATTTACATGCACTGAATTGATGACATTTTTACAAAAAAAAAAAAAGATCTATAATCTAAACATGTATCTGTTAAATATAACACATTATATAGCATGTAAAATAGTTATTAGTTTCTTCGGTTACAACTGATTTTGTAATGCCCACTAAAACAACCCACTTGAGACCCAAGAAACAACCTAGGATTAGTTAGGAAAAATTATGGAATAATTTTTCTTTTGTTTAAAAGAGTCTACAACCGGATTACTGAGGCAACAAATTGTCACTAACAAGTTCCGGAACAATTCCAACCCACTAACTAAAACATACTTTTCTTTTATTAACAATTATTAGAGGTTATAAGGTCCAAAATTTAAGGTTAGAAGGTTCAATCAGTTCGGAGGGTAATTCCTCACCATACCCACTCTCTAATAGGCTTAAAGTTTCAACTTGATTTTCTCACACTTAACACATTCAAAAATTCCCTAAATCATTCCCATTGGATAGGAAATTTCCTCACCTTTCCATTGATATAAAGAAGTCCTCCTAACTCCTCATATTTCTCAAGTTATGGGCCGGCAGGCCTTGGGGTGGAAATTTTCTCAAGGGAAGACTCTGCGGGCCCAAGGGTGAAAATTTGCCCAAAGGGCGGGTTGGCGGGCTGCGGGAGACTTTTGGATCATTTCCGCGTGGGGCGAAAAACTGACTTTGCGCCCACGCGCCCGTGGGTCCGCAAGTCCACAAGGGACACGTGGTGCTTCTCAAACCAGCGCGGGGAGGAACGGGGCGGCGGAAGATATTTTGAAAGATTTCTCGCGCGGGCGAAAAACTAACTTTGCGCCCGCAAGTCCGTAAGTCCACAAGGGACACGTGGCGTCACCTAAGCCAACGCGGGGAAAGCGGAGCGGCGGGGAGAAAATTCGCTTAACGCCCGAAGGGCTAAGAGGATAACAAGGACCCGTGCCTCCACCAACACCTCGCGATGCCACATGGCAGCTCCGGATTGGCTGCGGGCCAGCGGGACGGCGGGGAAAACATGGAAAATTTTCCCAAAATTTTCCAAAGCACAAAGAGGAAAAAGGGACCCGCTCCACCGACGCCTCATGACGCCACGTGGCATCACCTGATTGGTCGCGGGCGATGGGGAAAATTTGGAAATTTTTCCCAAAATTTTCCTAGGAGTGCTAAGTTAAAAGGAGATCTGTCCCACCACTGACACCTCATGGTGCCATGTGGCAGCCTCTAATTGGCTGTGGGCCGGCGAGGCGGTGGGGAAAATTTGAAAAATTTTCCCAAAAATTTTCCTAAGCTCTAAGGGAAAAATTTGGGCCACGGGCCCACCAAGGAAATTTTTCCCGTTTTTATGCCAAGGAAGAAAACTTCAAAGGGCCATAACTTTTGATAAAGAGCTCGGTTTTGGACAAATGAGGACTTTCTGGAAATCTCTTGATGTCCTCTTTGCACAGAGATCATTAATTTTTATTTTGATAAAGTTTAAGGGGTCAATTTTAAGAAAACGGCCTGCAGGCTTTCACAGTGTGAACTGGTAAATTTTAACTTGTGAGATTTATTCAATTTGATCTTCTTCCACTCTCTACATGTCAAATAGACATGGATAATTGTTCTTAGATGGATTTAGGATAAGTTTGTGAGGTAGATCTATTTGATTGAATTCCAATTCGAAAATTTACCATTTTGACAACAAAACGACTATAAAACGGTTGAGCCCGATTTGGCTAAGTTTTGAAATATTTCCTTTAAGTGTTTTTGTCTAATTGAATTCGTTTAGGGCCTACTACTTCAATTTAATCATTTAATTTGTTATTTTATTGTTGCAGGTTCGAACTGTGCATTTTTTTGTTTTGATAATTGCCAGTTTGAAATTACAAAAACAGGATCAAATTTTAAAGGATCTATTTGCCATTTTCATCTTCTAAGTATTAAAATTCATTCCAATTCTAATCTAACACATTTAGTTGATTCAAATCAAACTATTCTAAACCAAAATGCAATTCTGATTTCCAATTTTACACATTTCAAAAGACAGAGTTTTGTATTTTCCTCACACACATTTCTTCCTTTCAAACAGAGATTTCAAATACATTTCAAAGCAGATTTTAAACAATAGTAACGTCTTTTGTAAATGCAGAACAACATATATTCAGTTGGAATGATTTCTTTTACAACTTCTTCATTTACAATAATCAAATACAACTTACTAAGATATAATATTTCTTTTCTTTCATTCAAAAAACAGAGAACAGAGTGCATCACTTTCACATTTCGAATTACAACTTTCATATCCAAATACAAGCATCTTCCCATCACCAAATGTATTACATTATCATCCACTTCGAGTGGGAATAAGGGCTTTACAAAAAGAACTCTCACAAGAAACTATCACAACTCTCTTTTCCTTTTCTCCAACATGACAGAACATGCCAACCATCATACTCCGATTTTGATCACAACTAAGGTAGCGAGAAAGGCAACGCTCTCCACCCAACCAAGACATCCAATGAAAGGAGAAGTTGTCCTTCTTCATTGGCCCCCGAGCCCCAACCACAATGCAATAAGAAATGTATTTCAACTCATGGCAACAACAAGCTTCCACATCACAATGCAATCTTTCAACATGTACATTTCAAATTAAAAACATAGTCCAAAACAAAACAACAGTTTTACAACCACATGAAAGACATCACACAAAACTCGGTTTCATCATGCAAGCCAAAGGAGCAAGAAACTATGGGGGATGCTACTTATGCCTCCCAAAGGGGAAATGGGTATCACCACCTGAGAACAAACCGCCAAAACACTTATCATTCAAATCCCTGACATACCCTTATGCCTCCCCCAAGTACCCCTTATTCCTCACATTTTCTTATGCCTCCCCAACCTCTTATGGCACCCCATAACGAGTAAAGAAATGCAAGCTATTTCTTTTTACAAGGTGGAACCTAAAACCCAACTCCCTCCACACTTATGCCTCCCTCAAGAGTACCCCATAGTCTTCTCCTACACCATCCCTAAGCCATCTACCCAACAACCCACAACAATAACAAACATACCAGCATTTACATATTCATAAAAGGGAAAAGAAGAGCATTTCCAAGAGCCAAGCTCTTACCTCTCCATGATGGAGTTTGTTCCAAGTTCAAAACAGCAAGCTCCTTCCAATGCAAACAATCCAAAAATCAACCCAACACAAGTATCCAACAAACTTCCCAACTTCTTCAAAAGCAAGAGCTCCCAAAACAACGAGAAAATTTTGCCCAAAATGAAGTCTCCCAAAAGTAAAAAGCCCAAAACAAGGCAAACAATTTGAATTTTATAGAAGAGGGAGGAGAAGAGGATGAGGTGGATCCATATAGGATGCCACATCACACATCACACATCCTTAACCCCAACCCCAAAAGTCAACTTCATTCTCTAACACATTTAGTTGATTTAAATCAAACTATTCTAAACCAAAATACAATTCTGATTTCCAATTTTAAACATTTCAAAAGACAGAGTTTTGTATTTTCCTCACACGCATTTCTTCCTTTCAAACAGAGATTTCAAATACATTTCAAAGCAAATTTTAAACAATAGTAACATCTTTTGTAAAAGCATAACATATATTCAGTTGAATGATTTCTTTTACAACTTCATTTACAATGATCAAATACAATTGACTAAGATATAATATTTCTTTTCTTTCATTCAAAAACAGAGAACAGAGTGCATCACTTTCACATTTCAAATTACAACTTTCATATCCAAATAAAAGCATCTTCCCATCACCAAATGTATTACATTATCATACACTTCAAGTGGGAACAAGGGCTTTACAAAAAGAACTCTCACAAGGGACTATCACAACTGTCTTTTCCTTTGCTCTAGAACAGCAACATGCCAACCATCATACTCTGATTTTGATCACAACAAAGGTAGGGGAAAGGCAACGCTCTCCACCCAACCAAGACATCCAATGAAAGGAGAAGCCATCCTTCTTCATTGGCCCCGAGCCCCAACCACAATGCAATAAGAAATATATTTCAACTCATGGCAACAACAAGCTTCCACATCACAATGCAATCTTTCAACATGCACATTTCAAATTAAAAACATAGTCCAAAACAAAACAACAATTTTACAACCACATGAAAGACATCACACAAAACTCAGGCTTCATCATGCAAGCCAAAGGAGCAAGAAACTATGGGGGATGCTACTTATGCCTCCCAAAGGGGAAATGGGTATCACCACTTGAGAACAAACCGCCAAAACACTTATCATTCAAATCCCTGACATACCCTTATGCCTCCCCCAAGTACCCCTTATTCCTCACATTTCCTTATGCCTCCCCAACCTCTTATGGCACCCCATAACGAGTAAAGAAATGCAAGCTATTTCTTTTTACAAGGTGGAACCTAAAATACAACTCCTCCACACTTATACCTCCCCAAGAGTACCCCATAGTCTTCTCCTACACCATCCCTAAGCCATCTACCCAACAACCCACAATAACAATAACAAACATACCAGCATTTACATATTCATAAAAGGGAAAAGAAGAGCATTTCCAAGAGCCAAGCTCTTACCTCTCCATGATGGAGTTTGTTCCAAGTTCAAAACAGCAAGCTCCTTCCAATGCAAGCAATCCAAAAATCAACCCAACACAAGTATCCAACAAACTTCCCAACTTCTTCAAAAGCAAGAGCTCCCAAAACAACGAGAAAATTTTGCCCAAAATGAAGTCTCCCAAAAGTAAAAAGCCCAAAACAAGGCAAACAATTTGAATTTTATGAAGAGGGAGGAGAAGACGATGAGGTGGATCCATATAGGATGCCACATCACACATCACACATCCTTAACCCCAACCCCCAAAAGTCAACTTCATTCTCTAACACATTTAGTTGATTTAAATCAAACTATTTTAAACCAAAATACAATTCTGATTTCCAATTTTAAACATTTCAAAACAGAGTTTTGTATTTTCCTCACACGCATTTCTTCCTTTCAAACAGAGATTTCATTTTCAAAGCAAATTTTAAACAATAGTAACGTCTTTTGTAAAAGCATAACATATATTCATTGGAATGATTTCTTTTACAACTTCATTTACAATGATCAAATACAATTGACTAAGATATAATATTTCTTTTCTTTCATTCAAAAACAGAGAACAGAGTACATCACTTTCACATTTCAAATTACAACTTTCATATCCAAATAAAAGCATCTTCCCATCACCAAATGTATTACATTATCATACGCTTCAAGTGGGAACAAGGGCTTTACAAAAAGAACTCTCACAAGGGACTATCACAACTGTCTTTTCCTTTGCTCCGAACAACATGCCAACCATCATACTCCAATTTTGATCACAACAAAGGTAGCGGAAAGGCAACGCTCTCCACCCAACCAAGACATCCAATGAAAGGAGAAGTTGTCCTTCTTCATCGCCCCCGAGCCCCAACTACAATGCAATAAGAAATGTATTTCAACTCATGACAACATCGACTTCCACATCACAATGCAATCTTTCAACATGCACATTTCAAATTAAAAACACTGTCCCAAAACAAAACAGCAGTTTCACAACCACATGAAAGACATCACACAAAACTCAAGCTTCATCATGCAAGCCAAAGGAGCAAGAAACTATGGGGGATGCTACTTATGCCTCCCAAAGGAGAAATGGGTATCACCACCTGAGAACAAACCGCCAAAACACTTATCATTCTAATCCCTAACATACCCTTATGCATCCCCCAAGTACCCCTTATTCCTCACATTTCTTTATGCCTCCCCAACCTCTTATGGCACCCCATAACGAGTAAAGAAATGCAAGCTATTTCTTTTTACAAGGTGGAACCCAAAACCCAACTCCCTCCACACGTACACCTCCCCAAAACACTTATGCCTCCCTCAAGAGTACCTCATAGTCTTCTCCTACACCATCCCTAAGCCATCTACCCAACAACCCACAACAATAACAAACATACCAACATTTACATATTCATAAAAGGGAAAAGAAGAGCATTTCCAAGAGTTAAGCTCTTACCTCTCCACGATGGAGTTTGTCCCAAGTTCAAAACAACAAGCTCCTTCCAATGCAAGTAATCCAAAAATCAACCCAACACAACTATCCAACAAACTTCCCAACTTCTCCAAAACAAGAGCTCCCAAAACAACAAGAAAATTTCGCCCAAAATGAAGTCTCTCAAAAGTAAAAAAGCCCAAAACAAGGCAAACAATTCAATTTTATAGAGAGGGAGGCGAATAGGATGAGGTGGATCCATATACGATGCCACATCACACATCCTCAACCCCAACCCCCAAAAGTCAACTTCATTCTCTAACACATTTAGTTGATTCAAATCAAACTATTCTAAACCAAAATGCAATTCTGCTTTCCAATTTTAAACATTTCAAAAGACAGAGTTCTGTATTTTCCTCACACGCATTTCTTCCTTTCAAACAAAGATTTCAAAGCAGATTTTAAACAATAGTAATGTCTTTTGTAAAGGCAGAACAACATATATTCAGTTGGAATGATTTCTTTTACAACTTCTTCATTTACAATGATCAAATACAACTTACAAAGATATAATATTTCTTTTCTTTCATTCAAAAACAGAGAACAGAGTGCATCACTTTCACATTTCGAATTACAACTTTCATAACCAAATACAAGCATCTTCCCATCACCAAATGTATTACATTATCATCCACTTCAAGTGGGAACAAGGGCTTTACAAAAAGAACTCTCACAAGGGACTGTCACAACTGTCTTTTCCTTTGCTCCAAAACAGCAACATGCCAACCATCATACTCCGATTTTGATCACAACAAAGGCAAGGGAAAGGCAACGCTCTCCACCCAACCAAGACATCCAATGAAAGGAGAAGTCCTTCTTCATTGGCCCCGAGCCCCAACCGCAATGCAATAAGAACTGTATTTCAACTCATGGCAACAACAGGCTTCCACATCACAATGCAATCTTTCAACATGCACATTTCAAATTAAAAACACAGTCCAAAACAAAACAACAGTTTTACAACCACATGAAAGACATCACACAAAACTCAAGCTTCATCATGCAAGCCAAAGGAGCAAGAAACTATGGGGATGCTACTTATGCCTCCCAAAGGGGAAATGGGTATCACCACCTGAGAACAAACCACCAAAACACTTATCATTCAAATCCCTGACATACCCTTATGCCTCCCCCAAGTACCCCTTATTCCTCACATTTCCTTATGCCTCCCTAACCTCTTATGGCACCCCATAACGAGTAAAGAAATGCAAGCTATTTCTTTTTACAAGGTGGAACCCAAAACCCAACTCCCTCCACACTTATACCTCCCAAAACACTTATGTCTCCCTCAAGAGTACCCCATAGTCTTCTCTACACCATCCCTAAGCCATCTACCCAAAAACCCACAACAATAACAAACATACCAGCATTTACATATTCATAAAAGGGAAAAGAAGAGCATTTCCAAGAGTCAAGCTCTTCCTCTCCACGATGGAGTTTGTCCCAAGTTCAAAACAACAAGCTCCTTCCAATGCAAGTAATCCAAAATCAACCCAACACAAGTATCCAACAAACTTTTCAACTTCTCCAAAAACAAGAGCTCCCAAAACAACAAGAAAATTTCGCCCAAAATGAAGTCTCCCAAAAGTAGAAAAGCCCAAAACAAGGTAAACAATTCGAATTTTATAGAAGAGAGAAGAGAAGAGGATGAGGTGGATCCATGTAGGATGCCACATCACACATCCTCAACCCCAACCCCTAAAAGTCAACTTCATTATCCAATGCATAATAAATAAGTGGGTGAATAATATGACAGATTTACTTACACACTCAAACAAACCCATACCCCATAAGGACTGAAATTAAATTATGTAACAAAAGTGCAATTACAACATTCAACTTGACTTGTAAAAATGCATAAAAAGTCTAAATTTAACCCTCCAACCATAGGCAAGGTTGGTATGTAAATTTAAGAGGTATGGGACAAGTTTAACTTGTCCCACAAGCCTCCAAAATTAGCCTCCAAGGACAAATTCGAATTTCCAAGAAGGTGGAGTGTTTCACACTCAAAAGTTAACTTACACATTATTTACACATGGCCATAACTCTATTAATTACATTCTTATGATATCTTTTAATTAATTAACTAAACAATATGATTACTCACAATATTTACACACCATTAAATAAATAATAAAAGGGTAAGTGCATCACATAAAACACATGCAAAAATTAAACAAAAGGGGACCAAATAAAAGAAAAACATAAAATCCCTTGGTCACATTTAAAGGTGATTCCCCCATGGGAATCCCTAACACAAACAAACACACACAAACAAATACAATTGTCATGGTGACCTTGTTGAATTCATCTAGAATTCCAAAGTGGTTGGTCTCTAATCCCCCGATGTTTGTTGTGATATTTTAACTTGCAAAACACAAATACCTCCTTCGGCCTCGTGGCCATATCAGAACATCCAAATGAATATAAATATAATTCCCAAAATCATCTAGATATATGAATCACAACAACATCAAAGCAATCTAACAATATCATTTATAGTTTTATCAACAACTATATCATCATCCAATAATTTTCCATTTCTAGGTCTACTCACAATATCCAAATATCACAAGTCCGCACAACATCCATAATATAACCATGTCAAACAATATATCAACATCAACATATAAAATGTCTCTAATAATCATCATGCATCATATAAGAATCAAAGTCAACAATAATCCATGATCAAATATCTAACATCATACTAAATCAAAACTATAATAATGTCCATAATATAGTCGATAAAGTGTCATGATCGGTATGAAAAGGTGTCAAAGGGAAGTGGGTACTACAGATTTACACCCTCATAACAAATTAGAACCGCATGGGTTCATTATATATTCAACACCCCCCCTTAATGACAACCCTTGAAACAACACCAAGTTTATCTCTAAACTTGACAAACAACAAAAGACCAAGAGGTTTAGTCATTACATTAACAAGCTGATCTGCAGATGGACAAAAATGCAGAGAGATTTCACCAGAATCAACCAACTGACGAATATAATGATGATGAATCTCAATATGTTTAGAACGGGCATGATAAATAGGATTCTTCACCATCTTCATGACACCTTGATTATCACAAAAGAGTGAAAGAGGTGTTGCAGTAGCTTGAGGAAACTGAAAGTCAGTCAGAATCCGACGAAGCCATATTGCTTCACAACTGGCACTAACAATGACCTTGTATTCTTTCCGTAGAAGAGATGGCAACAAAGAGGCTGAAGTTTACTTTGCCAAGAAACAACTCCCGAACCAAAGGAGAAGAGATATCTGTGGTAGATCGTCGAGTCTCTGCGATCCTCCCCAATCGTAGTCAAGTATAGCCAATCAACTTGAAATCTGCAACTCTCGATATAAAATGCCAAAATCAAGAGTTCCTTTGACATATCGTAGAACTCGCTTTTGCTGCTCCCAGTGAATGAGTTTCGGTTTAGATAAAAATCGCGAGAGATAACTGACAACAAATGTAAAACAGTTATGTAGTTGTTCGCTTGTAACTCGCTCAACCACCTCTCTTCTCAATAAATAAACCTCTGCCCGTATCATTTGAACAGCAGCGGTTTGCTCTCTCTCTCTTCTCTATTTCTTTCTTCTCTTTGCACGTGCTAACAAAGACAAAAGTAGAAATTGTTTAGTGAAACTAAATATAGATGTCCATTTTTAGCCTTGTAGCTAGTTAGCCTTGAACTTTGCATATGCTTGTCTTCATCTGTTTTGATTGGATTAACCTAAAGAGGCCTAAAACAAGAATTAAAAAATATAGATCTCTTTCTTGTTGCTATCTTTTAAGAAAGGCCATGGATCGGATGGTAAACAAGAATTAAAAAAATATAGATCACTTTCTTTTTGCTATTCTTTTAAAAAGGCCATGGATCGGATGGTAAAGTAGGGTTATTCAAGTCCCGCCTCTCTCTTGTCTCATGAGCAATCCTCGCCATGCTTCAACTTTCAACTTCAAATGAATGTTGTTATTATCCGCAATTAATTGCATGGTTTAATATTGTCCACAACAAGCAATCGAGAAGGAAGGCTCTAAACTTAATAAAAAAGGGACTTAATTGTAAGTAACTAAACTAGCTTTGAAGATTCCATTCTCCATAGAGTGAGCTCATTCCCAATTAAGTTATAACTAGCAATCGTACGTGGGTGTACGATGGAAACACCGAAGGAGATGGAGTGAAGAATTAAAATTGAGGAAGTGAAAAGAGGGAGAGGATGAGGCACGATTGAAAAGGGGTTTGAGGGAGGTGATGAGGCGCAACCGAAAAGTAAGAATTAAATAAATGCATTTTCCACACCTATTCCATGGCTAAAATCACATTAAAAGGCCCACATCCTATCAATTTCCAAGCCTGCACTCCCCTTCATCTCAACTAGCACCGAAGCCACTCATACAATTCCTTGAGTATGATTATAAACAATATTGCCCTAGTCCCGCCATGGTTGCTACTTTACCCGATGAGGAAATCCTGCGCAAATCATTCCTTTTCAGCAGAGAAGAAATAACACTTCTGAAGAGAGGTAGGAAATGACATTGACATGACTGAATGCAACACATTTGATGTATTTGCAAAGTGGATATTCGTTCTCAACTACAACCTCCTCTTCCACTGGGTTACTATGGAAATGCAATCACTTCAAGATGCGCAGAAACAACCTTGGATTTGATAAACAACAGCCTCTCATTTGCTATAAAGCTTTTCCACAATGCCAAAAGTAATTGTGAATGAGAAGTATGTTCACTCTGTTATCAATTTGATCGAATTTCGCCTACCACACCACCTCCCGTTGTGCAGAAAGGGGATTATATTTCTTTACAATTTCCAACAAAACAAAAATCAGGTTTAATTGGGTTGGGAAAGATGGTGTATGGAGGACATAGAACACGCACCATACCCGGGACGACGAGGTATTTAATTCAAGATCCCCTAAAATTTTGTTAAAGTAATAAGCACCTACTTTGTAAGGGTGACATTTCTTCCGTGTAACTCTCAAAAATAAAAATAAAAATCCCTATATTAAATCACTTAAACATCACAAAAATGATGAAAATGATGTTAACTCACCGAACATGAAGGAATGTTCTCTTTTAATATGTAGGTGAAAGACAAGTAGATTGAAGATTGGCAAAAGAGGACACACATTTAATATGTAGTGTAAGAGTGTTTATTAAGCAATATTCCACCTACCATGTAACAATTAGATCAACAATACATATGAAAGCCATGAGGGGGAGTAGTTTTGTTTTGGTTTGCTTTTTCTTTTGGGGGTGAGCCTTTGTCTGTTTTTGTTGCATTTTCGCTTCTGCAATATTTTTCTACCACTCCTTACATTCACATATATACCTATAAATTGTTTCTGCAACGTCTTGAACAACACCCCTGTTCTCCTTCGAAGGATTTCCAAATGTGACATCATGTTGTTCTACGTTTCAGTTTCACATTGTTTCTACTTTCTATTTTCACTGCACCCACACTTTTTCATCCTCTAACCCCTTCATCTTCACCCCTCTTCCTCTCCCAATGTTTCTCTCCTTCCAATATGAATCCTTCAAAAGATCCCCTTCGACATTCCCATTGTCTATTCATTTATAATTTATCTTATAATCTTGTCTCTTTGGTTTGTGGGCTTAGATCTCAGCATTACCCAGAGATCTCATTTAAGGTTGATTCCACTCTGTAAGAGTGTATCACATATTCCATCACACGGTCGATTGCTTTCTGATCTGCTAGTGTTTCTTGTTAAAATTCTTTCAAATTTCAGGTGTGTAAAACCAAATTCATATTGCATTCCTTCTTTCTTTCCACAGCCGATGTAGAGAGTTCTACTGTAAAACTAAAATGTGACCGGCACCATTCTTGAGATTGGCAACTAAGCCACTCAAAGGTATTAGGCCAATTATCAATGTGTTTAGAATGAAATCACGGATGAGTCCATGCAGTGATTCAACTTGAATATAGTGTTGCAATTAGATCTCGGCATTACACTCAATTAAGGCTAATTACACTTAAAGAGTGTATCACATATTAGTGCATCATATATTCTGTCACACGGGCAAATGCTGTCTCATCTTCTGCTGTTTCTTGATGAAATTAACTTCAAATTTCACACATCCCGTCATACTGTCAAATGTAACTTCAAACTTCAGGTCTGGAAAACCAATTTCAAATTGCACTCTCTTTCTTCCCACAACCAATGTAGAGCTCTATCAAAAACATTAAAATCTGACCGATGTCATTCTTGTGATTGGCAACTAGCCCACTCAAAGGTATTAAGCCATTTATCAATGTTTGTGGAATGAAACCATGGAAGAGTGCATGCAATGGTTCAACTTGAACATAGTATTCCAAACTCAATATTATCTGAATGATATTGCGCAAAACACTTATTAATGGTCCATTAATGTGAAAACACCATTATGACTCAATATTATTTGATGAATAAGGGTATCAGCAAAGTCTCCTTAGCTGGATCTTAAACTCAAGTTCTCCCTAAGTTTGATATGGCATTGCTTGATGCATGTAGATCCTAATTTTTTGACTGATTGGTTGAAGTAATATTTGTCCTAGGTAGTGTTTGTCCTCAACCTTTTTGACAAAGATGACCAAATGAGTATATTGTGGCTCCACTCGAGTATTGAAGTTGTCTTTAAATCTTTAGCAGAATGTGTACAACTCCATGGAGGGGCTTGACATGAAGAGTTGCACAAATGTCCAAAGCACTGGCTGTGCCTGTGCCTGGATTAATGTGGCACTGAAATTGGGTAGTTGCTACAAATATTGTTTGCCTTCACATACATATGAATCTATGATACTTTCATTTCATCATGGTTCATTTAGTTATAAGTTTGCAAGTGACACTATGTTACAATTGTTGCTTTCCCTCTTTAGGGACGCTGCCAAGAGGAATTAATGTGTGATGTAATATGGTGAATTCTGACAAACTTGAGGTTTTTAAATTCTTTTTTATTATGGTATTATGAGTATCTTGGTGATCAAATATTTAATGGTATTAAGTATCTATAGTTGCTGATTGAAACCAAAAACAGAGAAATATATGGTGGCCCACTGTGAAGAGGGGAATGCTTGCAAGAAGATAATACAAGATCAGGTCAGGTCCACTTGTTTCTAGCCTTACTGTAAATAATCATGCTTTCAAGTGTATCAGGGAGATTTGTTATATATGTTGTGTAATCTACATAACCCATAAGCATTTCATTGAAGAAATTATGATAATGTTGTCCATTTAGAATCTATCAAATTGAACACATTAAGAGATAAATGCATATTACACAGCAACAAATCTTTTAATGCATCTTGCACAACAACAATTTTTTTTTCTCACAATTACCTCCAATATAGTTAATGACATCTTATGAATCTTCAAATGCCCTTAAAGTGTAAGCATATTTGTTTAGGAATTGGGACAGAATACTTGGGTGCAATTTGCTGCACTCAATGTCTCAGATACTACATTGTAATGACACCTGCAACATTGACATTGTGATTGCTTAAGCTTGAAACTTATAGGTAACATTGGTATTGTTTGTTGTAGGTGCCTATTTTAACAATAGCTTCATTAGTCTTCTTACACGGCTAGAAATTCTCAGTCAGGCTGTCACAATTCCCACTTAAATTGTAGATACCCTGAATTATGATTCAAGAGCCTGCACATTATAGTAGGTTGTCACAATTCCCACTTAGATTATAGATACACTAAATTGTGATTCAAGAACCCACTCATTATAGCTACACTATCTCAATGTTTCTTAGTGAGCTAGGGTTTTGAAGTTGGTACAAAGCTAGGGGTGCCAAGCTGTAACAAAGATCCATTTTAAGTGCTTAAATGTAAAATTGCTAGACAAAATGCAGCAATACAACTTACATGCTCTATGTTGGAGCCAAGGTAACTGATTATGGCAAGTTGTCTAGGTTGGAAGCAATGTTTATGGGCAAAATACAGCAATATTCCTCCACTAGATTGGTGAAAGAGATTTTTACGTTGACTAATAGAGGTGGGTATCAGAAACATGGAAAAAACTGCCAATGCAGCTTATCTAGAATAAAAAGTTAAAACCAGTAAATATGAATCTGCAGAAATCTTATAAAAATAAAGCATCTGTAACTGGTAAAACAAGTACATGCAAATGTGGATTTTGATCTGGTAACAATTTTTGTAAGCTATTTTGGGTGAAAAAGTTGATAAGTTAATCAGTGTACAAAGCTGTAAAAAGAACTACTTTAATTGCTTGAATGTCAAATTATTGAATAAAATGCAGCAGCAATACTCCTTACCTGATCTGTGAAGGAGCTAAGGAAACTGATTATGGCAAGTTTTATAAGTTGGAAGCATTGGTTATGAACAAAATGTCACAACATTCTTCACCCAGATTGATGAAAAAGATCTTAGCATTGTTAATTAAATGTTTTTGCTCAAACCCTCAGCCAAAACCATCATTCTCAGGCTGTCACGCTTCTTGCCACTAATTGAACCATCTATGCTTGGCACTTCAAGCTCACAAAATCACCTCCCTCAGCATTGCAAAAATCTGTAATGGAAAAAAGAAAATTGTAAGAGAAGGAACATACCTACTGTACGAATGAAACCTATTTTCTCCATTGCCTATGATCGTCATCCCCTTTTTGCTGCCAACACCTGAAAACATTCACAAATTCATCTCTACGCAATCAAGTAGCTGATAGAATAGGTGTCTTTGATAGGATTACTGCGCAAACCATAACTGTTTTCCTTCACAATCATTATCACCCAACAGGAGCAGTCAACAAATGAATTGGCTCTATACCTAGTTATCCCACCAGCACAAGGAACTGTGGATAATGAAATCTCCAAAAGTAAACATGGATAAAGCACAAAGCTATTTACTCAGCTTCTGGCATTCCTTTCAAATACATCCAGGCCGTTATGCAGAAATTGATTATAACTTGTAGATATTCTCCCCCATTTGAAATACAAAATTTCCCCTTTTTGAAATATACTGTGGCATTGAATCTGTCAGCAGTTAATTGCAAGTCCCATTTTTGCAGTAGATCTTTCTCATCTTAATAACATCCTAGGGTTCCCATCTACAGAGAAGTGAAAGGTGATAAAACCACAGCGGGTGCTGATAAAGGCACATCATAGTAAAAAGAGGATTCAGAATTTGATTATTGATCTCAAACCAGGCATCCCTTTGGCTCTTCTTGGGCAGAGCCTTATCAAGAAACCCAACCACAACCAAAAAGAATAGCCCCAGACACTGCCACATCAATGCCCCATATCAACAGTGCCAGATTCTTCGGGTTCCTTAACCATTCCTTCAATGCCCTCTTGAGAATTACCCATCTAATCTCCCCAACAAAAGGCACATTAAAACCATCCCTCAAACCACGGAGAGGCGGTGGAGTTGGTGTGGCTCTGGATACCCCATCCCTTTGATCGGCTATTCTCTGAAATGTTGCCGAAGGGGAAACAAGAAGAGTTGGGGATCCAAGTTTCAGAAATCCTGCTCTCCTAGGAGGTCTAACTAAATATCTTAGAAAATTTCTCTTGGGTTTCTTAGGCACTGGTGCTTTAATCTCCAGTACTCCTAGAGGCCCACTAATTTCCAGAAGCACTCTCTCAGAAGAACTGACAGAAAATTCCTTGCCTGACTGATGTTTTGGATCAGGGGCCATTTGGAATGAGCAGTTGGGTTCAGAATTGGCATTCTCTGTTTGAATCTCATCATTTTTTCCATTTGGGATTCTGTCCATGGGGTCCGCAAACTTAAAAATGCAAAAACTAATATTTTCCCTGTTTAGTGCAGGGATCTAATTTTTCAAGATTCCCTGTTTTAAACACCCCTCATACACGTCTCAGATCCTCAATAACAGAAATGTCTCTTATTCTAATTGGATCTCGGTTGCCAATACCCTAAAAAAACTTATTTATTGGGGAATGGATCATTTGCTGTTTTTGATAGTTTAAAGGAAGCTAAATTATTTACAGAAAGGCTTCTACTGTATTTTTTTGTTAATGGATGGATAAACATCTAGATTGGGGCATAATTTTCTCTGATTTAGTGTGAAGGATTGAGAGCTATTCATTCTCTCAAATTTATATGGACCAAAGCCGAATCTTGAATATTAGCAAGGTTTTGATTCAGTATAAATGGGATAACAATTGTCACATACCTGCAGCTTCTTTGATCTCTACAGCACTTTCAGTAGGTTGATAATTTATTACAATATGGGCACCGGATGGAGAAGGGCTCGAAGCGCATTTGGATTCAGGGTTTGTGTGTCGGTGCCTCTAGAGCAGGACGAGGAGGAGAAGGCAGAAGACTTTAGAGCGGGTGGTACAAGGTTCGAATCACGTAACGTGCCAAGAGTTCAAGCTAAGGGAAATAATGCCTGCCTTCATGTTTTGCAGCTGCAAAGCGTTGTGGTCCAAGAGCGAATTGCCGTATGGATAGCCCGAGGTCGGGGGTTCAAACCCCGCGGTCTCAATGCCAGGGTAGCCCGAGGCTGAAACAGACGGAAAGCCTCTCCCTGCAATCTGCAATCTTTGTGTGAAAGCATGAATGCGAAGCAAAGAAATCTGGTATTTTTTTTCATTACGTTCTGCAATTCCCCATTATTTGGTTTGTCCCGCTCTCATTTCTCCGTCGATTTGGGGATTTTGACGTGAACGACCAACTGTGATTTGGGGATTTTGACGTGAACAACCAGAGATTCTTTCTCATAGGGGCAATGCCTTTCGCGTAATTAAACAACATTAAAAACTACAAAATATGGGTCCATGTCTAAATATTGTTCATTGTTTAGGTGAGACGGTAGTATTTATCCATTTTTTTAAGATAGAATCTTTATAACTTTTTGTTTTCTTTTTTATTACAACTATACTAACATGTGTGGGGACATGGGGGTTGTCTGGGCGTCCCGAGGGAACTTCCGGTCGTCCCGGGCGTCCCTCACATCCCCCCACGTGGTCTGCCACATTTTTAAATAAAAAAACATAAAAACAACACTCTAAACTATATTTTTTTAATTGTAAATCACTTATAATATAAAAACAACATTACTAACCTAACCCTAACCCTAAAAGTGCAATTTTATGTTATAAATTTACATTATGGGCTCATTTCATATTCACACCAAGCAAGAGCAAGAGCAAGAGTGAGAGCAAGAAGAGCAAGAGTGAGAGCAAGAGCAAGAACAAGAGCGAGAGCAAGAGTAAGAGCAAGAGCAAGAGTGAGAGAAAGAGCAAGAGCAAGAGGGAGAGCAAGAACAAGAGCAAGCAAGAGGTATTTATAATTTTATTTGCTTACAATACTTGTTAAATTTTTTTTTTTAATTTAGATTATATTTGCATTTTTTAGGGGTTGTTTTTTAGCATTTGCATCTACATTCACAATGTAATCATGCATATAGTTTGTAGGATTTAAAAAATGCATATTGCATAGGGTTTGGTTGTAAATGGTTACGTTTTTTTAATTACATTTTTATTTCTAGTTTAAAATTTAGATTATATTTGCATTTTTAAGGGATGTTTTTAGCATTTGCATCTACATTCACAATGTAATCATGCATATAGTTTGTAGGATTTTTAAAAATGCATATTGCATAGGGTTTGGTTGTAAATGGTTACGTTTTTTTTTTTTAAATTACATTTTTATTTCTATTTTAAAATTTATATTATATTTGCATTTTTTAGGGGTTGTTTTTTAGCATTTGCATCTACATTCATAATGCAATCATGCATATAGTTTGTGGGATTTAAAAAAATGCATCTTGCATAGGGTTTGGTTGTAAATGGTTACGTTTTTTTTTTTTTTAATTACATTTTATTTCTAGTTTAAAATTTATATTATATTTGCATTTTTTAGGGGTTGTTTTTTAGCATTTGCATCTACATTCACAATATAATCATGCATATAGTTTGTAGGATTTAAAAAATGCATATTGGTTATGTTTTTTTTTTTAAATTAATTCATTACATAATCAATCAATCATATAGTTATGGTTGTTTTTAATTCATTGCAGCAATCATCACCATGAGTTCTTCTTCTGAGTATGAGTATGAATCAAAGTATGAATCAGAGCAGGAGAGGGTTGAACGAAGTTGAGATAGGTGGCCGTGGAAGAGTTGGTGATGCCACAATGGGGGAGAGTGGAGAAGGGACACAAAATGTAGTGGCAGCGGCAACTGGTAGTTCAGTTGGTAGTGCTACCAATTGCCCCTCTCAAATGTTGTCCAAATTTGCCATTGGACCATTTGATAAGAAGAAGCCATTGCAACAATTTGCCCAAATAATTGATAACCCCATCTCCAAGTCTCGAGGGGGGAGCAAAGTATGGAAGTGCAACATATGTGCACTGACTTGGCATGGCAGTATCACTAGGACCAATGCACACTTGTTGCACCTTACAGAAGGGGGTTGGCACTTGTAAGGGCCTTTCACTAGAGCAGAGAGCTGAGATGGTGAGAATCTTCAATGGAAATACTACAGACAATGTGCCAGAAGTTCGTGGTTCTACTTTGAGCAAACATAGTAATACTCTGGCTGGTTCTAGTTTTGGAGTGTCAGAAGTGGAAAGCAGAGGGAAGAGAAAGGTCATGGGGGCAGCCCCAAATTCAGTTGTTGACATGTTTGATTCAAAGGCAAGGGAAGAGGCAGATGATGCTATTGGGAAATTTTTCTATGTTGTTGGGATTCCATTTAATGTCGCTCGCTCTCCTTATTACAAGGAGGCTATGGCTAAGGTTGCAAAAGCAGGTACAAGTTATGTGCCTCCTGGAGACACAAAACTGAGGACCACAATCTTGGATAGAAACTATTCCAAGGTTAATCTGTTGATGGAGGAGATGAAGGTGACATGGATGTAACATTATCATGGATGGGTGGATGGATATTAGACACCGTCCTCTCATCAATATCATTGTCTCTTGCAAAGATGGACCGTACTTCTTGAGAGCAATTGATTGTTCTGGGAAGCGAAAGATGTTGAGTTTCAATATCAGATTTTGAAGAATGCCATTGAGGAGGTTGGACCTTCAAACGTTGTACAGTTGTCACAAATGCAACTTATGTGTGCAGAGCAACAGGCAAGCTAGTGGAGCGGAATATAGGCATATTTATTGGACTCCATGTTGTGTGCATGCCATGAACAATGCACTGAAAGACATAGGGAAGATTCAGTGGGTCAACCAGATAGTGACTAAGGCCAGGGACATGCAAAAGTTCATATGTAATCACCACACATCATTGGCACTTTTTCAAAAAAATTTTTTTTTGAAACCAGTTGACACCCACTTTGCATCCTATTTTATTTTGTTGGAGAGGATGTTTGAGTTGCAGGAGCCCCTGCAAATTATGATTATGACACAGGATTGGACTAGGTGGCGTGAGTCCAAGACAGATCAAGGGAAAAGAGTGAAGGAAGTGGTGTTGCGGGAAACATTTTGGGTTGATATGAAATACATCATATCAATCATAGCTCCAGTTTTTAGTGTCATCAAATATGGGGATTCTAACAGCCCCAATCTTGGTGAGATCTACGAGTGCATTGACAACATGCTTGGGCAAATGAAGGCAGCTATTCGGGTGAGGGACCCCACTTTGGAGTTCTATAATGAACATATACAACCCATTATTCAACGGAGATGGGAGAAGTTGAACACTCCTCTTCATATGGCTGCGTATGCACTGAATCCCAAATGGTATGTGGAGAGGCCAGGCAGAGTTATCCCATTGGATGATGATGAGGTGAAGAAGGGCCTTATGAAGGCCTTTAAAAAATGTACACTCCACAGAGGCTTCACAGATCAGATTGGAGTGGCTCGACTTCACTGAACTTGATGGGTACAAAACATCAACAAAGGCAAACAAGGTAACAATAGCATAGGAGAAGCCAGTGAGTTGGTGGCGATTGTATGGGCTTCCAGGACTGTTGCGACCACTTGCCATTCGCCTCCTTTCCCAAGTTTCTAGCTCCTTTGCCTCTGAGAGGAACTAGTCTACATATGGTTGGATACACTTTGTTAAGAGGAATAGGCTTACCTCTGCGAGAGCGGAGAAGCTTGTAGTTGTACACAATGCTTTGCGTCTTATGGATCGCAAGACACCTGAGTACAAATAGACCCCAACATTACGGTGGGATGTAGATCCCGAGGAGCCGAGGCAGGTTGAAGAGGACAATACTGTGCAAAGGGGGATTGATTGGGCTTACCTTTGAGGACGAGGATGCTAGTACCAACAGGAGGAGTTCATGGATATTGCTTCAGATGTTGATTCTGATTTTTAGGTTGATACTTGTAGTTGTCCTCTTTTTTTGTAATATTGACAATAGACAATTGTTGGTGTATTTGGCTATGAGATTAATGATATGAATATCAACTATTGTCACTTGATCAATCGTAATTTAGAATGGTTTTACTTTTATATTTTATAATATATTTGAAATTTCAGCTTGTCTCAAATTCAAAATTCAAATATGTATTATGAATTTTCAATTTATGACATTAACATATTGATATTATAGTATTAAGGAATGTATTTGATGTTTATGAGTTCAAGTTTCACCTTATTTAAATCTCAAATGGTTTTATTTCAGCTTATTTATATAATTTAGTCACTATATCTTTATATTTTAAATATTTATATATTTTTAATCAGCCATCCCCCACGGTCCCCAAAATTTAGAATTTTTTTGTCGTCCCGAAACCCCGTCCTCCCCCCGTCCTCGTAACTATGTAAAGTATAGAGGCTATGATCAATAACATGTAATTAATATTGATGCTTCTCTCCAATTTAGTCATAAACTAAGTTAATGATGCTAATATATATGCTTGCTTAGTTCTTATGATTGCTACATGTGAGGCTAAACATTTGTATGTGTTAGTCAAATGTTATTCCTGTGTGAGGAAATATATTATCTAGAATAATATATTATTCACAAGGGAACTATGTGGAAAACAACTCATTATTAAGTGCCATTCTATGTTTTGAGTTGTAATAACAGCTCAACATTAGGATAGGGTGTGGAGTGATCATAAGAGATAAGATAAGATTCCTCTAGGAGAGAATAATGGGATTGATCATTGAAGATGATGTTTGGCTCCATGTATGTAGTGAGTACAAACAATTATAAAATGTAACCTCTATCAATGAAGATATGCCCTGGATGAATGAAGATTCAATTGCGTGTTTAATTGTAGTGTTCAAATTTATAGTTCTGAGTATGTAAATCTGAACCAAATATAAGAGGGACTTCATTGTTTCAATAAACTTTGAGTACTTCACTCTCCATTGAGGGGACTCATTAACAATTAAATTGTAGTTATATAAAATAAACAAGAAGAAAACATGGGTCTGTCTGATTTGTTTATTGTTTAGGCCAAATGATACAAGATTCTATTTATGACTTATTTATCATCCTTCTAAAAATAGAATGCATAGAAACATGATGTAGATATTGCAGTTCAGCTGACTGTCTTTCCCATACAAAAAAAAATAGCTTAGCAATAATGTGCATGATAGTTGTTCATCTGGTTAAAAATATCCCCATTTCAATGCTTCCTTCATTCTGGCTGGATTCATGAAAGTGACTGCCTATCATAAGGTCCAAACATGTTTTCTTGATGTTGAGAGCAACGCACTCCTAAATTGTGATTTGCTCTATAAATGTTTATTATCATCTATGATGGCATTAGAGGCAGCCTGCTGGAAATAGAAGTCAAACTGACTAAGACAACATAAATTATCACATAATGCAAATGGAAGAAAATAAGGCCCGTATGACGAGGATTTGCAAAGCATTCATAAAAGATCAATGAAAGTGGAAGGAATAATATCAGAGCTGATGCAATTTGTAATGTCCCTTTTTGGGACTGAAACTGAAAAAGGAGGAAATCCCACAAACCCAAACTTATTAAATTCATTTGATATTTAGACTGTAAACTGAAATTTAAACCACTGAAAATCAACAGTTTGATTTTTATAACAGCAGTCCAAAAATGAAGGAAAATCACTTGAAACTCATCAAATCATCCAACCAAAATATAGATAGATATTTTAGGATGAATCTAAACCACTTTCCAATATGAAACTTGAATGAAAACACAGCTGGAAAATTAATTAATTGCAGCAGAAGTAAACTCAAAGAAATTATGAAACGAAGGGTTTCCAAACCCCAAATTCCACAAATTATGATTGTTTCCAGCCTTATAAAATATGCCAAATCTGATTATGAAAGAAAATCTGAATTTCATGCCCTAGAAGGCACCTAAATGCTACCAAACCCTAGTCACTCCAACTAGGAAGGGCTCATAAATGCATGCTAACACTTGTAGATATCTTCTTTGATCTTCCAATGCCCAAATCTGCAAAAAGGTCTTCAAGATGTCTTCACTTTACCCAATGGAGGGTTTTTGTCCTCCAACCAGCCACAATCCTGAAGGGTTTATCCTCCTTAGGCTTATCGCCAGCACAATTGGATTTTCGCCCAAAAATGGAATGACAATGAGCAAACAGCCCAAAGATCAAGTTTAGATAAAATGTGCCAAAAACATAGGTGCAAATGAAGTCATTAATCCCTTTATATCCCTCCTCCATGGCGCCTCAAGCCAAAATAGAAAGACCAACCTCATAAAGCTTCATTGGGTCTTTTTAATTTATTTTTCTAACCTTTCGATACTCTTAAATAAAGAAACACTCAAGAAAACATCAAAAATTAACAAAAGAAAATGGTTGGGAATGCATTCCTTCCTAGCTCATTCAACTTCATCCATGAAAAGGGAATGGCAAGAACCCCATAATTAGGCTCTTAAGTCGCCAACATCATTATCACATGTAAGGGATGCCTCTGAGGACATGATAATTCAAGAAGTAATTCAACTATCAAATAAAATACACATTCCCACACCATATGCCTATGGTGACATGACTTCCCTAGAACACAAATGGAAAATGAGCCCTCATTTCAGATGTCATTTCCGGGTTGAAATCCATGAGGGGGATATCATTGACACAAACATTGAGCCTATTCAATGACATTCCACTAAGGAACTAAAAATTCCTCACCATTTCTACCCATGGTGGATATAACCCAGAGAACAAAAATGCCACACAATGGCCCTCATGACTGATATTACCAGGGTTAATACCCCATGTGGGGTCATATTCAATGAAGCTTCACAAAGCAACTGAGAGTGACATATGACAGAAGTATATCGTGAACAACAAATGTCCAAAGGGTTGAGTACAAAGAAATCAATGTCCACTCCGTGAAACATACGTGTTTATGGAATGTTTACAAAACTCAGCTTTCCCACACTAGGAGTGTTTATAGTCACACACCCAACCATGTGGTCCATTCAATACATCCACTTCCAGCTGGGATTTTGTCTAAGCATTAGGTTGCACCCAAAATGGAAGATCATCATGCCAAGAGAGATTGTCCAACTTCAGGCCCTCTCGACATACTGGACATTGCTAATATCAGGCCAACAAATTGACCAAACCATGATGGACACTTTCTATTGTACTGGTAATGCAGATGCATTAGATCAGCCCCATTAATCCACTAATAATCATGAATTAGATCATGTAAATTTTTTCAATTTGAACATGTTTAAATTGTCATTTTGGAGCTCGTAGCCGTAGTAGACCAAGATTATGGATGCTTGAGAATGAATTCCTCTCTTAAATATTGTAAAGTTTGTGATGTATCAAACTTTGAAATGTCAAACATTCAAAAATGCATTGAATATTTTTGATATCATTTTTGACATTTATGTCATTATGCCATAGAGGACCATAAGGCCTAATAGACCAATCACCATTGACACGTTTTGGAAAGAAATGCAAATGGGTTGGTTTGGTTTTGACCTCTTTTGAAATTGGGGCCCACGTTTGGTTGAAAAGTACCAATCAGCTAGTGGGGTCCTTTTTTTTGTATGTAAACTTTTTGCCATTCTCACATTACATTGCCAGTGTATTTTCATATAAAGCTCTATGTTATTGCATAGGAGCAAAGTAACTAAATCCCATACACAAAGCTAAGCACTTAAGAGATGGCATAAACAAAAGTCTTCAAAGTAGAACTCCAACAAGCCACACATGGCTTGACCAACCACCAAATCCAATCAACTTCCAAGGCCCAACACATTTGCCAACTCACACATAATAGCTTTTATATTCTACGCAGATGGTCTTAGGACCAAGTCAAAGAACTTTAGATATCTCATATCCCAAAATGTGGCATTAGGGATAAGCGGAATCAACTAAAATTAGGGGAAAAGATTATTTTAAGCCTACAAATATGTCATTTGACCCATGAAAGTGGTCTAAGTCCCCACCATGTCACTTTTGGGTGGGTTCCCACTATTTTTAAAGTGAAATTTATTTTTAAGACCAATTCAAATTGACAAGGGAAGCTAGAGTAGATTTGAACCCCGAATTCATTTAGATAAAAGAATAAGCCCATTCGACCAAATGCAGTGCCCTCTTAGAGACCCTTGAGAAGAAAAACAAAGAAGTAAAATATTTTTATTGCAGTGCAATTGAGCGCATTCCAAGAGATCTATTGTAGAGACCTCTAGATAGTATAAGGGCCCTTTATTGGGAGACCTTTGGAGAAAAACATCTCATCATTTTAATCAATCGGATGTGGTGTTTTCCAACCCGTAAGAAATTCTTTTTTTGTTTATATCAAAAATTTTAATAATTCAAATTTTTAGCATAAGACATATTTTTTAAGAATTACCTTTAACCTTGTTATAATTTGAGTTAATTTTTAAGCCTTCTAAACAATAATATCCACTCAATTCAAAGGCTTACAAAAGTTTGCAATTAGTTTAAATTAATTAGGAATCATAAAAATTAAGGGAAAATCTTGTCTTCGTGCGCATGATTCTTTGTCAGACTGATCATACATTGACGTGATGGGAAGAGGGGAGTTGCTATTTTCCACCTTGAATGTCATCTTCAATGGAGATTGTTCATGATTTCCTATGATCATATTGATGAGGATGACAAAGTGGAGAGTTTGATCATGATGATTGATCATTGACTTTTTTACAGAGTGGAATGCTAGTATTTGAATAAATTCAATATCAAATTGAGCAATACAGACCTCAGACCTCATGATCCGTATTGTGTATTGGTATCTGAAAAACACCTTTCTACATGCAGAGTATAAGAAAACTTTGCAGGACTTTGACCGTTTTAACATTTCAAATATATATTTTCATTAAAATATGTATTTTTAGCAAACCGGTCCTTAAATTTGAACCTACATTACTCATTTTCCGGCCCCTCCCCCGAGTCCGGTTCCGATTTTAAAACATGGTCTGGTTCATACTCTAGGTAGGGGTCCTCAGCACATTTTAATATATGGCACCTAAATGGATTACTCATCCCACATTAGTCCAGAACAATCCAGATATGACTGGGTTCTTCAGATGAAGCTCCTGGGCATACCCAAGGCGAACCCATAGGTTCTGCCTGTTTCTTTATTATTTTGTTATAAAGATGTTGGTGTTGACTCTCTCAATGAAGAGCAATATGATGATGAATACTAATTTTGATTTATAATTAATATTTAAACTAATTATGATTTTTGTAGGGCCCTATAATCAATACAAAGTCTATATAACCCATCCTTCTTCCTAGCTAGTACCATTGGAGCAGGATATGGAATCTTGCTAGGGACAATGATTTCAACCTCCAAGAGTTCACTTACCAGTTTTTCCATCTCTGCCATCTGAAAATGCCCATATCTATAGGGGTGTACCACCATTAGACCCTTTGCATGGTCAAGATCAATACTGTGCTCCAATCCCCAGTCTGGCTTAACCATTCACTAACTCTAGACTCCAAAAATAACATAATAAAAATAATACTAACTAGGTACACAAATATATGTTGTGTTTAGGTACACAACACCAATTGAACACGCCAAATGAAAATAGCATTTTGATGATACAAAAATCTTATTGATTGACATTTTCTATACAATATTTGGAGGTCATATAATGTACTTTTAGCTCCTAAACGTAGGATGCTCAACTACTGGCTCTGTTGCAATGGTGAAGAGAAGTCCTAAGAACCTGATGCTCTGCTGTTTTTCTTTTGACAGTTCACTGCTTTATTAGGCTCTGATGGTCGGTTGGTTTAACAGCATTGGTAATTTCAGCATAATAATATCTCCCACAACATCTAGTTCAGTCTTATCAGACCTGTGAGATTCTACAGCAACAAATTCTATGTTGTATTTCTTCGATATATGTCCAGTCCTGGTCAGTGGCAGGATTTTATTTCTGATGACATACGAATTTCATTTAACAAGTAGAGGCAAAGGGATTTTCCTGATGCCTAGTTGCATAATTTTCCTCCAATGAAAATTTTTAGGAATGGAAATTAATTAAAAGTGTGAAACAGTTGGTAAATCTTTCGATTTCAAAAATAAGTCGCATATATCAGAGGAAACTATTTGAGAAAAAAATATGATTTACTGATAATACATGGAAAATTGGGAGAATCTATTAACATTGTTACACATTTGACTCCAGAAGAATTTTATAAATTATTGCACAGCAAAGAAGCTAAATTCAAAAATAATGTATGATTTATTTATAATACTTGGAAATTTTGGCGAATCTATAAACTCTATGCACATTTTATACCAGAACTTGGCAAATGCCAATCTCTTTTTGAAACTTTTTAAAATTTAAGAATATATTAATCAAAATTTTAAAATTGGCAAAAAAATGGCCTATAAAAAAATCCTTGTTTTCCCCCTTGGATCCAGTATACGATATAAGTTGATAATATTTGTAGGCTGGCGCCATCTCAGGTTTTTTTCAATATTTGTTGGCATAATTTTTACCCCATAAGACTTTTGAATGGGACATTTCTCTATAGTTTCTGAAGGGAGGGAGCTTGGATAGAAACCCCATTTTACAAAAAATAGCCCAAGCTATAACTAGAACTTAGAAGAATTATCCAGATCATGTATTAATTTTGATAAAATATCCAAACTTTGTCAGCGGCATGAGCCTAAGTAGTAAGTCAATGGGACTTTCATAGCAAAGCCCTAGGTTTAAATCCATGATAGACATGTTCATGCGTGAATTTGAGTAATATATTGTTGGGTGTAGTATGAATCTTTACAAGGTATGGTACAAGTACTAGGTGAATTTGATGAAAGCAAGAGCCCTGAGCTGTCTAAGCCAAGGGCTTGGCTGTAAAGGGAATAGCACTGTAGGATTGACTCCTCTCGGAAGTTTTTAATGCCTCTTGGCATAATTTGAGCCCAGAAGGTTTTTGAATGGGCTGTTTCTCTGCAAAAGGTGGAGTAGAAATCAACGGATTATACTGATTGTACTTTTACAGATTATCCTTATTCACTAAAAAAATAATATAAAAGACACAAACGATGAGCAGGGTTGAGGAAGTAAGAAACAAGGTTGAGTTCACTGTGAATCACTCATTGTGACTTAGGTAATTTTTATTGGTGGTTCCAGGTAATTGAAGCAAAAATGGAAAAAAACAAAAACAAACTCAGATCATTTTACTTTTAAATGTAAATCCACGCTAAAAGACCAAACCAAGGATTTTGTTGAGCACGCCAAAAGACCAAACCATGGTTTTGTTGAGCACCCCAAAAGACCAAACCAAGGTTTTTGTTGAGGCTCTTAAGCTGCAGTTTGATGGCAGGGGATACTATTCCTACTTTTCTGTGCAGATCATACCGTGAAACATTTATTTGAAAGAAACAGAAAAAATTCTCTTATGAATCCAAGTTTAGAGTGTCAGTAGAGGTAGCTGGAGAGAGGGACTGGAAGTTTGCAGCACCAGCTCAGAAAAAACCATTTTTTTCCAAAACAGCAGACTCTGAATAGAAGATTTTTTTTAAATAAATCTATTAGTGATTTAAATTGTAGCACAAGCTATTAATTTGAATCTTGCAGGAAATCGCTGGGAAAATTATGGCAGCCCCCTCCCCAAACTGTCTTACTTTTATTTGATTTTACAGTAGCCTTTCTCAAGTTGAGGCTTAGGCTTGCCTAGCATAGAATTTACCACTGTAGTAGGAAACTGGACTTGAATCATTTTACTTGTAAATCAAAATAGATGATTAAGAAGCCAGGTGAGTGTGACAGAGTGGTAAGGCAGATTAACTGCTACAAAGAAGGCCGAGGTTCAAATCCCGCCAGGAAACTGCTAAGCCAAATTCTCTGCGACAATGCAGTAGTGTTAAAGTGGGCCAAAACGTACCCAGACACCAAATTGGAGCATGTTAGTCTCCAGGTACCCTTAACAAAAATAAATAAAAGACAAAAAAATTAAAAGTGTATCTGAAAAGCTTGAACCCCTCTGAGCAAAATGTTAGGTTGATTTTATTGAAAAAACAAAAAACCATCAAAAGGGTTGTAATCCAATTGGGGTAGATGATGATAAAGTGTCTCACACCATCCACCGGTGTATCAATCGCCAGAATAAAGATATATGTGGACTAGTCCAGGCAAATTTGGTAGAATTAATAATCCATTGATGATAGAGTGTCTCACACCATCCACGGGTGTATCAATCGCCAGAATATATATATATATATATATATATATATATATATATATATATGCATTAGTTCAGGAAAATTTGGTAGAAATATATATGGACTAGTCCAGGCAAATTTGGTAGAAATATATATGAACTAGTTCAGGCAAATTTGGGAGAATTAATTTCCATTCATTGACCCTAAAACAAAAGAAGGATGTTAAAAAATTGGGATGTTTATCCTTCGAACACATTATTTTTCAAAAAGAGTGTACCTGAAAAGCTTGATCTTCTTTGAGCAAATGGAATGCCGATTCCAATTCAGATAACGCATGCATGAGTGCCTCTGGCACATATTTGCCCCCATACTTCCCATATCTCCCAAAGTCATCGGGTCTCTTCGTATTTATTTTAATACTCACACCGCCACTCTGCTGTGAGGCTGCTATTGTACATACTAGACCGCATGTCTTTGCCCTTGCCTTGGACGAGGAAAAAGAAACCTTCCTGTCCATAAATACTGAAGAAGATGAAATACAAGAGCCGCATTTAAAGCTGTGATAAAGCTCCCCATGCTGATGCCCATCATCTCTTTTACCAGCACCAATGAAGACTGTGGTGAAGTTTTCATTGCCATTCCTATCTCTTCTTATTCTGAAAGGAATGAATTGCTGCAAACTTCACAAAGTTCTTTACGACTGATACGCGATAATTTCTACAGAGCCTATATATGGGGAAAAAAAGGTTTAAAAACTGTGCACAAAAAGTATCTAAACCGCGGAACACACACCGCAATGCATTTATTATTAGTAGATGCCGCTTTAATGTTAGAAACATATATATTTCGAAAACGCATCGTTTTCAGCTACGGATCTTTTTAAACGGTTTGATTGAACGTGGACGTTAAATTTGACATCCATTTAGATGTGTTTTACTGATTTTAACTATGGAATACTTCGCAAATATTTGAAATACCACCCAACAAAAAAAAAAAATCAAATTGTGACGGTCATTCTTTATATAAATATATTTATAAATTAAATTAATATTTAATATATTAAAAATAGGTAAATAAATTAGAATAGGGTTTTATATATTCTATTAGTAGAGTATAAATAACACTACTTTGTAATTTTGAAGGTCAATATTGGAAAATTATCGTCACCCTATTTAATAGGTATAAGTGGCCATCAAATTTAATCCTTGACTTCAAGTATGACTTATTTTCTTTATAAAATAATTTGTCTACTTCAAAATGGACATGTGGTTGTTGTTTAGGTATCATCGTGCATCACATGTTTGAGTTATTGCAGGTGATGTTCATGAGTACTACTTGAAATCCAATGTGGGCAATTTTATCACCCTTCTCCACCATATGATTTGTATAAGCCTTTTGAGGGTTCTCCGCAGGGCGAGAATGTTACATAAATTATACATATAACTTGATCCATCAAGATATGTAATACCATGTTGTCTTATCACCATGTTTGGATTTATGTGTTGATTTGACATGCTTCTACAATGGAATTACATTATGGTTGGTGTTCATTTCTAGGACTTGTATGTGAATGTATTTCGTAGCATGACGGCCAAGCTTTGATTTTACTCAACTGATCTAACATACTTGCATATCTTGGTTATTAAGATTATGTACTTTATGATATGTTGTTGGTTATGCTTGTAGATTATGATCATACTGTTGTTATTGCTTATCTTTGGTTTGCTAACTATTTTGAAAAGATTAGTGACTTTGGGTACTTGATCAATTTGATCCAGACTCAGGAGCAGAATAGTTTTGACATAGCTCAAGGTATGCTCTAATGTGATTACTATTATTGTTTCTTAAACAAAAACATGGACTTAGTAAATACGGGCCTAGTTCAGTCTATTATGGCCTAAACTATTATCTTGAGTTATCATATTAAAAGTTGATTTCAATGATAAAGCATTGCTAAATTTCATAAGGGCTCTAAAGTTACTACTTGATGAGCCTAAGATGATTTGGAACCTAACCTTGATTCACCTAAGGTTATATATGTTCTCCAGGATTCTCCACCATATGATTTGCATAAGTCTTTTGAGGATTCTACAAATCGAGAATGTTACAGAGAGTTACTGAAATTCTACATATAACTTGATCCATCAAGATAGATCAATTTTGTTCTTACTCGAATTTAACTCAAAACAATACTGTAATGCAATTTAAATAAGGAATAAACTGAAAAGAAAATATTATGAACTCCTTTGTTTTCTTACATGCATAGGAAAGCAAAATTCTTGTGTGTAGAAGAAGTTAATGTTATTCTCTCTAACTCGCATCATTTGTTTCATTCTTTCCAGTCTCATTTTTCTCTTTTTTGGGGAAATTTTGTTCCACTTTCCTATGTGAAGCATTTGAACTTATGTCAAGCAAATTTTCAAAATAATTTTAAAACTTTTTCCTTTCCTTTACAAAGACCATAGTTTGGTTTGAAGTTTTTAGATACATTTTAGGTCTTTTGAATACACGGTGTTAGTACGATAAAAGATTTTATGTTTCATCAAATTTTGACAAAAGTTTGTTCTCCATCATGCTTTGGTGAATGTCCATGGAAGTATGCTAACAAATCTAAAATAATCAAATTGGGCATCTCTATATCTCACTATGTGAAATATCATTTCATGTGGTAAGCTCAATGCACCCCATCCTTTAATGATTCTTGGACACTTTGCCATTTCGGTATGTACTCATGACGAATGTGGTTCTTGTTTAGTACATATATTTTTTCACAAAGGTGAAAAATATTTGGGCATGTCAATCTATAAATCCATCTTCATTTTAGGTTACAATTTTATTATGGCTCTATTATAGATAAAATAAAATGAAATTATTTTAATGACATCATTGAGCACATTCATTGAAGCACCTATCCCTTAGAGTACACAAGAATAAAGCTACTCAAATTATTGATTTTGAAGGTCGGAATGGAAAATTATCGTCACCCAAAAATTATTTGGCGGTATGAGTGGCCATGAAATTTAATCCTTGCCTTCAAGTATGCCTTATTTTCTTTATAAAATAAATTGCCTACTTCAAAATAGACATGTGGTTGTTGTTTATGTATCATCCCGCATCACATGTTTGAGTTGTTATGGGTGATGTTCATGAGTACGCTTGCTTGAAATCCAATGTGGGTAATTTTAACATTCCTCTCCATCGTATGATCTGCATACGTCTTTTGAGGATTTTATAGGATGACAATGTTACAAAGAGTTGTATAAATTCCACATATACCCTAACACATTAAGATAGATCGATTTTGTTCTTACACAATTTAACTCAAAACAAAACATAATGCATTTAAATAAGGAGTAAAATGAAAAGAAAATATTATGAACTCCTTTGTTTTCTTACGTACAGGAAAACAAAATTCTTGTGTCTAGTAAGAAGTCAATGCTCTTCTCTCTGATTGCATCATTTGTTTCATTCTTTTCAATTTCATTTTCTCTCTTTTTAAGGAAATTTCGTTCCACTTTCATATGTGGAGCATTTGAACTTATGTCAAGCAAATTTTCAAAAAAATAAAACTTTTCCTTTTCCTTTGCAAATATCATAGTTTAGTTTGAAGTTTTAGACACATTTTAGGTCTTTTGAATACACAAAAGTTAGTCTGATAAAAGATTTTATGTTTCATCAAATTTTGACAAAAAAATTCTCCATCATGCTTTGGTGAATGTCCATGGAAGTATTCTAAAAATCTAAACTAAGCATATTGTGAACCTATAAGTCTCTCTATGTGAAATATCATTTCATGTGGTAAGCTCAATGCACCCCATCCTTTAATGATTCTTGGACACTCAATGGCATTTTAGTATGCACTCATGTCGTAATGTGGCCCTTGTTTAGTACAAATATCTATCAATGAAGGTGTGAAAAATCTTTGGGCATGTCAATCTATAAATCCATCTTTGTTTCAGGTTGCAATTTTATTATGGATCCATTGTAGATAAAATGAAATGAAATTATTTTAATAATGTCATTAAGCACATTCATTGAAGCACCTATCCCTTAGAGTACACCGAACAAAGCTACTCAAATATGAATAAATCTTTATTGATACTTTAGACCACACATCAATGCATTACAATCAAGATAAGAAGAAAATTTTAGTGTTGAGAGACGAAATGAGGGGTCCATCTTGTTTACTTTGTCTAACGATATGAATTGAGGTGCAACCTAGTGGACAACACACTAAGAATGGTACTTAATGGATTATAACAATCATTTCACAATGAAAGAGTTATAAACTCAAACTAATTTTATTATAATTCTAAATTTATACAAACTAGCAAACTTCATAAGAGAGATTTATGCTCGAAGATCTATCTCTTTATTTAAAACAAGCTACTTTATAGCTATACAATGGAGAATATGAAAAATTGCTAAAAATAAAATATGAAGGGTTCCATATGGGAGCCAAAAGGTCATCCTACATGGAGACCATTCGTATCCACCTTAGGGATGGATTTGAAAAGATAAAAGAGGAACAATCCTAAATCTATCTTATTATTACTATTATTTTATGCGGTGCCCCTTGTCGAGCTCATATCTATTGAGCAAAGAAAATGGCTAAGTATCAACCATGTACAGAGAGACATGACAAGGACCACGATAGGAAGGCACACATAAATTAAGAAGAAGTAACTAAGAACCAAAAGGAATGCACAAAAGCACACGCACAAATAAGGAACAAATATAGGTTAGTGCGCAAAGGGTATGTGCGCAAAAGGAAAAGGAGATCAACGCACAAGGTTCTCGAGCATATACACATGGTTCGGATAGCTGAATTCTCGGTGAAGGCTAATACTAGGGGAAATAGAGTTGGTGTAGCATGGAAGGCACATCCAGAAATGGGAAAGGAAAGTATAAAGTGCCAACCACAGGTTAAAGCACATTGAAAGGAGGACATCTAATTATAGGAACAAAGCATGGATGAGGCCAAGCTATTTATAGATTGATCTAGAGTTAAAGCGGGATTTTAAAGCATGTTCAAGAAGTTGATTCAAATGTGTATTAGTGTCTATAACATGAAGAACATGTCAATTTTAGTATAACATGTGTTGAAACAAGCCATTCTAGGCCTAGTCTTAGACCCAGTGTAAGAAAATTGTGTGGTACTTTGAGGTATGAGGCAAAGAAGGTTAGTATGAGCATGTGAAATGTGTTGTGAGGTTGCATAGTAGGTGTAAAAGGTGTACAATGCCATAGTTTAGGTGTATAATGTATGCTTAAGGTCCTATTGAAGCAAGTGCAAACAAACAAGGAAAGAAAGAATGGGAAAACCATGGTGCATGGTGAGTTTTATAGGTAAGCATGCATGAATGAGCATTGAAGAACATGGAGGAGGTCTTCCTAGAGTTATTTGCAAAGTTTCAGGTCAAAGGTTGAAGGAAAATCATTAAAACCTATTTTGAGCTCGACTAAGCTCTTAGAAGCTCGTCTTTTCTAGCTTGATAGTCAACTTTGGATGCTCACCCACACATGTGTGCTTTACATGGGAGTCTAAGCCTTTTTTTGGATGCTAGGGCATGAAGCTAAGAATTTTTTCAAGAAGAATGAGGTTAAATGAACGTTATACTTTTATGAACCATTGTTAAGAAGCCAAGTGAGTTTAAACCCTAGTTTCGAGTGATAGGAATATGATTGAGTACGACCATGAAATTAATTGGGAAGGATAATGTGATTATTCGGGGATGTAGAGGACTCTTGAGCTCATGTTGGTGACATTGGTAGGTTCTAGGTGTATTGAGAAGCTACAAAAAACCTTTATTATGTGGAGGTTTGTACGTACAAAGATGAGTTGCAGGTTTCATGAAGTGAAAAAAATGCTTTGAGATAGTTTGGGATGTGTTATATGTGTCTATGAAGATATTTGGAGAGTTTTAGTACAAGTATTTTGTGAAATCTCTCTTCCAAGTTGACCTACCGCTAATGGCCTAAAGGGTCAAAACCAGTCATAGAGGTCCAAGAGGTGTTTGGTTGTTTTGCATGTTATAGCGAGGTTATTTAAGCATGAATATCTTGGTGTGGTCTGATATGATGTTTTAAATATCTTAGTTTGATCGATTGAGGTGTTGTTTTGTGAAAACCCTAATGGCCTAATGAACCTATTAGGTTTGCCAAGAAGGTAGCTGAAACATGTATGCAAATGTGAAGTTCAGAGTGTGAGATATGAATGTGAGTGCATGAACATGTTCGTAGGGTCCCTTGTGAAGTTTTCTAAGTGGTGGTTGTGCTTGGAAGTTTCCCCGAAGGTGTTTGTGCTTGATGAGCTCAATACGATTCTTGAGTCCTAAATTACAGGTTTGAGTTTCTTCAAAGATGGAGGTGTTTTGGATCCTTGTGCCCTAAATTGAAGGTTTCCATGAGTTGTTTCAATTACCTGATTATGAGAGCTTTATGTTGATATGCTAGATGTGCATTGGAGTGGTGATTTCATATGTGAAGTTTTTCATTTTTAAGAAGTGATATTTAGGTATTTGGGACCTTATTTTTGGTGGTTGCAAATTGGAGTGAGTCATGATGAAGATGGACGTTAGAGAGGATCTTGTTCCTATTGGTGGTATTGAGAGGTTTTTGATGAAGTGTGAAGAGCTTGTGGATTCATGGTGGAACTACCTTTGTGTTTGAAATTCAAATTGTGACCATTGGACAAGAAGACTTGTTTTTAGGCCTAGTTGAGAAAGTTTGTATTGTTTAGGCCTATGCCAACCTATGTGGGTCTTAAAATGTAGTTTGAATAGTCATGTAATGTCTTATTATATTGTTTATGATTGACCTTAATTGTTTTTTCCGACCTATAAGATTTTGAGTCAAGATTCATGCATATATAAAGAGTTATGTTTGCTCATTTGAGGTAGTGGATTGGATGAATTCGTGAGAGAGATAAAGGAAGTGAGTGAAGAGGAAAGATGTCTCTAGAGTAGAGAAAATAAGAGGAGTGAGGAGATGATTAAGGAAAATAAGAAGGATCTACAAGTCACTTGACCTAATCAACACTAGATCGTGCATTTATGAGCGAAGAAGGAGAGAGAGTTTGATTGAGAGGGTTTTGAGTGAAGAGAGTTGAAAAAGTGGTCATAATCAGTTGTTGGAGCAACAAGGTTATCAATTGATCTTAATATTCAGGTGGATAAGTTGTTGCTTGGTCATCTTAGGGGTTATAGCCTCCTTATAGGTCAGTGCCCTACTAAATAGGGGTTGGTGCTCCTTGTGGGGTTGGTTCCTCACTAAAGAAATCTTTTGTGATGTGTAATATTCACAAGAGTCCTTTGTGTTGAGTAATATATGCAAAGGTTCAGTGGGTTTTCTTCCCCTTGAGGGTTTCCCACTTTATATCTTGTGTTCTTGTGTTCTCTCTTGCTTTATGTTCTTGTGAATGGTTGTTTCATGATTAATAAGCTCACATTGGTTAATGAATTTTGAATGGTTCACACAAGAAAAAGTAACTAAAGTACAAGTTGTTAAACAATTAATTGTTAAAGCAATTAGAGGGTGTGATTTGCATTGACCAAGAGGCTATAGATAGCGAACGGAAGACATATGGTCCTAATGGGAGGTTGGTGACCTAAACAACATAAATTATCACAAATGCGAACAATAATCAAGGACCTAAGGTCCTAAATAAAAATTTTAGTGCGACCACGGATAATGTAACCGACCAACAAAAGAAGCCTAACATTGTAAACACCGATAACGTAAACAACAACAATGGGAACATGGGGACCCAAAGGAAAAACAATCCTACCCTTTCATGTTAATGCGGTTGACTTGAACCATCCTTCCCTTCAAAAATTCCAAGCCCAAAGTCAAAACCAATATCAAAATTTTGACCAAGGAGTTGCAAGTTACATTTATAATGGTTAATTCCAAAACAACAACGAGGTTATAACCAACAACAACATTAAAACTAAAGGTCAAGATATTATAATACCAATTTATATTGAAGATTTCATCGTGTCATTAGTCATGATGATTGTTCATAGAGTGATTGTAACGAGTTTATTCGAGAGACTCTAGGAGGACCAGCGACAAGTCTTCATTGACATGTTTCTATAAAATCCTGAAGGATCCTTCCACCATGGTTATATAGGACCTATCACATCCCAAAACACAAGTTTAGTAATCTACTTGGATCCATTCCCAAACATCCTAAAAATGAGAAACCAAACCCTCAAAACACAAACAAGGCTATTCGTGTGGTGACCCATTACCATGAGGCTTCAACTTCTAATGACTCTTGAGTTGATCCCAATCTTAATCAAAGGAATAAAAAAGATTGTAACATTGGTTGTACTAAAAACAAAGTCATAAGTCAATGCAATGACACATACCATGGAATATACATCGCAAACTCTCCCCATTTATCCTTTATTTCTATACAACCTACATGTAGTCCTAATCCCATGGGAGATTATGAGATAGTTATAGATCTTAATAAGAATTTCTACCAAATTTCCTTTCTCGGATCTTTTAAAGAATGCTTGAGCCCATTGTTCTTCTTTACTAGAAGCACTAGGTCTTGGCCATTTGATTCACACCACGCCTCCTCCGTAAGCTCAAATCACTCACATAGATTTTGATGTGTATCCCTCAAGGTAGAATGACATGGATATAAGATTCATTTTTGACATAAGAAAGATTCCTTCAAATGTCGAGATCACACGAATTGGGGATCTCACACTATAATTACAAGTGTGGGTTTACAATAATTATGTTAAGAGGGCTATGATAGATGACGAAGCAATGGTAAGCATAGTTCCCTTATCTTTCATACATAAATTAGGATATGGGGATACCAAATACTCTTCTACCAAGAACACATTTCGAGGATATGACAACTTGAAAGCTACTTTGATTAGAACCATTGTCCTTCATGTTACCATTGGTCTAAAGACTATCTTAACTAATTTTTATAATATAAATAGGGAAACAAACTACAACATAATCCTCGAAAGGCCTTAGATCCACGTGATGAAAGCGATTCCATCTATGGTATTTCAATAGGTTAGGTTCCTTCACTTAGAAAATGTTTTCATGGCCCAAGGTGACCCTAAACCCTTCAAGATCTATCTAGCTAATCTCAAGAAGAAACCCGATGTTCATTCATAATTTGAACCCCCTGCTAATCAAGTGAACAAACCACCTCATTCAAAAGAGATGGTTACTACTACAAGCTCGGTTCGGACATACGAAGCCAATAAACCTAAGGCAATTAAGGGATTAAACAAGAGTAAGGGAAAATTTAGCATGGTGGAAATTGTATCCACCAAAAAAATGGTGAAAATTGTAAAAATATTAGAAAATGACTTGCTTATAAATCTCCCTTTTGATTCTCAAGGAATCAAAATCATTTTTTGGGATATCATCTCTCCTTATAGAGGGATTTTTAGAAATATGCATGGTAGAGTTATCTTAAGTCCAGAAGAAACTACTAAGAACAACGAGAGTACGTATTTCTTACTAGTTATTAGACGCTCCATTATGATGGAGCCAAATGTCGATATAGTGCGGGTGGGGCTGATCTTAACTTCTTTGAAAGTGGAGATCACGCCTTTTTCCTTCAAATTGGATTTCAAATTTACTAATAATGGAGCGAATATGAAACCTTACTCCTTGGCCTCATTGTAGCCAAGAGAATGGGAGTTAAAAATATTAGAGTCCTAGGAGATTCATAACTAATAGCTAACCAAGTCTCGAAGGTATATGAGACTAGAGCAGAACATGTCTAGCTCTACAAGGTCATTATACGTGAAATGATAAAAGAATTTGAATTCATATCCATTGAGGCAATTCCTAGTGAAAGAAAGTAATTGGCATATTTTATGGCCTCCTCCTCTTCTCACTGCTATCCAAATAAGGGTCTAAAAACAAAGTTTATTGTCTCTGGGATGTTGAATAAAACTATATTTCCCTACATGGAGAGAAAAATGAAATCACCACCATGGATTTTTCTCAAAATGATGAGGCGATCCCAGGGTTTTTTACATGCATATACCGACATTCCTCCTACATATCACAAGATTTCCCTCACTCCCCATCCTTCCTACTATTTTAGGGATAAAACAATGTCCACTTCCATGCCACAAGATCTCGAAGTATTTGAGGTTGAAGAAGAACCTATGGAACTACCTCTCACTCCTCCTCAATTTGAGGAACCGAATACCCCAATGATAGAAGGCACAATTGACATAAACATCAAAACAGAAGAATAGCCTAGGATTTTGAAGCTTGAGTGTTTGTTGTCAAAGGAGGAGATAAAAGAACATACTAAGGTGCTCAAAGAGCATTCTTGAGCCTTCACATCTAGCTATAAGGATATGATAGGAGTTTCTCTTGATGTGGTGGTTCACAATCTGGTGACTAAGCCCGATGTTAAGTCCATAGAAAAAATGAGACCAATGAAGGAAAAAGTTTCTTTAACGGTCAAAGAGGAAGTGATTAAACTTCTTGTTAGCGAAATAATTTTTCAGGTGGAAAAATTATGGGATTTCACCAACGCTTTAAGACTAGGTCCCTCTACTTGAATGGGACAACTCCATTTATTGAAATCAAAGAAATATTAACTAAACTAATTTCTGGGGGTGGCTGTTTGTAGACCAACGATTGCATAACAATACTTCCCTAAACCTTTGGAAAATTCTTGTATGGAATACAAGGGAGGAAAGTTTCTTAGAGAGGGAAATATGAGGGGTATTTTAAACAAAAATAGCATAGCTGAGTTTATTGCATTAAAATTAGATTATTTCACTTGCATCAATCAGAAGAAACCATTCACATAGAAAGAGGAACAATAAAAAGAAACTCAAAGTTTTATCACATCATATTACACAATCTACAATGCTCTTAGAGTATAAGTTGAGATGGAGACAAAATTTCAATAGACAAGAGAATAGAGGAAATGAAGGCACTTGTTCCTAGAAAGACAATGGGAGCTAGTAAACAAGAATTAACCATCCCTTTACAATGAGGAGGTCATATCCTTTTATAGCTTTACAATTCATCTCTTCATCTACCCCCCACATGACTTTTCATATTCCCATTACAAGTGACTTTTCAAATGTCCTTAGGAAAGACAAAATAAGTCCCTTTTTATAATTACAAAAGGGAATTTTACATTGCATAAATATTACATAGTCACTTTAATGAATATGATTTAATAAAAATAGAAATATGCTAAACACTAGCTATTACAGTCATATATGATAAATAAATGGTAAAGTACCCATCCGACACAAATAATAAGCTAATGAAATATGAAACCTTAGGTGCAAGAGAGGGAATAGAAGACTTAGCTGATTTAATAATTGATCTTGAAGTATTATGGAATGGGAAACCGATGAACACAAGGAGGAAAATTTTGCAATCGCACTCAAAAAAATTTTGCAGCAATCAAGCGGAATAAGCGGGACTAAGGCGCTTGGACTAGGGAGAGGGTGCTTGGCACTTTGGAGGCCTCTGCTAAACACCCATGAATGCAAAAGATCTCATAATCTGATTTTTCTTGTGTCATGTGAGGTGGTCGCTAGCTTTTTTTGTTGGCCATTTGTATGTCATATTATGTCTACAAATTCACTTGTAACCTACAAAGAGAGAGATAACCTACAAAACCCAACAACACATCAAATCCTAAAAAGAAAAAAATGAAAATGGGGAGTCATACATGACCCCAACGGTCACCTCACAAAGTGATATTACTATCGAGTGCTACACTACATCTCTCGGACGCCATGTAGTTCTAGTGTGTGTGTGTAAAAATTGTGCCATAGGAAGCTCTTGTGCAAAATGTACTTGATAGCGAGCAATAACTAGATGTAGCAATATAGATAGATGCATGGATGTAAAAATGAACTTCTCCTATGAAGTGTATGTAGAAAATACAATCCCTTGAGTGAGTGCTAGATGGATGCCTTGATGCTCTTAAAATGCCTTTGGATGCAACCTTAGGTGGTGATAGGAAATACTTAGAGCTTGGTCCTTTATTTTGGTCACATAGCTTTGTATTTATATGATTTCCTTGTTTGAATTTCGTAATTGACAACTAAAAAGTTGACCTATAAGAAAACACAATGCCCAATAGATAAAAGAGACCCAAAAAAGGTGAGCAAGATAGAAAGATGTCGGGACACCCCGGAAGGATGAGGGCACTGGGCGTTGACATCCTAGCCGGGAGCCGGTGTCCGAGTCAAAAAAGATAAACAAGTAAAACATCGACTAGGATGTAGGGTGTGTAAGACCGAAAGAAGATAAGAAACCAAGCAAAGAGGCTAAAGATAGTTGTCAATTACTAGTTTTCTTACTTAGGAATCATATGAATAGTAGTATGTGATTAGGACCTAGAAATTTACCCAAGTGCGTGATTTTGTGTCTGACAGAATAAGACAAAAAGTCATTATTACACACAATGAAGAATTAGAAGAAAGGGAGTAGAAGGAGAGTGAGAATAGAAGAAGGAGAAAGAAAATGGAGAAGGATGAAGTAGCTCAACTGTTTAATGAAGATTCAACCTTCGATGTATTTAGTGGGAATTCAATTAGTTTGAACTCAAGCCCTTTCACCTATATGAAAAAATGAACAACCGCTGATTAGGTTTGTTCGTTAGTGTAGGTTATTATTTATCCTTTTATTTGTTTATTAGGATAATTCTTAGACTTAGTTTATCCCTACACTTGTTGGGTTAGTTTTTTAGGTGTACTAGTTGTGTGGAGTTAGCTTACTAGTTGTGTTGAGTTAGCTTACCAATTATGTGGAGTTAGCTTGCTAGTCTTGTGGAGTTAACTTAACTGTCAATATCAGTTAGTGGGAGTTCTTCACCATTGATCTAGGTAGTAGTTGCACTTCCCTCCTCCTATATGTACATCCTCATTATTGAGATCAATTACATAATAGATTATGATGGATTTCCATATATGATATTTTAGCTCTTTGTTTGCAAATCCTTTTGTAAAGTTATTATGGTGAATTCATTTCAACTTATCAAATGTGGTGTGTTATTATCATCTGAGATCTTCACGACTTGGAACAATCTTCTTATCATTCCTTTCATGGTATCAGAGTTGTAGATGATGTAGACATCCATATGGAAATGTTATTTGTAAATAAGAGTTTATATATATATATATATATAATTTCTTAGTATGTTTCTCACACTGACTGTATTTCTATGTGAAATGGAGGGAGCCATTAGATCTAGAAGACTCCAAAATCCCTAAATCGACTGTAAGCTCAACGAATGGTGTGGTAGAAAGTTTTGCAGTTGTTTGGTTTTTGCAGAGCTGGTTGAGGGTACAAATTCGCATACGGATCCATCCATGTAGCTACGAAGGTTGTCGAAGTATTCCACAAAAACCCTTTACTGGTTTTTAAATTCTTTTCTAGGTAGTTGATGTTTTATATTCAGTATAGACGAATATGGGTACGGCAAGTGTTTTTGTGGCACGTGAGGGGACGCCTCTAACGCCTATGCAGAATTTGTTAGTGTGATCTGCACTCTATGCGCATTAGAGGGCTTAACCATTTATAAATTTTGTTCGTAGTAGCAGAAATTTTTTTGGGTATTCGTCGATTTTGTTGACACGAACCGGTTTGAGCAACAAGTGAAAAACTGAAACTATGCGCATAAACTTTCCAAAAACGACAATTTAAGGGTAGATGTACAAATTTCTAAAAATGGAATTTTTTTCAAAAACAAAAAATTTCCATAAATGACAGGTTTTTCCAAAAACAGAAAGTTTCCAAAAAGACGAGTTTTGCCAAAAACAAAAGTTCCCGAAATAGTATTTTTTCCATAAAGGGTAAGTGGTTGTGACTTTCTTGGATCAAGCCTCTTTTGTTTTTTTTCCTTTTTGGTAAAAGACCAACAATTTTTTTATTTTGCAAAGACAATTTTTTCAAAACATTTAAAAATGTTTGTTTTTTTAAATTTAAATTGACCTTAGTGATGGAAAATTAAATTATCATAACTTTTGACCGGTAACTCGGAATTGAGTGTCATTTTTTGCAAAAGTGTATGATTTTTCATGTTCTTTCCATTGGTGTCATTTAATTTATAAAAAAACACTACTTTATAAAGTGCCAACATTTTGGGGTGTTGTACTCACACACGAACACATTTTTAGACTGAGCCTTACACATCCTGTTGCATTATTTGTTATCATGGATTCATGCTTTGACATCTTTGCTTTATAGTCTGAGAATGAGATGTTGTTCTCTGAAGTTTGTTCCATTCAGGAGGACCTAGTAAAATTTGTGGAAGAAAATAAATCACTCAAGAAGTAAAATTATCTTCTACAAGCCCTCATTCATGACAAAGATGATCTCATACACTCCTTGCAAAAATAACTTTCTTACTATAGCATCACCCTCATATCAGGGACTCTCATGTATCCTTGCTCCTTGTCCACTTGTAGTTGTTGCTCCTGCACCCACTAACCTTGATCTGTAATTTTCTCGAGTTTATTCCTGCTCTTAATGCTCCTAAGCTTATTAGGCATGTTATTGTATGTTCTACTTTTACACATGAGCCTATTGTAGTAACAAACTATGTGTATCCTACATCATCTCCTTTTTCTCACCTACCTGACTCTTTTGAGAAGTATACCATTGCATTTGGTTCCTGCATGCTCTGTTCAATGTGTTTTTTTGTAGAGGTATTGATAGACATTTGTATGGTATTACTTCACCTATACAACATGTTATGTGGCATTCTCAATATGGTACTTGTTTTTGAGAAGGTACTTCGTTAGGATCACATATTGATAGAGATCTTATTTTTGTTCACTCAAATCTTTCCAAGGACCATGAGCTACACATGAGTTATGCACCTTCACCCGAGCTTGAGAAATATGATACTTCAAATGTTAGACATGATCAACTTTGACACATATTCTCGATGGTATTTTGCATGACCCCATAGTGAATTTCACATTGAATCATATGCATCATATTCTTCATACATCCGTGTTGATGTGGGTGGATTTCGATCACTCATGGTGGTGACATAAGCATTCATTGAGAGGACTCTATAGGCGTGACTCTTCCACCATTTGCCCTCTTGCTCCACTTTCTATACCTTATGCATTATAATGATCCTTGTTTTGAGCATTTTTCTTTAGTAGGTGTAGTATATCTCTCTTGTTTGTTGAGAGATATTTTATTTTTATTTTTGACACTTTTAGGCATGTTGATAGTCTCTCTTGTGGGGGAACTATTATGGTGAAGCCCACTGTTAGTTTTTTAGTGTTCAAGTAGTTGTTTTGACAACCCATACAAATTTGTAGCATCACTCCTCCCATTCAACATTATGGGAGGGTGTAGTGTTGATCCTGCTTCTTCGGGTTTTGTGTCTTTGCCTTATTACCTTAGCTTTTCTTGGATTATAGTACTCCCATTTCTTTGGATCTTGTGTCCTTTCCTTGTTGCCTTGGTTATTGTTCTTGGATAGTGGCACACCTATTTGTAGCAGTTGATCGAATTATGTTTGGTGTTTTTTTGCACTTTTGACATCACTCCATTGACAATTTCTTTGTATGGAGCTATTCCAGTGAAGTCGAATGTCGGTTGTTTTTGAGTTTTGTGATTGAACAATGGATTTAGACGACAATGCACACCAAAATTCCTTAGTATTATAATTTTTTTGAGCCGAGCTTCTTAGGATGCCTTGTAGTGGGTTTTTGCTCTCACTACTTTGTTATTACTGGTTTTGGGTACCTTGTGGTGTCTATTTTCCTAGTTGTTGTACGTGGGTACCTCATCAGGCCTTGTTTCTGGGACCCACCTTTCTTTTCCACCCACTTAAGCTATGCTTATGGGGGTATTAGTGTAGGTTATTATTTATCATTTTATTTGTTTATTAGGATAATTATTGCACTTGGGTTATCCCTACACTTGTTGGGTTAGATTTCTTAGGTGTACTAGTTGTGTGGAGTTAGCTTACTAGTTATGTTGAGTTAGCTTACCAGTTATGTGGAGTTAGCTTGCGAGTCTTGTAGAGATAACTTAACCCCATCGATATCGATAAGTGGTATTTCTTCAACATTGATCTAGGTAGTAGTTACACTTCCCTCCTTCTATATGTATATCCTCATTATTGAGATCAAGTACATTATATACTATGATAGATTTCCATATATGATATTTTAGCTCTTTGTTTGCAAATATTTTTGTAAAGTTATTTTGGTGAATTCCTTTCAACTTATCAAATGTGGTGTGTTATTATCATGCAATATCTTCACAACTTGGAATAATCTTCTCATCATTCCTTTCAATCTTATTTGATTGAGGAATGCTCACATACTCCAATGTGTTGATCCAAGTCTCCAGAATGTGGCTTAGCTTCTTACACTCAGTAAACCAACTTTTGTGATCTCGAATAATGTTTGAAATAGAGCCATGGATTGCTACAAGTGACTCTAGGGTGTCTTTGTTGAAGGAGAAGGGATCTCCTACCTCTTTCCGAACCATTTCTTGAAAAGGAGTCATGATATCTTCCAAAGATGTGTTTTCACTGATAGGAGAGGCCCCAAGCTCTTATACACATTTGCTTAGATCTTCGAGAATTCCCTAAGAACTATCCTCACACACTTCAAGCTCTATCAAAACATATTTTAGTACGTCACACCTTGTAGCCATTGTGCGAAACCAAATAGGGGACAAGTTCTCGGCTGGATTCATGAACACATTTTTGATTATCAAGAATGAGGAGTCAAGACTCCCCATTTTGGAGGTTAATGGGAGAAAACTATTCCAAATCATCTTTTCCTTTTCCATTTCCACCTTGGTGCCTTTTATTTTTGAGATGGTATAAAACAAAGCGTAATCGGGAGAGGACCCCAAGAGAAGGAAAATTCCCCTTTTTAATGATATTGGCCACCCACTTGTCATTTGTCATCCCCTGCATTATGAATTCTTGGGATTTCTTAAGGGCATGTGGGTCCAAGTTTCTGATGGGAGAGATTACCTCAACTAGAGGCAATGATGATGATCCTGGTTCCAGGAATGACTGCACATATGAAGAAAAGGTCCTTACATACTCCTCTAATTGGTCAATGGTTTGTTTGTATTATTCACTCTCTCAGATATCCGAGTTAAAGACTCCTTGAAAAGATGAGTGTCACCCTCATGTGTAGCTTGACCAAGTGAGACTTTGGTCATCTCATAGTCATTGGGGGTCATTTCCTCTAAAGGTTTGTCCACCTTAGGTCTTACAACTACCACGAATTGAGCTATGTAAGCCTTAGTGTATAATCTTGAAGTTGTTTGTGCTTTCCTTGACTTCTTAGATTTCATGTACTTCAAGATGGCCTTGAATTTTGGTGCTACAAATTATTGCACCTTTCTTGATTCTCCACCGAGTAATTCATGGAACCAAGGGAATAGATCTAATGGTGTGGAAAATATGCCAGGAATCTATGGTGCATGATGTGGGATCAATGTTTGCTCATTGTGGGATGACTCAATTACCTCAGATGAGACACTTGGCTCTGCTTGATGCACGAGATATCTGAAGGGGTCAATATCTCCTTGTTCTAATTCTTCAACTTGTTCCTCCCCAACCTTAGCTTTCTTGCGAGACTCCATGGGAGGTGAAACTTTAGTGCTCTTGGTTTCCACCGCCTTCCTCTTGTAGGTCTTCTCGAATGGGATGAATCAAAAACTCTCTCAGGATCCTTGAGAGATGGTGAGTGTGATAGTTGTCTAGGTAGGGTTGAAGTGATGCCTTCTTCCTATTATAGGTCTTATTTCTTTTGAACCATTCCCTTGATCTTTGGATCACCACTTTAGTCCATTCTTTGATATATCCATCTTCACGAATGCTCCATGAGGGAGGAGGAAGGGGGATGATTTCACTACAGTACTCTAGATCAAACAAATTAGAACCATCTTCTTGAACTCCTTCAGTGAACTAGTCAAACTTGAATGCTCCCATATGTTCCATGGTCATCCTCATGTAGTCCCTTTTCCTGACCTCAAGGTCATCCACACAATTTTCCCAATAGTATTCTAATTGGGGAATATGATGCAATCTAGGAACATGGAAAGACTCGGGATATTTTCGTATGTCAAAGTTGGGCCTAGGGATGCATGCAAATAGATGAAATACAGCTAGGGAGGTTTTAATGTTTGTGACATCCACTACAATCTTATAAGATAAAATGTCAAGTGAGATAAGGAATGAGATACCTTTCTTCTTCGAACCCTTAAATTTGATATGCATATGAGAAAGTTGTTTATAGAGCTCCACTAAGATGATATTATCACTAGAACGTGTGGGAAATCTAAGATGAGAAAGGTCGAAGCCACTCATTCTAATGTAGGTGAAGGTATGAAATTGTGTGAAATAACACCCATACTTCTCAATCAACTCTAATTCCTAAGGAGAGATTCTTCTTTTAGGATCTCCTTCGAGGAGTTAGATGATGAACATGGTGAATGCATCATTCACTCAAGTGAAATGAGCATTACTTTCCTTGAGTGTGATTTTTGTACTTCTCAAAGGTAGGGGATCTCGAGGAACATTCTAAGTAGTGGAAAATCCTCAATAGGGTCTAGTGTATGTGAGGGCATACACCAGATAGGAGGTCATGGTGAATCTCTTGGTGGTGAATATTTGCATCAGTTGTTAGTGGAGATTGTCACTAATGATCGGCCCCAATCTATCATTTGAGTTCCCTCCATGATTGTTAACATGACCGGGCCATCCAGTCTTGGAAGTCCTTGGTGTGTTCCTCACCCATTACTCTACTCAGTAAGACAATGGCATCTGAGTAGGATTTATGAAACTCACTCCTTGATAGAAACTTTGGTAGCATGTTAATGCAAAATCACAAAGCACGGCCCCGAATGTCTGCAACTTGATGGGTTGAGACTCTCTGTGTGATTATATAACATGGAGTGTCTCTCAAAGTGTGGGACTTTAAAAATTTGAGAGAACTCTTCGGATGAAGGTCGGTTCCTATTCCTCTATTCAGATGCACACAAATAAATGGCAGAGGATCTACTCTAAAACCTACTTTATCTTGCCAAGGGGACAAAGTTGAGAAGATGCGAGAAAAAAACCTAAGCTAACAAGGTGATGCACCAAAGGAATGTTAGACACTCATTTTGTAATTAAATACGAGACCATAGAAATGCAATACAACCACCATGCACAGATAACCAGACTGCAACGAGAGATAAGAAGGCAAAAATGAACACATGAGAGGGTTCAAAATCATCCATAAACATATATTATCACTCCAGAGTTGATATAGTACATTACAGTAGCCAAGAGGCAAAAACTTTGTATTACAACTTGAATGGGAGGTTTGGAAAACTCCACAAATTCACTTGTAGACAAGGGAAGAAGGGAGGGTGTAAAACAAAATGTCCAACCCTTTATAATAGGCCAAACTCCTTCCTTTATAGATGCAACAAAGAGAGAAGAAGAAAAGAGGCGAGAAACCTAATTTGGAGCTCAACTACTAGCCATCAATGCCGCTGCAAATCCACCCACAATTTGTCAAGTCCGCCGCTCTATGTCTGTTTGGCGTGTCAAAGAAGGAAGAATGACGGATCAAATTGAATCTGATCTAGTTGTTGGAAGCAATTGGACCGCATATTAATGACATGTTCACATTTTCCTATTTTTCACCCACCTAACCTTGTCGAAATTAAAGTTTCAAGTTTTCATGGCATAGATGAGGTCGAGACCTTTCCAATGGTTCCGAATTTGTTGAATTTTGAGCATTGGATCGGAGATATACTCATTTGAATGTTTGAGTCAAATCCGTACAAAAATGGAAAAAACCAATTTGGCGAACGGTCCGTGGGCTTGAAATTCACTTTGTGCCTTTTGCAAAAAAATAATAAAATGCAAAAAAAAGGCCCATCAATTCACTTTTGCCAAAAAACCATCTTTGGGCCCGCGATCTGCATTTTCCATTTGGGTGAAAAGTTCTCCCGGTTAGCCACTTGCTTGCATGTAATTTAGGCCTGACACGTGGCTCCTTTGGGTGTCGGTGGAGGTGCAGACTTTTTACTCTTTTACGCCTTCCTAGGGCCAAAAGTTCAAACTACCTCTGGCGCGACTTGCCTTGACTTGAAACATGGCCAAGTGTAGAGCTGACGTGCGTTTGGGGAACCATTTTTGGATTTTTTTAAGCTACGCTTAAGAGACACGTGGAGGCCTCCACGGATTTTCTCTATTCCTTTGTGTTTTGGCTAAGTCCCTTTTGTTTGGTAGGGCCATATGCCTGACCGGGACACGTGTAGGCTCAGCGCACATTTGAGTTTTCCCCTTGAGTTTTAACCTTTGGAGTTGTGTTGGGCTAACACGTGGCACCTTCCGCTAACCCTTCTGTACTTAGTCAATTTAAATGGTCGGCTCTATCCCCTTTCTGAATTTTGGACACGTGGAAGCTCCGCGCTCGCTTGAGACTGGCCCTTGGGCCACCCTCTTGAATTTGTGCCATTGAGGCATGTGGCACCTTCCGCCGACTCTGCCCCATCTTGAATTTTCAACTGTCGACTCTGTCCCTTTTCGGACCTAGGACACGTGGAAGGCTAGCGCTTGTCTGGGAGACCTAATTTTAGATTTACCTTTGAAGATGTGCCGATCGACACATGGCTCCTTTTGTGAGTCTACAATACTTAGCTGATTCGGTTGATGCCTTTCTCGAACCCTAGACACGTGGAAGCCTCGCGCTCATTTGAAACTCCACCTTGGGTCGCGCCTTATAATGTGCACCATTGAGACACTTGGCGCCTTTTCACGAAACACTCTTATACTTAATCGATTTTAGGCCCACTACCATTTGAATTCTATTGGACCTTGACCACATGGAGAGTTGGCGCTAGTTTGAGTCTCCACCTTGGGCTCTTACTTTTGAAATTACACCGAGATGACACATGGTTCTTTCCACTCGTTTGGACTTTTCAACGGCTTTGATCTGTCCTTTTTGGGCACAGGACACATGGAAGCTTCACGCTTGTTTTAGGGAACCACCCTTGGCTTTAACCCTTGAAGGTGTGCCATTGAGACACTTGCAACCTTCGCCGTCTCTTCCATACTTAGCCAATTTGGGCCCACTCTGAATCATTTGTGAAGCCCAAAGACTTTGAGCCTTTCCTGTTTCTCTCTTGAGAGCCTCTAGCCTCCTTGACGTTGTTTGCCTCCTTTGAGCCTCTGGTTTCTCCATTTAAGTCCACATGTAACTTTGTATGTTGGATTTTAAATGCGGGCTCGTATGACAAAACCGACCTTTAGATTTCTTCCTATGTAGGGTTGGGTTTGGTCAATTTTTTTGGGGGAATTTGGGATAACAGTAGCCTCGATGGTTTCCGCATGGGTTTTAATCGAGTAGCCAATTATAATCCTTTGCGAATAAGAGTCTATTTTGAGCCACTTTTGGGTTAAAAATTCCTTTATGATGATCACCATGTTGCTTTTAGATTTAATTTTTAGGAAACTTGAAATTCCCTTTGGAGTCGGGACCACTGTAGTGAGTTATCATCCACACTGATTGTTCGGGAGGCATGGTCTTTCAACATTAAAATTTTCCTCCGTAATTTCTATTTTATTAATGTATGTATTAGGAATAGGATATTGTTAAGTATAATTAGTAGTGGCGTCCAATAGAAGATAACGGCGCCATCAGTACGGTGCTGCCAATAAAGTAGAGTACGGTAATAGTCAAAGTACAATAGGAATGTTGTAAAAGTAAATATTGTCGTAAGTAAGTGGTTCGGTAATGTTAAAATGTCAAAGTTTGGGTAAGTAGAGAAGTAGGGTCTACATGATTAGGAATTAGAAATATTATATTTGTAATAAGGACAAAGAGTGATGTCATAAATATTTTGTGTATTTTATTTATGGAAAAGTCTAAAAGGTGGAACCCATGTGAGATGATAATGTTTATCTTATCTTAGAAGATAAGCCTACATGTAAAGGCAAGAATTTAGGCATGGAATATGATTGGCCGGAATATATTTCCTATCCTATCTTAGAGATAAGGTGGATAAGCCTGAATTCCTATAAATAAAGAGGCCACCCCCCTCATTTAGCATATATAAGGAAGTAGTGAGAAATATTGTATGAGTAAGTGTGTAAAGGAAGCCATCATTTAGAAGGTGTGTTAAATAAGCCATTGTGAAGTTTCTCCCATAGTTATTGTTGGAAGGCAAGTAAAGTTAGTAACACTTGAAGTACCTCATGGGTGAGATTGTAACAATTTCATGTTGATATTATAATTTACACTATATTTCAGATTTGTTATCATTCCTTCGTATCATAGTCTATGGTATTCTTGTGTTATGTTTGTTGTTGTGTTTCCAGATTACATCCACCAAACTAAAGGTTGTGCATTAGTAAATAATCATAGCACGAGGAGTTCCCGATGGAGAATTATCATAGTGCCGGATTGGTGATGACATTTTGGTTCCGTTGCCGGGACCATTCCTCGTTGGTGGATTTTCTGGAGAGATATTCCCACTTAGTCAGAAATCATTTGGAGGGTAACCTTGTTTTTACTATGCATAGGAGTTACCATGGTAAAGTCACTTTTACCATGAATAGTATTTACCATAGTAACTTCATTTTTTACCATGAATAGTGTTTACCCCAGTAACTTCATTTTTACTGTAAATAGTGTTTACCACAATAAAGTCATTTTTACCGCAGTAAGTCAAGTTTTACCATAGTTTACCGTGGTCATTCCTATTTTATTGTAGAAAGGTGTAAAGTCACTTTCTATTGTAGTGAGTCCAATTATTTGTGCACATAAGTCTTACTGATTGTACTTGTGAGTTGGTATTTCACTGTGGTTACATTTAAAATGGGGAAGATTCCTATTTTTTCAGCCCAATCTAATGAAGATGCTTCATCTTTCATTCAAGAGTTTAAATGATTTTGTATTTGTAATGGCCTCATAAGAAGGGAACAATGGACTGAATTTTTTTCCTACCTTTTTGGATGGTTCAGCACTTAGGTGGTTTGAAACACTAGGTGATAATGTGAAAAACTCATGTGATTTATTAACTGAAAGTTTTCTTAAAGAATTTGGTGAACAACAGAAATATGCGAGATCTCATGATCAAGATCACAAAGCTAGCCAAAGGAGAGAAGGAGAAGATAAGATATTATCATGCTCGTGTTCTAGAGCTAAGGAGGAAGCTCGATGCCCCGATCCGGAAGGAATGATTAGCGGATGGGTTGATGATTGGCGTGGATAATCTCCTCTATAAGGACTTCATTCTTGGGATGAAGTTAGAGATCGAACAACGAGTGAAGTATAACCACCCAAATACCATTGAACAAGAAAAGGAGATTGCAAGAAGGCAAGAAGAAAGTATGGAAGAGGATCCCAAAGAAATTGTTGCTAAAGTAGAGCCTACACCAAAGACCTTTGGTCTAGAATCCACAACCACTCTTGGTGAGCACAAATCTTTCTCCTAGTACATCTACCGAGTATGAAGATCTTTCGAAAGATGGGTCGATTAACTATTAATCTTCTTGAGGAAAGGAATTTAGTTCTCGGGGAGGAGATAGAGGTCCAAAATAAATATAACTAAAGTTGTATGTTATGGTTGTCATAAAAGGGTCATTATAAGTATAATTGTCTAGATAGAGCTTCTACATCAGTACAAGAGATAATGATAAAGGAAAAGCACACAGTGAATTCTTTTGATGTAGTAGATAGGAGCATAAATAATGAAGCATATGTGTTTGTAACAAAAAGAAAGAAAGAAAAATATAACCAAGATGGAAATGATCCTAAGAAGATGAAAGGAGAAACTAGTAAGAAACATAGGAGAAGAAAGTTGGGTGTGCAGGATTTTCTGATTTCACAGGGACAAGGACCATACTTCATTTGAGAAGATCTGTCTAAAAGGCCTGCACATATTACATATGGTCAACTCTTGGCTGTCTTCTGAGAAGAGGCGGGAGCTGCGAAGTGGACTCAATGCTCGACAAAGGAAGGAGGTTGAGGTCCCTGTTTTGGAGGGGAAGATCCCTACGCTCCACAAGATGAGGTATTATGTAATGGTATTTCAATTCATGATGTCTTAGTTGATGGAGGTGCTTTGCAGTTAATGTAATGACCGAGTCTGTAATGAATATGTTGGGTTTAAAAATTGATCGCCCCTCAACACTTATGTTAAGGTCATTAAATAAGGGAAAAACTAAACCAAAAGGTGTAGTTTCAAATGTGGCAATATCTGTTATGGGTGTTGTATGTGTGGTAGACTTTCAGGTGATGAAAAATGGTAAATGCTGCGTACCCCAATGTTGTTGGGAATACCATGGATAAGGAGAGTTCATACAATAAACTACTTTGGAATGAAGGCTTCATGACACTTGGATGTGGTAGAGAGAGGGTGAAGATAAACATGATCCCTCGGCATCATAAGGCAGAACCTGTGGATTCAAGTGATGAAACTGATGATTAGACATCCTCTGATTACTCTAGTACTAGTGAAGTGGACACGAAGATGAAGAAAGTGAGGTTGATGTTTCGGTCATGGATATCCTTCCAGTCACACCGACTCATGACCCCATAAAATTATCTGAAGAAGAAATTGATGATCGTCTCCAACAAATAAAGATTGGTGATGTTGTGATGGAGAATGAGAAGGAATCCTACCTCCAGCTCTTTCGAAGGTACATACACATATTCACTTTTGATTACAAGGAACTCCGTCAAGTAAGTTGGGTAGAACATTCTATTTATCTAGTAGATGGTGCTAAGCTTATAAAACAAATGCCATATAGAATGAATCCTAATTTTTCCAAGACTGTAAAAGAAGAAATAGATAAGTTGCTTGATGCAGGATTCATATTTGCTATGGAGAATTTAGAATGGGTTTCTCCCATTGTGATCTCAATAAAAAAGAATGGGAAGCTACGCATTTGTGTTGATTATAGGAAGCTCAATAAGGCAACAAAGAAGGATCATTACCCTCTTCCATTCTCAGATCAGATTTTAGACGAAGTAGCTGGCCAGGAGTGTTATAGTTTTGTTGATGGATATAGCGGATACAACCAAGTTCGTATAGTAGAGAAAGATCAGCTGAAGACCACGTTCACCACTCCTTGGGGAACGTTTTCTTATAGAGTTATGTCTTTTGGGTTGTGTAATGCTCGCAACGTTCCAACGTGCTTGATGAATAGGGTGTTTGAAACCTACATTGGGAACTTCATCAGAGTATTTATGGATGATTTTTGCATCTATGGGAGCAAGATGGACCACCTGCACCAAATGGAGACAACATTTCAAAGGTTAGATGAAGCACAAGCCTCACTAAACCCTACAAAGTGTGTCTTTGGATGTTTTAAAGGCATTTTTGTTAGGGCATGTTGTATCCAGAGATGGTATTGGTACTGATCTTGATAAAGTTTCAAAAATCAAAGAATTACCATTTCCTATGAATAGAAGTAAGTTGAAATCATTTTTAGGCCATGTGGGTTACTATAGAAGGTTCATCAAGAATTTCTCAAAGATTGCACAGCCACTAACCCAGTTCTTGAAGAAGGATGTTACTTATGAACCAGGAAATAAGGCACATGAAGCTTTTGAACAACTAAAGGAAGCCCTAGTGTCTTCACTTGTTTTAAAGAATCTAGATTGGAGCAAGCCATTCATTGTGTATATTGATGCCTTAGATGCAGCACTAGGAAGTACTCTGAGCCAAAAGGATGAAAATGGGAATGATCATCCAGTTTACTTTGGGAGCAGACAAATGAGAAGTGCTGAGGTAAATTATATTGTAATTGAAAAAGAGGCTCTAGCTATCATTTTTGTTGTAAAGAAGTTTAGAAATTACTTGCTAGGGCAGAAATTTATAGTTGTAACAGATCATCAAGCTCTAAAATATATTGTAAATAAGCCTAACCCATCAGGGAGGATAGCAAGATGGATAATTTTGCTACAAGAATTTGAATTTGATATTATAGATAGGCCAGGAAAGAAGCATATCAATACAAATGCACTCTCTCGAGTCTATGATGGTTTAGGTTCACCTTGTGATGATGAAAATTTCCCAGATGCATCATTGTTATCCCTTGACACAATCCTTAGTGAATACATAGATATTTGGAATTATCTGAATGAATTCAAGTTTCTTGATGGTGTCAATGCAAAGATTAAGAGGAAGATTACTCAAGCCAGTCGTCCATATTCTATTATGCATGGAGTATTATTTTGAATAGGACACGATGGACAATACTGAGAGAGTAGTTGGACGTGATCAAGGGAAGGAGCTGATAGAATAATTCCACAATGGTACATGTGGAGGAAACTTCTGTGGACAACTTACAAAGCAAGAAGGATCTTGGATGCAGGTTATCACGGGCCCACTCTTTTTAGAGTTTGTTATAATTATTATAAGACATGTGATATTTGTCAAACACATGGTAACCGTAAGACTTCATAAGCTCCATTATGCCCTATTCTTCCTCTTGGTCCCTTTGAAAAGTGGGGAATAGACATTGTGGGTCCACTTCCAACTACCCCATGCCACAAAAAAGTATATTGTAGTTGCCACATATTATTTAACCAAGTGGGTTGAAGCTAGGCCTTTGAAAACAACTTCCATGGATGAAGTGGCAAGGTTCATATATGAACGCATTGTCACTAGATTTGGTTGCCCATTAGAAATTGTAATGGATCAAAGAAGCCACTTCATTAATGAGGTGGTAGAATCCTAGTCAACAAGTTTTCTATTAAGCACGGAAGGAAACAACATACAAGCCAAGCACAAATGGACAGGTGGAACGAACAAATTTTGTGTTATGTCAAATTCTAGCAAAAGATGCAGCCTTGCTGGTACATAAGTGGGATAAAAGGATTCATGCAACATTGTGGGCATATAGGGCAACATCAAAGTCAGAAACATGATACTCCCCATTTTAGTTGGCTTATGGCATTGATCTAGTTCTTCCTATTGAGTTTGATATTCCCACTGTGAGAGTTATGAAAAATGAAAGGATGGATGAAAGTGATTCGGTAAAAGAAAGGTTGGTGCATCTTCATTTTCTAGAGGAAATGAGGGAAATAGCGAAGGATACAAGCTATAAGAAGAAAATGAAGCAGAAGGAATAATTTGATCAAAAGATCCGTTGGTCTCCATTTCATGTGAATGACTTGGTTCTAGTATATGATTCTAGATACAAAAAAAAGAAGGTAGAGAAAATTTCTTCCCAAATGGATGGGGCCCTACAAAATAGCAGCTGTGTATGAAAATGGTACATATTAAGCGGAGGAAGTGGATGGTACTCCCATTACAAATGGGTTAACCATGACAAGCTAAAGATTTTCTAGGCACCGACTTGAGAATGTCAATAAGAGTCTACTCCAGGACGAGTAGAAGCTAGGAAGGGGGAAAATGTTAACATTAAAATCTTCCTCCGTAATTTCTATTTTATTAATGTATGTATTAGGAATAAGATGTTGTTAAGTATAATTAGTAGTGGCGTCCAATAGAAGATAACGGTGCCGTTAGTGCGGTCTTTGCCAATAAAGTAGAGTACAATAACAATCAAAGTGCAATAGGAATGTTGTAAAAAGTAAATATTTGTCGTAAGTGGTCCATAGAATGTTAAAATGTCAAAGTTTGGGTAAGTAGAGAAGTAGGGTCTATATGATTAGGAATTAAAATATTATATTTGTAATAAGGACAAAGAGTGATGTCATAAATATTTTTGTATTTTATTTGTGGAAAAGTCTAAAAAGTGGAACCCATGTGAGATGATAAAGTTTATCTTATCTTAGAAGATAAGCCTACATGTAAAGGCAAGAGTTTAGGCATAAAATATGATTGGCCGAAAGATATTTCCTATCCTATCTTAGAGATAGGGTGGATAAGCTTTAATTCCTATAAATAAAGAGGCCACCCCCTCATTTATTTAGCATATATTGCATGAGTAAGTGTGTAAAGGAAGCCATCATTTAGAAGGCGTGTTAAAGAAGCCATTGTGAAGTTTCTCCCATAGTTATTGTTGGAAGGCAAGTAAAGTTAGTAACACTTGAAGTACCTCATGGGTGAGATTGTAACAATTTCATGTTGATATTATAATTTACACTATATTTCAGATTTGTCATCATTCCTTCGTATCATAGTTTATGGTATTCTTGTGTTATATTTGTTGTTGTGTTTCCAAATTACATCCACCAAACTAAAGGCTGTGCATTAGTAAATAATCATAGCACGAGGAGTTCCCGGTGGAGAATTATCATAGTGTTGGATTGGTGATGACAGACTTCTACCACCATAGCTCCTAGAACCACCTCCAAGATTTGAAATTAACATGGTTCACATAAGAGAACTTGCCACACCATCACCCAAATGTCGTTGCATGCCACTCACCTCATAGGGTTTTCCTCCTCCGATAGGTTTTTTCCTATCATGTCATTATACCACTCACCCTACACCTTCTCTATTTTCCAACTCCCCTCAGATCAACATGATCCACGTTACTACCCGTGCTCAGAAGGATAAAGGTAAAGAAAAGGAAACTAACCCACCAACCAATCCTATACCCAACATACCATCTACACCCACACCTAAGATTACTATCCATGGACCCACATACCCTATTTCTAATGGGGTCACACATCGCACCATGCTCAAACAATTACACCAATCTCCCTCAAAATGTCCCTATATGACCTCATCCAAACCTCGAATCCCATCGTCAAGCTCTCATGGAGGTTCTTTAATCTATTGAGGTTTTACCCAATGACCCTACGCTCGTAGCCTCCATTATCACACCCCATCATGTAGCCTCTCTCACCAAATTACCACCTTTATCCACACCTTACACTACTCACGAAATATCCTCCATTAGCTTCTCGGAGGAAGAGATTGCACCACACTAAATGGATGACCTGGACCCAACCCTCTTCATCTCTATCCACATCGATGATATACATGTACGACATGTAATGATTAATGGGGCGCTAGCATTAACATCATTTTATCCCATGCATTCACTCAAATGCACATACCTGACAATTACATGCATAAACATCCTATCATGTGGTGTTCATTCAATAACGCTATCACCTCTACACTAGGCACCATCATCCTCCATGTTCGCGTGGCGCCCACTTTGTTCCGCAGCTATTCTATGTCTTGGAGGGGGAATTTCAATATAACTTGTTGCTTTGCAGACCCTGGATTTGTGTCATGGGTTACATTCCTTCCACTTTGCATCATTGTGTAAAGTTTGAACATGAGGGACACACCTATACCATTCCAGCTGATCCATCACCTTTTAAAACATGCAACATGCTTTACCGACCTAATGACATGCTTATACCCATTAAGGCGTCTACCTCCACGACCCTACCACTTCACCTACACTTCCGCTTGCCGATCTGACAATAACCACCTCCACCACACATGCCTCTTCCACTCCTACCGCACCACAACCTCCACAACCAACCCATCAGTCTCCCAATCCGTTAACTCCACCTCCACATCAACCTCTAACACATCATCTATTCCTGCTACCCACATACCAACCACCGATCCCTTGGAAGGTGTTTTTCAACACCTCACTCTGGGGGAATACCGCCTATATAGTGTTAACACATTCCTTACTCCACAAGAGTATGGAAGTCTTCACCAACACCCTCACTAGAATCACCACACGGAGAACACCTCCTTTATCATCCTCATCTTCGTACTAGTCTCACCTATGGGGACTTGATACTACCACTTACACACCCGAACCACCATAACAAACCCGCCAATTTTCCACTTTGACTTCCGGTCTCTCACGATCACCGTTTTTCCCACACCTTCTTGCACCGATGTGCGTGGAAGGGTTTTGGTTTTGGCTTTTACAAGCAAGGCCGCCATCTTTGTTATTCCATGTACCACTCATGAAACATAACAATTGTAGTGGTATCAATTTTGAACCACCTACCAAACAGGCTGCATTGAACTCATCAAGGACATAAGCCCTTCTCCACCTTCTTCACCCGCTCTGCCTTCATCACCCCCTTCGCCGACAGAGTCGATGGATCCTGAATCTATCCCTCCTAACTTTTTTTTTCATAAACACCATTTCCTTAGGGCCTTTGACTTATCAACATGAGGGCGAGGCTCCTTCCTCTCTTCCCTTCCTGTATCCTAAAATGATCGATGACGATACACCTTCAATTAATGTCATTCAATGTCAGGATGATGAATCTATACTCACCTACCTTGGTTTAGAAGACTCATATATTCATCGGTCATTACCCTCTAAGATGCAAACCAAACCATGTTGAATGAATCGACTATCGAAATCAACATTCATACTCAGGATGACCCGCACATCCTAAAGATCGGTCAATCTTTAGATGTTGTTGAACAGGAAGCCATCACTTCTTTTCTCAAAGATCATAACCATGCTTTTTCTTGGTCTTATGTAGACATGCCCGGTATTGACCCCACCATAGTGGTCCACAATATCGTAACCATTCCCGATGCCAAACCCATAAAACAAAAGCTAAGGAAAATGCACCCTTGTATTGCCCTTCTCGTCAAAGAAGAACTTCAGCGCCTTCTTTTTGTTTCTTTCATATTACCCATTGATTATCCTTGTTGGATTTATAACATTTTCTCTATCATTAAGGTGATAGGGGACTCCGCATTTGCACAAATTTCCGTGACCTCAACTTAGCCTACCCAAAAGATGACTTCCCCTTACCCGGTATTGACCAATTGGTTGACCTTACCGCTGGTCACGAGATGATATCACTCATGGATGGCTTCTCGGGTTATAACCAAATCCTGCTTGCCCCAGAGGATCAACACAAAACTACATTCATCACCCCTTGGGGGACCTTTTGCTATCGAGTCATGCCTTTTGGCCTTAAAAACACTGGTGCCACATATCAGCGGGCTATGACTTACATCTTCCATGATATCATGCATCGTATATTAGAAGATTACGTGGATGATCTCCTGGCCAAATCTAAACGCCACTCCGAGCACCTTGTCGTCCTAAAAACCATTTTTGACCATCTCATTAAATATTGTGTTTGCCTTCAACCTAAGAAGTGCATCTTCGCGGTCCTCTTAGGAAAACTCCTGGGCTTTATCATTTCCCTACGTGGTATAGAAGTTGACCCTGCTAAATTCAAGGCCATTCTCGAAATGCCTCCGCCTACTAACCTTAGAAAACTTCGTAGCCTACAAGGAAAGTTGTAGTCTATTCACTATTTCATTTCAAATTTATATGATTGGTGTCAACCATTTCATCATCTGCTCAAGAAGGATGTCTCCTTTAAATGGGATGATGAGCGCCCACAAAGATTTTGAGGCATTAAAACAATACCTTCTCCAAACACCCATACTCATTCCACCTAAAGATGATCAACATTTCTACCTATACATCTCATTTACCGATCACTCCTTGGGAGCCATGCTCGCTCGTCGCGATGAACAACATAGGGAGCGGGTGGTTTATTACATAAGTTTTACTTTTTTGGACTATGAAACCCGATAATCCCATCCCAAAAAAATTTTCTTAGCCTTAGTTTTTGTTGCCACCAAACTACGCCATTACCTACTCAACCACAAAACCTATGTTGTGACCAACACCGCCCTTACACTTCATGTATGCCAAGCCTTATCAAAATCAACATGTCGCACAATGACTTATGCTTTTATCCAACCTTGACCTCAAATTTATTCATCAAAAGTACATCATGGCCAAGCCATCGCCAACTAATTGGTGATGCACCTATTACCGGGATCAACCCTCTAATTTTGACTTCCCGGATGAGTCAATCTACCCTTTCCTGGATGAACCCACTTACCAAATGACACTCTTCTTTAATGGTTCCAAGTGTCGGCTGGGGGGGTGGCTAGTATTATCCTCATTCCACTTGATGTTGAACCCATGACTTTGTCTTTCAAACTAGATTTTGATTGTACAAAAAACATTACGAATATGAAACACTTGTATTAGGTCTCCAGCCACCTATGCCCTAGATGTCAAATCAATCAACATCTTTGGTGATTCTCAATTGGTCGTAAACCAAGTCAATGGTATATACCAATGTCATAACAAGATACTTCAAAAGTATAAACATCATGTAGACATACTTTTGACCACCTTCGACCGCTACGCCCTCCAAACCGTCCCCGCATTCAACCAACAAATTTGTAGATACCATGGCCTGCTTGGCTTCTCAAATACCCATTGATTCTAAAATATTTGTCACCGTATAAAGACTCCAATCACCCTCTTATTTACCTCATGAAATTTACTCTATCGAACCGCTGCCCCTGACTCGAGTGATCTCTAGTATAAACAATACTCAGACTACCTTTCCCTCTCTGTCTTGCCTCCCGACCTCACTCGTAATGGACAACGTGCCTTTTTTAAAAAGTTCTCTCGTTATGTCATCATGGGGGCCTCCTCTATAAGTGCGGCTTTGATGGTATTCTCTTACGATGCCTCACAAGTTCTAAAATTCCTTATACCATTAAGGAAGTTCATGATGGCATATGTGGAGGTCACTTGATGGCCTTGTTGCGCTAAGTGTATCATTCGTCTAGGCTATTCTTGGTGACCATTAACCATGATTGTTATGACTACGTCAAACATTGTATAAAATGCCAACAACATGCCAACCTTCATCATACACCCAATCATGCCTTACAGGTCACCCGTGACCTTTGGCCCTTCTCTCAATGGGGTTTGGATCTTGTCGGAGAGATTAACCCCCATTCTTCCCAATGACATCAATGGATCATCACCGCTACCGAATACTACACAAAATGGGTGGAAGCCATACCACTCATCTCCACGAAATCCAAGAAAATATGTGAGTTCATCAATCATCACATCATTTTTCGCTTTGGTGTTCCTCATCGCCTCATCATTGACAATGGAAAACAATTCAAAAACAAAACCTTGCAAAAAATTTACAATGCCTTCGGCATTCAGCTAAGTTTCTCATCACCTTATTACCCACAAACCAATGGCCAAGCTGAATCCACTAACAAAACCCTAAACAAAATTCTCATGAAAGTGGTTAATGATACCGGGAAGGATTGGCATACGCACATTCCTTTTGCCCTATGGGCATACCACACTAGTATTCACACTTCCACTTCCGCCACACCATTTTCTCTGGTCTACGATACAAAGGCATTTCTGCCTCTTAAAGTTTGTATCCCCTCACTCTGCATTTCTCTCCATGACATGCTCAATGATGATGACTTTCGTTAGGACCGTTTAGCACAGCTTGAGTTATTAGACGAATGTCATCTTAACACTCTTGACCACCTTCAATTTTACCAAAAACGTATCAAACGTGCATACGAAAAATGTGTCCATGAACGAACCTTCCAAGTCAGCAACCTTATCTTGAAATAAAATCAACAGGTAACCAAAGCAGAAAAAAGTAAACAGGAAAAATTTGATTCTAATTGGCTTGGACCATACATCGTGACTCATACTTATGGATCAGGTGCTTATCATTTATCTTCACTCGATGGTAAACCCGAACCTAAGCCCCTTAATGCCTTACATATTCGACCATTCTACTATTGACCTATAGTCCTACCTCACCTTTTGCCTCTTTCCATGCTCATCCCTTGAGCGCTACCCACTTCCTACATCTCACCGATGACTAAAAATGAATCATGTGAGTACCCATCACTTATTATCTTCTCTTGAATATGTGTACCACGTATTGCACATAGCATGATTCTCATGGATACTTTTCATCTACCTTTAGATGAGATCCCATGGTTGTTTCACCCTACTTTTGAACAAGAATCCTATTCTTCACCTTGGTCTTGTCCATGACTTCAAAGACCCACATGGGACCCAACTCCTTGAGTCAAACTTCTAACAAAAAGATGACTCCCTCAAAAGGACATCTTCCTCTCGAAATCGCTATTGTAAATAGACTGCTCCCTCGAAGGACAACTATGTAAAACTAAAAAGATAAGAAGAGCGAGAGAATTTGAATCTTCCCGCATTAATCAACTTCACAAATACCTCAAGGAGTTAAATTCCTCATCCCATATAGACTTCCCGCATCGATCAGTCTATCTCAAATACAAGTCAAAACAAAGAACTTTTTAGTCATGGACTTTCCCATTGTGACCTTGGATCTCTTGCCCAAAGAGCATGTTACCACATATCATATAAAAATTACCCACCTTTCACCTTTCTCACCATTCCCACTCCCATTTCCTACCACCTCAAGGGACCTCTTGGAAACCAAGACATTTGGTGATCATGTGACTACTTTTCACCTTAGAACAATCAATCATGCAATGTCTTTAGGGTCTTACGTTCATCACCTCCTCCAAGGTATGATCCTCACCAATCAGGTGGCTTTATCACCTCCTCTTATCTTTTAACCATCGTTATTTACGTTTTGATTACCTTATACAGGACTTGGTCCTCGATGCTTACCTTTGGGGTAATCTTCTTCTTTTCCACAATCAACATCGCTATACCAATCTGCACTATAACCCACCCACACCTAACAGACCTAAACCCACAACATGCCTACAACCTACTAACTCATTCTCATACCTCATCACATTCTTCCCTAGCTCATGGGAGAACTACATTGGCCTGAGGTCCCTTTTCACTAGGACTATGTAGGCAGCACTCCGAGGGCATGGGGCCCTTGGAGGTTAGCTCGGCCACTCTCTACCCTAACCAATCCATCTTTCATCTTCCTAAAATACATTCTACCCCACTTAGTTTTCTTTTTATATCTAAAATTGGAAATTAAACCACACAAACAACAAGTTGCAACACATTTTTATCATCAACACAACATACATTTATTACGACTACCATTTCTCTACCATCATCATGTGTATATTATAACACATCTCACACATGAAACATTTTATCATTTATTGCACAAAATAATGAATCACAACTTCAACTACTTTAAACACAACTATGACTAAACCAGCCTGACTCCACCATGCCTATGACCTGACTCGATCCATGCCTAAATTGACCTAACTCGATCCATGCCTAAACCAACTTGACTCCACCATGCCTAAACCAACCTGACTCGATCCATGCCTAAACCGACCTACCTAAAAACCCGACTCCACCATGCCTAAAACCCAATTTGCAAATCATCTAATCTATATAACCAAATACAACTAGATTTGGATGCCTACCTCATTGTGTTGCCATCATCGCGGTGGCACATCATTCTTACACCGTGGACCTGATCCCTCTCCGATTCTCTGCCATCACCCAAATCTCCACCCGTGTCTCCAACCAATCAAATCACACGCACCGATCCTGTGGACCCGCCTCTCACCAACTAATCACCCGTCGTCCAGGACCGCCAACTCAACAATCCATTCCGTCTGGACAATTTTCCCCATTTTATCTCTCTTTTGTTGTTTTCTCAATTCGTTATATGAAAAATGAATAACAAAAAACACGTATTTTTTGTTTTTATAACAACCCCGACTTAAGCGCGCCGGTTTTACCTTCCCGACATCGGTCACGTGCCCTACCTTACGGTGGTCGGTCACGCCTTAGCCCGCCTCGGTTACCCCTGACCGGCATCGTTCACCCTCTCTTACCCAAAACCCAACATTTTACCCTATTACCCCACCCGACCTCTCGAGGGGGATGCGAGACAAACTAGTTAGGCAATCTGATGTCTTCGACGCGCACTAGTGGAAACTACGAATCTAAGGCAAAGAAGGCCCTCCTAACTTGAACTGGTGTGATAGATCGATCGGCAAGGATGACTGCTCGAAGGCTCCAATCAATATCGAGCTCTGGCGTGATTCGGTCTATGGGTTGTGGAATACGTGGAAAATGACCTAGGATAGTTTTGTGTATATCTCCAGATAGGGTCATAGGGTGGATGATGGGTATAGTGGACTCTACGGGTGATTATCTGGCCTAGTCCGAAATCCTAGCTTTATTAGCTGTTACGTCTAACAAGGATAACTGTTCGATGATGATAGGTGGAAGTGGAGTAGATCTGAATACTAATGTGTGTAGGCCAGCATCTATGTCTGATTCACCTATGGATTCGTTGGGTTGTGGGATTTGTGGGTCACAACCATAGATTCATGTTTTTTGTGGTCCTGTTATGGTCATGTGCGGGACTCGGTCCTAATCCCTAGTATCCAATAGTCATATGCTTTCTCAGCCTCTATATTCAGAATTAATAGTTGTGTGATCTTTTCAGAGTATCTCACAGGCGTTCGTGCAACCTGAATTCTTAAGCTAGTATCTATATCTGTGAGAGTGTCTCCTACGTCTGGTTGTGGGACCAAAGGATCACAATCAATGTTTTCTCTCTTTCAAGCCCTTCTACAGTCATGCGGATATATATCTAGGGTAATCTGTAGTTTGGTTGATTTGACCAAAACGTGTGTGCTTGGTCATCTTCTATGTTTAACCCTTAACTGGAGGCTGATCATTGTAAGTTTGCCGTTGTTCGGAAGACTTGGATCCTAAGATTCTGATCTATATCAGTTATTGCTTTGTGATGAGATTGGGTTGGGGCATGATTGGCTCGAATACGTATTCTCTGGGCTCTCTAGGTCCCGTGATTGTCATACAAAAGCAACAATGTAAATCTAATTGCAGCAAAGTAAAATTAACTATGTGAAGTATATCTATAACATATATAACTTCTCTATTTTTGTATTTTTCTGATGAATTTATATGAATGAAATTGAAGGAGAAACTATTTTAATATATCTAGAAATTGACAACTAATCTAATAATGAATTTAAAACAAACAAAGCAACCGAGTATAGCTACTTTCCTGTGCAGTTGTGAATCTATTGTAAATAATGAAATAACTAATCTAATCTATTTGAAAGACTCTCGATCCTACCTCAGAAGTGAGGAATGAATCATAGTTTCTCAGAAACTATCAATCCCCACAGCTTCCCTGGCAATATCGAAAGTAAAATTGACTGAAATAAAGTGATTGGCTACTCTATTTGATATGCTTCTAACTAGAACTTTGAAAGCTAGAACCGGATTTTGCAAACATAGTGGAATCCGATGGTGTGTGTGGTTTTGTCCCCTCAGTGTGATCTCCTCGTTCCTTCGTGCTCACGTGGATCCAGAAAAGTGTGTAATGCTAGCATCAACAGAAGTAGATTTTGGAACAAAGGCAGCTTAGGATACAGACTGAATACAATGCGAGTAGGAGAGGGATAGCGCAAGAGTACAGAGCTTGGCTTATGCAATTCCTAGCGGGATTTATTGCGAGTCATGCAACATAAAACGTCCAGAACCTGAAACTATCCTATTTGACAAGAAAAACCTACAACTTTAATGGCTTCCTACTGAGAATTAAACTGCTCTATTTCAATGGACTACATGAAGTAATGACAACATTTGCACAAGATGGATATGTGGCTTTCTAATAGCAAAATAACATTAACTAAGCATGCAATGAACTAAACTATGAATCCTAAGCAAAATAAAAGACTGAACTACTGAAATGAGAAATTGAGAGGTAAATTTGAGGGGCCATTTGCTTGAGCACAAGCCAACTATTTATAGCATTTGCATTTACCCAAAGGTAAAAACCAAATTGATCTCTTAAACCATAAACAAAGCCAAAACACTATTCCAGGGAACCAAAATCATTAATGCAAGCCAAAGGCGGTGAAAAAAGTTGGTAAACGTTGAAATTTATGTGAGTCACGTTAAAAAGAACATTCTGGAAAATGCGTGAAGGACCACCACCCTGAGCAGGGCGGCGGTTATAGGACCGCCGCCCTTCCCTTCTGGTGGCGGTCACGGACCACCCCCGAGGCGGGGCGGCGGTTTCATCAGCTTGAAGAATAAAACAAAAGAAAAGAGGGAAAAGAGAACAACAAAGCACGCAGGGGCTAAGCGGGGCATGCGGGATGTTAACACACACTTGGGGAGCTTTTCGGATCCCGAACACCTTGCGAGGAGACCTGTATCATCATTGGGGCACGTGTTACGTTGTTCGGCGGTGCAGTACCTTACAATTTTGGGTACGTACATATTGCCCCCTCGGAGAAGCGTTTTAGCCATGAAGAGGCGTAAAATGGTGGGTCCGAGTATGGCGGTCCCGAAATGGGAAGTTGGAAGTTATACCTGATACGTCCGTGTGTCGAAATGACGCCATCCAAAATTCCCACCACCTGCAAAATGAAAAGAGGAATCAAGTGCAGATAGACAAAATAGATCGGAAAATAAATGCTAAAATAATGGGAAATGAGGACGTACCATTTGTGCGGGGGTAAGAACTTACCTCCGTTGGCACTCCAAACCTGTGAAAAGGGGATTCAAAATGAGTCAGGTTGCTATATATATGAAAGTGGGCCCATTTTCCTATTCATTTGTGCGTGTTGATTTGGTTGGTTTTGAGCTCTGGGACCCACGGTGACGGTTTCTTACGAGAGTAGAGTCAAAATGTTCATGACGAGATAGCGATCATGCCTCCGCGAGCAGATCATCGACTGCGAGATCACAGGTTAGTTTTTCTCAATTTATCATTTTTACCCCCAAAATTTTAAAATGTTAAAATCTTTGTCGTGGGGGTTATTTTTGAAAATGTTAGGTTCAAAAGGTCTATCTAGGGGGCGCGCTTGGGTAGGCTTTGTTTTAGTTAAAATAGTCCCTTTTTGCATTTTTAGGCTTTTTAAGGTATAAAACCCGCGTGGGTTTTCGGGACACGACCGCCGCCCTGAACAGGGTGGTCACATGACCGCTGCCCTATTCAGGGTGGCGGTTACAAGACCGCCACCTTTAAGGCGGTGGTTATGAAACCGCCGCCCTGCTCAGGGCGGCGGTTCTTCTAACAGAATGCCAAAGGAACACTTGTTTGAAATTGTTTTTGCATTTTTAGCATCTTTATGTGTTTTCATGATTTTTCTAATGTCATTCGGATGCTAACTTGCTCTGTTTTGTGTGTTTTTGGGTGTATGCAGGTGAGGGAGGAGTACATTCGATGGAGTCGGAGAGAGAGAGTGTGACTGGCTCCCAGCAGTATTAGATGCCCTTTCACAGGATGAGGTGGACACTCTTCAGAGGGCCGGTATACTGCGTATATCATGCGTCCCACATGTTGCTCCATCCAGTCACATACTTTGTGACTTATTTTCTTATTGGGATGCTTTGATCGGAACACCTTCCGGTTACCAGGGGTCCGAGGTGAGTGGACCATCACTTTGGAGGATGTTTACCATATTCTAGGGGTCCCGATCATTGGGAGATGACTTACTCTTGAGACGGCAGGTTCACGGGCCCAGATAGCACAGTGGGCTTCTTACATGGGAGATGCAGTTATCTCCACTGGCTCGAAGAAGGGGGTGAGGGTCTGATCTATTCCTAGCCTTGCCCATCCCCTTGATTCGCCAGGCCATTATGGGGATCCTTGCCTCGAGATTGATCGGGGACAAGGGAGGAGACACACTATACTGCTGGTCCCCCATCATTGCACAGATCGAGGGACATGGCCGGATTTACGCCTAGGGAGCCGATATACTTGGGACTACCTACCATGACTTGTACAGGGTAGTCCATTTACAGGGGCAATCTTTGAGCCACCCGACCCTGGTTATGAGTTGGGTCTATGAGCGCTTCATCCCCTATGGCAGAGGTGTAGAGGTGGCAGATCCTGGAGCTGTGAGGGCAGCCAGATGGATAGACATGTCGGTGCTCAGAGCACCTCACCAGCCAGTTGCTTCCCTGACCACTGATGACATGGAGGCCACACCGTATCAGGCCATGGCAGGTTTATGGGGTCGAGAGGCTCTTACTTTGATCTCCTGCTCCACCACAGGACAACTTGTTGACAGAGTAGGGAGAGTGGAGATACACCCCTTTGGCCGAGTTCCTCAGCAGTTTGGCCTACCTTATATGGGTATGCTTCCCCGGTAGTGCCAGTATACAGGTCAGTTCGAGAGGCCAGAGGGGGTCCTAGAGGCCGGGTTGGACAGTTGTTACCCCTGGTGTTCCCATTGCGGCTAGGCGGGTAGTACGTGCCCGAGGGAGAGCCGGTGCTCCTCAGGCACCCTTACTTGCCAGATGCCACCGGTCCGCTCACGGCGGTGATGACCCTATTGACATAGACTCGAGTCGAGGGAGTTCACGGGGGAGGGAGGAGGAGAGCGGGAGGACAGTGATCCTGAGTGGCATGACACTCAGGATATCATGCAGGTAGAGAGGGCAGAGCAGAGTGCAGAGAGGGTGACTCTGGTTTCAGAGGAGCCACTCTCCCAGGGCCATGGTGGGGAGGATGAGTCCATTGCGGGATGCTACGTCGCTCCAGCCATGGGAGGAGTACCTCAGTCGGTGGCATCATCATGGGTAGTGCTTGACCCTAGAGATCCATCCTGGAGGCCCGGTGATCCGAGTAAGTTATCTTCCCTTTGCTTTGAGTTAGGATCACTTTAATTGCCATCTCTCCTTTTGTTTACACTTGTGTTTATCTCTTGCTTTATTTCTAATTCATTTTCTCCTTTGTTTGCAGAGACCGCCGATGAGTGGCGAGACCTGATTCACAGGGTATGCACCGATACCCTGATGATCCCTATGGAGAGGACCCATGCAGAGCTGTCTGTGGATGCAGGGGAGCCCTCAGCAGCTGGCAGACATACCGACATCTTTTCCCCCATCTGGCATGTGGCCAGGATGGTATCTACCCTCCGTACTGAGCTGGCAGGGTATAGGACAGTAGAGCGCTTGATGAGGAGTCATTCTCATGGCGAGACCATAGCTGCCCCTCGGGATCGTGAGCCCTCCATGCACTCAGAGCGCCGGCGTAGCCGAGTCCTAGGCATGGGCGTGCACCCTCAGAGGGATCTCATAGGGGTTGAGAAGCCACTTGGCTCTCTTAGATTTTTGTATGATGTTTTTGTATTTCCCGGGCTCTTTGAGCATTTTGACCATGCTTAGCGCATGATGGCATTGTACAGGAATTTTGACCATTTATATATATATATATATATATATATATATATATATATATATATATTCTTTTTGGATCAGACTCTTGGCATCTATGACCTTGCTTCCATTTCCATTTCCACATGTAAACTATGATGTTATGCTTATATGCTTTTTAGAATGTATGCAATGGAGAACAAATGATACAAGTGTTTACTTTCTTTTTGTATTTCATGATGCTGATATATGATAATGTAGATACAATGTGATTTTGAATTTTAGTTTCTTTAAGCAATTTTGATACCTCATATCTGTTTTGGCAAAGTGGTGAAGATAAGCCGGTATGATGAGCAGATAAACTTGCCCCACTCCTAACTCCACGCAACTAGTAAGATGCGAGGGCTCATCACCGAGAGCTAGAAAGGGCACAAGTTATGAAATGTGTTGAAATGATAGTGATGAAAGATAGACAAAGCTTTGGTGGAACCAAATTAGGATGCTACAAGCCTACTCTACTCGAGTGACTCCATAGTTTGGGATGCAACTTGCTTTGCGGTTTATCTAGACTTAGATCCGTAGATGGCCACATGGTAGACAAAATCTGGTTTTTAGGATTTTTAACTCTCTTGGAATTTTGGACATCTGATTCATTTGTTTTTGACTCAAGACTTCAAGATTTGAATTGTTTGTTTATGACCTTTAACGTTTGTTTGTCAAGAGGACCCCCTACACCTTGCCCCATGCTACTAGTAAGAAGCGTGGGTTTATCACCATGGGCAAGGCATAGGTGAGTAAGGGCATTTCCATCCTTTCCCAACCCTACGTCACTAGTAAGAGATGCAAGCTCATCACCAAAGGTTGGTGGGGCAAGGAAATGTGTAAATTTAAAATTTTCTGTTTGATCTATATTTGACTTGTTTATTTGAGCAAAATGTCAGCATGCTCTTACTTCCAAAGAGATATACATACGGGATAGATGTGACATGATGAAGCTTCTAGAATAGACCATAGGCAAGACACCTATCCTAAGAAGAAACCAAAAGTGAGAACAAGTATGCAGACCTTGGTATGGTTACCGTTAAGACTTTGTCATATCTAGCTTTATTTGATGAAATGATTCCAAAATAGTTGATGATATCATGGAAATGGAGAAGTATGATTAGAGTGTTTATGCCAATACCATCAGAAGTTTGTAATGAATTGCTTTGAGAATAAATTCCTTGATCACAAAATTGTACGAAACAAGCGGACAAAATGATCCTAACTATATGAAGATGCAATGTAGATATAATTATACAAGTAGTGTTGGTTGCTTATGCATAGAATCGTTTAAGGTGTAGGGAATTGACCGTTTCACCAAATTCTTCACCTTCTAGTGTGCATAAGAGATATGCACCATTTCCATAGTCCTTCATGACTCGGTATGGGCCCAACCATTTGGGCGGAACTTCCTTCCTTCGCCGGTCTTTTTATCGATCCGGTTGTCTAGCCTTAGAACTAGATCACCTTCATATATGTCTCGTTCATAGACCTTCTTGTTATACTTGGCACATCCGGTCAGCATAGACTCTGTGCCATTGTTCAACATCTAACCTAGCTTCATCTAGGCTTTCTAGTTGGGAGAGACGTGCTTCTCTGTAAGCATCTTCATCCAGGATCCCTTGTAATGAGATACGGAGACTGGGTATTTCAACCTCAAGCGGGAGAACTGCTTCTACCCCGAATACTAGCGAGAAAGGAGTCACTCCTGTTGGTGTTCTTATTGAGGTTCGGTGGGCCCATAAGGCCGGATATAACTTCAAATGCCAATCTCGTTTGTTTTCTTTCACCGTTTTAAGAAGAATGGCTTTTAATGTTTTGTTTGTTGCTTCAGCTTGTCCATTGGCTTGGGGTAATACAAGGAGGCCATATGATGGCTTATTTTAAATTTATTGCACAATTCATGAACTTCATCATTCTTAAAAGAAGTCCCATTATCTGAGATAATGATTTGTGGGACACCGTACCTGCAAATGATTTGGTTCAAAATGAACTTGGCGATTACAGAACCCGGTACAGTAGTAAGAGGCATAGCCTCTACCCACTTGGTAAAATATTCGGTGGCCGTGATTATGAAATTATGGCCATCTGTGGATGAGGGAGAGAATTTCCCTATCAAATCGAGGCCCCACGTAGAAAAGGGCCATGGAGTAGCGATTGGTTGTAGAGCTTGTGCTGGCATGTGGATCTCATGGGAGAATTCTTGGCACTTATGACACCTTCGTACAAACTCTATTGCGTCGTGTTCTAGAGTAGGCCAGAAATAGCCCATCGATGTATTTTACGAGTGGTGGCATGGCCACCAAAGTGGCCTCCACACATTCCCACTGTGAGATTCGTGGAGAATCTTCTTGGATTCTTCTGTGTCGACACATCTTAGAAGCATTCCATCGAATGCTTTTCGATAGAGCACTTGCTCTATAATGACGTATTTAGCTACGATAATGCGTAACCACCTTCTTTGTTGTGGTGTAGCACCTTCCGGATACGTATGATCCATGATATAATTAATAATATCAGCATACCAAGGACACTCAGAGATGGGAGGTCTGGTTTCGATGTAGTATACGCATTCATCAGGAAAGTCCAGATCTACTAGATTGCCTCCATCTAGTGGGTTATCAGCTAACCAATCCATGATGATTTGTCCTTTAACGGACTTTTGATTTACTGAATGTTAATTCAAATTCACCCATTAAGGTTATAAAGCATCCAACCTTTTTAGACAAGGACCCTTGCGTGAGGAAAGTTCGTAAATGCTCTGTCTTTACAATGACCCTTGTTTCTTGATTTAGCATATAATGTCTTAAGCGTTTGGTTGCAAAGACTATGGCAAGGCATTCTCATTCTGCCTATGTATAACGTGTTTCATAGTCGAGCAACGTTTGGCTAATGAAATAGATTGCACGTTCTCTCTTGTCATCGTCTTCTTGAGCCATACATACAGGCTAGCGAGACATTGGTAGCTCACGAATATAAAATTAATGGGTGGTCTGGCTTAGGTGGCCTTAGCGTAGGTGGTGATAACAAGAAATGCTTAACTGCGTCGAAAGCTTCATTGCAATCTTTGGTCCAATCAATACTATAATCTTTCTTGAGTAGATTGTTGATTGGATGAATGGCGAAACTTAAATCTGGGATGAATCTCTGGATTGCACCAAGTTTTCCGAGAAATGACCTGATTCTAGATTCATCCGAAGGTGGGACCATTTCGAGAACAACCCTAATTTTGGTTGGGTCAACATCGATCCCACGTGACGATATAATGTAACCTAGGAGCTTCCTCTGTTACACCAAAGACACATTTTTCTGGATTTAGGGTGACTCCGTATTCTATCAGACGTGAAAGAATGATGCGAAGCACTTCCGGATGGTCACTACGCTTCTTGGCCTTGGCCAACAAGTCATCTACGTAGGATTCCACAATTTTATGAATAAGGTCATGAAATATATACGTCATAGCCCGCTGGTATGTAGCGCCAGCGTTCTTGAGACCGAATGGCATAACAACATAGCAATAGGTTCCCCAAGGAGTTATAAACGTGGTTTTAGCTTGATCTTGTTTGGATATTCTGATTTGATTGTATCCTGAGAATCCATCCATGAGAGACAAAAGCTCAAATCCAGTTGTTGCATCAACAATGACGTCTATGGATGGTAACGGGAAGTCATCCTTAGGACATGCCTTGTTAATGTCTCGGAAGTCTATGCAAATGCGTATCTTCCCATTCTTTTTGAGAACGGGAATGATATTAGATACCCATTGAGAGTAATCGACTGGCTTGATGAATCCTACTTGGAGGAGTTTCATTACCTCCTCTTTCACCATGAGAGCTACCTTAGGTTTCATTGGTCTCGATTTTTGTTTAATCGGCTTTGCATCTGATTTAGTGATGAGGTTATGTACCGCAATGTGTGGTGCAACCCCTGTCATTTCCTTATAATTAAATGCAAAAGCCTTCCGATGTTCTTTGAGGATTTGAGTGTGTATTTCTACTTCCGATGGAGTTAACGAGGATCCTAACTTCAATATCCTTGGTTCATCCTCTGTTCCGATGTTAATATCGATTGTTTCTTCGATTAGAGAAGCGTTACCTTCTTCAAACTCAGGTGGGGCTGGAGGTAGTTTCAGATCATCTCCATTCTCGACTGTGTATATGCTAAGTTCCTTTTGTGGGGGAAGCTCTGTCATGGGATTTCCGAAGTAGGAAGATGAATGCGGGATTAAGGATAAATCTACTTGCGTGATGGGTGAGATGTAACGCTGCATAGGCATTTAAGTAATTCAGAGTGGTTGTATCACTATCAATGTGGTCTAGGATAGTAGATTTGTTTTCATTTCTGTTTGTTAAAAGAGGATTTGACATTTTTTTTACTAATGGTTCGGTACGAAGGGATACCATGAAATGGGTATCTTCCAACTCACTGTTTGGAGTGAAGCGTGATGCCGAGGTTCGCTATTGAATCGGCGAGAAGATTTTTCTCTCGTGGGATTGCTTCAATTGATATGAAGTCAAACTCCTTGCTTAAATTCAATACAGCTATTTTGTAGAGCTGTAAGTGCTCGGCTCTGGTTTCATACATCTCAGAGACTTGGTTTGCTACCAATTGTGAGTCTCCTAACACCCTGATATTATTAACACCGATCCTCTTAGCTAGGATGAGGCCAAGGAGGAGGGCTTCGTACTCAGCGCCATTGTTTGTACATTCAAATTTAGTTTAAAGGAAAATGGTAGGACTTTTCCCTCGGGAGAAGTAAAGATTACACCTGACTCCGTAATGACATCTAGCTCCATCGAAATGGAGAGTCCAATACTTAGCTGGGAATATGGGCATTGGGATATTTGTTGTGTTAACATCTTCTACCTCTACCATGCAGAGATCCACTGCTGGAAGAGAACCAACACCTAGGGTGTATCCCATGCCTACAGAATCAAATGGTAGGAACATTGGTAGATCCTGTTCTAGCAATTCAACAATTTTTGCAGTAGTTCCTAATGATACTATTTCTACAATCTTAACCTCATCTTTGAGGGCTGGGATCATCTTGGCTAGGCTCATAGTCTCAAGATCTGTCGTAGGTACCAACTTTTCTTCGGTTTTGTGTCGGTAGGTTTATTAAGTTGGTTTGTTGGGAGTTCAAACTCTGAGTGCATGCCTGGTCTTTTCTTTAGGTCAGCTAGGTGTACATCGAATGGTTTTGGATCACCTTTGGCTATGAACACCTTTCCTAAATGCAAGAATCTTACTTCTTGAAATAACGTAGAAGGGATTGCCTTCATACGGTGTATCCATGGTCGGTGAGGATCATATTATAGTTAGTTTCCCGATCTATAATATAAAACTCAGTCAGGATTGTTTTGGGTCCTAAGGTGACCGGTAGTATTATAGTTCCAATCGAGGTGGCTTTAAGGCTATCATAGCCTCTTAGCGTATTTCGAGTTGTGGAACAATTCGTTTCTCCATACCCTAGCTTTTGAAGGAAAGAGAAGGGGACTATGTTAACTGCTGCCCCATCATCAACCATCGCATGTTTCACATAATTGTTATAAACCCATACTTGCAAATGTAAGGTTGGATCACCTCGGCGTGCAATCTCAGCGTCTGTTGGCATTTTGTTTATTTCGAATATGAATTCGGTATCCCTATCCGGCTGCCCCGGAGGGTGGATATCAAAGTCTATATGGTTTACCTGTGTTTCGGGAGGTGGAGTGATGTTAATTAGATGGCCTAAACCTAATGCCTCTAAAAGAGCAGCCCTGTGGGTAGGAGAATTCTTTAGTAAGTCCAAAAAAGAAATGTGCGAGAAGGTTTTTGTTAGATCACTAATTAAATCATAGGCACCTACGGGTCTTACTAACATTTGTTGGATGTTATCTGTCTCTCGGTAGGTAACTTGGACTTGGCTGAGAGGAATACTCTCGTGTCCTTGTTACAGCCTCTACGGGTAGTTCGGCGTCTAACTCCACTAAACCGACTATCTTGGGTCACGGTTGACTTCCTAATTGTGGCGCAACTAATGGATTTAGTGAAGTTGAGGCTTCATGATCGTTGTTTCCTGTCATTACACCCTTGTTTGTCCCATTCGAATTTAACTTGTTGTTGTTGTGATTTGGGAGCGGATCATTGAAGATCTTAAGGGGTGCATTTTGAGGGGAAACTACCCCTGTAAAAGTATTTGGTGCCGGTGACGTAGGATCTGCCAAGAACATATCTATGAAAAGTTGTCTTTGTTCCTCTGGAAAACGTTGCATGAATTTATTGTAGTCACGGCATGTTCTAGTGTCATGGCCTCGGATTTTGTGAAAACCACAATACGAGTTAGGATTGTAATTCCTAGTCTGTTGGTTTGGTGCATATTGTGGCCCAAAACTCTGATCAAACCGTTGCCTATTAGGATTAAAGTTTTGCATTTGTTGTTTTTGGTTTTGGTTTTGGTTTTGATATCCAGTTGAGTTTTGGCTTGGACCATGTGTAGGGTTTCACCATTGTTGTTGTTGTTGTTGTTGATGATTGAAATCCACTGCATTGATTGTTGGGGTAAAGTTGTTATTTCGTTGGTTGTTTACTAGTGGTGGAGTATTCACAACATTTACCCTTTTGGCTGATCAGTTACTCCATCTGTTGTCACTCCATTTTTATTAAGGATTTTAGGTCCTTGATTGGTATTTGTGGTGGTAGGATAAGCCGTAGTATTCTGGTTGGAGGTGATTAACCTCCCGTTTGTTCCATATGTCTTACGACCGCTATCTATTGCCACTTGATCTATTCGGAGAGCACTCTCAAGTACTTCATCGTAAGTCCTTAGTGGGAACTTTTGGACTTCTTCCTTCACTTCTCTGCTGAGAGAATGAAGGAATAAATCACATAGTTCCATTTGGTCCATATTTGGAGCACTGGCTGAAGAATAAAGAACTGTACGCCACCTCTGGATGAAATGAGCAACAGATTCATTGTGTTCCTACTTAATGTGCAAGAATTCCCTGATTCCTGTTCTTAATAGTTTGTTCATGTCAAATGCCTTGATGAACTCTAAAAATGAGTTGTTTAAATGAATGGATGGAAGCCTCAGGTATTCTATAATACCAATCGAGAGTGATACCTTCCAAAGTTTTGGGAATATTTTAGCAACAACCCCATCCCAAGGGAGTAGTTCTCGAATAGGCTGTGGCGTAAGCCTTGATATGTGCATTCGGATCTCCCTCACCTTTGTATTTGGGAAAATCGGGAAGAGGTCTTGGAAGCATAACGCTTCGTATGGTGAAGTCTAAGGGTTCTTTCAAATATTCTGAATAAGTCCCTATTGCATAGGTTTCGACCATTGATGGTGCCTGCTGAGGGGGTGGCGGTGGAATGGGTTGTTGGTATGGCATAGCGTATGCATTGGCAGGGGCATAAGGAAGCCCCTGTGTTTGAGAAAACATGCTTGGGAGAGGAGAACATGTCCCCTTGTGGTGATTTGGAGTACATGTTTAAGTATGAAGGGGTATTGTCTAGGAATGGATTATTTTGTACTAGACCGGGAGGTATCGGAATGGTGTTAGAAATGGCGGTTCTTGTTGGCATTTGTTGTGAATACTGAGGAGTCATGCCTAACGTGCCTATTCCTGTGAGGAGGTCTACTTGGCTAGGATGGTGTGGAGGATTAGAATTTCTGCTGTATGAATTGAGAATGGTGATTTTCCTGAGCAAGTTCCAACCCCCTAACTTTTTCTACTAGAGTTGAAATGACCTCATTTGGTGAAGTCATGATATTTTGCCTTAGTGGCATTTTGTTGTATATCCTGATGTTGTATAGGCATGTGATATCCTGCTATGAATTGATCGCTGCCCTGCCAAGTTTCCCCGAGGGCATTTCCTATATGTAGTGGCATGGAGGTATTTTCTTGAAAAGAGACCTCGGGTTGCGTTTGTAAACTCCCTATGGGTGGGTACATACTCAGAGCGTTGTTCATTCCTGGCATAACGTACCGAATGTTCATCATCTAAAACTAGGTATGGGTCAGATTGTCTACTAATTTGTGGTCTAAGTAGTACCTGAGGAGATGAACCAGATTCTCCTGTGAACGTCATATTGTTCGAGCCTGAAGGCTCTGTTTGTTGTGTTTGAGTGAGCTGATCCAACTCCTCTGTTTGGAAAGATGAGCCATATCTGATCCTTGGAGATGGAGTTTGTGTTGATAATTGGTTATTTGAATAGTTGTCACCCCATACTGAGAGTGAGGGTCGATGATTGTCTATTCAGTTGAGCGTAGTATGCTTCAAGACCTAGGAGAGGTCTACCATATGCATCGAATCCCGACATATTCGGGGGGTATATGAATACCCGCGAATAATGGGTAAGAGTGAAGGTGGAAGGAAGAAGTGGGAAGGCTAAAAAATAAAAGAAGAAGAAAGCTATTTTGTTCACGTCGGGTTCACCAATTTTGTACGATGGAAAAGTGAAAAGTGACAAGCGAGCGTGGGAATCTACAAGTAACTCTTCCTCACACCCGACCTCTCGAGGTCATGCTGAGACAGCCGGTGGGGATGGAATATGCGTGGGATGCAGACAAACTAGTTAGGCAATCTGATGTCTTCGACACGCACTAGTGGAAACTGTGAATCTAAGGCAAAGAAGGCCCTCCTAACCTAAACTGGTGTGATAGATCGATCGGCAAGGATGACTGCTCGAAGGCTCCAATCAATATCGAGCTCTAGCGTGATTCGGTCTATGGGTTGTGGAATACGTGGAAAATGACCTGGGATAGTTTCGTGTATATCTCCAGATAGGGTCATAGGGTGGATGATGGGTATAGTGGACTCTACGGGTGATTATCTGGCCTAGTCCAGAATTCCTAGCTTTATTAGCTGCTATGTCTAACAAGGATAACTGTTCGATGATGATAGGTGGAAGTGGAGTAGATCTGAATACTAATGTGCGTAGGCCAACATCTATGTCTGATTCACCTATGGATTCGTTGGGCTGTGGGATTTGTGGGTCACAACCGTAGATTCACGTTTGTTGTGGTCTGCTTATGGTCATGTGTGGACTCAGTCCCTAATCCCTAGTATCCAATAGTCATATGCTTTCTCAGCCTCTATATTCAGAATTAATAGTTGTGTGATCTTTTCAGAGTATCTCACAGGCATTCGTGCAACTTGAATTCTTAAGCTGGTATCTATATCTGTGAGAGTGTCTCTGCGTCATCTTGCTATTGTGGGACCAAAGGATCACAACCGAATGTTTTCTCTCTTTCAAGCCCTTCCACAGTCATGTGGATATATATCTAGGGTAATCTATAGTTTGGTTGATTTGACCAAAATGTGTGTGCTTGGTCGTCTTCTATGTTTAACCCGCTTAACTGGAGGCTGATCTGTTGTAAATTTTCCGTTGTTCGGAAGACTTGGATCCTAAGATTCTGATCTATATCAGTTATTGTTGTGATGAGATTGGGTTGGGGCACGATTGGCTCGAATACGTATTCTCTGGGCTCTCTAGGTCCCGTGATTGTCATACAAAAGCAACAATGTAAATCCAATTGCAGCAAAGTAAAATTAACTATGTGAAATATATCTATAACATATATAACTTCTCTATTTTTGTATTTTTCTGATGAATTTATATGAATGAAATTGAAGGAGCAACTATTTTAATATATCTAGAAATTGACAACTAATCTAATACGAAATTTAAAACAAACAAAGCAACCGAGTATAGCTACTTGCCTGTGCAGTTGTGAATCTATTGTAAATAATGAAATAACTAATCTAATCTATTTGAAAGACTCTCGATCCTACCTCAGAAGTGAGGAATGAATCATAGTTTCTCAGAAACTATCAATCCCCATAGCTTCCCTGGCAATATCGAAAGTAAAATTGACTGAAATAAAGTGATTGGCTACTCTATTTGATATGCTTCTAACTAGAACTTTGAAAGCTAGAACCTGGATTTTGCAGAACAGTGGCGAATCCGATGGTGTGTGTGGTTTGTCCCCTCAGTGTGATCTCCTCGTTCCTTCGTGCTCACGTGGATCCAGAAAAGCGTGTAATGCTAGCATCAACAGAAGTAGATTTTGGAACAAAGGCAGCTTAGGATACATTGAAAATACAATGTGAGTAGGAGAGGGATAGCGCAAGAGTACAGAGCTTGGCTTATGTAATTCCTAGCGGGATTTATTGCGAGTCATGCAACATAAAACGTCCAGAACCTGAAACTATCCTATTTGACGAGAAAAACCTGCAACTTTAATGGCTTCCTACTGAGAATTAAACTACTCTATTTCAATGGACTACATGAAGTAATGACAACATTTGCACAAGATGGATATGTGGCTTTCTAATAGCAAAATAACATTAACTAAGCATGCAATGAACTAAACTATGAATCCTAAGCAAAATAAAAGACTGAACTACTGAAATGAGAAATTGAGAGGTAAATTTGAGGGGCCATTTGCTTGAGCACAAGCCAACTATTTATAGCATTTGCATTTACCCAAAGGTAAAAACCAAATTGATCTCTTAAACCATAAACAAAGCCAAAACACTATTCCAGGGAACCAGAATCATTAATGCAAGCCAAAGCGGTGAAAAAAGCAAACGTTGAAATTTACGTGAGTCGAAATCATTGGGGCACGTGTTACGTTGTTCCGCTGTTCGAGTGTAGTACCTTACAATTTTGGGTACGTACAATCACCTTTACCCACACATGGGGCAACCACATCTTATTTTTGTTAGCGTCACTTACCAATACAAGCTATGCAACAAAAAGGGGTAAAATGTAGACACCAAAATTAGGTCACACTCCTCTTTGGTCCATCGTCGAGATAAACACCCTTCATCACATTCAATTTAGCTAGCCATGGCCCCCTTCACCCCACTAATATTAATTTAATTAATTAAATTAAATTAATTCATTAGCCTCACAATATTTATTATTTAAATCTCCTAATTTAAATAATGCCCACACTTACACCTCACCTAGACACCTCACCAAGCCAACTCACCCTAAGACCTATTCTTAGTAAGTTGCCATAACTAACTAAGACTTACCCAAACCCTAAAAATCAATGCCTACATTCCCTCTAACCACATTCCCGCATGTTGACAAGAAGCTTCTAGTCTGATCCATGGGTGAATGACATGAGATCCTAGAAAATCAAGGGGATCTGCCTAGTTTAGTAAACCTAGGAAATCCCACCTTGACCGACACTAGTTACCCCTAACCGTCGCCGGTTAAGAAATTTAAACCGTCGTCGGTCACCTTTTAATCCCCAAAACAACCTTATTTTCGAGGTTGGAAAACATTGGGAATTTTCCTGAGAGATAACACATATTTTTAGAGCAAGTTTCCACGAGAACACGCATGCAAGGAAGGAGATCAAGCATTTTCTCTTGCACAGGCATCCAACAACCATCCAGCACTCACCCCAGCATAGATTTGATCTAACCAAGCAAAAGGGAATGCACATGCAACCCATGCAGGAGCTTTCTAATGTTTGGTGATCCTCAGTAGTATTCAACCTCTTACCAAAACTTTCATCCATCACTCACAAGCACCTAGAACCAAGTTCCAAGTAAGTAGAACCTTGTACTCCTCTGGTTCATTCATTTCATCATTGTATTGTCATCCTTTGTTCTCTTAGCCACCCATTGACATCCATTAGCACTTGCCCCTCCATACCCATTAAAACTTTGCCAAATCCCACCCAAAAGCCTAATACCTCATTACGGCCAACCAATTCCTTCGTGCAATCACAAGGGAGACCCAAAGCTCATTCTGTGGCATTCTTAGTTTTCCACAAGAACCGACACGGTTCTCCCCAACCAATGTCGTCACCCTTAACTCGGCATCGGTCTCTATATTTACCATTACAGATCTAGAACAAACCTACCCCACCATTGTCTATACCTTCCTGAGACCTCTGTCAGACTGTATTGAACCGTAACCAACTACTTCACCTTCGGATCTTATTTTAACCTAGCACATTGGGATTAGATCTTTCTTATTGTGTTTTTAATGAGATACCTAAATCATTTCAATTACAATAGGATTTACTTCATTACCAACATTAAATTGTTTTAAACAGTGGACTGACAGCCATCTAGGAAGTATCACACTTCCCGATCTAGCACACGCTAGGCAGTTCACTACACATATTGTTTAACTCTTTCTAGTGGTCTTGTGTTCGATTTTAGGTAGTTCCTCCCAGCCAAAAGGAAGCTCTCATGATCAGCTGTGGATTCAAAATTCATACACATGCAACAACCCAACAACCAGTATTCCAACAGGTATTCCTCCTACGCCCATTACCCTATCTGTTTCGTCAATATTCAAAGAAACGTCTAAGAATCAAGTGAAACAACAATAATGATAAAACTAGACTCATATGTAAGAATCTAGTGTAACATGTAGAATGTAGATGATAGATAAATGAATGATGGGAACTATGAAATGTAGGAGATGTATGATGTGTAGGTTATGTAAGATGCATGTGTATGGGTAGATAAAATATGTAGTGATGAAATGTAAATATAGGCCCATGTGTAATGTGTCCTAGCGTAAATATAGAATGTGTGGATGAAATCTAAAACTAGACTCATATATAATGATGACTAGTGTAGCGTGTATGAGATAAATGATGGAGAAATGACTAATAGATGAGGTATGTATAGGATAATGTAAGATGTAGGCTATGTATAGAAATGATGATAGAATGTAAGTGTGTAGACCCTATAGTGTAGTGTGTGGGGTTCAGTGTAATGGTAATCCCTCAATAGTCTAGTGTGAACTAAAGCACAAGAGTGTGTCATTGGGTAACAAGGGTGTGTTGTAATACGTGAAGTGGATATGAGATGACAATAAGTGATAGAGATGAAGTGTAGGATGTAAAAGGGGTACAACCATGCTAAGTGAGGGGGGGAAGTATGTCATGTGATATGCCCCCAACGGTAGTGTGGGAAGAGGCTATGTGAACTCGTCAAGGAGATCGTCGTCCTCTGGGTCAAAGTCAAATGGATCAAGATTGGCGACATGGTATGCTATAGTATGAGGTTGATCATGTAATGAGTTAGTAAGGTATAAATGATACATGCCCATAACATATTCTTCATCAGTGAATGGGGGATGTGGGAAATCGTGTGTATACCATCAAGTGTAGTTAGGTGAATAGCCAAGAAAGGAACTATTGCAAATAAAATATGACCAAAAGGCATAGGGAATGAAATATCAGTGTGACTAGGGTCTAAGGTACCTTCGATGTAAGTAAGCCAAGAATCTCCTAATGTGAGTAGAGAAGCACAAGGGGTACACAGGAGATAGACTAAAAGATCAAAGATACGTAAGCCATAAGTGGCAGTGATAGTGAAAAAACCATAATATAGGTGAGAAGCATGAGTAGAAGGTTGAAGGTCCTCAAAATTAAAACCAAGATGAGTTAGGCTAGCATGGGAACATATTGTTTCATCATGGGTAGGATCAAATGGGACATGTTCCCAATATGAGTCATGAATGAAAAGGGTGTAAGTGAAGGGTGGGTGAACTGATGATGGAGCTGAGGATGGGATAATATTGTCCATGGATGGAACAGGTGGCTAATGTGGAATGATAGTTGTAGAAGGAGGTAGTGTAGAAGGGATAACATCTAGTAAAAAATAGCACCCTCAAGAAGTGGTAAATGAGGTTGATCATCCATAGTCGAGGTTCATCTGTAGTATCAATACGAGAGAATAGGGAGACTAGTGTGAGGGTCATGGATACAATATTGGAATGGATCACGATCTCAAAATATAGTATACTCAATACGCTCATGTAGGAATTTGATGCAATGGTGGATGGTAGAGGCAACAACTTGCATGGCGTGAAGCCATGGTCTTCCTAACAAGCAATTATATGAGACAAGAAAATCAATGACAAAGAAAATGGTGGGGAGAGTCTTAGGACCTACGGTTAAAGGAAAAGTAACGTGTCCTAGACATGGACGGACAGAACCATCATAAGCACGAAGTGAAATGGAAGAAGGGCTAATGTCACGAGAAAACAAACCTAAGGCTTAGAGAAAGGACATAGGGCACAAATTAAGCTCAAAGCCATTATCGATAAGAGTGTGCTTGACAACAACATTGTAGATGCGAGACATGATATAAAGTGGTGGATCATTGTCACGGGGGGTGGATGTCGAGGAGGATTGCCTCTGAATACTACTATATGTTGAGAAAATGACCTAGAAAATGTGTCATATAGGGAATCTGGATGCATGTTAGTAGAAACATCGGTAGTAACAAAGAGGGTTTGAGCATGATGAACCAAATTAGGATGGGTAAATAGGTATTCAGTGATAGGAATATTCATGGTGGTAGAATGAAAATCCCTAGAAGGTGCTAGAAGGAGATTTTGGGTTCACCAAAATTATTAACAAAAATAAGGATATAGTTGGCCTAAAAGTGGACACTAGGGTATTAATGTTAATCTAATTAGCACTAAAACATTGTAAATAAGAATGCTAAAATAGTGTAAAGTGATTACACAATTAAATCTAATGGAAAAAAACCCTAATATGCAAGAGAAGAGTAAGGAAATGGCTTAGTTGTTTGGTAGAGACTGTGCATAAGTTATCACAGATCTGGAAATGAAATTAGGAAGTGTAGACGAACACTCAGGGATCCTGCCGGAGGATATATCTCAAGGATCTTATATGACTGGGATGCTTGGGAGTCTTTTAGGGTGCCTCGGGGTGCCCTGGTCTTCAATTTGGGTGCTCTGAACACTATAAATTCTCAAATCCACGGTTCTGTATGGTCGCAAGTTGATTTGGAACCCTTCCTTTTTGTTGCACTAGATTCTCCGACTGAGCTATATAATGACTTGTAGTACAAAAGGAAGTATCAAACCCTAGAAAAATAAAATATACAAATGAATGGGTCAGACTAACCTCAGCCGCTAAATTTTTGTCTTATCACTGAGCGTTGCACTACATTTTAGATCCGGATGTAGTTCATGTGTGTGTGTGTGTGCATGTCATGCCCTAGGTTCTCTCGTGCTAGTCGTACTTTGGCAAGTAGCGAGTAATAGTAACTATAGAAAATGTAAATAGCATATTTGCATGGAATATAATAGAATCCTCCCCCTATGCAATGTATGTGATGCAGATCTCCTAGCCTTGATGCATAGCACTATGTGGATGGAAGTGATGCAATGGATGAAATTATAAATGGGGTGATAGTAGCCTTATGACCTAGGACCCTTATTATGGTCTTCTAGCTTTATATTTATGGGGATCTCGAGCTTAATTTCATAAATAATCCCGATAAGGCCGATTGGGAAAAAGATAAAGACAACAAATGGCTAGAAAGGCCCCAAAAAGAAGTGAGAAAGGATGTGCATAGACCGGGTGCCCAAAGTGGGACTAAGGTGCCCTAGGGCATCCCAAAGATAGGCAGGGTGCTCTAATTTAGGCTAGAATGATGGGGCAGATTGTGAAATGGGCGGATAAGTGCAAGAAAATATGTAGGAATGATGAAATAAAATATAAAATAAAGGTGGCCAAAAGGTGGGATTAATTAGTACTTTATTCACTTGAGAACCTTCTAAATAGTAGTATAAGACCAGGATAAATTATGTGTAAAGTGCATAATTTTGTGTCTACACTCTTTAAAAACAAGGTCTCCTACCTCAAATTGATGAGGTATGATACGCTTGTTGTAGATCCTACACACTCGATTTTGATACACTTTTAGATGATCCATTGCATGGAGATGTCTTTCATCAAATAACTCTAGCTCGGCTAGCCTAGCCACTCTATAATATTCATCTTTATCCAGATAATATCTCAAGGATATCCGTAAAGAAGGAAGCTCAATCTCAAGGGGTAAAATGGCCTCAGTGCACAAATACAACAAAATATGGTGTTGCACCTATATATGTGTGAATAGATGTCTTGTAAACCAAAAGGGTGGGATGGATTTTAAGGTGCCCATTACAGACGGTTTTGTTAACCATTTTCTCCATTATATGAAAAAGAGACTTGTTCGAGGATTCTACATGCCCATTACCTTAAGGGTAATATGGGGTTGACCATTTATAGCATATTTAGAAGCATTTCCATAGTGCCTTCACTTTCTTATTCTTGAAAGATTTACCATTATCAGATATAATGGAAAAAGGGAATTTGTAGCGACAAATAATGTGATTCATGATAAATTTAGAAATATATGCACTGTAAGATAAGTAAGAGGAACAACCTCTACCCATTTTTTAAAATACTTGGTGGTAGTTATGATGTGATTGTGGCCATCTGAGGAAGTTAGAGTGATCTTCCCTATGAGATCAAGTCCCCATTTGGAGAATGGCCATGGTGTCATGATTGGTTGCAAATATTGTGTTGGAGCATGTATTAGGTTGCCATGTTTTTGACAAAATAGACCTTTTCTTACATAGTGACAACAATCTATTTCCATATTAGGAAAATAATAGCCTACTCTCAATAGTTTCTTGATAAGGACCATTCCACTCATATGCACCTTGCAGATGCCTTTGTGCACCTATTTGATTGTGAGGACAGACTCTTCAGAGTTTAAACAACATAACAGATTCCCATCGTAGCCTCTTTGATAGAGGGTTCCCCCAAGTAGGGTATAATGGGCTATGTGTTGGATGAGATTCCATTTTTGGAATGGGTAATATCAAGAGGGAAGGTTCCATCTTGTAGGTAATTAAATATGTCAAAGTACCAGGGAAAAGGGACCAACAACTTCACATACCAAACATGTTTTTGGCAATTCATATGTAGGTACCATCAAATGTTCCACAAAGAAAGGCATGTCATCGTTCCCTGGTGGAATATGCAACAAAGATCGAATTGTAGCCATGGCATCTGTGAACAGGTTGTGTGCTCTTGGTACCTATGAAAAGGTGATTTTGAAAAAGTATTCTTGTAAAGTATCAACCATTCACTTGTACGGGATGAGCTTCTCATCCTTTACCTTATACTCATCAATGACTTGCTTAATGATCAATTGTGAGTCACATATGACCTTGATTTGTCTAATGTTCCATCATATAACAACTTTCAATCTCACAATGAGGGCTTCATACTTAGCTATATTATTTTTACATTGGAAACTAAGTCTGAAATCTTGAGGGATCAAATAACCTATAGGAATTATAAGAATAACACCTACTCCTGAGCCATTAAAAGTGAAGGACCCATCAAAATACATCTGTCATGTGACATATTCCTCAATATACATCATAGAAGCATCTGGAAGATCCAAACTCAATGGTTTTGTTTCAGGTAAAGGGACTTCAGCTCCTTGACTGATTTCTAGCTAACATACTCAATATCAAATTCACTCAGCAAGATGATCCAATTAGCCATCCTCCCAGTAAGCATAGGTTTAGATAAAAGATACTTGAGTGGGTCAACTCTGGATATTAGCTTGGTTTTATTATTCAAAAGGTAGTGACGAATTTTTTGGAAAGAAAAAACAATGACCAAGCAATTCTTTTCAATTTGCGAGATAGTTGAGCTCGTATGAGATCAATGTGTGACTAAGGTAATAGAAACATGATTTCTCTTTTTGATTCATATCTTATTGAGCCAAAAGTGGGCCAATAGCAAATTAAGTGGTTGATAAATATAGCAGAGGGTTTCACATGGGGTAGGTGGCATAAGAATAGGTGGTTTGGCCAAATACTCCTTTAGTAAGGCAAATTCTTGTTGGCATTCGGACTCCAATGGAATTCAACATATTTCTTGAGAAGATGTGTGAAGGAATGACATTTATCTATGGATAGCTTGGATTTTACCCCGCAAATAGCTTAGAATTTACCCTAAAAGCTATGGAACTTCTTGAGGTTCTTGGGAGGAGGCATGTATGTATTATTTGTGACCTTCACTGGGTCCACTTCAATCCCTCTCTTAGAAATAATTAAGCTTGGTAATTTTTGTGAAAGCACACCAAAGAAACACTTCTTTGGGTTGAGTCTGGCCTTACAATCTCTTGAGACATTGAAAGATATGCCATGGGATCTTTGGATGTTCTTCTCTAGTCTTGGACTCACCCAAGATGTCATCAACATAGTCCTCTGTTATATCATGTAACATGTCATGGAAGATGACAGTCATGGCCCTTTGATAAGTTGTCTGTACTTAGTATTGTTTAATTGTTTATATAGTGACCTCGTCGTTATGGGGCTCATCTTGAGTTTCATGCAGAGGAGGTTTTCCATGAGCTTCATCCTCCCTCCTAGTTTCACAATTTATCTTAAGGGGTGGTAGATGATAGCCACTATTGTTTCTAGGAGTTACCTCTTCATTTTTGTTTCCTTTCCCAGTAGAAGCATGTCTAGGGTTTAATATTTCATCAATAGAGTGAATGGGAAATTATAAATCTTCCTCTCTATGGACCATGTTCATAAGAAGAGTATGGTTAAATTCATGTGGCAATATAGCCCCTAATTCTACAAATCGAGTGAGAACTTGATATATATTTTGAAAAAGGAAAATTTCTATACAATTTGGATCTAACTCATAGTTATCCGGAGGAGATGTTGCCTCATCACCACTATGGTCTACCATGGTTTCCTCTTCATGTAAGGGTTCTAAGTTTGTCTTGACGAAAGTGTTCGATCTTAATCTTCTATTTTCCATTCTTGTAATAGGAGGCATGAGATGATAGGAAATGTTTTGCTAAGTTTTGAAAAATGTGTACAAAGACTACAAAGAACCTAGACAAAATCAAATAGCGTGACAACCGTAAATTTCACAAATAATGTCCTAAAGGGATAAATAATATACGACCAAATTCTGTTGAGGAAAGATATCTAGAAAATTTCAAACAAGGGATCAACCCTAAAAGAACCTACTCCCTATGTCTAAAATTTTATCTCAAAGATTGTTTTTCGATAAGATGACAACACAATTTCAGTATTTAAATCAAATTTTGGACAAACAAGATTTAAGTACTAAAAAGGGGTTGAAGTGATTTGACCAGTGTAACAATATATATTCTAAACCAGTTTAATACAAAAAAATTTCAAGTTTCAAAAATGGAGGTTACAAATGCCGATTCAATTTGGATACTCTAATCAAGTTTTTAGGAAAAACACGTTGTCAGTATCAAAATGGGATTGATACAATGTGAGCAGCGTAACTACATCACCTTCCAAAACTTAAGGAAATGTTTGAACAAAAACAAAGGTCTAAGTATATCAATGAGTCAACACAATGCGAGCAGTGTAACAATACAATCTAGACACTTATATCAAGTTTGGGAAAACAATATGTAAGTATCAAAAATGTATTGATATAAGACAAGCAACATAACGATACACATGATAATAAAGATAGGAAAACCTTCTACAATGATATGTCTTGATAAGGATGTCAAGACAAAGCTACCAAAATATGAATACGTACTAGTACACATTCAATGCTTACCATGACAATCACAATAAGGAAAGATGTAAGCATGTGAAAAGTTGTGGACACAATCTTGGTAGTACTACATGTTGTCCTCTTTTGACCAAAAATATCAACAAGAGGACAAGGGAGATAGTATAAGTAGTGATGAAAATATATAGCCTAGCTTTAGAAAAGTTTCTCCTTGTTTGATAACAAGATAGAAACTAGGAAAAGTTATGCTTTGTAAGTTTCATGATAAATGACATGCGGTGCAAACTTCAATAGACTCTCCCTTGTTCGACTAACAAGGTTTTGACTCTTAAGGAAGTTTTTTTCTTTGTGAAGGCTCTTTGAAACACAATTGGATATAGTCAAGTTGGCCCCAATGCCAAATGGTTACCTAGGCTTTTGTTCTCAACACTCACCAATACTTTTCTAAGAGAGATACACTTTTCTAGATAAATCCTAGACAAAGGACCATTACCCCACAATCAAATTAATGAAAGAGGCCTCATACGAGACAACTTGAAGCATTCCTCATGAGTATTTATAGTCAAGTGGGTAGTGGGGAACTTCTTGTTTTGTCCACCAGTTCCCTCAAGGTGTGGACTACTTTGGGGTTCCTGTGGTAATCCTCATAATGATTTTATGGCTTATGCCAAGGTGCTTCCAACAGTTTAAAGCGGACATGTTTTAACCCTTATCTCAACCTATAAATACGTGTGTTTTGAATATAATGGTGTTTTTGTATTTTTGATTCAAAAATGTGGTTTAACACACCATTGGCAACCTACACAAAATTTCCTTAGTATTGTTTTGATTAAGTCTTTGACAAGCATTAGGTCTTGCACACAAAATATTTAGTAGTTTCCATATAAAGAGGAGTACGGCTACTTTTGATTCTCAAGATCATCTAAAGATGCAAGAGAAGAGCATACACAACAGTTGATCCAACTAGATAGAAAATGGAAAATACTTAAATCAATAATCAATTAAATGTTTCAAAATATTCATTCTTTTTAAACAATTTAAAATGATGAAATTTCTAAGTTAATCCAAATGTTAGAAAAATAAAGATCAAATTTGTTTTTGTTTCTCAAGATCGACCAAGAGTGCAAGAGAAGAGAATACACAAGCTTTGATCTAACTCAAGTAAAACATGTAAATACAACATTCATCAAAGAATTAAACATGTTAGAAAATTATTTCAAAACAAAACTTGCAAAACATAAGTGAGAAAAACATGAAAAATAACACAAAACCCCAAAAATCATATTCTAGAATTTATGAAATTCAAGCCTTAAATTTTACACAAAACGCTAGTGCATGAGAGTCAATGGTATCGCAGAAGGATCAACACTAGTGCAAAGAGATCAACACTAACGCAAAGGGCTCGACAATAGCACAAAGGGATCAATAGTAGCACGTAGAGGGGTCAACGGAGTGCGAGAGGGTCAAAGTTAGTACAAAGGATCAACAGATTGCATGAATACCCTTTGTGCAAATAGAGGAAAAATTCCAGCAATAGTAGTGGAAAGGGAATCAACACTATCAAGCATAAAGCAATGCTAATGCACATGAAGCAATGCTAATGCATGCCAATTAACACATATGTGGTAGTATTAATGCTATGCACAAAGAACTGTGTAACTTCAAGAACACAGAATTTGACCCAAAAAATGTCAAAAATCTCAAATCTTTACTAATAACCTTCAAATTTGACATCACTTTACCTCCTTCGCACCTACAAGGAAGACTCAACAAAAGGAGTTAAGAAATACAAGATTTATCAACATGTGTAAAATAGAGGTTAGAATGCAAAAATGAAATTTAACTACAAAAACTTGAGAAAATTCACATGAGACAAAGGGATGTCCCATCGGGCATGCCATATGTATGCATGTGAAAGTAGGCTAAGTTAATTACTAGAAACTAACACCAAGTAGTTCCTATAAAAAAGCTAATTTAACATAAACATCATGATAAAGCTAGAAAGAGAAAGCTAATCTAAATGCATCCAACATTAAAAATTAAATGCAAAGCTATCCCTTTGATATTTGGATATCCTTTATGATTGTAATTGCTCCTATTATTGAACCGATCATGGCTACAATGTGATCAAAGGAGGGTTGTCTCCATGAAGAGGAAAGGATCTCACCAAGATGGCTTAGTAGCCATGTATGGATCTTCCTTTAATACTCTTTTGCAAGTAGGGGATGGAATGGGTGCTAGGGGTAAGTGCATGGAAATGGGGGCCAAAAGGGGGTCAAAAAGGGACACATTTTTCTTGAAATCAGTGAAACTTGAACTTCATCAAATAATTCGGTATGCATATACTCAAAATTTAAAAAAGTGATAAGAATAAGTACTGTAGATCTCAGAATCTAGTTTCTAAACTACTATTTTTTTCAATGGTTAAGATTAAGAGGGTCACATGTGGTGTGCACACAAAGTATGTCTATTTTTGTGTCAAAAAGATAAGAATTTATTGTGTGTGCGCTCCCACATTTTTTTAGTTTTATAAATTATTTTTAAAATCCATTTGGTAGAAAGTTAGGTAATTCCATGTACGAGGTCCCACTAATTTTTCATAATTTTTGGATGAATATATAATTTTTCAAAGTGCACACATTCCGAAAATTGAAATATTGGTGTGTACACCCCCGTAACTTTAAGAAAAAAGTTATTTTTTTCTTCTTCTTATTTTAATTCATGTAAAATGGAGTTTAGAAGAGGAGTTTTTTTTAATTTGGATGAAAAAATCAAAAGTTGTGTACAAAAATGTATGCATACGTTTTGACAAGAAAAGAAGGCACTAGTAAAAGAAATTAAGGATGAAATCCTTAAACTAATCATATTTTAGAAAGAAGCATATTGTCACCAAGATAAAATTGAGCTTGACATCGTAGTATAATTTTTTTAGAATATTACGTTATAACACATTTAATATTGGGGTGTACACATGAGATTTTGATGTTTTCTTGCAAAACACAAATCCATTCACGCAGATGCATAGTCCAAGGCTTAGGGTGGGAGATCCAAGGAAAATCCAAGCCTGTGGGTTAGGATTTTCAAATCCACGAATTAGGAATGTAAGCACGTTATAAGGCGCTTGCATTCCTATTTATATGTTATAACATAGCAAATAGGAACACAGGCATTTTATAACGTAGTTATAACACACTTGCGTTATGGCTCGATTTACCGAGTCATAACACGCTCACATTATAACTCGAACCTAAATTTTCTCTGTCGCCTTATGGCCAAAATGTCCAAAAACATATTTGTGCCCGCTTTTGGCCCCCATTTCCATGCACTTACCCCTAGATCAATAAGATTTTCAATAGTAAAAATGTTCTTATCATACATATAGTGTAATAGTAAAACACTAGTGTAAGATATGAAGGGGGATACTAGGTTCCTTATATATCTTTCCAATTTGGGAGAATCTAGAAACCTAGTGAATGTGGGACAAAGATAAAGTAGAATTAGAAAGGGATAAACATGATTAGAAATAATTAATTAGTAATTAGCAACTCATGGGAGTTGGAGATGATTTAATTAATCAACTAGGATTAATTAATAGGCCAAGATAATCTTATAAATCCATTTGAAGGTGCTTTAGGAGTAAATTGATAGAATTTGGAGGATTTGAAAGAGGGGTTTAACCAATAAGATGGTTTATTGATTAAATAGGAGATTAAAATGCTTAGTTAACTAATAATAGCTAATTAAAAGAGGATTATAACTAACGAAGTATCGTTAATTGGAATCCAGAATGAAGGAAAGCTATTTAATTAATGAAGTGTCATTAATTGACTGAGATGAAGGGGAATGTTAGCTAATTAGTGGGAAATCACTAAATATAATGGGAATGAAGGGAAAGATGATAAACAATGCAATTTTAGTAGGAAAATTGTGTAGTTGGATCTAGGTGTCTACACTTGCTTTGATCTCACTTTTTTCAAACCAAAATAAGTCCCCAAGTTAGAGCTAGTTATTTTCATGCTAAATTTCTAGCATGAAAAATTGAAAAAATTTCCATGACAACTAAGCCCACACTAAAAATCCTTGAACCGTAATGTAAACCTGCCCTCTAACCAATTGTTGAATATGTAAACCCCATCATGTCCAAGAGGGATGTGATAACTATATTTTTAAAGTGTGTTTCATGTGTAGGTAAGTTTGTGGGAAGTAATTCATGGATTCATTTTGATCCACTTTGAAGGAATGCTCTCGGAGGCCCAAAAGGCCTATTTTCAGGGTTCTTACACTTGGTAAGCACCCTTTGGGGATGAGCCAAAAAGATATAATACATCTAATTAGTGTGTGACAGACTATGAGATCATCATATGTACTTTAGGAAAGTTCTGTGAGGAAAAACAGGTTTAGGAACAAGTTATGCAACATTGGGCTACTTATAGGACGCAAGCGAGGTAAATGAAAGTAGTATAAAAGCTAGTCATCTTGTTCTGGATGATGTAGGAGCCTCGATAATTTTTTTGAAGTGACCAGATACTCTTCAGAAAGCTATTAAGGCCTACTTCACATTTCAAAAGGTTTTAAGAGATTCTACTATTCATATTTTGAGATATTGACCTAGTAGTATAGATGAAGATCCTCGATCTCAATGTGGATTCAAATGAGCATTCCATGTGTTTTATGGAGATTTGAGGTTTGATTCAAATCCCAATATGACCTTTGTAATTCCCTCTTCACTGATAATGTTTTGGTTGTCATTTTCATCATCATTCTTTTTTTTGACAGTCCCCTTCACCGGTGCATAGGCTTGAGATGAGAATAAAAAAGGGGATAAATTTAAAATTTTAGGAATAATTGGCTCCTAACACTTGTGGGAATGATCTCATCATACCTTTTGGAGTAAAAATATATAAGGTTTTCCTAGGTAACTCTTAGGGAGGCTCCTGGGGCAAAACAATCACTTGCTCGGTGTCTATTTTTGGCGCGATGTTGGTGAAGACGGGGTTTCCTAATGTGTCTGTGGCACATTTTTCACACCCATGATGCACTTTTAAGACTTTTCACTTGGTGAAAACTTGAATGAGGTGAAAAAACTTGTGCCACCAAGGTGAGGAGAGAAGGTTAGATGGGTTTCATCACTTAGTGGTTAGGTGAGTGTTATACACTCACATGTTATTTTGTCCCCTCTCCATGATTAGCATAACCCCCTGGTGGGCCCTGGAAGGCCCTGTTGTACCTTTTCACCTAGTTAAAAAGTTCATGAGGTGAAAAATGTGTGCCACAAATGGAGAAGAGCTCTTTCGTCACTTAAGCGAAAACCTCATGTCCTAGGTAAGTTTCTTACGCTTAGACCTCAAAGTTGGCCCCTCTTGACGACATACCTCACCCATGACACATTTTTCCACACCTGATGCACCAATACACCTGGTGAAAAAGTGAATTAGGTGAAAAAAATTCACCACCATGGAAGAACCCCACTCTCGTCACTTAACAACACACACTTGCTCCCTAGGTGTTGTTTTCCACTCACTCCACTCATCAAGTTTGTCCCCCTCCTCATGTTGGATACCCCCATGGTGCATTTTCACCATTATACTACACCTTTACACCTCATTTCCCCTTACTAAATGTGGTAAGGGACATGAGAGGCTCCTGGACCCATTTAGTAACCCATACTCACCCTCAACTTGGTTAAGAAGAAAGTGTTAAAAGTGAGTCAAGGGGTGGGTTTCCTTAACCAGGGTTAATGTTTGAATATTTAAACTACACTTATCCATTTTGGAGCCCATTTTAAAAAAATCTCCTCCCTCCATTTCTGTTGTAACTAGGTCATGCTCAAATTTCACTAAGAAACCATATGCAAAAAACCACTAATTTGCTCATATCTCACCCATTTTTTATTTGTTTCTCCCCAAATTTTGTTTGTGCACTATAATGGTGTACGCCTTTGAGATGATTCAAACCCCATAGCCATTTATCCTTTGAGTTTTTTACAGTCCCTACCTGAATATTTCAGCATAAAACGTTTCCTTTTCATATTTAGAGAGATTCGAAGGATAAAATCACCTGGAAATTAAAGTAAGAGATCATATTTCAATTCCTAATCCAATGAGACCATTTTCATCCCAATCGACAACTAGAAGGCCTATGTCTATTTTTAGTAAGTTTGCATCTGAGCCTTACTAATAATAGTAATTCTAACAATGAATAAGCAATCATCATAAACCCTCTATGTAATCTTCAAGTTTGGGACTCCAAAACTGAAAATTGTGAAATTGGATAAATTTAGAAAGTAAGGGTGAGGTGTGACTTACTAAAAATAGTAAGTGCTCATATCACATTCAAATTTTACATACACCATCATCTCATCATTCCATCACTGTTCTTAGAAACCATGAAGATAAAATACATTGGGTATTATCCAATTTCAACCCTATCTACTGAATATCCACTTGTGGGAGACAATGATGTAGCCCACCTGGATCTGGAAGAAATGAGGAATCAAATGACAAATGAGGTAAGGGATCCAGTGGAGGAAAATATAGTTGCACAAGTGGGATTTTAAGAGAAGGAGATCACCCACTTTCAGTCGAGCATAGAGTTGGTCTTGGCATGTGCCAAACATTATGGCCTGTCATCACCAATCACTGCACTATGATAATTCTCCATTGGGAACTCCTCATGCTATGATTATTTACTAATGCACAGCCTTTAGTTTGGTGGATGTAATTTGGAAACACAACAACAAACATAACACAAGAATACCATAGACTATGATACGAAGGAATGATGAAAAATCTGAAATATAGTGTAAATTATAATATCAACATGAAATTGTTACAATCTTAGCCATGAGGCACTTCAAGTGTTACTAACTTCACTTGCCTTCCAACAATAACTATGGGAGAAACTTCACAATGGCTTCTTTAACACACCTTCTAAATGATGGCTTCCTTTACACACTTACTCATACAATATTTCTCACTACTTCCTTCTATATGCTAAATGAGGGGGGTGGCCTCTTTATTTATAGGAATTCAGGCTTATCCACCCTATCTCTAAGATAGGATAGGAAATATCTTCCAGCCAATCATATTCCATGCCTAAACTCTTGCCTTTACATGTAGGATTATCTTCTAAGATAAGATAAACCTTATCATCTCACATGGGTTCCACCTTTTTAGACTTTTCCACAAATAAAATACACAAAATATTTATGACATCACTCTTTGTCCTTATTACAAATATAATATTTCTAATTCCTAATCATGTAGACCCTACTTCTCTACTTACCCAAACTTTGACATTTTAACATTACCGGACCACTTACGACAAATATTTACTTTTTACAACATTCCTATTGTACTTTGACTATTACCGTACTCTACTTTATTGGCGGCACCGTACTTCGACGACACCGTTATATTCTATTGGACGCCACTACTAATTATACTTAACAACATCCTATTCCTAATACATACATTAATAAAATAGAAATTACGGAGGAAAATTTTAATGTCGACAGGTCATGGTTGTCGAGTGGGCAATGAAGGAAGGACTATGGGAATGGGTGTTGGTGAAGTAGTGTCCTTATCGAGAAGGTCATCATTGTCAAAGTTGGCTTCAGGAGGACACAACTAGATAAGGACAGTTTTCAAGGCCTTAAAATTGTCCACATCATGCCCTGGCACACGATGGTAGGCACAAATTTTAGTGTCATCAAACCCTTTTGGCTTGGGTTTGAGGGGGTCGTAAGGTCTGAGTGGCAGTAATGTGATAACAGAAGTCTCAAGGAGGTTGGTTAATATTTTGGCATAGGACCCCGCTAGTGGATCACAATGGGAAGTGAAAGTGGGTTTGGGTGTAGGTATGGCTGATTGTTGAGGAACGGTCCTTGCAGGAGGGGGAGTGGGTTGAGCCATGGTTTTGGGTGCTAGAGTAGTCTTGGGTGTTGGTCATGTTTGTTTGGGTAGGGGTATGGTAGATGAATGGGCAGGAGGGTGTATGGTTGCTTTGACTACCTTATTGGAGGGTTGCAGATTTTTGTTTTTGTGTTGCACCTTCTTGGGTAAAGGTGATATGGGTGTATGAGATCTAGAGGGAAAAGTAGATGGGGGAAGAGGGTGAGTTACCCATGGGGATAATGAAGGTGCTTTGTGAAGGTAGATGATGCGGGTCGAGCAAGGGGTGTGAGAGACAGAGACTAAAGTGTAGTGGGTAATGAAGAAGTTGCGGAGGTTATTGGAGGTATGGGTGGTAAAGATGTTGCAGGTGTAGGTGTAAGTCGTGTCGGGTGCTTGGGTAGGTTAGAGGTTTGCGAGGAAGGAGTGGGATGTTGTGTTTTTGGTTTATTGATGGGTGGAAGTTTCTTAACTATGTTGGGAAGTTAAGGTCCTAAGACGGATGAGACCGGTGTAGGTGTGATTGGCATAGCCGGGTATGAGTTCTATGGATTTGGTTCTTTTGTTTGGGTGCCGGAGTAGGTGTGGTGTTGACTTTGGAGGATGTAGCTAAATCCAGTTTGATAGGTGGATGAGTAAGGCTGGTGGTTGGGGTGACCCCTAAGGTAGTGATAGGTTTAGTCGAGGAAGATGATGTATGTGTGGGTTTGGATTTAGATGTAGGTTGGGTTATGGGTAAGGGTACGTGTTGAGTTATGATGGGTGTCGTGGAAGAAGTTGTGATAGAGGTGGTTGTGTTCGGTTGGATTGGTCGAAATATTTTTGGATAGATAGTGGAAGTATCAGCAAGTGACATCTACATTTGTGTTGAAACAGAAGCAGAAGACGCCCCCACAACAAGGCTCTATCTACATAATCTAGGCGATCGACCAAACGTGAGAACTGAAACATCTGTAGGTGATGTTGATGAGGACCTAATGGCTATTCTCATAAAATGTGTCTTAGAGATGGGAAATTTGTTAGCTTCAGCTTCCGTGTGTAAGAGAGCCAAAATTAATTCTACAGGCTTGGGTAAATGGAGAATGCTTGCCTAGAGGTAAAGGTATCTCTATTGGGTCTGTGATAGGGGGAGGAGATGATGGGTGCTCCTCTATAGGTGGAGGAGATGATGGGTGCTCCTCTGTAGGGGGAGGAGATGATGGGTGCTCCTCTATGGGTGGAGGAGGTAAACAAGTATCCTCCATGGAGTGAAGAATTACTGTGGGTGATGGTTCCCTAGGTGGAGAAGCTAGAGGTGAAATGGTCTCGATATTAGCAAAGGGCTCCTCCACGGTGAGGAAGGAGGTGAAAGGTGTTCCTCTATGGGTGGAGGAATAGGTGAGGTAGGTTCCAATGTAGAAGGAGGGTTTCAAGCTAGAATCTCCTCTATGGAAGGAATATGGGGTAATTGGGAAGCAACAGTGCATCACTAAAAATAGCATGGACCTCGCGGGTATGGCTATCATGAGTTGAGGTCTCACTAGTTTGATCAAACGAAGGGGCATGATTGGGAAAGGGTTTCTTGAAGATATGTAGGTTTTGATTGGCAGGTGTGTTAGGATTATCCACGGTTAACTCGCCTTTCTCGAGCATTTCTTGGACAATATTTTTGAAAGTGATGCAATTTCCGTCACTATGACCCTTTACTCGATGATAGTTACAGAAGTCGTGTTCTTTATACCATGTGGGCATGGGGCGAGCAGGGTCAAAACCAGTGTGTGGTTTTATAGGCGGAAGGGTGATGGCCCCAACTTTGATGAGATTTTCTAAGACAGAAGAGTAGGGCTCCCCAATTGGGGTGTATTTCCATTGTTCTCATCTGAATTGAAAAGTCTGGACAGGTGAGAGATTAGATGAGGGGGTAGCCTAATTTGACAGATGAGCCGGACCGACTTTGAGTACCACTACATTAGTGGTGCCCTTAGCTTTTGAATAATTTTTCTATGGTTTGGAAGAAGAAGAGGTATCATTTGACTTGAATGCTGATTTTTAATTGGGTAATTGGATTTTCTTCTCTTCGATGGCCCGAATCTCTAACTTTCGTGCCATGGTGAATGCTTCATCAAATGTTCTGGAAAGTCTGAACTTGTAGGGTTAGTGAGATATGTCTAGTACAAGCCCATGTGAAGAGCTCGATGAGTTCTATTTGTGGCAGTTGGAAGGTGAGTTGATTAATCAAGCTACGCCAACGAGCTAAAAATCTATGATAGATTCATCCTCATACTGACGCGTGGAGTATAGGTTAGTCATGGTAACCTTCTTGACGATATTGATGGAGAAGTGATCCAAGAAGGCTTGGGATACTTGATTAAATGAAAATATAGAGTGTTTAGGTAACCCACTATACCAATCTAACACAGGTCCAGTCAGAGACATGGGAAAGGTCCTTAAGAGTAAAGCATCATCATGAGTGATTAGGTAACACCCATGTTTGAATGACCACAAATGCTGTTGTGGGTCTTCCTTGCTATTGAAGCGGTTGAATTTAGGCATCTCCCAATGCATGGGGTATGGACGAATAGGAATGGATGGGTGGATGGGCTCGTTGCAAATTTCATCATAGGTGAGAGTATTGTGGGAGCCAGAAACTGATGCCTCTAATGTTTGCATCTTGTCCATCATCAATTTGATTAGGTCATTGGTAGGTTGTGATGATTGGGTGCCTCCTGTAGCATAAGAGGGTTGGTGTTGGGCATGTAATAAGGGTGGCATTCCAGTATATGGTGCTGCGTGTAGGTAGATTAAGAAGGAGGTAGTGAAATAGGGGGTACGTACCTAGAGTGAATAATAAATGAAATGGGAGGTTGTTGATAGTACGTATATGGAGGTGGAAGGGTCGTGGTAACCCTAGTGGCAATGGGGCTAACGATTGTGGAATGGAAAGGACCACATTCTGAAAAGGGGTAGAGGTCACTGACACCGGAGGTGGTAGTGTAGCTACGGGTATATGCGAGACATTAGGGGTGGATGAGGTTACATTTTGGGTGGTTGTCGAAGGTATGGTGGATGTGGTGGGTGTCACAGATATAGCAGATGTGGCAGTCATAGTGGGTATAGGCCCTAGCTGTGAAACGACTGGGGTAAGGTAGATGTGGGTAGCACGGAGCCAGATGGGGCTGATGTAGGAGTGGGAGTGAGAGTCGGGGGGATAGATACGGGCATGTCGTATATCAACTAACCCGAGGCATCTCGAGTGGATGAGTGGGAAAGATAAAATTGCAAGGTAGTAAGGTTTTGGTCAAGGAGTCGTGCGAACTCCTCATCTTCGATAGCGATAGTGATAGGTTGGATAGGATCCATGGCGGGTGATAAAATGGAAGGTGGTGAAGGACTAGGTGGGAGCGGTTGACAACTTGCATGGAATACGAGTGCGCTTGCTTGTCTTTGGGTTAACACCATGTGAACAAGTACTGATCAAGTTGGGTTACTTCTATGTAACTGACACAGAAAAATAGCAGGAACATGTGAAACAGGTGGTAAAAAGTGGATTAGGTACCAAATGTCAGTTGGAAAATGACACAGGGTAACCGATGCCGGTTAGGGTAAACCGACGCCGGTCACAGGTAACCGCGGCCGGTCACTATGGGAAATGGACAGTTGGTAAAAACAAGGTATAAGGCCAAATTTGACAGGTATATCAAATCTGATGAGTTTTACAAGGTCAATGGGAATGATAATAGTGACAGGGACTCTAAATAGTTGAAGAAGGTGAATAAATGTCCTTTTGGGTAGGTTAACCAAAATGACAGTGAACCGACGTTGGTTGGGTATAACCGACGATGGTCAGGGGGTAACTCGAACAATGGTCACCTTTCCAACACCTTTCACTATGAAATTGAAACAGTGATGAAAGAAAAATGGTTGTGAATTAAAATTTGATGTGGAATCGCACCTGCATTCTCGAGAATGATGAGAATATGGTCCAGGCACACTCAGATGAAGTTGGAATACACCAACTATGATGAGGAGTGTGCAAGGATAAACAAGAAGAATGAAGAATGTGACCTCTCACCTCAAAATGCAAGCCAAGCAGAAACACTAAGAAAAATGTGATCCTAAGAGTGCCTTTTCTATTATGTTTGTTTAGCTTATGCTATTTAAGGACTAACTCATGAACTATAAAATAGAGTTTTTTTGGTGAGGATGGCTTCCTAAGAAAAAGGAGATCTAAAAGGTGAGGTTTCGATTTGTTATGGCGGGGCGGGCTTCACTCAAGTATGACTCGATAGAGCAAATGCGAGTTGGGAGTACCCGCCAATCCTCGATTAGTGTGATCATTGACAAGCACTTCTAGGAATTTTTTTTTAAGAATATGTATTTTTTTGAATTTGTGCAACGTGGCAAGACTTGAGAGAGAGAGAGATGTGCTTTCTATGATTTTTTGTCAACATAAGTTGGGAATGACTTACAAGCAGTATAGGTTGCCCTCAATTAATGTGAGCTAATGTGATAAATCAGAATGCAATGCACTTATTTTAAGCCCAAATCAAAATATGAAGTTTGATGACACAAATGGATGAAGAGGAAGAGGGATGCTCTTTCACTAAAATGCAGAAAACAAGAAGAAATGATTCTTTTTAAGTACACCAAAAGAAAGGTTTCTTTTAGAGCAAATAGAAAGAAAAAGAGGGTTACCAAGGAAGAAAATTAATGTGTATGCTTTTCAGAAGGGAAACAAACACAAATTTTTTCCTAGGAATGAATAAAATGCAAGGAACCCCAGAATGGGTCCCACCGGCATGCCAAAATGTTTCACTGATTCTTAGACGTTTCTTTGAATATTGACGAAACAGATAGGGTAATGGGCGTAGGAGGAATACCTGTTGGAATGTTGGTTGTTGGGTTGTTGCACGTGTATGACTTCTGAATCCACAACTGATTGTGAGAGCTTCCTTTTGGCTAGGAGGAACTACCTAAATGGAACACAAGACCACCAGAAAGAGTTAAACAATATGTGCAGTGAACTACCTAGCGTGTGCTAGATTCGGGAAGTGTGATACTTCCTAGATCATGTTAGTCCACTATTTAAAACAATTTAATGCTGGTAATGAAGTAAATCCTATTGTAATTGAAATGATTTAGGTATCTCATTAAAAACACAATAAGAAATATCTAATCTAACAAGCTAGGTTAAAATAAGATTTGAAGGTCAAGTAGTTGGTTCTGGTTCTCTGCAGGTTTGATAGAGGTCTCGGTAGGTATAGACAAAGGGTGGGGTAGGTTAGTGTCCCTGGCTGTATTGGTAAATATAGAGACCGATGCCGTTAAGGGTGACTGACGCCGGTTGGGGAGAACCGGTGCTTGGTTACTGTGGAAAACTGAGAATGCCACAGAATGAGCTTTGGGTCTCCCTTGTGATTACACAAAGGACTTGGTTGGCCAAAACGAGGTATTAGGCTGTTTGGGTGGGATTTGGTAAATTTTTAATGGGTATGGAGGGGTGAGTGTTAATGGAGGTCAATGGGTGGCTAAGAGAACAAAGGATGACAATACAATGATGAAATGAATGAACTAGAGGAGTACAATGTTCTACTTACTTGAACCTGGTTCTGGGTGCTTGTGAGTGATGGACGAAAGTGCTGGTAAGAGGTTGAATGCTGTTGAGGATCAAAAAATGTTGGAAAGCTCCTGCATGGGTTGCATGTGCATTCCCTTTGCTTGGTTGGATCAAATCTATGCTGGGGTGAGTGCTGGATGGTTGCTAGATGCCTATGCAAGAGAAAATGCTTGATCTCCTTCCTTGCATGTGTGTTCTCGTAAAAACTTGCTCTAAAAAGATGTGTTATCTCTCAGGAAAATTCCCAATGTTTTCCAACCTCGAAAATAATCTTGTTTTGGGGATTAAAAGGTGACCGACGGTGGTTCTGGCTTAACCGGCGATGGTTAGGGGTAATTGGCGTCAGATCAAGGTAGGATTTCCTAGGTTTACTAAACTAGGTAGATCCCCTTGATTTTCTGGGATCTCGTGTCATTCACCTATGGATTATATTGGAAGCTTCTTTTCAACATGTGGGAATTTGGTTAGAGGGAATGTAGGCATTTATTTTTAGGGTTTGGGTAAGTCTTAGTTAGTTATGACAACTTACTAAGAATAGGTCTTAGGGTGAGTTGGCTTGGTGAGGTGTCTAGGTGAGGTGTAAGTGTGGGCATTATTTAAATTAGGAGATTTAAATAATAAATATTGTGAGGATAACAAATTAATTTAATTAAATTAATATTAGTGGGGTGAAGGGGGCCATGGCTAGGTGAATGTGATGAAGGATGTCTATTTGACGATGGACCAAAGGGGAGTGTGACCTAATTTTGGTGTCTACAATTTCTTATTCCATTTCTATAGACATTACATATCCTATATACATTATACATCCTACATTACATTTTCCACACCGTGCATTTACATCACATATTCATCACTTGGTTGTTTACACTATGTTGTCTTCTACACACTGCACTCACCACCCTATGACACACTCTAGTTCCTTGGTCCATACTCGAATGCCAAGGGTTTACCAATCAAATGGACCTTACATTCACCAATGCGACATTTTTCCTCATCCACCATTTCATGCATTAGTGACATACACCTTAGGTTAAATTGTCACCCCTTCTTATCATCTTGTAGTGGTATATGCTTTAGGCTAAATCACCACCCTCATTTTATCATCTTCTAGTGGCATACACCTTAGATTACATCACCACTCCCTTCTTATTCATCCTATAGTGACATACACTTTAGGCTAAATCATCACCCATTTTCACTTCATCTCATAGTGATATATGCTTAGGCTAAATCATCACTCCTCCATTCAACAAGTTATGGTATACGCTTAGGCTATAGGGTCCATGCACATATTTCCATATGTCCCATCCCCATACACTCATTTTATAGTGATATACACTTAGGGATAAATCATCACTCTTCCATTCCAAAAGTCGTGGTATATGCTTAGGCTATAGGATCCACGCATATCTCTCTACATGTCACATTTCATCATCACTACACATACACATTCATCACAACGTGCTAGACACAACCTACACTACTCGACCATTTCCCGATGATGCACTCTCATTTATAGTTCATTCTTGAATGTTGAGGGGGAAAAAATGAACCTCATTGCATACACTTACATCCACTCGGGGGCATGCTACCCCTATCATTCCATTCCATCCATCCACAACATACTGCATTGTCTTGGTGGCATTTACTCTTGCTTACTAGTGTTTTGCATGTTCACTTTATTACACATGTTAGCTTGCTTTCTTATATGTCATTATCATACACACATGTGTGTTCATGCCTTTGTTTAGTGTGATCGCAGATACATGACTCGCACGTGACATGGATGCTCGCCTTCTACCCTTCCTATACTAGTCATGGGGCATCCAAATTGCCTTTCTTTTCCAGTGCTATTGTTTCATTTTGTCCTTAACATCTTACACTAATTACTCATACATGCTTTGACATATTGGTTATCATTCTCACATGCTAATGAGTGTTCCATATGCAACACTTTTTTTGCAGAATTACATGTTTCTATGACTACTTGTTTGTTTCTACTTGTCTTCTTTATTTGCCATTGTATGTGGGATTTTCCCTTTGCTTGTGTGCACACTTGTCTATTATTTGTGGCCATGATGGCCTTGCGTGTCTTGTGACATCGTGAGTGATGTCCCATTTTGAAACCCACTTTATGCGGTCTTCTTATTTTCTTACGTGTTTACACTACTTTGTTTAGTAGTTTCTACATTGTTTACATCTTTTACACTTGTCTTATTACATGCATGTGTTTTTCGACTAACACTTGTTTTGGCTAGCCATTACCTTTTGGTGTGCCTTGGTATCTATTAAGCATTTACCTTCCCCATAGGGCACAATCTATAGGTTAGAGTGTGGTTGGTCCTCTTTTGGGGCCGCATTCTTCTTCCAGGGTCATCGCATGTACCCCCAAAGAGGGGGCATCATTGAGGGTTTTTTATAACAAAACATATTTACACCGATTCAGACATAGTGAGTGAGTTCAAACCAGTATACGAACTCCATACACGAAGGCCATAACATGAAATGGTGTGCTTCGGCAATTATGTGGAGTAGTTATAGGCTTGGGGTTATAGTGGGTGTGCCTCTCTACACTTCTCTGTCCCGTGGTTCCAAATCACCCAAAAAACTAGGAAAATATAGAGATCTCTTCATACATTTCAGCAGAAGCGGTTAAATTCGGCAGACAAAGAGTATTTCCTCGCTATACTTCTTCAGCCAGGTGGCGTGAGATGACCCAAAAAACTCATGATAGTACAAGATATCCTTCTACACCCTTTTTCTTGACATGGATCAGGTGCACATATTCCATTTACACTTTTTCTAGCATATTTTACATTTGCGTATTTTATACAACATTTTTACATACATACATATTTGACTACTTGATATTTTTGTCCTTGCAGGTCCTCCATATGAGAAACAACCAGTCAAATTGGGGGAAATAACAACAACAACAACAATAACAATGACAACACACCGCTATAGGCATTTTCCTTTACTAACCATGCAGGTACACTACACATAACAACAAATACACATGTGTTCCACCCTAGGTTCACTCTCATCACTTTTTATGTGCATTTTTCATATTTAGAATCCACACTCCTCCACATTTTTTTTTCTTTTTTCATTCCACGCTTGAGTCTAGTCCATCGACACGTCTTCTTCTACACTCTACATGGATATCAAGTATACATCTCTATCTAATTTATGTTACCGAGCTTTCTACTCACCAACATAAAGTGGGGGCAAAATGTAGACACAAAATTATGCACTTTACACATAATTTATCCTAGTCTTATACTACTATTTAGAAGGTTCTCAAGTGGATAAAGTACTAATTAATCCCACATTTTGGCCACCTTTATTTTATATTTTATTTCTTCATTCCCACATATTTTATTACACTTATCTACCCATTTCGCAACTTCCCCGTCATTCTAGCCCAAAATCAAGGCACCCTAGCCTATACTGGGGCACCCCGGTCCCACTTTGGGTGCCTCGATCTATGCACATCCTTTCCCACTTCTTTTTGGGGCCTTTCTAGTAGTTTTTGTCTTTATCTTTTCCCGGTTGGCCTTGTTGAGATTAATTACAAAATTAATCTTGAGAGCCCTATAAATATAAAGCTATAAGACTATAATAAGGGTCCTAGGTCATAACACTACTATCACTCCATCTAGAGTTGCATCCATCGTGCATCACTTGCATCCACATAGTGCCATGTGTCAAGGCTAGAGATATGCATCACATACACCGCATAGGGGAGGGATTATATTATATTCCATGCACACACACTATTTACATTTTTTATAGTTACTATTTCTAGCTACTTCACAAAGTGCATCTGACACGAGAGCACCTAGGGCACAACATGCACACACACACCAAAACTACATCCAAGTTTGAAATGTAGTGCAACGCTCAATGATAAGACCACAATGTTGGTGGATGAGATTAGTATGACTCATTCATTTGCATATTTTATTTTTCTAGGGTTTAATACTTCCTTTTGTATTGTAGGTCATTATACAAATCAACTAACGAATCCAAGATGATGACAGTATGGTTCCGAATCAACTTGCAACCATACCAGAACTAGGTTTTGAGCATTTATAATGTTTAGAGCACCTAGATTGCAGACTAGGGTGCCCCGGGGCACCCCAATACACTCCTAGGAGCCACAATCATCTCAGATCCTTCATATCTTTCCTCTGCAGGGTCCCTAAGTGCTCATCTGCACTTCCTGATTTCATTTCTAGATCTACGAAAACCTGCGACAGTCTCTACCTATCACCTAAGCCATTTCATTACTCTTCTCTTGCATATTAAGGTTTGTTTCCATTATATTTAATCATGCAATCACTTTGCACTATTTTAGCATACTTATTTACAACATTTTAGTCCTCCTAATTAGATTAACATTAATACTATAGTGTCCCCTTTTAGGACAACTAGATCCTTATTTTTGTTAATAAAAGATAATCATTGAAAACTATAAAATACCAAGAGAAGAAAGGAAATTTTGAACCTAACTGGTTAGGGCTATATGTTGTGGTGGTTAAATTTGGTTTAGGTGCTTATAAACTTGCCTATCCTGATGGTTATGAACTTTGGGAACCCATGAATGCCATGCATCTCAAGCATTTCTATGCCTAAGCACGGGGACCTATCAGAAATAAAAAAGTATAAAAATAAAAAAGCAACAAAAAATTAAAGAGAAATAGATTCATCCAAGTGTGAAAACCATGCAATTGCGGCACTTTGGAAAATTCCTTGCGTGGAAACTAGTTTTTGACGTCGTAGGAGGATTCATTATTCACAACCATCTCACACCTAGGGGCATGATCACTTCTTCCTAAGCTAGTGCTTTGTCTATATCTGGGAACCTTTTGAGTTTATCCTTTATGGATTTGATCTTGACTTATCTAACTCTTGTACACATGTGTGGAGTTTTCCTTTGTACATTCCCATCCATTACTGGGGCATCCATACATCTTTGTTTTCTTATCCATGGATTTAGAATTTTTTAGAAAACATCAAAAACATTCAAATAGGTATCACCAAAACAAACAATAAAACAATATAACTTGTCTCAAGAAAATACAAAATCAACGCAAAACATTTCGAATTGTCCCACAAAAACAAAGTAGTGCTTCCTTGCTTACTTGTTTATTTGTACATATAGTGAGTTGTATTACATGCTTTCTAGATTAGTCTATTCTTTACTTGATTAGATTAATTCTTGCTTTAGATTGTTGTGTTGTTCAGTGTATGCATATTTGTTTTGTTAATTGTTCTTTGTGCTTGTGTTCTTTGCTTGTACATTGTGTGTTTTCATCTCATCATTCACATTCATATCATCACATCTATAAACATCATCACATATCAATAAAATGCTAAGCTACATCATCATAGAAATGAAATCAACATGTATGCTAAGCTAACATCATATCATATCATCAATGGGGAAATAGGGATTATTTTTATCCCCCTCATCATAGACCATAATAAAAACATGGGATAACATAATATCTCATTAAAAACTACGATAAACATTAAAGTCCATTATTATATACATGTCAAAATAACCAGATACAAAAATGAGTGATCATGGACATTGATAAAAATGCATGCCTTCATTACGAGGAACATACAAAAACATACATATACATCATGTCAAAAATGTATAGGTTAATCCAGAAAGCAACCAACCCCGATTCTCACTTACACCAGACTACTTGGCCTCGTGACTAGGACTGCCTCGACCTCCGACCCATCGGGGCATCTAATTAGGTGGAGGTGTCTCGCACTAATCTCATGGACTCGGATGGTCTATGCGATCTAGATCTCTCAGTATGTGAGATGATTATAGGGAACTTCTCTCTAAACCTCTCGTACCACATCCTAATATAAAGACCTATAATATCCAACCTCACTAGAAGCAACCACAAAATCATACAGTATGTCCCTAGATCCCACTACCACTTCTTCACGATGAAGCAAATCACTCTCTCCTATAACTGGGACACATTAATCCTAAACTAGGTCCTCTCTATAATATCCTAGTCTGCTCGGTGATGGCTTCTGTCAGAACTACTATTTGAGGACAACCTAGTTTCAGGGCTCCTTACTCTACTTGTCACCGTAGGGTTTGTATTGTGATAAATTCCACGTCACCCGACAACATCACCATGTATATATGTATCTGTAAAGTGGCCATTGATGGCTCGCCTCACGCTAGAATGACCCTATAGCTAGACATCCATATTTGTGATGGCCCCCGTGTAGCCCCATCTCCCCCATCACCCCCCGTCACCGCACCACCACCTAAACTACCTTCTCTTGGGGGTGATGGTGGAAATTGTAAAGGTACACACTGTTGTAAGCCCTAAAATGAAACTTATTTTATCAATGGCCCTTATGTCACATGAATATGTACTGATAAATGAATGACACCTACCGTATCATAGGCACATATATCTATGGTGGAGCTTATTGTACTTGAGGTTGTGCTTGTCCTTATGGTTGTGCCTTACCCATGGCCTTGTGTATGTTTCAAGCCTCTACCTCCTTGATTCCTCGCTGGCCTAAATGGGCCCTATCTCCGAGATACTAGCCCTAATTACCGCTACCGCGCCACTATACCCGCTGCTGCTATAAATGCCTACGTAATAGTGATCCGCCATGGTATCACAATCATGTATCAACCTATATAGTCTATAGTAGTCCTAGGATAAAAATCTATGCACGTGCATCCCATACTTGTGGGACAATGCCATAAAAGCTTTGTCGTGCTACCTTTAGTTAGATCCAAGGATAAAACTCAAATGTCTCATGCACCACATGCGTGTACCATCTCTCGTAACCCGGATCCCCCTGAATGATACCAAGTTATCTCTACACTATGTCTACTCGCACCACTCCAAAATATGATTGTATATGTTTACCGAGATAGTGTGTAACCTCTACAATGCTCAACTCTACGACATCTCCACACCATTGATATAATCGATGTGAGCACTAGGTCACCATACGTAACTATGAGTCATCAAAAGCTCAACCGTAATAGGTAGTATCTCCCAAGTGACTCCTCACGCCGAAACCCACCGGATCCCAACTTCTACAGGATGGATCATCTAGCTATCTAACTCGTAAAGCACCATGTGGGCATCCAATGGCAATATGATCCCAAGACTTAATCTAAAGAAGGGTCGTAGGACTCAGGATCCTCATCCATCTGTAAGTAATTAAATGTAACTCCCTTAATAATTGGGCTAGTATGTATCGACCCTAGGCAAAAACCTCTCCATCCATCAATCGTGCACAACTCCTATCAAGCCAAGCTAGAAGTGTGTACCAATCTTATCAGCAGCAGGTAGCCGATGATAAGAGCCATAAGATAAATAGGAATCCGTGCAATCCTCCTACTCTTGAAACATCTATATAAGTGCATTGTCATACCCTCTCGAGGTATATCCTCTCGGAGGAAAAATCCCAAATGTGTCCTATAATATGGTCATGATGCCCATCATACACAACCAAACTACAATGTATTGGTACTCAAAGAATTTGATAAATGTCCTCAAGAGTCACAATCATCTCTCCAAAGAGGTAGCCGTAAAGTATGGCTCTCATTGTGCCATCTCTTTGCTAAGGAAATTAGTAGGCTATGATCTATTCTAATCTATGGTAACTATGCAATGTACGATAGACCCATCACCTTGACTACAAAATCAAACCCCTCTGCTCACATCGAGTGAAAGTCATCTCAAATGCTTGTAGATGTCTGTGTGGTGCCCCACACGTCAAAATATCGTGATCTCTCCCGTAAGTCAACCAAAAACATAAAAAATTAACATCATTTCTTCTAAATCATCTTCTAAAATCTTCTAACCACTTCTACATTCATCTAATCACTTCTCAAAATCTCTTAATTTCTTCTAAGACCTTTTAAAAACTCGGAAGCTACACTAATGCATTTCCTTTTGCGTTAGCACACCTCCTTTCACGCTAGTGCACCTTAGGCTATGCTAGTGCATGCATTTTCACGCTATCGCACCTCAAACTACACTAGCACATGTATTTTCATGCTAGTGCATTTATGCACTAACGCGCCTACTCTAACACTCATGCTCTCATTTTCATCCTAGTGTGTGAAATTTTCTAGGCGAAAACCATACTAACACTTATGCCCTCATTTTTATGCTAGTGCACAAATTCATGCTAGCACATCCGAGAGCTACGCTAAGTACACCCTAAGGCATGAGCTAACATTAAAATTTAAATTTATACTAGCTAAAAAATGCATTAAATAAAATTAAAATCAATTTTTTTGTTCCCATACTATCGATGCGGTCTCACAATACAAGCTATCTCTCTCGTAAATTATAGAAAAATCTCTCAACAGAAAGGTGTACTAGCACAAATGGTCGTGATGGATTTTACCCCTCCACACTTACTATTTATACCCACTAGGCCTTATTTCTTCATTTTTCTTGCCTCATAGGGGCAAGATTACTAACATTTTTTTTTTCTTCCTCCCACTACATGCCGACCCTCTCTGTCACGATGATTTATTTCCTTAAGTTGTTGTTTTCACTCACTTTTTTGTCTCACCAGGCATTTTCTTGCTTCCCAGGGACATTTTCCTATCACCGAGGCATATTCTTGTTTCCCGACGGTCGGGTCGGAGTATCACACACACCGTCATTCTTCTATATCACATTCTTCCTAAAATTTCAAAAATCCAAAAAATTGGTAAAAATAAAAAAATTCGTAAAAATTAAAAAATTGGTAAAAATTCAAAATCCAAATTTTTTTGTAAAATTTTCAAAATCCAAAAAAATTGTAAAATTCCCCAAAAATCCTAAAAATTGGTAAAAGGCATTTCACCATCCGAATCATTCACAGGATACACTATCCTCAAACATAAAAAATTATCATACAAAACATCTTTCTTTGATCCTCGCTTGCTCTCACATGACATGTGGATCATTTTTATCTACCTTCATTAACAAAGTTGGTTTGCTTGCTATGTCTATTTTCCCTTGCACATCCAGTTACTTAGGGAAGTTTCATAGTGCATGATTTCTTTTTCATAGGACTTTTATGTCCTCCATTTATTCACCTTGTATGTATCCTTGCTTGGGGTGCCATTTTTAACCCTTGTCGTATAACTCGAACATGTGGGAACTACAACTAGATAACAAAAAAATTGGTGCAAATCTCTTGAATGTTGTTTGTTTATGCTTGTTTCCTTTTTGGTCTTCTTGTTTACTTTCTCATACTACATTACTTTATGTATTTTTCTTTGAGTCACCTCTCTCTAGAATGAGAAAAAATCAATATCATTTCTTTTCATGCCACTCTACACTTTTATTACATGCTTATATCAAATAAAAATTTTCTCCTGAGCTAGATGATTCATTGACTACGTTGCGATATGATGATAAAAAGTGGATCTTGAGCCCTTTAGGTTGTAATCTATCACCAATTTTCTCCACATCACCCTTTTTCTCCACATAACCCTTTTCTTCCACAAACACCTGAGAGTAATAGGGATTCTATTTATCCCCCTCCCCTTGTTTCTTCCAGCTATTGAAACAAAACATTTCTTTTCCAATCAATCAATTTTAACAATGGCCAACCGAGCCAAGTTTAACTCTCCATTGTTATAGTATATTTCTCATGTGCTTGTTTCCTTCTTCTTTTCAAGTGTCCATTGACCTCTTCTATCACCCCATCGACACTTGAGGGGGAATCCTTCATTATACTCATTTTTATTCAAAATTTACTTATATGTAATTGTCTAATATCTTTGAGGCAAAAGATCGCTTGCACCACACCACACCGAAGAGGGGAAAATGTAGACACCTAAATCTAACTACATAATTTTACTACTAAAATTACACCGTTTATCATCTTTCCCGTGATTCCTATTATAATTAGTGATTTCCCACTAATTAGCTAACATTCCCCTTCATCTCGGTCAATTAATGACACTTCGTTAATTAACTAGCTTTCCCTTCATTCTGGATGCCAATTAATGACACTTCGTTAGTTATAATCCTATTTTAATTAGCTATTATTAGTTAATTAAGCCTTTTAATCTCCTATTTAATCAATAAACCCTCTTATTGGTTAAAACCCTCTTTCAAATCCTCCAAATTCTATCAATTTCCTCCTAAATCACCTCTAAATGGCTTTATAAGCTTATCTTGGTCTATTAATTAATCCTAGTTGATTAATTAAATCATCTCCAACTCCCATGAGTTGTTAATTACTAATTAATATCTTTCTAATCATGTTTATCCCTCTCTAATTCTACTTTATCTTTTTCCCACATTCACTAGGTTTCTAGCTTCTCCCAAATTGGAAAGCTATGTAAGGAACCTAGTATCCCCATTCAAATCTTACACCAATGTTTTACGATGACACTATATGCATGATAAGATCATTTTTACTATTGAAAAGATTATTGGTCTAGCACCCATTCTATCCTCTACTTGCAAAGAGTAGTAAACGAAGATCCATACATGACCATTAAGCCATATTGGTGAGATCATTTCTTCTTAATGGAGATAGCCCTCCTTTGATCACATCAAAGCCACGATCAATTCAATAATAGGAGAAACTACAATCACAAAGCACATCCAAATATCAAAGGGATTTCTTTGCATGTAATGTTTTAATGTTGGATGCATTTAGATTAACTTTCTCTTTTGTAGATTTATCATGATGTTTGTGTTAAATTAGCTTTGTTATAGGAACTACTTGGTGTTAGTTTCTAATAATCAAATTAGCCTGCTCTCACATGTATACAATAAGTATGAACCACATAATGTCAAGACATTAAAAGGACCATTGCCTTATCCCCTGGGTTATAGAGTCATTGCATATTAAGGATGGGTACAACAAAACCTATTTTTGAACACAACACATGAAAAAACAAACACACAATGAAAAGGGAAACACACAAACCTATATTCACCTATGGTACATGTGGGGACAACCCACTTTCACTATTTGTATAGTTTCAAATATTGCCCACTGCGAGGCAATTCCAAGTGAGTGCTATCTAGATAAGATAGTTGGAAAGTGTTCTCCCCACATGTGTCTTGTATCTGAAATGGGACAAGCCACAATGAATCAATATTTTCCATGGATTCCTTTTGGTTCTCTCCTCTTATCCCATAGTAGGACAAGATCACCAATATGAAAATATCTCTTCTTCACTTTTTTGTCAAATATTTTCTTTACTTTCAATTGATGGTCTCTTAGTCAATCAACCACCAACACCCTATCTTCACATATATTTTCCAAGTATAAAATTATTTTATCAAGTGAGTCTTAGAACTCACCATCTTCTACTACTTTGATTAGTTGCAATGTCGGTAACTCTACAGTGATTGGAACTTCTGCATTTATTCCATATAGGAACTAAAACAAGGACATACCAATAGCCTTTTTGGGAGTGATCCGATCAGCCCATAGTGCATCATATAGCTTCTTATGCCAATTTATTTGATTTTTATCTATGAGCTTCCACATAATTGTCACAAGGTTCTTATTGCTAGATTCATCTTGACCATTCCATTGAGGGTAATAGTCAGATGCATGTGCTAAGGATATTCCATATCCATAATAGAACTTAGTTAATTCCATAGAATAGAAATATGTGACACCGTAAAAACTATCTTATTTGGGATGCTAAAAAGAATAATAATATTTTCTTTGATGAAGTTACATACCATCTCCGAATTAGCTTGCTTGACCGGTATGGCCTCCACCTAATCGCTGAATATTTCAAGATTACGGTGAGCACGAAGGTATGACTTGTACTTGAGTGTAGATTAAGAGCACCAATGAAGTCTAGAACCCATTATTGGAAGGGATATTCAATCACCATAGGTCTGAACAATAGTGCAATAAGTTGTGGTATTCCCACAAACTGCTAGCAAGGCTCACACTTAGATACCCATTGTTGACGATCTTGAAAGAGAGTAGCCCAATAGTACCTCCCTCAAAGGATCTTGTGTGTAGTGACCATGATAGAGAAATTTCCACCACATGTTTGATCATGGTAGGCCTTTAGTAACTTCCCCTATTGCTCTTCATCAACATACCTTAGGAAATGTAGTCTTATTTTACCCACAATAACCCAAGGCACATTAGCACATCACCTAGGTATACCTAAACGCTCACCCAAAGCACGTAAGGGTACCTGTGTACCTTTTTATGTCATATTTCTCAAGGAGTTAGCATGAATAGACATGTATTCTAGATCCATAACAAATAACCCAGTATATTGCATAACATAAACTAGATCTAGATCATAAACACATACAAGAATAGCTTAGACAAGAATGAAGATTAAGTTCACCATGCAAGAACTAGTCATAGATATGTCAACAACCAATATCTAGCCACAAAGATCCATTATATTAATTACTCGTAACCACATAAACTGAATACATATGTATTAATGTCACCAAAAGTCATGGGTGCACATATTCCCGCAACATAACTCTATTACAAAAGTGGTACCTTATCGGTGATGCGAGATATTACATATATAGGGGTGAAGACTTTCCTTCACCGCCTATGAATCCTCATAATGGGTTGCATGCTAAGAATAGCCATGCACCACTATAAGATAATCACAAAAGCATGCAAGATTTCTTAATAATAGATCTTCTTTAGTTAACTTCTAGTTCAGATCCTATTATTATCCCTAGAATTATGCATGTTGCTTGGTCTTCCTTTGCATGAGATCTATCCCAAAATAGACTTTACTTTAAAATTTACTCTTCATTCTCTATTCTTATCTCTAAAACCTTACTTGGCCACCACTCCAATTGTTCATCTCCTAGTTCTATAAAAATGTGGCTAAGTCTTAAACATGTTTGGCCCGAGTGTGAACCCTCACACGTTGTTTTTAATACTCATGTACGTGCCTTTGCATCTAACTCCTACACATCAAAATCCTTCATGCCACCTGTAATTAGCATATTTTAGGGGTCCAACAAGAAACATCCATCAAGGGCTCTCTTGTATAGTACATGGTTCCAAATCACATACCTCGCAGATTTGAGCTTGAGGGTTCTCTATTGCTTGTAATCCATGTGTTTTGGAAAATCACCATAAGTGAGGAAATAAGTAATATCACTGTACCACTCATTAGTGATATTCGAAAAGAGTACCCAAGGAAAATATTCACTTAAGCACTCGAAGCATTGAATTCATATTTTTCCTTTTGGCTCATAACAGATTCATCTTCAGCCATTAACCTGCATAATCCATTTCCTCTAACCAAATTAGATGGCCTTATCTCAAGGTCATACTCTTTAATTTTTGATACCCAGTTACCTATTTTTGCTCTGAGGTCTTGTTGAGTCAAGATAGATTTTATAGCTGATCCCAAAACCATCACAATGGTGTGAGAGTTTAGGATGTAGAATATGAAATTCTTGATTGCCTTAACCACAACATAAACATGCTTCTCCATGGTAGAGTATCTAAGTTCATGATTATTCAATGGGAATATCATGAAGGCAATAGGGGACTCGATCCCTTCTTCATTCTTCTGAACTAAAATGGCTGAAATAGTGTGCTTAGATGCATAATAATACACAATGAAATCTTTATTAAAGTCAAGACATACCAGGGTTGGAGCTTTGGCTATGGCTTGCTTGATATTATCGAAAGCTTCTTTTCCCTCCTTAATCCACTTGAAGCTCTCTTGGGGCCTCATCATATTTGTAATATGTTTGGTTAACTTAGAAAAGTCTAGAATGAAATGGTGAAGAAAGTTGACCTTACCAAAGAAGGAATGAACTCTCGACTTGCTTGTGGGCAAGGAGAGTTTTTGAATGGCTTGCACTCTTTCCGGGTCAATCTTTGTTCCTTATTTATTCACAATGTGTCCAAGGAGCTTTCCTTCAGTCACTCCAAAGATTGAATTCTTTGGATTCAATGATATGCCATGTTCTCGACACCTTAGCAAGAATTGCTCAAGGTGTATCAAATGTTCTCTCCTCTTCTTAGAGAAGACTATGAGATCATCAAGATAAATGACAATACATTTTTTCTTCAAATCCTTAAAATCCAAGTCCATTTCTCTCTAAAAATTGGCCCCAACATTGATGAGACCAAATGGCATCTGACTGTAGGAAAAGGTTCCCCATGGAGTTGTGAAAGAAGTCTTATATTGATCTTCTTGGGCAACTTTAATTTGATTGTAGCTGGAGAATCCATCCAATATAGAAAGCATTTCTAAACTAGTGACTTCTTGTAGAATCTGATCCATGATTGAGAGTGGATAATTTTCCTTTAGAGAATCTTGGTTAAAATTATAGAAGTATACACAAATCCTTATTTCTCCATTTTTTCTAAATAGGGCCAATTTTTGTCGCCCATGTAGAGTGGTGGATTGGGAAAATAATTCTTGTGTTCAACATTTTCAAAACTTCCTCTTGGATTATTATAGAAGTCTTGGGATTGTATTTCCTTTTCTTAAGGATTGAGAGGTATAGAGTGTTGCATATCTTTTGGTTTAAAATATTTCAACTCATCATATGAATATGCCAACACATATGAATACTTTTTCAACAATGAAACAAAGTTTCTCTTTTCCTTTAGTGAGCAACACTTTCCTATATTCATGAACCGAGGTTTCTTCTCCATTCCAATATTTACCTTCTCAAAATCAGTAATGCTCCTAGGATACTCCTTAGCTCTATCTTTCACAAATCTATCATGTCTATCAAACAATTATTCAAGTGAGACTAGGCCCTTAGGAATATTATTACCTTTTAGCTTGAGCACTCCATCGAATCAACCTCTTCAGCTTCACCTTTGCTTTCCTCTGAAGTTGACTCATGGGATGAAGAAGTAATTCCTTCAAATAAAAGTTTTTAAAATTATCTCGCTTCTCGAGGAAAGAGAGCATATTTTTATCATCATTGAACACTTGTCAATGGTTCACATTATCATGAAAACTTGGCTAGTATATCCTATGAATATAATATTTTTATTTGTCAAAGAAAGGGTGTGGTATTAATAGAGAAGCTAACATAACAAGAGAATCATATTTTTCATTTCGTTCATGGGGAACAAATTGTATAGAGAAAACATCAAAGGATTCAATGAAATCCCACACTTTGTTCCTATAATTTATGAGGTGTGGGTTTTTAACCTAGTATTGATTTTGGAATTTTTTCACGATTACTTCTACATCTCCCAGAATTTCAATTACCCAATGCCCATAAAATAAATTATTTCCATGCCTAAGAGAAGAGCTTCATATTTTGTAGTATTGTTGGTATTCTCAAATTGAATCTTAAAAGAAAAAGGAAACAACTCACCGATCGGGAAATCGAACCACATCGGCACCTAAGCTTGTACTACAATGGATTCCGTAAAATCCATAGTCCATAGCATGTATTTATCTTCTTCCAAGATAAGAGGCACATCATCATCTCCTCCAAAAGTCATAAAGTAGTTCCTGTGTCCACTGTCCTGATAAAGAATATCAACTCTAGGATCTTCTAATTTTTTCACTGTATACTTCATATTTCTCATTGGTATTTTTTTCATTTGGACCTTGACTGGAATATTTATTGAAGACTAGTCCATTTAAATTTCTCCTCCCAAGTCTCTACAAAAACTTCTACTCAACAACATCTCGTATGAGGCTAGAATGTCCTCCACTAAGATAGTCAATAAGACTTTCTTGTTAGGAAAATCAACTAAAGAAACTTGGGCATATTTTATTATTCCCAAAAGTGGGACTTATTTAGTCTCCATAGAATAACACCGGAATTTAGCCCATGTTAGGGTGAGACCAAGGGAATTATCTACTTTAATTGGCATCACATTGTTAGAAGCACCTGAGTTTATGATATAATTGTTCAATTAGTAGCCTCCAACAAGAAGAGAAAGATAAAATGGTTCAATCTTGTCGACTTGGATGCACTTAATGCTAACATTTTTGAGATGACGGGAAGGAGGAGTTGGTAGTAACCCTTTGGAAGAGGGTGTGATAGTATTGGGATTTGGGTTACTACCTTTGATAAACCAAACTAGTTTATCAAATTGTTCTAGATGGGTTTGTAAATATTCAGACTTAGAAATTTGGACTTTAGACCATTTGACATGGTCTATGATATCAAAAGAGGAGGAAGTAGATGTCTCTCGAGGTGGTGGAATATTTAGGAAGCAAAGGAGACACTAATTTTGAAGAAGCGAATACTTTGGTAATAGAGGAAGGCTTAGAAGCTACCACCGTCTTATTATATACATTATAAGTCTTGCTAGAAACATTCATTGGTTTAGAAGTAACATTAGAAGGATTAGAAGAAGAAATTTAATAGAGGTAGACTTGGGAGACTTACTTTTTCAAATGAGGTCTTCTTGGCTGCCATGAGATCTAGATTTTCTTTAACAAAGTCCATAGAAGGTGAAAGTGCAACTCTTCTATTGATTATTTTTTTAGGTAGAGTCATCACGGGAGAATCTGCATATTTCTTCTTCTTTGGAGTACTAGTGGAAGGAATTTGTTTTAAGGATTGGGAATGGGTGAACACCGCACAAGATAAACTTAGTACATCATCCTCTTCACTATCCTCCTCAAATGAGTATTCAAGTACTCGATCTCAACAACATCAAACTCTTCAATTTTAATCTCATTCTAATCTTCTTCTTCATCTTCTAGCTCCAAAAATCTCTTCTTCTTCATTATCTTGTGTATCATAGGTTGTGTTAATAGGGGAGCCTCTAGAGAAAGTCTTTGGGGAGGTGTTACAATTATTTTTCTATTCTGAAAATTACTCTTCCTTGGAGCATCCCTCAAAGTACTTTGTGTAAGTTTTTTTTTGAGTGCAATTAGATCATTTGCCAATTTCTGAACTAGGGGATATGTGGAGGTAGAATTAGAACTTTGACCATTTCCTTGCTTAGACCTTTTTGATCTTCCCTGACATGATCAAGTCATCTTCAACCTTGATTGTGAGATTTTGTGCCTCATCTAGATCAGTTGGTTAAGTTATTCTTAGCATAAAGCTCACCTTAGGAAGCTGAGCATTCATGAAGAATCTTAACTTGTTGTCCTCTGTAGGCCAGGAAACTTTGAGGATTTTATAGAGCATTCTGTTGAACTTTCTTACAAAATATCTCATTGGTTTGAAAGGATATTTATTTAGTTGAGATAATTGGGCCAAAAAGGTGTGAGAATATTTGGCAGGCTTGAATCTAGTTTCAAACTTGGTATTCATATCATTCCAGTTAGTTATAGACCTACTTAGAAAATGGTAGAACTAGTCTCATGTCGCATCTTGCAAAGAGTCCAAAAATAGATGGACCGGCACATCTTCATATCCTACTCTTAGCACTCAAAAATCAATTATGAAAGCTACAATGTGGTCATCCAAATGTTTCTTTCTATTACCATAGAACTTAGGAAAGTTATTTCGTGACCCTCTCAATAAATCATGCAAAGGTGGGTTGAGAGATAATGGTCTTGTGTTTTTCCCCCAAGGTAACGATGCTTGTTAAGCCATTTTTGGTTCTTCTTCTTCTTTTGCAACTTCTTCCCCAAATATTTCTACTAGTTTTCTTGTTCTCCTTCACTTGGAAAAGAAAAATTTAATGCTTATTATACTATTTAAACAAGGGGAAAATAAGGATAAAAATTTGTAAGATATTCTCAATCAGTTTACTTCCTTATTTGATTAAGGGAAGTCTGAAATTTGCTCTTTGTTTCTACTCAAAGGTTGGGTATGTGATGCCAGTTCCTTGACTAGATCTTGTGTACCACATGTCATCTAGTTTATAAACTTTAAATCAACTCAAACTTGAATTTTATCAAGATCTTATTTGTTGCATTTGAGCTTGTTTTGCTCTTTCTAAAGCTTCTACATGTTCTATTTCAGAATATAGAACTCTTGCAGCTATGTGGTAATGGAATAAATTTACTCTATTATGAAAAATTACCTCCCTCAAGTCTCGATGTAATATTTTCTTGGGCATGGAAGAGAAGTTTAGGTCTTAGGACTTGGGAATGACAAGGAATAGACATTATTGGAAGGCATAAGGTTCAATAGAATTTCAGATTTCAGAAATTTATTTTTTGTTTTTTAGATATATGATTTTTTGTATTTTTGTGGAATATAATTTTTATGGTATTTGATGTGGTGCGAGACATAAAAATCCATGGAGGGTGAAAAAAGCTGTTGGTGAAATAATTTTTCTAGTGGGAAAATTATGGGATTTCACCAATGCTCTGGGACTAGGTCCCTATGCTTGAATGGGGTAGCTCTATTTATTGAAAGCAAGGAAAAAATATAAACTAAACTAATTTATGGGGGTGGTGTGTAGACTAGGAACCACACAAGAGTACTTACCTAAACCTGTGGCAACTACTTATATGGAATACAATGGAGGAAAAATTCTTGGAGAGGGAGATAAGAGGGAGATTTTAACTAAAAATAGCATATATGAGTTTATTACATTAAAATCAGAGTATTTCACTTGCATCAATTATAAGAAACCATTCACATAGAAAGAGGAACAATCAACAAGAAACACAAATTTTATTGCATCATGTTGCATAATTTATAATGCTCTTGGAGTATAAGTTGAGATGGAGACAAAATTTCAATAGACAAGAGAATAAAAGAAATGAAGGCACTTGTTCCTAGAAAGACAATGGGAGCTAGTAAACAAGAATTAACCATCCCTTTATAATGAGGAGGTCATCTCCTTTTATAGCTTTACAATTCATCTTTTCATCTACCCCCACATGAATTTTCATATTCCCATTACAAGTGACTTTTCAAATGTCCTTAGGAAAGACAAAATAAGCCCTTTCTTATAATTTGCAAAAGGGACTTTTACATTGTAAAAATATTACATAGTCACTTTAATGAATAAGACAAAAATCATTATTACACACAATGAAGAATTAAAAGAAAGGGAGTAGAAGAAGAGTGAGAATAGAAGGAGAAAGAGAATAGAGAAATATCAAGTAACTAAACTATTTGATGAAGATTCTAGCTTCGATGCATCTGATGGGAATTCATTTTTTTGAATTCAAGACATTTCACCTCTCTCGACTAAATGAACAACTCTTGGTGTGATATTCTCTGATTGAGGAATGATCACATACTCCAATGTGTTGATCCAAGTCTCAAGAATGTGGCTTATATTTTTGTACTCATTAAAGAAAATTTTGTGATCTTAAGAAATGTTTGAAATAGATCCACAAATTACTACGAGTGACTCCAAGGTGTCTTTATTGAAGGATAAGGGGTCTCCTTCCTCTTTCCAAACCATTTCTTAAAAAAGAGTCCTGGGTTTTTTTAAAGATGTGTTTGCAGACCGATAAGAGGGGACCCAAATTCTTGAACACATTTGTTTAGATATTCAAGAATTCCTTGAGCACTGTCCTCACACACTTCAAGATCTGTTAAATAATCTTTTAATATATCACACCTTGCAGCCATGGTGTAAAACCAAATAGGGGACAAGTTCTCGGATGGAGTCATGAACACATTTTTTCTTATCAAGAATGAGGATTCAAGACTCCCCATTTCAGAGGTCAATGGGAGAACACTATTCCATATCATCTTTTCTTTCTCCATTTCCACCTTGGTGCCTTTGAAGTTTGATATGGTACACTGAAATCAAGTGGAACCATATGAATCCTTAGGCTTGCTTGAGGTCCCATGGGTCAAAGCTATTGATGGGTGAGAATACCTCAACTTGAGGCATGGATGATGAGCCTAGTTCCATGAATGAATATACAAATGAAGACAAGGACCTCACATCCTCCTCTAATTGTTCAATGGTTCATTTGTAGTTTTTATTCTGCGCGCATGCTCGATTCTAAGACTCCTTGAAAAGATGAGTGTCACCTCATGCGTAGCCTAACCAAGTGAGACTATGGTCATCTCATAATCATTAGGGGGTCATTTCCTCCAAATATTTTTCCACCTTGGGTCTTGAAACTTCCAAAACCGAGATCCGAAGCCTCGGTGTATAATCTTGAAGTTGTTTGTGCTTTCCTTGACTTCTTGGCTTTCATGTACTTTGAGATGGCCTCAAAGTTTAGTACTACAAATTATTGCACCATTCTTGATTTTTGTCGAGGAAGTCACATACCCATGGGAATGGTTCGAGGGTGTGGAAAATATGTTAGGGATCTTTGGTGCCCGATGTGGGATCAATGTCTTCTCATTATGGTCCGACTCAACCGACTCGGATGAGACAATTGTCTTCACTTGGTATACAAGAGATCTAAAGGGTTCTATCTCTCCTTGTTTCAATTCCTTAACTTATTCCTCCCCAACCTTAGCTTTCTTGCAAGACTATGGGATGTGAAAATTTAATGCTCTTAGTTTCCATTTCCTTCCTCTTGTAGGTCTAGTGAGAATGGGATGAACTGGGAGGTCTCTTAGGATCCTTGAGAGATAGTGAGTATGATAGTTTTATAGGTAGGGTTGAAGTGATGTCTTCTTCCCTACTAAAGGTATTGTTTCTTATGAACCATTCACTTTATATTTGGATCATCACTTTTGTTCATTATTTGATATCTCCATCTTCATGAATGCTCCATGAGGGAAGAGAAAGTGGGGTGATTTCACTACCTAGTACTCTGGATCAAACAACTCAGAACCATCTTCTTGAACTCCTTTAGTGAAGAAGTCAATCCTGAATGCTCCCATATGTTCCAAAGTCATCCTTATGTAGTCCCTTTTCCCAACCTCAAGGTCATCCAATTTTTTTCCCAATAGTCTTCAAATTGAGGAATGCGATGCAAACCAGGAACATGGAAAGACTCTGGATATTTTTGTATGTCAAAGTTGGGCTTAGGGACATATGCAAATAGATGAAATGCAGCCAAGGAGGTTTCAATGTTTGTGGAATTCGTTGTACTCTTATAGGAGAAAACACCGAGTGAGATAGGGAATGAGATACCTTTCTTCTTTGAACCCTTATATTTGAGATGCACCCGAGAAAGTTTCCTATAGAGCTCCACCAAGATAATCTTATCATTAGGATACTTGGGAAATTTGAGTAAAGTAAGGTCAACGCCACTCATCTTGATGTAGTTGAAGGTATGAAACTATGTGAAATAACACCCATATTTCGAATCAACTTTTCTACCTAAGGAGTGATTCTTATTGTAGGATCTCATTTGAGGAGCTAGATGATGTATATTGTGAATGCATAATTTACTTGAGTGAAATGAGCATTAATTTCCTTGGAGGTGATTTTTTTGTACTTGGAACTCTAAGGAACATTTTGAGCAATGAAAAATCCTCTGTAGGGTCTAGTGTATTTGAGGGAATGCACCGATAGAAGGTCATTGTGAATCTCTTGGTGGTGAAAAGTTACATCAACTATTGGTGGATATTGTCACTTGATTATCCGCCACAATCTATCATTTGAGTTCCCTCCACGATTTTAAACATGAACTAGGACATTTAGTCTTGGAAGTCTTTGGTGTGTTCCTCACCCATTACTCTACTCAGTAAAAAAATGACATCCGACTAGGATTCATGAAACCAGGGTTCATTTTAAGACTCCCATCAAAAAAATTATTATATAACGAGTGGTGAATCTTTGAAATGTACTTTAAAAAATGACAAATATCTAAAAACGCTTTTGTGGAAAAGGTGATTTGGCAGTTGTAGTTTTCCTAGATTTCACATAGTTGGACGGGTGTTAGATGACCATCTATCTATAGTCAAATGAGAAAGTTACATGTCCATCCTTTTGAGGTCAGACATATTAGGTTAGAGGGCTATCTCTCCCCTTTTAAATGGGTAGGGTTGGACGATTGTCTCTTCCCTATTAGACGAACAATATTGGAAGTCCATTTATCTATACCTAAAATAGGTCGATGACCGTATCTACCGTATTAGATGGATTGTGTTGGATGACCATCTCTTCTCTACTATCCGTACAAATTTGGACAACCGTCTGTTGTTTATTCCATAGATTGCATTAGACGATTGTCTCTTCTTTTCTAGATGGACATCCCTATAGTGAGAGCATTCATTTAATAGAGAAAGATGGTCGTCAAAGGTGTAGAATGAAATTATTGGATAGTCATCTATGTATCGAAAAAGATTAAATATAATGAATAAATACATATAAAATGTGGCTTTCAGGGCGCTTCAACCAAACCCTCGCAAGGGGGCTACCCCCTCGCAACTCCGATACCTTATATATTTTACCTCGGTGAATATTAGCTCAACTTGATTCAAAATGTTGGTGAAATACATGCATAATTTCATTTTTAAGTGTAAATAGTAGGTGAAATGACCCATACAAATGATATGTTGACCATGATTTTAGGCTTAACCGGGTGGTAGTTGATCGTTGGAAAATCCCTAATATTTGCGAGTTTATGAAATTTCACTACGAAAATTTCTCTTACATCAAAATCACTCCTTGATAGTGACTTTGGTAGCCTTGATGGTTTCTGTAGACACCGAATTTGACTACGCAGCTTACTACTAAAATTACACTAATTATCCTCTTTCATGTCATTTCACCGTAATTATTAATTTCCCACTAATTAAGCTAACATTTCCCTTCATTTCGTCAATTAACGACACTGCTAATTAACTAGCCTTCCCCCATCTTGGATGACAATTAACGACACTTCGTTAGTTATAATCCTATTTTAATTAATTAATTAATCATTATTAATTAATTAAGACTTTTAATCTTCTATTTAATCAATAAACCATCTTATCGGTTGAATACCCCTTTCAAACCCTTCAAATGCTACTAATTTTCCTTCTAAATCATCATCTTACACCATTTACACTATTCATACCAATGTTACTATATGTGATAAGAGAAATTTTCTTCATTTCCCTTATATCCTCTACTTGAAGATCCTTCTCCATGGTCTCTTCCTCTTCATGGATCACATTTGGGCCTTGTATCATTTCCAAATTCTTTTCCTTAAAGAAAAATTCAATTGTATTCTATCAAGATCCTTCTCCATGGTCATGGAAATGGTGATTTTTCCAAATTCTTTGTTCTTAAAGAAAAATTCATTTTACGGTTTGACGGGCACGTTTTTTCCCCATCAAATTATATCTCATCATCTTCACTACATGGTCTCCTTTGATTGGATGAGGCACGTTGGTCTATTTTATAAACTTGTAACTTTTTTCTATGTTTGCAAAAATATCAATTTGGCCCATGGCCCGTTGAGTTCTGATTGGCTATCAAATTTAAAGGCAGGCGGAAAAAGTTCTCTTTTTTTTCCCGAAGAAGGTGTATACGTGTTCATTTTTAATGTGGTTATGGGGAAGGTGGTTTTGGTGAAATTTTCCACTTTTTTTCCTCACATTACGAGTAAAAATTACCAAATTTTCCCCACGACCCTGATAGTCTATGATTGGCTATTTAAAAATATGAAGCAAGCGAGGGGTCGAAAAAAGTATTACTTTGACCAAAGAAGGACACGTGGTAGTTTTTCATGTTCAAAGTTGGGAAGGTGGGTTGGTGGAACATTTTGAAGTTTTTGGCCTCTTTTATGAGGGAGAAAAGTTATGAAGTAACCCGCAACTTGACTCCATTGGGCCCACATCAAAAGTTAGATGTGGGAAGGCTCCTCTTCTATACTTAAAATTTTTCAAAAACTTTTAAGGCCCACTTCACTCAAAGAGGTCCCATGCTTGTTTTAGGGGACCTGCTCATTTGAAATTTTCCTTTTCCTACCTTAAGTAGTTACGCAAAGGGAGACACATGGGGGCTTTTTGGATCCTCTTTATACTTAACTTTTCAAGAAAAAACTTTCTAAGGCCCTAGGACACGTGGAGGTCCGCCTTTTATGGTCCTTAAAATCTTTTAACAACTTTAATGGGGCATGAGACATGTGGTGAAAGGGCACTTGGAGGTTTCCGCTAGATCTTTTTCATACTTAGACTTTTATCAAAAGTGCGCCAAAGAAACTTTCTGGAGGCTTCCATGCATGGCTCCTTTACTAAAAATTTTTCAAAGGCCAAAAAATTTTCTTGGGCCCAACACGTGGTGAGTCCACACTTTTTGGGAACTTACCTTTATACTTCACCTTTGTAAAGTTGCGCCAAGGAACACGTGGAGGCTTCCACTGCTGATTCCTCTTTGTGCTTGGCCAGTCGACTTGGACTCACAACACGTAGTAATGTGGATAATCCATGCATGGAAATCATTTTTGAGAGGCACGAATGTAGGCATCCATGCGAGGGAACTCATTTCTCAAGGTGTTTCCTCAAGGGTAAAAAGGATTGCTTGTCAGATCCAACTATATAGAGCCACCTAAAATGATTAAAAATGGGATTTCTCACATGACAAATAAAAGAATGATTAGAAGGACTATAAAAAGCTATGGCATGGCATCCTAGTCATGGTTGAAGGTCTGAGAAATGTGATCAGTTCATGATTTTTCCACTGGCAAGCTTCGGGTGTAAATTTGTTAAACATCACTTTCTGAGACAAATTGGTAACAAGCAAAGGATTCCTCAAATATTCTTCTTTTTGGGGGAAAATTTGGGATGAGTGAGCAAGTGAATTGTATAAATGTAATGAGAATACTCTTGCAAATGGTTGGGGGTTTAATTCTTACGAGAAAATTTGAGAAATCCCATCTTCTTGAGAGACCATCTGAGAAACCTATTAATCTCTTATGTTTTAGATTTGATCATGTCAAGTTGGTTGCAAGTGTACAACCATTGAAAAGCTCTAAGATTGTTCAAGAAACCTTCCTTACTGATGAATCTAATCAACTTCGAATTAATCTATGTTAATCTTGGGAAAATTTGTGTCTTTTTTATTTCAGAATGTTTTCAAATGGTTTTCTTGTTCCTATTGCAATCTTATGTTAAAATCCCTCTAAATCACACAGATCTCATCCTTGTGATAGTTTAGTGGCATTTGCAATTTCATTATGAGAAGAGCCTTCATCCTGTAATGAGATAAACAATTTAAAATCACTTTACTGTCATTTTGTTGATAAAGATTATTTGTAAGCCTTTGAGTGTATCTTAGGTGTGAGGAACCAGGGGTCTTTAATGTTTAATTGAGTCTTTAACTCGAGCCTTCATGTTAAATTCTCAAATATTGTGTGAAACCGTGTAAATTTGGGCCTCCATTGATGCACACCTTCTAGTTGAAGGAATATTTTAGCTATTATGAAGCATTATGTCATTTAGTTTTCCAATTTTGTGAAGGTTCTCAAAGATCTGGCAAAATCAAGTTTATCTCTTCTTAATCTCCCACCAAAAATTATTCAAAAATAATGAATCCTACCTAAACTACCCTGTTTTCCCTATATGTCCACAAATGAATAAATTCTACTACCAAAATATGTAAAAGCAATCAGGATTCCATAATGTCTTTAGTAACCTTAACCTTGTTTAGAAAATATCACCATTCTTTAGAAGTGACAACTCGTGAGAGTTAAATTGTGGTGCATTGATCATATTTTCTCAAGGTTTCCTTTAAAATTTGTGTAAAGAAGGATATATTCATTCTCCTTCACCAATAGAGGTTACAAAATGGGTCCTCTCACCCTAGTTGAAAGGCACAACCTAAAGTAGTGAGGATAGATCAAATCCTTTTGAAGGTGCTATCCATTTCTCCAACATCTGAGTGACAAAGAGCTAGCTGAATCACCTCCTTGCTACAAAAATGACATACATGATGATTTATCTATCTCTAGGCTTCTTGTTAAATCTTTGATGATGCTCAACTTGCAAAGGAGAATCAATTTGGATACCAACATCTAATTGGCACCATTTTTGGGGATTATTTGAACTCCGGACTATTTGTGTGGTAACAACATCGATTGCACCATTTAGGGATTATTTGAACTCTGGGACTTATTTGTGTGGCAATACACTTAGATTAGTGTATTTTGGGGATTATTTGAACTATGGGACTTATTTATGCGGAAACAACACCATATTGACACTTTATTATCGGGATTATTTGAACTTCAAGACTTATTTGTGTGGTAACAACACCAGATTGGTGCATTTCTTTGGGGATTATTTGAACTTTAGGATTATTTTGTGGAAACATTTCAGATTGGCACAATCATTTGAGGATATTTGAACTCCAAGACCTGTGCAAACAAAGTTTTGAACACCATCAACAATGCATATAGACCCTGGTAATGTTTCTTATTAAAGTGTAAATATGTTGTTGAAATGTCATCCTGTGTCCATATTTGTAAGAATCGAGAAAAGTTACAAGTTCTTGTGTAATATTTCAAGTTTCTAGTGGTTTTGCACTAAATTTACATCATCAATGTTAAATACAGGTAAAGGAAGGTCAGATCTATGAAGATTTTGCATGAATTTAGTGTTGATAGATATTTGACAAATCAATTTTAGTGCATTTGCACAACTAAGGTGAAAATCCTTAGTGGTGACTCTGTGTTGAATTAATTTTTGATAAATACCAGTGTCTTAACCTCTTTTTAAGTGAATTTATCACTAATCTTTGCAAAGATGGAAGGAAGAAGATCTTTCTTCATTAAAGACCCTACTAGAAAGTTGTTTCCAGAATTGGGAAAGACAAATTCAAAAGGAAAAAGAATCTAGAAAATAGTTGGAGATCAGAAATCAAGAAAAGAGTTATCCATTGTGGAAAGTGATCAACCTATCATTGAAGATTACCATTCTTCTTCAAGTGATTCTGAATCAGGTAGTCTTTATATAGAATTGAATTCTCCAACTGGAGAGGGGCCTTCATTTGTGTCTAATAAGTGTGCTTCTCAGTCTGTCCCTGTATTTTCCAAAGTTGATAGGGTTTTCCATGAAAAAGAGTCTTTAGAGGACATTCATTTTGAAGATTATACTCTTGTGTTCCAAAGACCCTTATCCCTCATCATTTTGTTTCTCCTGTAAGATCACCCCCTCAAAACAATATGGCCCAACCCCACCTAGACCTCCATTTGTTGTCAATACTTTTGGTCCTATAGATTTTAGAGGTATGGTTGGATATCCAAATGTTAGTACCCCAAGATGTTAGAAATAGACTACCTAAATTTCAAGGGAATAATGCTATCATTGATGATCAACATTTAAAACTTTTTGTCAATATGATGGAAGACTTTGAGATTGAATTTGAGGATGTGTATATAAAATTGTTTATTCATACTCTTGAGGAGGATGCACGTGACTAGTATAAGTCTTTTCCAGATAACTCAATAGATTCATGGAAAAAATGAAAAATGCTTTTAGATTGCAATATGGGGATAAGACAGATCCCAGGTTTCTTTTGTCTAAATTTGAAAATATTAAGAAGAATCCTAATGAATCTATTCATGACTTCAATACTAGGTTCAATAAGACCCTGAATAGGCTACCTGTAATCTTGAGGCCAAGTGATGTTTCTTGTTTGATAAAATATTCTGATGCTTTTGACAAAAAGGCTACCTATTATTTAAGGGAAAAAACCTAGGAACTTTGAGGCATAGGCCTTCACCATGGCTTTGCAGATTGAAAACAATATCAAAGTAGTTGGTAAGCCTCCTAAGAGGGAAGGTATCAAGCTGATCAATCCAGAGAAGCCTCAGTCAAGTAAGTCTGTGGATCTAGAAGAGGTTGTAAAAACATTGGTCGAGAGTTGTTAAGGAAATGTCCTATAAAATGGCCAGAGAGAGAGAGGGGATTGGACAAGGTTCCCAAGGTCAGCACAAGCCACAAGGTCAAGAAATATTTACAAATCATCCCAGAGGTGATCATAGATCAGATGACAGGGGTAAAGGGCCCATGTGGGATCAGGAAATAGACAGCCCCAACCCCAGGAAAATAGATTGTTGCATGATCCTTTAGACTTCCATAGTTGCTTGTTGTATGGAAGAAGCCAATGAAATTGAGTGGTGTGATATAGATGTTTCTTGCCACATGCCCCATGTGATGAAGACAAAGAAGTTGAGGAAGAAGATGATGATGACACTGATGATGATGATGTGTGCATGATGGGGTGCTCTACAAGCTCACGGAAAGGAGCAACTTTGAATTGAATTAATAAGTGCAAAACTATTGCAGATTTTGGGATTGCATTCACCGGTATTACCCCTTCCTCCCTCTCATACTTTTGAAATAGATATGGTACAAGATTTTGAATTTCCTAATAATGATTTTGAATACTTAAGGGCATTAATGATTAAAAAGTATGATGGAGGAATCCCTTATGAGGAGGATAGGTAGTTGTTAATGAATGTTGTGGTTGCCCAAGAAAAAGAATATAACACTAGGAGTAAAGTTTTCAAAGGGGCAGGGCCTCAGGCCAAACCAAAAACTCTAGTTCTCACCAATATCCCAAAAGAAACTCCTAAGAAAGATACATCTGGAAAAGGCCTTGTTTCCCCAAATAGAACTGGTATCCCTACCCATGCTCAGACCATGAAAAATCCTTTGTTGTCAGATGAGTTTGTCAGTCTTCCTCCAAATGTTGCCTTGCCCAAATATGTTCCTTATGACATTGCCCAAGTCTTGAGTCAGATCAAGATTTCTGTTCCAATTGTTGAGCTGCTTAGGATTCTGAGCACAAGAAAAGGGCCTTTGAGTATTTGGGATTGAAAGAAGAAAATATTACCCAAGGCAGAAATGTAAACAATGTTGAGACTCCTCCTACCATTGCAGAGTTGGAAAAACCCCAAGTACTGAAGAACTAGGTGAGCCACCTAAGTATATTTGGGAACATCCTTGGTTGAGTCCCAACTAAATGTAGATCCATTTTTCACTACTTTGATTATTAGGGACAAGTTGTTACACAATTGTATGTTTGATTCTGAGCATCATGCAATGTTATGCCTCTTGAGGTCATGAATGAATTAGATATCAAAGTGATAAAAACTTATGGGAAGTGCACTGCCATGGATTCCAGAGAGGTGCCAGTGGTTGGATGTGTCAAGGGTTTGATAGTGCAACTTGCAGCCTACCCAGGAAAGAACTTAAAACTAGATGTTGTTATTGTTGATTGCCCTGCCAAATGGGGAATGTTGTTATCAAGAAAATGGGCTGCTAGTGTGGGTGGGAGTGTGCAAATGGATATGTCTTTTTCCACTATACCTATTGAGGGCAGCCTTGTAAAGTTGTATGGTGAAAAGAAGATGCTACATCTCATTGAGGATCCCAATAATGCTTCCTATGAAGTGTTATACACTGACATTGATGCTTGATAACTTTGTTGGATTTGTTGATGGTAAAGAGCACAAAATTGATCAATGCAAGTCTCTTAAACAAGTAGGTTCTCCTTGGACTTTGTTGTTTGATGGGGCTTGCTCTAAATTTGGAAATGGTGTTGGTATTGTTTTGATATCTCCAGGATAGGAAGAGTTTGTTTTTTCTTTTAAACTCAACTTTGAGTGCACTAACAATATTGTAGAATATGAAGCATTGTTATTGGGTTTAAGAATTTCTTGGAAATATGGTGTTAGAGACATCATTGTTAAAGGAGATTCAGAGCTAATTGTCAAGCAGTTAGAAAATTATATGCAACAAAAAATCAGAGAATGAAGCAAGTATAAGCATGCAATCTGGGATTTCATTGAAATGTTTGACTCCTTCAACATAATACATCATGATAGGAAGTACAATACTCTAGTAGACAAATTGGCCGTATTGGGGTCCAGATTTGAAAATTGTATTGTATCCCCTATTGTGAGTATAATATTGAGATATTAACTAGGCCATCTATTCCTGACAATGTTAAACACTAGAAAGTGTTCAAGATGATGCCCAGCAAAAGTTTTTAGAACCAAGGAGAATTTTCTGATCAACGTATAGATTGGGAGCCAATGGTTTGTGCGGATGATGGAAAGGAGACTTTATTTGGAAAAGACATCATTCAGTTGAAGACTAATACTATTCCCAGAGGTTTGGTAGCACTTGAATCAAACTTTGATAATGTTGATTGCATTGTCAATAGACACATGTCAGCCTCGAGGGATGTTGAAGAGCATGACCTAGGCATGAAGGATAAACCACATAAGATCTGGCTAGGTAGCAATCTGAGCAAGGAAGAAAAGTAGTCGTATGTCCAATTGTTGAAGAAATACCAAGACTACTTAGCATGGTCTTATTCTAAACTAAAAGCATACAGAGAGGATATTTTCCAACATGAAATTCCCTTGGAAGCTTCTGCCAAGCCATTTAGGCAAAAAAAGGCCGATCAATCCACTCCTTTCCTTGAAGATGCAAGAAGAATTGAAAAATTTGAGGGATGGAGGAATCATACAACCCACAAGGTACTCATCATGGGTTACAAACTTGGTACCTATCATAAAAAAAGAATGGAGATATAAGGTTGTGTGTGGACTTTAGAAACTTGAATAGAGCATCAATGAAGGATAACTACCCTCTACGCCAAATATGGACAATATGTTACAATTGGTTACTGGTTCAGAATTTTTATCCACCTTGGATGGTTTTTCTGGATATAACCAGGTAGTTGTGAAGGAATCAAGTGAATCAAGACTACCTTTACCACTCCTTGGGAACATATGTATATGTCAGAATGCCTTTTGGTCTAATGAATGTTGGAGCCACTTTCCAAAGAGCAATGGATGTAGCTTTCTCTAGCTATATTAATGATTTCATTGTTGTATATCAAGATGATGTGACTTGTTTTCTCCAGAAAAAGGAGTGACCACCTGCAACACTTAGAAAAATGTTGTTAAGATGTAGGGAGTATGGTATTTCACTAAATCCCAAGAAGTGCCATTTTGGAGTTCAAAAAGCAAAGCTGCTTGGACACATTGTGTCAAAGGAAGGGGTCATGATTGATCTTGAAAGGGTAGAAGCCATCAAAAAGTCCCTATTCCAAGAACCAAGAAGGGAATTCAATCCTTTTTGGGAAGATTAATTTTATTAGGAGATTTATCTCCAACTTTGTTGAACTAACTATCCCAATCACTAGCATGTTGAAGAAAGATCAAAGTATCAAATGGGAAGAAGTAAACTATTCAAGATTTTGCTTTGGGATCAAAGAAGCATTAAAGAATGCCCCTGTTTTAGCAGCTCTAGATTATAAGAAGGCTTTCCAAATGTTTTCTTTTGCTTCAGAAAGTACTATTGCATCTGTGTTGTTGCAGAAGGATGATGAGGGAGCTGAAAGACCAATTGCCTTTTTCAGTAAGGCATTACAAGGAGCTGAGCTAAAGTATACTATCATGGAGAAGTAGGCATTTTCTTTGGTAAAAGCAAAAAAGGTCTTCAGGCCATATATTCTGAGTTCCAAAATCATTGCTTATGTTCCCCACACCATGGTGAAAGATATCCTATCAGAAATGGAGGTTTCAAGCAAGAGATGTCGATGGGTAAACAAATTGCAAGAGTATGATATGGACATCCAAACAAAAAATTGTCTAGAGGTTTGGGCTTGGAAAAACTTATGGCAGAGAGAATCTACAAAAAATTGAGGTAAATGAAGTTGAAGAAGAAAGGTTGAATGTCCTTGAAAAACTTGATAAATTTTGAATGGTACAAGGACATCATTTTTTATCTCAAACATCTACAATGCCCTTGAACATTTGAGCAAGAATCAGAAAAGAGCACTTAAGTTAGCTTCCCAAAAATATGTCATTACTGATTTTGGGTTAGCTTGGAAGAACCCTGAGGGAGTTCTCTTAAGATGCATTACTGAAGATGAAGCCCCTAAAATAATTGTTGATCTCCATGGAGGAGTTTGTGGGGGAATTTTGCTAGAAGAGTCATAACTCATAAGATCTTAAGGGCTGGTTATTGGTGGCCAACTCTTTTCAAAGATACAACTTTGTTGGTAAGGAAAATGTGAAAGTTGTCAACACTTTTTTGGAAGATTAAAAGCTTCAGGGTCCCTCCTTTGTAGCCTATATCAATTGAAGCCCCATTTAGGAAATGGGGAATGGAATTCATTGGGAGATTTTGATCCTTCAAGTGTAGGCCATAAGTGGATATTAGTGGCCATAGATTACTTCACCAAGTGGGTGGAGAAATCCCCACCAAGAAGGAAACTCACCAAATTGTCATGGATTTCATTTTGAATTATATCATTTGTAGATTTGGAGTACCTGCCAAAATAGTTCTGATAATGCCATGAGCTTTCGAGCTAAACCTTTGGTGGCCATGTGCCATGAATATGGGATCAATTTGACATATGCTTCCAATTATAATCCCCAAGGAAATGGACAAGAAGATCCAACAATAAAAATTTGTTGAAGATAATTAGAAGAACTTTGGAGTTGAACAAAAGGAAGTGGGGTGAGCAGTTGAAGTTTGTTGTTTGGGCTGATCGAATCACTTTATTAAACGAGCTACTTTGGAAAAATCCCATTTGAGTTGGTGTATGGAACTCAAGCTCTGCTTGCCCCTACATATGCAATTGTCTTCATTTCAATTTCTTCAACAACTGGAAGATCAAGAGGTTAGTCCCTATGATGCTCGCATCAATCAGATTGTTGAGTTAGATGAAGAAAGAAGGGCATCCCATCAGAGGCATGTAAAATTTAGAGAGAAATTGAAGAAGTTGTTTGATAAGAAGGTGACTCCAAGAGCTTTTAGTGTGGGAGATCTTGTGCTATTGTGGGATAGCAGGCATGAGGATAAGGGAAAACATGGAAAGTTTGATGCATTGTGGATGGGCCCTTATTCAATTGACATTCGAATTGGTGAACATACCTTCTTCTTAAAAGACCTAGATGGGGAATTTCTTGAATTTCCTGTTAATGGTAGGCATTTGAAACATTTCCTTGATTGATTTCTCAGAAATCGAGGTATGCACCATTGTATAGTGTAAAGTCTTGGGTTTTTGTTCTATTTTTGTGTTTTTTCGGTTTTGGTTTGCCCTGGTCCTTGCGTTGTTTTTTGTTGGTTTCTTAGTTTGTTCTTGGAGGGTTGGCTCGTGACTCCATTTCCCAATGGTTTATTTTTGGCACTTGGTCTACTATTTGTTCTTGGCACTCGTTGGGAGTGCCCATCCCGAGTCGGAGCCGATGTTGGTGCTCGATTTGATCATGCCCTAGTTTGCCCTCAAAATTCTTCAATCTGTGGGCTTTGTCATATTTTCTATTTCCCAAATGGATGTGAAAGGTTTTATTCATTTGTATGTTGTTGAAGATCCTTCTCCATGGTCATGGATCACATTTGGGCCTTGTATCATTTCCAAATTCTTTTCCTTAAAGAAAAATTCAATTTTGGGCACAAATGGTGATTTCCCTACATTTTACGGTTTGACGGGTTTTCCCCATCAAATTATATCTCAACATCTTCAACTATGTGGTCTCTTTTGATTGGATGAGGCACATTGGGTCTATTTTATAACTTGTAACTTTTTTCTATGTTTGCAAAAATATCAATTTGGCCCCGTGGCCCCATTGAGTTTTGATTGGCTGGTCAAATTTATAAAGGCAGGAGTGAAAGTCTTACTTTTTTTCCCCAAAGAAGGATATGTGGTATTTTTAATTGGTTGCAATTTGAAGTGGGAAGGTGGGTCTTTTTGGTGAAATTTCCACTTTGGTCACATTTGTAAAAAAATACCAAATTGCCCCGTGGCTAACCACGATAGTCTCTATTGGCTATTCAACAAATATGAAGTGGGAAGGAAAAAGTATTACTTTGACTTTGACCTCAAAGAAGGACACGTGGTAGGTTTTCATGTTACAAGTTAGAAGGTGGGTCGTGGAAAATTTTGAAGTTTTTTTCCTCTTTATACAAGGGAGAAAAGTTATGAAGTAACCCGTGAGACAACTCTTTGAGGTCCACATCAAAAGTTAGAAGTAGGAAGGTTTGGGGAAATTTGAAACTTTAAGGCCCGCTTTTGAACTTTTAAAGCTTTGGACACGTGGAGGGTCGAAGAGCTTATTTGAAATTTACCTCTGGTCTTTACTTTGAAGAAAGTGCCAAGGAGACACATGGAGGTTTCATTGGATCCTCTCCCATACTTAAATTTTCAAAGAAACTTTCTAAGGCCTAGGACACGTGGAGGGCCTTCCACTTGTTTGGTCCTTAAACCCTTTCAACTTTTTTTGAAAGAGCACCAATGGACACTTGGTGAGCCACTGATGCCTTGTTTAGGGTCTCTTTTTTTCAATGGGCACCATATCTTTCTCTGTGCCAAAGAGACACGTGGAGGCTTCTTTGCCTCCTTTTTATATCTCTCATAAACTTTTCAAAGGCAAAAGGAAATTTTCTTTGGCCTAGGGCATGTGGAAGGCCCATGCTTGTTTGGGAACTTGCCTCTTTTTCCTTTGCGATTTGTTTTCGCACCAAAGAGAACATGTGGAGGCTTTCATTGATCCTCTTTGCACTTGGCAAATTTCTTGGACTCACATTTCACAGGTAATGTGGGATAATCCATGCATGAAAATTCATTTCTGAGAGGCACGAATGCAGGCATCCATGCGAGGGCACTCATTTCTCAAGGTGTTTCCTCGAGGGTGAAAAGGATTGCTTGTCAGATCTAGCTATACAGAGCCACCTAAAATGATTAAAATGGGGATTTCTTGCATGAAAGAATAAAAGAATGATTAGAAGGACTATCAAAAAGCTATGGCATGGCATCCTAGTCATGGTTGAAGGTCTGAGAAATGTGATCAATTCATGATTTTCCACCGGAAGCTTTTGGGTGTGAATTTGTTAAACATCACTTTCTGAGACAAATTGGTAACAAGCAAAGGATTCCTCGAATATTCTTCTTTTTGGGGGAAATTTGGGATGAGTGAGTGAGTGAATTGTATAAATGCAATGAGAATACTCTTGTAAATGGTCGGGGTTTAATTCTTACGAGAAAATTTGAGAAAATCCCATCTTCTGAGAGACCATCTGAGAAACTCATTAATCTCTTATGTTTTAGATTTGATCATGTCAAGTTGGTTGCAAGTGTACAACCATTGACAAGCTCTGAGATTGTTCAAGAAACCTTCCCTACTTGATGAATCTAATCAACTTCAATTAATCTATGTTAATCTTGGGAAAATTTGTGTCTACTTTTATTTCAAATGTTTTCAAATAGTTTTTTGTTCTATTGCAATCTTATGTTATAATTCCCTGAATCACATAGGATCTCATCCTTTGTGATAGTTTAGTGGCATTTGCAATTTCATTATGAGAAGAGCCTTCATCTTGTAATGAGATAAACAATTTAAAATCACTTTACTATCATTTTGTTGATAAATATTTTCTATAAGCCTTTGAGTGTATCTTAGGCATGAGGAACCAGGGGTCTTTAATGTTTAATTGAGTCTTTTAACTCGAGCCTTCATGTTAAATTCTTGGAGATTGTGTGAAACCATGTAAATTTGGGCCTCCATTGATGCACACCTTCTGGTTGAAGGAATATTTTAGCTATTCTGAAGCATTCTGTCATTTAGTTTTCTAATTTTTGTGAAGGTTCTCAAAGATCTAGCAAAATCAAGTTTATCTGCTTAATCTCCCACCAAAATTATTCAAAAATAATGAATCCTACCTGAACTACCCTGTTTTCCTATATGTCCACAAATGAATAAATTCTACTTCCAAAATATGCAGAAGCAATCAAGGATTCCATAATGTCTTTAGTAACCTTAACCTTGTTTAGAAAATATCACCATTCTTTAGAAGTGACAACTCGTGAGAGTTAAATTGTGGTGCATTGATCATATTTTCTCAAGGTTTCCTTTCAAATTTGTGCAAAGAAGGATATCTTCATTCTCCTTCACCAACAGAGGTTACAAAATGGGTCCTCTCACCTGGTTGAAAGGCACAACCTAAAGTAGTGAGGATAGATCAAATCCTTTTGAAGGTGCTATCCATTTCTCCAACATCTGAGTGACAAAGAGCTAGTTGATAGGATTTTTGTTAAATCTGTGATGATGCTTAGCTTACAAAGGAGAATCAATTTGGATACTAACACCTGATTGGCAATGTTGTCGGGATTATTTGAACTTTGGGACTTATTTTTGTGGCAAAAATACAAGATTAACATCTTTACTGGACTATTTGAACTCTGAGACTTATTTGTGTGGAAACAACACTAGATTGGCACCGTTACTAGGGATTATTTGAGCTCTGGGAATTATTTGTGCAGAAACAACACTAGGTTGGCACCATTACCAAGGATTATTTGAACTTTGGGACTTATTTGTGTGGCAACAACACCAGATTAGTGCCATTGCCGGATTATTTGAACTCTAGGACTTATTTGTGTGGAAACAACACCTGATTAACTCTGTTTCCAAGGACATGAAGGGGTGTGCAAAGTTTGCACAACATAAAAAACACATATAGACCCTAGTAAATTCTTCTTACAAATTTGAAAGTGCAAATACGTTGTTGAAACGTTATCCTGTGTCCAGATTTGTAAGAATTGAGCAAAGTTACAAGTTGTGTGTGCAATATTTCTAGTTTTGTTGATTTTTGCACTAATTTTACATCATCAATGTTAAATACGGTAAAGGAAGGTTAGATATGTGAAGATTTGCATGAATTTAGTGTTGATAGACATTTGACAAATCAATTTTAGTGCATTTACACAACTAAGGTGAAAATCCTTAGTGGCGACTTTGTGTTGAATTAATTTTTGATAAATGCCAGTGTCTTAACCTCTTTCAATTGAAATTTATCACTAATCTTTGCAAAGCTGGAAGGAAGAATATCTTTCTTCATTAAAGACCTTGCTAGAAGGTTGTTTCCAGAATTGGGAAAGACAAATTCTGAAGGAAGAATAATCTGAAAGTTGTTGGAGATCAAAAATCAAGAAAATAGTTATCAATTATGGAAACTAATTAACCTGTCATTGAAGATTGCCATACTTCCTCAAGTGATTTGAATCGGTAGTATTTATATAGAATTGAATTCTCCTAACCAGAGGGGCCTTCATTGTGTGTCGATAAGTGTGCTTCTCAAGATGTCCTATATTTTCCAAAGTTGGTAGGGTTATCCACAAAAAATAGTCTTTAGAGGACATTTATTTTGAAGATTGTACTCCTGTGTTCCAAAGACCCCTTATCCCTCATCATTTTGTTTCTCAATTAAGATCACCCCCTCAAAACAATATGGCCCAAGCCCCACCCAAACCTCCATTTGTTGTGAATACTTTTGTCCTATAGATTTTAGAGGTATGGATGGATATCCAAATGACATGCCCCAAGATGTTAGAAATAGACTACCTAAATTTCAAGGGAATAATGCTATCACTGGTGATTAACATTTAAAGCTCTTTATCAATATGATGGAAGACTTTGAGATTGAATTTGAGGATGTGTATATAAAATTGTTTATTCATACTCTTGAGGAGGATGCATGTGACTGGTATAAGTCTTTTCTAGATAACTCAATAGATTCATGGACATAAATGAAAAATGCTTTTAGATTGCAATATGGGGATAAGACAGATCCCAGGTTTCTTTTTTCTGAATTTGAAAATATTAAGAAGAATCCTAATGAATCGACTTGAATACAACAAGGTTCAATAAAACCCCGAATAGGCTACCTGTAATCCTGAGGCCAAGTGATGTTTCCTGTCTGATAAAATATTCTGATGCTTTTGACAAAAAGGCTGCCTATTATTTAAGGGACAAAAACCCAGAACTTTGAGGCAGGCCTTCACCATGGCTTTGTAGATTGAAAACAATATCAAAGCAGTTAGTAATCCTCCTAAGAGGGAAGGTATCAAGCTGATCAATCCAAAGAAGCCTCGGTCAAGTAAGTTTGTGGACCTAGAAGAGGTTGTAAAAACATTGGCCAAAGCTATTAAGGAAATGTCCTATAAACTGGCCAGAGCAGAGAAGGGGATTGGACAAGGTTCCCAAGGTCAGCACAAACCACAAGGTCAAGAAAATACATGGGGTAAAGGGCATAGATCGGAGATGACAGGGGTAAAGGGCCCATGGGATCGGAAGTAGATAGCCCCAACCCAGAAAAAGATTGGTGCCCGATCCTTTAGGCCGCCCGTAGAGTTGCTACTGTGGAAGAGGTCCATGATATGGAGTGGTGTGATCGATGTTTCTTTCCCCATTCCCATGTGATGAAGATAAAGAAGTTGAGGAATCTGATGATGATGAGACAAATGATGATGCATGCATGATGGATTGCTCTGCAAGTTCATAGTAGGGAGAAACCTCAATTGAACTAATAAGTGCCGAACTACTATAGATTTCTGAGATTTCATTCACCGGTATTACCCCTTCCTCCCTCTCATAATTTTGAAATAGATATGGTACAAACATTTGAATCTCCCAATAATTATTTTGAATACTTAAGGGCATTAATGATTAAAAAGTATGATTGAGGAATCCCTTCGAGGAGAATAGGAAATTGTTAATGAATGTTGTGGTTACCTAAGAAAAAGAATATAATAATATGAGTAAAGTTGTCAAAGGGGTAGGGCCTCAAGTCAAACCAAAAATCCAGTTCTCACCAATATCCCAAAAGAAACTCCTAAGAAAAATACATCTGGAAAAGGCCTTGTTTCCCCAACAACAATTGGTATCCATGCCCATTCTCGACCATGAAAAATCCTTTGTCATATCGATGAGTTTGTTAGTATTCCTCCAAATGTTGCCTTGCCCAAATACGTTCCTTATGACATTTCCCAAGTCTTGAGTCAGATCAAGATTTCTATTCCAATTGTTGAGCTACTTAGGATTCCTGAGCACAAGAAAAGGGCCTTTGAGTATTTGGGATCGAAATAAGATAAGATTACCCAAGGCAGAAATGTAAACAATGTCAAGACTCCTACGATTGCAGAGTTGGAAAAACCCCAAATACTCGGAAGAATTAGGTGAGCCACCTAAATTATATTTGGGAGCCTCCTTGGTTGAGTCCCGATGAATGTAGATCCATTTTTCAAACTACTTTGATTATTAGGATAGGTTGTTACACAACCGTATAATTGATTCTTGAGCATCATGCAATGTTGTGCCTCTTGAGGTCATGAATGAATTAGATATAAAAGTGATAGAAACTTATGGGAAGTGCACTCGCCATGGATTCCAAAGAGGTGCCAAAGTGGTTGGATGTGTCAAGGGTTTGAGAGTGCAACTTGCATCATGCCCAGAAAGAACTTAAAACTAGATGTTTTTATTGTTAATTGCCCCGCAAATGGGGAATGTTGTTATCAAGAAAATGGGCTGCTAGTGTGGGTGGGAGTGTGCAAATAGATATGCATTTTGCCACTATACCTATTGAGGGAAGCCTTGTAAAGTTTTATGGTGAAAAGAAGATGCTACATGTCATTGAGAATCCCAATAATGCTTCCTATGAAGTGTTATACATCGACATTGATGCTTTGATAATTTTTGGATTTACTAATGGTAAAGAGCACAAAATCGATCAATGCAAGTCTCTTAAACAAGTAGGTTCTCCTTTGACTTTGTTGTTTGATGGGGCTTGCTCTAAATTTGGAAATGGTGTTGGTATTGTTCTAATATCTCCTCGGCTAGAAGAGTTTTTTTAATTTTAAACTCAACTTTGAGTGCACTAAAAATATCATGAGAATATGAAGCACTGTTATCGTGTTTAATAATTTCTTGGAAATATGGTGTTAGAGACATCATTGTTAAAGGAGATTCAAAGCTAATTGTCAAGCGTGTTAGAAAACTCGTATACAACAAAAATCATAGAATGAAGCAAAGATAAGCACGCATCTGGGATTTCATTGAAAATTTTGAATCCTTCAACATAATACATCACGATAGGAAGTACAATACTCAAGCATAAAAATTGGCCGTATTGGGGTCTAGATTTGAAAATTGTACTGTATCCCCCTATTGTGATTATAATATTGAGATATTAACTAGGCCTTATGTTCCTAAAAATGTTAAACAATGACAAGTGTTCAAGACAATGCTCGTGTGCAAAGGTTTTTGCAGAACCAAGGAGAATTTACCGATCAATGTATAGATTGGGAACCAATGGTTTGTGTAGCTGATGGAAAGGAGACTTTATTTGGCAAATACATCATTTAGTTGAAGACTAATACTATTCCCAGAGGTTTGGTACCACTTGAATCAAAATTTGATAATTCTCGATTGCATTATTAATAGACACATGTCATCCTCGAGGTATGTTGAAGAGAAAGAGCTGGGAATGAAGGATAAACCATGTAAGATTTAGCTAGGTAGCAATCTGAGTAAGGAAGAAAAACAATCGTATGTCCAATTGTTGAAGAAATACCAGAATGCTTAACATGGACTTATTCTCAATTGAAAGCATAAAGAGAGGATCTTTTCCAAGATGAAATTCCCTTAGAACATTTCTCCAAATAACTATCACAATTATTCCTAGAACATTTCTCCATCAACATCAATCATAAAATATCTATCACCAACTTGTACTCCATCAAACAATTCAAGGATGAGTCCGTGTTGGCATGTGTGAGTTTAGGTGTTGTCATTGATGTAAAATATCATTAATGAAAAAGAGGATGATGGAGGAGTACTAGAGGATTATTATCATGATTATTAAATGGACATTCAAGTTGATTCATTGTTGGAAGAGTGGACAAGATGAGAATATCTTGGTCTAGTAGGCTTAATCACGTGACCTAACTAGTCTAGGTGATGGAACATGATGGTTTGAGTTTCATGGTATCTTGAGGATAATGGTAGAGGAATGGAAATATTGAGGAGAGAGTGTTGAGATACTCACATGAGCTTCAAAGTGCAGGTATAGGTGGAAGACTCAGTTATAAGTGCTCATCTAGACCTAGTCTAGGTTCTTAGAGGCCCAAATAGAGCATAAGAGTGAGTTGTAGATCCATGTGAGATCATAGAAGCATATAGTTCAGTGATACATGGTGTCTCCAAGTTTTTAGGGACTTTTGGAGAGGTTTCATACTTGAGGTATATTGTTCTTCTACTCTTTTTGGCTTAGAACATGAAAAATCCTAAGGCCTAGTCATGCAAGTCATGGTGGTTGAGAAGGTGTGGAGTTATTTGAGGAAATATGATGATTGGAGATGATGCATAGGGGCATCCTAGAGGTGTGATAAAAATTTCATGTCATTAAGAAGAGAAATTTGCAAGTTATTAAGTTTTAGATAAAATTAGGGTCTAAGAAAGCATGATTTTCAGCTTGATAGGAAAATTCATTTGCTCACTTATTCTCACACACTTTTCATGGGATATTTTGGATTTCAAGGATGTTTTTAAATTGAGATAATACCATATAAAAAAATAATAGAGTGGTTTCATCATCATACTTTTATGAACGAATGTTAAGAAATGATACAAATTTTTATGGCCTTGAAACCCTAGGTTGAAAATGATGGAGGAAAAATTATTGGTATGCAAAAAAATGGATTTTTTTTTGCAAATGTAATAATTGGAGGTATTAGAGGACTGCAAATTTCCAAAGAGGTATGTTAGATCTTGTGATAGTATGTGAGCATAACTCAAAATGAATTGTTTATGAAGTTTTTTAGTTTGTGTAAAAGATGTCCATTGAACCTCATGACTAAATCACAATTTATGGAATCTTGGGAGTTTTAATAGATGTCCATTATAGTTTCAGGTCATGGTTGAGGTCCTAGATGGAAAAGTGTTCCCTATCTTTGAAGATTGGTTTTGGGCCTAAAAGGGCAGTTTAGCAGTGTTGGAAAATGGAAGTGCTTGAGAAATTTTGGGCATGGTGAAGGAGTATAATGGACTTATAGGTTTTTAAACATCCAATGTGACATGTTTCATGTTTTGGTGAAGCTATGAAAGTGTACTGAGTTGCCATGGTTGAGGTCACAAGTTTACCTAGTTTGACCGGGTTCAAAATAAGATTGATTTGGCTAGAAGATTGATATAGAAGACTCATGTTTTGGATTATATGACGATGGATATACATTTGAGATTGAATAGGGATGGATTTTTTTCTTAGTGAATTATTTTATATGTCTTTAATGGGTCGAAAGGGGGAAATCTAATTGAGTTTCCAAAACTACTTTCTAGGTAGTTCAATTTGTTGAAGAGGAAAAGAGGTGTGGTTTGATTTGTTGGATGTTTCATGAGGTATACAAAGAATGTATGTGTCTACAAGTCAGTGGATTTATAATGAATGGCTACATGGAATAGTTGTGGTGTTCTTGGGTGATCTTGAGCTTGATAGGTGAAGACGGGGTTTTGGAAGTGCTTGTTTTAAGTAGGAAATGGTCCTACTTGGTAGTGTTATGAAGAAAATGATTGGTGAAAATCATGGTGTGAGTATGGATAATTTTTTATGATGTTTTCGACATGTTTAAGGAATTTTTATGCTTTAATAACCATGGTGATGTGTTTGTAGGTCTTTGATGAGCTTGGTGATGGGGTTTTAAGCCTTTTTGGGCTTGTCTTATGTCTTGGTGCATGGCTAACCTACATGGGTCCATTTTATGAATTTTTATGAGTGTGATGTTATGTTTTTAAGTTTTAATGGTTGAGATATTGGGTTAGGACCGACCTATGTTATGTTTTTGAGTTGAGATTCATATAAAGTGAATGTTTTGGTTCATTTTTAAACTAGTTGAGAGAGAGGGAAAAAGTGTGAGCTAGGTGAGAGAGTGCAAGAGCTTAAATGACATAAAGATAGATCTGAGAGTGTGTGTGAAATTTTGAAGAGTTTTTAAGAGCTCATGTACAAGGGTTTATTCCTAAATTAGTTCATGAAAGATCAAGTTTGAGCGAGTTAGGAGGAGTGTTTGAAGGTGTGTGATCTGAATTAGTGATATCCATCAGTTGTGGCAGAAAAAATACATCAAATATCTTCCACTAAAGGTGTTTTAGTTGGTTATTGATCACCGTAGGGGGTTATATCCTCCTTTTGGAGTTGGTGCTTTAGTAAATTAGGGGTTGGTTCTTCTCAGTAGGGTTGGCACTCTAATAAACTAGGGGTTGGTGCTCCTTACAAAGTTGGTGCTTCACTAATTTTTTTGCTTTATGTAATGTAAGTAGAGTTTTAGTGTGTTGTCTTCACCTTGAGGGTTTCCCACTTATATCTTGTGTTATTGTGTACTCTTTCATGGTTTTTCTCTTGTGGATGGTTGTTGCATATTATTAAGATCACATTAATGAATGGTTGAATGTTAATGGTGTATGTAAGTTAATTTGAAATTGTTTAAAGGGTTTAAAGGACTAATTTACACCCCATCTTAGTAAATTGTGATTCTCATAGTCCATTGATAATTTTTTTCCGGATGGTGATGAATTATTAACAAATTATCCTGCTCCCTTCCATAAAATTAATTGATTGAATTGTTTGCTCGATCCCGCACCAAACATATATCATCAACCATTAAAATTCAATCATTTAAAAAATTGAATGAGTATTTTAACATTGCAAAAAAACTAGAACTCTGTAGGCTTAGGGATGGTAAAGTTAAACTATGATCTAAAAACCTAAGCCCGATTCATCCTTTAAAAATATTTCTAGCAATACAAAATCTAAAGGTTCATCAAAGGAGGTTGTTTTGAAAATTACGTCCAAAGGTCATTTAGAATCTGAATGGTCCTAACATCAATGTAAATATGCACCTTTATGGGAGTCCTAAAACACTAATTTTGACAAACTTTTGGCCTCTTATATGATTAATCTCCCACCCGTCCAACCTATCAACATATATGCATCCAAACAATCATATTATAGAGATACCAACTTTTTAAAGTATCATCAAGTCCAAGGACTCAACATTGAAATATGCCATTCCTTCATAAATCTCCTCCAATACCTTATTGAAAAAGCTGAATTAAAATCCTAATCAAATCTTAAACATGTTTAAACAACCCTCCTGAATCATCCCCTAGCTAGTATTCAACATCAATCCAATGCCATAGGGTCTCATCATATCATCAACATTGTCAACAAAATCTTACCCACATCTACAATGCCATTTTTTCCACATCCAAACACCAATTGAGTGACATAGATATTTTGATATCTTCACTACCGAAATATAAAGTTTTTCCACATCACAATATCCAAAATCTACCACATCTACTCACATAGAAACTCCCCACGCCTTCCTCCAAAATCACAAGAAAATAACCGCGTCAATAAATTTTTTAAATATCTCTTTCAAATACCACGTATCTCAACACCAAATAAAAATCCTAGTGATCTAATACAACAACGTCCAAATCATTTGGCTAAAAATATTTAATTCCCCATACATATTTGCTAGACAAACACACCATAAGATACAATGCCTTTACCTTCCATTTTTGGACTACATCCCTCATCAAAACTTACAATCATTATCAAAGAATCTAAACTTGTCCCTCGAACAACACCTAAACATGCCACACAAGACACGACTCAAGTATATCATACATATAAACCTTCAAACCATATCCAAAATCTGTCATTTTTGTCATCATTTTATTTAGATATGTTAGGATATTACACTAAGATCCATGAAAAAATCATACAATCATCAACCATAACATTTACTCCTATTAATCCCTTTGATAGTCATTGGTGGAAGTCTTCCGATATAACTATGAGGTGCTCTACACTTATCATCAAATATTAGGACACTTCACTAAGTACCGCAAAGCCCTCCATGTCATAATCAAAAGTCTCGCTAGAAAAGAACTTCTCCCAAAAATATAATTATCCTAATCTACCTACTCATATCAACATAAACAAATCCAAAAATTAAATCAAACCTACTTTTCAAACCTCTAAATATAGTAATTCCAAACCAACACTTGATGTCATATCTAGTAAAAACAACAAGGATTCTTCCATTAAAGACCCTCTCTTCCAAATAGATGTTGTTTACATAACCACAAGAGTGTGTACACAAGATTTGAAATCCCCACATCAAAATGGACATAAAGTATCGGTCTCCATTGCTCCCGAATCATCCAACCCATAATATTCCAAATCATAGGTTTCCATTTTTGTAGCACCTCAAACTAAATCCACAACATCCATACAAAACCTTGTCCTTAAAAAATTACATAAAGATCCCGTTAATATGTCTCTGTATGAGCTTGTTAAAAATATTTGCAACATTTAAAATCCATGATAAAATCCGTCTAGGCCATTTTGGTACTATGCTTCACGACTTTAACAACACTATCACCCCACATTGGGTTAGTCATTTTTCCTATTAAAATAAGTGTTAAAATCCTTCACGAGCTCTTCTATATTATAGAAGGATAATTCCAATATAACATAGTACTAGGTCATCCATGGACATGCGCTATGCATTGTATCCCATCCACATTACATTGATTTATAAAAGAAAAACATAAGGGTAAAACCTTTATGGTTCCCAATAGATCCAAATCCATTCAAATCCTCTCACTTGACCTATAGAACTAATGATGTGTTATTTCCCTTAGAAAAATCCACATCTTCAAATAAAGCTTCTACAAGATTCTCCATTCCCACATCCAAACTACCAGAAGATCAATCCTTTGAAGACATCATGCAACATATTTTGGTGGGGGGATATCACCTTGTGAATTTTAATACACTCTCTATGCCTAAAACGTATGGGAGATCCGATAAACATCTGATTTATGTGATTAACCTATGAAATATCATTACCCCTTTCCTCTAAACACAACTTGTGTAAGTAGGCATTGATTGCACCTCTTCCCATCTTGATAGTAAACCTCATGCTCAACCATTCTCATCGAAAATTTCATTCTTAGAAAAACGTTAGTTTGCTTGAACCTACCTCCACTACGTGTATGGAAGGGAATTGGTTTAGGTGGATATGAGAAGGGTATGCATGACTTACCATTTGAAGACTTAAAAAAAAATCACGAGAAACAAGACCTTATATTGAAAACGCCTCCTTCTAATCTATCACTATCAACATCTAAACCTCAAGCTCATGTATCACCGTTATGAGACCCACCCTCTCGAAGTTGAAAATACTTTATCTATTCCTCCGAATCTTTTCATTTAAATCCTTATTTAGGAGGAAGTCCTTGACACCAAAGCATGAGACACCAAAGCAGCTTGGATCTTATTGTTTGAGATCAAATGTCCGAACTTCTTCAAGCTCCCGATGATAGCAAGGACATGCTTTTCGATGAAAGAATACTTTATTTCGTAATCTTCCAAGGTTTGACTGAAGAATGCTATGGGCTGTTTTGAACCTTCTCTATTTAGCTGTGTCAAGATAGCTGAGATTGTGTCTGATCCTCCCAACGCATACAACATGAAGTCCTTTGAAAAGTCTGGGTTGATAAGAGTTGGAGCTTGTGATATTGCATGCTTGATGTTTCAAAACTCTCTTTGCCTTCTGCTGTCCATTTGAATGCCAGACTCTTCTTCAACATCATTGTTAGAGGCTTCACAAGAGTGGAAAAATTAGGCACAAATCTGCAGACAAAGTTTATCCTTCCTAAGAAGCTTTGGAGAGATTTCTTGTGGTGTGGTAATGGAAGCGTTTGGATGGCTTCAACCCTTTCAGGATCAATTGTTAGCCCTTCCCTAGAGACGATGTGGCCCAAAAATTTGCCCTCGTGTGCCAAGAATATACATTTATTTGGATTCAATGACACTCAACCTTCTACACCTCTCAAAACACTTGTCCGAGGTGAAAGAGATGGTCTCGCGCATTCTTTGAGAAGACAAAGTGATATTGTCTAGGTATACCAAAGACTATATTGTTGATTAAGCCTTTGAATGCCATATCCATAGCTCGCTGAAATGTTGCTCCGGCATTTGATAGTCCAAATGGCATCTTCTTGTAAGCATACATGCCCCATTTTTTAGTGAAGGTCGTCTTGAATTGATCTTCTTCCTTTACCATTATCTGATTATAGCCTGAATATCCATATAGCAATGAAAACCTTTCTGAACCAACTACAACCTGCAATATTTGTTCCATTGATGGAAGCGGATAATGATCTTTGAGTGATGCTCTGTTTAGATCGCGAAAGTCCACACACAATCTTATTTCTCCGTTTCTCTTTCTTACCGGCACCAAGTTTGCAACCCAACTTGAGTGTTTGATGGGGAAGATGATACTAGCCTCAATGAGCTTGCTTAACTCTTTTCTCATGAGAGGTTCGATATGAGGATTTCATCGCCTTTGCTTTTGCCTAACAGGCTTGGATTCCGATCCAACTCAATAGTATGTTGTGCCAACTTTGATTGAAACCTCTTAGATCTTTGTAAGTCCAAGTGAAGACATCTGGGAATTCTTGACAAAGCTGAACAAAATCAGATTTCTCTTGTGGAGTACTTACTTTGCCAATTTGCAATGTCTTGCCTTCTTCCACTAAAATAGGCTCTGAATCTTCACCCTTTACTTGAATGTTTGCTTTCTCCTTCCGAAACTGATCATTCGGGTTGAAGATTGACTCCAAGGTTATGAGGCCTTTTGGTAATTTGTTAGTTCTCAGCTGCACCACTTGGTCACCATACTGCTGCTCTAGCTTGTCTTGATTTCTGGCGGAGAACTCAGCTTCTTCTTGTAGGAAATTAACAATTTGTTGATCATTCTCGAAGACTTGCCAACTTGTGTTGTTATCCGAAACAACTGGTCTCACAACCACTTTGATATGAGGCTGAGTTTTCTCACTTTTGATACTTTCTACAACATCAAACGCAGCCCCAATTGCTGCCAGCCTGTCAGTGGCTTCATTCTTTTTTCTTGGGATGGAATTGATGCTAAAAGCTTCAAAATCCTCAATAAGATCCCATACCCGATTTTTGTAGTTCTTCAACAGATCATTTTTGGCAGCATTTTTTCCTTTGACTTGGTTTACGATCAACTCACTATGACCAAATACTTGTAAATTCCTGATGCATTTCTTCTTTGCCCAGTGCAGTCCATGAATTAAGGCTTCATACTCAGCTGTGTTGTTTGAACATGAAAACTGGAAACGAAAGGCTGAGTAATACCTTATACCTTGCGGTGAAATGAGCATAGCTCCTCCTCTTGCACCTTATCTACTCCTTGACCCATCAAAGAACAATTGCCATTCTTCATTCATGTCTTTATGATCTGGCTTGGTGATGCTGGGGAGAGGTTGATGCTCTTCATGTAAACAATAGACTCCCAGCTCAAATTCTTCTATTTCTTGATAAGGATCAAAAGCATGCACCTTGCTTGCCCATTCATCAAGAGTCAAATCTGGGATGCTTCCAACCTTGGTTTCAGCTTCATCAGTGCTTGGATAATCTTCTTGATCAAACGCTGAATAGTTGGTATTGATTTGGCTTGGAGTGTAAGGCTCAATATGAAAGTTTACAATAGGTTCAGATCTGATTGTGGCCTTAGTTCCATATCTTGTTCTGAACAACATGTGTGACCAATCCGCTGAAAGATAGCCTCCAATTTTAGTAGTGAAGTCTCTTGACAAGCACAATGCAAAGAGTGGTGGTAGGTCTATGACTGACACATCTTGTAACACTATTACATTGGGACATGCGTGCAGTGTGAGGCTCAAACCTTTGATTACTCCAACCGTTGTCACTGCTGTCCCATCTAATTGCACTACACCCTTGGAGACGACTTCATATTGGAGTCCTAGTTGATCAGCTATTTGCTTGGGCATTACTGAACTACTTGCCCCAGAGTCAATCATGTAATTATGTATCAACTTATCTCCTATGATCAATGAAACATAAAATGGAGGGGGCTTCAACATTTTACCTTGTTGTCCTCCATGATTTCCTTCAGGCTGGGCAGCATTTGTGAGTACCTTCTCTTGCATTTGGACTTGTTGATTAGAAGTTGACCAGTCCTTCATGGCAGCTTGTAGCAAATCTCTTTGTCCTGGGATAGATAGTGATTCCCACATTGATATGTTTACATTTGTCTTCTTCATCTGATCAATGATACTGAATGGAGATGAAGTATCCCTCTGCTGTCCCTTGGCCTGCACATTCATTCCTTGCAAATGAGCGGCAGCAGCTGGCATCTGAGTTGGTTTAGGAGCTGGTTTGGATGCTCCTTGCATGTTTGGAACTACAGTTTGTTTTCCAGCGGCTTGTGGAGTGGTAGAAGGTTGTGGATTACTCGAAGCCAATGGCTGTTCTTCACCCAAATTTCTCCTCTTTGACCTTGTGTTGGCTGCAACACTTTGAGAGGGTATTTGATTCATACCACATAAATCTTCAGCCTGCCAATTGACAAGAGTAGTTTCGTTCGGAGATGTTCCTTGCTGAGGTGCCCCTTGCTACTGGTCTTCTTCGTGGCTGGACTCTTGTGACCCACCAATGGTTTGCACCATCAGAGCCTGATTTAATGCACCGTTAAAGCACATTGATTGGTTATGTGGTTGACTGCATGGGAAACACCAATCATATTCTTGGGCCATGTTATTTTGCACTGGTACCAAAGCTCTGGATGTGGATGCAACATTGGGGTTATAGGGCTGAAATGGTCTATTGGTAGGAGGCCTTGCTTGATTCTGATTTGCAGCTAGATTGGGTGGTCTTTGAGGTTGATATGGCTGCCTGTTAGGCTGAGCTTGAGGCTGATACGGTCTAGCACTTTGTGCTTGCTGTCTTTTGATAGTAACCAGCTCATTTCCCAAATTTTGCAATTGTTTCATGACCTCTTGGAGTTCATTTGAAGCACTAGAGGATGAAGTAGAAGTCTCATTTGAACTTTGATTTCTAGGAGTGGGAATAGGAGCCAAAGTGGGTGCTTGACTAGTGCTTGGATTTTCTAGGTTTGGATACAAGGGCATGGGAGGCCTAGGAGCCAGTTTACCAGCTTGAATAAGATAGTTTTCAGCCCTAATGGAAATTCTATAAGCAGCAGGTAAGGTTGTGCCTCCCATAGATTGAATTAACATAGAAATATCAGAATTCAAAGCTTTAAGGTAATATAGAAAAGCACCTTTTCTTTGTTGGCCTAACTCGCCACCGGAATCCTATCCTAAGACCTTTGAAATCTGAAGTTGAAGTCGCCACCGCTCATTGGGGGCTCTCTTGATAGTTGTCAATTGTTCTAGTAGAGACAAATTGTCTCCTTTTCCCCAAACTACTCATGGAGAACTATGCATAATCGATTCCAATTTGTGATAGAACCAACCGTAAGGCTCCTAAACCATCGTGCAATGCCTTCCCTTTGAACGAAGATGCCAGCAATTTGACAACCACATCCATTTCATTTATCTCATGGATTGCATGATGTTAGCAATGTATTTGACATGATCACCAGAGAGTGGTATGATTTTCTCCAAGTGAAAAATGGAATGTTCTTCAATGCTGCAATGAACCTGGATTCGTGCATTGAGGGCAAGTGGGCTCGCCGCTGAAGTTGACAAAGGTATTTAGTGGTTGCGCCATTCTGATTGGCTTGAGAACCCTTGTTGATGCGAGAAAAGGTCTACCAGGTGGAGGTGTAGACAAAGTTCTATTAGGTGGAGACACAGATCTTTGAGCTCTTCTTCCCCTTCTTTCTCTTCCTGGAGATAGATGCAAGATAAACAAACAATCCTTCCTCCCTAGTTCTTGACTGGTCTATATTCTTCTCATAAATTTACCAGGCTTGGACTATAGAAACCAGTGGATTATTCCTCTTTTGGAGTCACCAGATGTGCGATTTTAAAGCTCCTTCGAAGCTGGAACTTACAACAAGTGCACATCAATCTTGTTGCAATGAAAGTGAAGACCTCTATGTCCCACCGGGCGTGCCAGAACTGTTATCACCGAATCACAGCACCCCTGTGTTTATACAAGTGCATATAATTGAACTCACGGTGTGATTGGATAACATGGGTACTATCTCCAAGTTGTGGGACTTGCTACTTGAGATAGAACTCCAAAGAAAGTCTGTTCTTGCTCCTAAACTACTCGCCAAAATCTACTCTAATGCAGGATAAGCTAACTGCTCTAATCTAAATTTTCAAGGGACCAGGAGAGAGAATGCATAAAATGAAAGCCTACACTAAAGCAAAGATACACCGAAAAGGAGGGTGTGAGAGTATTCTCCAAATGTGTGAAATACGAAACAAAGTGCACACTAGAAGAGGTGTGCACTTTTCTCCATTATGTAGCAAAATGCATTCACAATGATATTCCAAGCATACAAATGATAATGGATCCTCGCAAGAACATAAAAATAAACACAATATTCTTATAGAAAGGTTAAAGGGGCAAGAAGAATGCAAGAAAACACAGCACGGGAAGATACATCCACAAACTGGTATTTTATTGCTTCATGATACGCACAGTTCAATCTATTACAAGATAAGGGCCTGGATCACCATGCAAGGAGTCCACTACAAGGGCTTGTAGCACATTGGCTTCACAAATAAATTTTGATAGAGCTTTGCTACAAAGAACTTCCCCTTTACAATGAGCCCAACACTCCAATTTATAGAAAAAATGAGAAGGGGAAGAGAAGGGAAAATGGAAATCCTGAAATCTGTCCTTCAACCACCTGTAAGAGGCATTAAATTGAGTGAAATTATTATATATTACTTGCAAAAGGCTCCCCATACTGTCCCATGTGCTGCAACAGAGAAAGAATGATGACCATGCTTCTTAATTGCACTCCCAGCTACCAAATAAAACACTGTTCTGAACCCGGCCACGTTTTGTTAAAAATATTGATCAATCTCTCATCAAATCTGGAATTTATTGATTTCTATGCGTTGGGCTCGAAGCCACGATTCCAAAAGTACCAACTTTGTGTGATTTCGTTGAGAAATGCAAAAGTTATGGCGTTCGAGCGCGGGTAGCTATTCGGTCCTGGCAGCGGTCATTATTCGACAGAATGAGCATTGATTGATGGAGCCGAATATGTTTATTTTATTTAAATATATCTACCCTCATTAAAAATAAGAAATCCAGTTTTTGTGGCGTAGAGGACGTCGTGCTCGCTCCGAAAGTCCAATTTTGTGAAAATCGGAGCTCGGAGTCAAAAGTTATGGCCGTTTGAAGTTTCACGGGTTAGACATTGACTTTTCTTCCTCATTGCCGGCCGCTTCACTTTTTGCGTCCCTCGCATCCCTTTGACCCGGATGTCCCAAAGATGAAATTCCTCTATTTCGCCGAATCGCCGCTTCTCGCCCTCCGTGCACTTTTGTCCCAACTGCCCCGGATCGCTGGACAAATTTCTCCGAACCGCCCGAAATGGATCGACCACGCGCAAACCGGCCGATCCGCGTCTTTTGTGTACCTACGGCCTAGATGTCCAAACAAAACTTGGTGATTTTTTCACTTTTCGGCCGATTCGGATTTCCGTGTCCTCCGCGTCCCTTTGTCCCAACTGTCCCGGGATCAGTAGTTCCTGCTTGACGGCCGATCCGACCGGTTCGCGATTTCAGCGTACCTTCGGTCCAACTGTTCCGAGCTGCCTGTTTCAACAGTTAGTCAATTTTTTCCACTTTTCAGCCAGTTCGGATTTCCGCGTCCCGCGCGTCCCGACGTCCCAACTATCCCAAATGCTACGTAGACCGCCTGGCAGCCTTTCGGCCGGTTCGCGTCTAGATGTCCCTCATGTCCCGACTGTTGCGAGGACTAGGACTTAGCCATTTTTCATGATTTTTTCTGGCCTCAAGCTTGTTTTTGCAATTTTTTCACATTTTTAAAACTTGCTGGGTTTTCTTCTTGGACAGAAGAGTTAGAAAGAACCCGAGGGGACCCCAGAAACATGATTTTTTGCCTTGAATCAATATAATTGCTTGGGACTAAAGAATTTGATGCATGTTATCAAAATTACCTTGAGGGGTGAATTTTGGATAACAATCCCAACATCGTAATCGATATCATGGGGACAATCAATGAAGAAGCGATGTCCAATTTGCAAAAGAGGACATGACTTACAAGATTGTTGGTATAACACTTATAAGAAAGGTTCATCAAGAAACTATGGACCACAACAACAACAATCTTACAAGGGACATTCTAACAACTATCACGGGCAGAAAAAGGGGAACTGGAAAAGAAGACCCCACCAAAGCAAGGTAATATTGTTGAGCAACAAGAACAATCAAACAATGAAGACTTCTTGTTCACTACTCGATCAAGTGAACCATCCATGTCATCTAGTAATGTCTGGTATGTTGATTCGGAGCCACTCGACACATGACCGTAGCCACAGACTGGTTTATTTCAATGAGGGACACGCCATCGAAAAATCATGTTTCATTGGGAGATGATTCTTCATATACAGCTTCGAGGATTGGAAACATTTCTCTACCCTTGGTTCACGAAAAATGTAGACTATCGGATGTTCTATATGTCCCTCAGGTTGTGAAAAGAATCTTCTTTCTCACCAACTCCTAGATCACAACCTGAAAATTGACTTTGATAGTCAATCCGGCAAGAAAACGTGTTTGATTCGAGATAAATCCAGAGGCTCGAAAATAATTGCAAAATCCTCAAATGTGGGACGTATGTTTCAACTTGATTTCATTCACAAAAACGATCAAGCACTTGTGGCTAAAAACTCCACCTCAGCCCAGTTGTGGCATCGGAGATTTGGTCATGTAAGTTTCAAATATCTTGAAACACTTCGCCGGTGTAATATGGTACATGGGCTACCATCTCTTCAGAAGGATACAGACAAGTGTCCTCACTGCTTAGCAGGAAAACAACACAGAGTTTCATTCCAAAAGAGTACTTTTCGAGCTCATGGTAAACTTGACCTGGTTCATACCGATCTTTGCGGTCCGATGCAGCCAAGTCATTCTGGGTTCCAGTACTTCATGCTTTGTGTTGACGACTATTCACGGAAAATGTGGATTTTTTTGTCTTTGTAAGAAAAGTGAAGCCTTTGAAACATTCAAAAAGTTCAAAGTAGCAATTGAGAAAGAAACTGGTCATCACATCAGAACTCTCCACTCAGATCGAGGGGGGGAATTCACCAGTGATGAGTTCAGAGACTACCTACAAACTCACGGGATTCGTCGACAAATGCCTCCTCCACACACACCGCAGCAAAATGGTGTTGTTGAGAGAAGAAATCGTACTATCATGGAAATGGTGCGATGCATGATCGATGATTCCAGACTTGCAAAGACATTTTGGGTAGAAGCAACAAAAACAACAGTGTATTTGTTGAACAGAGCGCCCACAACTGCTCTTGATGGAATTACACCACAAGAAGCATGGTCAAAAAGGAAACCATCCATTGCACACCTCAGAGTATTTGGGTGCAAAGCAAGCATGCACATACCCAAATAGAACAGAAAGAAATTGGACATGAAGTCACAAAATCTCATCTTCATTGGATACAATGAAGAGACTCTTGGGTATAGATTGATGGATCCTAAGACCAGAAAAGTCTACACAAGCAGAGATGTTGAGTTTTTTGAGAAGAAGGAAGCAGAGGCTCCTCCTCCTGACTCACATGATGTAGACATTCCACTAGTTATAAAAACAGAAGTTGATGTTCCCTCAGAAGATGAAAGTGATGATGGGGATGATGGTGTTGATCTGATAGAACCACGACCCACGGGAATAGCTCAGCATATGCCCAAGTGGTGTACTAGCATGTTACGAGATGCAAGAATGGATGTTCCACTAGATACATCCACCCCTGGACCATGGACTCGCAGTAAAGCAAGAGAAGAAGTTAACTTTGCTTTGATGAGTAGAGTTATTGAATCAGATGAGCCCTCTACAGTCCACAGAATCCCTACAGTCAAAAGCTTGGAAAGATGCCATGGATTTTGAATATCAATCGGTGATGAAGAATAACACTTGGCAGCTTGTTGATCTTCCACCAGGGAAGAAACCCATTGGATGCAGATGGATATTCAAAACTAAGTACAAATCAAATGGGACAATGGACAAGCACAAAGCAAGACTTGTAGCAAAGGGGTACGCACAAAAAGAAGGCATTGACTATGAGGAGACATTTGCTCCCACAACTAAGATCAAAACGATCAGGATGATCTTTGCTCTAGCTGCTCAGTTTGGATGGAAAGTTCACCAAATGGACGTAAAAAGTGCCTTCCTGAATGGAGATTTACAAGAAGAAGTCTACATGACTCAACCTGAGGGATATGTAGTACCTAGTCAAGAAGAAAAGGTATGCAGACTCAGGAAATCTCTGTATGGTCTCAAACAAGCACCCGGGCATGGTACATCAAGATTGATGAGCATCTTGTACAACATGGATTCATCAGAAATCCATACGATCCCAATCTCTACCTCAAAAAGCAAGGGGGGGAGATGGTGATTGTTGTAGTTTATGTCGATGATCTAGTCATCACCGGCGCTTCGAAGAAGATGATTGATGAAAGGAAGAAAGATCTTAAGCGATCATTCGACATGACAGATCTCGGGCTTATGCACTACTGTCTTGGACTAGAAGTATGGCAGAAAGAGAATCACATCTTTGTTTCTTAGATGAAATATACCAAGACAACACTCGAGAAGTTTAGGATGATGGATTGCACACCAATTGCTACACCTATGGAGAACAGATTACAGTTATCTTGTTCAGATCCATCTCCTGAGGTAAGTACCACTCTACTCTCATCGGTAGCTGATCGGGAGTCTCATTTACTCGACCTACACTAGACCGGATATCACCTTTGCAAAGTTGAGCTATCTATCCAGGTTCATGCAGGAACCCAAAGTTTGTCATTGGAAAGCAGAAAAGTGCATTTTGAGATATCTCAAAGGATTAGTGGATCTTGGTCTAGAATACAAGAAGAATGAAAACTTCTTCTTGACTGGATATTCGGATTCAGATCATGCAGGTAACATTGATGATAGAAAATCCACTTCAATTTGTATTCTTTATGGGATCTGACCAATATCATGGGGAAGTAAGAAACAACACTTCATTTCTCGCTCTTCCACGTGCCAGGTATTGTTCTCAGGAGAAGCATGTCTCAGTGAAGCGATTTGGCTACGCCGCATCTTTGGAAGGACTTGGAATACCACAGGACAAACCGACTACCATGTATGTAGACAATGAAGGTGTACTCAAACTTGTTCGCAATCCAGTTTTTCACAAGAGAACAAAGCACATTGAGGTTTAGGTTCATTTCATACGCGAACATGTGTTAAAGCACAACATCCAGCTTCAATTTTGTCCAACGGCTGAACAACGAGCAGATATTTTCACAAAGTCACTTGCACGTGACAAGTTCGAGTTGTTCAGAGAGTTTCTCTCCTCATCTCTTCAGACAATGCACAATTAAGGGGGGGAATGTTAGGATAAAAATATTATTATCCTAATATTAATTATGCAATAGTCCAGTTATTTAATTATTTTATTAATTAAATAATAATGGTTATTTTGTTATATGGTTCATAAACCATATTTGTCTTTTATACATGCTGTTATATTGTTTTGAACAATATATTTGTATTTATTCATTTGTGCTTCCCGGATGTTATTGGAAGCCTGTATATTTAGGAATTTGGTTCACCTGTGCAACTTAATAGTTTGTTTGTATTTGGCTGTGCAATATCTATAAATATTGCAGCCCATTCTCTGTAATGGTTGATTGATTGAGATTAATAAAATTGATTAGGCTTCCGTCCCTATTTCTCAATCTTCATCCAAATCCTTTATCAACCTCAATTTAGCAAGGTTATTCAACCCCCTGACATTCCATGATATAATATTCATTTAACCACTTGGTTATTTTTTCTTCTAAAGCTCCTAAGATTGAGTTTATATTGAGTTCCATCATCTATATCTCTTTGAATCTGTTTCTTCCTTGTAACCTGTTTAGAGGGTCACCCAGAGCCAGTTTTTTTCTCTTTTGGTGTCACCTCAGATGTTTCCCCTTTGAAAGGAGTTTTCAGAGAAGTATCATTTTCATATTGATTGGGGTCCCCCTTTTCAGATTCATTCAATTCAGAGAGCAGATATGTTTGAGTAGAGATAACTTCCTGGATAAGATAATGTTATGAATATTGTTAAATTCCTGTTGGTTTTCATTTCTGTTGTCAAAACAATATTTTCACTTTCCAACAAATTTTCAAACGGATTAGAAAATGTATCCATAGATTCATTGAGGCTTCTTCCATCCATTTCTTTTGACTGGATATGTTCCTTGGCAACTTCCTTAAGCAGATTATCTAGTTTCTTTGAGGATAATTTTTTTAGCTTGAATGTGGAGCTTAGCCTTCTGGAACTAGGGTTCTGATAAAGCTTTCCGCTGGGTTTTATTATTCCTTACTTCTGTGAATCCCTCATCATCTATCAGCTTGAGCACCTGGGCTTGATTCACATTAGATCTATCTCCATTGTTTTTCGTAATTTGAATACCTTTATTTGGATTAACGTTCTTGGGAGTGTTTGTAACCACATGAGTAGTTTCCTTACCTTTGTCTAGTTCCTTGGTATGCTTTTCCCGATACGCCTTTGAGACCATCATCTTGCACTATTGGTTTACATGCCCCTAGCCCTGACATTTCTCACATCTTTGAGGGTAATTTTCAAACTCTATTTTTTGTTCCCAACTTCCCAATCTTGACCGTAGAGAGATTGATTTAGGTAGAGACGATCCCATCAAAGAGTAGATACAAAATCTCGTACAAACCGCTCTTGATTTAGTAAGTGTCGCGTTAGCAAAAAAAAGGTACCAAGAGTGTTTACAACTGCTTTAATAATATCCACATCCCATATTTCCAAAGGTAGACATGGGAGTCTCATCCAGACACATAACCGATTAATACACAACTTGATTAGGAGATTAAGAAAACATTAAAAAAAAGATTGATTTTTAATAATAATTTTTACCCTTATAAAATTCATGTGATGATCATGTATAAGTCACCTAATCAGTTGGCCTACAAAAATTTATTCTTAAATTTTTATTGGATTTGAAAAATTAAGTAATAATCTAAAAGAAAAAGTTAGAAAAAAACTTTATTTTTTAGAAACCTATAGACCATTAAAAATGGTACATTCAAAGAGAAATTATTTTTCTTCTATATTTAGTAATCTCACCGTGGTTTACAAAATGTACACAAAAAAATGAGCTCATTTCAAGTATTAGATATACTAAATAATATAAAATTCAATTCTCATTTATATACACAAAATGGGATTAAGGAGCCAGTTTTCTCTTACTCGACATCATGTCTTCTTCTTCTCCACAGTAATAATTAATCTATTATAATATTTTTGAATACGCCCATAAAATTCTACGGAAAATTTTAATATCTTCTAGTGGCTAGGGAACCTATTTTGGATAGATATGTAGAATTTTGATGGTTCATAAAATGTCATGAAAATATATAAGTTAAAAGAAGAAATTTAAGCATACCTGAATGGAAACCCAATGTGATATAATCCATAGTGCAAGGCTTATGTGATTATAATTGATAAATATATGTTGGTGATCTATAAATCACACTATAATTTTAGATCAGTTGGATAAGTAACAGATATGAAAATTTCATGGGAATCACACACCAGTCGTATGGATGACTCAAATTTATGTGGAAATTCTATAGAAAACTTGTTTTTAGGATATAATTTTTAATATGACGCTCCATGAAAAATGTTAAAATTACTTGACATTTCTAGGCTGCTAAAGAGCCTATGGGATAACAAGGATAGTATATTTGCTATATAGAATTTAGGACATGGAATTAGGTGGGATGGATTCGGGTGCATAGCTCATATGCAAATGGGACAAGAGTAAAAGAGGGTCGTATAAATATTCTTAAATAGTTGAGATGATTAAATATTCTTGGTGTGTATAAATAGTTGTGAAATGAATTACATTCGAAGGATGAGAATTATAAAATGGATGCACTATTTTTTATCTATTTTATTTTTATGATTTTTAGTAATTTTTAGTGTTTTATTGTTTTCATGGGATTTTATTATTGGTATTTTCTATATGTGACTTTATATGCAAGTTGCATTTTCTAGTGTCTATAATAGCAAGTATAATTACATACACATTGTATAACTAAATATGTATGCTACATATGGACATACATCTTAAATATAACATATAAAATAATTAGAGTATAAATAAATGGTATAAAATTACATTAATTAAAGTATAATAATAAATTAATGAGGTAATTTTTTTATTACATAATAAGGAAGTTTTGAAAGGGACCTCAATCAATTAGGGTGAACATGAAATTCCTAACAAGGTATCCCATGAAATTAGCCTAGGATTTCCTCAAAATAATATGAGAAATTCTCCAATCCCAATAAGACTCCATAATCATGATATTAGGAATAGATATAGAAGAAAATATGCTACATGTAAATCACTAAGACCATAACAATAGAATGGATATAATTGTGAAAAAATACACTCTTGAATTATATTATGTATATGGCGAACACATAAATATAAAAGAATTCATAGTAATAGAGATTGCATAATGTCCAATAAAAAGGATGGCTAACAAAGCTAACCAATAATTGTAGGTGGTTCCTATGATAATCAACATAATGTGTTAACATTGATTTTATAAAAGCACTAGAAACAAGTATGTGTTTTGGTGGAGACCATGTCCCTAAAAATAATACATCATCATCATCATCATCATAGTCATTTATGATATTTTTCACTTTTTAACTAGTGCTCCTCATTAATTGATATTATTTATGGTACTATTTTCCATGGAGACATACTATTTCATGATCACATATTTAATGGAATTTATTTATGCCTCTCGTATTTTTGTAGACACTAAATCTCTACACACGGGTACATTTATAGGTCCTAAAAACATGCTAACATTTCCATGATTCTTAAGCAATAAAATAATAATTGGCAACTCCTTTTAGCCTTTTACTTTGTCTTCTTCACTTTTATTAGCTCTATACATCTTTCACTCTTTCCAACATTTAACTATTTTATCTTTCTATTGCCTCGGACACTATTGCCCACTGGGACACTAGGGAAAGGCGCTCTTGTCCTCCTAGGCACTCATGTCCCTCTTTACCTTTTTATTATATTTTTGGACCCATTTTGATTCTTAATTAGTTTTTACTACCGTGGGTTGGCCTTTCGATTGTTAATTATGAAATTCAAACAAGGGAATCATATAAATACACAATTATGTTTTCAAATAAGGGACCAAGCACCAATCATTACCTATCATCACTTAATTTTACTTTCAAAGGAATAAAAAGAATCAAAGGAATTGATCTATGACTCATACAAGGTACAAGTGTTTCATCACTTCTACATACACAACATAGAAGGGGAAGTCTATTCTATTCCATCCCACACATTCTATACATTTGGTATATTCTAGATCTAGCCCGCTATCACCGTGAAACTTGCACAAGGGCATCATTTCTACAGATATACACAATAACTACATGGATTTTGAGATGTGGTACAAAGAAAGGTCGTAAGCTCACTCTTTGGGCGACCGCCATGCTCGGCTTTGACTTCCCATTCTACATATTTCTTTTTAAGGTTATATGTGGTTTGTGGGTTTGCACAACTAGCTATGTGTTTCACAGGTTACAGGTACATTAGGCAATTAAGGAATAAAGTTATAGTGAAAACTAGAGACCAAAAATGAAGCTCATCCCGAATAGAAAGTACCAGATCCCGAGCACCTAAACAAACACTAGTGCCTGCGAGAATGGATGCTAGCACCTCGACGCTCCCTGTCATCCCATGGAAAATCCTCGCTCTACATCATTATGAGTTTGAACTTCTAGTTTATAGTGACGATGATGTTTACAATATTTTCTAGCTATTTGCCTACCTAGATCACTTCCTATTCATTCAAAAATCAGCTAATTCCCTCTATACCTCTCTTTCTTAGGGTTTCAAATCATTCCCTTTCTTATTTCTTGTTTGTTATATCGTATATTACCACTTGCATATTATTAGGTACAATAGTTACTCTAAAATCTAGATTTAATTCAATTTTTATTAAATCAATTTTATTTTTATTTATCTTTAAGTAACCATTTTAGTAGTTTTTAATATTCTTCTTTGTGTATTTGCAATATTTCTTTATATACTTATAATATAATATTAGATAATAATTTTGATAATGTTGTATCCATCCAATTCTAAGTTATTGAACTTGATGTTAAAACTTTACACATTGATGCATAAAAGAAGGGACGATTTTCATTTGATGTTTTGTAGTTATCCAAGTATAACATTATATGATCTTGTATTGAGAACCACATAAAATAAAGATCGAATCATATTAGGTCGACATGTAATAGGAAATATGACACAAAAATTGGGTTCTCTTTTAACATAGTTACCAAATCCCGCAAGAAGGAATCATCCAATATGATTACAAGGATATGAATAAAATTCTTAATACATATATTCAAGTTTCATCAAGAACAATTATGCTTTTTTATATTTTACTTCTAAAAATGCTCATATAAATCGTGGTCTCTTACATTAAGTATATGTAATCGACATGTCTATGCCACGTAAGTCTAAAACCTCCACTTGAGAGAGGCTATCATATGTCATGAAAATTTGTAAGTGCCTTACCAAGCACCCCGATTTGGTGTTTTGGTGTGGACTTACATTTACAAGTTAATTGACCCGAGATCAAATCCCATAACTGGCATGTCTATGCCATGCAAGTCTAAAACCTCTGCTTGAGAGAGGCTATCATATGTCAAGAAAATTTGTAAGTGCCTTACCAAGCACCCCGGTTTGGTGTTTTGGTGTGGACTTACATTTACAAGTTAATTGACTCGAGATATTCTCTTTACATTAAATATAATTTTAATAAATTTTACTTTATTCATATTTGAACTAGTATCTCCAATCAAATCTTAACGTTAATGTTCAATATTCCATAAACACAATGATGTACTTTATTTATCTACCATATATACATTACTAATATCAATGAATGTTATTTTTACATAAATTAGTGTTTAAACTATTGAAATCACATTATTCTATTCACTTTCCTCTCGATTTGAAAACTATCAATTAAATATTTATTTTTGTTTCAAATTAATACATAAGTTTTTAAAATTTTCTTTAAGTCATTCTAAATTTTAGTGGTGAATCTTCATTAATTCATGAATATTTAGGTTTTTGAAATTTGGATTTGGCTAATTTTGAGGTGTTAGGTTGCTTGCTATTTCACCTAAATTTTCTAGGTACAAGTTAATTTTTTGGGTTGATTCACCTAGCGTTTATAGTAATAGCCAAATTTTTATATTCAAATCGCCTTCACTACGTGCACAAAAGAAACATTTTCAACTAATCGATGATATTATGCTATCAAATGGTAGCATAATCAATGATAGCATTATGCTATTTGCCGAAAATATTTCCTTTCAATTCGTGGAATTTGCCAAGATTTCAAAAGTCATTTTTAGAAATTCACCAAGTAATATCTATGGTTTTTTTAGGAATATCTTAAAATTTACCCTACTATAAGTATTTGGTAATCAAAATATGCAATGGAGTCAAACTATTCAATTAATAGTCTTCGAGTATCAATTCCATTGTTGATGCTAAAGTAATCACTCCAAATTAAAGAAAATTATTCAATTTCTTTTTTCGATTTTAAATAAATTTTGTAAATATATTTCCCTTTTTAAAAATTTAGAATGAAATTCTTAGTTGGTTTATATAAATTATTAACAATTTTCTTTGCATTAGCCTCATGTAAAGAATCACGACAATATACTTTAGCCTTGAAAATGGTTTATTTCTTAAGTTGGCGTGATACGGAGAATTTTCCTCATACTTAGTCATATTTTACTCTACATATTTTCCTTCAAAGGCCTTAACCATTCAACAAAGTTCATCACAATATTGGTAGGAGTATAAACTGCATTTTCTTTCATTATAGGTAAATATATGTATAACTATCTATCTATTGATAACTCATATTTCTAACAATGGTTTTAAAATTAGACAAACAATCATTAACGTACTCATTGGATTTCTACCAATGTCAACGTGATTCCATATATCCAATAATCTTTTATTAAAAAAATATAGATGTGGAATTGAGCCAAGAAAACATCAACCGGAGATGAAAATGATTATATGGATTGACTTAAAAATATACGTGCAAAGATTTAAATGTCGAGGAGGGTCTTCTTTTCCAATAGAAAACATAGGTGTAATGACACCACTTAGAGAAGGATAAGTTAATACATCATGTTGTAAAAGGTTTAAAAGTATGTCATGATTTGTGATTATGTTATTTGGATTTTGAGAAATATGAAAAATAACTTGTACTTTATCCTTTTAAACAACCCAATGTATTCATAATAGTATTCATTTCATAATTTTACACATGTTGGGGAAATTATATAAGGAAATTGGAATATAGAAGAGGTAAAAGGTTATTAAAAATTAAACAAATAAAAATATCTATACATTTATTTGTTAAGAGATTTACAATATTATTTAAAAGGAAAAATATAATTTTGAGTTCTAGGAATAATTACTCTATGAGAAATAATATAAGTAGTAAGAGAAATTTGAGTAAAAGAAAATATAAGATTCTTATAAGAATAAAAAATAGGAATATTTTGGAATGTAAATTTTTCAACGTGTTTTTAATTATGGAGATTTCAATAGGATTTTGTGTAGTATATTTTGTAATATTATCAATAGATTTATCTCAATTTATTTTTGAATTTCGTCTCATATTAAAATTATACTTTATTTGCATTTTGATAAATATCATGTGAAATTAGATAAATCACACACATGCATGTACGCACATGCACACACACATGTATGTACACAAACACATCAACACATACATGCACACACACACAGAGAGAGAGAGAGAGAGAGAGAGAGAGAGAGAGAGAGAGAGAGAGAGAGAGAGAGAGAGAGAGAGAGAGAGAGAGAGAGAGAGAGAGAGAGAGAGAGAGAGAGAGAGAGAGAGAGAGAGAGAGAGAGAGAGAGAGAGAGAGAGAGAGAGAGAATGTGTTTTATATTTCATACTCATGAGTGCGTTTACAAAGAGAATCATAATACTCGAGAAAGTATGTCTAAGCATTATCAATTACCAACATAAAGAATTGTGAATGTAAAATGAAAGATATGGTAATAATATATTTTGACAAAAAAAAGAAGGAATAGTAAGGTTTTTAATGTAACACACAAGAGTTAATGGCTAATAGATTTTGAAAAAGTAAAATGGAAAAATCAGTATGATAATAAGAACTATCACCAATCAAAGAATTTTATAAACTTATAAGGTAGCAGATAAATCATAGTAATGTGGGTTCATGAAAATGTAGATGGGAAAATTTATTTTGGACTAATAATTGTCTATTGCTAACCATGACACCTTATAACTAGGTTTAATAACCAAAAATGTGTAAATGCAAAAAAAAATCCATAAAGAATAATAATTAGAACATAAAAATTAGGAAAATTGAAATTATTTTAACACAGGTTTTAGATCTTTGTAAAAATTTAGGAGACATTCATTAGAAATAGAAAATGAAGATCATGTCTAGAAAACAAGGTAAAACACATCTAAAAATAAGTAAAGCTAGAGAATCTTGACGAGAAACATATCAAAATTTAAGTGAAAATACTATAACCATACCAATATGGATTTAACAACATGTAGGATAAAGAAAAAAATATTAAAAATCTTGTTCATGTACTTATGGGTTAAAAAGCATCAGTTTCTTTTCTAGAAATCATTGTGTCATTAGGAAAATTCTCTCATTATTTGAAAATATAATATTTCCAAAAGTATTTAAAGGGCTAAAAATCTAGAGGGATTTAATGGGGGATTTTGTTATCTACATGTTATTATTAAGCGCATACAAATTCTAGCAATTTAGAAAGAAATATGTCACACACACTAATTTTGTCTTGATGTACTCTAAAGTAATGTAAGTATCCCAACCCTCATCTTCTCAATTATCTAAAAAATGTAACAAGAAATTTTTTAATTCTCTTCTCTAAATTATTACAATCTAATTTTAGTGTGTTGATTCTCTTCAAATGAATGAATTCCTTTATCGTTAAGAATTTATGAACAAATTTTAATTCTAGTCATTTTACTAAATGTAATAGTGTGGTTAGGTATTTGTGGAATTCTTCAATTTAACTTAGAACATTATTGGAATACACGATGATATAATATAAATTATGTAGGAAAAGTTGATAAAAAATAATGGAACCGAAAGAAGAATTGAAACTATAGACAAAAAAATGACTAGGACCATCTTGATGTACTTCTAGAAAAAAGAGCATAATGATTTAATTTTTACATGAACCCAATATATAAAGAAAATGGGAGGAAGAGAGAGAACTAGCGGAGATAAAATAGAAGATAAATATTAGATATGGAACTCATACTAATAGAAAATAGTATGGAACTCATACTAATAGATTTATATAAGTGATAAAAAAGAATAGAGAAATGTGTCAAAAGTCAAGTAAAATAATAAGAATGTGTCAAAATTCAAACAAACGCGAACAACACAAATCACAAATATTCTAATAAATACTAATAATTGATAAGAATTAAATTATATTAACACCATATACAATATCTAATCATATAAAGATGTTAATTTTTTCCCATTGAAAGAGAATTCCTCAATTAAAGTCCCTATAAAATTATGAGTTATCTTTTTATAAATTAACAAAGATATTTTATTTTAATATTTTATTTTTAAATAAGAGTCGATGAGGTATTGATGTGCTAGTGAAGTAGGCTATTTAATTTACACTCCACTCAAGTTCAACTTCTATTAGGCACATGCCTTGTTGGGCTGAATGATCATGAATAGAGGTAAGTTATGATTTAATGATTTGAATTTGAATTATTTTTAGCCAAATGAAATGAATTTAAAATTGGTAGTGGTTAAATGTAATACTCGTTCAATATCCAATCAAAAATATGAAACTAAATTATTGTTATCAATGAAATCAATAAAATTAGTCCCAAAGATGAATCTATAAATGAATTAATTCATTTTAATTAGATGTATGAAAGAAGAGTTTATTTTAAACATATTTAATATCACAATATAAATTTATGTTTTTTTAGTTTAATTATCTGTTGGAATGTTGAATCCTAGAGCCTTGGCACATAGCCCTCTCATTACGAATAGGAACCTTGACCACGATGATGACAGACAGATACGTAAAATAAAACGAGGGGGAAATATCTTGAAACAAAAATGGTGGTGGAGGATCTTTGGTCACTTCTTGTATTCATGCAGAAATGAGCAGGGGATTTAGGGACACAAAAAGAAAACAAAGAACCCTCACATGGGATCTCATCCCAAGGACCCAAATTGGCTGCCATGACTGGGAAATTGGATGGATCTGGTGATAGAGGCATGAAATTTGATAAAGATGGAGGTGGCTCTGTTTGGGGATTTGTGCATGCCATTCTACAGGGCATTGGAAGCTGAAAGTAGGTGAAACATGGGAAAAATGGACAAGGGTTTAATTGATTTGTCAAATATTTTACTACTATTGTCTCTAAATAGGGAAATAAAAGTGCAAAGATTGTAGACAAGCCTTTAAAATCCTCACAGAAGACTCCAGTGCTGAAGATTGAGGAGGATCTACTGCAAAAGGTTCTAAAGGTGGAGGAGAATCTCTCTAGCTTGGTCTCATATGCAGATTTCAAAAGTTCTAACCTAAGGTATCTCAGCTCCATGATTGGATTTATCTAAGATGGAGGGAAATGATTAAGGGTAAGATTGATCTTTACCCCTGTGCTAAAGCTTATTTCATTTTGTCTTTGAAACCCATGAAGATATGAATTTAATTTTTGACCAATATTGGGTTTGGGGTGAACATGGACTCATGTTCAAGCCATGGTATCCATCTTTTGACCCTCTAAAAGACTCCTTTGATACCTACCCTATTTGGGTTCGGTTTAGGACTCAGCATTCGCTCTCCGGAATAAATCATGCCTTATTTCTATAGGTGATACCCTAGGATCCTCTATGAAAGTTGATGACAAAACCTTTGGTAAGATTCATACAACTTTTGCTAGAATCTTGGTAGATCTTGACACCTCTCAAGCCCTTCCAGTAGAAATTAATATACAAATAAGTGACAGACACTTTGGGTGCAGAGGTTAGACTATGAGGGTTTATCCTTCAGATGATTTCAAACAGGCCATATTTTGTCCATGAATGTGAGTATTCCAGACGCAAGGAAAAACTAGCATGGTGGAAGTACTGCTTCTAGAACATCTCATAATCAAGCCCCAATCAGGCCCAGTTGAGAAATCCTGAAGCCCCTCAAGGGATGACAATCGGAAGGATTCCCAAACCCTCCAGAGAAGGAGCCACATAACTCTAATCCTCTCACCTTTGCTGGGGCAATAAAGGATTCTTCTTCCTAAGAGGGATTTGTTGAATCTATGAAGGATTTTTCCCTATTTCCCCTTGTTGAGGGTCACATTCCTATCAAGACTATTGAAGTTATTCTTCTAATTTTCATGAAGAAGGTAACAAGGATTGGATGGTGGTGCATAGGAGAAAGAAACGACACACCAAACTAAAACCCACCATAATTTTGGACAAGGTATGAGCCTTGTCATGTTTTTTATTTTATTGCTTTATATGGGCTAGAGGTTTGATGTTTTTCTGTTGGGATCAGGTTGTTGGTTGGTCAGCTGCTGGGTTTGCTTGAGCCTTCCGTGATCTTTTTTTTTCTATTGGGCGCTTAGGTTGCCTTTTTTCTTGGTGCTTCATTACTTATATAGGTTCTTTGATCCTCTTCCTTCTACACTTTATTTTTGTATCCGGGTTTTGATGCTTTTGATGTACAGGGGTATGGTCCCCATAAAAACCATTTACCAATAATTAATTTTTTTGTAATATATTCCATAGACTCAAAGTTTAGGAAAAAGTATAATCTTGAATATGTTATTTCACACATAATTAATTAATTTTTTATTTCATTAAATTAATTATTATTATATTCATTCTTGTCAATAAGATAATAACTATCAACACATGTCAAATATAGATATCACAAATCAAGATTCAATTTCCCTTATAAAAAGAGATATTATTTAACCATAAAAATAAAAATGAGAAGAAATGGAAACTTGTGGATATGGCATATAATATAAATATGAATCATATATTAATTGAATATTAATTTCAATTCATAATTAATTTATTAGATATACATCTATTTAATGTTTTGGAATAAGTTATTTTTGATTGTAGAAATATTTTATTTGAATATACGATATAGTAATTAGTAAACAATAATAAAATTGTAATCTTTATTTTATTAAAGGAAAATAATGTAATATGATATGAAATTAAAAACAAAATTTGTTTGCATATATTAAATACACGTTTTAATCTTTAAGGAAACTGTATTGTAACAACAAAATGTATTATTCATTCTCTAGCATATATTTGGATTGGAAATCCCTTAACCAAATGAGTCAAGATACAAAATATGACATTTTATCATCAACGACAAAGATTCCACCCGCAAAAATATAAATTCTTTGAGTTAGTTACAACTTGTTACCTCTAAGATAATAGAAAAATTAATTTCATATTATAATAATAAGATTATTTTCAAATTGTGACTATCATGTTAAAATGTTAAAAATAATTTACAAAATCACAAATAATATGGAATACAAATAATATTTGAAGAAACCATATATAATATGGAATGCAAATAATAATTTACATAAATTGTATTTATAAAAGCCCGAAAATATAAATATATTTTTATTTAGAGTTATTTGGAATACACACATATAACTTGGATTAAATGAGGAAATTTGGGAAACACATTTGAGTTGGTGTAGTGGTGAGGAACTTAAGATCTTCTAATACAGTTTCATGTTTGAGTCCAAAATGAGATAGTGTATAAATGTCTTGTAAATGGTTAAGTTCTTTCTTAATACTTTGTTTGGGTAACACATAAGGAATTTTAGGAATCATGAAAATCAAAAACTTTTTTAACCTTTTGGGTTAGTGTATGTATGCATCTATATGAAGACATGGTTTTTTTCATTAATGATAAAGGTTTTTTGAGGGCCCTACCTAGGTATGTAGAAGGCCTTGGAGCCTAGATATATATATTAACAATCAGAAACAAAAAGAAACAAACTTCCCTACAATGAAAGAAAAAACTAGGTGGGAGAAGTGGTTTTCTTGTGATTGGATTTTTATTGTTATGTACCATTTTCCACCCAATCAAAACTCCTCGACATGTAGCATAACTTCAAGATCATTTAGCGACAGATATGTGATTTTTTCATAAGGAAAGAGAGGAGGGACATTTTCCTTAGCCACTTTACAGAATTTGGTTCAACATTTTTATTTGTCTCGTATTTCACCATTTAATTTATCCTTGTTTTCAATAGATAAAATTTCTCTAAGAGGAGTTACTTGGGATCGATTATGCCACTTGCTTCGAATATGATTTTGACTCTAAATCTCCCTTAGTATCAAAGAAAAAATGTTTAAGGAGGGAATTTTTCCACCAATTGGCTCTCTCATTATTCCACTTTTCTATCCCACACTCAAGTAGTAGTATGTCCTAGAGTGAAACATCTCCTACATATAAACAATAAACCCTTATAGTCTAAAGGTTGAGTCTAGGTTCTATTTTGAACTTTAAGCTCAATGTTCGTAGGAAGGTTCTTAGAGGTGTCAAGCTCAACTAAAATTTTGGTATAGGTTGTATGTGTAAAATCATTGGTTTGGGATTCAATGTTTAAAATTTTACCCAAAACATTTCCAACAGAGATGAGAGAGACTTGGTCCCAAAAATACCAAGGTAAATGGGGCGATCTAGTCCAGACTAGTTTGTAAGCGAAGGATTCAATAATTGGTTTACATAAGGGAAACCAAGGTTTCATGATGAGATAACATGACCAAAATACCCACATATTTGTATCTATGGTTTCCTTATTGTTAATTGAAGAGAAGACTACAATAAAATAACCTTTGCACGGGGATAAAGATGTAACCTTCCATTGAGGAGCGATATCCAATGCTAAGTGATCCATCCATAAAGAACATGTAGGGTGGGATAAAACCATTAAACACAGTAGATCAGTGCATGCTCCTTTTAATAAGATTAAAATTCAAGAACCTCTTCCCCAAAAGTGACGTAGGGAGTAGAGGAAGCAGGGGCCATGGATTTGGACTTTCCGTGTAACACTTAACTGAATAATAATGCCATTAATTTTTCGAGAGATCTAACATAAAACACATGTGCGGAGGCTTGAGGATGTAAATACATTTGGCACATAAAATAGAAGGAAGAACTCAATCCATAAAATGAATTGAGGAATGAAACAAGTTACCTCATAACTAGTGTTGGGAACTATTGGAGCTCAAAATTACACTCGCATTAAAATCATAGACAACCTAAAATTTGAGTCAACATGGACTGTCTCCAAGTTGTGGGACTCAAATCGAGAAATACCTTCGGAGAAGGCCGACTTCCTCTACTTACTCCTAATGCTAAACTACTCCTAGGAATTGAAATGCAACTATCTAACTCTACTCTAACATTCCAAGGGACCAGTGTAAGAAGGATATGCATAAAATAGAAATCCTAATCTACAGAGGTGATAACACCAGAAAATAAGGGGATGAACACTTCAACAAGAGAGAAAATGGAGGTAAATGATAATGAAGAGGGTCGAGATGAAGACCACAGATTAAAATTGCATCCCAAGTTCCACTTTCGTGATGCATAATAGACACGAGTTCTAAAATAACACATACAACACACCTGTAAAAGAATGAGAGGCAAGAGAGTGCAATAAAATGATAGCTAAGGTAGAGACAAGCCACAAAACTAAGATTTTATTGCCTAGAGATCATGCACAGATCATTACGAGGCAGGAAGAAGATGCAAAACATTTACATAACTCGAGTCTAAGGCATGCAACCCTTAGAAAAATTGTGTAACATAGAATGATGCCTTCACATTTCCAAAGTATCCAACATTAAGAATGAGCATTTCTCTACAATATATAGAAAATCATGGAAGAGAGAGAGAGAGAGAGAGAGAGAGAGAGAGAGAGAGAGAGAGAGAGAGAGAGAGAGAGAGAGAGAGAGAATAAATTAGAGGAAATTTGAATTCCTTCAACCAATCCCAACCACCTTCATTAATTTCTCTTAGGGAATAGGGCACCACTTTGTTTATCCACTGTTACACGCCTTCTTTAACTAAGCACCCATACCACATTTAATACTGGTGGTTGTGTCACTTGAAACAACCTCTTTGTGTGTTGGAGACATTTTCCTTCACTTCCGCCACCTACCATTATTTAATCCATGAAATCTGATTGCTTTCACATGGAGAAGGCTAATATTCCTTCAAATAATATCAGATTTGTAATAATCAAATCAGATTCGTGTTCATATTACAATTCACGGATAACCATTGTTTTCCTTCTCAAGACACGGCTTTCTTGATTATGTTTTGCATGGATTTTGACTCCATGATCATTCCTTTGTATCGCCACACCATGGACTCCTGTGGATTTTGTCAAAATTTTCCCCTTATTCCATGGTGCAACTTAGACCACCGTGGTCTTTTCCCCTTTTTTGCGGCATTATGAGATCATGTCCTTTATCCTGCAACACGCATTCCTTTACCACAACACACTTAAACTTCTTTGTGGTTTTCCTTCTTTAGCTATGGTATGCTCAAAGCTTCCATAGTTCTTCAAAATTTCCTCTTAATATCCGCTAAGTCTAATACTTGTGCAAGTTTCTCAAAATTTGAAAAGGATACAAAATTGGGAAACATTTTTGGTGACTCACAGGGGTCATCTGCCTACTAGATAGATGATCAGTAGTGTTATGCATCCATTGGGCATGCAGTCAGCTGATTGATTTAGTTTCTCTACATTTGACTCTTTCACTTGGCGACAACTAATCCTTAAAGCTTTGGACTTCATCTTAAAATAACATCCTATTAAAACATGGAATCTGTGTAACAAGACACTGAGAAAAAAAAGATGTGCAAAGCACTTAGGGAATGAAAACCTACACTACCAACAAAATAATGTGTTGAAGGACTTGGAGGAATTGAAATACTACTATACTATATACAAGATGCTATGAGATATTTTAGTGAGAGGGTTTGAGGTGAATCCCATTGATTGGGATTTGAAATGAATTCCTATCAAGATCAGATAACTCAAATGAGTTAGCCACCTTGCAAGCAATAATAATGTATGGTCCACTCCAAATAGCATTAAATTTGGAGTGTCTTCCTAGTTTAGCTCTACCTCCATCCCATTTCAAGACCAGATCTCTGACCTTGAATGTCTGAGGCCTAGCTTTCTATCAAACCACTGTTTGGTTGAATTTTGATGTTGTTCCATCCTTGTCATGGTGGTATTTCTATTTTCCTCTAGTTATACCAATTCCACTATTCTAATTTCTCTTTGATCCGGGCCTTCAAGTTCCAACTGATTTTCTAATTCAAGTGAAAAAGGAAGTATAGCTTCTTTGTCATATACCAGTTTTGGGGAGAAGTGCCAATTTACTTCTTTGTTGTTATCCTATCCGCCCAAAGAGCATTTTCACTTTTATATGCCACTGTATTTGATTCACATCCATGGTTATCTTCATGATTTTCATTAGATTTTTATTGGTAGATTCTGCAATGCATTTCCTTAAGGGGTAATAGTTGGAGGAATTCTTGAGATAATCCCATGTTGAAGAGCCTAATGAGATATTTTTGATCCTAAGAAATCTTTAGCATTATCAGAAATAGTGGTTTGGGGTACACAAAACCTTATAACAATTTCTTCAAGAAATTCCAAGTTGGATGATTCAGTAGCTTCCTTCAATGGCATGGATTTTGTCCACCTCGTGAATTAATCTATCATTGTGAGAACCCATTTATGACCCACAATAGATGGCGGGTTAATCATCCCAATGAAGATAAGGCCCCATTGTGCAAACAAAAATGATCTACTTGGATCGGATGAAGTGGAAAAGATGGCAATATTTTCTTTCAAGTGAAAAGGGCACACTTTTTACACTTCCTCACCCATCTGTGAGCATCCACAAACAATGTAGGAAATAAATTTCCTAATTTTATGATTTTCATAGTTGTATCTCTAGCGAGATAAATGTCCGTCCAAGAAACCATCATGAAACTCGGCTAAAAATTTGTCACGTTGTTCATGTTCAATACATCTCGAGTAGACTCTATCAATGTTCCTTTTAAATAGTACATCATCAACTAGTGCATATTAAATAGACTGCAACCTTAAATGTCTTATTTTTCCTTGCTCAAACCCAAGGGATATGCACTAGAAGATAAGAACTTTGACATATCAGCAATCCAACTACGATCATTTAATACATTTCTTTTATCTTTTTGTCATTCAACAGTACACGGTAGCTCATTTATTTGGGAAACTTGGTTTATGAGGGTGGTCTCCTAGGATTCCACAACATCTTTAACCAAATTTTTTGTGAGAGCATAGCCTCTTACCAATTTTGTAACTTTGATGGCCACATCATACTCCATGATTTTAGTAACTCATCTCTCACTGATCTTTGTTCCCATAGTGAAATCTCTGACGCTGTGATGCGATACTAGAACCTTAATGTGGCTAGCTATAATCATGCTTTTAAATTTTTTCAAGGCACGTATTATGGAAAACACCTCCTTCTCTATTTGGTTGTACTTAAGCTGATAATCCTTCAAATTTTGGCTAAAGAAGGCTACTGGTTTCTCCAATTCTTGATCATTTGGCTGGGTTAAAACCATGACAATGCAAGAATCAGCTCCATATGCATATAAGATAAAATCTTTGGAGTAATTTGGATTAATCAATGTAGGATCCTAGGATATTTCTTGTTTGATATTTTCAAAGTTGTCCTTCCCCTCCACAGTCCATTTGAAAGCTGAATCTTTTCTAAGCATAAGTGTGAGTGGCTTTACTAGACCCATGAATCCAGGTATAAAGTGCCTAACAAAGTTAACCTTTCCAAGGAAAGACTATAAATATTTCTTGTGAGATGGAAAAGAAAGAGCAAGGATGGCAGATAATCTTTCTGGATCAATGGCAATGCCTTCTTTAGAAATAACGTGCCCCAAAAGCTTACCTCTAGGGACTGCAAAATTACATTTCTTAGGGTTAAGAGATACCCCAAACTTCCTGCATCTTTCAAATACCTTCTCAAGATGACTAATATGATCTTTGTTATACTTTGAGAAAACAATGATATCATTAAGATACACAAGGATAAACTGATTAATATATCCTTTGAAAGTGATATCCATTGCTCTTTGGAAGGTGGCACCTGCATTTGACAATCCAAAGGGATTTTTTTGATATGCATACATTCCCCATTTGATAGTGAATGCAGTCTTGTATTGATCATCTTCTTTAACTTTGATATGATTAAAACCATAATATCCATCTAACATAAAGAACATTTTAGCTCCTGCTACTATTTGTATAATTTTCTCCATGGAGGGCAAGGGGTAATGATCCTTGAGAGAAAACTTATTTGGGTATCTAAAATATACCCCTAGCCTGATTTCTCCATTCTTATTTTTGACTGAGTGAAGTTCACCACCCAAGTGGAGTACTTAATGGGAAAAATAATTTTAGCCTTGATGAGTTTAGAAAATTCTTTTCTCATGAGGGGCTCTATCTTGGGGTTTACTGGCCATTGTTCTTTCCTAACTCGGTTTAATGTTGGGATCAAGATCAATAGAATGCTAGGCTATATCTAGATTGAATTCTTTTAAATCTTCATAGCCCCATGAAAACACATCACTAAAATTTTGACATAAGGCAACAAAATTTTACTTTTCATGTTCATCACATACCTTTCCAAGAAAAAGTTCTTTTCCTAGGGTAATTGCAACAGTTGTGATCTTCTTGTTTTACTTTATGCTATTATTTTTTGTTTCTTTGAACTCATCATATAGAATAAAAATATGTTCTAGAGTGACCAATTCTTTTGGAAATTTATTGATTCTCGAAATGAATAATATGATCACCATAAATGTCCTAAAAAATAGACTACATTTTTGAAGAAACCTCAACTTCATTCTATATGAATTAGGCAATTTGTTCATCACAATAAAATAATTGCCATCCTGGTCGCATTATTAGGTATGGATTGTCTAACAACCATCCTGATATGTTGCATCTTGCCTTTAACCAGGTCTTCTGTAGGTGAAAACTAAGAACCGAGAGCTATCATTTTATCTACCTCCTTGTTCAAATTTTGTGTTATGGCTTACAGGTTGATAGCATCAAAACTCTCCATCAAGTCTCAAACCCTATGTTTGTAGGCCTTTAATAGCCTTTTCTTTGTAGCACATCTCTACGGACTTGATTGATGAGTATCTCAATATCTCCAAAGATTTGCAACTTCTTGATCTTTTTTTCCTCGATCAAATAACCATGTACCAATGCCTCATATTACGCCACATTATTGGAACAAGAAAATTACAATCTGTGGGAAAAAGAAGAGTTTCTCCTCCTTTGGAGAAATAAGAAAAACACCCTCCCCAGCTCCATTTCTGCTTTTAGAACCATCAAAATACATCCACCATAAGTCAGAGACTGGCTCTTTGTCTTCTTTGAATGCCGCGGGCATGAAAAATTATTCTTGCAGGGAATAATAGGTGCTAAGACCATTTTCATAAGATTTAAGATGTTTAGAATATGGATTGAATTTATGATCTCTCTCATCCCATTCATCAAACAACAAATCAGGCATGAGAGGAGGAGAAAATTGTTTTTTTGGACTTGAAACTTGATCATGTTCTTCTTGTATTAAATAATTTGATTGGATAGGGGAAGGTTCATATGAATCTATGTGATAGGAAAATATAGAATCCACTTGGATTGTGAATCTTGTTCCATATCTGGTCCTTAAAAGCATGTGAGTCCAATCTAAGACAAATAACCTCCAACCTTAGCAGTAAAATCTCTAGATAGGTAGATTGAAAACATGGGTGAAAAGTCTATGATTGATATATCATGGGTTATTGTGAGACTTGGGAAAGCATGGAGGGTTAACTCTAAATATTTAATCACTCCTAATACACCCACTGTTGATCCATCAAGTTGCAAGACTCCCCTAGACACAAGACTGTACTTGAGACCTAGGATATCGTCAATTTTATTTACCATTACAAAAGTACTAGCTCCAGAATTAATCATATAATTATGAACCAGGTGTTTACCCATAATTATTGACATGTAAAAGGGTGGGGTTTTAATAATGTTACTTGGTCCTCTTTTTCTTAAGAGACATGAACCATGGCATGAGCCTTTTTCTCTACTAGATCCACCAAAGGTAATTGTTTGAGGGATTCACATAGAATATCTCACTGGGATGGGATGGAAAGTGCATCCCACATTGATACGTTGAAATTAGTCTTATTCATTTGATAAACTATGATGAATGGGAGACTCACGGTCTTCTGTATTTGTGGCATGCTACTTTATTTCCTTTGTTGTAGCATTGTTTGATCACACGACTTTGTTGAAAAATAATCTACCTTTCAGTAGAAGCTTATAAGGAACCAAAAGTTGATTTGACACATTTTCTACTTCATTATGTGGTTTTTCATGTCCTTTTGTTCCTTCTTAAATCTAAAATTTTTCGTTAGTCCAGCTCCAATGTATTTTCCTTTATCCACGGTATTTTTTTGATCCATGGAGTCATAATCTGAGCTTCAACATTCTTTTCTTATTCTACGTGTTGTCAAAGACACTCACATGAGGTTTTCAGGGCCACTAAATGTCTGATTTATTGGAAAGAATTCTTCAACTCTAAAGAATATGAGTATGGCATCCGTAAAATCATATTAACCTTCTTTAACACCATGATTTGGTGCTTTAATAAGTGATTCTTTCTGACTGAAAGCACCTTGAATCATATAGGCATAGAGATGCATTTCCCTTTCACAAAAAATTTGGTTATGGGGTAGGTTACATGGAAATGACCAATCTATTTCTTGTGCTATATTGTGCTATAATAAAACTAATTCTTGACTAGAAATGGGTACAGGGAGTGCTCATGAGGAGGGATTGTTGCTTATGGAAGAGGAGCAATTTGAATTTTCCATCTATTATTCTTTTAGTTTTCTGTATATATTTGATTATACTGTTGGTTTTTATATGGTTGATATCATTGGTTTGAGAATTTCCCTTGATTTTGATGATTTCTATAGGACTGGGCTTGCTACTTTTCTAGGGATATAACTTTATTTTTCAAGTTTCTAATCAAATAGTTCTTTTCTTCATCTTCCTTTTGTTGTGCGGGGTTTTTAATATGGAAGAAATAGGTTTTGGATTTGGTTGAGGAATAGAAGTAATGGAAGGTTGCATGACTTGTGGAAATTCAAGGAATAGTGGCATAGGTGGCATAGGAGCTAATTTTCCAGCTTGAATTAAGCATTTTTCAGCCCTAATGGCCAATGCATAGGTTCTTGGTAGAGTTATACCTCCCTTAGATTTCACCATAAAAAATATAGCATAGTTAAGAGATTTTATAAAGTAAATAAATGGCCTTTCAGCTATGGGCCTAATAAGAAATGGAATTATGTCCCGGTTGCTCTGGAATTTGAAGTTGAAATCAACCATTTTATCATTTTATGCTCTCTTGATTTTGGTCAACTAATCCAAAAAGAGACAAT